>OU895877.1:55917969-57277880 GCA_917627325.4 Chironomus riparius
TTTATTGCAATGATTCTCAATTAATTTCATTCGATTCCACTCAGTTATAATTTATTCAAAATGCTAATAAATTTATATATGTGTGATTCCGAATTACACAATAATTTAAAGATTGAAATCACACGTGTGGTTATCATTAAAGCAGAAATGCTGACCATGCCAATGCGTTTTGATAAAGAATTTTTTCCTTCAATCATGCATGATAAATACCTTCAATCCGTTAGACTTAGTCGACAGAAAAGAAAAGAAAGAGAAGATGCTTCACGAGATGAGATCGATCTGTTGTCATCATTATTTACTAGTTAAGTCTTCATTCTTAACCGAAAAAAAAGGTAAATAAATTTTTGTGTCCACTCCACTTGATTCTTTTTCCTTCTCTCTTTTTTTTCTACCTCATCTCATCTCTTCTATTGTGAATTACAGGTTTATTTAATTTATGGCCTTAATTCTTTCGTGAGCCCCGGTATGTCGCGTATGGATGAAACATCTCCTCACTTTAAAATAAACGAAAAAGAAATTCCTCGCTATAGGAGTTTTTGGTCAAACAAATCTTATAATATTGATAGCTATTAACAGGGGTTTGGTATTGGGTTAATTATTGTGTATCTTATTGAAAATTGTTGGAATGCTTTTGAAGACTTGAATAGTTTTTAATACTCGATTGATCCGATTAGTTTAATAGTTGTTTGTTGTTAAGTTGTTGGTGGTGTAGATTGATGAACCTTGTTACTTATTTTTGTAGGGCTTTATTAATGTTGGGTTTACTTTGAAGTTCAAATCCTTAACCATTGAATTATTCATTTTTGTTGCTTATGATGTTAAATTCACAACAAAGGAGATCATGCAGGGGTCAGAAAAAGTCCTATAGCGGTGCTGACAATGAAAGGTACTCTCAAGAATTCTAAAACAATGACTTTAGCAGTTTAAGACGTAAAACTAAGAATAAGGTGATTTGAGATGTAGGAACGGGTCAAGAATTATGTAGACAGAATAAGAAAGATACGAGAGCCGTAAATTCACCAACGAGGGTTTTTACTGGAACGGAACTGGAGACATTGTGATTTACTGAAAATCGGAATGAGATGTCTGATAGATACTCTCGTTTCCAGTACTTGTGATGCAGAAAATCACTAATACGGCCTTGGCCTTAGTCAGAAACTCAGAATTAGGTTCGATTGACAGAATTCGGGCACCAAACGACAAGTACTTCTACGTCTTTGAGCTATTATGATTCAATCGATTAAATAACCTTAGAAAACCAATCAATATAAGCACCACGCACTTCAAAACACCATCGAGGATATAAAATCAATACCCAGTACCTCATCCGATACTAAACCCCCAGCCCATGACTTTTCTCAATCGTTCCGTGCATTGTGAAATGACATAAAAAGTAAAAAACTACTTTAAGATAACGAAAAAAAAAATTAGAAGAGGTTTTTTATTGCTTTTTTTGGATAATTTTATTGCTTTCTTTTTTTCCCCGTCTAATAAATTTGATTTATACTTTATTACAAACAGGTTTCTTCTTCTTTTTCTTAAGAAATTTTCTATAAGTATCTACGCCCTATAAATCGATCCTTTCAATGATACTTTTACGGTGAGCCTCATCTCAACTACCAACAAAAAAATATTTTTTCATCATACTGACAATATTCAAATGTTTGTACAATTACTCAATATGAATATATTTATTTTTTGCGATGATGACAATTTTTTTTTCTCTCTTCCATCATACCTTTGAGCATTCTTTCAACTCTTTTGGCCCGTCTGTATATTTTTAGTTAAATATTTGCTGCGTAGTAGAATCAACAATACGAAAATTCCGAGTATGTCATCAGGCCGAGGGTATAACACACCAAAAAAAAAAAAAATTTAAGAAAATATCACTTCAACGTTTAAATGATTTTGATAAATATTTGAGACGATTTCTTTCTTAAATGTTTGGAAGTTAAAGCTCTTTATTTAACGTCTTTATTCTTCTTATGGCGTGTATACAATTGGATGGAAAGATTTACTTATGCCTTTAAAAAAAGACTGAGGAAGAGAGTTAGAAAAAGTATTTGAGAGATGCTTAGTTAAACATGTTGAAAAATCACATTAACACTTCTTGTACATTAAATACAATTCCTTTTAGTGCTGCAAGTTCAGAAGTTGAAGATCTGATTTTATTTGCTTAGAAATAACACTTTTTTGTGGCTTTGGCAAATGCTTCCAAATTCATTGACATTTTTTTGGGGAATTTTTCATATTGACTGATTTGATCTGGACTTAACTCAGTTGGATGGAGATTTTAGTGTTTGATGATATGTAGACGAATCTGTCAGTGCGGGATAGGCCTCTAAGAATCGGTGATTAGACAGAAGATCAAACTTATCCAACTCTCTTTTCAAAGGAGACATTGGTTCGATTCTTAAGAGAACTTAGCTTAGAAAATTCTAGAATGCACCACACCAATTACATGTCATAGAAGCCCTACATCTCATTCAGAACTCATTCAAAAAATCAGCAGAAGCTGTAAAAATCAATTCATTTTCTCATAAAATTCCTCATGCCAAAGCATCCATAAATATTCCAAAAATGATGCCGGTATCCCACTTTCAAGAATATTGAACGCCAAAAATTAGGTAGTTCAATCATTAATGAGCTTCATACGTACCATAAACTATCAATCCATACACAAACTCAATCAGAAAATAAAAGAGTCTTCTTCTTTCCTCATCACACAAACTGAATTAAGTGCTGAATTTCATTTATGATTAATAAAAAAGTCTTTTAATTACCATGTGATCTTTTCACGCAATAAAAACTCCAATTGATGGCCTTCTCATATGTATATATGCCCAATTAGTTAAATTTTTTTTTCTCCTCTCTTTCTGCCTTCTCTCTTTATTTTGCCTTTCGGTAGAGACGAGAGGAGGCTTCGCAATAAAAAAAAAAACTGAATTGAATAGTTGAGTTCAAAGTGAAAACAGTCATCTATCCATCAATTTCATTTTTTTTGTTTCTTTCTTTTGTTAATTAAGCATCAATAAAAATTTATTTTTTTTGAAAAGTTTCGAGCTACTTCTTTTTTGGATCGCTCTGATGCTGTCTTTGGGTTATTAATAAGAAGTTTGGTGCTATGGATTGTGATTTTTGGTTGTTAAGAATCTTTAAAGTTATTTTAATGGTATTTATGGATTGAATGAGGGTTTCTTGGAGGTTCTGAATTAGAAATGAATTGACAGAGAAATGGTTTAGCCTTTTTTTGACGTCAACCCTGTTTTGGATACAAAGATCCAGTAAAATTCAAACGTTCTTTGTAGTTTGATTCCTACAATATCAAACAATATGTCAAGGTTTAAGTCTCTGGCCTGTCAAGCCTTCATTCTTTAAATTATGCTTAAAACTTCATTGGCCGTTACGAATCTACATTGATCAGTACAGCCAGTACTTTTAAAATTTATGGAGCACCTTTAACCATGTGTTTAATAAGTCAATCCATAATCCCTGCCCGAAAAGTAGCAAGTATTTATGAGATGAGAATTTAAATGTTCTTTATATTCATTATTGACATTTGACAAGAAATGGTTTGTCGTCTCTTCAAAATACCTAAATTCTTTTGAGAGGAAGAAGGTATTTTAAAGTTTCATGGCAAAAGCTGTGAAATGATAAATGATGATTCTTGGCTCTTGTCAGTTTGGGATGCTCCATTAACTTGATTTGTAACAAGCAATCCAACCTTTTTTACTCTTTATTTTTTCCGTTGCATGTTCTTGATTTTTTTTTTGTTTGTAATACTCTCTTATGTAGATAGGATGGGCTCACTTCAATATTATGAATGAATAAAGATTTTTTTTAGAGGAATGGACCATCATCTCATTCATTCATTCATGATTCTTCTTCATTCTTTTATGTTTACTCATGTATGTATTTTATAAAAATATTTATTATAAGCTCCATGACTTTCTAAAGTCGTTTTGCTTATAAACAGAGAGACTGGAATAAAGAATCATTCTGTTAATCTTGTCATGTTGATCAACGATTTCGTCGTTTATTTTCACATTTTTATTCTTTATTCACATATTTATACTTGTATATCCATCTGTGGATGAATATGTATATATTCAGTAAGTGAACAATTGAACCTTTTAAACAATTTTCATGGCACATAATAATAATATGACAAGCTGACACAGCGAGAATGAGCTAAAGACATTCCTCAAGCACATGAGCTCCACTCCTTAAAGCCTGGCTTTAACTTTAGCTTTTGTTTATTACAATAATTTTTAAGATCTCCAAAGACATATTTTGAGAAGAATTCATCAACTACGCTCACATGTGAATTGAACGTGCAAGACTCTTTTATTTTTGGAGTGAATTAATGACTATTTGTATGATCATGCATTTATGATTATATTTGCATATTCTCAGAATGGATGTGAATTCTTTGAATCAAGGATATGCTTTTGTGTTTCTGTTGAATTCGGATGGGTGAATAAAATGATTTGTATCTGGGATATGTGCAGATCTACTGCACTTACCTTAGTGGAATACATGCATAATATAAATGCTGCATAATCAGGTCTGGAGAGGGGCAAATGGGTTTAAAACATGAATCATGAAATGCTTTAAAAGCTTCTAATTCCAACAAATCTTTGCGATGTCTTAAAAAAGTGAAATGTGGACTAGTTTAACAAGATTTGGGCTTGATTTTCCTATCAGAGGTTGACTAAACAACCCAAACCAAAACTATTAGTACAACTATTATGTTAGGACAACTTACTCAACACCACATCTTTAATTCATCGCTGCTTAAGCTCCTTAAACTGGTACATACCTACATCCACAAATATTAATCATCTAGATCACCTTCAAAATATTCACAAGAAAATAAATCGACATTAATATTTTGACACTAAACAGTTGCATATGAAGCAAGTCATTCATTGTCTTTGTTTTTTCATTCTTCTCAAAACTTACATTATGTACACACATTTTATTTTTTCAATAAGTCACAATCCACATGGATATACAAGAGAAATAAAAAATAAAAACAAGTAAGAGATATATGCCTACGATTATTTAGTGATTGAAGACTAAAGATCATGTTCCGTTTTGTCTTGAATCCAGCAACTTCATTCATAAACAATAGTGAATAAATTAATTTTTTTTTTTCCTTCATTTCATTCATTCATAAAAAGCAGATTTGTGTATATAAAAATAAGGAGAAGAAGTAAAAATATACTTAAAAGTCATCTTAAATCGAATTATAAATTGAAAATCTAGTTTGTACAGCATCAACATCATCGTCATTATTTTTATTATTATTGTATAATCGAATAATATTTAATGAAATAACATATTCAATGCAATAAGTGAGTATAATTGAGTGCTATAATAGATTCTTTTCTCTTCTTTTATTATTTTAATAAATCTTTATTTTTTTTGATCAATGATATCAGCGTATGAGCATCAAACTACTCGGAAATGATATCTCTTAATATGAATAAAGAATGCAAAAAAATGGTCTGAAAAAGAAAAGAAAATGCACAGTTATGAATGTAAATTAAAAGAAACGCCTTGAACTTGATCAATTATCTACATCAATATACGTAGCATTCGTGCCATGAAGTGAGTGCGATGAAGAGACAGAAAAGTCGAATGTATATTGCACTTGTCAGACATGCCAAAGACATTAAACACTTGCATTGCAATGCCATGATCATGAATGATACATAAGATTGGCGCACAAACTAGATTTTTAATGAAATTCAATTTTGATGAATAGATGAGCGTGAGGGAATGAGCGAGAGAGAGCAATCTTTTTATGCTTTATTGAGGGAATGTTGGGAATTGATTTTGGATTTTTGTTGAATGTTGTTGGTTGAATGTCATTGCAAAATTTGGCAAAAATTATTAGGCGACCCTAGTCATGTCTAAGTCTAAGATCGTCTAACCTAAGAAGCAGTTGTTCGATTCCTAATGAAATCTCAGCTTTAAATAAGAAGCTAATCCAAATGGTTAACAACTTAGGCTTTGTCATCAGTTTAGGGGGTTAAAAATAAAGCAGATCTTCAATCCAATGCATGAATAGTTACCCTTACGAAGTATGGGGCTGTTCACTTATTACGTAACGCGAAAAAATGACTTCTTAGACCCCCCCCCCCCCTCGTAACAAAATTTGTATGAAAAAAAAATTTCCTTGTTTGAACCGTAACAAAATCTAAGACCACTCCCCCCTAAAAGCGTTACGTAATAAGTGAATGGCCCCTATGATGATGAAAGTATACATCCACATAAGAATCAGATAAAGAATAAGTCATTCTGCCAAAAATAAGTGCATGAGTCAAGCAAATACCTCACAAATTTTCGCTACAATAATCTATATAATGGAAATAAAATTTAAAGTAATTCCAAAAATAAAAGTCGCAAAAAAAATGAAAATTTACTGAAAACAAAAGAGCCAGAAAAGCAGGTAGCCCAGTAATTGAGAGACAGACACACACTAAAAGCACACATATTAACGAATAATTTGGGGTCAATGAATTCTTTATAGCAATTAATTTTAATTAACCATCACAGTGAGTATATAAACGAAAAAAAAAAGTGAATTGTCTGAGTCAGAGTGAATACACATTTATTTAAAAATAATATATATTTTCAATAATATCCAAGGTATGCATAAATTACCACACAAAAATTCATTTTTTAGAGGAAATAAGTAATATGTGTGATAGTTTTGTTGCTGTATGAACATCGAATTTAACAAAACAAAAAAAAAGAGTCAACAGCCCTGCAGATCCGCAGTTGAGAACAAAGGAACGATCAATTTGTTAATTCTACAGGTGGTGATTGTTCAATTGCGATAAGACAGCAGAACAAAAAGAACGAGAAACTATCCAATATGATGAGGGTAATAGTTTCACGCACAATTTTACATCGTCCACGGTGCTCGACAAATTGAACAAAAAAAAAAATTGATGGTTTTAAATAAGCATCTTAATGATAGCTACTCAATTTCGCTTGTTAATATAATAAGCATGCGAATAATTATACAGCATGACATCGCAACCGTCAAGATGTTTTATATGAGCATTGTCTCTATCTCATTTACTTCAACTCTCGCTTTCTTTGTCTCATTGGAACTTGACAAATTTTGTGTCTGTTTAATTTAATAATGGTTTTTTTTTGGAACATGATGTGAGTATTTTGGATTGGAACTTAAGTGGACCTTAGGAAGGGAAGGCAATTTTGAGATATTTGGAATTAGAACTGAATACTACTTAAATAATTGAAAATAAATTTTGTGGCACTTAAATCCATTTGACTCGGTCCAGGGAAGAGATCATGTTTTTCTAAAATTATGACTAATTGTTGTACAAGCAGGAAAGCTTAAACATTCCTAATCTTAATTTAAATAGTAAAGAATTTTTAAAAGCAGGCGATATTGGGTACCCCCCCCCCCCCCTCACTCCTTTCTTGGGGGGGGGGGGGGGTTCAGAAATTTATTCAGTCCTATCTCATCATCGTTCCTCAGAACTGTTGAAATCAGTGGATGTAAAATTTGAGACAAGGTTCAATACCAGTTTAACATTTCTAATCCTCAAAATCTCCCAAATTCAACAAACTATTGACACCAGAACCCCCTCCTTCCACAATTAATACGCTACTCCAGAAGAGTTGACCCAAAAAATTTCTTCTTCAATCTTCTTTTGTGTGACTTCCTTATCTTGATCTAAAAATGTAAAAATCAAATTTGTACTCAACAGCGGCCTAAAAACCAGCAAAAAAAAAATTATAGAAACAAACAAAAAGTGCTCAGTAACGAAAGAAAGAAGACACAAAAAAAAATCTCGAAACAATTGTTCATCATGAAATGTTATGGCCAGTGAAAAAGATCATGCGTGATAAGCGCTGGGGCTTTTTCATGTGTTTAAATATCTCTTTTTATTTATATTTTTTAGAGGAAGATTTCTTGCTGTTTTCCGTTTGTTTATCGTATTGGACTCTAGTGAGCATCAATTACTTTTCGTATTTACTGTGAAAACAACACATTTCTTTATATACACAACAATTTTTTGTTATTCGTTCGTTGCGCTATCATAAATTTTATTTTTGAAACAGTTTCATTGTTAATCTGCTCATTACAAAGGCACTATAAAAATTTATTGCTGTAAAAATGCGACGAAAAAAAAAAATATTTTTTTTTATATCGTTTAATTCTAGTAGATTTTTACAGAAATGTGAAAAATATTACATGGTAGGTACGAAATTAAAGTGGCAATCAGTGGCATAATATCATAAGCAACATAATAAAGTTTTTATTTTCTTATATAAAATAGACAGCTTTCTCACTAGATATATTTTGATAATAAAGTACTAACACGTAAATTTGTTTCGGTTGGTACGGATGAGCTGCACTTGACATGTCATTGTTCTGTGTTGACATAGAATTTCGAGGTTTTTGACTGTTAGAAGGTTAATGGGATTAGTTTTTGAGTTAAAGATTGAGTTTAGTATACTTGAATGGTCCAATGCAGTCACTGAAAGATTCGATGTCATCGTTTTATAAAAGACTTAAGGATGGCTTGGCTACATTGTCTATAGCCTACAAAAATGAGACTAGCCACAGTGTCTCTCTTAAAATGAACAGATTCTAGTCAACTATTGTAAAAATTCTTCATTCCATCCTATAAACCTTCCTATTCATCAAACCAAATTCCTTTACATTCCAAACCCAATAATTCATTTTCTAAAAACAATCAAGCGTTTGTAGCTTCTAATCGAACAAGATAATGATGACCAATGTAGTAAAAAATATGACAAAACAAAGCTTCATTCCGAAAGTATAAAAAAATCTCCAAAGGCAAACACAGCTTGACAAATTTTCTTTTGATACAAAAATGACATAACATGCTGATATTACAACAGATTTCTGACAATAATTTATCAAATTTTTAAGATACATGAAATGATTTTTTGGAGTCGATGATTTCTTTCTCAGTTTGTGACTACACATTCATCCCGCAAAGATATGTTATGGATATATTCGTATGGATTTGAAATGGTGAAGGCAAGGTATAGGCTTGGTTGGGTAGTGCGGATTTTAAGTTACTAAGTCAATAGAAATTTTCAGAAAGAATTTTAGGCAAATTTTTGATGTATTAAGGTTTAATGACTTTGTTATACCACCGAGCAGTATATGTCAAGATACTGGGTAGACCTAAAGACAATTATCATTCTCGTATGATGTTGGTTTGCACAAAAACTCGGATTTAATAACACTTAGACACCTAGATCATACTTTACCGGGTTATTTGCGGCAATACATGCTTTAAAAGTTACAACTCAGATGATTGTTGAATTCTGAATGTATATAGAACTTTTGTAGATGACGTCACTTCTTGGAGAGATTCAAAATTGCTCAAAGTATAATAATTAATTGAAATTTTCTAGGAATTCATTTAAGCTACGATTTCAATCGCAAAATTCATCCATTCCCTCTTACTGTGTGACCATTCGATAAATTTTAAAAATTATTAAACAAAGCCAAAGGAACTATAAATCATAGCAAGAGACATGTGTCCTTCCATAATTCATAAAATTTGTAATAAAAATCTAGATTTCATTCCACTCAAGATTACCTGCTTAATTATCTTCTATTTTGTAGTAAAATATTATTATTAAAAAAAATTGAATGTCTTAAGAATGGTCATAGAAAATTTTTCGGTATAAGAACTAAAAAAACCCTTTTTTTAAAAACTCAACAGCCATAAAACATCCATGACATTTTAATAAGTTTTTTTTTTGTTGTTATTCTCTTTCATAAGCAGTGTGTGTGACTAAGTTAATATGAAATGAACACAAAAAATTATTAAGAAGACATTGGCTCTCATTTAAACCGGCCGAAAGGCTGCTTATTACAAGAAGAATTGTCGAAAACAGCATGTGCGTTAAATGTTGAAAATTATTGTGCATTTTTTAGTCCAGCGTAAAAAGTTTTTACTTATTTTTTTTCCACCGATTCTTATCGCGTGTCCTTCAATATTAAAAACGCTGTTCCTTCTGAGAGGACGCAAGGTGTTGTTGATGGCTAAGAGCAGCTTGACATATATAAAGTTAAAAATTTACCCCCTTTTTTTAATAAATATTAAAAAAACAACATCATTCGTAATAAGGTTAATTACCGAATCGAATATAATTGCGCACTATTACGTTACTACTTCTGGTCGCATATAATCTCTTTATCTTTAAAATCAACAACAAGGCATTCCATGTGAGTGAGTCGAGGTAGATTAATGTACATCTAATTAAAAATCAAACGTTTCCTGCGCATTGTATTGCAAAAAAATAAAAAAAATAATAAAGAGCCACGATGACTCTCTCATGTGAAATTCATATTTTTTTTTTATTTTATTATTATATATTTTTTATGATGCTTAAAACCAAGGACTTTAAAGTAATAAAAAAGTTAATTGTATTTCGCATCCGCTATAAGTAATCTACACTTATTTAATGGCATCATTTTAAGGCTATCTATCTAAATTATATGATAAGCAACAATTTACTTTATTTTTTAAAAATAAGTCTTGCCATTTAAATTGTATTAAATAACTTTGTTTCCATAGTTTGAGGGTATTTGCTTTTAAGTGTCCCTTCTCGCATTGTCATTAATTCAATTTAGTCCATTTGACGCATTCTTAAGTAGTTGATGTATGTCCATAACTAAAATTGTAACCATAACAGCATGCTTTTTTTTCTTTTATATTTTATTTCATTTTAAACATCTCCGTTCCCTCACTGCTGTTCTCGTTCAGTGTCCACTCAAAAGCTGATATGAATGTATCTTATTATAAATATATTTTCTTTATAAAGGCAGGTGTTGGTCTACGAAAGTTAAAGGAGAAAAAAAAACTTAAAACCGAAAAGAATTCCGTAGCTATTTTCATAAAAACAAAATTTATGACTTTTTGATATGAAGTAGTGTTATTTGGATGTTTCGTTTTTTCAAAGACTAGTGTGAATGACTCTCCTATATAGTTTTAATTTGAGAGTGGAGCGCATTTCAAGATAATTTGAATTTGGAAATTTTGACTTCAAATTTAAAAGTTTTTTGAAATTTAAAGTTTTTGAGGGGTGTCAAAATATGTTAAAATTTCATTTGAAATTCATAGTTTAATACCCTTTGTTGTTTTTGTTCACAATTCCTATCTTACGAAGATCCAAATCTGAGATTGATAATTCTGCCTCATAGTGCCTCATAATTCTGGCACAGATCAGACTAGCTTTATAGGTTAGGAAAGAAACTTTACTCGCCAAATTTAAGTATTTTCAATTAAATTTAATCACAGAACAGACAAAACTTTAAATTTCCAACATTTATCTCATCATGTTGATTGATCAAAAACATAAAACTCAAAAACTAATGTCCAAAATGAATCAACCAAACTATCACGGTTAAGAAGAAAACAAGCTATAAAAGTATCACTCGGTTATTATGGAAAGGTTACTTCATAAAGGCAAATGCCGAAGATATTTTAATAGTAAAAAATTATTGTTGAATATAAATTTTTCTCTATTAAGATTTATGTATACATTTATTGTATTTTATACTGGGAAAGTTTCGAAAAAAAATCATTGTTGGAAGTGAAATAATTCTTGCCGTGATGTGCCACGACCATAAAAAATTTCACTTTCTTCTTAAAAAATTATTCAAATTTCTATTTGGCACCCTTCGATATCAGCAAAAAAATTATTACATTGATGTTGCCCCTTTTTTTGCTTCCCAGAAATATGATTCAATTAGTTTGACAAACACCTAATCAAACACCACATTTCATCAGTAAAATTAAATAAATTTTAAGTTCTTTCTATTCACAGCCATTCTTGGTTATTTGAATTGAAACAAATTTGCATTTTTCTACAAAATTATTATTTTATATTGTCACTCTTTCAGAATCCTTATATTTAATCTCTGCTGTGTGTATATAAATTGTGGAAAAAAAGTTGCAATTATGAGACGATAATTCACTGCTAAAAAAAGGGTTCCAACGGATATTTATTGAAGACATTGCCAATAAACTTAATAAGTTTTCTATTGACATTTAAAATTTGCATAATTTCCTATACATACCTGATGAAGTTCCATTCTTACCCATAGTTTTGGCAGTGACAGAAAAAAGGGGTTTCGTCTTGATCTCAGTTTGAGGAAAAGACGTTTAGTTCTCATTTTATTGTCAGCTGACAATCTTTTTTGCATACATGTTTGCATTTAATGCTGATGCTGTCGAATGAAGAAATTCGTTTCGTGAGATAATTTAATGATCGGAAATAAGATTTTTGGCAGAGTTGATTAACAAGAAGGGGTTGTTGTCAAATCATAGATAGTTTTTTCCTTTAATAGGGTACTTTTAAGTGCTGAAAATGAAACTTTAACCTTTACATAGACAATTTCATCCTTAAAACTAAGGTCTCATTAGACTTGATTGCATATGTAGGGTGACCATCTGCGTAGTTTTACAACGGACAGTCCTGTATTTCAAAACTCTGTCCTGTATAAATTTGAAAATTTTGTTCCAGGTCCTGTATTTTTTTCACGAAAATTTCCGTTAATTTTCAAATTTTACTTTGTGTCCTGTATTTTTTAGGAAATTTATCAAATGTCCTGTATTTTCATAAAAATTAGATGGTCACCCTAATTTTGACCCACTGGATACGCACATTCTAAGAATGGAAGATTTTCTTACTTAAGCTTAACCAATTGTCCTGAACTGATTTAAGTTACGTTTTGATTCATTTTGATCAATTTTAATCAATAATGCATCGTCTTGCTTAACCTTGGAAACCTTGCCAATGGTTCGGATTCCACTATATGCTGTAGGTTTAAAGGGATACTCTTAAGATTTACTATCGCAGTGCCTTCAGCTCAAAAGGCTTCAAGCATTGTATAAAAGCTGTCCAACTGCTCACTTTTAAGTGTGTCCTGCTTTTTTGGACAAGGTCTCGCCTAAAATCCATAATGTCTCACTCTTTTGAACCTATTTTTCTTGGAAAATGCTTGAAAACTTGGTCTGTCCCGCTTTTTCAGAGCTGAAAAATTTTTAAATCGGGAAATTTCCAAGGCTCCCGCAGATTATCTTTTAAAAACGGATATTAAAATCTTGGTATGAGATTATTTAAAGATTATAATCAGCACGAGAATTGGACATGTCCCTTTTTTGACCAAAAATCGAAGAAAACCGATGGACAGCCTAATTATATACAACCTTAGAATGTGCGGCATTTCCTATAAAACAACCTTGAGGTAAGTTGTTTGAATAAATCTGTAAAACTTAAGTTTTGTTAAGTAAGGCAATCCTTATTAGCTTAGACTTACAATGATTGAAAGAAATAGACTATTTGCTCGGTATATGCTCCCTCATAGGACCCTAGAAAATCTTTGTTCACAATTATTTGCAAATTTTATCACCTTTGTTTTGATAATGACTTAGTCCTAGATAGTCCCTTAAGTAGAAGTTCAGTAAACTGCAACTCTGGGTTTTAACATCATCTGAAAGTAATCATAGTGATTCCGCAATAAATAACGCATTAAAGTCCCTTTTGCAAATGAAAGAGAAAACATTTTTTTTAAAAAAATAAAAGATATTCACATAAATTATTTTACATCAAACGTGCTCTCATAGAATCACGTATTTTGCATGAAAAAGTGCAAGTGAATAGATCATGTATATATCGGATCTAATATTACACATGTGAAGGGCTGGAAAAAAAAAGTTCTTCTTCATGGTAAGGACAATGATGTGAGCTCACAAACACACATTTCTTGTAACCCCTTTTCTTTTTTTTTATTCCTTGAGAGATTCCTTTCAAGAAAAGAAGACAATTTTACTTCAAAGGAAGAACTAACCTATTTTGCATTAAAATGAAATGATTCTTTTCCGACGAGAAGAGAAAAGGGGTATAATGTTTCACTTATTTGGTATTGCAGGTAAACAATACGATGGAATATACAATTTAATCGAAGAGTAGAAGTAAAAAAAAAATTCGCATGTGATTTCGATTTCGTCTAATATGTAAGTGTGTATCTCTCTGTGCTTGGGTATAATGTAATTTTTGAAGGATGACTAGGGGTGAAAAAAATAATATTCTTAAAGGGATGCAAAATTATTTCTTGTAGGATCTTTATTTGCATATGAATAAAATTGATAAGTTTTATATTTTTTATTAAAATTTTTTGGAAATTCCAAATCATGCTTAGTCGTCATCGTTGTTTTTCACAAAAGCCTTGATATTCAGTGATGCGAAGATATTTTAGCTAACTTAAACGTTTTTAATTAAGATGATAAACAATCTAAAAATAGACTGATGCCAAAACAAACATAAAAATAAGACATGCGCTGGTAGCTACAAATCTTAAACCTTAATCTTGACAACAGAATATGAAGATAATGCTTAATCATCGAAATATTTTAAGATGCTTGAAATATTTCAAATGTTTTCGTTTCTGAGTGACTTTGGATTGATGGCTTAATAGAGTATTAATAGATATAGAAGCTACGAGTTTCGAATGAAGCTGCTAAATTGAAGCTTGGTTGAAGTTTTGACAATCTTATACTTGAATTTTTATGCAGTTTTGTTGGAAGTTTCAATTAAAATATAGGAAAGACAATTTAATTTTGGCAGTTCTGAAATTTTTATTTTCATATTAATTTCGATTTTGCTAATTCATTTTAAACCTAATTGCTACAATTTTTATATCCTTAAATTTTGAAGATCACTAAACAACGATGATCTGCAATAAATGACTAAGATCTGGGAATTTTAGTGGCATCTGGTTTCGCAACATTTAATAGATGCAAAGTCATTCTGTCACAATGTCAAGGTTTTTCTATAATTCATAACATCAAATAGATATGAAATTTTGAAGTGAATCTACTTGAAATTTTGAGATTTTATTTCAAATTTGAAAGATTTTGAAGAAATTTGAAATTTTTTATTTTGTCATCAAGTTGATCAATCCATACAGAATCTTATGAAGCTTTGCATTCTGTTCTAAATTTTAAGATAGCTTAAAACTTCTTTTTTGTTCATATATTGACAAAATTGAATCAAATTAAAATAAAAAATTTCAAAAAAGTTAAATTAAAGTTAGAAATTTATTAAATAAGATTTCTAAGTCAAAATATCTTCAAAGATTTCAAAATTCAACCAATTCCTCATCTAATGCACCTGTTCAGACTCAAATTAAACTTCAAAAACATCATAAAATCATTTCAAAACCAAATTCAAAAAAGAATTTCTCAAACATCTATTCAGCCTTATCCAAATGCGATAGATGTAAAACAGCATAAATGTGCATGATATGCAAAATTCCTTCACTCATCCTTTCAATATTATTAAATGAAGAAAAAAATAAATATTATCACCAAGAGCAAGGGAAATGAATATTTCAATACAATTACCTTGCAAACACACATGAACAGTCTCATCTTATAATGTAAGATTACGTAAGTAAGAAAGAGAAAGAAGAAATGAGTATAAAGGAAATGTATTATTACAATAATAGAGTAAGGTATAAAAGTGAGTGAGTAAAGACGATGAATATTTAGGTTAAAGGGATGGAAAATCAAAGAAGGAAAGAGTAAGAAGGAAAGTAAAATATTAAAAAAATAACAATCATTTACCTTTTAGCAATGTTACGCGTCTTAAAGCATTTACAAAAGAAAGCATGACAGTATATCATCCCCTATTATGATCACATATATGCATATAGATGATGTGTATGGGGTCATCATTTTGCATATATTAACGCAGGCATGAATATAAAAAAAAAGGGTTGAAGATTTCCCATGAATCTCGTTCATTCCTCTACATACGCACACACAATATTCATTTATTATTGCGTTTCCAATTGTTCACTCACTCGTCTTCCTTTCGATAGCAAAATAATAAAAAAAAATTTTTTTTGTTGTTTCTTTTGATTAAGATTCACATACATACAATTTCGACTCGGTTTAATGCAAATAAATCGATAATTTATAATATTATGTATATGTGTATACAGACTATAGCATAGAGACGAAAGAAGAGATTTATCATTGAATATCATTGCACATGTATAGATGCGTATATGCAAAACTATGAGAAAATATTTATTTATTTTTTTTTTGCAAATCTGAGGCAGATGATGCTTTTATGTTGTTCAATTTATATAAAAATTCTTCCTTGTCGTCTTCCTTTTAACTGACAAAGAGTCTATAAGCATGAGAAAAGGGTTCCGTAGCGAAGATGCGACATTTAATTTATGCAGATTGATTAGGAAATTTTATTAAATTCATTTCGATATCGGCAAAAGGAAAGGGAAAAGAAGAGGAACAGACAATAGAAAGACGTTGCAAAAAATTTCCATATGGTACCCGTAAATTTGCAATTTAAGGATCGATAGATTGTATTTTGTTCAGGTATCGAGGCATTTAAATTTACATAAAGTTTATGAATATGCACAAAGGTATTTAAAATTAATGTCTTAGATGATTCTTACCGCTATTTAACGTATTTTTTGTTATTCTGCAACATCTGCATCGAGCTCTTTAAACTGTTGGATCTTTAAACTCTTCCTTGTTCGACACCTTGCAGATATCTCTAACTCTCCTCGTGTCCGCGATTTAAATAATTTGTTGACCCTTTTTTTCCTTTCATCATCATCGTCATCCACATCATCATCTACATGCATACAATTAACATTCTTAAATATGATAAAGACCTGATTTTTATAATGAGTTGCAAGGTTATACAATTTTTTATAAAAAACTAATTTAAAATTCAAATAAGACGCAGAAATTCTTTTGATTATGCACGACAAGGAAAGTCCTTTTTGTTACAAAGTGTGATGAATAATTTTTTTTTCCTTTCTTTCTCGTGCTGCTGCTGAGTGTTTAACCTGAACTTATTAAAAATTGAGACTTTGCGAGACGAAATGAAAAACTTTCTAGATCTTATGCATGAAATGGTCTTGACGCATTTTATTTTTCTGGGAGAATTTGAATTAATTTTAATAAATTTTGGAAGGCTTGATGTGTGTGGAATCAGGTCTGATTGAATTAATTATGGTTAAGGATGTTTTTATTTTGAAATGATTTGATTAAAAATGATTCAAATTCAAGTTAATTAATTTGAATTGATTCCATTTGAACTTTAAATGTCACGAGATTGGTTTGTTCCTTGGATTTCTGATGGAAACTTTTAAGTTGAGCCGTATTAACTAGATTTTGATTCATTAAGACTTCATTAAGATAGAACCTACATGTGGCTTCCAAATGCAAGCTCGGGAATCAAAGAAACTATTCAGATCTAAAATCAGACTTAAAGTTGACATTCTGCATTACTTCTTGGTGATTCTTGATAGCTCAGTGGTATGAAAATGCGACTGTGAATCGTAACAACACTGGTTCGATTCCTGATTGGAAAAACACTTCAAAAAGTTAAATATGAAGTTCTTTTAGTTTCAAAAACAAGTTTTAGCTTTATTATTGGGTGGTAATCTTCAGTTTTGAACTTAGTTGAGATTATGTACTTGAGTTGACTTTCTAAAGTTAACAGATTAGTAAAGATTTAAAATTTTGGGGGTTGTTCTAGAAGCTGAATCGAGTGCAAGGCGTGTAATGGTGTCTTTGGACGTACTTAGGGGCCATTCACTTATTACGTAACGCTTTTAGGGGGGAGGGGGGTCTAAGATTTTGTTACGGTTCAAACAAGGAAATTTTTTTTTCATACAAATTTTGTTACGAGTGGGGGGGGGGTCTAAAAAGTCATTTTTTCGCGTTACGTAATAAGTGAACAGCCCCTTATCATTTTAAGTCACTACCCAAATGCTTCATTTGATAGATTTCGATCAAATGTAACAAAATAGCTCAATATTGATCCAAAAACATAGCAAATTTCCTCAGATCTTCAATTTTTAAAAAAGATTTCGTGGAGCAAACTTACAAAATGATTCAAAACTAAATACTTTTTAGACAACAAGCCATAAAACCATACAAAACATCCATTTTAACCACAGCTCAGCACCGCATAAGTGAAATTATAAATTTAAATTACAATAATTTGCTGAATTTTTAGTTTTCCTTTCGTTTAGATTTTTCATTAAAAATCAATAAAGTATTAGAAAAGAAAGGAGGAACGAGCATCAGAATGTGTATCACAATCACATCTGTCACCATTCTACTGTATCTTGTTGTTGTGGGTGAAACATCAGCTTGTAATGTCAGATTCATATTTTTAATAAAGTGCTTTATTTCTTTACCAATGTGGTTGAATGAATTTTTATATTTTTTCTCATTCCTTCCTGTTTCTTTAAAACAAACTCAAAATTGATACACAATTTGCTATGTTTTTTTTTCACTACAATGCTGTCATGTTATGTGGGGTTGTTAAGCAGTCATCGTAATATGCAAGCGGTGAAATTTTTCAGTCTCTTTTTTTTTCACGAATGAACAGCAAAATCAGACCGCACTTACAATAAATCTCATTTTTATCTTTGTTACAAAAATATATATAAAATAAAAAATAATTTTCTACGCAAATAAAAACAAGGAAGAGGAAAAAATAATTTTTATTCAAGGATATTTCACTATTGAGGATTTATTAGTTATCTTGAGTTGCTTTGAGCGGCTTTTTAGTGCTGGCTGCTGCTGTTGAATAATTACCTTGTCTCGATTGATTTACATGTTTTGTGTTTTAAGCAGTTTTAAGTCGGCTTTTTATGAATATTCGTGTGAGATTTTTTTATTATGAAATAAAAATTTGGCTGGTTAGATGTGCAGGGAGTCATTCATAAATGATATGGATTAAGAAATGGGATTTTGGAGCTGCAGGGTGGTGCACTAAGGTACATTCTGGTCATACTAAAGCAGTAGATTTGATCAAGTCAATTTGTTCTTGAAAAAGAAAATTGCGATCCTGAATAAGAAATTCAAGTGAGCCCTCCTTGACTCTCCTTTTAATTCCACACACTATTGCTCATTGAGATAAGTTGATTTGATTTTCTATTTTTTTCGTTCCAACAATAATAATAAATATTCAGATTTATATGCATTTCACAAAGTGCGTTTGATATTCATACAAACAATTCGTCACGGATTTTCATACAGCGAGGGTGCTTCATATCCCGCAAAACAGTCTACAAATTTTGATGCTCGATGTGGAAATTTTTCCCACTTTTAATTTAACAAATTGATAATTTAATTATAAAACTGAAATCGAGAGAAAATTCGACAAATCCCTTTGCATGTATGTTTATTGTAAGTGGGAAGTAAGAAGAATTGAATATTTTGCTTCTCTTTCTACACTCATTTCATTTCGATGATTAACCAAACCCTTTTCCTATTCGATATAATATGAAAAAGTAAATTTCAGTGGTTGCCGTGTGGTAATACAAGAAGAATAAGAAGGAAATTTATATAAAAAAAAAAACATCATAGGGAGGATCTTTAATGCGATTTCATGTTTCTCTTCAAACATCTATAAAATCCAATAAAACATTATTTGCAATGGGTAAGAATCTAATTGAAATATTTTTTTATTGAGGTATATTAACTTCTTGCATACACCAGAAGATGTCACCGGGTTGAATTGGAAGGGATTTTCTTTTTCTTTCGGAAGGGACCCTTCGATAATTTTATTAGATATTGTGGAAGCATATGAGTTTATGGTTTATGTCCCGATCTGTGTATTGCGGAATTTTCTACTTCTTATTGGAAATTTTGGTTAAATAGGGTTTGCTATAAAAACTTAATATTATTTGCTATAAGAGAAGCTATTGAAGATCTTAAAGTTTGGCGCGAAAGAATTCAAAATCAAAAAGTTTGTTATGAATTTTTAAAATGTGAATACAGGATGTAGTCATATAAAAGCTGGACACTTATGGTATCTCTTAATAAATGTTGGTGCTTCTCAGGCTCGTAGCCAGGGGGGTAACGACCCCTTACGTTAACGAAAAGTTCTTCCTTTTGCTTCTTGAATGGACTTATTATCCAATTTCGTTCATTAAGTGAGATTCGAACTTATCTCTTCCGAAAAGTACTTCTAAAAACCTTTCTAGATCTTATCCCGTACACTACAAGTTGGTTAAACGATCAGAAATCCGACACAAAGTCAGTTTAACTCTCAAATGGCGATGGATTCGCCGGTTTGACTTTGGATTTGTTTTATGAGGGGGGGGGGGGGTGTATATTTTTTTAAGTTTTTCATAAAAACTCTAGCAAAATGAAGAAATTTCTCAAGACGAATGGGGATTTTCCCCCCAAATCCCCCACCCCCTTGCTTCGCGCCTGTGATCAATTAACCGATGTTTGCTATTCGTGTTACCTGATACGTTCAATTCATGTTCGACAGACTTATCGAAAGTCTAGGGGTGTTTTAATATGCACGTTCGAAAAATTTAAATTTGAAAAACCGTTACAATTTTTGGTCATTTTATTCAAGTTTTTGATAGTTTTGAAAACAAATTTAGCTATATTATGCTTATTATCAAATGATAAAATAATATTTTCATCTAAAATTCATGAAAAAATTGCTTAATTTAAGTTTTTAATATTTCCTAATTTTCGAAAATTTCGAACTGCAGGGTATGAAACTTCGAATTTTGCATGGCAGACAGACAAAGAAGACATTTTTACAAGTGTTCTTGGAAACTGTAACGGTCGAAACTCTTGAATTGTTCGTATCAGCGTGTTACTTGCACATACCTTTACACTTTTTATGTCGAAAATTTTGATTTTTCGACTCGAAATCAATTGTTTAAATCTTTCCTTTAACCCTCCTCTTTCTCACATCCCCGTCACTTAATAATTAAAAGACCCCAAAAATCCTCTATCAGAGGACAGTCTTCTATTTTTTTCATTTTTCAATAATGAATTGTTCTAATTCGTCCAGAAAACCAATAAAATTGGATACCCATGGGATGTCCTCTATTTTACTTTCAAGTCCGTCCTATATTCTTTCAAAAAAATATTTGGTCACCCTACATAACACCTACAATCCCATCACATCACTCATGCACTCCTCGGACCATCCATACCTTCATGCCTACAAGAGATACATCTAAGCTATAAAAATCTAAAATATAAAAAAAAAATACTTTTATGTGCAGCTATGTTTTTGTTAATTTCTCCCGTCTGATTAATTAGTGGACACAACGGTCACAAATTAATAGCCAGTTGAAATAGCATATTTAGGTGTGTTAGAATATTTACGACCAATACTTGTTGTCTCATTGGGTGATTATTAAGCCACCAACATATTTTACATAATGTCCTGAAAATGGTTTTATGGCATTTTAGCATACACGTATGAATAAATGTTTATGTATACCTTCACATGCTGATGATGATGATGACGATGGAAATGTTGATCATGATGGTTGTCAATATTATTAATGTTTCATTATAAAATGATGAACATAAATGAAAATAAAAAGTCTTTTTTTATGATTGCATGATTATATGTCCGAAAAAAATGTTGTTTTTATGCTTTTAAATACTTTTATGGCATATATCCATGAAAAATTGTAATTCAATTTCTGTTTAAACATTAAAATGTGCAACAATTTTTTTATTTATTATATTTTCTCCTTTTTATCTTCTTTATTCAGCCTTTTATTGTGGTGTAAATTGAAAGGAAATGGGAAATGAATTAAAAATCAGTTAGGACTGTTAAAATTATTTTCGGATTTAATGGGAATTAATTTTTTGGAAATTTTATTCGCTATAAAAAAATGTTTTAAAACTTTTATGATGAATTTTTTGATTTGATTTTGTGTTGGAATATGATTTATAGGTTAAGTTTTAATTAGAAAAATGTTTGATGTCTGTTGTCTGATAAAGCTTTACTCCGAGCGACACATGGCTCCATTTGTCAGCTAGCGACACATGTTTTTAATTCTAAAGCTCCTCAAAATTGACAAATTTTCAAAAATTGATAAATTTGAATAATCATTTTACATTTATTAATTCAAAAAACCCTTAATAAAAAAAAATCAATTCAATCCTTCCCCAATCATCAGCAAAAACAACAACAACAATCTTCAGTCCTTCATGTCGATCACAAAAAAGACCTTACATTCATGTTGTGACAAGAAGAATTTCATCAAGGACATTTAATAGCTAATTTGATAGCAGAATGTAGAAAATAAAATGTGCAGATCGAAGATAGATTTTGAATTTGACAATGTAGAAATTAAAATGAAGCAAGTATCCCGTAAGGCACACGCTGGCGTGGCGCCAGCCTGGGGACAGCGTCAACCTGGCACGGATCAATCGGTGCCGGTGTGAATTTAGCACCGTGCCGGCAACGTGATAGTCTTCATACTGGATTTTCGGCCATTTTCTACATACACAGCACCGGCGTTGATGTTTTTTCACACCGGTACGAATTTGGCCCGGTTTCGGTGTGAAGCTGGCACCGTGCCAGCTATGAGACGGTATCAATGCTGTTTTTATATTGTGGACACCGGCATGCTTTATATTTGACGCCAGCACGAATTCGGTACCTGTAAAAAATTGCGCTGAAATTGCGCCAAATTATATACAAAAAACAATTAAAATTTAACAAAAATAATTTTCCTTTATTGGTCTTATTTCAAAATATCAAAAAATTGCAAATAACAAATTAACCTTTCATAATTGTTTATTCACATTCCTGATTTTTCATGGTATTTTATTGCGTTCCCTGACTTTCGTTATCTAATGTGTTCAGTTTCTTATTTCTTGGAGTAGCATGAATGGATTTGAAAAACTTTTGAATGGAGCTTTCAGTCTCGATCGTGCTAACAAATGGCTTTTCGTTCATATTTTTTAAAATCTTATTGCAGATAAGAAAAATAAAGCGGATGTGGTTTTTATATTTATCGAAACCCACTGTCACTACAAAAAAAAAGTTTTTAATATTAATACAACTTGTAATTAAATTAACTTTTTTTATACTCACATTTAACTGAAGCCCAAATTAATGATTTGGCAAAATTTATATCCAAGTACATCTTCAAAAAACTATGGACAAGACCATTTTGTACAGTGAAATTTTTATTTGGACTTACTACTGAAGCTGTGTAGAAATTAAACTATAATAAAAGTATTTTTCATTAATTAATCATTATTTTTAAATTTCAAATCTTCATCTATACCAGAGGCCGATTTTTTCGGCTTAACTCAATTTTTGATTTTTTTGATAGAAAAAAGCCATTTAACACCCATTTCAAGTATTTAAATTGAACTTTACATGCTTTACTATGATTCTGTGAAATATTTTTTCAGCATGTAGCTATAATGAGCTCAGAATTTCAAGTTAAAGAATGTTAAGCCGAAATTTAAGCCGAGCTTACTATAGCTACATGCTGACAAAATATTACAAAGAATCATAGTAAAGCATGTAAAGTTCAATTTAAATACTTAAAATGGGCCCATATGGGTGTTAAATGGCTTTTTTCTATCAAAAAAATCAAAAATTGAGTTAAGCCGAAAAAATCGGCTTCGATCTCTGATCTATACTGACCATGGCTTTGTAATCATTTAAGAATGATTCGTTCATCAATCCAAGTTTTTCCTCCATTTCATTTAATTCTTCAGTCGTTGATATGATTGGCGGTTTATATGTAATGTCTAAGGAATCATTTCTTTGTGCAGCCAAATCATTTTTAAGTGATTTGAATTCATCTCGCACCATTTCCATAAAATTAGTCATCAAATTCACTTGATGCTGTTGAGTAATCTTTATATTTTGAATTTCATTTATCAAGTAATCCAGTGATTCCTTTGATACCAAAACCATGTTTCCTTGTTGTGTATGCTGGACTTGTCTTGGCGAAAACGAATCGAATCGAAATGGTGTTTCCGAGAATACATCCTAAATAAAGTAAAAAAAAAAAATGGAAAAATCAAGCGAAATTCTTAAAATTTTCGAAACCAGGTAATTTTTGTCTTTTGAAAAACTCACATCATTGTCAATTATACTTGATTGATTAATTGAATTAGGGACAACTTGGCTTAATAAGGTTTCATCAAGAGCTTCCTCGTCAAATCCTTCATTGAAGTCATATTCCTCTAATGATTCAGTATCGTTCAATTTAATCTTCTTGTTTTGCTGTTTTTCCTCTACATCGGAATTTAAAAATTGAATTTTTTTCTCAATGAAATCGTTAGCTTCTTTTAAATCTGTTATAAAAAATAATATCAAAATTTTAATTAAATTCATTTTTAAAATATAAATATATTTTTACCTTGAATGTCATTCAATTGAACAAAAATCTCTTCGTGCTTCCAATTTTTCTTAACGCTAGTACCTTTTTCAAGGTACTTATTCATTTTGGCTGGAGCAGGATAATATGCATAAATTTTTCCTTCCTCATCTACTTCACTTAGCCATATTTTACGTATCACGTAAAATGCATTCTGTTTATTCTTTACAACAGTGAACATGATTATCGCTTTCTAAATCAAGAATTTTTTATAAGTAAGTAAGCAAATAAGCAACTAACTAGGTTAATGATTTTTTTCCATAATCTATTCAGAACTATTCAATGTTTTGATATAAGTTTTACATTTTTTTAAGTTTTAAGTAAAATTACTTATTGGTGCAAAAAAAAGACTGTCTTCCTCTGTAATCATACACATTAGTTTTCTTTCAATCTGTGTCATGTCAATCAAAAACTTTTCACCTTCATATTGAGTGGAAGCATGAAAAAAATTCAGTTTTGAAGCAACTATTGGCTTTAAAAAGAAGTCTTCAATAATTTTCAATCTACGGCATAAAAACTGGCACTTTTCAAAATTAACAATCTTTAAAATAACAATTAAATCTTTTTGTTTTGTTAAAAAGAATCTATCTCTACAATCCTTTGTGTCAATTCGAATGCCTTGATAGTACAAAAACGTTTTGCCCTTTTTACTTAAATTTTTTTGAGGCACTAAATTGTTTGGGCAATTAAAGTATTCTGTTATGCGTCTAAACATTTGACTTAATGGTAATTTAGGGCCATGAACTAAATTCTTTATAGGGGTCATGTACGATTCAAATTCCCAGGTTGAGAATTTGTCACACGGCTGTTGCTGAATAATCACTTCGTCTGCAAAATGAGTGGATTGATGTACCATTGGTACGTATAAATGGTCTCCATATAAAATGGCAATTAATGAATTGAACTTACTGAGCATTTCATGTGCGATTCGATTGTACTTAATACAAATTTCTGGGCTACATAAAATTGAAAAAGAACATGTAAGAAGCAAAAAATGCTGATAAAAAGACTGTGGTATTGTGTGTTTAAATATCAAAGGTGCAATTTTTAACAAAATTATTCGCCATTCATGTCCTTTAAAACTTGAGATATCGTTAATATTACGAAAAGTTCGATGAATTTCAGTCGGCAAAGTTAAATTAATTTTGTCTAATATTTCATCAATTTTACTACGTGACTTTGGAAATAAGGGTTTATCTGGACCAATTAACTTCCTAAACAATCTTCGGGTAGTTCCTAAACAAATTACATGTAAAAAGTCGAGTGGGAATTGTGATATCGTATTAATGCATAGTTCTCTCTCAACTAAAGAATCTCTCACATGAAATTTCAAATCTGTCCTGTCTTTAAACATTTGATCTGTTCGTTTGACATCACTTTTTTTAAACAACATTCTTCCATCTTCTCTACATCCATTACACAAACAACGAACGCATGACCTGTAACCTGCATGACCAATAATTCCCAATGTTGAAGCTCTAGCGGGAGTGTCCAAGCAAAAGTTATTTAATTTTACAGTTACACAATTTATAACAATTCCTGTGTCTAAAATGGCTTTAAGCTCATATACAAATTCTGATAAAAAATCATCAAAATCATCAGGTTTTCTAGGCCCATTATAAAGTCCAATTGGAATTATTGAATTTTCGTAACCATTAATTCTGGCAAGAATGACCCAAAAAGTTTTATTCTTAGAAGTTTGATGAACACTAACTCCATCGATAAATATATCAAGCTTTACTATGGAATTTTTTAACTCTAATTGCCTTATTTTGAAAATTATTCCGGATTTTAATCCAAAGTGGACGTATTGGCCAGGCATAACATTTCTTACATTCGTTATTCTTGGTGTTTCAAGGATTGTGCGATAATCAAGTGGAATTTTTGGGAAGATAGGTTTCAATAATTTTAAAATGTCATTAATTGCAGTGCACGGAATTTTTTTTCTCAATGCTATAATACGGAGGCCACTTACAATATGATTTACAGCTTCACTATCCTTAACTTTTGTCTCAACTAATAATTTTTTTTTAATAAGATCGGTTTTTTCATTTATTAATTTAGTATTACTGTCAGTTATAAAAAGAGAATTAAGTTGACTTTCAGATCTGACTCTAAGTTCGTTAACTTTTTTTATTGAAAATTTTGTGCAATTATCTATGCAAAGACTATCCGCATCTTTTTTTGATATTTCTAATGGCTTATCGGAATTATATTCTATATTATTTTTTGACTCTATTGAATTGTTTTCATTAATGAAAATTTGAGTACACACGGATTTTTCAAAAGATTTTTTAGATTCATTTTTTTTAACTTTTGTGCCGATGTATTTAGATTTGAAATGTTTGTTGCTAACTTGTGACATAAGTTTTTTATTTCTCCCCATTGTCAGCTTACTTTATATTATGCACCAATAAATAAATTTACTCACATCATTAAAATTTTTACTATAACTATAGACTTGCTGGATTATCTTAGGTATACCAAGGTCCAAACAGTCCGAAAATCCAGAAAAGATATCTAAAATTAAAAAAAAATATATTTAACTTTTCGTCCACACTTGTTCATTAGTCTCACGGCACTAATGTGGCACGGATCAAGAACAACGCCAAAAGGACGCTGCAAAAAATTTAATTTTTTCAAATGAAAAAAATCCACATAATTAAAACCAAAACTTACTTAATTGAACAGCAAATAGAACCAAAAGAGTTTATCAATATGGTTTGACGTCCAAACAGTCCGAAAATCCAGTAAAAATCTCTAAATTCGGAATATAATATTTAAGTTTTTGTCCACACTTGTTTAATAGTCTCACGGCACTAATGTGGCACGGATCAAGAACAACGCCAAAAGGACGCTGCAAAAAATTTAATTTTTTCAAATGAAAAAAATCCACTTAATTAAAACCAAAACTTACTTAATTGAACAGCAAATGGAACCAAAAGAGTTTACCAATATGGTTTGACGTCCAAACAGGCCGAAAATCCAGTAAAAATCTCTAAATTCGGAATATAATATTTAAGTTTTTGTCCACACTTGTTTAATAGTCTCACGGCACTAATGTGGCACGGATCAAGAACAACGCCAAAAGGACGCTGCAAAAAATTTAATTTTTTCAAATGAAAAAAATCCACTTAATTAAAACCAAAACTTACTTAATTGAACAGCAAATGGAACCAAAAAAGTATATTAATATGGTTTGACGTCCGAACGGGCCGAAAAATTAATGGCTGAATGAGAAATGTTGTTTTTTAAAGCACTTATATTTTTTCAATTTATTAGCACTTTATTTTCGTGTCAAAAAATAAAAAAAAGATTTCATTACGGCATGAACTTGTCACAATTTTTAAAACATGCCGGTGCCATGCCAAAATGATTCCAGCGCGGTGTTGGATTGAATCCGCAGCACAAATTTGATTTGGTGCTTGGCGTACTCCGTATTGACACCGCTTTTCGGCACGCTGTGCTTTCCGGGTATATTGAGAAAGGTACGAAAAAAGGATTACTTTCGTTTCTGTAAGATTTCTTATTGAATCTTACCCTTTTTTTGTGCTGCTCTCATTTCTTTACTTTATGTCAATAGATTGAATCAAAAGACCGTAACAAACAAAAGGCATTTTGACAATGAATGGGCACATTATTGTCAGGCATGTTGAGTAAGAAGATATGTGAAATTGTCACCCACTTTTAAACCATTTATTTTTCCACTCTTCAAAATGTTAGACATTCAAAAGAAGTTTATGCAAAAAAATGTGTGTAATGTGATGAGAGTATATGGCACATACTTATGCTTATATGTATATATATTTATGCGTATCCATTGAGCCAAAGAGGGAGAAAAAGAGTGAAATTTCCTTTTATGAAGTGATAACCATCTGAAAGCAGACATGTCATTTATTTTGTGTTCCTTCTCTCGATTCCAAGTTTTGAAACTGGTATTGATGTTGTCACGTGTTACTGACTAGTGCGCATTATTTTTCATACACAAATATTTGAATAACTGTCAAAAAATATTTGAAAAATAGCTGTCAAAAATATTTAAAATTGAGAAGTAGCTAAGCGCTGAGTGGGCAGACAGACAGACAAAATGCTGACAACAGCATCTTAATCTTTGAAAAAGTGCTCCAAAAGAAGCCCAAGAATAAAGAAAGATGCGAAGAAAAGGAAGAAAGATTCACATTTTATGTTAAACCATCAACTCAATTGACATTTATTTCGCTTCGGGACAGGATCATCGTGATGATGCTCACTTTCTTTTTTACATAACATACAACAAAATATTTTATTGTTGTTCTTCGGTTTGTGTTAAACATGAAATTTCATTTCTATTTCATTTATAACATTGACGATTGAAAGGAGGAAGTCAGTCGTTCATTTTTGTAAAATAGTTTGTATTGACATTCTTACATGTCACCTTTTTTTTTGCCTGCCTGTTCCTGAGGAAATGAATGCGAATGAGAATTTTCAACATTATTTGGAGAAACAACAAAAAAAGGAAACCAATAAATCGGATATATCGTTTGTGATAAGACGACCCCCATTCAATTGAAAAAACATTCGGAGCCGAAATTGGCTTCATAAATATCCCATTTCAATGTTTATTAATTTTTTTCTCCTTCTTTTTTCCACTGAAAATTGCTTTCATCCTGTAACCTTTTCCTCATCGAGAATCTTTTCCACAAAAAAATGTATATAAAAATGCAAAAGGTTATCATTAAATCAAAAAAGAAGTTGGGAAGAAGAAAGGGCCAAAGATAGAGTGAATCTCTTTTGACCGGAAATATTTCATAGACATTTAAATTTTTATTTTTTCCGGGATTTCAATTTTCCAAAAGGTTTAAAAATTTCATTTGTGTTTATTTTATAGGCAGACATCAATAATATTATGGGCAATTTCTTTTCACATTCAATCGTGAAATTGGCTACTGTATTAAGATATACAGCTACTGAATTAATTGATTTAATCCAGATTAAATGGATGTGCAAGTTTTGGGATGAATTTAAGTTTATATAAAAAATTTAAGAATTCAAAAATTATTTTGAACCTTTAAAAATTGTATTTATGGTTCAAAAGTTGAGTTTGAAGATTAGAAACTTAATCCAAGGAGCAGTCGTTTAACTTTGAGTTCAAAAAGTGAATATTAGGTTTATAAATTGAACCTAAAGGTCAAAAAATTGAACTTAAGGTTCAAAATTTGAACGTAAACGTCATAAATTGAGCCTTAAGCTCAAAAAGTAAACTACTAGTTCAAAAAGAGAACCTAAAAATACAAAAAATTGAACTTTAAGTTAAAAATTTGAATTAAAAGTGCATAAAATTAACCTTAAACTCAAAAGTGAATTTCAAGTTCAAAAAGTGAACCTTAAGCCCAAAAATAGCGCCAAAATGTCAAATAAATAAAATTAATTTCAAAATCATAAGCAAGAAAATCCATAGAACATTCAACTCCCATCCATACAATCTGGTAACCTCAAAAAAAAGTTAAAAAGAACTTTGATTGAAAGCAGAAAATAATCTTAAAAGCCGGAAGATATTGACTGGTGAATGCCAAATTAATCAAAAGCTTCAACATCAAAAAAGAGAGTCTTAATGAAAATCACTTACAGATATCATTAACTTAATGCTGATAATTAATATGCAATCACTTTTAAAACGATCTATTATTCACTTGTCAAATAATGAGCATTTACTTTTTATTAAGGTGTGTGCTTCTGGTCAAAAAGGTAAATTTTAGAGGCACGCAATAGTCATCGGCAGAAGACGGTGGGGAACGAAACAATTTCGATAGCATGACTTGTCAAAATTAATAAAAGGTTTCTGTAGCGATTCTCACATTAGCAACCGATCATCTTTCAACATCACTTAACAATTTTGATATGATCATTACCTGACACATATCTAACATTTTTATTAGTTTCAATGAAAATGTTTAGCAAGTGAAGTACATTCCTACTTTTAAGAATGAGAAATTAACATTCTAGTTAATTTATACATTACAACATATCTTAATTTTAGATATAGCAAGTTCGCCTAAATTATTATTTTTTTGTTATAATTCAAAGAGATGCCAGCGAAGAGTAAGTGAGAGGGAAAGATTATAAACCTGTTTCTGTCATTTTGCTACCAATAAAATTTATAGAATAGTTCTTTTCTTTACATTATAAATTGTGCTCTTATCATCATAAGAGAGTATCCAATGAGTGCGGATGAGAACTAATTTTCGATTTCGAAGGATCTAATTTTCGAGCGCGGGAAAAAAAATTTGAATTTGAAATTTCCGTTACAATTATTTGTTTACATTTTGCATTTAAATTACTTCTTGAAAAAAGAATCTTCATGGGAACTTTCAGTAGAAGTTCAATGCTTTTTAATGTGTCTAGAATTCATTTATAGGCTATTAAATTGTCTTATTTCATGTTCTGATCCTTCATTTAATCAACAATTTATTGATACAGTAATTGCCCAAGTTGAAGTAGTTTTTGAACATTGTGAAGAAACGATTGATAAACTATTAAAAGCTTTTGTTAAATTTAGAGCAAAATTTCAGTATCCGTGTTGATTAATACATAAAAGAAACAATTTTGCATCAAAAAACAATTGAAATAAATTTGTTTCTTAATTAAGTCGTTAACGTATTTTTATTTTTCAAAATTTCATATTTTCGAATGTTTTCGAATTTTTTTTGAATTTTTCGAAATTAACCAAAATCAACTGACATTTTCTTTGTTCGCACTCATTGGGAGAGTATGAAACAGTATAGTGAAAAAAAAATGCAGACATGAAAGGAAAAGAGCAGGAGATAGAGAGAAAGAAGAAGTAGCAAAGGTTGATTTGAGTGCATTTGCTTTTATAACGTAGATTATACCTGAACAATATAAAATTCATATTTCAATTTACAAATTTTGATTTAACGGTCGTCGATAATTCAAATTTGAAGATTCGTTAAAATTATTCTTGAGTTCAAAAGATTTTTAACTGTTTTTTCAAACTCAAATTCGGTTCTTCGTCAAAAAGTTTTGTTCAAAAATTTAAACCGTTTTCATCAAAAAATTCAAATTTTTGAAGTCCGTTAAATTTGTTTGTGTTATCGAGATTCTAAGTTGGATTTCAAAATGATTAAACTAATAATCCTTAACCCACCTTGCATGCCTCGTTTTGTCTGTTTTAAGGATATCCAGCCAACCTGACATAATGCCTATACCAAACTATACACCCTCTCATCCACTAAAGAACGTGCAAAAAAAACTTAAAATTTATACATATAATTTTTTACTGTTGTACCATCCTGATATCTTGTTTCTCTTGTTTTACTTTACCATCGTTTGTTGCATTCTCTTCATAAACATATGACTGTTGCTGTCTTTTGTCTTCTGCTGAATAGAATTTTAAACAATTTTTTTTGTACGTATTTCATTTTGTTGTGCAACTGCGCTGGATTTTAGATAAGTCTTATGACCACGAGGAATGTTTAATGCCACCAGCTGCACACATCGAATTTTAAAATTCAACTCTGTCGTCTGTATTTTTTTTACTCTCTCTCTTTAAGAATATTATCGAATACAATAGTTTGCAAAGGGATTTCAGTAGAAATGTACTACAGCACAAGTTGCTATACAGAAGCTAGCAGAAGAAGAAGAAGAAAAACAAAAGACGGTAGACAACAATTGACCTTCTGATATCACAAATATAATGTGCATAATGTTCTTTTATCGAATAATATCCATTATCTTTATGTGTGGGGCATGTGTACGGTAAGGATGACTAATAAATTATGTGATCTTCCTTTATAATAATTTGAGGGTTCTCAAAAATTTCTTTCAAAACGATAAATTACTTCAACTATTACTTGCGATGGAAAGGAACTGAAGAAAAAAAATGTTTGGTCGGTAGATAAATTTTTAATTGTTACAATTTTGATACTCAAGAATTAGTTCGGATATAATTTTTCATTCCTTCCGTTTTAATCTCTCTTTATGTCTTTTTACTGAATTTTGAAGTTGCAGATGAGAGTCTCATTTGGATTCGGACATGTTTGAGTTGATGGGTTTTGAAATACGATGTCTTATGGACATGATGGATAACATCAAATATTTTTTTTTAAAAAATGCCATTAAATATTCAAGAATACATCCTTATTCTTAACATTTGAGCATTCCTATAACGTAAAATTAAACTTTCCCTTTTTCAACGAAGGAAAAAGAGTAAAGCTGGAGACATACCACCTGGAATGCAACTGTCAAAAATAGGTTGTGCCATAAAATAAAGAAGTTAACCAAAGTGGCGGTTACAACCTGAACAAAATTGAACAGAAACTTAATTTACAGCTCGTTATAAAATTAATGTAATAAATAGTCAGATGCTATTGTTCTATGATAGTCCTGAAAATTTAAAGGAACTTACAGGAATGAAAAAGAGGCAAAGATGCTTCGAGAGGCTTGCATGGCTTCATTAAAACCCTCTGTTGGACCTCTGGAAGTCGGGGTTTGATGACTTGCATTCAAGAAATGTTAATTTAATATAAATTTACAATTTTTGGTATATGAGCTCTAGATGATACAAACTAATGACCCAATGCTAGCAAACAGAAATTTTTGAGTTCTTATTATTCGAACTTCGAATTTTTGAGGTTCTTATTTTTCGAAAATCGAATCTTCGAAGTTCTTATTTTCAAAAAAATTCGTTGTGAGTTATTATTTTTCGAGTAATAAAATAAAATAAAATAAAAGATAAAATTGCATTCCTTAAATGTCTATACTTTAAAAAACAGCTAGTTTAAAAAAAAAAGAAAAAGTAACGGACTTTCTTATTTTGAAATTTTAAAAAAATACCACGCGAAAATTTTGAATTTTTTTTGTTTGTAACGGACTCTGTTCTCTTTGCTAACATTGGCTAATGACAATACCAATTTTAAGAATCTTGAATCCAAGTTTAAAACCACTGGATCTGCTAATCTTCTTTATTAATAAATTCCAAGCAAGCAAAAATACAGGAATTATTGATATCAAATATCCAATGATGAATAACTGGTCTATAAAATATGAACCATGATATCAAGCTATAAAGCATTTATCCAATAAACTTGTTGTCATCTTTATTCTAAAATTAAAATCCATTAAAAAAATATTTAAATCCAAATAAATTTGACAACTAGCAATTAAAAAAATGAAAATTCGTTTTAAAATAGATAAAAAATTAATGAATCTACAGCTCTATAAAGTCTCAATCCTGCATTGATATAATAGAGATAGTAAAATGTGATACATTTAAGCGACTTTAACGGTTCTATTAATGTGTGCGAATCGATATTCTTCGAAATGATTAAATTTCAATTAATTAATAAAAGATTAATTTGTTGTTTTGAGGAACAAAACGCCAAATTGGTCATTGAATAAATAATCTCATAATCCATTGACTGTAAACACTTCATGATAAGCTTAACACTTTATATGTCGAATTAATGACGGAAAAAAATTTCAATTTGTCGAAAAAAAAAATAATTTTAATCGCTCAAAAAGTCGTAATATTAACACATCTTACAAAAGCATGCACAGTAAATAATTCTCAAGACAGACATTTCTTTTGTATGTGCAATAAATATTTCAGAAATCAATGTGATGCATTTTTAAATACATTTTTATAATACCATCAATAACATTTTCATTCCTTTCGTCCATTTTTATGGCATTCTGAATGCTTCTCGGTCCAACATACGTATGTACTTCCAAAAAAAGCATACATTTCGCGAATGATGAAATAATAATAATAATGATAATATGAAGGAAGAAGAAAGAAAGACATAAAGTATAATAAATTTTGTGGTTTTATTTTTTATTTTCCAATAATGCCCAGTAGCAGTTCAATGTCGATATCCAGTCTTTACGATAATAAATTTCAAGTCACTATATTTGCTTGTGTGTGCATCAGAATGTAAGAAGCAAGTAAGAGCACAACAGCATTACACATAAGCTTAATTCACTTTTTTGTTCTCCTTCTCTTCTCTGTCGTCGTTTTATATTAAAAGCAGAAGAAAATCAACAGTTCCTGTGTCTCGGGAATGATTTTAGCACATTTTCGTATCATATGTAAATACCATTAGTCAAATTGTTTGATTGTCAAACAGAAGCAGTGCGAGTGAGTTCAAAAAGTGGCAATATGTTTAATGCTGTCAAATATTTAGACTGAAAAGTAGCTTGGATTCATTTTTTGTTTGTGGTGTTAATATATTCCACACATCAGAATATGTTATGAACTTACATCAGACAAAAAATTGAAATTTAAAAAAATTTATGAATATTTTATGTCATAATTTAAGAATTTGGTTTTCGTATTTTAAGCATTAGGATATTAAGTTGCAGCAGGATTATTGTAAGAGAGTGCTTCTGTGGAGCAGTTGAAATGGCGCTAGGCCAATAGCTAAAGGATAATTAATGGATAAGCTAAAATTTGAATAATGGTTGTCGGTTCGAATCCTGAAATTTATAAATCAACATTTACTTAAAGGTCTTTACGTCTTTGGCTTCAAGAACGTAGCCTGAAAATTTTAAAGACACAGCTTTTCTAAGAAAGTAGAATGTTTGTCTCCAACACTCAGGCTTTCAACTTTTCCACCCTATTTCTAGAGCTAGCTAAAGTGGTTATAGTTCAATTGAAAATTAATCATTAGAGAAAGGTGCCTGAGGAAGCCTTAGAAACAGGTCTGTAGCTGAACTGAAAGGAGCATAAGGAATCAGGAGTAGGGTACACAGAACTTAGAGTAATCATGTATAGGGATGCAGAGGTCGATGTCTCAGCTATTCAAGACTATGCTTAAAACAGTAGCAACCACCTTCTTGGTTTTATTGCCAAAATTTCTTTTGAATAATCTTCACATTGTCCAGCGACTTAAGAAGCTACTGAAAATAGAAAAATGCTGAAATCTAATCCTCTGGTCAGACATCAAAGCCTAAAGACAAAACAAAATCCAACAAACTCCATTATTCCATCTCACTATGGGGCAAAATGAAAAAAAAAGGGACTTTCACTTTGAAAAATGGACTTTTCCGATTTACACTTTTTGGGTGATTTTTTCTTGTAGAGGACATAAAAGTAGATAGAAATGCCAAATTTCAGGTCATTTGGTGCTGATTTCGCGATTCTAGAGCTGTTTGAAGTTGAAAACTAGTGAAAATTCTGGTTTTTTCATACCATGTTTGAACCGGGAAATATCTTAACTGGTTTAAGATATTGCAAAACGGTTTTCAGTTCCTATTAGTAGTATATAAGAGCTTTATTTTGACATATAACAAAGTTTAGGTTCTGAATGTTTTCGTGCCATTATGGTAGAACATATGTGAAAATTTCAGGAAAATTATCTTCAAACAAGCCGCAACTATCATAAATGAAGAGTTTCCAGGCAAGTAAAAACGCAGTTTTGTAGCCCCATATATCTAGTTTTCAAAACTGTATAAACTTTGAAAAAGTAAGCTAACGTAATTGAGTTATGTTGATTTTAGTAGGTCGTTGAGTATTTGGCCAAAAACTAATAATTCTTTTAAAAATACGAAAACATAGTTTTAAAAATAGTTTTTTGGTGTTTTCTTATGAAAAATAACAATTTAAATGATTTTGTGAAGAAAATTTTTCAAAAACTTCAAAATCTTTCGAGATATAGGGGGTATGTGCTCTCCATCGATTTGGCCATTTGTCACCCTACTTAAACCACTATAACTTTTTTTTGAAAAAATATTTTTTAATTCTGTTTTCGGATTATTGTAGCCTAATGTAATACCTATCCAACGATATATAATACTTGCTAGTTAACTTAGTCCTGGTTATTTATAGGGCTGTTGATTGTGACATACGCAGTTTTTGAAATATTCCCAAAAATTGCATTTTCAAAAATACCACTTTTAAGCAATCTCGAGTATTTTTTGGACTTTTTTAAGAAATGTTAAGTCTGAAAAAAGCTATTATCATTAGAGTAATAAAAAAAATACTCTGATACGCAACTATAATAGGTAAAATTAATAAAGTTTAATTTTTAGTTTAATGAAATTTTGTTTATTTGTCAAGAAATTTAATTTACATTTTTTTATCATATTTAATGAAATTTATTTATTCATTCGTTGTTTGCTTCTTCAGAATATTCATGGTCTTGTCCTTCGGAATAATCATAGTTTTCTGCTTGGGAAAAGTCATAACCTTCTCCTTCTGGCTCAATCAATTCAATTTCTTCCTCATCTTTTTCCTCATTTTCTGTTTGTTGCTCAGGTGTTTCACCTTCTTCTTGGACATTTTTTCTCATTAACCTTTTATTTATTACATCCATATATTTTTTTATTATTACTGGATCAGAACTGTAGAGTCTTCTATGTATAACATCCGTAAAACTGTGTATTCTTGAAGTTTTTCTGGCACGTAGTTCTCTATCTTGTCTGAGATATTTGTTTTGTGACTCCCCGGCTTCTTCACTCATTCTTCCTAGAGGTAATGGTAAGGCTTCCATGTAGTGTTTTGCATGAGCAAGTGCTCTGTGAAGTGTTACTGGTATTTTGAACCAACTATATGTTGTCAAAAACATTCTGTATGTTTCTTTACAGTACCTATCAAATTCATCTAGATCATCAACTGGTTCTAAACTTCGAATTTGGTTTAGCACATAGCATATACGTTTAATTATTTCTTCATTAAGATATAGAGTTTTAGCTAGAAGCTCTGGATTTTCAAGAACTTTTCTTGCAACGTTTCCTGTATCTGATGATCCAGCTCCCCCTTGTCTTGGTTCGAGTACACGAACATTAAATGCATCCCACATTGCTTGCTTTATTCTAGCCTTTTCAACATCTAAAACAATCTGTTCCTCTTCAGTTATCTCCAGCCAGTGTTTTTGAACATATTGTTTATATGACAAATCATATAGAGTCGTGAGTACGTTCATTGATGTATGAAGTGGCTGAGTGTTGAAATACAAGTGTTCTTTAACAAATTTTCTGTGTGTTTTTTCGAATCTTCCATTATCAAGATTATTTATGTCACTCATCTCGTTTGGTCCAGATCTACAAAGCTGACATCTGCAATATCCTGATGTTTCTGTAAGGTCTGTGTAAACTTTTCCATCTAACATTGTGGGGTAGAATTTGTACGTAATTTCCAAAAGCATGTCTTCACATATGAATCTCTGTGGTTCAAGTTTTGATATTTGATTTTTTATATCTTCATATATCCTTCTAACATTTACTCTGGTTTCTTTGGCATGTTCAAGTTGTATTGGTCGTACTGAGTATACAGATTGACTGTTTTCGTTGTCCCATAAGCAGATATAATTTCCGTTTTCGTCTTCATGTCGTAGTTGCTGAACACTCATACTAACTGTCAATAGTGATTTGTCTTCTATAATTTCATTATTAGTCGTTTGATTCGGTTGTGTTCTATCTCGTTCTTGATTTCTTGAATTTGTTTTTCCTTGGTTATACTGTGACTGTCCTGTTGTTCCGTCCATCCCCCATGTGACGATCATTTCTGCATGAATAACTTTTGGAGTTGATTCTGAAGGTAATATTTTGATTTTGTCGTATATTTCTGAATTGTGTGCTTCAATAACTCTTTTTGTGGTGAGTTGTGTCAAATTTTTTAGTGGAATAACGGCTCTTGTATCGGTGACCGTTATGTCATCAGGATAGCATTGTTTCTCTAACCTCAACAATTTTTTAGCTGTCGGTAAAACGTTTTCGCATTCCAGTTTCAGGACTTGTCGAATATTGTTGTACTGATTTCGAGATAAATTGTTAAAGGCTTTTACACCTAGAGCTACATGTATATCTAGTTGTTTAGGTTTTGATGTAGTTTTTTCTGGAAGATCCTCTCCTTTTTGGCACGCCTTAATAAATTCTTTTAACATTTTAGCTCCTTCTACTTTTCCTTCTTCTTTAGAAAGGCGAAGTGCCAAGTGAAGAACTGATAACAATGATCCTTTTGCTTCTTTTAAACTGATATCTAATTCGTCCACTCTTCTACGTCGATGCTTATCGCTTGTTAGTTGTTCAAATGATTTCCTCTTGATGCCCTTGCTGGATGAAGGCTCTATGTCATGGACGATGTGTTTTATTTTTGATTTTTCAATGAAACACGTCTTTATGTTTTTGTTCGAGATATTCAACTGATTTATTGTTTTTCTCGGATTACTCAGATCATTATTTTACATCTCCCTTCTCTTATCAATTCCCATATCTTTGTACTGGTTTAGGAATTCTTGATGATCGTCGGAACGGTTGTTGGTTCGAATTACTCTCTGTTGAGGTTGCAGTTGGTTGGTGATGAACGGGAGATGCGGCATTTGCATTAGAATTCAGAGGAGGTTCATGCAGTGAGTTGTCAGCGAAGAAGTTATCGAGATTGATTCTGTATCGACTAGACTCATTGCATTTCTTTTGATCAATTTGATTGGATACTGTTGACCTATCAGGTCGAATGAATTTAGAGTTTCGTCTAATAACCCTATTATTATCCATACAAATCTCATATGATCTAGGCTCTGAACATTTCTTAACTATTGATCCTTTAGACCAAGTGTTATCAGGCAATTGTACCCACACCTTCTGATTTAAATCGAACTCATTACGTTTATATGAATTTCGATTGTAATAAACTTTGGTTTTAGTTTGCTTCTTTTCGAATTTTTCACCTAAATTGTGATTTAACTTTGGTTCAAGCAAGCTATCTTTCATAATAATTTTAGTTCTCATTCTTCTATTATTAAGCAATTGACTAGGAGACAAGTCAATATCCGTTAACGGAATATTATTGTAATTATAAATTGCTATTAAAACTTTATTGAAATTATCGCATTTCTTCATCATATTTTTAACTATTCCTACAGCTTTCTCTGCAAGACCATTCGACTGTGCATAACGAGGACTTGAAGTGACTATTTTAATATCCCACTCCTGGGCAAAACTTCTACATTCAAATGAATTAAACGGCATGTTGTCTGCAATAATAGTCTTTGGAAAGCCGTGTTCTGTAAAAATCTCAATGTATTTCGAAATTACAGCGTTCGAATTCTTCGAGCTTAAATATTTACACGAAATCCATTTTGAAAAGTAATCAATAACAACAAGATAACTCTTTCCACTGTATTCAAGGATGTCACATCCGACTTTCTCAAATGATCGAAAAGGAATCTCGTGTTGAATTATTGGTTCCTTTCTATTCGATTTCTGAAACTTGTTGCACTCTTCGCAACTCTTAATTAAATTCTCTATACTAACATTTAGTGAAGGCCAATAAACTGATTCTTTCGCGAAACGTAAGGTTTTAGTAATTCCCATGTGACCTTCATGAAGATCTTTAAGAACATTTTCTCTCAATGATTTGGGAACTATTATTCTATCCTGATAAAATACTAAATCATCCGAAACATAAATTTCATTTCGCAAATTATAAAAGAATTTTATTTCATCAGGTACTTTTGATTTGTCTGACGGCCAGCCCTCAGCAAAGTATTTCTTTAACAACGAGCATTCTTTATCTTTATCTGTCTCAGCTTGATAGATTTTTAGTTTATCATCACTAATATTTACTGAATGAATCATTTGTTTCATGAAATTCTCTTCAAAATCTACAGCTATCAAATCATTTGAAACGTATCGAGATAAGTAATCTGCTACAGGAATGCTTTTACCGGGCTTGTACTTCAAATCTAAATCGTATTTGTGTAACTTTAATCGAATACGCTGCAAGCGTTTTGATCCTATCTTACTAATATCTTTATTAATTATGCTTTCTAAAGGACGATGGTCAGATATTATTGTAACTTTCCTACCATAAATATAATTGTGAAACTTTTTGCACGCAAAGAAAACGGCCAAAAATTCTTTTTCAATCTGACCGTACTCCTTTTCTGTTTCAGAAAGACAACGTGAAGCAAAGCTAATAATTTTATCTCCTTGTTTTAAACATGCACCTAAACCGTATGACGAGGCATCGGTTTCTAAAATTATTGGCATATTTTCATCAAATGTAGTACATGAGGTGACGTTTCTTATTACTTCTTTAATGCTGTCAAACTCAGCTTGATGATTATCAAGCCATAAAAATTCACTATCCTTCTTTAACAAATTACGTATATTGACTGTTAAAGAAGGTAAATTGGGAATGAAGTCCCTTATATAATTAACTATTCCTAAAAACTTTTGTACGTCTTCCAGATTTTTAGGATTTGGAATACTATTAATTGCTGAAATCCTTTCTGGATCAACATCTACTTTATTCTTAGAAAAGATATGGCCAAAGAATTTTACTGAACTTTGTGTGAATTGTAATTTCTTCTGATTGAATTTCACACCAGACTTTAATGCCCTGACCATTAATCTTCCTAAATTCTCATCATGTTCTCTGAGCGTTTTACCAGTAACAATAATATCGTCAATATAAAATTTGACTCCAGGTAAATCGCCAAAAGTATCCGTCATGTACTTTTGAAAGATTTCTGATGCAATGTTTATACCAAAAGGCATTCTATTAAATTGCCACAAGCCAAAAGGAGAACTAAACGTGCACAATTTTTTGGATTCTTCGTCCAACTCTATGTGCCAAAAACCATCCTTGAGGTCTAAAACCGTAAAGTATTGAGAATCTTTCAAATCTTGCTTTAATTCATCAAGGGATGGAATCGGAAAATGAAACTTATTTAATGCTTGATTCAAATGTTTTGGATCAATACAAATTCTAATTTTGTCTCCTTTTTCAACAATTACTATACTATTAATCCATTCACGTTGTTCATTGACACGTGAAATAATTCCTATCTTTTCCATTTCATTTAATTTATTCTGAAGCTTATTCTTCAACTTGAATGGAATTCGACGATTCTGATTTGCCACCGGAATTGCATTATCGTTTAATTTCAATTTAAGAGGTCTATTAAACTTGCCTAGACCTGTAAAAGCTTTTTTATAAAAATCTACAAACTTATTCTTTTGCTGTTCTGAACACAACATTTGATTCAATTGCAAGGAATCTATACGAGATATAAGTTTTAGATTTACACATGTCTCTAAACCTAATAAAGGTACCGTATGTTTATCAATGATTATGAATTCTTCAAGGTAAACATTATTATTGAAATTAATTGGAAGAATCGTCTTCCCTAAAGGGTGATTGATTTCACCAAAATATCCTTGTAATTTTAAATTACTTTTCTCAATCTTAAATTTCTTTCCTAAACTTTTGAACATATTTATGCTTAAAGTATTAACCTGCGATCCAGTATCCAACTTAAAATTGATCATTTTATCATGCACGAGTAATTTTTTACTCCAAACATTGCCTATTGCTTGTTCTTTTAGTTCATCACAATTGATTACTACATTAGACTCACTGCTTTTGCGTTCATCATCTGCATAGACCTTCTCCTTCTTCTTTTTGCTTATTGAATTCTCAAATTTTTTGCTCTTAATTTGAGAACTTTCACGTTTATATGACGTCGGTTTGTGAGGAACACGTTGGTCAACTGCTGCTATTTGATTCTCTTTAACACTGTCTGATGCTAGTTGATTCAATTGTTGTTGATTGTAGTAGAAAATTTTGATTTTGCTAATCAACGTACGTAATGACTTTTCTTCAGATAAAATGAGCTTTTCTCTCAAATTGTTGTTATGCAGACCGAAAATTATTTGATCACGAATGGCTTCTTCTTTGAACTCATTAAATGCACAGCTATCGGCTTGGGTTTGAACGTCACTAATGAACTTGTCGACAGATTCGTCTTCTTGTTGAATTCGACCACGTAATTTCATTCGTTCAATTAAAAAATTTGATAACGGTAAAAAATGATTCTCGAGAGCCTCAAACACTTTTTCGTAGTTCTGCTTCTCTGGATCTGTTAATTGCAGATTCTTGATGATATCCACTGACTTATATCCCATCAATAGTGTTAATAAATTGAGTTTGATGTTGTCGGATTTCTCATCAAGTTGGTTGATTACCAAATATGAGTTGAATTCTTTTGAAAATCGTTTCCATTCAATTTCTAACGTCGAAGCTTCAAAATTGAACTTTTCAATACTTAAATACGACTGCGCCATGTTTTATTTTTGATTTTTCAATGAAACACGTCTTTATGTTTTTGTTCGAGATATTCAACTGATTTATTGTTTTTCTCGGATTACTCAGATCATTATTTTACACGATGTATTCAATCTCATCCATATCTTCATCTGTGTCAGTAACATTTTCTGCTTCATATATAGATTCTTCCTCAAAAAGAATCCCTCCACTAGATTCGCTGAAGTATCGTGAGTCAACTTCAAATTCCTCTTCATAGAAATCTGCATGATCTCTTAATGCATTATTCCAATTTGACTGATTACAAAACATTTTTGACTTTGACTTCAGCTTGTTTAATTTATTAATTAAACTTGGTTTCTGTGATTCCGCTAATTCTCTCCCATGAATTTCTTCTATTACTGCCAAACAGTACGTGTGCTGTGTTGCAAGATTTAACGTTTTGTCGCGAAGAATTTCACAGAGTGTTTTCTTCGTAAGTGTTGAATTTTGGTTCATTTTTGAAAGTGACTTGTTCAATGAAGTTCAAAACTGATATGATGTGTAGAGAGAATTTCACGAGTATATATATAAAATAGTTTCAAAACTGAGATTTTCACACCTGATAGTGACTACCAAGGGTACTTTACAAAGTTGTTAACTAGGGAAGTAAAAAGTTTCTAAATTTAATTTTTTGGCTTTATAATCTCATAAATGTCATAAATAAACATAAAAAAGTTCTAAAAAAATACTCGAGATTGCTTAAAAGTGGTATTTTTGAAAATGCAATTTTTGGGAATTTTTCAAAAACTGCGTATGTCACAATCAACAGCCCTATAAATAACCAGGACTAAGTTAACTAGCAAGTATTATATATCGTTGGATAGGTATTACATTAGGCTACAATAATCCGAAAACAGAATTAAAAAATATTTTTTCAAAAAAAAGTTATAGTGGTTTAAGTAGGGTGACAAATGGCCAAATCGATGGAGAGCACATACCCCCTATATCTCGAAAGATTTTGAAGTTTTTGAAAAATTTTCTTCACAAAATCATTTAAATTGTTATTTTTCATAAGAAAACACCAAAAAACTATTTTTAAAACTATGTTTTCGTATTTTTAAAAGAATTATTAGTTTTTGGCCAAATACTCAACGACCTACTAAAATCAACATAACTCAATTACGTTAGCTTACTTTTTCAAAGTTTATACAGTTTTGAAAACTAGATATATGGGGCTACAAAACTGCGTTTTTACTTGCCTGGAAACTCTTCATTTATGATAGTTGCGGCTTGTTTGAAGATAATTTTCCTGAAATTTTCACATATGTTCTACCATAATGGCACGAAAACATTCAGAACCTAAACTTTGTTATATGTCAAAATAAAGCTCTTATATACTACTAATAGGAACTGAAAACCGTTTTGCAATATCTTAAACCAGTTAAGATATTTCCCGGTTCAAACATGGTATGAAAAAACCAGAATTTTCACTAGTTTTCAACTTCAAACAGCTCTAGAATCGCGAAATCAGCACCAAATGACCTGAAATTTGGCATTTCTATCTACTTTTATGTCCTCTACAAGAAAAAATCACCCAAAAAGTGTAAATCGGAAAAGTCCATTTTTCAAAGTGAAAGTCCCTTTTTTTTTCATTTTGCCCCATAGTGCATCTAAAAGAAAAGATGCGCTTAAAAATATAAAGCAAATTACGAGAGACGAAGCGCACGAAGCACGACAAGAAGATTAAATAAAGCATGAATGAAAATGCAATGTAGAAAGAATATTTGTAGCTTAAATTACGTTAAGAAGAATGGAACGAAATGGAAGAGTACACAGAATAAGTAAAAAATCAATATTACAAAAAAGGAGAGAGAGAGAAGAAAAAAAAAGTCTGTTGAAGGATGATTTATTGGTTTATAGTGCAATTTTTCTGTACAGGATGCAATGAAAGAATTTTTTAGCATTTTAATTAGCCTTTGATAACGTAAGTTATGTGCTGCTGCTTCGAGATTTCTGTGAAAATTTAATGCAACAAGTTAATTGAGTTATGTGATAAAAGAAATAGTTTATTAAGGATGGGAGGATGGAAAAGGGGTTTTGTGATCCAGATTTTTTTTTGTATCCAATCAGATAATTGACACGTTAGTTTATGTCGAGACTAATGAAGTCCTCAGAGTGGAAATGATTAAAAAAAATTGTTTTAACTCATTGTGATCACGTTTATTGTATTAAGCAGATAGGGAGTTTATAATGAAAAAAATATATACATTTATGAATTCATTTTTTAATTACTCCTGTGTTTTAAAATTAAATTGAACACCTCATTTTTTTGTATGAATGTTTAATTATTTTTTAAATGATTAATAAACAAAAACATGATAATTTTTGCTGATTTATTTTTTAAATATATCATTATATTTTAATTATATCATTTCATTTTTTATGCAAATATGATCGATAACGATATTTATTTTTTATTTGCAAGGTGGTTTCACTATAATTTCCATGTAAATTGCACATGTTCATTTTTTATTGTTCAGATAATTTTTTGTAATTTATCTTCCAACTTTTTACGTAAAATATTTGAGTGAATCAGATTTGATGTAGATCTGTGTTTGCTATTTGACTTTTCAAACTTAGTACTGTAAATTATGTTAAATAATTTTTTGAGACAAAGATGAAGACATGATAAGTTTGAAAGACAAACTTTAATGTTTCATAATATCAAAGTTCTTAACTGTGTCAACTTTTTCGTGCAAAGTCAGCAGCAGATTGAATTTTACATCTTTAAAAAAATTGTAGTTGTGTACCTAATAGATAACGGAAGACCCCTTTCTGTCTCCTCTTTCGGTGTATCTCATTTTTTTAACACTGGGGCGTTGCCAGGAATTTGAACGGGGGTGGACAAAAAAACTTTAATGAAATTTTGGTGGGGGGGGGGGGGTTTATTTTTGGAATTTTTTCAACAAAATGAAGAATTTTTTGTTAACGCAGGCGGATTTGTCACTCAAATCCCCCTGGCTACACGACTGTTTAAACACAACACAATAATCAATGGACTAGAATTTAAACCCAGGATCTTTTTAAACAGGTTTTCCAAAGGTAAGAACCAATAATTAAAAGCTTAAAAGTCAGCACATAGGAGTCTTCTATAGTTGACCTCGAGCTATGCTCTGTTAAAAAAATGAAAAATCCCTAAAAACCACCCAAAATTAATTAAGCAATCCTTTCAAAAAAACATCTTAATCAACCACTTTTCTTCAACATCCATCAAACCCCCTTTCAAACTTTATCAACCATTCATTACCAGTGGAAATCCCTTGATTTTTTTTTTTATCACAAAGACGGTAAATTTTTCCATCCGCGAAAATCCTCACCCTTGTGACCCCTTACCAATCCCAATTCAAGATGCATTATATGATTTCATTTATTTTAATTTTAATTAATTTTTTCTTCCTTTCGCGACACCCCCCTGATGATAAATTCAACAATAACACAAAACGAGTCGAGTAAATTGCATCTCTCAATATTGTTTTGTGTTTTTAATTTTCCTGTCTGTATCTTCTTGTTTTTCCATTTTCATCTTCAGTGATCTTTATGAGTCAGCCAATATAAAAAAAATATGTAGAAGTTTTTATAAGATACATAAATAGACCGTGCAATTGCAATAATCCATTTAAGAAAAATAACGATAATTTTTATCTTATTCGGCATTGCCTTTTGTTCGTGTAGCATTTAAATTGCTCCCATCTGATTTGATTCATCAATAAATTCTCGCAGCCCCTCCACGAAATTCTTCCTATTTTGTGCCGCGAATTATGCTTCACTCATCTATCTACCCTCATTGACAACGAGATGTAGTGCTGCTCTTGTGCTGCACGAGCAATAAAACGATGAAGGAAGAAAATAGAAAATAAAGAAGGAACAAGATTAAATTTCTAGTGTGTTTAAGTAGCATATCTTTGGCACAGAAACGGAGAGAACAAAAAATAATTTTTGATTAGATAAATTTTTCGCATTCGTAGTCGCGAAAAAAAAAGAGGTTTAGGGTTGCAGCAATGATTACAATGAAGATTTTTATTCTTTTTTTGCAAACAATTTGCCATAAAGTAGTAATGTTGATTAGATGCATAAATCACTTGACATGTTCATTCTGCAAGATCGAGGCTGATTGTAAATGACGTGCGATAAAATTTATAATTTTTAAACGTCTATCAATCACATACATGTCATATATATCTCGACAAATTGCAATTTCTTGTAGGATTCGAACCGTTGAACTGAAGATTCTGAAGTCAAACAACTTGATCACGTTGGTCTTAATCTCAATCTGACAGAATTACCTACTTATGACTTAGTATTGTCATACTCAGACAACCCCCTTCAAAAAATAGTAATAAAGTAAAATGAACGTCAACTGAAAGGTACGCACGAATGCATGACTTTTAAGTAAAAATAAACAGTCAACAAGGTTCTTTCATTTTCATTATTTGTTATATTGCACATATGAAGTAAAGTCGTAACGAAAGAGCGTGAGCATGATTGAACTAGCTCATATTTTTCATTAGAATTATGAACAGCACGATTAAATTTTCAAGTGCGTTATTCGCCTTTTATTTTATATTTCGAGGAGTGTGGGAGAATCGACTTTCTAAATGCCAATAATAAAACGCAACAATAAAAAGGCAATAAAAAGCAACATTTCTCTTAATATCAAACATTTAAAAAAGAATTGTACTCCATGAATATTGTGATAGGGAGGAAATATTTCCTTATTCTACAGCTACTGCTTCTTTTTTCTTCCACGACATACATTAAATTTAAATTATTTTCAATTACATATATATCCTCTGTAAGTTGGAAGAAGAATGGAACGCAAAAGTTGTGGATATTGAGTTGATATAGCGCATTACATTGGAATAAATCGACCATACGCCTTAATATTTAGTATATGACATAATTAGGTCGAAGAAGGGTTCAAATCCTAGTCAAACTTGCAAATGAATTTCTCTTAGCTTACAGGAAGTCCTAAACTTCGACGTAAACCTAATAGACATCATAATCAGCATAGCTAGCCAGTCAATAATCTAACTAGACACCCATCAAAATTCAGGCAAACCCCCAAGCAGTCCCCAAACAAAAATCATGCTAACAAGCATAAAGCAAGGATAAAGCACGAGAAGAAAAAAAAATTGCGAATATAAAATACACAAAATGCTATTTACGCGAATGCGCACTAATTAGCTATAGATTGTTGTGCCATTAAAAATTGTCATCAAAAGATTATTTTGATTTTCTTCCAGACTGTTTAAAAATTGTCTCTGCCTCAATCGTTAAATTGCGTAAACATAAGCACACACAATCCTTTTCCTTCATCATTTTCATCTCGTTTAAGGATATTTTTTTCTTCTTATAGGCAAAATTTATTGCTATGTTAAGCCTTTTCACAATCAAAATAATTCCTACTAAAATTTACCTTCTCCGCAATTTTCATGAAGTTGTGCTTGTGTGTCTCTGCTCTGCTCATTGCTGGCTTAAAGGAGATGAAAATACGGCAATTAAATGTAAAATAAATGGTTTCTCTCCAACTCACTCACTTTACTATGTACACATTTTAGCATCTCTATAACTTACGAACAATTTAAGCTGATAATGAAAGGGTTGCTTCCATTTTCAAGAAAATAGACTTAAAATTAAGTCGTGAAAATTATTATTAAAGAATTTTTTTTCTTCTCATTTCATCGCATTTTTTGAAAAATTTAATGAACTCTGGGATGAGATTCCCGAGCAGTGCAATGAAGTTGGACTTTTAGAATTTGCAATGTTTAAAAGAAATGTGAACAAATCATGATGTGTTGAAATTATTTTTCCTGGATGTATCCTGACGCTACATTGGCTATTTTCTAGAGAAGTGCTTCAAAATCACTGTTCATGAGGTTGAGAAACACTGTCCTTGGGGTTGAGAAAAACTGTCTTTGAGTCTGAGAACCTCTGTTTTTGAGGCTGAGAACCACTATTCTTGAGGTTGAGAACCACTGTTCTTGAGTCTGAGAACCACTGTTCTTGAGGTTGAGAACCACTGTTCTTGAGTCTGAGAACCACTGTTCTTGAGGCTGAGAACCACTGTTCTTGAGGCTGAGAACCACTGTTCTTGAGTCTGAGAACCACTGTTCTTGAGGCTGAGAACCACTGTTCTTGAGGTTGAGAACCACTGTTCTTGAGGTTTAGAACCACTGTTCTTGAGTCTGAGAACCACTGTTCTTGAGGCTGAGAACCACTGTTCTTGAGGTTGAGAACCACTGTTCATGAGGTTGAGAACCACTGTCCTTGAGGTTGAGAACCATTGCTCTTTAGGTAGAGGACCACTAATTTCAATGAATACATTAATTACCTAGTAGCAATCTGCTTACCTGTCTTGTGAACAGCATTCAAATGTATAACAATTGATTGCATTACTCGGGAAAGGTGGGATTTAAAAAAAATCAATAATTTCTTTTAAATAAAAAAAAAGGCAATAAGATCCACAGGCCAATGCATTGAACATGTATTTTTCATTCTACATAAAGATGCCTAGAGTAGAAAAAAAAGTTATGTGAGACATGCCAGCACGAAACTACTGCAATAAAGAATGATTAACTTTTTAGGGGCTGGAGCGTAAAAAAATCGATTCGAAAGCAGTTCTAAAAGTCATTTTCTCAATCTTTCATGATATACATATATACATACAGCCAACGGAACGTCATTTAAAAATGTTTTTTATCATCTGGATTCAAGGGTATCCTTTTTAAAAAGTCACGTGCAACGTTTCAATTTGATGCAAAAAAAATAAGCAGAACGAAAAGAGCAAGAGAGGAAAAATCCTTTGGGGTATGAAAAACATTTTTTTTGTTCGCTTTTGTATCCCACAAAATATTTTTTTTAAATCGCCTGACTGTAAAATTTGCTTCTTTCGGACGGAGAGTTTGAAAGAAATTGAAATGCTTGCAAGAATGCACACTCAAATTTTCTCATTGTTGCTGCTTTTTTTATTCATTTAAGAGCGATGCTTCGACATCAGTAACAGTAACAGCATTAAAAAAATGTTAGGGGTTATATATTTTTTTGTCATACGCATCGTGTAACATTAAGAATGAACAGAGGAAAAAATTTACCGCCTGTCAAGGAAAGACAATATACGAATAACCATCATTGAAATTTTTTTTGTAATGCAATAAATCAAGTTGAAGATGTTTGAAGGAAGTATTGTCTTACAGGGAAATATTGGCAGTTAATTTGATGTTGAATATTTATCTGAACAGATAATTGGCAGTAATTTCTAAAATTTTGATGAGTTTTTAAGCTGTCATGAAGATCAAAATTTTGTACTTTTGATGGGATAATTGTGTGCTGTTTGGCTGGTCATTACAAAAATTATGAAAATGTTCCAATCAAATTTCTTAATCATGAGGAACTTAATTATCGTTTTATTTTCATGCTGTGGTGCAGTGAAATTTGAGATGATGAGCTTTATGAAGACGACACTGCCAGTGCAGGGGTTAGGTCTTTGTGACCGAATGGCAAGAAACTGGAAATCTATTTCTGAGAGGAATAAAGTTCGATTCCTGTAAAATAATATTTCCTAATCATTATCATAGAGAGTTGTTAACATGTCAATGCAACTTTGTATGCTCAAAAAAAACTAAGTTTAAAGCCCCTTCCTCCTTGTCATAATCATCTTCCATCCTAGAATGATTCATAAATTAATTCAATTTAAAATTGGTTTTTTTCGGTCCTTTCAATCATTTTTAACTAACCCGACTACAACTTTTCAAAACTAGATGCCAAAATTAACTAGCTACAAACTTTGCCTTATAAACACATTTTCCTATAATCAACTAAATCTAATAAATTGCTTCCCTTAAGCTATCTTAAAAAGAATTGAATTATGATCTGAAATAACAAAAAATAGCATCACTTTAATAATTCGCACACTTCATTTTCCTCCTTAAACATCCCGTGGATAAAAGAGATTTTGAAATTCATTTCTCTACTGCACGTGTGTTTTGGTTCAATTTTGGGCTTTTTTAAAGATTAACTCAATAGAGAGTGCGATAAAACATTTTGTCCCTCGTTCCTTCATTCCTCATTCACTCAAATATATATTTTTTATTGTTCAGGCATGCAAACAGAAGAAGAAGAAATTGCAATAATATATTAATAATAAAAAGGAAGGGAGTAAAGAAGAAAGTTTCACTCATATACATGATGTGTGGACATTTAATGCATCATCTAAGTAGGAAGGAAGGCGAGAAACATTTTATTATGAGCTACAAAAATGTTTTCATAAAAAAAGCGAATCCAACATAAACACAACAGACACAACAAAGTCTTTTTTATACATTTTCTGTTGACAAAAGTGATTTTATTGTGCCTGCCGCTGTTTGAGGAAGAGATTAGAGGACGACAATGAGCTAGAGGGTTAGGCAAAGTAGCATCTCATATAACGAATGTTTCTGTTTGCGGGGTGGTCGATTATTTATCATTTTTTATTAGCTTTGGCAGTAAATGAAAATCTCAATATTTTTTACTCCTCTCGTTGCTTGCTACTGATGCTTCTGTCGCATGCGTTTGCTTATAAAAATCACAGCGGGATTGTAATCGAAACATTTTTCCAGCTACTTAAAATTGAAAAATATAAATATAAAAGGATGAAGGAGGGAAAACGCTGCAAGGAAGAACAAAGAGGAAATTAAGTGACAATCTAAGTTATCGTGAATGGAAATGAACAACGAATGGGACTTTCTTTGGTTTTTTGGAGGTTATAGAGTCACATGTGTTGATTTTTGAATGGTTTGGTTTGGGAACGTAGTCACGGGAGAGGGGATTCAGCATATCATCATGTTTTGAACTCTGATTTAAGATTTCAACATAAACCATAGAATTGCAGCTTTTGAATTAGCCAGTTTGTGTCCCAAGATACATAAAAGTATCAAATTTCTTTGAATTTTGATTTACTACCCATTATCCCGAGTTTATAGCTTCTCATGTCTTTATTCTTAAAAGCACAATGTCAATCCAAAACTAGCTATTGCTATCCATTAACAAATAAATTTATAAATCCTAAATTAACAAGGGGCAGTTCATTTATGACGTCCATCATTTTTAGACCCCCTCCCCCCATCTGTCACAAAATGTTCATACCAAAAAAATCATTTGTATTGAGGTGTCACACAGCTTCAGACCCCCCCTTAAATGTTGGGCGTCATAAGTGAACGACCCCCAATAAAACCTATAACAAGACCTCATTTAAAAAATAGATTAATTTCAAAATCTTACATTAGGCTATTGCTGTAGTGTGTCTCATAGATGAATGACACGTCTCAACACGTCATATAAAGTAAAGAATTGGACGATTCATTTAAATTTTTGGTTTTACTCCTTTACAAATTGACTAATTATGCAAATTTCACGCCATGTCTAGTGACAAGTGTAAGTTGATAATTTTGTGGCTTAATATCTATTCGTAAGATTAATGTGAAGTTCGCAGAATGTCTTAATAATGAGGTAAACGTATAATTTGCAGAAATTATCGTCTAACATCACATAATTATTAAGCACGACAAATTTATGATCATTTCATTTTCATGTCAATTCAGTAGTCACAAAGAGACTCAATCTTATGTCACAAGGCCTATTGCTACCGCAGATTTGTCATATCAATTCAAGTTTTGAAAGAAAAAATATAATGAAACGTCAAGAACTGCGTTCATTATATAAAATTGCTGATTAACCGTAGTAGCAATTAAAGCAATTAACTATTCGATTAAAAATTTCCTTTAATGTAATGAAGCAATTAATAAATTAAACTTAAAGCGCACATAAATAAATTTTTACCTGTATAATAAATTCGTAATTTTGTCAATCCTTGTAATGATTCGACAAAAAAATTTATTTAATTTTTTTTCTATGCTTTCAAACGTCGTCAATCGTTAAGTTGTTGAGGAAGCGTGTTCGGAAAATATTAATAATTACAAATCATTTTATATATATTATATTATATCTTGATATTAAATGTCAGCATTCCTAATATTTTATTATTATTGATGTTGTTGTTATTATTATTTCCCTCAGACTCGATCTAATAGGGATGTAGTCAGGGGGGAGCGTAGTTGCGATGTGGAACAGATTGATTTTAAATTTTTAATCATTTTTAATAAGTTCTGGTCATTTGATTTGAGATTGACCCCTCTTGCTAGCTATGCTGAACATAACCCAGATCCCCCTTCAAAAAATGTCTAAGTACCCACCTGGCCTCTATTTTTTAAGTACTGAATATGAAAAAAAAACTTGTTGTTGATTTAAAACTTATGAATTGCAATTCTCTAACATCTCAAGGTATTTGATCACGCTCAACGTACATCGACATTTTTTTCAATTTTTTTTTCTTTTTCAATTCAACTTACTCGCTTGTTGCTGTTGCTGTGTTTTTTTCCTACAGTGACAGTTTTCTGTCGTTTGACAATTTTTCTATGTAAGTCATATATCAAAATGAAAATCGCATGACTACTTACTTAATGTCTGAACTTCTACTGTATTGGAATTGGCAATTATAAATAGCTTAGCGATTCTTGTTCATTGCAATTGTTAAAATGTAACGCTCAAGCTGTTGCTTGCGCAATAATTTTGCTGTCTATAAACCTGTTCAGATACTAGAAGAATGGAGGAGAGAGATGGAGTGCTGCAAAAATGAAAAATTGCACTTTAAAAAGTACTGCTTAAATGAATTTCAATTTTCCAGATGAATCGAGAGCTCGATTATTGTCAACTATGTAATAATTTTTCTATTCTGCGCATTCAGCAATCACTTTGTGTCTTACTAAATAAAAACATTTTTTTGTAAAGTGCCAATAAAATGATTTTTATGGAAGATTGAGGGATTATGGCGCATTTTTATTGACTAAGATGTTGATTGTTGATGTTACATTGTGATTTTTGATCTGAAAGGGATTAGAACCTAAGTTTGGATGAACACTTTTGCTAATGGATATTGAATTAAATTTCTAGTCTGAGCTGGTTTGAACTAGTCTGAGCTTTTATTAGTTTCAAGCGAATCCGCTTGATCTACTGTCAATAGAAGTGTTGGATTTAGGATTTAGAGCTTTTTTGAAGCCTCATATTTATTAAGAGTTAAAGGAACGCATAAGGTTATAAATCTAGCATCCTATAAAGCCTAAATTCAAAGTTAACTCAAATTTTCTAGCCTCGGATGGACAAAATCGAGTTCAAGCTCTAATAAAACTTAATCTAGCATTTAGGTTTTTAAAATCAATCCAAATCATATTGTTTAATACAAAAAAAATGTAAACTGTTCAATATATCTCAGTCGGAGCTAGACTAATCAGACTAAGCTAATTTGATCAACGATAAATGCTCTTCTGTTCTACACAATCTATTCAGTCACATTACAATCCAATCAGTCAAAACAAATACAACTCCTCATCCACTCTCCAAAAGTGTGCCCTTAAATCAACAAGATACAGAGAAATAACATCAAACATCAAAGGCAATTATGCCGTTAAAAAAACTTTAATTGAATTGCACTATTTTGTCATTGATTATTGTAAAACTATTGAGCATTGATTGAACTATGTGTGTGTCTTGAATATCCAAAAAGTTTAGATTTTTTTTTTTATTTCAAAAATCACAGACATCAAATCATTGAGTGCATTGTACTATCTATTCACATCATCTGATTGTATTGTAGAAGAAGTCACATGTGCACATACGAGAACATTAAGAAGAGAAATGAGGGAATGAGTGAGAGAACAGAGATATCTTTCACTTTTATATTCAGCATGCATTTTCAGTGTCTGCAATAATGCATATGTGCACACATATGTATATAAACCAAAAGCGTGTGAGTCTACAAGTGAATTTTAAAAGAGGTCAAGTGCACAATTGTGGTACACAGTTCAATTCAAGCAAAATTCGCATAACAAAGCGAGAATGTAAAATTATTCTAAAAAACACAGAAAAAAATACTAAAAAGAATTTTCCAATCTTTTGCGCGCATTTGCGTTTATTGCTTAAGTGTGGTGCTCAAATTCGCTACGCCTCATAAACAGAAATCGTGACGTTATTGCAATCAGAAATTTTTCCAACCCTTTTGCATTCATTTAATTTTTATTTTTTCATTCACTTTTTTTTAACCCGTTCTAGATGTTCAGGGTTGGGAAATTGTGCTTTGTATTGATTATTTTAACTAGTTTTGAAGATGTTAAGACTGTATAATGTGATTTTTAAAAAATCTGGCTAGACATTTACATGCTGACTCTTAGTGATGATTCATTTAAGCATCAAAAGTCAACCCTCATGTACGAAAATTCACATAACCCAACCCTGTCAATCCTGTCTTCCATACCACGAATAAAAATACATAAAGGAGAAAAAAAGGTCTTTAAAGAGTTAATTAAGCGTAATCAGAAAACAAGCGAGGTCAATTAAAAAATTTTCTTATTCTAAATTAAAATGACAACGTCATAGCACATGCTGTACAATTTAATTTCAATACACGAAAGTAAGATGTAGATGGGAACAAGCAAAAAATAAATTTTTTAATCCTGGAGAAATTTTCTGCATCAAATCCCTTCATGAAAATATTTTTTTTCTTCAATTTGTGTACACGAGTTCTATCGCTTATTGGATTATGCGTTCACTTGAAAGGAATCATGTAACAAAAGGAAATGAGAAGCCGCAAAAAAACCACAAAAACCATGAAATGGTGGCAACATAATGCCTCATAATTTCAAATTCAAAATCCAATAATAAGTTTAATAATACACCACGACAGATCGCAATCATTGGTGTGTGCGGAGCAGTCAGTATGTGTATAATATTGTATTGTTTGAGTACACATGAGTAGCATTGGTGTAACAGCAGCCAATTTAATTTATACTCAAGGAATTGACTGAAAACACCATTCATGCACATGTTAGCAGTTGGAAAATTCTAAACTGGATGTAGTCAGGACTAGAAAAATTCAAAAACGTCAACAAGAAATGAAAAAGTTTAAATTTCACCCCTGTTTAAAATTTTTTCATGTAATTCGTTCTTTGTTCATGTGAAACGTTACATAAATAATAGAGAAAGTAAGTATGTATAGATTGAGAAGTAGAATCAAATAAATATTTTACAATAAAGAAAGGCTTCACGTCTATATGCAATAATACAACAACAGTTTTATAATTCAAAATCTTATAAGATAAAAAAAAAAAATTGAGAATTTTATTGAACACAATAAGCAAAGAAGTCAAATGCTAGGCGAAAGGGATGTTGCTAAATTGAGGGAGAAGAATTCTTTTTTTTTCATCTTTCGTTCTCCTCTGCGGTAACAAAACGCACACGCACGTTTAATAAAATTATAAAATAAAAAGGGGCGAATTTTTCTTTTTTTGATTTTTTTTTTCTTCTGTTCCTTTTCTGCAAGCTGTTACGGTCTGATTTTTGTTCTGATCATGCACAATTGTGTGTACATATCTATCGAGACTATTTCATTTGACGGTGGTTTGGTCTTTAAATTCGATTGTAAAATATTATTGATTGGATATAAAATTAAATATATATTTTTGGTGAAATGATGATCGAATAATTTAATTTTTGTAATGAGGACAACAAAAGTCATCAAAATTGTTTTTGCTGCTTAGTTTTATTGACAGACGGAAGATGAGTTGGATGTTGTATTGGAATTTGTTGTTTGTGCGCATTTTTATTAAATTGATAGGTTTTGTAGTTTAATTTTGAAGTTTTTCGAAATAATCAAGGACTAGTTTCTTCAACAGATAGGCATTTGAGCCAGGAGAGACCTAAGAAGGGTTTGATGTTAAAAACCTTCTATGTTCATCTTATTAAGGGCTGATTTGAGACTACGTTCTATAAAATGATTCAGAGGATCAGCCTTTGAAAGGAATCGAACCCACGTTTTAACAAAAGAGCTTCACATATTCTTTGTCTGTTGTTTAACCACTCGACCATAGAGGCCTTACATTAGCCATTGACAGATTTGATTACATTTGGATGAATATCTCAGAATCACTTGTGGCTTATTACACAACTCACACTAGGTTTCTAGAGTAAGTTTTGCAAAATTAAAAAAAACAAGACAAACCGAACATTTTTTACCCCTTTCGAATTTCGCAATCCTTTTCCATGATACAAAATAAAAATATTTATTTATAGTAAAAACGTATGATGATGTACACGCACATCCATACATGTCTAAAATAATGCAATTTTCATTTCATCCCTCTAAAAAATACGTAACATAATTTTAACATTAAAGCCGCTTTTTATGGAAGTTTCACGAACAAAACACATAATTTGCATATGTGATCATCAAATGTTATGTACATGACTAAATGATGATTATGGGCATACCGCAAAACAAAGGTAATAAAAGAATTTTTTTTATTAATCAAATGATGACACTAAAAATTTCAAATTACTAGTGCACATTTGGAAAATATGGTTAATGAGGAGAAATTAAATCAATTTTTCCGTTCTGTTTCATTTTATGAGAAAGGGGTTGGGAAATGACATTCCTTCTCAAATCATTAGGCGCACCTTAATGGAAATTTTTGTTCACACTTCTTATCTCTTCTTGTTCTTCTGCCTTGAAGCTTCTAGTTCTAGTAAAAAAAAATTCGTTTAACATTGCAATCGAAAACAAAGAGAATTTTTTTTTGCTGACACGAGAGGTATGATAACATAGCTATAGCATTTTTCACATAGCACACAGTCAAGTGAGGGTGATTTTATATATAATAATAATAAAAACGAATAAATTTTGATGACCATCGCATTTTTTTGCTAATCCTTTCGCTTACATCTCGTTCCCTTTTTTATTTCCCATGTGAAATGCTTGTCCTATTCCTTTTTTAAATTTTTTGCTCTATCATTCTCATTTGAGATTTCCATCAGCAAGACCTTTGCAAGCCCATCAATGATAAGAAGTGGATTTTCCATTTTCAACAACTATTTGCTTTATAGTTTTATTTTCCTCCTACTCCAACTTTTTTTCTCACTTACTTTATCTTTTTATTGACGTAGTTCGTTTTCCTTATGTCATGCTAGTCTTCTTAAAAAAAATATAAACCTCTAAGGGGTTTGAACTGCAAAATGTGTTTTATTTTTTGATTATGTTCGAGATAAATTTATTGCGAAACATTGAATCAGTGTCATGTAGGACTTAATGGTAGATGTCTGTGATGACCTTTTGAGAAAATTTGTTGAAATTTGCTCTAGGATTTGAATGTTATTTCTATCAATGTTGAGGAGAATGGATACTTCAGCAAATTTCAATACGCTTTATTGAAAAACTTTCTCAATTTACTTGTCACCAGAGGGCGAAGTCGACTCGAAATTTGTATGAAGTCTAGTGAACTCAAGTCGACTTTTTCATACAAAATCCGAGTCGACTTCGCCCTCTGCTTGTCACTAATAGGAATCGAACCAACACATTTTATATTAATTCAACTGATTCAACCATTAATTTGTTGGGGTCTTAACAGAATGTCAAATTATTTAACTTACATAAATTAAATCCATAGGAATCGAACCTAGATCATTGAAAAATCATCTATTTCTGATCAAGATCTACCTCCTTGACCGCAAAATCTCTACTCTAGCACCAGCAAATTCACCTACATATGGTTCGATTCTCAAAATTCCAATAATTCAATTTAAACCCCAATCCGAGAATCAACTCCCTTACATCCCAAATCCCAATGATTATTTTTCTCCTTCTATAATTGATCTTTCAGTTAGTAAATGAAGATAAATAGCTATAGCAAATAAAAACCTGATAAATACAATGTTCATGATATTACTTTTATTGTTCAATGATTGTCCTCGACTGTTTTCCTTACATCAAATGCTATTATAGAATTTACTCAATTTTCGCATGACGACTTTTACTGTTCCATCCAATGTCTATAAGAATCAGATGGTCAATAATCTATGAGAGAAAAATCAAATGTGTGGGATAAATTTTATTTTTTTTTTTGCTTTGTTTGGACAAATGAAAGAATAAGGAAGGAAAAAAAATAACAAGTGGTGTGATGAAATATAAAGGGCAGATCCGATTTGATGATTGTTGGGATCAACTTCATTAACTTTTTGATATCTCAATTCTTGGGGTTTCACTTCCTTCATTTCTCGATAGAATTACATTTAGAGGCTTAATGATTGTCATCATCATCATAGTCATCATCTTTGACACATAAATTTTTGCTTTTATGCTTACAGGTTCCACACATTATGTTTCACATCTCATCATCACAATGAAATAATCAAGAGACAACAATATTATTACAGTAAAAAGTATTTAATTTCATGCATAGGTCATCACTTTTCCATCCTATCCACATAAGATTCGATACACTAATTTTAACATTTAATGACCTTAATATAAACCATGCAGTGGTTAACAGTCGATTTTCATTTGACTTGGCACATTAATTAATGACATAGATAGTTTTAATCATAATGAATCTGACATGCCGTAAACGAAAAACGTGAATGAGGAAAGGAAAGAAATGAAAATTGTCAGTCGGTGGAAAATTTAGGATTTTTATATCGGGAACGTGTTTTCATTTTTGTGATTAAGGGTTCAACACACTCCATATGCGTGTGAGTCGATATGAGGAAGTGGTGTAACGATCCCTGGTATTTTAGTTTGCTCGTTCTGCTTACTGCTATTCTTATCTTGTTAGAAGGATTAAGATAAATTAGAATGATATTGTTTCATTATGTACTCAAAACATTTTCTTTATTTTCTTAAAACTAGTTGGGAAATTCGCTGATTATGATGCACCAAAATTCGAGGAATAAAGCGTCGTTGGAAATTATTTAATGTTCTGAAGAAGTTATCAATCAGAGTTGTTCAAAAAATATAGAATTTACAAATTTATTCGACTTTTTCATACAAAAAAATTCGATTTTCGAAATTTCTTTGTTTATAGTTTCACTTGAACAGTTTGTCAACCAATTTCAGCCTGAATTTATAGTCATTTGCAATTTAAACTATTGTAAGCTACTAAAGAAGAGTGAGCAAGCATTTTAACATCAAAATTATGTACTAAACTGCTCTTATATGTCCTAAAATTTCAATCGAAATTTTTCGCTTAATTTTAAAGAACTGTGAACAAGTTTGTTCAAAAGTTGCGGTAAATTTGAAAAATAACGGTTATTTTAAACTGTTTTTCTCCTTAAATCGTCACTTTTAGTTAAAATCTTGAATTCCAGTCAGTCAAAACAAACTTTAATCCACCCCTTTAACATTAGTTGACTCGCTAAAAGTCATTGTGTAAAAGCTTAACAATAGAGCGCACATACATAACGCAACAAGAGAGAAAAGAAATGAAATCAAATCAGAAATTCAGCTGGGAATATTTTTTTGCTTCCTTTGTTCATCCAATATTGATAAAATCATCGATAATTTTACGTTTCCTTTCTCTCTTTTCTCTTCTTATTACAGTTTGGTGTTTATCTTTAATTTAATTGATTACGATATGAATGTGTAGCAAATATTTTCTCATGCGTTATTTCACTCCAATCTATACGTTGTGCCTCATTAATAGTAGAATAGATATGTTATAGAAAAGGAGGAAAAAAAAGTATCAAATTGAAATTCCTTCCTTTTTATTGCGAATTACAAGAGTGCGAATCATTCCTTACCTTCCAAACTAGACGGATGTAATTCTAACTCACGTTTTATCAATTTCTCTTTTACTTTCTTTTCTTTTTTCTCCCACTGTCGGTTCTTATATTTATATCATCTTTTTTATATTTATTGCCGAATTGCACAACACTGTGTAATCTCTATACATAAAGCTACATATAGATATATATCGGTTGAGCAATAATATTTGTTGTTATTTTCTTCAACATTCCATTTCAACTCGACTTGATATCACAAGAAAAAAAAGCAACATGAAAAGGAGCCTGAGTCGATAGATAGGCATGTGTTGATGCCTACAGCGCATTTTTTGGATCAAAACCTTCGAAATTTTTGATTTAATTGATTCTTTGCATAAAATTAAAATTTATAGATCCTTTTTTAAACTTGTTAATTGAATATTTGATTCAAAAAGATAAAATTGATTTAATTAAGCATAAGTCTAAAGCAGGAGTCGATTCTAGAAAATACCACAGCAATACTTAAAGCAAATGTGTGTCGAGCAACTGTAGCAATTTTAATTTTCTTTGTGAAAAACACAAGGACATCCATTTTTAATCCTAGGGTGGCCGCTTATATCCAAATCCGATCCCTGAGATAGAATCACAAAGGAGAATGGGGTTGGATTAAAAAGCAGACCATCAAAAAATTATTTTAATCATTTTCTTCAAAATTTCATAAGATAAACTTTAAACATACTTCATTAAGTAAAAGGTAGCTAAAAAAATAATTTCTTTGTGCCTATAAAGTCTCGACACGTGAAACCCCTTTATAGATAAGTAGATAATATTCTAATTAAATTAGTTAAGGCATAATTATTCAGAATCTATAATCTAGAAACTCATTCATCTCAAAAATCAGAGGAATCAAGAAGTCACAAACTTCAAAAGAATTTGAAACAATTGGCCATACAAAATTAAGGACACCCAAAAGAAATAGAAGACACTGTTCTCTTAAACACCTATTTGCCTTTGGCAATCTAACCTAAAATCATAAAATTCATTGATCAGTGAAGACAGTCAGCCAAACCCGACCCACATTAATTCCACATTTTTTCCACAAAAAAACAATCTACAAGAAGAGCACGGAGCAGGCAATATGTGAGTATTGTGTGTGTATATTAAGGCAATAAAATATAATAAACATCAGAGCTTGAAAATAGATACACACATATAATATTTAATGTATTTTCTTCATTTTTTGCGATTTTCTTCTTCAATTTTTCATGTAGATAAAAATGTAGCTTTCCTAGCTATTGCAATTGCTTGCCATTCAATTGAAATAGTTTCATTTCCGACTGCACATATCATGATATTGAAATTCATTTTCTTTCAAAGTCATTCAATCTTTTTTTTTCCTTCTATTCTTTAAAGTGCTCATATGCAACTTCCATCTCGTAGGCTCGAAGAAAAAAAAAATTCTCTTCACATACTCACGTACTCAATTTATATGAAGAGACTACCTGAAAGTGTTTTTGCTCCAATTTTCCTTGCATTTTCTTTCTATGGCATTTTCATAAATCGCGTAACTTACCCTCAAATTTATTTCATTTTTGTTCCTATGTATTTGCTTATATCACGTAACCCATAAAGATTTTTTTTTCTTACTTCATTCCTCCTCCTTATGTATAAAAAGTGAAAACAGTAATATATTATCCTATCTTTTGATATTACATACATAGATATTTGTATGTATTGTGCATGTATGAGATTGTCTTTATTTATTCATAAAATTGTGAAAGAATAAAAAAAAACTTTTGCTCTTATCGTTTCGGCATCCGGCACGATTTTTATTGATATCAGTTCAATATCGTATATAAAACATAAAGAAATCTTTTCTTTTTGCGTTTCCTTGTTTTTCTTTCTAAATTATTAGCGAATTTTCATTATTGGCGAGGGGTGGTGGTGCATAGGCTTGTCTGACTGATTCTACGTGTTTTTGCCAATTTTCTAAGGATATTCTGATATTAATATTCAAGTTTTCTGTGTTATTGTTTCTATGGTTTGGTAGTTTTGAGCAAGCTGTGTAAAATTGTGGGTTATTTGGCTCAATAATTGACCTTTCATATGACATTCATTGATATGTTGGAGTTGTGACCTGAATTTATGGATCTTATTGAATTTTATGCCGCATTAAGGACAAGACGACTCATTCCTATAGCTTTCGGGTACTAAAATATTTTCTAGGTTCCTAATTAAGCTAATGACTATCTGTAGAGTCGTTTGCTAAGTTTTTAAAACCCAACATATCCCAAAAATTGAAATGCACCTACGTCCAGGTACCAACAATTATCACAACTTCTCATAATTTTTTCAAACATTTTCATATTTCCCTTTCCCTACTTACCACAAGTTATGCTTGATAGATAATGAATAAAGTCGATGAAGAATAACTTTTATTTTTGGGATAGTTTCAAACACTAACTTTCAACAAAAACAACTCAATTAAGACTCATTTGTCAGTTGGTGTAGTCGAAATTTATGGCGAAAAACATTTAAACTTTTCTATTCATTCAAGCATCAAAATATAAAGTTTATCATGACCTTGGGTGGTGTTACACGATAGTTTTTAGACTAGGAAGCATAAACTTTAAGAAAACAACTCCAGTCGTCCCATTATTGAGCTCAAATTAAAAACTATTGACTTTCAATTACACATTGCGCCTAAAGATTGATTCTATGTAGGTTGTTGATTATTGCCCTGAAGCAAAAATTTCAATTTACCTCCCCACACCAGGACACATGCACAAATGAGAGCATTAGCTAGTTACATGTGTCACTATAACAATATTTTCATATTATTTGAAGAAATTTCCATCAATGGTTTCGATTTTTTTGTTGTGTTGGGTGCAAAACTTTGCGCCCGAGGCATCAGTTAATAAATTTCACACCACATTAACTGTTGACAATAGAATAATTATGGATAGCTAATTCGAAAAATACATATACGAGGTGAATGAGTTGAAACTCATGATGGCTGGTTTTGCTGAATAGATTTTCGAGTGCTCGTATACGGAAAAATGCCTCAAAGCTACAGATAATGTGAAATAAGAGGAGAAAAATATTTTTTAGTGACAAATTCAACGAACCCTTTTTATTATTTACCACTGTCGCTTGTCGTCTCGTTAGTACATTTAACTCTCTCTCTTTTTTACGGTGGAAAATTAAATTGAGGAAATTCAAGAAAATGATAAATTCCCAAAAAATTCTCATTTCATTCAACTCTTTTGTAGTATTGTTGTTACATCTCGTAAAAGTATTTAAAGGGGGTGCGAGAACAAGTGAGAGGGGATAGAAGTCGACTTGTCTCAAATGCAAATTGTCTCGATAGATAAAATTAATCAAATTTAACTAAATTGGGCAATTTTCTATTTCTCTCTATTCGTTATCATCGCTCTGCTGATTACGGTAAAATGATAATGATGAAAGAGTTAATTAGAAACATAATTTATGAGTTTAAAGAATCTTTCTATTGATTTTTTATGTTCTTGCTATGTGTTTCCTTATTTCTTTTAGTTTATCTGTGCAGGGAAGTGTGTAGAAAATGTTAAGGATTTTTAGCTAAATTGAAAATTGCATTTGGATCGAAAACTATCCAGACTAGATTTGTGTGGCGTTAGCTTTGGATTTGTGATTGTTATTTTGACTTTCTGACTACGCCTTTGTAAGCTAGGAAACATTAAACTTTGATCTTACTCAATATCCAGTCAAATTCAAGTCTACTCTAACTTCAACCAAGTCATGTCCACCACGAACTCTCCTCTAAAGCAAGCTAGCATTTATATCGATGAAAATTGTTTAATGGAAAAAAAAAAAATCAAAAAAAAAGAGAACAAATAATAAGAAGTAAAAACTGTACGCGCCAAACTGTGTAGCACAAGAAGAAGAAAGAAAAAAAAATTCGATAACACTATAGTGTAGTTAAAGGCAATAGCAGGACTTCTATACTTTCATAGATATAAATTTTATATGTTGATGGTAATGGAAACTGTAAGAGAAAGAAATCGAAATTTTCTTCATTATATATTCAACTCAGGTTTTGGTTTTTCTTCCTTCTTCTTCTTTTTATTTTTTTTTTCCCGTTCGTTGCCGTCCCTTCACCCGAAGATTACCTCTAGGGTTTTATTCGCCAATGTGCATTTTTCCATCTCTCTCACTTCTCTTGTAGTTTTTTTTTAGAAAAGTAAGCAGCAGCAACAACAACAACAATACAACACAAATAACTCGAGTAAAAATATTTATGTATTTTCCAGTAAACATTTACAAGGAAAAAGGAGAGAATTGAAAAGAAAGGAAAGGTTCGTAAGTATGGGGGCAGTAGCAGTATTACATTATATTTCAAACTAGATTTTTTTCATTCTTTGTAAGCATTAGGATTTTTATCTGAGTCAAAGGATGTGTATAAAAGTAATATTAATCCCGAATAGGTTACTTTTGGGATTGGGGAGATGAAAATTTTGTTTTGAGGAGGTATTTTTTGCGAGATGTGAGGAGCAGTCTGCAAAATAAAGTTTAAATAATCAAATTGTTTAACCATAGACTATGAATTAAAGTAGCTCGTTGGTGAAGTAGTTTAGTACTTTATAGTATTAAAACTTCAATTAACAAAAACCAGCATTCTGAGTTCGAATCTCAATCAATAATCATTATGACTTACATTTACTTCCATTGCATATCTTTTTTGACTCTTTTACACAAATTTTGTTTTATAACCATATAATCATTTTATTTGAAGACATTACTGTCAGGTGCTTCATTCCAAATCACAACCAACACCAATAGTCTTCCACTGCAAGACAATGCTTTTATAAAATCCTTTAAACTAACCAGCAATAGAACGAAAAGAAGAAAAAATTGCGAAAGATAATGAAAAAGTAATCAAATTTTCAAACTTGATAGACATTCTGTCTGACGAGGATGCCTATTGCGGATACCCATTTCTCTCTCTCTCGTTCCAAACTCACTCATTTTCTTTCTTTCTTTTCCTTCCATAAACTTTCAAGTACGACACAGCATTTTCTGAAAGAAATGAAATCAAACATGAAATGAGATCAATTAGATTTTGAAGAGAAGAGAACTGAAAAAAAATTGAACAATTGAAAAATGAAAACGTGTGGAAAATATTAAAAAGCAGCCAAGAAGCAGCAGCAGCAGTAGCAGTAGCAATATTCGAGAGATGAGAAAGAAGAAAGGAAAGAATCTTTAGATGTGAAGTGAAATCACATAAGGGAAAGAAATAAAGAAAAGAAGGGAATGAAAGCTTTAAAAAAGTTCTGCATCATGACTTCAAATTAGTTTAATGAATTTTTTCTCCGCTCATATTTCTTAAAACCGTATTCAAACAGTCGCTTATGAACGAAAATCTATTGACTGAGCTTACTTATTAAATGGCATGGAAAGTTGATGCTTAATCTCATCCATTCGAATTTTTCACATATCGCGGGAATTTTGATTTTTTCTTCTTGGATTATTTGGCAATGTAATTGATTAGTGTGATGCAGTGAGATTTATGATGTAATTGGGTATGGTAGATGGAACTAAAATCAGCTATTGATATAATTTCAATGAAGAACTTACTTTTCTTAATTATTTGCAAATAAATATAAATAAATTAAAGTGGCTCATTGGCTGATAAAGCTAGTACTTAATACTTTGAAACTTAATGCTAGCAATCACAAATGTAGCTATCCTGAGTTCAAATCTCATTAATGTTACCATTTCAACTATCTTCGGCCTTTTCTCTTTTTTTCTTTATTTCTATTTTCCTTTTTTTGGGTCATTCTCTATTTTATCAAATGAAAATTTTTGAACCTTAACGCAGCACCATTAATGAAACCAAATCAGGACAAATCGTGTTTAAAACTCAACATTACAACATTTAACTAGAAAAACTACTAAGCATCATAATTTATAGACCAGATGAATGGTTAGAACAGATTAAAAGTATTGTTGTTAAAAAACAGGGATGATCAAATTTCCAGTATTGACCCAATATCAATACTGGAAATTTGATCATCCCTGTTTTTTAACAACAATACTATTTATATACATCTGTATGTAGAGACTTTTTTTTTTGCACTCAACTTGAATGTTGTTTTTATTGGACGCCATTTAAGCGAAAATATGCATATTTCTCACACAGAGATTATTTTCTGTTACGGTAAAATGTCGATAATGGAGTTGGCATTAACTGTAGTAGGAGAAAATATCCATCATTGTTTGAATGAGTGCCAACTGTATTGTATGTTTTTTAATATCCATTTTTCCTATCCATTCCATCCAACCAATCGCTCTCACACTATAAAATAATGTTGCAAAAAAATATATATAAAATAAAACATTGTTGTTGTATATCCAAGTATTGAGAGACAGAGTGAGTGAGTGAGCTAAAATAAAATATATTTAAATAGGCTTTTTGTGTGATTGTGCGTGTATATGAATTCATTTAGCGGATTTAGGATTTTTTTCCATGAAATTTATTATGCTCTCTTTTTTTAATTCAATTTCCAACAATACTGAAGGCAAAAGCAACAATAATAATATCCTTCCTTAATGTTTTTATGTCTGTCAGTAGTTTTTTTTCTGCTCTCTTGCTGCTTCACAATAAATTTTGTTTTATATTCTCTTTCCAATTGATTAATTAAACGTGCGAGCATTAACGATATTGAAAAGGCTTTGTGGAATTTTATTATTATCTGCCTTGAACAAAAAAAAAGGAGTAGAATGGATGTATCAATGCTGTATAAAAATATATTTTAATATGTTTAGTAGAATGTTCGTGATTTTGAATGAGATATTTTTTGTATGGAAGTGGATTTTACAATGAATGGGAATTTTATAAGGTTCAATCACCTATTTGTCTTCCTGGTTTTTGTATGAAAATTAAGTTTTAACTGTCTAATTGTTGATTTGGATTCAATTCTAGTTCCTCTTTGAATTTTTTTAAAAAAAGACAAATTCGATATAATAGAACTTAGATATGAAAGATTGGGTTTCGAATCAGAACTTTTTAAGTAAAATCAGGGCTTTTTATCTTCTTAGCTTTCATCTTCGTAAGAAATTGTTGCAAAATGTTAATTTAAGGTTGTCATACATTAGAAAACCGCGACACATAGATTGACGATAACAAGTGAGCATCAAAAATATTGCAAAAAAATCTAAAAACTTCCCCTGCAACCTTCAAAATTCCCTAAACACCAAAAAGATAGAAATTTTTATCAAAAAATTGCTCATTTACCATTTCACACTTTGGAATGTAAACATCATAAAATATATTTTTATAGATCAAAAGACTGCAAAACTTAAATCATCAAAGAGATCTCGTCAACGAGATGATTGATAAACATCATTTGAAACCTAAAATATCTTTTAATAGGATATTTGAGGATATTTAAAATAAATAATGCATCAAAAAGAATGGATATTAAAACACCATCAAATTTATAGTCAGAGTGAGGAAATGATAAAAATCAAATAGAGGGTAGAATTGTGCCGTCTGCATCCCTCGCATATTCTCTTAATCTATCATCTCTTAGTTCCATACAGCACTCAATTGCAACAACAACCCTTTTAATAATTTAAGGAGATATTTATGAGGAAAAAAATAAATTAATGAATAGAAAATGGTGTTATAATCCTTTTCACAACCATGAATAACTGATATTATATTCCCTGGAACCAGAGCGGGTGAAAGTCAAGATGAGAAAAAAGGAATTAGTCCGGAAATGTTCGCAGTTAATATTTTTAAATGAGTTATTTTAATTACAATAGTGTCGAAATCCGTACTCTTAAATATTTGAAGGATGCACTTGATACAGCACAAAAAAAAATTATTGGCAAGTCATTATAGCACATCTAGGGCAATTGAATACAATTGTAATAAATAATTTTTCTATCTACACTAGAAAACCTCTCATGGCAATGAATTCGAGTGGTTTTGCTGTATGAAATTGATAGCCAGAGGGTAAATTTGTTAAATGAACTATTCTCACATCTTTTGTTAGAATTCCTCACGTCACAATTGTCACAATTGCCATCGACAGAAGAGAAATCATTAAAAAAAAGAAAAGAAATGATGATAAAAAAAACGGGCCATATGTCAGTTACGCTTTGTAGCAATTTGAAGGCGACGAGCTTTAAAAAATTCAATTAAGTGTTAAAAGGGGTTTATGTGTTCTGCACACACCAATGTAAAATACTTTTAAAAGAATTCTGCATGAAAAAAAAGAAATAATCGATAAATTCTCAAAAGATTTGAATGCATGAGGTTGAACGGTATGAGAATACGTTTTTGACTTTGTAAATGATTCTTGTCATTTATTATGGGGTCTTTAAGAAGTTTTCGATGAGGTTACTCAAGATTTTGAAGAATCATGCAGGATTTATGAAATAGTATTGTGTTTAATTGAACCTTTTGAAGAAATACTTTATAAACAGGAAAGTCGGAAGTGAGGAAACGGTTAACTGTAGCCAAAGGAACCCACACAAGCGACAAATTTGAGATTTTGACCAAGGCAGTAATAATTATTGGTTTGTTCTGGTCCACAACTATTTCAAATCATTCCAAGCAACACATACGACATATTTAAACAACCTGAGTCCAGTGTGGTGCCAAATTTTCGCGCCAAGTTCAAATTTTGGAAATGCCACATTGGTTTTACATCAAATTAACCGCTCTAGATGTAGATGAACTTGAAGTTAAAGATAAAGATGTTCAAAACCAAGTTTTCAGCTTTGTTTGATGGCATTTACTTATAAAAGTCCATTGAATGTCTTCAAATGACATTGAAATGTACAAGATTTCCATAAATACCATCTAAAATCATTGCAATTCAAAACTATAACAATCATTGCTTCCAGACTTGCAGCCAATTCCTTCCACCACAACATTCCTATCTCAACTTAACCTAGGTTATGATCACTATAGTCATATCCAAATCACCAAAATCTCAATCGACCCATAAAACAAAAACGTCACACACGACTAGAAAGTCCAAAAGAATAAAATTTCTATCTCACTAGCATCACGTCATGCAGATATCGTCAGCAAATAATGAGAAAAAATGTTTAAACTGAAAACATAAAGCAAATTAAATTGCGATTAAAAATACATCAATAATGAGATGAACGCAGGAAATAATACAAATAAAAGTCAATCAATCAATCAAAAATAAACTAAACTCTAAATTTTCTCTAAAATAGGAACGAGTAAAGAAAATTAAAGAAGAGAAGCAGCAACAACAACAACAGCAGCACAAAAACTTTACTGAATGACTAAATAGGAAAATAGCAAATAATACCTCAATGAGCTAGAGAGAAAATAAATAAAACAACAAAAGGTTGCACCCGCTATGTCCACAATTTCATGACGTCGCATGACGCCAACCCGCTGTGCATTTATATCGCTCTGTACACAGGGGACCAATATCACACTCATGAAACGACGAATTGCAATTCATTCCCGTAATTTTATCATCGTAATCATTAGTTTGCACTATGTGTACTTTAATATTCCTTTATGATGCTAAAATAGTTCCAACTCTCTCGTCATTTCTCTTCCTTCCTTCTCCCTACTGACTTTTTTTTACTAAGATCTGCAAAGGGATAACCATGCACATTCACAGGGGTGGTTTGAAATTTTATAAGGGACAAGATGAAGAAAAATTTCAGTCAGTGGTCCCCTAAACCTCCTAGCTGCTCTCCTGTACACACATAATATAAAGAAGAAGTAAAAAAAAGTAGCAAACGACACAAATTTATTTATGCTCAATGTCAAAAGGGAAATTATATCGTGGGTCCCTCTGGGATGCGCTACAATTGCCGTTTTACTTAATGCTCTGTACATGATTGCGTCAGAGGTCTCTATTAAGATAGTTTCTATTATTTTATTTTTTATTATTCATTTCCAATTGTATAGTTGATAAAAATCTTGTGCTCTATTAAAGAGACGTCAAGAAAATGTTAATGAACCATCATAAAGCGACTGAATGTATGCAGTTAACATTTTGGAAAGGATGTAAAGAGTGAAAAGAAAATTTCATTCAATAAAAATTCTTTTATATTCAGTCTTGGCATGGAATGATGAAAAGGAAATAGTAACAATATTAATGATAACATGTTCATATAGTAAAAATTGATATCATATCATATAATACAGAAAGCAATAAGAAACATCGAGCAGCGAATATACGAGTTTCTCAAAATGCTTTTTATATGTTCTTCAAAATATGTGTGTTACGCGTTGGCTATACGCTTCATACATATATTGACGACGTTCGTTCCCTTCATTCTCTGAATTTTTCTTCTTGTTTCTAGTACTTGTTTCAACTGGTTTTTGATATGCTCATGTTGGTCTGTTCAGTTTGTCTTATCATGGTTAAATCGGATTACAAGAACTAAGACTTGACCAAGCTCTTAATTCGAGATCAATTAGAGGGGAATTCAATCTCATAAGGCATAGTTATCGAGGATAGATACTCATGGTTGATGACTCAGTAAGATTCGAACCCAACATCAACGATTCATAGGCTGAGTGCTCTTCTTATTCGACCATTGCCGTCAATAAGCTTATTTCTCCTGTCTAAGCAGATACGTTACTGCCTTCTTCTCATTCTTAACTTGGTCTTTATTTTCATCAACACTTATTGCGCCTAGTTCATCATCAAATTCCAAACAACATTTGCAATTTCTTAATTTTTTTCTTACTCCAACGAAAGCATTTGGCAAGACACACAGAAGCATTGGAGGACTACATGGCAAAAATTTTATTTCCCATTTTTATTTTCATGCTATTGCGAGCTGCTTTATATATATATTTTTTTCTGTTCGTTCATTCTTCTGCTTCTGCTTCTTTTCGTTTTTTTTTTTATTATTGTTACACACTCTGGTAAGACACATAGAACTGTACAGAGCAGAGGGACATTAATATTCAAGAAGCGTTTTCAGTATTGATTGGCATTTTGTATGTTTTTTTTTTCAAGTAAGAAGAGAGAGAGCAGCAAAAAAAAGAAATAGAGATGGAAAGACATTGAAAAGGAACAAAAGATGGAAAGCAGCAAAAAAATGTTTAAATACTAAAAAACTACATTTCATGGCTCCATCTCCAATTTATACAATATAACATTGTACGCATTCAAATACCTGCATAATTTCTTTCTATCTTAGTATGCATGTCTGTTCAAAGCAACAGTAAAAACGCCACTTGACATAAATAGAGCAATGTAAGGTGCATACAACATACTCAAAAAAAAAAAAACTTTTTGCATCTATATATAGAAATTTTTGCTGTTTCTTCTGCTTCTTGTGAGCAAAATTAAGAAAATAACTTTGGGCTCGTTATCATAACACTTCCACTTATTGTGTGTAGAACGGAAAATTTTCTTTTCTTTTCTTGACTGTTCCAAGTTGATGAGAAACTTTAAAGGAAAAGAAAAGAAAATGTAGAATAAAAGGTAATTGGATTGTTTTAGCAGCTCTTGTATTATGGGTTGTTGAGGAAAATTGAGGGCTACTTGAGTTGATAATGCTATGTAGACTGGGAACCTAACGAGTATTAACTTCGCTAGTGTCCGTATAGATTAATTGTGACTCTATACCTTCCCTATGTAGAGTAAAATTACTATCTTATTACTTAAAAATGCAGGAATATTAAAAGAAAACTTGAACATGAACTGGATTTAAAAATTCATTTGAGATTCATTTTACAAAATAAGAACTGTGCCTTATTTGCAAACAAATAAAGCTAAGGGGTCGTTCACTTATGACGTCCATCAAAAAACCTGATTTTCAGACCCCTCCTACCCCCCTCTGTCACAAAAATTCTATAGAAAAAAAATTTCCATTGTTTGAACTGTCACAAATCCTAGACCACCCTCCTCCCCTAAATGTTAGACGTCATGAGTGAACGGCCTCTAAGCTTCCCAAAACTCTACCAATTTCCATCCAACAACCTAAAAGAAAATTTCCTTATTTTCCTTCCTTTTTTGAGTTCTAAAGAAACATGAGAAGGAAGTAATTTTACTTTCAGTAGTTGAAGGAACTTGAAGGCAATTCAAAAAAGGAACAAAGCCTGCTGATAAATCTAAACATCATTTACGATATATTTATAAGTAAGCTTAAAAATACAAAAAGATGGAGAGATAGATGAAGAGATAGAGACACACACAAAGTTCTTCCATGTAGTCTTGATGCTTTTTCTAAGAAAAAAAGGCAAATAGAGAATGAAGATGAGACACAGAGCTGAAATGAATGAAAGAATATAATTTAGGTTTATTGTCTTGATAACATCAAAATGAAATGGATTTTAGAAAAGGAATAAGAAGAAAAACTATAAATTGATAGGCAAGAAGATATGAGTAGGGAAAATAGAATGAGTAAGTAAAGAAAATTGCCTGTCTTTTGCCGGGAGAGAACTAGAGGAGATATGATGTCAAAAAAAAAATAATTTTATATTAAGACATGCAAATTTTCTTGTTTCTCGTATTTTCATTTTCCTTCTTACTAAAAACAGAAATATGTACTTAGTACGAAATGAATTTTCAGTATTTAGTTAATTTTCTCCATTGTCATTTTCTTCATTTGAAGACTGTTCTTCCTTTTCTTTACTTTTAGCTGATTTTTGGTTAAGAAACTAGTTTGTGGTGTTTAAATGTCTTGATTGTTTGGATTCTTTCTTGGATTGAGAGAGTATTAGGACATAAAGGGGGAGGAAGGAAGGGGTCGAGGGGAAAACAACTAGAAGTTGAATTTCCAACATTAAAAAAATTCAAAAAAAATGATTGCAATAATTTTTTTCTTCAATGCTGTTCCTCCCTCAGATAAGATTCAAATAAATTGAGGCAAGGGACAGTTCAGTGATTACGGAACGAAAAAAAAACAATATAACCTACGTGCAAACATGGATGCTAAAATTACAAATAGTTTAACAAATTGTAGCTCACAATCCAAGTTTTAAAATGATTTCAATTTAAAAAGAAATTTGAAGAAAGGTCCGAATCCTTGATTGTACAACATATTGTTGAATTTACGACGTAGTTTTTTTTAATTCCTACCTACGCTCCTGATGTCTATCAAAAAATACAACTTTTGAAAACTTCTATCATCTTTTATAAAATTTCATATTAAAGCGCCTTATAAAAATCAAAAATTTAAGTTGAAATTTCCAACTCAGCATATTCTTTTTTTGTCTTAAGAAATCTCCATTCTTCCTTTCATCTCCGTTTTCATATTGAAAATTTAGCTCAAATTGAGCTGATAAAAAAATAAAAAAAAAGCTTCTACAAAAATTGCACATACTCAAATTTGTGTCATGTATTTTAATAAATATTATGCAAAAGAGACGAGAAGAAAAAAAATTATTTGATGCCATTTCTGTTTTTTATTCAAGTAATTTAAAGGAAACTTTTTTTCTTCGTTGCTTCATTCTTAACATAAATGAATCTCTTTCATTTATGTGTATCGTCTCATTTTCTTTTCAAGAGAAAATTGCTTTTGTCATGTGTATCAAATGCAAACAAATTGAGATTCTTTCCCTTTTTTATGATTTCTAAGTAAATAGTATAGCAACATCACATATATATGCGATGATATGGTGGAATAAGAAAAATGAAAATGAAAATATGAAGGAAGTTTATTGTTGTTAAGGTCAAAGATTAGATTTTTATATTTTCTGTCATCTAACTTTATTTCTTTACTATGACTTGAACGCTTTTGCCGAAGAACGTGACGTGAAAAAACTGTCATTTGGAATTTGAAAATGATTTAACCGATTTTTACAAAACAAAGAAATTTTTTTTTTGTTTACACACGTAAAATTAAATTTTATTATTCTTTTATTGAGTTTATTGTACTTTAATTCAAAATGGTTAGAGAAAAACAACAAACAAGTGAACTGAACACTCAAGGATGTATTAATTCAATCAATTATTGGCAAATTTATTAGTATAATAATAATCACTAATTTTATTGTAAGAATAACCGTTGATCAGTTTTAAAAAAATTTCTTTGTTTTGTAAAAATCGGTTAAATCATTTTCAAATTCCAAATGACCGTTTTTTCACGTCACGTTCTTCGGCAAAAGCGTTCACTTTATAGTTTCTTTTTGCTGAAAATTCTAAGAATGGAGGGAGTGGATAGTCAATTTTACTTACAAAAGGATTTTAAGCTGAAATTAATTCGAACAAAAATTTCGTTATGTGGCTTTGTGGCTAAGTGATTTGGGAATAACTGTGTCACATGAAAACCTGAGTTCGAATCTCAGCAAAAAATCTAATTTTTAAAGCTTTATTCTAAGTATTTTATAAATAATTTGGTATTTTTTTGTAATCATTACTCAATGTTTTGATCATTTTGATCAATTCCTCACCCTTAAAACACTTCATCATTACTAGAATTTATTTTTATTCCTACAAGATACATAAAATAATGTTCAATAACTTCAATATAAAAATGATGACATTATACAAGACGGATATTGATATCAATTAACTCTCATGAGAATCATTTTTGATTTCCTTTTTAGCTATAAAATTACACATTTCTTATTGATGAAGTTGTTGTCACTATTTCGTAAAGGAAATTCAATTTCTATTCCTCTATCCTCAATCCACAGTGCTGATAAATTGCCAAATGTGAGGGGACGAAAAGCATGTATATGAGAAATTGAATAAAATGCAATGCAATGTGAATGGGTGTCCTCATTAATACATCATTAATGTCATTTTCTATCCCTAGCCTATTCAGTTGTCGCTTGTAAATGTCCATTCGTTGGAAAGACAAAAAAAGGAAAAGTATAAAATAAATAATTTTTGTACATAATTTAATTCTCGACTCGGGTGAGAAAACTAAAACTTGTCCTAACAGCTAGTTAGCGTGCAACAAATCCAACAAATAAATGTACAAGATTTCTTTCACTTACATAATAAATTTAGAGATAGATGTAAGAATTGAATTGCCAGTGATTCATTCACAGTGAATTGTGGGCGTTGACATGATATTTCCTAATTTTTAATATTTATTATTTTTATCCTCACAATAGACATTGACTGTATAGAACAAATAAATGAAGTGCACTATGGGTCGAATGGTGCAGTAAAGGCACACAGAGAAATAATATGCGTACGTCTCTCAATTAATGAGATCAGCCCATTCATTAATCATTTCTATATCGTTCCGAGCGATTGCTTTGGCGGCATTATGCTAGCAGCTATAAAAGCGGGAATGTGTAATTGATTTATTATTACCGAGTGCTAAAAGAGGGTATGTGATACATTTCTTGTATATTTTGCGAACAAAAAAATGTTAATCATAAATTTTATGTGTGTCTATAAATTTTTATCTGAATATTATTATTTTTGTGTAAAATTTCGATTTTATTGGGAAAGTGTGACAATTAAGTTGGTGGAGGAATTTATAGTTTTGAAGCAGGCTGCTCCGGATATAACAAAATTTTCCTCAGGATGGAAGGTACACTTAGGTATGGAATATGGTACAGCCTAAGATATCCTTAATGCATACCTCTAAATTTGAGTTCTAGTCGGTTCAAATAGATCTGGACAAAACTTGATCAAAATACAAAACTTAAAGTAGCGCCCTTAAAATATTTTTGCTTAGGGGTCATTCACTTATGACGTCCGTTAAAAAACATGATTTTTTCAAACCCCTTCCTCAAACATCAATTCAAGATTCAAGATTCAAAACATCAATTGTGTACCTCAAAATCAACGAATTAAGCGATACGATGTGTGATCAAAAGTTGCTACGAGTCAAGACGCTTCCAATGATCTATGTAACATACTATTAAACCCCTTAAAAAAACGAGAAATGACGTCATCTTTGAAGAAAAAAAGTCGAAATTTTTTTTCAAAAACTAGACAAAACATCGATTATGTACCTCTCCCTTTCCCTTTTAAATCTTCGACGTCATCAGTGAACGACTCCTTACAACTCTTGAGCCGGTTTCTGATACCTAATCTAGATTCAGGATTTGATGTCCTTCATTCTTAGTTATGATTTCACTGTGCCTAGAGTAGGCTGTCTCAGATAGCCTTAGTAATCAGTCTTAACTCATGATAGTCGCCTAGGTCTAACACAGCTTCCAATCTCTATTAGTTTTTCACAAAATGTGGATAGTAACAAACTAGTTTGTGTCATGAGAGCTTCACAGGTGCATCAAGAAATTCATTCAATATTTTTAATGGCTACATCCTCAAGATGTTTTCATTTAAAGCCTCTAAAGTATGAATGCACAATAAGATATTTACTGTTAAAAGATGGCAACAATGAAATTTTATTCAAATATTTATTATTTTTCTTCCAAATAGCTCAATAAGAATGCTTCATTAACAAGAATAAACCTACCCTCAAGTGAAATTTTCCAAAAATATTTCTATTTAAATTTTCATCTTCAAATCCTTTAAATCTTTAAATGAAAGCATTCCCCAAAAAAGCATAATTCATTTCCATTTCAACTGTGATTTTCAGAAGCAAAAAAATAAATAGAAGAAGAATCATCGCATTAAAAAATTTCTGTTCTGTTCTGTCGTCTTCTTCAGCGTTATTCGGTAAATCATAGTGATTATTTTTGATATAATTTAATGCCATTCGCATTATATCACATTGGATAAGGTTATCAACGCCATTATCTTGTATTTTTCCGCTTACTCAGGGTGTAGACGTATATGCATGTTTGTTTAGTACATTTTCACCCTTTTTTAAAGCTTCGCTTGTGATTAAATTTTTTGCTTCCACTCTGCATCGCTCAGCAGTGTTGGCATCTAGGTTTTTGAACTGATCTGACTTAGCAATTGTGTAGGACAAGAATAAGTAACGCTATTATGCCACTAAGATACGTTTGAGACGAACTTATCATCAATTTTCGATTCTAGAGTAGATTGCCACAAAACCCGACCCCTGTTCCATATTCCCAGATGCATCAAATCTTCATCTAATCTAAAACATTCAAATCAGCAACTCTGTCGCTCATTTTTTGATGAAATTTTTATGTAATATGTAAAGTAAACCATATTACATCAGAGGAAAAAAAGTCAAGTATTCATTAGGAAATAAAGGACTCTTTATTCTCGTTGCTGTTCTCATCAGACAATTGTCTATTGAATAAACTTACAATTGTCATATTCTAGCGACATAGCGAAAAAAAAAATCATGAAAAATTTGCATTTCATCTTTCGCATGTATGTTTGCATATATATATAAATTTTATTAAATTGTCATTACAATAAAAAATACTAGAAAAGAGAGAGAAAGGAAGAATGAGAAAAAAATATAAACTTTTGTGTGTGCTATGAAATATTTTTTTCTTCCTTTTCTTTTCCTCCCGTCACGACAAAACGACATTTGATGATGGCTGATGTTGATGAAGGTTTATTTAGCGGTTGTGTCGATGCAGATATAGAAAAGAGAGAAAAAGGAAAAAGATGGAAGCGGGAAAAATGTTGAAAATGAAAATAAATCAGATTAGAGAGTATTCGTAAATTACATAACGAAGAGGATTTCATCATCACTTCATCATGTCTTGTAGTTTTTTTATGGTGAAAAACTTATTTTGATGTGGAATGTAAGGAAGGATGTGGAAGATTGTTCATGTTTGAGGTTATATTTTGTTTATTTCAGCTTGTGCTAGCATTAGTTCAACTTAATTCAGCTGAATTCAGCAAAATTAGTCCCTATTCAGCTTAATTGAGTCCTATTTAGCTCTATTCAGCAAAATTGAAGCTTATTCAGCTCTGTTCAGTTAAATTAAGTCCTGTTCAGCTCTATTGAGCAAATTTAAACCACATATTAGAAAATAATTCGCTGAATTAAACTATTTTTGACACTATTCAGCTAATTTGTGCACTCTTCAGCTTAATTCGACTAATGCATGTATCTGTCATATGAATTCAACTTATTTCACATCTAGATAGCTGAATCTAGCATAAGTTTAGCTGAATTCAGCACTACTCAGCAGAATCCAGTACTTTCTAGCTTAATTTTTAAGAAACAATAAAAGAATTCAAAAGAAATTGCAATAGGAAGCTTCCAAAAACCAATAAAAAAACAAAAACCTATGTGACATCAACTCGAAACAGTCCCCCATGAATAAAAATATAATCGTTGTGTTTGCACTAAGAATTTTGCATGAATTATTTTCTTGATTGGTTGAATTCGTGAGCTCGAAAGCATTGTGTGATGATGATTTCGTTAGTTAAAGATTAAATTAGGGGTTTTTTGATGTGTATACTAAGGAAATATTATTAAATAAAAAATTCCTTAATTTTATGTTTCAACTCAATGCAGACATAGGAATAAAGAATTTAATTCGGACAAATTTACACCTCAAACAAAAAAAGGAGGAAAAAAATCTTTCTTATGAATTTTATTTTATTTTATTTTCTATTGAATAATAATAAACTTTATGCCACGCATGCCCGTCTCCTTAGTAACATGATGTGTTTCCTCTCTAAATACCATCAACATCATCATCTCTTCAATGGAAGGTGCTTGATGCTTTCATTAGAATGGTGTTTATTTAAATTTTACTATCTTCTTTTCTTCCTTACTATATGAACAGGAATAGAATGTGTACTCACTCTACCTATTCCTTCAATTAAGCGCTATTTGTTTTTCACTCAAATTATTTCTATTTCATCTCAGATTTTAAGCAAGAAAATTATGATTCATGTCAGAAATCATCTCAACTACTAGAATTAAATATTTTGTTATTTTGGGGTCGATTGGAAGTTACGTCAATTTTTAATTATATATTTTTAAGCATCCAAAACTCTAATTTTCAAACTTCCAGGTGGGGCAGGGATCAGCACTTAATACAACCACAAGATAAAAAGCTAAACGTGTCTCATAAAACATATTTTTAAATAAACCTCATTTTTAAAACGACCCCATCACCTTTAAAGATGTAGCAAAAAAAGTTCAGACTCAATCTTTAAAGGAGAACAAAAAGTGCAATGATTGATAATGTAATCATTAAATTTTCCGCATATTCTCAGTAGAGCATAAGAATGAAATCATTATCGTTTGAAATTGTGAATTGCGTTTTATGTAAAATTATGCAAATTTAATTTTCGCAAGGCCTTTTTTCATTCATTTTCGCACACTTTAAAGCACATTTATTCAAATACACGCATATTCATACAAACACACACATTGGTAGGGTCGCATGCAATGATTGTAATGGCTTTAAAACATAAAATTGAAGGAAGGAAGAAAAAAGGATTTTGATATTGAAACAACCATAACACACAAAGTGAATAATAATTTTCCCCAAGTATTGATTTTCAATTACCCACTAACAAGGATAATGATTCAGTGTCGTCTCGGTCTCCTTCACTAAAGCATTATTTCTTTTTTTGTTTCTCTTTCCTTTTCTCTTCCTCATTCTTTAATATTTCTTTCCCTTTCTCGCACTTTGATAAGAGTTTAATTTATTATGGAAAGGTCAAAATTCTGTCTACACTCATAAAAAAAATCTTTTAAAGTCTTTTATTAGAAATTTATTTTTTTATTAAAGGGAACTGATGTAGAAATTTAGAAGAATGTCAGTTAGCAGATTGAGGAATGATGGACACAATAGGAGAATAGTATCGTAAAATGTTTTATGATAACTTTTGTGTTGTGTTGTGGATGTCGAGTAATTTCTTAGAATAGAAACATTGCAATAATTTAGGGAGGTATATAATAATGTGTGAAGGGCCCAGCCTTTCAGCTGGAGGCACTGCGATTCAAATTAGAACAGAATCTACTGTACTACACCCTTTAGACCTACAGTTTATAGTGGGATCCGAACCACTTGCAGGAAGGTATTTACAGGACAATAGTTTTTATCTCCCCTCCTTCTGAATATTTAAAGCAAATTAAGGGCTACATCAATCCTAAAGCGGAGCAAGCAAGGCTTTTTCGTTACAATTCTCAACAAAATCCATTCAATTCCAGTTCCTACAAATCTATAGTCAATACTGAACTCATCTGAACTCATAACGACTCCAATACCCCTCAAATATCAAAAATATTTTCCTAAATCTCTACACCAACAAAACCATCCTCAACTGTCCCATTTACCGAGCAAAAAAACACTCTCACTCGCATGCATAAAAGCTTATGCTATTTAAATTGAGATGAAATAAAAAAGTTTTTCAGAATTTTTTTACATTGCATAGAGATTTGGCTGCTTTTTTGTGTTATTGTCGAATCCAGCGAAATGAAAACAAATATTTTACATCATAAGGGGTGTTAAACACACACACAAAAAAAATTTCTGAGATTTCTCCATGGCTTTGTTGGCGTGGATACATACATAAAAACGAAATCATATAAAGCCATATGTCGTATGCCTTTTATTTATCGATTTCAAATGAATTCAAGGAATATTAAAGCCATTGCGTGTTTGTCCATTTCTTATGAAGCTTTTGCTCACATTTAAAGAAGAATGAAGGAAAAGAAAATTTCATAAATCGCGTAAAGAGGTAAGGATTTAATGGAGGGATAAAGAGAAAACAATGAATATTGTTGTTATTCAAACGCTTTAAAGGATTTCATTGGAAAGCCGCTCAAAAGGTTTAAAACACGAAGAAAAAGTTTTATGTGAATTTCTAGGCACGGGATTTAAAATTGCAGGCTGTTGTGATTTTCGTTTTGAAGTTTGTAATTAAAAGTTATTTCGTGATAATTTTATGAAGAATATGGAAGATGTGGGGCTGTTTATTGATCATGGATGAATATCCCCGAATGGCACAAGTCAGTTAATCGATCAGAAACCCGGCACTAATCTGATGTGACTCTGACATGGTGCTCGATTTAAATCGAAGCTAGCATCATGCCAGAATCAAGGCAGCTTGGCGCAGTATTTCTGTTCGAATAACCGACTTGTGCTATTCGGGACTGTATATGCAAATAAGACCAGTTTGGAATTAACACGTCACCGACAATATTCAAATTTGTTACAAGAGGACAATTCTAGGTAAGGTACCACCAAAAGCGACAGAAGGGACTAGTGTGTACCAACTTATAGTTGTATTCATATACAAGACCCGGTTTCTAGGAATCCTTGAGCAGGAATTTATTTTGATGGACTACATTATGGGATATAAATAAAACTAATCTGAGATTAAGGTATGTACATCTCCCTACAACTGCTGTATGTGTATACTAATGTAAAACAAATCGGGTTCGATGGGGATCGAACCCATGACCTCAAAAGAGGCGATCTCTTATTACTTGATCAAAAGAGGCTCCTAAGATACTTATCTCACTTTGGCTATCCATCATACACATACAACTAGTTTCACAATGAACCCTATGCTCAGGTCTTTCTACTACAGATGTGCTCTTGGAGCCTAAGGCCTTTGATTCTCACACCCCTAACTTCATCACTGTTAAAAGTCATAAAACTACTTGAATATCCACAATATAACGTGAATTACTTCCATCAATACTTAATAACATAAAAATGAAATATTGAGCATAATAATCTGCGTGTATACAATAGCTAAACCAAAAACCTAGACGGTGATTGAACTAAACTATTAAAAAAAGAACACCAAAAGCCTTCCATTCAAAAAGCAAAAATCTCTTAATTGTCCGCGCTATTATTGACTCTTTTATTCCATAAAATTAAATGCGATTTTTTTTTTCTCTTTTATGTCGACCATAACAGATAACTCAACACGGAACAAGTATTAAATTGTATTAAAATTTCAATAAAACGTGCCATAAATTGTTTTTAGAGCTTTCCCATAGTACACAAAAAAAAAAATTTTCTTCAGTCTTATCGCATTCGCTTAAAAGCATTTCCTATGAAATGTTGTTAATACACTTTTTCTTTCTCATTCAAATATCGATAACATATTTTCAATTCTTTTACTTGTTTGGCATGCGGTAGGTAAACACTGCTTTTTAACATTCTAACATGAATATTTCTCTCTCGCAACCACTAGCATTGAGTTATGGCACATGGTGAGTTGCTTGCAATATGTACAAATCACAGAAAGTTGTTGTGTGCCTTTCTAGCGACATCTATGAAAATATTTATCCATACATAAAACATCAACCATTTTAACTTCCATGCACTTTTCCTTCCTTCACTTTCTAGTTTGCGAACCGAACAGTCGCAAAATGAAAATGTAAAACGATTGCGTAATAAAACTAGTAATGAAGCCGATCACGCTTCATGGGAATATTCACACAATCCTATAGAACTCTCTATGTATTGTTCAGAAAATCTTGAAAAATCTTCTCTCAATAAAATGTAAGACTTAATATCAAAATTTGCTGCATTATCAACAAAGGATACCACGCATTAAGAACACGTTTTATAACGAAAATCATGATTCTAGTGTCGCAAAGAAATAAAAATTTTTAAAATTATAAATATGAAAAATACGACCTATGTAGAAAGCCATTAACTTTCACACTTAGTAAACGATAGATTATGAAATTGAAAAATCACTCAAATTAATGCTCCGCAGTCAGTCTCTTATGTAGATCAGACTTCAACATAGGTTACAGTCTTGGAAAGTTTTGCAACTTGTGTGCTCCGTTTCGTTCAACTGTTTATAGATTACAGAAGGTTTATAGGTTACAGGTGTAAAATAATGATCTCAGTAGTCTGAGAAAATAAAAAAAATCAGTTGAAAAACACGAACAAAAACATTAAGACGTGTTTCATTAAAAATTAAAAATAAAACAACAGGTGTGTTGAACTCAGATCTTATAGATTACAGTAGGTTTATAAATTACAGGTGTGTTGAACTTCAATATCAATATTTATTTTTAAATACTTTTAAGGTCATAGATGCAACCAAATTATCTAGATCGATCTGGATTTTTAAAAACGGGTAAAATTTTCACGCCTTCACTTCGCTTCGCTCCGTTCAGGACGTAAAAATTTGTGAGCTTCGCTCAACCTAGTTTAGATTTATAGGTTACAGGTGTGTTGAACTCCACTCCGTTTCGTTCAACTGTTTAAAGATAACAGTAGGTTTATAGGTTACAGGTGTGTTGAACTCCACTCCGTTTCACTCCGTTTCGTTCAACTGTTTATAGATTACAGTAGGTTTATAGGTTACAGGTGTGTTGAACTCCACTCCGTTTCACTCCGTTTCGTTCAATTGTTTATAGATTACAGTAGGTTTATAGGTTAAAGGTGTGTTGAACTCCACTCCGTTTCACTCCGTTTCGTTCAACTGTTTATAGATTACAGTAGGCTCTTGTATAGATTACAGGTGTAAAATAATGATCTCAGTAGTCTGAGAAAATAAAAAAAATCAGTTGAAAAACACGAACAAAAACATTAAGACGTGTTTCATTAAAAATTAAAAATAAAACAACAGGTGTGTTGAACTCAGATCTTATAGATTACAGTAGGTTTATAAATTACAGGTGTGTTGAACTTCAATATCAATATTTATTTTTAAATACTTTTAAGGTCATAGATGCAACCAAATTATCTAGATCGATCTGGATTTTTAAAAACGGGTAAAATTTTCACGCCTTCACTTCGCTTCGCTCCGTTCAGGACGTAAAAATTTGTGAGCTTCGCTCAACCTAGTTTAGATTTATAGGTTACAGGTGTGTTGAACTCCACTCCGTTTCGTTCAACTGTTTAAAGATAACAGTAGGTTTATAGGTTACAGGTGTGTTGAACTCCACTCCGTTTCACTCCGTTTCGTTCAACTGTTTATAGATTACAGTAGGTTTATAGGTTACAGGTGTGTTGAACTCCACTCCGTTTCACTCCGTTTCGTTCAATTGTTTATAGATTACAGTAGGTTTATAGGTTAAAGGTGTGTTGAACTCCACTCCGTTTCACTCCGTTTCGTTCAACTGTTTATAGATTACAGTAGGCTCTTGTATAGATTACAGGTGTAAAATAATGATCTCAGTAGTCTGAGAAAATAAAAAAAATCAGTTGAAAAACACGAACAAAAACATTAAGACGTGTTTCATTAAAAATTAAAAATAAAACAACAGGTGTGTTGAACTCAGATCTTATAGATTACAGTAGGTTTATAAATTACAGGTGTGTTGAACTTCAATATCAATATTTATTTTTAAATACTTTTAAGGTCATAGATGCAACCAAATTATCTAGATCGATCTGGATTTTTAAAAACGGGTAAAATTTTCACGCCTTCACTTCGCTTCGCTCCGTTCAGGACGTAAAAATTTGTGAGCTTCGCTCAACCTAGTTTAGATTTATAGGTTACAGGTGTGTTGAACTCCACTCCGTTTCGTTCAACTGTTTAAAGATAACAGTAGGTTTATAGGTTACAGGTGTGTTGAACTCCACTCCGTTTCACTCCGTTTCGTTCAACTGTTTATAGATTACAGTAGGTTTATAGGTTACAGGTGTGTTGAACTCCACTCCGTTTCACTCCGTTTCGTTCAATTGTTTATAGATTACAGTAGGTTTATAGGTTACAGGTGTGTTGAACTCCACTCCGTTTCACTCCGTTTCGTTCAACTGTTTATAGATTACAGTAGGCTCTTGTATAGGTTACAGGTGTAAAATAATGATCTCAGTAGTCTGAGAAAATAAAAAAAATCAGTTGAAAAACACGAACAAAAACATTAAGACGTGTTTCATTAAAAATTAAAAATAAAACAACAGGTGTGTTGAACTCAGATCTTATAGATTACAGTAGGTTTATAAATTACAGGTGTGTTGAACTTCAATATCAATATTTATTTTTAAATACTTTTAAGGTCATAGATGCAACCAAATTATCTAGATCGATCTGGATTTTTAAAAACGGGTAAAATTTTCACGCCTTCACTTCGCTTCGCTCCGTTCAGGTCGTAAAAATTTGTGAGCTTCGCTCAACCTAGTTTAGATTTATAGGTTACAGGTGTGTTGAACTCCACTCCGTTTCACTCCGTTTCGTTCAACTGTTTATAGATTACAGTAGGTTTATAGGTTACAGGTGTGATGAACTTCACTCCGTTTCACTCCGTTTCACTCCGTTTCGTTCAACTGTTTATAGATTACAGTAGGTTTATAGGTTACAGGTGTGTTGAACTCCACTCCGTTTCACTCCGTTTCGTTCAACTGTTTATAGATTACAGTAGGTTTAAAGGTTACAGGTGTGTTGAACTCCACTCCGTTTCACTCCGTTTCGTTCAACTGTTTATAGATTACAGTAGGTTTATAGGTTACAGGTGTGTTGAACTTCACTCCGTTTCACTTCGTTTCGTTCAACTGTATATAGATTACAGTAGGTTTATAGGTTACAGGTGTGTTGAACTCCACTCCGTTTCACTCCGTTTCGTTCAACTGTTTATAGATTACAGTAGGTTTATAGGTTACAGGTGTGTTGAACTCCACTCCGTTTCACTCCGTTTCGTTCAACTGTTTATAGATTACAGTAGGTTTATAGGTTACAGGTGTGTTGAACTCCACTCCGTTTCACTCCGTTTCGTTCAACTGTTTATAGATTACAGTAGGCTCTTGTATAGGTTACAGGTGTAAAATAATGATCTCAGTAGTCTGAGAAAATAAAAAAAATCAGTTGAAAAACACGAACAAAAACATTAAGACGTGTTTCATTAAAAATTAAAAATAAAACAACAGGTGTGTTGAACTCAGATCTTATAGATTACAGTAGGTTTATAAATTACAGGTGTATTGAACTTCAATATCAATATTTATTTTTAAATACTTTTAAAGTCATAGATGCAACCAAATTATCTAGATCGATCTGGATTTTTAAAAACGGGTAAAATTTTCACGCCTTCACTTCGCTTCGCTCCGTTCAGGTCGTAAAAATTTGTGAGCTTCGCTCAACCTAGTTTAGATTTATAGGTTACAGGTGTGTTGAACTCCACTCCGTTTCACTCCGTTTCGTTCAACTGTTTATAGATTACAGTAGGTTTATAGGTTACAGGTGTGATGAACTTCACTCCGTTTCACTCCGTTTCGTTCAACTGTTTATAGATTACAGTAGGTTTATAGGTTACAGGTGTGTTGAACTCCACTCCATTTCACTCCGTTTCGTTCAACTGTTTATAGATTACAGTAGGTTTAAAGGTTACAGGTGTGTTGAACTCCACTCCGTTTCACTCCGTTTCGTTCAACTGTTTATAGATTACAGTAGGTTTATAAATTACAGGTGTGTTGAACTTCACTCCGTTTCACTTCGTTTCGTTCAACTGTTTATAGATTACAGTAGGTTTATAGGTTACAGGTGTGTTGAACTCCACTCCGTTTCACTCCGTTTCGTTCAACTGTTTATAGATTACAGTAGGTTTATAGGTTACAGGTGTGTTGAACTCCACTCCGTTTCGTTCAACTGTTTATAGATTACAGTAGGTTTATAGGTTACAGGTGTGTTGAACTCCACTTCGTTTCACTCCGTTTCGTTCAACTGTTTATAGATTACAGTAGGTTTATAGGTTACAGGTGTGTTGAACTCCACTCCGTTTCGTTCAACTGTTTATAGATTACAGTAGGTTTATAGGTTACAGGTGTGTTGAACTCCACTTCGTTTCACTCCGTTTCGTTCAACTGTTTATAGATTACAGAAGGTTTATAGGTTACAGGTGTAAAATATAATCTCAGTAGTCTGAGAAAATAAAAAAAATCAGTTGAAAAACACGAACAAAAACATTAAGACGTGTTTCATTAAAAATTAAAAATAAAACAACAGGTGTGTTGAACTCAGATCTTATAGATTACAGTAGGTTTATAAATTACAGGTGTGTTGAACTTCAATATCAATATTTATTTTTAAATACTTTTAAAGTCATAGATGCAACCAAATTATCTAGATCGATCTGGATTTTTAAAAACGGGTAAAATTTTCACGCCTTCACTTCGCTTCGCTCCGTTCAGGTCGTAAAAATTTGTGAGCTTCGCTCAACCTAGTTTAGATTTATAGGTTACAGGTGTGTTGAACTCCACTCCGTTTCACTCCGTTTCGTTCAACTGTTTATAAGTTACAGTAGGTTTATAGGTTACAGGTGTGTTGAACTCCACTCCGTTTCACTCCGTTTCGTTCAACTGTTTATAGATTACAGTTGGTTTATAGGTTACAGGTGTGTTGAACTCCACTCCGTTTCACTCCGTTTCGTTCAACTGTTTATAGATTACAGTAGGTTTATAGGTTACAGGTGTGTTGAACTCCACTCCGTTTCACTCCGTTTCGTTCAACTGTTTATAGATTACAGTAGGTTTATAGGTTACAGATCGTACTGGATTTCCAAATGTATCGACCAAGAATCCAAAATTAACCATGTTTACAACTCAGAACCAAAAGTATGTAAAATTTTAATTATTTTTGAAACTTGGAGCCAAGATCCAGTAAAGTTTGGATCATGGCTGAAACTTAAAACCAAGATCCAGTAAACTCACAATCATGCCTGCACCAAATTACCAAGATCCAGTAAAGTTTTAAGAATGTCTGAAACTTAAAACCAAGATCCAGTAAAGTTTTAATCATGTCTGAAACTTAAAACCAAGATTCAGTAAAGTTTTAAGAATGTCTGAAACTTAAAACCAAGATTCAGTAAAGTTTTAAGCATGTCTGAAACTTAAAACCAAGATCCAGTAAAGTTTTAAGCATGTCTAAAACTTAAAATCAAGATCCAGTAAAGTTTTAACCATGTCTGAAACTTAAAATCTAGATCCAGTAAAGTTATAAGCATGTCTGAAACTTAAAATCAAGATCCAGTAAAGTTTTAAGCATGTCTGAAACTTAAAATCAAGATCCAGTAAAGTTTTAACCATGTCTGAAACTTAAAACCAAGATCCAGTAAAGTTTAAATCATGTCTGAAACTTAAAACCAAGATCCAGTCAAGTTTTAAGCATGTCTGAAACTTAAAATCAAGATCCAGTAAAGTTTTAATCATGTCTGAAACTTAAAATCAAGATCCAGTAAAGTTTTAATCATGTCTGAAACTTAAAACCAAGATCCAGTCAAGTTTTAAGCATGTCTGAAACTTAAAACCAAGATCCAGTAAAGTTTAAAGCATGTCTGAAACTTAAAACCAAGATCCAGTAAAGTTTTAATCATGTCTGAAACTTAAAACCAAGATCCAGTAAAGTTTTAAGCATGTTTGAAACTTAAAACCAAGATCCAGTAAAGTTTTAATCATGTCTGAAACTTAAAATCAAGATCCAGTAAAGTTTTAAGCATGTCCGAAACTTAAAACCAAGATCCAGTAAAGTTTTAAGCATGTCTATAACTAAAAACCAAGATCCAGTAAAGTTTTAAGCATGTCTATAACTTAAAACCAAGATCCAGTAAAGTTTTAAGCATGTCTGAAACTTAAAACCAAGATCCAGTAAAGTTTTAATCATGTGTGAAACTTAAAACCAAGATCCAGTAAAGTTTTAAGCATGTCTGAAACTTAAAACCAAGATCCAGTAAAGTTTTAATCATGTCTGAAACTTAAAACCAAGATCCAGTCAAGTTTTAAGCATGTCTGAAACTTAAAATCAAGATCCAGTAAAGTTTTAATCATGTCTGAAACTTAAAATCAAGATCCAGTAAAGTTTTAATCATGTCTGAAACTTAAAACCAAGATCCAGTAAAGTTTTAAGCATGTCTATAACTAAAAACCAAGATCCAGTAAAGTTTTAAGCATGTCTATAACTTAAAACCAAGATCCAGTAAAGTTTTAAGCATGTCTGAAACTTAAAACCAAGATCCAGTAAAGTTTTAAGCATGTCTATAACTTAAAACCAAGATCCAGTAAAGTTTTAAGCATGTCTGAATCTTAAAACCAAGATCCAGTAAAGTTTTAAGCATGTCTGAAACTTAAAACCAAGATCCAGTAAAGTTTTAATCATGTGTGAAACTTAAAACCAAGATCCAGTAAAGTTTTAAGCATGTCTGAAACTTAAAACCAAGATCCAGTAAAGTTTAAATCATGTCTGAAACTTAAAACCAAGATCCAGTCAAGTTTTAAGCATGTCTGAAACTTAAAATCAAGATCCAGTAAAGTTTTAATCATGTCTGAAACTTAAAATCAAGATCCAGTAAAGTTTTAATCATGTCTGAAACTTAAAACCAAGATCCAGTCAAGTTTTAAGCATGTCTGAAACTTAAAACCAAGATCCAGTAAAGTTTAAAGCATGTCTGAAACTTAAAACCAAGATCCAGTAAAGTTTAAAGCATGTCTGAAACTTAAAACCAAGATCCAGTAAAGTTTAAAGCATGTCTGAAACTTAAAACCAAGATCCAGTAAAGTTTTAATCATGTCTGAAACTTAAAACCAAGATCCAGTAAAGTTTTAAGCATGTTTGAAACTTAAAACCAAGATCCAGTAAAGTTTTAATCATGTCTGAAACTTAAAATCAAGATCCAGTAAAGTTTTAAGCATGTCCGAAACTTAAAACCAAGATCCAGTAAAGTTTTAAGCATGTCTATAACTAAAAACCAAGATCCAGTAAAGTTTTAAGCATGTCTATAACTTAAAACCAAGATCCAGTAAAGTTTTAAGCATGTCTGAATCTTAAAACCAAGATCCAGTAAAGTTTTAAGCATGTCTGAAACTTAAAACCAAGATCCAGTAAAGTTTTAAGCATGTCTGAAACTTAAAACCAAGATCCAGTAAAGTTTTAAGCATGTCTGAAACTTAAAATCAAGATACAATAAAGTTTTAAGCATGTCTTAACTTAAAACCAAGATCCAGTAAAGTTTTAAGCATGTCTGAAACTTAAAACCAAGATCCAGTAAAGTTTTAAGCATGTCTGAAACTTAAAATCAAGATCCAGTAAAGTTTTAAGCATGTCTGAAACTTAAAATCAAGATCCAGTAAAGTTTTAAGCATGTCTGAAACTTAAAACCAAGATCCAGTAAAGTTTTAAGCATGTCTGAAACTTAAAATCAAGATCCAATAAAGTTTTAAGCATGTCTGAAACTTAAAACCAAGATCCAGTAAAGTTTTAAGCATGTCTGAAACTTAAAACCAAGATCCAGTAAAGTTTTAAGCATGTCTGAAACTTAAAACCAAGATCCAGTAAAGTTTTAAGCATGTCTGAAACTTAAAACCAAGATCCAGTAAAGTTTTAAGCATGTCTGAAACTTAAAATCAAGATCCAATAAAGTTTTAAGCATGTCTTAACTTAAAACCAAGATCCAGTAAAGTTTTAAGCATGTCTGAAACTTAAAACCAAGATCCAGTCAAGTTTTAAGCATGTCTGAAACTTAAAACCAAGATCCAGTAAAGTTTAAAGCATGTCTGAAACTTAAAACCAAGATCCAGTAAAGTTTAAAGCATGTCTGAAACTTAAAACCAAGATCCAGTAAAGTTTAAAGCATGTCTGAAACTTAAAACCAAGATCCAGTAAAGTTTTAATCATGTCTGAAACTTAAAACCAAGATCCAGTAAAGTTTTAAGCATGTTTGAAACTTAAAACCAAGATCCAGTAAAGTTTTAATCATGTCTGAAACTTAAAATCAAGATCCAGTAAAGTTTTAAGCATGTCCGAAACTTAAAACCAAGATCCAGTAAAGTTTTAAGCATGTCTATAACTAAAAACCAAGATCCAGTAAAGTTTTAAGCATGTCTATAACTTAAAACCAAGATCCAGTAAAGTTTTAAGCATGTCTGAATCTTAAAACCAAGATCCAGTAAAGTTTTAAGCATGTCTGAATCTTAAAACCAAGATCCAGTAAAGTTTTAAGCATGTCTGAAACTTAAAACCAAGATCCAGTAAAGTTTTAAGCATGTCTGAAACTTAAAATCAAGATCCAATAAAGTTTTAAGCATGTCTTAACTTAAAACCAAGATCCAGTAAAGTTTTAAGCATGTCTGAAACTTAAAACCAAGATCCAGTAAAGTTTTAAGCATGTCTGAAACTTAAAATCAAGATCCAGTAAAGTTTTAAGCATGTCTGAAACTTAAAATCAAGATCCAGTAAAGTTTGAGAAAAAGTACAAGTGGGCTTTGACAATTTCAATTTGAATTTTTTTTATAATTAAGAAATAAGAAAAAGATCTAAGTAGGCTTTGACAATTACAATTTCAATCAATTTTATAATTAAGATAAGAAAAAGTTCGTAGTGAACTTTGAAAATTTGTTGAAAGTGAAAAATCATTGTGGAAAATTAATTCAATCATTTAACAAGTATTTAACACACTTTCACAAACATTGTGAAAGTAAAATTGAAATTGTGCTGTCGTTGGAAATAAGATCCAGTAAGTATAAGCCTGTTTGAAACAAAAACAAAATAATCGAGTAGGAAAAAAATTAAGAATTAAACAAAAAAAAAAATATTTTCATTATGATACAAATAAAGTTTGTATTTAATAACATAGATACAGTATGCTGAATCTTGTAAAGGAACTTGCTAGTTCCAACATTTTTTCACATACATTTAACTTAATGCATACTGTCACAACCATTTTATTAATATCACACTAATACCAACAAATATTTCCGTTGTAAACAAAAAATAAATATGTTATGTAATAATCGGTTAAACTTTTCCCATACAAATATGTTTATGCATCTTGTGCCTCACTGGAAGCATCTTATGACTCCAAAAACAATACAGTTCTTGCGGTAGCCATTATCTATCAGAAGCAAAAAACCGGAAGTCTTAATATTAAGTTTGAAGCGAGTTATCGCACCGATTAACTAACTAACTAACAGAATGCCCTTTTTTGCGAGTTTTTGGAACTGGAACTGCCAAATGAAAAATTGTTTTCACCATTAGATAGGTATTTCGAGGCACAAACTTTTACATATCAGGTATTTGGGTTGATTTCGTAAGCCTGAAGCAGAAAGTTAAAAAAACTGATTTTCCGAAAAACCAAAAACAATATATTCACAAAAATTGAAAATTTTGTGTGAATATGAAAAAAATTCTCTCAGTTCCGTTTCGTGCTTTCATGAGTATTTTGTTGACAGCATTCGAATTGAAACAAAGAAATTTCAATTTCTGCAAAAGACATATTATGGATCATTAAAAAATCATACTTTAGGTGACATAATATTGCTAACCTGTTGCATGCTCTCTTTTTACTGCTACAAAATATTCTCCTTTTCTTGATTCTACACACAACTTTTATTTTTATTTTCTTTCCTTTTTTTCACAATTGCTACTGTAAAATCGACAAGAACATGAAACTTTTATTATTGTACAATACTTTAATCTTTTTCTCTTTTTTGTTGCTGCTGCTGCTGCTTTTTGCTTCTGTTTGTTATATTATATTATATTTTGAATACAAAGATACGATTTATACGATATTTGCCATTTATAAGAATAAAACATTGAACACGAGAAATGAACACAAAAATTATTGTTGTTAATTCGATGGATGCAGATATTATATGGATAATAAGAGCATGTAAATGTTGTCAAAATGTTTATTGTTCTTCATTGTCCATGCTTAGTCTCATTCTAATGGGGTTTTAAGAGTAAGTTTGTAATGTCTTTGGTTTGTTTTGTTACATAATATTAACATTAAGGTGCAAGGCATCAACGAGACTATGATTTTGACTAGGTGCCTAGCCAGAAACAATGTTTGGGTACTGAGTCTTATGAAATGGCACACAATATTAATTAAAGTTGCAAGAACAAAGATACTGAAGTCTTGAATTATGTAGATTCAACTTAGAATGCCAAAAATGAAGTCTTTAGAATTGTTTCTTAAATTCGGAGCTGAATTAAGTCCCAGAGCTTTCTATGGCAACCCTAGGAGTATTAAAATTTTATTTAAACCCCACAAAAATTATAATCCATCAATTTTTGATTCTCCAGTTAATTATTTCCAGTAGCTTGTTTTGAATGATTCCAGCAGCTTCACAATAGAACCTAGATCTAATAATTTTGATGACCATTCCAAACTCAATCATAAACTATACTAAAACCCTTAAAAAAGACCCAAAAACCATACCAAGATCATCTTTAAAATTTATCATGCTTCAAAGCTACTTCAAGCAAGCTTCCCCTCCAATTCATCCAGACTGACTGTCTATAAAGTTTCAAATCAAAAAGACTCACATCTTCTGTAAAAGGAAATGATTTAGTATCAAGATGAATGTTAATAAAATTTTATTTCACTTCTTTTTCAAGCAGGAATAAAAATGTTGCCGGAAAAGAAGTTCTGCTGTATGTTAACGAATTGACAAGTATTGATTTCATATAAATAGATGAAAAGATGTGAAAGTTATCGCATGAAAAAAAATGTTAAGGAATATTATAGACCTAGACATTATGCCTTTTTGTAAATTATCTTCTGGGTGGTTTTTTGATGTTGTAAGTTTTCTGATTTTTTGGCGGGAGAATGTGGATTTTTTGGTCGTTGATGCAAGGCATTTAAAATGCTTTAAAGTATCTATGAGGAGATTTTAGGATATATTTCAATAGCTCTTGTCTAACCTGCTTGTTTTTTAATTGATCAGCAATCAATAGCTAGCGATAGATCCAACTTAAGACTCCATCTTTGAGAAATCGTGGATCATAATTGATCTAAACATCCAACAAGCAAGAAGACAAATCTATTGAGTGTTGTATTCATTTAAAGACTCGAAAATCGTTTTGAAAAAAATCCCAAACATCAACAGATCCTTAACTCATGACAAAAAGCATCGAAAATCACAATCACAGCACTTTTCCAACACTATCTAAATCATCATCACAATAACATTTTCCATAAAATTTTATGTCCATTTTTCTTCAAATCTAAAACTTGTCTCATTCTTAAATCTTAAAGTGTGATGCAATAATGAAACAAATATCAATGGAAGTAACGAATTTTGAGAAAACAAATAATAAAATAAACAAAATCAGCAAGAAATCGACATTAAGTAAACTCCGAAAAGAATGAAAACTTCAAATTACCATTTTAACCAATGTTCATGTATGATTGAATTTATATTATTGTTCTTTGTATCAAATATTTATGACTTCGTGTACATGGTATTGCTACTTGAATTACTTACATATTGAATCATAAGGAAAGTATGTTTACTGTTTTATTTCGTAGCTTACTCACTCAGCTTGTTATATTATATTTTTATAGAACAAACAATAATGTAACAAATAAGAAACAAGATGAAAAGAATATATTTAAGTGAGTATTGTTAGTTCTTGCCATATCATAACGAAAATCTGTATTTTATTTTTGATCATGAAGATCACGACTTTTTGGTTACAAGCCGAGGGAATTGTTCGATTTCATTACGATTTATTGATCATAAGACCAGAAGCTGCTGCCCGTGTTTCGTGCGGATTAATATGAATATGAATAAAGTATGACTCAACATTCATCCTTTTTCCCAAATCTCTTTACAATAGTCCCATTCATATTAAAATTAGAACATGTAACTTGATCATCACCTAGCTAACTCAACCTACGTCATTATGTGTCTTATGACAAACACGAAAAATAACAATTTCCATTTCATTCTGATGATTCCACCTCGATTTTTTGATAACAAAACCATAAAAAGAGACTATGACAATGGAAATGATTCGAATATCTATGATATGCCAAGAGACGATGTCAACGTTGGAGCAAAATAAGTTTAAACTTGTTTCGAATGTTTTTCGAACAAAATTTCGCAATTTCGAAAATCATATTTTTTATGAAAATTTTAACTTTTCGCAATTTTTGACTTAATTCACTTATTATTTAGGAATCGAATCCTTCTACTATGTTAATCAACACTCATTTAATCGTTTAATCGATGATAAATGCAGGAAACATTAGTTTAATATGATTTTTTTCAAAAATATTCAAAAAATTTTGTTGTTGTTTACATTGAAAATTAAAATGTCATTAATTCACTTGCATTAATTGTTTAGCAAATCAGTAATGATTCATTACAGTTGAGTGGATTCTTTTAGCATTTTGATGATGAAAAACAAATATGTAAACCATTAATTAAAGAGATTAGACATTAATAATTTAACGTGAAAAAAAAAATTTGAACTCATGCTCGAAAATAAGGTCCCAAAAAAAAATCAATATCGAAAATAAGGACTCGTTGGCGTACCATAGTCGAATATGTATGTATCTAGAAATCTCAAAGGTATTGCTATACAATGGATCAAAAATCTGCTTTTTTTCAATTCTTCATCATTTCGATGCGAGGGTAGTCTAGTCATTGTATGTGTTTTTGAGCTCCATTTCAGAGATTTTTTACAACATTCGAAATGATTTTTTATAGTATTCAACATGCTTGTACCTTTTTGTGATTTTGAGATCTTTTTAGGAATTGCTGGAGATTGCTTTTGAGTAATGATTTGATATTTGGATTTTTGAATGCCTGTTCTTTCAATTTAATTGATAATTTGGTACATTGTGTGATGGATTTAGGATTAGTTTTGAATATTTTTCGTCTTCAGCTCAATTCAGCTTATTCAGCTAAATTCAGCTTATTCAGCTCTGTTAAGTTAATTCAGCCTTTTTAAATTCTATTCAGCATATTCAGCTCAATTAAGCACTTTCCGCTTAATTCAGCTTATTCAGCCAATAAATTCTGAATCACGTAGCCTCCAACTCCACAAAAAAGTAGAAATCCTGTTTGAAATTAAAACTTTTCACACTTCCTTCATTCCAAAATACAATCCTTAAGGGAATCAAAATAATAAACGAATGACAGGATGGCGAATGATGTTTATTTTTACACTTAAAAGTTTCCCTCTCGCAACAAAGCAGCAGCAGCATCAAAAAAATAATTCATCTCTTCATTAAAGTACTTTAAATCATCATTGAAAATGAAATTATTTCTCGTGTCATTCAAAATTATTAGGAAATTTAATGTCGGTGTTGTTAAATTAACTATCCGTCCCACCCTCTCTGCTTTCATGTATCCCCAAATGGCAATCAGTAAATTAATACAGAGCAGTGAGAGGCGAATCTAGAAAAATTAAAAAAACAATAAATCAAGCAATCAAGTGGGGCAACGCCGAAAAAAAAATCTGTCTCTTGTTAATAGATTGACAATGCACAAGTAAAGCCCACACACACCAAAAAAAGAAATACAATTGTAATATGACAAATCTGCAAAATCATTGTTGAACTGGATTGATCCCAACTTGTCACTTTTTTTATATTCTCAGCTCAAATTAAGATTTTATTGCGTTGATAAGGAACTAGGAAGGGCGAAATGGGATAATTTTTTGTTGTGCTGTTGATGTTATTTAACGCTTCTGATGTCATTCTTGATATTTTGATAACAAATCATTTTAGTCACCAGTAAAATGTGCTTCATTTTATGTTATGCTACATGCTTTCGACCCTTCTTTTATGTTACGCTATTTTGGAACATTGTATTACTGTTCTATGTCTTATCTTTTATCAGAATCTCTCATCACTCCGTATGTGATGTATTTATTTTCATCGTCGCGCTATTTACTGCCTTAGATTGTATTTCTACAACAAAAAATGAATATTGCGAGGGATATAAAATATTTTACATCGCTGATGCCTTCCATCTTTAATGGAAAAATAGCAAAATTTGCGGGGTTAGATGCCTACGAAACAAAGGAATCGAATGTCGAATTGAATTTCTTCCACACCAACACTTTTTACTGAAAACATTTTCATCTAATGCCTATGCCTTTGGAAAAATTCGTTGGCGTGAAACTTTTCTTTAGTTGGATTTGTGGCTGATGATATGGAGTGACTTATTTTTGGATATTTTTCCTAGTAGAACCAAAAGTGATTAATATTATTCTATTAAAAGCTTATGATAACCTAACATTCCATGATCTTGTGCATAGACCCCCCCCCCCCCTCCCCCCATTCATCATTCATTCTTAAATCTGAAATTTTGATCTCTAAAAACATAGATATATCAGTTGCACCTTTTCCTAGGATACACGCCTACATAAACCCTACTATACACCAGCTTTTTCTATAATTTTTCATAGGGAAGTACAGGGGGTTTGGTATCACGTTGGATGCATCTCAGCCTGTAGCAACTTTTGACCATACATCACTTTTAATTTCACATCAATTTTGAGGTCTAAAACACGTGTTCTAGGTTGAGTAAAAAAGGGTAGGATAAGTACCTTCAACCCCCCATTATTGTGTCTTATCAAATAGACCTAATCATAGCTCATCTATAAAACCTTCAAATTCCCAATCCATACAACCAGCAAGAAAAAAAATATTGATAGCAAGTACTTGCTCTTTTTGATGTCGCAAAGAGAATGAGTAGAGGAAAATTTAGTCGAAGGGTGAACAACGAAGAGGTATATGATGATGATGATGATGTATGAATATACAGAATGTATATTGACTGGCGGTGATATGATACTTGAGGTTTACTAAGTAAATCCATTTTACGTTTTACTCACTCACTTTAGACTGTTGTACAACACAACAAAGCATTGTCAATCAAATGTTCTTTGCTGGAAAAATAAAGAAGGAATGAAAAAAAAAATGTTGTTGCAATAATTTAACTTTACGCTTCGTAAACTTTTTTGTTTTGCCTATGGCATTCATGATAAATGTGTGAGAGAATTTTATGAGTCATAGTCATAGTCATAGCCATGATGGAAATTTTGAAGTTGAAATCAAATCAAAAGGAATTGCAGTCTCAAAGTTTAAATTGCACTTTAAAAAGTTTATGATGTATGTTGTCTAAAAATATGGAGCACTAAAACTATTGTCTGCCACGTGATATTATATTTTTTGAAAACAAAGTCAAAAGCGAAGGAGAAAGGAAAAAGTTCATCATGCATATGATACCATAATTCAGCGTAAAACATAATCTGAATACAACATGAGGTAGCGAACTTTTCTGCACAGATAAACTTTTTTTTCTTGCTTTATGTATGACTGTATGTATGTATATTTCCATTCTATTCATTCATTCATTCATTCATACATGCACAAATCTCTCATTCGACATGAAACCCACAAGCATTAATGCTGATCAGACTCGGAGTCTGGAGTGAATCAGCTGATGTGAGTTTTCATCATACAGCATAGAGAGGAAAGAAAGAACGTACACAGAATGTACGAAAAACGTATGTGCAACAGTGTGTGTCTCATGTGGTTATCATTTTTATTATGCTGCACATATCTCCGCTCGTTCTGAGCTTGAACTTCAGCTTCAACAATAAATTTACCTCCGAATATAAATTGCCACAGTCTCTATCTATCTCACTTACTTCACTCATTCATTCTACTATTTTTTTGGTGATATTTTTGGATGTTATTCGCACATCTACAATTTTGTGATATGATGCTATGATATGGATCATTTGATGATAATAATAATTTTTTTTTTGGAAATTCGTGCAGTTAAATTCGGAATCTGTTGAAGTTAGATGAAGTGATAAACATATGAAGACTTGCCGTGATAAATTTTGAATTTTTTGGAAAACTTTAAAGGATTCTTGTTCACTAAAGGTTGTGAGAGAACTTGGAATCAAGTGACTGGTTGGAAACTGTACACTTTTATCGTTATAAATCAAACAGACTTAAGACTAGCCTATAATGACTCTAACCACGACACAAGATATTTGTCTTGTTAACCCTAGAGTTGAGTTTTGAGAAAAGATGGAGACGGGTGATGGGGTGACTTGATATAAAGAAAAACTTGGAGGAATTTGGTCAAGATTTTTGTGTTGGCTTTAACACTACCTGATTAAGCAGCAGTATTAAATTAAGTTATGCATATGCCTTCTACTCATCCCCACTTCCTTAAATTCTTTTAATAATTTCAAAAAAATAACTTACCAAAGACATGCTCCTCTCGAATCACACTCCTGTGTTACTTATTAAACAGGTTTCATGTTCTGATTAACTCCATCCCCCCCCCCCCCCCCAAATTGTCAAAGCCTGCCATAAATGAATCTAGAAATAATTTTGTTACTCACATTGAAAATATTTTTTTTGCAACTTTACTTTTATTAAAGAAATCGTCTCTCATTGCTTGCTGTACAATACAAAACACGTACACGCAAAACAGAGTTGACTGCCATCATCTAACCCAAAAAGAATTCCTTTAAAAACTTTTTTTTGTTTTTAACATTCTAAATGTGTAACCATTGCAAATAGATTTATGTATGTTACAAGCGTACAGCAGTTCTTTTTTCTTCTCTCTCTCTCTCTCTCTCACTCATCGACACTGTTGTATGATATTACTCGTTGACTGTGTATATGGAAATTGTGAACAATATAGAATGCGATGAATATAGGAGTAAAGATAGACACACACAGCGACAGCAAATAGATTTTTACAGCACAGAAAAACAATAATAAAATCGAGAATGTCAAAAACCGCACAATTGTGAAGTAGTTGAAACTTTTTTTTTTCGTGATGACACTTTTGATTTTGAAAATTGCTGACATAAAATGCAAATTTTTTCCATTGCATCTAAATCACTCAATGTGCATGGTGTGACGCATTCTGGTCGACAGCTATTGAATCCTATAAAAAAAACTTTTTCATGTCACTTTAATAAATTTAAATGAGTAGAGTTGGGGAGGATGGGAGAGAGACATGAAATCATCCAAAAAGGAATGCGCCATTTTGAAACAAAGTTTTTTTTTGTTCGCCTTGTTTTTATCCTTGTTGAAAAAAAAAGAAGAGAATTTTACATCGTTAAGAATATTATGGCATCATCGTCAAAGGTATTCACATTTTCTTTCTGTTCTGCATGCTTTCCTTTCTTTTCTTTTCTTTTTCTTGCCATTCCCTATGAGATTTTGCACGATTCCATTATACTTTACGTTATATACAAAAATAAAAATGTGCGGGAGAAGATTAAAGAGAGATGAACTATAATAAAACGTGAAGAATAAAGGAAGGAAAAATAAATTTTTGTTTAAAGATAAAGAAATAAAATGAAAATTTTGTTGGAGGTACTTGACTTTTCAGGAAGAGGGAAATTAACGTTTTTGAAAGAAATTCTAATGATAAGCATCAATTAATATTTGCTGCTGTATGTGGGAGGTGGGAAGGTTAGGCTTGTGTTTAGGAAAATGACGTGTTTTGGCATTTTTTGAGTTTCAATGAATTTAAAGTATTGGTTCTCAAACTGCTTAGTTGGACACACTAGTTTGTCGCTAAATCTTCACCTTAGTTGATAATATCAACTAATCTAATGACATGTTGCATCAATGATCAGCAGAAAATTCTGTGGGGAAGTTATTCCGATTGTTAACGCAAAAAAACTTTAAAATTTTTTAAGAATAGCTACAAATGGAGAAGTTTGACACCAGAGGGAAGTTTATAAGAGTACCTAAGACAATTGAATATGAAGAATATGACCTGCTTTGACTTAAGAAGAAAACCCTAGAAGCCTCACAATCTAGCCTCAGAAGCCAAAGTACAAGACTAAGGTCCTGACAATATGATCTATTGCTTCTTACATCCAGAGGTCATTCACTAAGGGGCCGTTCACTTATTACGTTACGCAAAAAAACCCCCACTCCCCCTTTGTTACAATATGTGACAACTCACAACACCCCCCCCCCCCCTGAACGTTCATAATTTATTTTATTTTGATAAAAAGGTGGAAAATTTAAAAAAATGTTTATGGTGTGAATTTAGAATTACATTTTTTAGAACGTTACATACTTCTTGACACCCCCCCCCCCTATGTTACATTTTGTTACAATTTTTCGAACCCCCCCTCTCCCCTGAAATGCGAACGTAATAAGTGAACGGCCCCTAATGGCATTCATCAAAAAATGTGATTTTTAAATCCCCCTCTATCTCCCGCTGTCATAAAGTTCATCTTCAAATCTAAGGCACCCTCCCCCTAAATCTCGGACGTCATAAGTGAACGACACATTATCAAGTCAGTCACTCAAAATGATCAAAACACGACACAACTTGTTTAGTCCCAAAAAATTTGTTGTTCAAAAAAAAGTTTCATGAAAAAGATATTCTCGTGTCAATCTAGAATAATTTATTCAGAATAAACTGATCCACCTCTTCCTTTCAATTTCTTCTTTAAATTAGATATTCCATAGCTTATTAGTAACACAACAAATATTATATTTAAAAATAACCAAAAGTTTGAACTTGAAAAAGTTACCTCCTTCAAGTGTCAAAGCACAAAAGGTAGTGGTAATAAGCCTCCATGCCATCCATATGAACAGCACATAACTTTTATACATTTATTTATTAAAGAATAAAGAGACAGAGATAGAAAGAGAGAAAATATGTGCGAAGAAGAAGAAGAAGTGTACGGCATGACAAAAGTTTCTATGAATTGAAATCGTGCTTAGCATTAGCAAATGAATGGCAGTGAAGGAAGGTCATTATGTAAAAATGTCTATCCAATTCACTTCAACTTCTTTTTTTTAACAAACTGCTGCTCATATTTCATTAAATTTTCAACTCACATACAATGCTTCTTTGTGTGCTGTGTGTGGACTTTTTTTGTCTCTTCTCTTTTCGTCCAGGCACTACTAAAATTTATAGCATTTTTGCCTGTCTTTAATTTCTAGAGTGAACTGAAAAAATGTCGAAAGAAAGGAAAAAAAAAATTGTCGCCGACAATTCATGCTTTAATAATTTTTTTTTGTACTTTCGAACATTCAACAACACAGCCACAGCCACAAAAAAAAATGCTTATTAAAGAATGAAAAATCGATGTTTGAATAATTTGCATCACAACGTAGCTATAATTATTTTTCATTAAAAGCGCGTCCAACTCGAACGGCATTTTTCATTTTATTTTATTTTTTTATTTATCTGTTTTTTCACTAGTTGGGTATTGGAAATGTTTATCGAGAGAAAGAGAGGATCATTTAATGGACAATAGCATTCTTAATTGCATTTACATTTTTTTTTCGCGAAAAATTAAATTTTCTTTATTTTTTTGTCTACTGTTGAATGACAATTAATTATAGGGAGCTCAACAGCAGTCTTATTGGTCTACAATGACATATTTGTTGAGATATTTCTTGTTTGTCTGATTAACAATGTTGATTTCGATATGAAATTTTTGTTTAATTATGGCAACAATGTTGGTTATGAGCTGTTATGTTATGATTGGTGGACTCGTGTTGTTGGTCATTTTGGAATGTTTAAACTTATACCTGGATACTTGAAATTTTAAATTGGAACTAAAATTGATATCTTTAAAGCATTTATAGCAAAACTTTTGATGATATTATTCAAATTTTGTGAAAAATGATTAAGAGAATTGAAGAAACTTCGTGACGTAGTTACTTAATGTTTAAGGACTTGATAACTGCAATGTAGATTCTTAGCTATCCTGGGTTCGAATCTCAATATACTAATTTGTAGTTTTAAGACTTTTTAACAACAGATTTATCAAAACTTGTCTTTTAAGTGCTCTAGATAGATGTTTAAAGTTTTCAGACAGAGATGACTGCATAAAGTAGGTTTGAGTATTTTTCGGTCTGGGCATGAGAAATTTTTCACTTGTCCTTTTTAAAATCATATGTACTGGAAATGAGGCTCACAGCCTTCCTTTGTAGGCTACAGGCAGTAATGTCATCAAAGGAGTGGTTTGGATCCCACTATAAATTGTAGGTCTAGGTTTGAGTGTAGTGGTTTGGCGCATCCTCACTCGTTAAAACTCACATAAGCTGCGAAACGCCCTAGCGCACCTCCGGATCACTATTGATCTGAATAGGTAAAGGTTTTTTTTGGAGTATTTTTTGAGGCTCCTTTGCTGTACAATCTACTCTTCTTTAGTGCTTTTCTCAGAAATTGTAATACTTGGAACTCAGTTGGTGACTCAAAAATTAGTTTCCATCATCATAAAAAACCCAATATGTTCGAGGTAAGTAACCTCCCCCACCTTCATCTATCATACCTTCTTCATAATTTTGCATCCATGTATTTACAAAAATTTATGAATTTTTTGCTGATTCCTCCAAATTAACCCCTGCCACAAAAACTTCAAAATCCAAACAAAACGCACAAAACAACAAGTTCAAAAAATCATCAATAAAAGTCATCACAATTTTTATGTAAATAAGACAGAATGCACAATGAAAGAAGCGAAACAAAAAAAAATAAAATTTCACGTGCATGTCTACGTAGCGATGAATCACAAACATACGATTTTTATACATTTTATTTGTTTTTACTGACAAAAAAAAACTCTTTTGTTTAGCGCATGCTCGTCACCCGTAGTAACAAGAAAAGCATCTAAAAGTAAACGTACCGTAAACAGTAACAGGAATCAGGATGTTATTTATGCGTATTTAATAAACAACGATACTTTACAAGGCGACCCAAAGTTGTAGCCAACTCTGTCAATGCATGGTCATGCAAATTGAATATACGATTGCATATATGCTTTAAAATTGCAATTGAAAATAGACAATGCATACCAGTAAGAATTAAAATAAGGAAATGCAAAAACAAGCTTAATTTAAATTTAAATTTTCAGCAAACAGCAAGTCCTAAAATATGTCAAAATATCTTGGAATGGACGACACAAAATGCAAATGTTCATACGCAATGTGTTTTACAACATGTAATGATTGTTGTTTCTCTTTTCATTCGTACGGACGGACTTGAAACATTAAAAGAAGGCAAATAATATTTATGGAATCAAATAATCCTTTCGAAATGAATGTTGGCATAAAGAAATCAGGAAGAACATTATTTTTCATGCATGCAGGACTTTTTCGAAAGAAAAGGAGCACAGAAACTATTCACTTTTGAGTCATAGAGCATTTCCTTTCGTATCATATCAAAATTCCCTAGCAGAAATTTACTAGTAATTTCCTAGTAATTCACTAGATAACTTTCCATTTGCTACTTGCTATTTACTAGTCAAAATCCAAGTTCAAATCATCGCCAAAGACCCGCATTTTCACTTGCTATTTGACTAGTCAATTCGCTTGCAATTTAACTAGTAATTTACTAGCAAATTTGGAAAAAATTTAAATGAATATAACCGTTGATTTCCACGTGTTCTTATGATTTTTTTTATTTGTGTAAATTATTGTAAAAGTATTAGTGTGTACTTAGTTGAAGTTAATTAAAGTACACTAACACTATGATAAAAAGCAAAAGACTTAATTTAATTAAGTCGAACACTGATGAACGCCCATGACTCGCACGCAAACCTGAGGAAGATAAATAATTAATTGAAGTCACATACAAATTTGGATCGACCTTATAAAGGTGATTTCTGCGCGCTCTTGTGAAGTATATGGCAAATGCCAAATTTAGAACAAAATTCTTTATGACGCAAAAAATTCTTTTTTTGATGAATTTTCGTAGGATTCGAACTTAAGAAGATTTAATCAAACATTTTACATGGTAATTTGCTAGTAATTTGCTAGTAAATAGCAAGTGTAATTTTCTAACAGTAAGTTGTTTTAATAATTACTAGTAAATTGCAAGTAGTAAAATAGAAAGACTAGCAATTTGCTAGTTAGTCTCGCTAGGGATTATCTTCAAATGTTGCATATTATGAGGGATGTATTCACCTGCATTATTATCCTGTTTTGAGATAAAGGAAGTAACTGAGACAAATTCATAATTTTTAATTGCTTTATTTCCTTAATTTTCTTGGAATAAAATTAATTAAAATTTTACAGGCTTATACCTAAATTTGATAAAAATTTATTTTTACCTGAACCCCTGGAGCTGTTCATTGTGATATCATTCATCAATGTCGTTTAGTTCTGTTTCAGACTTCCTTGTGCGATTGGTAGATGATTTGTAAATTGTTGTGCAGCCGGAAGTTGTTTTAGAGTTAACTTTAACTTCAGCTAGCACCCCTGACACCTTTTTACATTTGGGATACGCTAGCGATTCTTATAAACAAATTCTATCAACTCTTTTGCCTCTCTTCACATCGGTTGAATGCCACACAACTTACCTCCAATTCCATCCACCTGACTTTGAAGCAAGCTGCATTTTCAACAAATTTTTTATGATATTTTCTGAGCATACAAACCACTTGAGATCATGAATGAGAAAACCTTAATTAAAATGAGCTACATGCAATCATCCAATTCTTATTCTTTCTCTGTCTTTCCATTTATTCTGTCGACAAGAACATTAAAAAAAATGAAAATCTTTCTCAGTTGAAAGGAAAAATCGTAAAAATTATGCAAATTGCCGCAACAATTCAAAACTCAATACTTTTACAAGTGAACACACAGAAAAAAAAGTTTCCTTCTTCTTATGCCATTGTTGAATGAAAAATTTGTACATAGAGGAAGAGAAACGAGAGAAGGAAAAAGGATTTTTTTTTCAGAATTGGATCAACAACTTTTCCGTTATGTATAATATGAATAATATTAATAATGATTTTCGTAAAAAATATCGATTTTGATTCAAAAAAAAAATAAAAAAAAAATCCATAAAAAAAAGTTTGAATGAGAAATACAATCCAAGGCTATGTTTTATCAACATCCTCGTCTTCTTCTTGTTCCTTAATGCCTCTTCTCGGTTGCATGATAAGAATATATTTTACAATTTTAACTATAGAAAGGTCAAAATACTGTCTACATAAACACAATGAATAAAAAAAAAAGATAACAAAAGAAACTCTTTAAAACCCGACATTACGTCGAATTAAATATAAAAAAGGAGGAACAGAGATAGAGAGCGAGAAAGAAGAAGAGAAAAAAAATAATTATGCAAATTTTATTTTTAGACTAGAAGTGTAACGATTAAATGGAGATAAAGTACGGTATATAAATAAATTTTTATGATGATTTAACCACAATGAAGAAGAAATTCGTGTGACAGAACGAACAACGAGACAGATTAATGACATTCACGATGCTATATGCTGCGATGACCTCAAGCAATTTTTATTATTTACATATAAACAGATAACGACACAAAAAGAATCATCATCATCATAAAAGGAAAAATAAGTCGTTTTTAAAGATAATTTCACGAAAATAAGTAATTGTTGTCACACAAATTTATTATATTCACTTTTTTTTGTCATATTTTAAGCAGCTTTATTCAGCATGAAATTCTTTATTTTTTTACTTTAAAGAAACTGAGGTGAATGAAATTGAAAAGAAAACAATGTGTATGGAAATAACGGGCTGTATGATTGATGGATGGAAATGTTCCTGTTGCTGAAAAGGCGCAGACTGGCTGTTTTGAATAAAATGTTTGAAATTACGGCAAAAGATGTGAGTTTTTTGAGGTTAAGTTTGATATTTTTTTAGGGGTTAAGATTGAATTTTTGGGGCTTCAATTGAGGTTAGAATCTTATAGAAATTGAAGGTTTTATTGTGAAAGTCAATTGCAGAAAATGGCATTTTGAAGTTCAAGAATGATGACTTGATTTTTTTGAGGCTATAAACCGAACGACACAGTTTCAAGTGATAGTATCGAAGCATCTGTTTTAGTTTTAAAGCTTATTTGCGGTGATTAAGTGAATAAATTTGAAATAAACTCAATTTTGCAAAACTCATGACACAGTAATAGTCACTAATAAAATTATACTGATTGGGTAGAGTCGAAGGAGTACTAATCTTTAATTTTAATATAAGATTCTTATAAAAAATTATCAATGGAACCTGAATCTTAAAGGTTTTAAAGAATATCATCACTTTTAGCTTTTTACGAATTTTTTATAATTCAAAATTGAGTAAGTTGATTTTTTAAAACTTCATAAACCCTCATGATTAGTTGTATGCCTTCATATTGACAGCACTCAACCGCCAAAACAAAATTTTTTCTCAACCGAAACCATCAGAAAAAGCACCTGACGTAATTTTTCAAACTTTAGAAGATTAAAACATCACAAAAGTTACCACACCTTGTATCATCTCCCACTAATCCTCGTTTTAAATTTTCCAATTCACTCCTTTTCAACGAATTTTCCATCATAGACTAATGCAAAAATTCAATTTACTTGATAAACACAACAATCGACACGGCAAACGAAAAACACTAGCGATATCTTTTGAATTTATTCAGAAATTGAGTAAAAGAAAGAACAAATAAAATATACACATATTATTTTTTTGCTTTTCATTGTTGTAACCATCATCCATTTTGTTGTCGTTGTCTCTTTCCATCAAGCTATCCGGTGTAAAACAATCGCAATAGACAAAAAACAGTTGCGTAGAACGCCCACAATGTGCATGAAACAGAGAATGAAAGCAATACGAAAATGTATTGTCTATTCACTCCCGCATGTGCTTAGGTCTCATTACTGTATGTTGTGTACAGCACAAAAAGGGGAAATAATGTTTGTATGAGGAATAAGAGAGAAAGAGAGTATCAAGTGAAGTAAGAAGAAAGAAGTAGAAGAAAAAAAAATCTCAAAATACACTCGAGAAACGTCAAGTGGCGTAAAGAGCGATTGTTGTTGCTGTTGTTGATGATGAATTTTCCATATACACTGTGAGTGCCTTCGCTTTTCCACTCACAAGCACATTTTCCTTCGCATTTTTTTTCAAATTTATTTTTTCCGCTTTCAACGGCTTTTTTTTGTCTTCCTCCTTTCTTATTTTTCTCGCTTCTACACGTTACTGTCATCTTTCCTTTCAGCACACTCACACTGTAAAGTGGGAGAAACTCATTATTTACCTCTCATAGGAGAATGCTTTTAATGTCTTTGACATCAAAAGTTTTTTTTTATTTTTCTTCTTTTTCCTCCTTTTTTTTTATTCATTTGATGATTTTGATGAGGACATAGAAAAAAAATTAAGTGTAGAAAAAAAATATTGACAAGCACTAATGCATGCAAGAAATATGAATTTTGATTATAAATCAAACGAGACTCATTAATATTCAGATGTAATAAACCTTTAATCGCGCTTGTTTGTAGCTCTTTATTTTCATATTTTGTCTATTTTCTCAAGTGGATTCATCAATGGAAGGTTTTGAGGTGATTTTGAGTGATGTTTTTTGATGAGATGCTTTTAATGATCAGATTTGGGTACGGATATGATAAAAATTATGTTTTGTAAATTAATTTAAGGTTAATAAACGTGGTGGTAAGCAAAACTTGCATAAGTTGTCATTCTAGTGCATGCAAATCATACAATAAATCAGCATCCAAAAGGATGGCACCAATAGACGATCAAAATCAATGTCAAACTGACAAAGATTAATTCCCAAATATTTATTGATCATTTAAGTATTTTTGTGTGTGCTCATTTATGAAAAATTAAAATTAAGATGCTATTCATTCCTCATTAAAAAGAATATTATTGACAAAATTCTTTCCAGTAAAACTGCAATAAGCAATAAAAATATTGAAATTTATATGCAAAAAATAATGATCGATCATAATATTTCATTAGTGACTTAAGATGACAATAAACATTTTAAATGCTTAATGAGAAATGAATTCTTTGAAATGCAATAATTAATTAAATGATCTTTGTTCCAGGACTTTAAAAAATATTTTTTAATTGAAACCTTGAAAGATCAATTTACTAAAACACAACAGCATATCAAACATTTTCATAATGCATTAAAAAAATCAACTTGTTATAAAAATGAATTTTATATTATGAAAGTTTATTGTGAGAAACTATTAAGTTCCTATCTTAAATTTATTTCATCGTAAAAATTAACGTCCACAATGAAAATTTGTTAGTAAAATGATACTTCACATGATGATGCTCAACTGCTGAACTAAGGTATCAAATGAGCATTGTGTGAAGAATTTTTTAACACGGTTATGGAATATTTGATGATAACAAGGTTATTTGGGATTGTCTTTTATTCTTATTCCACAATGTACATAAGAAGTATGATAAGTGAAGGAAGTAATAAAGATAGTGTGAAATTAGCTCTCTAATGTACTTGGACTATGGAAATGGATTCTTAATTTTCTTCTGCTATTAAATTGTTGTTGAAATGGCACTTTTTTCACGAATCATAAAGCAAATGGAGTTTTGGGTTTGAGAATTATTTAACAAAGTTACTTCAATGTCGATCATTCTTGAATGTAAGTTGTGGATATTAATTTGAAGTATACTAGGGACAACTTACTAGGCGCAACTTACTAGGTTCAATAAACTAAGTGCACCTTACTAAGGAAAACTTACTAGGGACAACTTACTAGGCGCAACTTACTAGGTGCAACTTACTAGGTGCAACTTACTTGGTTCAACAAACTAAGTGCACCTTAATAGAGAAAACTTACTAGGGACATCTTATTAGGTGCAACTTACTAGGTGCAACTTACTAGGTTCAACAAACTAAGGGCAACAAACTAAGTGCACCTTACTAGAGACAACTTACTAGGGACAACTTATTAGGTGCAACTTACTATGTGTAACTTACTAGGTTAACTTTACTTTTAATCTGATACACATTCTAATTAAAATCTAAAACAATCAACCCATCCAAACATATCAAAACTCATGTAATTAAGAATGTTAAGTACTTCCAAATCCGGACATAGAAATAAATAAATCATAATTTTTAATGTAGGCAGATTTTCCAAATTCTAATTTCAATTAAAAAAGCTTAATTTTTTCTCTAATTGGCAATGCAATTAAAACTGTATATCATACTACATCATAGTAGCGAAATCGTATCATATAAGTATATATCTATTAATAAATCATTTTCACTATCATTCTCACCTATTGCGCTAAACTTTCAATTTACAAACTAATTTATTATTAATTTAAATATCATTAATTAATATTCACTTCATAAGAATTCATCAAAACAAATCAAATCAAACTGTGAAGTGAGCCTACACTAACAAAACACACTAAATTAGAGTGCTAATTGAGCATTTGATAATTAAAACAAATAAAAGATGTGGAAGAAGAGAGGAAAAAAAAGTATTTAATACAGCATTGGATAAAGATTCGAAGTTACTTAATTTAAATATATAAATATATGCAAAAAAATCAACTTATTTACCATATGTTTGTTTTAGTAATGAGTTCAACACTTTTTTTTTTCATTCAACTGTTTTCCATAATTATCTTAAACATACAGAAAATGGGAGAGTGAGATGGAGAATTACAAATATACTAAAATATAAAAAAAAGTCTCATGTAACAATATTTACATGTGTAAAAATTTAATTGAAATCATATGTAATTAAAATAATACATAATTTATTGTCAATGATTAAGTGAGTGAGTAAGAATATGTATACGAATCAGTCATAAATATTTATGTATATATACACATCATATTAGCATAGGTAAACACTCCTTAGCATTAATTAAAATATATTTCAGCTTTTTCCAGTGCATACATCCATAAATGTATACATTGTATGCTTACTGTGCTCACCTATAACATTGTTGGAAGGTAATAATATGAATTTTTCTTTTCTTTTAAATGATGTTTTTCAGAGAAAGAATTTTTGATGGCATGTAAATTTCTTCATTTGTGCGAAAAAAAAGAGAAATTTAAAGGGTTCGTGTATTGGATAATATTCTTCGCAGAAAATAGCTTTAGCTCTCGTTTTTATGTGATGGGGAAAATTTTATTTGTTTTTATACTCTAGGGTATCCAATGATGTTTGTATATGATTCAAGAGATATAACTTAATTCAGCACAGTTCAGCTTATACAACTTAGCTCAACTTATTCATCTCAACTCAGCTTATACAGCACAATTCAGCTCATTCAACTCAACTCAGCTTATTCAACTCAATTCAGCTTATTCAGCTCAATTCAGTTTATTTATCTCTATTCAGCTTATTAAGCTCTATTCAGGTTATTCAGTAGAATTCAAGTTATTCAGCAGAATTCAGCTTAATTCGTCTTAATCAACTCAATAAAGCTTATTCTAGTTATTAAACCTAATTCAGCTTATTTAACTGAGTTCAGCTCAGTTTATCTTATTCAGTTCAATTCAGCTTAATCAGCTCAATTAAGCTTATTTAACTCAGTTCAGCTTATTTAGCTCAATTCAGCTTATTCAGCGCAGCTTAATTATTCAGTTCAATTCAGCTTGATCAGCTCAATTCATCTTATTCAGGACAATAAAGCTTATTCATTACAATTCAACTTGTTCATTTCAGTTCAGCTTATTCAGCTCAATTCAGCGCAGATCTGCTTATTAAGCACAGTTCAACTCATTCAGATGAATTCAGCATTCCCAATCCCGGATATAGACATCACCACGATACTCTAAGCATGCAAAAAAAATAAGAAAATAAAAAATAAAGAATGAGAGGAACTTAGCATGAAGTTATTTCAGCTGAGAAAAAAGGCAATGCATATAAAAAAGATAATTCAACTGATTTAATTAAATTCTCTGTAATTTTTATGATAAAATTAATTGCAAAATTACTTTATTTACCGATATCATGGAATGTTGAATGTTTATTCATAAACAATGACCGTGGCAGACAATTTGCTGTTTTTATTTCACAGTTCACATCGTAGGGAGACGTTGTAGAATAAAAATTAATGTGAATGTAAGGAATTTTTTTTTCATAAATTTGCATATGAATGAATGAGAATCATATGTGAGCGGTCAGTAGGAAATTAATCCACATGATGTGTGTTGTGAAAATTAATATTTGTCAATTATTCAGTTTGGCATGTTAGCAATTGATTTTATTAACTCTAGGCTATTCTCATCTAGTAAATGATATCAGCCATAGCTCGTTATTTAGCTACATAATTGGCATTTTCATTCCCTTAATCATCAGTTAACCTCCATAACAAAATATAATCATGATTATATGAAATGATCGTAAGCCAAAATGAATGCCACTCAGACTTCCCAAAATAAAATAAAGTAAGTCTTTTTGTCGATGAAACATAAGATAATTTCCTTATGTACATTAATTGTAGGCTTCATAAAGTTTTTTCATTCTTCTTATTATAGAAACTGCTCAACCATAACACACTCTTGCCCTTCTCTGTTGCACTTAATTGCGATTAAAAACCGTAGAAAAATTTATGCTTTTTATTTGCCAGTACAACGCACAATGATAGATCATGATCAACGAAAATACGAGACAGAGAAGGAGAAATGTCATATCATTAGTGTTCATCAGCGTGAATTTTATTATATACCCTCAATGGATATGGCAGAAGTATTGTAATATTGAAAAAAGAACTATCATTCTACTTACCTTCTTGTTGTGTCTCTCTCTCCCCGGTTGTTCTTATGTACAAAGTCAAAGAACAAGCTATTCCATCAATTTTTTTTTTCTTTTACATTGTTGTTTACTGGATACCTTACTTTATAGCCTGAGACAGTTTATGTTGGCTAAAGATAGTAATTTTTCAACATCAAAAAAAATATAAATGCTTTTTCATTGTATTTTACACATCATATCATTTTCGGAAGTCTTTTAATGACCCAGTCAGAGAAATTTTGAAAGAATTTTGTGAAAGGAATGCTTTTTTTCAGCTATGAATTATAGAAAGTTTAATGTCAGCTTCAACAAAAAATAAAATGTCGAATTTATATGGTCAATGCTATGACATCAGTGATAATATTAGCTAAAAACTTTTAATAGGACTTCGATTTTTATATTCCAAATGTGTTCAATATTTATTTATTTTTTTTCTCTTGATCATTCCATTGAAATATGCAAAAAAGCAATGAATAAGAAGAGTATAAATATTCAGTATAGATGCTTATCAACATGTATCAGTTTCACTGTAAATAAATTCTTCTTTGTGGATTAGATGATGACAAGTTTGTGTGCCAGTTTTATGTGTGATCGAAAAATTAATGCTAATTATGGATCGGGATGTTTTGGACAAATTATCATGCAACTTTGTTGATCAGGAGGACTTTTGATTGGTGGACATTGGCATAGACAGTATGAGATTGTGTAAATATGGGTTAGTAAGATTGGATCTTCTATATTGGTACTGGATGATTGCATAATTATCCAAGACTTAATTTTCGGTACAACTGAGAGTATTATAATCGGTGAAATGGCATCAGTGGCCTAAATGGTAGAGCGTTGGCCTTCTGTGCCAAAGTTCCTGGGTTCAATCCCAGCCCATGTCTAATTTTCATTTCGAAGCTCTTTTTCCATTTCACCGTTCTAGTTACGAAGCTCGGTTCGTGTGCTGGGTGTAGTTTTGAGGTCTTTGGCACAGAATATGCCTTCTTTGCTAGGTATACAAGGATATACTAGCATCTGAATGACTTCATTACGGCATCTTGCGCACACGAATTGTGACTAGGTTCATTGCAGGGTACATCAGGTCTTATGACGTACTCGTGTCTTTGCAATGTGCAGAGCTTGCAAGTGGTTCGGATCCCACTATAAACTGTAGGTCTCAAGGGTGTGGTACAATAGATTCTGTTCTAATTTGAATCGCAGTGCCTCCAGCTGAAAGGCTGGGCCCTTCACACATTATTATTATTATTATTATTATGAGAGTATTATAATGACAATAAGTGTAGAAAAGTACAAGCTGGAATGATCTACGCTTTGTACTATTCAGGTACACAAAAGATATCTTCAAACCGACTTTAGCTCTAAGCATAAGTCTTTAATCTGATCAAAAGTGTTCCTAACAAGATCCTTAACCATAATAAAACTTTAATATTATCCCAAAATTTCCTGACTGGGCAAAAAACATTTCATTCCATCCAAAAACTTCTTTCCTTCACTTCACTGTCCCAACCAACATAAAAAAATTCTCATTCTTCGATTTTTATCAAGATTGCGGTAAAGTGAGTGAAAATTTCTACTTCACTTTATCTAAATTGTTAACGATGATTGACCATATGATGGTGCTTGTCATTCTCCGTTTTGCCTCCCTTTTTCCTACTTCATTTCATTTCTATGAGAACGAGTAAAAGAGAACAAAAAACAATAAAACAAAAAAAAAATGCCCAAAAACCCGGAACTAATAAATTGTGAGTAAATAAAAAACAAAGAATTTCTATCTGAAAATTTGTGAAAGGATTCATGAGAAAAGGACGTGAAATAATAATAATAAAAAAATGTCCCTAACATTGGCAGTAAAATTATTTTTTTAAATGATGTTTTGTAAGGGAATATGCAAGGTGTGGACACTTTATAGATGGATGAGACGACAGTGAAGAATGTAGGGATAGTTGTGATAATTCCTACATGGATATGTTGGGTTATATGGGTTAAAATCTCATTTTTGTGTAACCTTAGAAGCTTTGATATCTCAGAATTGTCATACAAACCAAATGATCTTATGTTCAAAACTCAGCAAAAATAGTGGGAATCAAAAATAATAATAACGAAGCTTACAACCTCGTATTGTAGGCTGAGGAACCACTAAATCGCGATCTTTAAGGATAAAGGACTGCTAATTCCTACCTAGATATGCAGTCAGTCAAACCTGTGTCTCTCTGATGCTTAGTCAGCTAAAAAGTAACGTGGCAATAACCTGGCAACTTAGTAATCTCAATTAAGCAGGATACTATAAGTTAACAAGTGTCCATACCTTGGAACAAAGCATGAAGAACATAACAAAAATGTTAAAACCATGAAATATTATTATTTTTGAAAGAAAAAAAAACTAAAAGACTTTCAGCTCAGATCGAACGAAAGTGATAAGAAACAAACACAGAAAAAAGAAATTAACAGGTGTTGCATAAAAAAAACCTATGCATGCATACAGACAACATGTCTCATTTGACTCACTCCAATGTGTGTCTTTCTTTTCAACTTACTCATTAATTTTTTGTACGGTAATCATATCAATAATAATAATAACTTGATGTATGTGAAACTGCAATTTATTAAGCATAAAAGTGAGCAACACCACAATGTGTCATTCTCATGATGAATTTCATATTTTTATATGTTTCATGTCTTTTTTACGCACTGTGAAGTAATTTACTTCGTCTAATTTTGTTCAAAATGGACATAAAATAAAGAGTTCCAACATAAAGATATAAAATATTTTATAGAGTCGTTTTATCTATAATTAAGAGAGTAAAAAAAAAGTTTAAAATCCATCGTCGTTTATGAACTGATTTATATATTTCTTTCTCTTCTTATCGTTAACATTTTTACTATGTATTTATTTGCATGAAATTAGTTCCATACAAAAGGTTGTAAAAAGAAGAATTTTTAGGTGTTTTTGCCATTTAACGAAACTACAACAAGAAATAATTTGAAAGTAAGTTAACTGGAATTGAGATTAAATGAGTTGGGAGGTTTGTGCTGACTGTTTGCGATCGAATTCATTGACTTAATATGAAACCTAGTTTTAAAGATTTACCTTACAAAATTCTCAAAATCATTCTGGATCGTGGAATGTGACATCATTGGCAAATAAATAAAAACTCAAAAAATTCACTTTCAAGCCTGTGACTTACACTAAAACTTTGTTAAGTATGTCACAAAAACAAATTCCTTAATTTCAAAGCATCTCAGTTTTCTTGCGAAATATCTGCGCTGGATATAATTTATATGAGATTAAGATCAATGAGTCAGTAATCGATACAAATGTCGAAGATAGAAAATTGATAGTTCATAAATCATGGTCTGTTTTTAAGAAAGGCAGCGAATTGTAGGCCAAACTTTTGAAAATTAAACTGACTTTCACCGATTTTGTCACTTTTTTTGTGAATATTGAAGAGATAGGAGAACCAGGATGTTCAATATAAAAGCTAGTGCTAATTAGCTTTTGATTTAAAGAATTTCAAAGCTTTAAATTCTTCAAAAAGTCAATTGAAGTTCTCGAAATATTCAACTCTATTTAAAGTTTTAGACTTCACAAAATTCAAATCTCCATCGAGATCTGAGCTGGACAGTAAACAATAGAATCAAAATTATGCGCTTAATTCACCGAAAAATCATATCTGCAACTTTCATACGATTTTCTCTTTAACTTCATCAAAATCGCTCATTAAACTATGAATTATTTAATTTTATGCCTTTCTGAAACTATTTAACTTCTTTTTATGATTTTTTATTTCTTTGAAATCTCAATTCTATGTACAATAAAAAAAAAACATGAGAGTGATGTCTAATGAAAATAAATAATAAAAAAAAATTGTGGAATTTCTTAATCATTTCTCATTAATTGAAAGAAGAGAAATAGAGAAAAGAAAAGAAATTTTTTGTGTGTTAAGAGGGAAGTTTTACGAGCAAAGCATATTCCTATCATATTTTTGTTTTCTCGGGCAACAATTTTATTAATTTAACACCTTAATTAAGAAACATGTTTTAGATTTTTAAAGCTTTTTCTTGGATATTTTATGTTCTTTCCGTTATATTTGCTTTATATCGTGTTTTTTGAATTATGAGTAAGTGTGGTGAATCCATAATTTATATTCTTTAATGCATTATTTGTTTTATTTCTGTGGGCTTTTTTTTAACATAAATTTCAATTTTTAATTTATTTAAATTTATGATTCCGTAACTTTCGATTATCATTTGTTTTGATTTGTTTTGATGGGCGAAATGAAATTTATTAAGTCAACAAGAAAGTTGATTCTGGGAAATCTTTAACGATTTTCAGGTTTAATGATTTGAGAACATTAAGTTTTAAGTTGAAGTAACTATTTAAGCTATCTTAAGTGAGCTGACATTATCTTTCTTGAATCTAAATTGAATAAGGAAATAAATAATGCAGATGCAGCATTGTCTGAATTCAAGAATTGGTTGAACCAGCACTCATTGAGTAGCTTATAGCTTGTAGCTATGACTCTCAAAATTTTGTTCAATGTCTTTATAAGTATTGAGTATCCTTTGTAAAACCAACTCGAAAAGCAGCTTACGATTCTCATTTTCAAAAGAATACAGGACAACAACACATCATTCTGACATTTCCACTACCAGACAACACTAGAATGGTTCTTCAAAAAAATCTTCATAATTAAAAATGAATACCTCGAAACTTCATGTCGTTGATCGTTATTGTGCCCATTACACAAATGGAATCGACATTTCATTAATTTTTTTTTTCACATGAAACAAAGCATTTTTGAAGTGAATGAAGTACTTGGCATTAATTATAAATTCAAGGTACAAAAACATGAAAAAAAAGGTAAAATTCTCTCACTCTCGCATGAGTTCCTTTTGTGCCTCATAATGGCCTCATTGCTTGTTAAATATTGTTGACCGGAAATTCAGCTTAAAACAACACACACAACATATTACTATAAATGTACGTTTCAGTTTTCAATTGGTTGGCTTAAATGATGTGACAATTAAAGACATTATTGTTTCTATTCGCTATGGCTCATGAAGTTTTTACTTTATATGTCGTTGTAGGAACAAAGTGCAATTCTTAGTTCTTTATTTTCAGAGTTCAGTGTTTCGATATTTTATATTTACTTTTTTTATATATAAATGTGTTACACACAATAAATAAATTTTTTTTTTTATAAAAATGTAAATTTTCAGTTGAGTGACCAAGTGTAAAAAAATATAAAATGGCTTTTTTTTTCACTAGATGCACGCAATCTCATATAGTCAACATGTATATTGCCGTCTATTCTCTTTCCACCTCTTATTCTGTTAATTTTTTCAAACAATATGTTTCGTGCTGAAAAATTCTCTGTTCTCATCAAATGCAAAATCTTTTAGCTCTTCAAACTGTGCAAAATTGCAATTCATTTCCATTCATATTATTTGAGTACATGAATCAAACCATGTTATTCTTTTTTTTTCTCTATTAGATAAGTCACATAATGCATTATGAATTGTTCTGTTACTTTCGGATGTAGTGGATGACTGTGTAGACATATTTACATGTATAGCTTTTTTTTGCTTACGTTTCTAAATAATGTGGAATTGTCTGTAAATTGAATTTGTCTGTCTATTAGATTGTTTGTAGTATGTATGCAAATGATTGTCAAATCACTGCTAATTATAGCTGTTTTTTGGGATTAAGAAAGTTCATTCATTCGAACTTCAATATGGATCTATGATTGGATGTGTAGGAGATGTAGCCTTTCTAATTAAGAGCTAGATCTGTGCTTGACATATCGATTACGGATTAAGGACAGTGTCGTGTGAATCCTTCTCTTAACATTGACAGCGATTGTGCAATTATTTCAAGTTCAGCTTCTAGTGGGAATCGAACTCACATCATCATACAATTTTAAGAAGTCCTGCATTGAAAAACTTGACAATAACTCGGTTCGATACTTAAGATCAACTCTACTAGTAGCAACTTGCAACTAACCTTATATTATTAAAAGTTTGTTTTTCACATAAAAGATTGGTTACTTTTGAATTATAATGCCCAATAGCCAACAAAGATTAAGCCACAGCTTACTAAATCCAAAGTTCCCTGTTATTGAGAAATCTTAAAAACTTTTCCAACTTACATCACCTTCAGTAAATACAGAAAACCCTTCTGGACATTTCAAACCAGCAATTAATCTCCATAAAAAGCGCCAAAGTCATCTCCTGCACACAGAAAATATTTTTTTTACAACTTTTTTACATGTCTGTAAATGAGAGAGTTCAAGCATTTAGAGAAAAAGACATTTATTTCCCTCACTGCCTTCCTATGACAGCATTTATTTCCTCTGTCTTGTTCCTGTATATATATTTTACTTTGACAACTATCCCCGAACATACGGAACAGAGGAAAAAGAGTAGCCTCCTTGAAAAGAACTAAATAAAAAATGAATATACGACGAGATCATGAATATTCAATGACTTTAAAATTAAACAGTGAAAAAGAATAATGGTTTTTAAACGGTTTAGCCAAATGTCGTCGACGTTCGTCCAGTGGAAAGGCAATAAAAAGATAAAAGTAAAATGCAATTTTACGGCTACGTCTTTCTTTTGTTTCTTGTTCTGTCTCCTCCACTCTTCGTCTCCCAAATATCCAATTTTTCTTACTCACTTACTCCTTCTTCTTTGTCGAACGGTTATTTTTGTCACATGCAGCGGAAATAATAATTTTTCTTGTGTTATAAGGTAATGTCCTCCTTGAGGCTCACATGCTCAACATATCCGATCACCTTTTTGGAATTTATACTTTCCGGAATTTGTTGTTCTACATACGCTACAAAATGCCACTAATCCAATTTCTCTAGCTCAAACATTTCGCAATGTGTACTTAATTCTGCAACATGCCTGTTACTTACTGCCTGCTTACAACAAGCCACATTCTCATTCGTCCTCATTTAATATGGATTGCTTACTGTTACATATGAAATAAAGTCATTAGTCATTTTGTCGTATCAACCGTCATTTTAATATAATTGTGTTTTAAGCTTTATAAGAATTTTTGTAATACACAAAAAAACGTATTAAAATTCTTTGCATTTTTGAAAAGCTGTTGAAATGTTGACGGATTGTGTGGATTGACTTTGGTTGAGGTTATGGTTTAAGTTGGATTAAGGCTCAACAAAGAGGAAAATCAAATAAAATGAAGATGTTTAAAGTTCCATCAGGCTTCACATCGACGTATTTTGGATATTAAAGTAACCATTGCATTGATATTGATTAACATCTTTTATCACAACTTTTGTTTCAATCCCAAAAGAACATCTCAGTTGACTTTGACATTTTGATCATTCAAAAATTCAATAGCAATAGGTAATGTATTCATCTACAAATTTAATAAGAGTCTTGCACTTTCAGGCAAAAATTCAACATCTACAAATTCAATAAAATCCTTCCACTTTCAGACACAGAAACATCCCAATCCATACCAACTGAAAGAAACAAAAAAAAATTATTAATTTTCAAGCACTACGGCTCATTCCCGTAAAAGTAAGTAGAAAACAATTTTTCACAAAAGAAACATGATATGACCAAATGCAGGTGCCTCAAAATAACATAAAACAACAACAAAAACAAATTCTGTTTTAGGTCAAATTAATAATGCTGGAAATTGAGTGTGTCTCTATGCATATCGCAGCTGTATTAATAATGTGTAATAATAATAGACATCGCTTTTCGGTTCTTAAGCAGAACTAAAAAAATTAGCTGATAAATTGAATAATGAGCAAAATTTCGTTTATGAAGAACACGGAGGCAAGCAAAATACTTAATTGAAGGGCGCATTATAAGGTAAGGAAGTAATTTTAAAATTTTACAGAAGTTTCTTTTTTGAAATTTATTTTTTTGTTCGAGTTCCTTGAACTTTTTGATTTATTTATGAAGTGTTGTTGGTTGATTTAATCAATTTAATTGGAGTAAGGTGATGATGTTTTGAGTATTGAGGAACTATGAGCCATTAAGGGCATAATTGATGGGTTAAATCTGTATTTTTGGAAGGTAATAGATTGTGTTGTCTGCATTTTATTGCGATAATAAGAATTAGTGATGTAACTGATGAGGAACAAGTTCCAATACTGAAACACAACTTAAAAATCCTAATTTTTGATTTGGGATCTCAAACCAGCTTAGTTTTTAACAGAAAATCTAGTTTTATCAATCAGACAGCCAGTTCAGAACATCGAAAACAATTGACTATGTTCAGACTATTCGGAATTACTTACAATAATTAATCATGTAGGAAACAGTATTCTTAATAAGTATTGTCTATAAGGAAGACTATTCTCGATCGGAAAAAAATTCCAAAACTCTATTAATTAGAGAACGTATTTCAGCTTCCATTATCTACACTAGTGTCAAGGTTTCGTTCATTAATTTTGAAAATCTTTATCTTACTCTTTTTTTTTTGACGACTTTGGGAATATTTATTATTTATAATTGTAATCGTAATTGCTTTTCATTCATTCATGTATGAACCTGGCCTGAGACCTCAGTGAGTAATTACAACTATACATGTAATGTAATGAAATTTAATGTGTGAAAAAGGAGAGAAAAATAATGCATTGAATTCATGTACGAAAAATATAGAAGAGAATCATTACGTGTGTACAAAGAACTGAATGATTTTGATGCAGATTTTTTTTTTCTTCTATTATTTTGATTGACGCACTCAACAATCAAACATGTCTAATTAAGTAAAGATCTGATGCAGAAGATCAACATGCATTCTTCCATTACGTTCTTTTAATTCATCATCATCATCTCGTTAGTTTTTTTTTTCTTTTTTTCTTGAATTCCATTAGCTTGTGACTATGTTGCTTGAATAAATATTTTTGCTTCCCTTAAATTTATGTGGAAATTTCTGAATCTATGTGTTTACTGTCAGTTGGAATTAAGTTCATAATTTTTGATTACATTATTATGAACTGTCTGGGTATAATCTATTTATTCTTGAATTTGTTGATAAATTCGTTTTTAACGGAAAAATCAAATTTAAATTTTTCGTCAAGTTTTAAATAATGGCAGCTTAAAATTAAATTTTAACGAACTTTGTCACATAAATTTGATAAAACTTCAAAGTTTTAAGTTATTTTTGTAGTTTTCAACATGTTTGAGCTTTAATCCAGAAATTGACAATTCATAGCAGAGCTTGCCATTTAGGTACAAAAGAATTTCATCTCCAATCCCTTCAAAAAAACATTACTTTATATTTACAAAACCCATAAAAGTCATTCGCGGGTATCAACACAACACGAAAATATTCTTCTTTAGAAGTTTTTAATTAAAAATTATCCAACAACATAATTCTCCATCCACACCAACCATCATAAATCAACTAATTTTTCTCCTTTGTGTTAATTCCATTAAAAAAAGCTTCAACTTTTATTTTCCCTTTTTTTTCTTTACTTTGAAACAAAGCAGATCAAAAAAATTATGCAAATTTTGAAGATTTTTTCCATCATCACAATCACTGGAAATTTTCTTCCCTCATTCTCGGTATGCTGAAAAGTTGAGGTTTTTTTTTTAATTTCATCATATCGTAAAAGGGAGCTCTCGATTAAAAATGTAATTCATTGAAGTAAATTTTCGAGAAGGCTTTAATTCGCAAAGGTATATAATAATGCCAAACTACTAGAAATGCCAAACTAGTGATGTACAAGACACTAATACGCCCAGTAGTGTTGTACGGTTCTGAGTCATGGAATATGACTATCGCAGATGAGAACGCAATTGGTGTATTTGAGCGTAGGGTCTTGCGAATTATATTTGGACCGAAGAGAGAAGGTGACTTTTACAAAAGCAGGAGTAACGCAGAATTATATCAGCTTTTCAATGAAGCTGATATCGTACGACGAATCAAAGTCAACAGACTCCGTTGGGCTGGACATGTCGTTAGGAGACCTGTTGAAGCTCCCATTAATAAAGTCTTTAAGAATGTTTTTGTAGATGGCAAAAGAACACGCGGGCGACCCAAGAACTCTTGGAAAGAAGCTGTTGACAGAGACAGTATTGCATTTGGTATGGTTAATTGGCAAACGGAAGCCAGCGACAGAGTCAGCTTCAGGCGCCATCTAAGGGAGGCCATGGATCACAATTGATCTGTACGGCCAGCGAAGTAAGTAAGTAAGTATATAATAATAATAATAAAAATGTAAGATAAATGGAATGAGAGAAATTTATTTTTACCCTTTAAAATGTCGGGTAAAGACAATATTTATTTGTTCTTTGACCGTTATTAAGAACAGGTGAATCAGCGGTTTTCTGCTCCTTAATTTTTTGAAGTTTTTATGCAGCATATAGTCTTGTTTTAAAGAATTAAAGTCATTTAAACTTGAGAAATTTGGAATTAATTCAAGAGTATTATAATCTTTAGATTTCGGTAGTTTTTGAGTCTTATTTTGTCTTTAGAAGATGTCAACTATCTTAATAGATGCAAACTATGATGGAGAATTGAATTGCTAGTTCGGACTTAAAGTTATCAACTTGAACAACTTATTCAATTTAGAATCTAAGATTTAGAAACTTATTTTTAACTTTTTCTAAGATAATTGGAATGTTTTTAAAAAGAATCATGAAACAAAGTTGCAGAACAACTGCAATAACTGATTTCTTAAAGATCAACATTACCACTTCCGTCTTAAAAATTCCATCTCAATTACAATTAAATATTAAGCTAATTGACAAAATCCAACTGCAATTGAACTTATCACCTAATGTAGAAGTCAAGAAATTAATTCCTTTAAAATGTTAATAGGATCCAATTAATTGCGAACTCAATTTTGTCTTCTTTAAAATGCTTTAAATCCATTTGTTAAAATGCTGTGATGATTTTTGTGCATTAACAACTGATTGAAGTTGACGATTAAGCGTAAATATTATCAATTATAAATTTAGCAAAAGTGTTTTTAACAATTACTTGAGGCTTTTCGTCATTTTTGGCTTATTTTGAAAGGTTTTCTTAATTTTTTGGATGTTTTTGAAAGAGAAAAGTTAAAATGTTAATTATTTAATTGTTTTAGTAATGATTGGAAACTTCAATTGTTGATTTAAATTTAAATATTCATTTAACAATAACATCAATTAGAATCAACAAACAAAATATCCCAAACTCACCTTAATCTGCATTAAATTCAGTTTTAAAAAGAACAATTCAATATTTCAGTCGTTCTTTTAATTAAAAAAATCTAAGAATCAAGTCAAATCTCATTAAAATGTGTGTCTTTTAATTATAAAAATCTTCTGGATTAACAAGAAACAAGCATGTTTCTGCTCAACATTACCTTAATGATTCTCATTTAAAATGTCAAATAATTTGTTTGAAAAACATTTTAAAAAATTCTTTACTTTTGAATGTGAATTAAGCGAGAAATAAAGAGACGATGGAAATTGAAGAAGAACATAAAACCCATCCTAATTACACATTATTATTATTTAAACTTCAAATCGTAAATTTCCCCAAAAAAACTGGAATATAAAAAAAGTACAAAAGGAGCAATGAAAAGAGAAGAAAAAAAACTTTGAATAATAAAACGATTTGTTAAATCGTCGACTTGTTGAATTTCTGTGCCATTTAAATGTCATAAAAAATAATTTTTCCATATTGAGTTTGAAAATTTCTTCTTCTGTTTCCATCCTACTGTATTTATTTTCGATATACAAACATTAAAATTGTTTGACGCGATTTTTAAAGATATTTTTCTGTCGAATCAGATCAAAAAACCTTCCTGCACACTTTTTTTTGAGAGCGCAAATGACGCAAATGGAAATTGGAGCAATTTTTTACTACTAATACTTATATTATACGTATTATCTAGGAGTAAATTTATTCAGTGCTATATTTTCCATACATAACTGAATAAAAATGATAACGACTTTCTTAAAGTTTTTTTTTCCTTTCATTCCATTTGAATGAAGTGGAAAAATGTCTTCAAGTGACTGAATGAAAAGTTTAAGTTCGCAGTGTAAGGGTGAATAATTTTCAAGAAATGTCTAATACAATTCACATTTGATACAATTTTCCTCGCCATTCATAAAAATGTACGAAAGATATACAAAATTAGAATATTCTTGTTGGTGTTGTTACTGCTGTTGCTGCCTTCTTCTGTGGCATTATGTTGCCATGATGAAGAAATTTCGTTTTTTTTGAACAATTTTGCATTGTAAATTGGGGTTTTTAATTTGTTTTGTGTCAGTGTGACACAGTTTGGAGGAGGATATGGTTAGTAGACTTGACAGACATTGTTGACAGATGTTTTAATCAAAATCACTGCTGAGATGGTCAATTTACTATAAAAATTTGTTCAAAGATTGAGATAAAATTAGAAATGTTCAGGTTTTTAATCAAAGACTGGTTTCATTGATTGAGACTGGTCTTGGGCTTCATAAGACACCTACGCTAGTTGCAATTAAATCTTATTCATACCCTAAATTTTGGTACATCGATATTGCAACCCTTGATTGCCCTAGAAATTACCAAACCAACCCATGTGACTTAGTTTACTTTAAATAACAAGCTACTTATGTTCTATTCTCAATTGTTGAACGACAATTTTACTTCTGATAGAAATCGAACTTACTTCTTTACAAAATTAGATTTGTAAATTTCCAATTGACTGCGAAGCCACTCGGGCACAGAAATTATATTCAAGCATTGACAGTTTCTCTTTCACATTGATCAAAATCTCAAATTCGATTCTGCTTATACGATAAAAAAGTTTTTACTGACTGATTAAATATAACTTACTTTAAATCCAACAAAAATGCGCCCCAACCCCCAATCACTCACTAAAATATTCACAACCACTTTAAATTCACTCTACTTACTTCAAAATTCTTTGTACACACAGAAAGTCACCTCAGTGAGTTGATTGTGCGGTCTCTCCTTCCTCTTTCCTAAGCTATAAAGAACAGATAGTAAGTTCTTCTAAGAGAAATTTTAATGACATTAAAGTATAAAATGTGTGGAATGCTGTTATCATTAAGACACTTAAGCTCTCTTAAAGTCCTCTTAGTCATCGCGGGGATATTATGAGAAATATGATAATGATGTAATTTTTTTGAAAGCCTTTAAAATTTCAACCAAGTGACGCAACATAGCAGCCACAAAAAAAAAGCATAGAGATTCTTTCAGTATCCATCGCGTAAGATAGGGAAGCAAACGCTTTTGTGAATTTTTATCAAAAAAATCTCCCAAAAATAATGAAATAAATTCTGTTTTTGTGTAACTTTGAAACAAAAATAATCATAAAACCTTGAAATGGAGTCGTTCGTAAGTCTATTGGCCAAGCGTGCAAAGTGAGAGATTATAATAACTCATTTAAATTAATTGCTGAAATTAAGAGAACTAAAAAAAATAAGCGTTAATCCCTCCTCATAGGAAGACACAAAAAAAAGACACAAAACAAAACAAAGCTTACATATATTTACAAAAGTTCCATAAATTATGACATTTAATATGGTGCTCTGAACATTTGTTGGTTTTTATAGTTGGAAAAATAATAATATAACAATAATTTTATTTATTTTTTTTTTGCGTTTGTTTCATTATTTTATGAGACTCAACTCAAGTGGCAATGAAGGGATAATAATTTAATGACTCGACTTGACTTGACTTCTTGTAATGTGGTAATGTGTGTATGCAACATAAAAAACACGCAACGATCTACAAGAAAATTGTTGTATGGTTAGAAATATTATTGTTTGCTGCAGATTACAACTAATCTCACTTGAATTATTTGCTCGACTCATGCTACTTCTTGGCATTATTACGGTCGTAATTTTTCTATCGCCCGAGCAATAAATGCACACTTGTGTTGAATTGCTTGAAGTGTTTGAGCCTCTGAGTAGGATTTGGAGTTTGAAGTCATGTGTAGGCAAATCTGTCAATGCCTATTCTCAGCCTCCTCGGACCGAGAGTTTAAGTTGAAGACTGTACAACACAACCTATAATTTTAATGACGTAGGTTCGATTCTCACCAAAGACAGATCTCTCAATCATTTGCAGAGAGGATTGTCGATATGATGAAGAGGTTCTATTATGCTAAAGCTATGCTTATAACCACATTATCATGAAATAAGAGTTCAGATTAGGTATATTTATTTGATCTACTTCATCTCAATGTGGATGCAACTCTAATAATGTTTATTGAAGCGTTTCTTCAGCCAGAAGACTGTCTCAAGTCATGGGTTATATTGAAACCAAATGAATTCACACCAACATAGCTACTAGCTTTACAACAAGAATGTGTCTTTCGGGATTAAGAAATATGTAGTGGAAAGAAAATAAAATTGAAGTTTAAAGATGGAAGTTCTGAAATCAGTTGCGTGCGTTTTGGATATATGTGTATCTAATTTGCTTCGTTTTTTTTGTTTGATAACACAATTTAAAAATAAATTTTTTCCCATATATTAATTAGAAACGTGTTGGGGATAGATAGATAGATAGACCCGAGAGAGAAAAAAAAATAACAACAATGGACACAAAAAAAACAACAAAGAATCGACTTTTAAAACAAATTTTCACACGACTTTTGCCAACAATGCACTTTTTAAAAAGGCATTAAAGTTAAATGTCGAAAATAATTAGCAACTCGCAATGACTAATGCAGCTTTATAAGAATTGCACGAAACAGATCTTTATCTCACTTGCCTGCTTGTAAGTAACATACGATGAGTTCATATGTGATTATGACTGACCAGAAACAAAGGAATATGATTGCCGTTGCTTGGTGATGTGTAATTTGTTATAGAAAATAATTTGCTCATCAAAAAGCATGACTGAAGGTTAAAGGACTTTGAAAAAATCTTGGCTGAATGGAATTTTGATTTTTAGAAAGTAATATTAATGTTCATTAATTTTTGTGTTGTAGAATTTTTTGAAGCAATTAGAACTTTTTTAAAACTACAAACTTGAGCTGCTTGAAGTTTGAATGAATTGCATGATGTGATATGCAGATTGCACATGCAATATTGGAATCGAATCAATGAATTTGATAGTGGCTAGTGAAATATTTGTGTAAAGAATATAAACTTGATTTAAATACAAACTGATTGGTTTGAATTAAAAGTATTTGGGAACTACCTGAAAGTTTACGTTAATAGCTTTATTTTTGAATTGTTCAAATCCTTTAACAATTTCTGTCGACATTCAAACCGAAAAATACACAAAAGTGAAAATTTAAATTCTTTACAAGCGAAATTTTATATGAATCCCTAGCAGAAATTTACCAGTAATTTCCTAGTAATTTACTGGAAAACTTTCCATTTGCAACTTGCAATTTACTAGTCAAACTCCAAGTTCAAATCTTCGCCAAAGACCCGCATTTTCGCTTGCTAATTGACTAGTCAATTCGCTTGAAATTTAACTAGTAATTTACTTTTCTTTTGATTTTTCTTATTTGTGTAAATTATTGTAAAAGTATTAGTGTGTACTTAGATAAAGTTAATTAAAGTACACTAACACTATGAAAAAAATAGAAGACTTAATTTAATTAAGTCGAACACTGATGAAAGCCCATGACTCGCACGCAAACCTGAGGAAAATTAAATAATTAATTGAGAGTCACATACAAATTTGGATCGACCTTGCAAGGTGATTTCTGCGCACTCTTGTGAAGTATATGGCAAATGCCAAATTTAGAACAAAATTTTTTATGACGCAAAAAATTCTTTTTTTGATGATTTTTCGTAGAGTTCGAACTTAAGCAGATTTGATCAAACATTTTACATGGTAATTTGCTTGTAAGATGTTTTTAAATAGCAAGTGTAATTTACTAGCAGTAAGTTGTTTTAATAATAACTAGTAAATTGCAAGTAGTAGAATAGAAAGTCTAGCAATTTGCTAGTTAGTCTCGCTAGAGGAATCTAGTCAAAAAAATCTTAAAGTCAACAAAATTAAAGATATTTCCATTAGCTGTGACAATCAACACCACTTAAGAAAATTAAAATTCAACAAAATATAATCCAAACATTGCCCACAACTATGTAAAAGCATAATAACAGAAGTTTAAGGCAATTTATTTTGGTTAAAGAATTAAAAATCATCACATTATAAAAATCTTAATCCCAAAACAATTAAGAATGAAACAGATGGTAATTAAAAATATTAAAATTCATTTTTAATACTTACCCAAAATGCTCTTTTTTTCATTAAAATATTTAATTAATTCAAGGTCGAATGGAAGTTTAATTATTAATTTAAACAAAAAATAAAAATAAGATGAATCCCTAAAAGTGCTCTCACATTTTCCCTTATTAAAAATTCACGACCTGCTTTTCTTTAAAGTTATAGACCACCATAGCAATTGATATTCTAAAATGAATATACTTTTGGCAAACTCTTTGTAATTTTCATTATAGCTATACTTTTTAAACTATGGCAAATGCATATAAAAGAATATTTTTTGTGTTCATTTTCCCATCTAAATTGTCATAAGATGAACACAACAAAAAAAGTTTGTGCCTTTAATCTGATCGTTGCATAACAGCATTTTCCCCAAAAAAAACGCCTTTAACATTCACACGCCTCCCAATTCCGTTTTTCCATCTCTTTTCATCACAACTTTTGCGCAGCTTCTTTCTCGATTGGCCACGTAAGCTTTATTTTTTTCCTTTTTTCGTCATCACAAGCTTTTCTTGTTCTTGCAGGACGTGAATTTTTCTTCTTTTTATTGTTCCTTCTTTGCACTTCTTTTATTTCAAACTAAATAGCTTTGAATATGAGAACAGCAATTATTTTTTTCACAATTTTTTTTAAGATGAACAAAAATGAGAAAAAAAATTCAAAAGAAAAAGTTTTTCAATTTTTTTTATTATCTGTCTCGGAAACTACATTAAAATGCGCATGTTTTGGCATTTTGAAGCTTTTTCTTTTTGTTTTGCTGCTCCATAAATATTTATAAAGGTAAAAGGTAAAGTCTTATCTTAATGCAGCAATGCTTTTATCTCATTCTCATAAATCTTCAATGCATTATACTGCAGCAATCAAGAATATGGCACATAGCAATGCTCCATACAGTTCATATAAAATTGCGCAAAGTCTGGAATTGAAAAACAACTCCAACGAATAGCTTTTTTCTCAATAGAGGCGGAGGATGTGGCAAAAAAATTATTACTGACAGCATGTGTAGAAAGGAAATGCATTTAATAACATATTTTCAATTAATTTTAATAGTTTTGAGAATTTTTTTTGAAATATTGCTTTTTTTTTGTGGATGTTATGCTTTTAAAGCTTGAGGATTTAAAGGGATACTTTTTGGCATGAATTGTCTCTGTACATTTGTCATGAACGAAAGATTTATTGCATTTGAACTGGGTTGGAATTTGTTCAGCTAGAGTTTTGAAGGTTTTGAATAATTTTTAAAAATATTTTGCATTTTTTTGATGAGATCTGGTTGGCAAGTAATTTTGAGGTTAGGATTTTATTCTACTAGATATAATTTAAAATCTAGCGGCAGTGGGTCTAGATGAACTATTTTGTTCAATTAAATCACACATCAACTAAGTTTTACAATATTTTTGCAATATTTTCTAATTGCTCGGACCGACTATCTTTTAAGGATTCTTAGCTTGTAGTTTTTAAAGATGCTTTGAAAGCATATTTATTCAAAATCAAATTAATCTTTAATTTTCATCCAATATATAGCTTGGACTTAGATTATTTTGTTTAATACGTTAATTAGAATGATTCTGTAGCATGAAGCTTATATCTTAGTATATAAAGTCCTACAAATAACATTAATTGATCTGTGGCCTACACATTTGTAGATTTAAATCAAGCTTAAATCCATAAATTTTTCATTTTAGTCTTTTTAATTTATTTTAATGCATTAAAGTCCATTAAAAGATAATTTTTCACCTTTTACCATTAAAATTTCCATAAATATGCACTGTAAAATTGTAAGAATTTCCCTTCATTAACATGCCTCATGACTGCATTTCATGAAAAATTTAATGTGTACCTAGAATTCCCTGAATATGATACGAAAGTCATTAATATAAACATTTTAATTAAATTCAAGTCAAGCACCACAACACTCACAAAATAATATTATATCCTTTAATTAATTCTCATTTTTATTAAATCTCATAATTCCCACAACTGAAATATAAATCTCATATTAATTTCCCATCACTATATGGCTGAGAAGTAAAGTACTCTTGTGATATAATCTACAGAAAATCATATCAGCATGCTTGCTTATTTATTTTCATCGTTAAGGATCTTTTTTTGGTTATGACAGGTTATTTAACGGTTCAATGCCTTCTCGGCAATGAATCTCACTACACTTACCATACACATGTGAATTAGAATTAGGAAAAATGCAAATGAGGATAGAAAATATTTAAATCTAAAAGTTTTTTTTTCTTCGTTCCTTTTTTACACCTCAAAAAAAAATTTTAATATTGTAAGCAAATAAAAATCCACTCTCAACAATTCAGAATTGCACAGACAAGATATTTATTTATTTCTTATTTTTCTTATAAAGTAAATGATATATTTTTTATTGCAATGGATTACATTCGATGGAGAGAAGCAAGAAGAAAAAAAAATCAACAAAATTAAAAAGAATTGCTTCATCAATGCAATAATGTAAGGGAAGAAAATTGTTATTTTTTTTTCTTTTCCTCTGTTTACATTCTTTCTTTTTTTGTGGTATAATTTATGCACTTCCATTCTTTCAACTCAACATACGTATGAAAACAAAGTAAATTGATTAAATTCGATGTTTTGAAGAAGAAAGTTATTGAAAAAAATATTTAAACGATTTTTTTACTCTTGTTATCTTATGTGAAGGTTTGGGGGTTCTTGTCCTTGTTGAGGTGATCTATTTGTTGCTTAATTGAAAGTGATCAGAGATGTTGAGACATGTTATTCGATTTTGTTGTCAGAATTTGTCATTTCATATTTAACTTTTAATGTTGAACTTTACTGAATAAGCTATTATGAAATGGTAGGAGGATCACACTAAGACTCTATAACAAGTTGACTTCTAAAGCTACATTCGAGATTCTATCCAAAATTAAGTAAAATTAGAACCCAGGGAATAGTTTGGCATAAGAAGCTTATCAGAGTAGTAAACAAATTGGCTTTCAGTCAAATGCTGTCCTAAAGAAAGCATTTAAAGGTTACGTAATGTTTGACAAGTCAGGAAAAGCCAAAAACCACTTTTAAGACCAAACCTACAGTTTACAGTAGAATTCAAACACTTTTTGATGTCATTTTAGCCTAGTGCCTTCAATGAAGTTACGAATAGACTTAAAACAATTCTTATCGATGATTTCACTTTAAAGTACACTATATGAGTAAAGAATCATCAAAACCCTGCATTTTCTACACACTTTTCACAAACCAACATAAAATTCTATAATACAGTTGCAAAATCATCCCAAATAAATTGAATTCCGATCAATTTTAACCCCTAACTGAAGGTAATTTCAGAGATATTAAGTAAATATGGTTACTTCACATACACTTAATATGAGATGAGAAAGAATAAAGGAACGATCTGTTCCTCATACATTATGCAATTTCATCATCTCATATTTTAAATTTTCAATTTAGATTTTAATTTATCAGCCACATTTGAATTCGATTGAATATCATGCATGCACGTCAATCGAATATTGAGTTACTTTATATTCAAATTTTTTAAATATGAAGCATTTCATTATCGATAAGACAAACTTGGCGGTTCTGCAATCTCATCAGAAAAATTGCTCAAACGAGCAGAAGGAAATTAAGTGTAATATACCAAATGCTCATATTATAGAAAGGAACTGACACACAAGTGGATAAAAACCAAAACATTTGGTAAATTGAAATAATAATAAAAGCAGATAAAAATCAAAATCAAGGAAGATGGTCACACAAATGTTACACAATCATTCAAGAGGAAATCATTCAAGCTATAAAAGTTTAATTACATTAGATGACTACAAATGTGTAGCTATAAAATATCAATGAGGTGGAACTAATTTAATAAAATAATTAAAAATAGTTTCTACACATATAGGGATCATTTAACTTTTAACCCCTCTTAAATGATGTAATTGAGTAAACTGACAAGTGGAAACTACAAAACCCAAGAAATTTATGTGATTCTAAATCACTCTTCAATGATTTGGTCAATTTGTCTTTCATTGTTGTAAAGTAATTGTCCAGTCCCTTTTCAATTGTGTTGTGCCAACAGCCGAAAACACAAAATTAAATTTTTATTAAGTGCTGAGAATTGAAAGTGATCAAAAACATGTGTTTAAGTTTGTCAAAATTAAATTTTCTAATTTTTGTTAAGGCACAGAAAGTTTGCGGCAAGAAAATGACTAATTAAAGCAATATTGTTTGAGGAATAAACCTTTTAAGCTAGTCCTTTAGTAATTCATGAAATTTTTATTCTATTCAAATTTTCGCACTTTCATTGAATTGTAAATGACATGATTTTTGGTAAGCCGCAGCTGAAGGAATTAATTAAGTCAATAAAGAAGCCAATAATAATGAATTTAGATAAAGGACTAATTGCGGTAAAATAAAAGGACTAATAAGTAACACTGCAATGTAGTGTTAAGCAGTTATGCATATATGAATTCATTTTCATATCTTAGTGGTCTGAATTAGCGCAGTGAAGGAAAATTTTAGGTGTGATGTTAAGCATTAAAGGTAATTCATTGTGTATTCAGCGGTTTTGCTCTAATTTCTTTTATAAAAGAGGCCTTTTGAATTATAAGACTCGGTTTAGGGTATCTGATGTTATATTTTTAAGAATTTCTAAGCTACTAAAATTAATGATGTTTCTTTGTCTATTCAAGAAGCTTGGTTTGTGAACCAAGTGCAACACTTAAATACTTGAGTACTTAGCTTGAAGGATTTACTAGCATTGTAGGTCTAATAAGTAAATTAATAGTAGCTTTTGTCGAAATTCTTACTACTCGACACCCTAAAGCGATTCAAGTCAAATGCTTTTAGCCTAAGCTAAGTAGAGTTTCCTTAACCTCGCACTTCAAGTGATGAGAAATGAAAATGGAAATGACATTATGATTCCGAAAAAAAATAAAGAAATAAATAGCAATATAAATTAATTAACTGAATATTTTATGCAAACGATGAGAAATAGGAATTATGCATTAAAAAATATGCCATTGCTCTCGTAAAGAACAATTTTATGAGTTTGAATGTTCTTATTCGTATTAAATGTTAACTCGATGTTTATTTTGCGCTGTTTGTATGGTTACATTCTCGCAACATAGCAAATTTTAGCATTTTTTTTAGAACAAGACGAAGAAAAATTATTAAAATGTATCATAGCAATAAAAAAGTTGCAAACTTCATTAGGGATAAAACGATAATTTTTTATATCCCTTTTTATTAGCACATTTCTTTTCCTTACTCTGCATTCATATGGAATTATTGTTATGTTAAATGTTATAGGTTTATTTTTTGCGAATAAATAAAAACAAATCATAAGGGAATAATCAAATTAGGTACTTATTTCTGATGATGGGGTTTGGGTGGTATTTTTGGCATGATTTGATGAATTTCAATCAACTCCTCACTGCAGTGACTTTAGGAGGATAATGACTCAAGTAGACTAGTGACTTTAGTGGAGTAGGGACCTTTGGAAGGCATGTCTAGTAGTATCTGGTGATACAAGTTAACTCTAGTATCTATAGTGAAGTTAAAGGTCTTCTTTGTTCAACTATGAATTAACAAAGAGTCCCCTGGAAATGCCATATATCATTTATTACCCATCACTTATGAGAATTAGCAAAATATTAGAAAATTTTAACTATGAAGCTCAAAATCCTAGTAAAAATCTCAATATAACTCAACTTTCATCAAAATCCACAAACAATACCTCATTAAAAAATTGAAAAATCATTTCAATAAACAAATTAAGTCACAAAAAAATCGACAAACTTTACAATTTCAAAATTACACATCAACCATCATTTCATCTCACCCGATCATACCCATCGGAACAGCAAGAAGCAACATTTCATTCAATATTTTTTTTTGTTTAAATTTTTGATCTCTAAACAACCTCTGTTTCATAAAAATCTCAAATGCTAACGATAGCAAGGGGACGGTAAATATATATTGATATAAAATGTATGCTACGAAGGGATGAAAAAAATAATGCACAATGAAATGAAATTGAACGAAGGAGTCGTGTTGAACGGCAAGTTGCACTTACTATTCCCATTGATTTCAATACAATACGAACCCTTGTTGATTATGCTAAATAAATAGAGTCAAATTTGTGGCTAACTATACGCCTGATTAACTTTAAACTACATGTCAATCACTAGTGTTTGCTTTCACAAAACAATATGTATATGTAGATAGTGAGGTATGGAAGAATTCACATGATAGATTTTGAATAAAGGAACGCGACTATTTTGGCTAGAAAAAATTATGAAACTGACATGAATGCAATTGAAAGTCATCATTTCGTTACAGTCATTCTGAAACAGCAGAAAAAAAATTATTTACACAATTTTTCTTTCTCACAAACTTTATGAATGCACACACTTAAATCTCAGAAATTCACGCTATATTATGGATATTTATTTCTGCAATTTCTATCCATGGGGTGCTCATCTTCAATGCGAAAAAAAATATATAAAATATACAGAATGACACTAAACAATGTTAAGTCCTGCGTTTTTGCGTTATGTTGTTTCTTAAATGATCCAGAAATGATGTGCCATTTTTTACACCAGATTTGCTCTCGCACTAAGTCTTCCATTCATTCATTCATCATAAATTACAACGTTTATGGATATAAAAATGCGATTTAAAAAAATTTAATGGCATGTGTAATGCTGTACAGCACATCATGATTCAATTTTATTCTCTTTAGCTACCGAAAAAAAAGTAACTGTTGTATATGACATCAATTCTAGCACCTTCCTATCCTCTCATCCTCTCTTTTATATTCAATAATACTACTCATGCCTTCTTTTTTTTTGAATATTTTTTTTACTGAATTTCCGTTCCCCAGTGGCAAAATAAATATTTACAGAAATCCTTTTCTCACCAGCTTAAGCAGCATTTTAAAACATATAAAGGATCAACGTTCGGCATATAAAACATGAAAAGTCTCTTTTTTTTTATTTGCTTTATAAAAACGTATAAACACACGTGCGTGGTAAGAAACCAATCGGGACATTTGTTTTGATATTCATCAATTTTGTATAGTTAACTGTGTATTTGCCTTGAACATACAATCATCAGCCTACATCAGCAAATTAAAAGACGATTAAAATAAACAAAAGAGTTACACGTGCAGAAATTGAGCCGCACTACTTGCTTTTTCTTGAGTCAATTGCAATTGAATTTAAATGTCATCACAATTTTCCTGTTATTTGTAATGGAAAAATTTCAAGTCATTAGCATAGGGCGAGTGAGTGAGAAAGAGATATTTTGAATGGGTGTGAAAGTGAATCCTTTATTTTCATTCCTTAATATTCAATAAATCATAATCAATCAATGAAATTGAATGAGAAGCATGTGTTTTGTGCAAAGATCAATGGGACTTGGAGATTCCTATTTATTGACGGGCGGAGTAATTTAAAAAAAAATACAAATTTCATGTTTTGAGATAGTTTTAGGACTTCCATCATGGGAAAGGGTTGAAATTGCTCAAGGATAAGCATATTTTGAGATCCAAAATAGTAACACAGAAGTCCGAACTCTTCCGTCGTCAATACCACAAATAAAATTTAGATAGAGTACAACGATCAACACGGCAAACATTTGCGGGAAAAAACAGTTTAATTTTGATAGATTAGATTTGAGTGCTTCATTCAATTGGAAAGTAAAGGCATTAATAATGCTTCAGTAGGTTTTAACAAACATTCAATATTGATAGTAAGAGCTATAGGAGATTCATATATATAGATAAATGATGATTTCTAATGCTTTAATTTCTTATTCCTTCATTTTATGTGCGAGATTCTTTCATATTTATTTTTTATTCCGACTTCTCTCGTGCTGATTATAATTCATGACCTAGCAATAAAGATGAACGTAATCATCAATATTCTTGGAATATTTTCTGCTCTTTCATTTCATATTACTGATGAGATGGATTTTCATGTATTTGACACGCTTAAAAAATCTCATAAAAAAATTTCTCATGACAAAAATTTATTTTTCCAAGCATGGAGAACTCAATCAATACGTTCGAGTATTTTTTTCATATTATTCTTCTTCGTCTACAAAGTAAATCCGAAATAAATATGGAAAAATCGTACTAATGATATTTTGATATCCTTGATAAATCTCATAGATATATAGCATTTGATATATCTTGAACGAAAGATGATAGAAAGGGAATGATGATCATTATTATGCGATTGCTTTTGCTTTTCATTTCAACATTATTTATATTTATCAGCATTTGAATCGACAAAATCAAATCCATCACATCATTCACAATTTCTTCTTGGTTCTTTCGCTTTTATGGGCGGTTTTTGAAATTGTGAGAATTTGGGCAATTTTGGTTCACTTTTTGGTGGCTGACTCAAAAGGAATTCTGTTTTGGTAATAGAATTTTGCAATATGGAACTGGTTTTGTAGTTAAAGAGTCTACTTAAGGACTTCATTACTTACTATCTTCACAAGGTAATTCCTTGATTTGATATCTTCATCTAAACAGGGCATACTCAGTTATTTTTTGACTTTTCATATACTTAACAGACTTGTGGATAATATTCCTGAATGACACACGATTAAATAACATTAACGGGGGTTTGTTTGAAACCATTGCAGCCTCAATAAATTACAATTGCTTTTTCAAACCTAAAACTGATCATATTCATATTGATTCTTAAACATCGAAATTCAATAATATCAAGATTATTCAAAAATGCCTTAACTTTAGCTAGCTTGTAACCAAAAATGCGTTATATTCTCCATCAACCCAAATCCTAGCTTCATTTTTTGTTAATAATAACCACAACATCTATTCTTTTTTTGCAAAGCAATAGACGAAGATTTTCATCTCATATATGAATGAGATTGATGCCACAAAATCTATATAGATTTTAATGATTGATTGTTATACAGAAATCTATTTTTTATTGCATAAACATAAATTATGATATGAGAGATTCGACATGTTAACAAAAAATTGATGGAAATCTCTTTGGACAATGAGCAACAAAAAGAAATAAGCTTGCAAAAAATAACATCTTCAATTAAATTAATTAAAATAATATTAATGGTGAAATATCAGAAAAAGCGAGATGAAAAACAGAAGAAAATGAGGAAAAAAACTTTTTAATTAATAATTTCGCTGAAGCGAAATTTTCTGTGTTTGTTTCCTCGACCGAAAAACACAGAAGCTCTGAATGATTTTTTAATTAAAACTTTTTAATAAATTTATGAGATGAAATGTCCCTTTTTTGATGCTTTTCAATTTTTTTCTCTTCTGTTCGTATTGCTGGTCTAAAAAAATTAAGTGTAGGGATGTTAATGATTCTTTCCTGCTGATATTAAATTAGATGTTACAGATTTTGACAACTGACTTCACCTTTGATGTACGTCAATGAGTAAAAATCACAACTGGAAGAGGTTGATGGTCTCTAAATCTTTTTTTAATGCCACACCCTTCTCTCAGTTCTTAAAATCCACTTTATTTAAATCTTTCCGATCTCATTTTTGAGCGGATTTTAAGATTTAAGCAACGAAATTTTATTTTAAAGAAGATCAAAAAGGTGCGCCAAATGTGAATCACTGAGAATTTTCCCGTAGTTAAATAAACAGAATCCAAAAATGCAAATCAAATCTTGTCTCTTTTATTCAGAATTTCCATTTCCTTTGTTTATTCATTCCTAGCTATAAGGAAGTTTTGCTGGCATGACATAAATAAATAAATTTAAGAAAATTATAAATAGAAGAGATTTATAGATTTTTGGAAAAGAAATCGCGGAATTCAAAATGTGGGAATAATCAATGGCGATTTTGAGATTTGATTTAATATCAACGACGTTTCTAGGAATGTTCGACTGTCTGGAAAGTTATAATTTAGGCAAAACATAGGCATATCTAATGTTAATTGTTGTAACACGGTAAAAGTTTCATCTGTGCTGCAAAACCAAGTTCGATTATTTGAGTTTTCAACCATACCGCAACTACATCAAAGTTGTCAAGCTTTAAATTACTGTTTGTTCTGAATCAGGTTAAGAAACTTCATTTCTTAAATAGGAAGACTTTTAATCTTACAAAATTGAGCATTCTATACAAAAACTACATCCAATTTTCACAACTTCTCAATTTCTCCTCTTGCTTGATTTATGAAAATTTAAATCACTCCAATTAAAAGTCCATGAAATGATCACAGACATAAAGAATAGGAAATCCTTAATACTCTTGAATTGAGAAGCCTAGCATGTAGCAAATTTGCTCTCATTTTCATTTAAAATTCATTCTTATTGTCAATATATCATCATTTTGCCTACATGAATATGCATGCTTCCCTTTGTTACAATTTTCTTCATCAGCATGCTTACATAATGTTTATTTTAGTACGACATTATTATGCGAAAGAAGAGGGAAAATTTTGTCATTATGATGATATTTCTAAATATTTGTATAATGTAGCAGGAAGAAATTATGTGAAATAACAATTGCAATATGAAAAAAAAAGTCTTTCATATTTCCTTTAGTATCGTAGTAATAATCATAATCTGCATGTATATGATGCACTTTATTTTTATTTTCATATTTTTTAGTGCATAAATTTTTCTTTATGAGATGGGAAATAAAGAGACGATGGATAAGGGATCAGTTTGGGTATGATGTGATGGTTCTGGATGACTGTTATTTTAGTAGAATTTTTTAAAAGATTAGGAATCGAACCAAAGCATTTATGATTTTTAGTTGCTTGTTCCCAATAAATGATGTCAAGGGTTACTTGGAAGCTTAGCAGTATGACATCTTGAACTCTGCAACTGTATTTGAGATCTTCTAACTAAATTTGAGACCTTAAACAAGGTTAGGGTGATCCAAAGTAGACATGAGCAATGATATGGAATGCAAGTGGAAAAAATGAAACCTTGCGTCCAGCGGGGTTCTAAAAAGATTTTTCAAATGTTACCCAAAATACAAACTACCCCTAAAGAGAGATGAAAAATAATTTTAAGGGAATAACAAAGTGTGCAAAATTCAATTTGTTAGATAAATGCTTTACAGCGTGTTTTATTCCCGCATTAAATATTTAGCGAGAAAATTTTTTAAGAATTCTTTATTTTCATCTTCTTTGTACGAGCAGAGATCTCTCCTTCTTTATCAAGAGCAAGAAGGAAAGTTTGTTGTGAAAAATCCCTAACTTAGCGGAGAGAAAAAAAAAGTCTTAAATTATATGCAAATTTTCTGTTCCGAATGCTAGAAAAAGAAAAAAAATGCGAGCAAAACTTGCCATCATCTGCATAATTATCTCAAAACGTAAGTTTGTTTCTCTTTTAGGCAATTCCTCTTCCATCCCGCAAGCATTATATTGAGATGTTATTCTTTAAATCCGTAAAACGGCTGAATCAGAAACGCAAACAAATAAATCTTCTGACGAAGGCAGAAAAAAAGGCAAATTTGATTTTTACATACAGAATTGAATGAAAAAGACAACAGTTTTTAAAGATTAAGCCCGCGACATTGTGGGTACATCTGTGATAGACAAAAAAAAATCGAATTTATATCTTGAAATGTTTATTGTTTCAATCACTGTCAAATAACATCCACAAAGGACAATCAAATGCTGTCTAATTTTAATGTCAATTTTGTATTCTCTACGATTTATTTAGGATGGAATTTAGAATACGGGATCTATGCAGCTAGAACTAATTTTTATTATTTTTGGCATAAGTATATGACAACATGTGATAACATCATTCCCATCACAAATTGTGAATATATTTCCCTTCGTATGCTTGAACATTTTTCCCAAGCCTGTCGAGGTTTGTTACAATGGTAAAAATACAACAGATTTTCTGGATATTTTAATCAAAATTCAATTTTTTTCTATTCTCTTCCTTTCTCCTGCTTTTTCACATCCAATCCGTTCATGTCATGTTAAATATTTTTACTATTGTTGTGGGGAAATAAACAGGCAGTAACATCAGTAAGTAACAGCAACAATTGTTGCCCATTTATGCGGAAGAAATCTTTGGTTTCTGGATAGGACTTTAATTCTCTCTTCCATTATTATTATTATCACTCTACTTACTTATACTGTGCGTTCATATTAATAAATACCGAGTGGGTGATGGCACAAAAAAAAGGGTTGATTTACACCATTGTGATGAAGTAAGCGTGAAATTGATAATTTAGCGTTGCGCCACAAAATATTTCACACATGTATGCACACACAAAAGTGGAGGAATTTTTAGACATGCAAATTAATTTCATTTCAATTTTTCTTGTCTATCAGCTACTACAATCCCTCAATTCTTTGCTTCTAGTTGTCATTAGATTGTTAATTAAATTCTCATGTTTTGACATGTATGTTCTGTAGTGCTTTATGCTTATGATTTGGGATTTGTAATTAGAAAATTTGAGGTTTTGTTCTTGATATTTAATATTTTAAATATGAAACTAGATAAAATCTGTTGGAAGTAAATTGAATTCAAAATGAATGAAGACAAGTTTATTTAAAGGAACTATAAGATAAGTTTAGCTTAGGAATAAGTTCAGTTTACAAATCTTAAAGGCAAGTTGAGCTTAATAAATCCTTTATCGAATTTTGAGGATAAGTTCAATTTAGGAATAAGCTCAGTTTAGAAATAAGTTCATATTAGGAATAAGTTTATTTTGATGATAAGTTAAGTCTAAGAATAAGTTTGGTTAAGGAATAAGTTCATATTAGGAATAAGTTTAATTCCGCGATAAGTTCAATTTAGGAATAAGTTTGGTTAAGGAATAAGTTCAGTTCAGTTGAATCTAATTTTGAACACATTTCGTTGATAGATTCAATGAATGAAAAAGATCAGTTTTAAGTTAAGTTCAGTGTAAAACAAGTTTATTTGAGAACAGGATCAATTAAAAGACAACCTTAGAGTTTTAGAATTAAAGCATTAGCTTCAACTGATTCGTTCAGACAAAAACATAAGTCAAAGAACATGTTCAGTTTAAGATTAAGTTTAATCTTAAAACTTTTGACTTTAATCACAAAACTTAATTGTGATCACTAAAATGCACTCATCTCAAAACTAATTATCCAAATTTATTAAACTATAAAAACATCCCAAAAACAGCAATAATTTTGAAAACCTCATTGACCACAGCTTCTAATAATTTGCAATTAGTAGCATTAAATGATCAAAGGAGATTTTTATTGATTTTACTCCCGCGGCTCATGAAATTTAAAGGAATAATAAAATGTTTAAATTTATTAAATTTGTTTTTTTTTTAAATAAAAGATTCTTAAAGGCACCGAATCAGTTTTATGAAAATTATTGTAATGTATTTGAAAAAGAAAGGCAGAAACTGGTGAAAGGAACAAAAATAAAATAAATATACTTCTTCCAGACCACTTTTTAATACATTATTTGTCTAAGCCGTCATGAAGACAGCATTTTTTAATACATTTAATGGAATTTTAAAGTAAATTTCATCTCAGCTCCTACTGTTCGTTCTATCTCATGCATGTGTAATCAGCAGTGGTAGCGATTGCTTGTCAGTTGATCCTGGGTTGTCGGTGCAAATATTTTTATTTACATTTCAAAAGGGTTTCATCCAGTAGCTCTCTAGCTTATATAAATGTTTATCCAGAAACCCTTTATTATCTTGCCGTTCCTTACTTTCATATTCCATCACATAATGCAATGGAATTATGGAAAAATTGTGTAATAATTTTTTAATGTGAGTCCGCATTCACTTGTCATGAAGATTATTAATATACATAATAAAATTGTATATGAAGACAGAATGTCATCCATAGAAAAGAGATGGATCTCATAAAGTAATGTGACACTTTTGAAAATGAGTTTTATGTTTGATAAAGTTGGAAAATGAAATAAAAATAAATAAATAAACACAATTAAAATGGCGACAAGAGTTTATATTCTGTGACCCCTCGAAAAAAAAAAATAAAACGACATAAAAGCAATTTAAAAATCATTCATTCTCTACTCTCAACTTTGTTGTTTCCACTTGAAGGACTTTTTATATATTTTTTTCCCATTTACTCTCCGCCCTCATTATCCGATATATCTAAGAGACACAAAAAAAAAGAAATCACTTTGAAGGCACTCGAAGGAGAGAAAGCAACATCAAAAAAATTAATGACAAACAGATTTCAGCATTAAATTATTTTTTTAGTCTTTCGTAATATCAACATGCTTTTGAAGCTTGCTTACTTCATGACAGATGATGGTTGATGGAATCCTTACCTTTTCCATCCCACTCAATTTGAATTTTTCTCAATAGCACTTGTAGCCACCTTAAATAAATTTTCCCTTCTCTTTTTTTCTAGATATTTTTTATTTTATTTTTCATTATTAGAATGGATAGATAAAAGGTAGACGATAGCTTTTTGTAATGGTAATAGACGCTTCGATATTTAACAAGTGCTTTCAGAAGTCATCATTATTGCAGAAAATGAGAATTGAGTTGAAATTTTAATTGGAGTTGTTATTGAGTTGAGAATTTAAGATTTAATATTGAGTTTTGATAGATTTTTGCGGATTATCTTTAATATTTTGGATAGGTATTCATTTTAATATTATTTAAGAATGAGCAAACGAATAAAAATAATAATATTCAAGTTTGATCCTATACCAGAGATAAATATTAAGTAGGATTCAAATCATAAAATTAAAAGTATCAATGAAATTTAATAAAAATAAAAACGAAATCAAACTAATTTTGAACTGGAATCACACGAACTTTGAACTGGAATCAAACGAATTTCGAACTGGAATAAAACGAATTTCGAATTGGAATCAAAAGAATTTTGAACTGGAATCAAACGAATTTTGAACTGTAATCAAACGAATTTCGAACTGGAATCACACGAACTTTGAACTGGAATCAAATGAATTCCGAACTGGAATCAAACAAATTTTGAACTGGAATCAAAAGAATTTTGAATTAGAATCAAACGAATTTTGAACTGTAATCAAACAAATTTTGCACTGGAATCACACGCACTTTGAACTGGAATCAAATGAATTCCAAACTGGAATCAAACGAATTTTGAACTGGAATCAAAAGAATTTTGAATTGGAATCAAACGAATTTTGAACTGAAATCAAACAAATTTTGCACTGGAATCACACGAACTTTGAACTGGAATCAAATGAATTCCGAACTGGAATCAAACAAATTTTGAACTCGAATCAAATGAATTTCAAACTGGAATCAAACGAATTTTGAACTAGAATCAAACGAATTTCGAACTAAAATCAAACGAATTTTGAACTAGAATCATATATAATAGTCAAAACACTATTTTCAATGTAAAGTTTAAGATATTGTTAATGATTCAAGTATTTCGGAACAAAACTTGTGACAATGTTCAATGATTTTATTAGCAAATCTATTGAAATTCCTTTAATCAATTTAAAGACTTCCAAACAACTCCACCCAACTCAATATCTTTTAAAAATTCACCAAATATTCCCTAAAAACAAAGAATTCCTTCAACAATCAGTTTAGATGAAAAAATATTTATCATCTCCATAAAATTACACTTGAATAATTGTTTTGATTTCAAAACGTAGCTAGTATATTTTTGCAATTATTGCATTAGTGCGGAAGAAAATACAAAATTTTGAAAATTACTGAAAATTTTGAAAAAATTCTACTGAAAAAACATAAACAGAAGGAGAAAGAAGAAACAGCATTTAAATCCCAATTGGAATAACAAAAGTTTTTATCTATTTAGTGCGCAAAATTGAAATATTAGAAATTAATTTTATTCTAGCGTAAAAAAAACTAAAAATAAAAAAAGCATTTGATTAATGTTATTGTATCATGAGATGATTTCCACCTGTTATTCAGACATTTAAAGAATGATGGAAATTATTTGACAAAATATTTATCGAGCTTGTTCATTTGTGAAAATAATTTGTGCTCATCGCGTTTCTGTAAGCGTTTTTTCCTCCACCGTTGCTTTATTTTTTTGCCATAAAAACAACTTTCTGGTTGATTTAATAAATTTTGCTTGTGGCATTTGCTACATAAATTCATTTGAATTTTACTTTTTTTATATAAAAATGGGATTTAAAAAAAGAGCAATTTTTTAAAGGATTTTTTATTGTCCAAATAGCTAGCATCGAGTAGTGAGTGATATATGTTTATAACATTTGCTATTTTATGGGATTTTTCATGGGAAAAAGATCCTCGCTCAAACATTCAAAGAAAATTTATTGACTATGCTCGTTTCATTTAATTTGTGTGCAGTGGAGAAGGACGAAAGCTAGCTTTACATATCATCTTGTAGTAAACTTTCCCCCATACTACATTGTACATCAATTTATTTTAGGGATGTTGACAATTTGATTTGATTTTTTATTGTTTCATTGCGGTTTTTTTTGGGTAAATTGAAAATCAGCATCATTGTAAATGGAATCTGATAAAACTTTTCCTTTCTTTCCCTTTTATGAAACATGAACGACCACAAATTGAAGGATATTTATTTGTTTTGTCATATTGATGGTCATTGCAGTAAAAAAGAAGTTTTATTTTATTGTTGTGGGAAATTTTTGGCCGCAATTTGGTTAATTAAATTTTTTTTGTCTCTCTCTGATTTGTTTTTGGTAATAGACATGGCTCATAATAAGCTAAATGTCTTTAAATTATTTCTTTTTATTTGCAATTCTAAACAATTTCAGTTTTTTGATGATAATATTGTTATGTATGTAAACAAACTTCGTTTACATTAACTGAATATTTATTTCCTTTCATTCAAGTCTTTTTCAGTTCTTGTAAGCATGATGTTAGGAAATATTCAATAAAAATATGCAAGCAATAAAGTTTGAAAATTGATTCTTAAAGTCCATATTATAAATAGCCACAGAGGGATAGTTGATTGAATTTTTTGATATTTTCTTAATATGATTTGTATACTTTTTTAAAATCGAGGGTATATAAAATAAGGATGTTGAAAAACAAGTTACAAAGGAACATCAAAATGGGATTAGAATTTCATAACATGTAAAATAATTTTGATCTGAATTTTAATAATTTAAACTTTTGGCTATCTCAATGGAAGATGAGATCGGCCTTTTTGGTGAATTTTGCTTGCTAGAAATTGGTTATTAACATTATTTTAAGATAGAATAAACTACAGATCAGTAATTAAGAAATCAACTGGATATTATCAACAGAACTGTATCTGTCTCGAACAGCAATTGATAGGATTGTGTTTTTTAATACAGAATCATAACATACTAGATATCCACAGAAAATATCGAGCATCACCATATCCCAGTCAAAGTGATAAGGAACCAACAACATTTTACCAAAAAAACGTATTGCTGATAAAATTAGCATAAACAAAAATAATTTTCCCAACACAAAAAGAGCAAAAAAGAATGAATCCACGTTTCTCTCATTCCTACAAAAAAGAGAATCGAGATGATGCCGATACTGATGATGATGGAAGGAAATTCGTAATAGGTCATCATATTTAAATCCACATCACGTTGTATAAAAACAACGAGCTAATAATAAAGGTAAAGGAATCCTTCATAAAAAAAAGAAAATCAACATCAATTTCGGTAATTCTTTCTTCTTCTTATTGCCAAACTCAATTCATAATTATGCAATTAAGGCGGTATAAATAATGAGAATGGAACAAATGCTAACGTTAATAATCTTAATTAAATTAATTTTTTTGCCTTTTCTCCGTCGACTTTTTCTTAAATAAATTTTCACTTTGCTCTAAAACTCTTTTTATTTATTATTTGATAACTTAAAGGAGAGAAAAAAAAATTATAATAAATAATCAATTTAGTGTTCCTTTACTCCTTTTATCGTTCCCTCCTCCTCTCGCATTCTCGTTTTGTTATATAAACATAAACTTTATTACATTAACTATTTCGTCTAGAATACGAGAGCCTTCTTTTGTTGAATTATGAATTTTTCATTATATTTTGTGTTTTAACAATTAAATAAATTTTCACTTTGATCCTTTGTGCGCATTATAGAGGATTTTGGCGTATTGCGACAGAAATTGAGTTTATTAAGTCGTCGAACTAGAAACTTTTTCTTTTGCTTTCTTTTTTTTGTGGGATGATGTTAGCAAAAAAAAAAATTCCACTCAATATCATTCAATATCTATTTAATTCCGCCCTAAAGCAGCATGAAAGACAGCTCAAAAAAAGTTATATAAAACAACATAAATCATCTATTAAGGATCAATAAAAAAAGGACCACATGTATAGAGAAAATAACCACTCTATTTCCTATTTTTTTTATTGTATAAATATTTTTTAAGGAATTTTCTTTTGTGGAAAATGTGTAGCATTGATCCATAAATGTCTCTTTGACTGGATACTATAGGAAATTGAAGTCTTTAAATTTATTAAATTGAAGAATTTTTCAAAATGATTTCTAATACTAATGATGGATTTATAGCTTTTAAGGCAATCTTAAATAGTGCTGATTTTAAAGAACAAGTGAGCATCAGACGCTTGTGTCTTTTTCGAACTTTATTATTAAATCTTTTTTGGGAAGAGCGCACAAAAGATCCCATTGGTAATTATAAGGACAATCAAAAACTGCAATTTATAAAACCAATTGAAAGCTCCTCAAAAAAAGAATTAAGAATATTAAATTTGTATGTTAAAAATCATTTCCAATCAGTAAAACGAATTTTGCGTATCTAATTGCTGAATCCTTTTTGTTAAGTGCACATTAAATGCCGCTATAGTTAAATCCACACACTAGTGTGTCCAAGACCATAGTTTGAGAACATTTAGCAGTTCATATCAATCTATAAGCGCTTTACTCACTCCAACCACAGCGAAACTTTCTTTCATTTTTTAGCAATATTGTTCAATGGCTGGAGAGAACCAAAACATTAATAAGGAGAAACTATAATAAGGATCATGATAATCCTCTCCTTATTTTTTGTTGCAGAAAATTTTGGGGTTGTCTGATGATTCTTATTCTTATTTTTACTCCTTAATATCTAATGATACAACAGTAGGAAGTTGCAGAATTTTTTTTTGTGACTTGATACTTCCATATGAGAAATAATATTATGTGATAGTATAAAAGCGATAGGGATCTTGACGAAAAATGTTTTCCCTTTTTTTCTATAAAGTTTGAAATGTTCTTTTTAAGTCAAGAGATATGAAGGGATAATATGAAGAGTCATAAAGTCATTCATCATATAACAAGAGAATTATTGACCACAAGTAAATACAACATTAATGCTTTATCATACCAAATAAATATATCATTAGAACAGATTCATTAAAAGCCTTCAACAAGCATTAACTCTTATCATATTCTGTTTTTTCCCGGCTGTGGCTGGCTAGGCAAGAGAGAGAAAAATGTTAAATATTTCGTGCACACCTTTTAATATATTTTTGACACTGTAACAATTAAGATAAGCACAGAGCATTAAAACACAAGTGCTTAGAAAGGGGAGAAGGTTTAAGTGAAAAAGTATCATAAACATAAATTACCTAGGAATAAAGCATTTTCATTCCTTATTACATTAAAGTTGTTTGAGCTCCGGCGGGCCTAAATTGTACAATACGATGGCCACACAGACCTTATCTTATAATTTTTTCATCAATTAACATAATTAAAAATGTGTTGATTTCAATTAACTTCATCTGAGGGGGGTCAGCACTGTTATAAATGAGACTTTAATTATTTTATTCGCATTGACTGACTTTTTCTCATTTCTCTTTTTTTATTATTTTATTTTCGCACACACAAAAAAAACAACGAGGCAAAATAGGACCTAAACATGAAACAATGAAATGACTGGCTTTAATAATAATAAACAAAAGATTTCAATTTTAAATTTTTTTTAATTCAATCAACCGCATTTCAAATTCATCAAAAATTGAAATTTATTTCACGCTCCCACAGCAGAATGGTCTATTTTTTTCTATTAGGGAAAATTAGAACGATTTTTTTGATGATTTTCTCATTCCTTGGGATCATCACAAACAATATAAAAGTAGGAAAATTATCATATCTAATTTTATTCAAATGTTTAATTGCACTTTTATATATTTTATTCATTTCTGCCCTACCACGTCTTTTAATCTAGTTCACAAAAAAAAAAGAATAATAATAATTTTCATTTTCTTCTCGTCTTTTGCATGAAATGTAAAGTACTTATAAGTGCTCATAATGTGAAAAGTGAAGAACACAATGTTGTTGGAGGATTATGGAATAATTTTTTTTCTTTTTTTGTTATTCATACGCTTTTTATTGTATACTATTAACTACCCAAAATTAGCTCCCACAAACTAACCACTGAATATATGTGACTATGCTTGTGTATGTAAAATTTGCTTAAATGGAAAATTGTAATATTATTTTAATGAGGAATTGTAATCGCAAATGAGCTTTGCAGCTTGAATTGTTTGTTTTTAACTGACCACTGGCGACTTAATTTTCATTTAGTGGTAAATGTCTAAATTTTGTCGTTGCCACGCTCGCTGAATTAAGTTTCGTTATGTAATATGCACATTTTGTACATTTTTATGGGGAAGGTTAATGAATTTACTGTGCAATGACGTTGATTTGGGAGATTCTTAAGCGTTTTAAACACGGAAATGTATGTAATAATAGAAGTCTTTAAAATTTAAATCAAGCTTCCTTGATTTCGTTACTCAAAGCTAAAGTTGCCATCTTTCAACCCCAATTTTAAGGCTGTCGCACTTGATTGAAATTGATTTATAATATCAGAATTGAGCAATATCAAGACTGTATTAATAATTTTAGATTCACTGGATCAGTTCCGATATGGATTTAATTGTTTAATCTTTAAAGTTATTATTTTACATTATGTAATTAGCAAATGAGCCTCTAGCCAATGATGATATCCAAAGAAAGATCTACAACTATAATATTCCATCTTCATCGTTCCTACCTACATGATTCCAACGGATTATTAATGAATACACGAATTCTTCATTTCTTAAAAATGCACAAAAAAAAACATGTTTTGACGCAAAATGAATTTTAAGCAATTACTCATGAGACCATAACTTTGTCGTTCCTCTTTAAAGAGCTTAAAATTCTTAATGGCGATAATGAAATAACCTTGTTCCATATAATCATCATAATCTCCATAATAAAGATGTCCATTGTTGATCTTTAAGTATGATAATCTAAATGAGTGTTGAAAAGACAGTCCCACACATTAAGTCTGATATCTAAATTAACTTTATCTATGATCAGCGATATTACTTTAATTCATAAATGTGTACACAATTTTAATTCCTATTTTCCATATTATTATTTTTCTGTAATGGATAGGAAGTGAAATGGAAAATGTGAAAATATATGATGTAGGAAAAGTAAGTGCTTAGGTGTTAGGAAAGTTTTAATTAATCTCCGCTCGAAATCCCCTTTAGCGTCAAAAATCACCTGTCCATTTCCACCTTGTCGAATTAATTAAATTTTAAAAAAAATCATCAAGTGATTAAAACACAAAAAGCACTTTAGTTCTCTTTCGCCTTTATTGTTTCACTTGTTTTCGTTTGTTGGTCATTTTCACGAAAAAAAAAAAACTTAATAATACAATTCCAAGCTATTAAAAGTTTCTGCCGAATAGAGTTTACTTGTTTCTGCTGATTACATTAATATTAATATCGAGTTCTCTACTTTAATTGAAACAATAAAAGTGTTTGGACATTAAAAATAATAATTAATATTTATAAACATTTGCGGGTCGAAACATCAAAGTACATTTAAAAAGTATATCGGTCCGTTAGAAATTGGACTGAGCATTTGGAAAGATAAGGTTTTGTGTTATTGACACTTTGTCTAGTTAATCTGATTAATTTGTGGTATTTTGATGACTTTAATGAGTTTCTTTTGATCCAGAGATATTTTTAAGAGTTCAATTGAAGATTTTATTCGATTTCTGATCATAAATTGATAGTTTTATTGATTTAATTAGAAATTTTGTGAACATAATGGAAGATCATTTGATGTTCGGTCCAACAAACTCTGAAACCAATAGGATGAAGCCCCAGATAAGACATTTTGTACCAAAACTAATGAATTCTACAACTTAACCTTAAAATGAATAACTTGAAAAAACTTTAGGTGATATATTAACAGGAAGTGACTAATCCACATCAGATTCCTTACAGATTCATAATAAACACGAAATATTTACAAGCGCAATCAAATTCTTCAAATATTCAATACAATTATGACAAAAATGTCCATTAAATCCTAAGATGAACATTAAAAGTTGCTCCAAAAATTATAAAAGTAAACGAATTTTAATCAAAATAGAAAATGTATAGCTACTTCCATATAAATTTAACAATAATGTTATTTACTTGCAAGTAAATTTATTTTCACTGTTAATTACACAACATTTTTATTTGCTCTTTTAAGGCTTGAATCGCATAAAGGAACAAAATGAGTATAAAAAAACTTTGGTGCGGTTCTTTGTGTGGTGTTTTATGTTAATTTAATTAGTTTTGTGTTAATCATTAATTTATTATTCGTTTTTAACACAACGTTGAGCTCAACTCGAGTGCTGTTGTTGTTATTGCTGCTAACATATTTTTCTAGAAAAATGGGCGAAAAGTGGAAAGGACTTTCGAGTATTTTAATGTGCCTTATAAACGAAATCATTTTCATAATTTCTCAGGAATTTGTGGTATGAAAATTGGTGATGTCATGAGATAAATAGATTCTATTAGTGCTCTATAAGGGAGTTGGGAATGTCAGGGGCTTAATCGGAAATTTAAGAGAGAAGGAAATGGTCGTGGCTTTTTAATAATTATTAGTTTAAACCAAGTTTAAACTTTGTTGGTTTGGAATGTTGGAAACTCTACTTACTACATTATTTATGGAACCTGGCAATCAGTTTTGCAATATATACATTTGGTAAGCTAAGTATGGGAAGCTGTAAGCTTCATACACAGTATTAGGATCTGGAAATGACCAAGTAGATCTGGAATCGAGGACTTTAGGTCGATTTTGCAATTTATCAAGTACCAAAGCACTGCATCATCGACCCACTTCCCCTTAACATTCCCATGTCATGCCTGTAAAAAAGAGATGAGCTTTCATTTCTATCATTTTCTACATCCATAAAAACATTTTCTGTTACTTAACGACGATTGGTCAGCAATGGTCATCGTTATCCTTCTGTATATACATTTTTATAGCCATATCTTTAAACAATGTCCGTAAAGAAATAAACAGAGATGTAGAATGTAGCAAATCTTAAAAGATAAAGAAGGGTCATTCGAATGGAAAATTTTTATCCAAACTCAATGACCAGAAAGCAAATAAAAACAGAAGGAAATTTTTTCCTATCATGTCCTTTCTTTTTCTATGGCGAAGAAGATGAGAAAAAGAAATGGAAATCAAATAGCGCGTTGCAGTACAATTTTCTCTCATCCGTTGGCACTGATGCTGCTTGCTTGTTGTACAGTTGAAATGAAAGGAAAAAATAAATATCGATGGAAAAACCACTCCCCGAAAAAAAAGAACCGAGAAAAAAAAATAAAAGAAAAAGTGGAGCTTGATGCTTCAAATATATTTCATCTCTTCACTTATTGCTGTGTATATTTGGGATGGCTTTGAGTAGTATAGAAAAAAATTCTGCTTCTTCTTCTTATTCCTTCATCATTCCATCTCTCCTTAGTGTGTGAATCTGTTTTTTATTTTTTCCCATTCATCCGGTGTAGATATGTGCGGGGGTAAGTTCGTTGGAAGACGACACAAAATTTTCATTTCATTCTGCATCTTATGATGTTTTCATATCAATTGGAAAGATACTTGAAACATCTTTTATCTTCTTGAAATTACTAAAACAAAAAAAAAAGAAATAAAATGAAATCCATTTTGTGGAAAAAGGATGATAAAGACTGAACAGCAGCTATTAAAAGTAAACATTATTCTTTGTCGTCTTGTGTATATTGCGAAAAAAGAGACACTTGAATGGAGATAAAAATCATGCAGCCATCCTAATTCCCTTTATTGTAAAAGAAATTGAAATAAAAAAGGATGGAAGCAGATCAGAAAATGTTTTGTCTTTGTGATAGATTGGAGGATATAATGGTAACAATAAAAATATTTTATTGTTTCAACAATGAACTTCTCGAGGATTCTTTATTGCTTCTTAACTACTGAAACTTCGATGTCTGCAAATCATGTTAATTTTTTTCTTGTGTGTGTTGTTGATGACATTTAGTCCTTATAATCCACATATGTCATCGATTTCCATCCTTCTTTACTCCTTCTTACTGATATATTTCTTTCTTCCTAATGACTGAATATTCAAGAAAAATAGGAAAGTTTGCAAAAAAAAATCTAGATCAAATTAATGGCCATTTTTTTCTTCCACTTCTTTTATTCTTGTGGACCCTTCAGAAAAGATATATCTCATTCGTTATTTTTTTGGCTCTTGCAATCATTGCGGAAATGACAAGTCATTTAGATACTTCTAGCTGTTATCATTCATAAAAATATATTTCATCCCCTGCAATTGTTATGCAATTATTTTTGGAATAAAAGTATACTGGAATATTGCTGCAAGATTTGATCATTAGTGCAATTTTGGAAGAGATGTTAAGTTTAAAGAATTTGAAGTATTTAGTAGAATTAGAAAGGTTTTTGAAACTTGAATTTTTTCAATAGAAAATGAGTAAGTCACGTTTGAAGCTTTTTGAAATCGATAAAGTCAATAAAAATTTTAAACATCAGAAAGTCAACAATTGAATCTAGTAGAGTTCTTAATTTTCATTAGGTTTCATGAATCTACGTCGTTCTCATCTTCATAAGCAAGTGAAGATAAGAATAATATTTTGTTAAACTTTAAGAACGTCGGCGTTTAAAGCATCAATTCCTTCTATTCGCATTCATAGAAAAAGAATTGAAATTCAAATGACTGAACGTAGTATATGTAGGTGTCAATGATCGCCGATGCTAATTAAGTTCATAAAATTATGCATCCGGTGAAATTTGCAAACCTCCACAACTCTATTCCGACATGTAAATTACATTAAATGTTGTAAGATGAAAATTCATTCAGCCAACAGAAGTTATACGCATAGACCTTTTTATCTATCAAAAATAGCACCAATGTAGACTAAGAGACTGACTCAAAAAAAATCTAAAATTTAAATTTTTCCTCCTCTTCACGCTGCATCATTCTTGATTCCTTAAAATATGCATGTTTCCTTCCAAATCATTGAATGTGATCTTTCAAAGATGCGTCTTTGGAAAATAATAAAAAAAGGAGAGACAAGAAGATTGTCCATGTTCAAGTGACTGTAAGAAATCTTAGTTGACGTATCTTAAATCCTCGATTATTTATGCAAATATGCCTGAATCTCTAAAGTATTTGCTGAAAATAGAATAAAATAAGAGTGGATGTAGTGTAAATTTTCGCAGCTTAAAGGAGCTTGCATATCAGCGACGTGAGAATATTGACAGCTATAAAGTCGACGCTCATATTGAGTATTTTGGATTGAATTTTATTAACTGTAAACCTTTGAAAGAGTTCTTCATGAAGGGGAGTTTACTTTTGATGTCACAAATATAAAGAGAGGTGAAGTTAAGGATGGATGATTACATGAAGCTCTAAATGGGTAATTCGCACTAAATTATAATCATTCCCTAGCTAGGGCAGTAAAACACTATGATGCTGACTAACGTCATTTATGAATGTGAATGATCCCTAACAGAATCCGTCTTATCTGAAACCCAAAATAATAATCAATTGCCATTTTACTTTTATTACTTTATTTTTTTATTCCAGAAAATAAATTCAAATACATTCTGATCTTATTGCACAATATTTCAAATATATACTCTTATACTCTTCATCTTACCAATTTCTGGACATAAGAAATACAAATAATTCTCTATTGAACATAAATACTTACATTAAAATTCTCTAAAGGGAGAGAGATGCACATAAAGTACTTATTGATAATAAAAAAAGGAGTTGAAAATAATGCAATATTTTAAAAGATATTGAAAATTTATTTCAAAAGTTATTCCACCTATTACTGGAATTGCTTTGTAGATTTTATTTATTAGATAAATTATTGATACTTATGAGCTGATAATAAAGGGGTTTTGACCATTTATAGATGAAATTTAAAATTTTGTGTTTCTCATGAGATGATTTAATAAGGAAACTCTAGAATTGGTATATTTAGGAATGGTCACTTTTAATAATTTCCCTCAATTGCTCTTGGGGATATTTCAGAAATCATTATAGTGTCAAGAGGGTTTTGTGGAACCGATTAGAACCTAATCATTGAAAAGGTAAAAGTCAAATCAATCCAATCTTGACAAAACATTAAGTAATTCGAATCTTATTTATCAAAAACCTAAATATCAATCTTAAAATTATTTTTCAATTCAAAATCAAATGTACAAAAATATTTTGTAAAGAAAAATCATTCAAATAATGAAGATAATAGATTTTTTTTTTCAGTTGAATAAAAGTTTGAACTGCTAGATTTTTTTAAAGAATATTTCCAACTCCAATCTAAAGATGGCGCTACATACTATAAGTTATAAACTATAAGATCTTAAATTCTAACACTTAGTATCGTCTTATTTGTTAAAGATTCAGTTTGGATTAAGTTTTAACGATAATTTAATAGAAAAAATGCATAGAACAATAGAAATAAGAGTATTGTGAACATTAATTAATTGTATCATGAATTTTAAATAATTTTAAAAAGAAAACTAATTTAATAAGAATAATTTTAAAGCTTAATGCTAAGTTCCAGGAATTTAAAATCTAAAATTAAACATTTGTGGTTATTCAAATAGTTTTAAGTGGTTTTATAAATAGAGCAATTTAGAACTACATCACATTTTCTTGATTAGCAGCATGGTAACGGTTTCTATACAAATCAACCATACTTCCACGAATAAATGTTAAAATTAACATGTAGAATCTGATAAAACAACAAATTTCAAACACATCAAAATTATTATAAAGAATCACAAATTTTAATTTTTAAAGTCAAAATTTGAAGAAAATTTTAAAATCTAATATTCGAGGGCTAAGAATCACGGAAGTTCAGAAGCAATGATTGTCAATTGAATTTCGGAGAACTTTCTTAATTTTCGGAGATGTTAATTTAGTAAATAACAGTCTTTGGGGGAAGAAGTATTTCTCAAAATAAATTAAACTGAATATAACCTAACTTATACTGCATGTCAATATTTGAATTCATCAATAAAGCAGCCGATTAAGGAATGATTTCTAAAAACGGCATATAAAAATTCAAAGTTTTAGGGTCAAGTGGATAGACGATCCCCCTGCCTCGAATTATGAATAAAGTTTGAATCTTTTTTTTTTGCATGAAAATAAAATATATTAAAATTAAAATACTTATGATAATCATAAAGGATTTATTTTGATAGTTTACGTATAGTTTAAGAAAATATATATCCGTGATATAGACAGGACGTAGTGAATTCTTAATTACAGTACATAAAGTGAAATCCAAAAAAGCCATGTCATAAAATCGCAAAGTAAATAAGTTATTATCTTGCAATAATCAAAAGAAATAAGAAGAACAGCATATAGAAATTCACTTAGTTTCAGTCAAAATATATAGCTGCAGTATAATTGATTTTTAACTTGAATGGCTGCAGTACATAGTCAGTGTTATTGCTAATTTACTTTTAAACATAAAATGTGATTATAATTAAGGTAAGTCTTTCGTCTCGTCTCGTTTCCCTAAAATAAAGTTTACAGCTTCTTTTCTTCATTTCGACCTAAATTTTATGCTACATCTCTCAGATTTTTAGTGTATGTCTAAAATTATACTACATCATCATAATTTGTGTGACATCAAATATGCATAAAATATTTTAATAATCCAATGATTCAGGATATTGATATTTTTATTCTGCATCTTGGTTCTTAATATGATATCAGGCTGTAGGAAAAAATACATCAAATAATTTTTTTTCTCACAAATAATTAGTTTTAATTCAATTTTCTATACATTAATTGCTAAATATACATTTATATATGTGCAAGTAGTAATTCGACGCTATATAGTCAGTCATTGTTTGTATTTAGAGGCACAAAGTATTATATGTTTTCCGTACTTTTCTGTTCTGTTCTGCTAGAAATACTACAGTGTGACATTTGATACACATTTAAATATAATTACTTGATTTCAACTTTAAAGCTGCTTCGTATGTCGGTAATCCAGTGCAATCCATGATTCTCGACATGTCCAATTTAATAATTCCATTTGCTTTAATCATATCCAAATCAATTGAGCTTCCGTCCCCATCATTCTCATTTACGATATTATTATTGTTTAGTTCCTCAATATTATTACCGTCCGATGTTGACGCAGTATTAGGCTCATTGTTGTTATTTAATCGATCATTCATTTCAGTCTGTGAAACTGACTGAGCAACATTCCCGTTAAAATCTAATTCCTTATTTGATGGTGTGCTGTCCATTGACATGCTTCTAGCAATTCCACTGCATCTTGGCGATGTAATCAAAGCTTTTTGCTGCTTCACAAACTCTTCATTGAATGCCATTATGCATTCATAAGAAGGTGGTCGTTCATTGACACTTCTCATTGTTATGGAATCGTCATTTCCATCATTCAGTGTCGTTATGTCATAATACTGAAAATGATAGTAATTTTTGAAATTAAGTACAGACTATCAAAATTGATGTATGTATAACATCTAAAGTGAAATAAATCTAGTGGCTAAATGGACAGTACGATAGTTAGGGGTCATTAGAACGCTTTTGATGACAGACTAGTTGATTAAGCTATAAGTGAACTTTTCTGAGTGTCATTTGGATCTTGTAGATTTGTTTTTGAATTGATTATTTTCTAGTTTTCATTTTTAATTCATGATTTAATTCGGATTTAATCCCAGGATTAGTTTCAAATACTAAGTTCAAGATCAATTCAAATTCAAGAGTACCATCAATAAAAAGTCACAGATCAAGCACAATTTGTGGAAATCACTGACAAGCTATACAGTATGATAGTCATGATATTTAATGATTCCAATCAATTCCAACAAGAAAGACTGCAGCTAAAGAGACATCATGTACCGACAAAACTGATTTAAATCAATGTAAACAGTATAGAAACAGCGATAAAGCTGACTGTTAACATTAAATAATTCAAAATACATTAATATGCATGAACAAACAAGAGCACTAATCGTGTTTGTGTGTGCCGACATGATTCCATTGTTCTATATTAATTCGGTTAAAAAAAGTAACGAGCAATACATAAATAATCATATTATTATCACCTGCTCAATGCTGTACACTTCCATGTTGTAATCACTGTCGAACCATCTTTGTTGCATGTACAGCGATGATCGCATTTTAGTCTTTCGATGGCAGCAGTAACATATAAGACAAACAATTGTCGATATCACAATCAGCATTGCGCTTAATATTTTAAATGAGAGCGAGAAAGAAAAGGAAGAAGGATAATGATGCTAGATAGTTTCAAAAAAGTTATTTCTCATGTAAATTTTTGATATCATAAATATTTTGTGACAGTTACTAAAATAAGTTCTTTTTGAAAAGGGAATAAGCACGAGAAGAGAGAAATTTTCACATAGTTACTTTAAATCGATACTCGAATGACTGAGCGACAACTCAAGGATAATTTCTGTCGATTTAAAAAATAATATACAGAATGAATAAGGAGAATTTATGTATTGTGATATTGCGTGTCGCTTATATGGTGGAGGCCCTAAAAAACTTTTGTAGCATGTTGTGTAAGATAGCTCGATTTTTTGAGCATAATTAAGTGTATGTCTGTCTGCCTTTCATAGGATTATTGACCTCATGTCTAAGCTTGAGGGCCTACTTATTACGTAGCAGGGGAGGGTGAAGAGGGGGACTTTTCAAATTTCTACTTCAGATCCGTTAATTTTCAAAATCTCAAACCTCATATAATCTGGCATTATTATAGCTTTCATGCTGTATACATAATGATTATGCGCTATAACCATTCACGAATGCTCAATTTTTACACAAGTCATTTTTCCTCTTTCGCCACAAACTCCTTTGCGATTACAATTCAACCTTAACAATATGCAAAAAAGTACAATAATAACATAATAGTAGGTATCTAATTTAGGGTAGGTGGAAGTAAAAAATAATAAAGTTTTCATCGATTTTTTCATAATAGTCTACTGCTTCATTCGTTAGCTTTTCGCGAAAAGCTTGATTTGTGAATTTTTTAAAAAATTCTCATGAAACATGTAATAAATTTTTAAATGGATGTACGTGTTCAAAAAGTCTATGACACTTGTTAGATATCTATGACTTACCCTCCCAGAAATATATTGACGTTTCCATGAAACTGACCAAAATCATTCCTGAATCCTTTCCTATGACCCGTACTATTGTAATAATTTAAGTAATATTCTGGATTAGCTGCAGAGCTTGACGTCAATGATGTCCAAGTGTGATTATTATTGCTTTGATTTTCATTTCTTAAACTACTTCCATGTGAGACTGCTACGAGTAGTGCTGCTCTATAAATTCCCATAATTGACACTTGTTTGAATCTTTAATAACCAGAAATTTACTTTTTTCAGAACTGAACTTTTGTGCCACAAAAAAACAATAATAAAAGCTTTGCCTTAAACTGAAAAATTATTCTTCATGTCCTTTTGAGCGTTCGATCAAAACTAAAAAAGAATGTTCGGCACAGCAGCGAACAAAAAAATTGCTCCTTTCCAAGTTTACCGAATGTAACGCATGTTCAAAGCAAGGAAAGAGAAGAAAAAATATTTACTAGGACGCGCGTATTTACGATCACTCGTGGTGCCTTCATTCGTCACTCATTTTCTATGCTCTTTTTAGTGTTGACTTGCTGTTGTGTTTGCTCACAGGATATTAAATAATATTTCTATAGATCTTTGACGTGTCGGTGGAATTGGAATTGTATTTATTAGCAGTTTATGTGGTTTACTGGATGTGCTTGTTTTCAATTTTTTGTGAATAAAAAATTAGATTTAAGGAATTTTGAACTCAATTTAGGTTTAAACAATAGATTTAAAATAAATTTTGGATATAAATTTAAAATTAAATTAAAGCTTAATCTAGGATTCAATATTAGATTTAGAAAATGAGTGTGATGTTCAATCATGGATTAATATTAAAGTTCAATGTTTAGATGTTCTATAAATAATTTCCAATCATCAATCATTGAGGACAAAGAAGCATATTCCCTGAAATTTTTAACTCCATTTACCTCAACGAACTGCAATATTGATCACTAATATCGATTTTCTTAACTTCTATTTCCAGAAAAAATTCAAGTTTCACATGTGCATGCAGAAAATACCCAACCAGTCACCAATGATTCCTTGATCTTAATTTTGATAAAAATTTATCAAAATCCAACAAATCGAACAAAATTGAACAAAATAAGATTAGACATTAAGCAGCAGCTTCAAGATGGCATTTACAACATCGCTAAAGAAATTATTATTTGGCCTTTTATTTGTTATGGGATTATGTTTAATGATATTGTATTTTAATGAAAGCCAAAGCCTTTTGAAACCAGCCTCATCGTTCCTGATGAACGGGTTTGAATCGAGACATAGTAAATTGAAATTATATTCAACAGGAGATAGTTCTAAAATGTAAGTTTTGAAACTCTTTAGGATTTAGCTTTGAGTTGCTATCTGGAGCTTAGTTGTGGGCATTATAGTTATATACTGGATTTTTTGTGGAATGACATCCATCTATTTATGTTCTTAAAAATTCAGAAACTTTAAGTCAATTCAATCCTTATTCGCACTAAGCAATGATTATCAAGAAAACAAGCAGTGTTGCATTCTGGATCAGATAAATTCTGAGACAGAAATTTCTTCGTAAAGATTGATTCTATATGAAGATAGAAAATCTAATCTACACAAAGATTATTTCTACATAAAGATTCTGTCTACATAAAGATTCGATGTAGATGTCTACAATTCTACATTCTTCTCTGATGTAGACCTGGAAAAAATGTAGAATTGTAGACATCTACATCGAATCTTTATGTAGACAGAATCTTTATGTAGAAATAATCTTTGTGTAGATTAGATTTTCTATCTTCATATAGAATCGATCTTTATGAAGAAATTTCTGTCTCAGACAAAAACTATTGAAGAATCTAAATTTTTCATCTAGTGTAGACATCTACATTTGCAACACTGAAAGCAAGAAGTCCACGACAAATTCATTCATAAGCCAAAAAAGATAGCAAAAAGTCATTCCAAGAAATAATATCATATTAACCTTTTATTCTATTTCCATTTCTTTCTTTCATCCTACATAGTCCAATAGAAAGAACGTGGACTTATAAATGTGTAAATCAACGCTGTGTACGGCAACATTATTCTAGTAGTAATAATAATAATAATGAGAAGAGAATCCCATTCTCAACATGTTCAATGTTGTGTGGAAGTTACACAAAAATCTGGCCCGAGCCAACAAAATCCTATATTGGAATAAGTGCCAATAGTTTTAGTTTAAATGATATAAAGTTTAAGATTAGAACTCCATTTAAGAATGTTGAGAGTTTATTAGAAAGTGCATTTTCAATTTTTTTGGAAGAAGTCAAAACCATTGTGCAGTCATTCAATGGAAAAGTTGATGAGCTTAATAATAAAGGAGCAAGTAGCACCGTTAAGAGTCAAAATAGTAAAGAACACTCAACAACTGATAGATCCTATCATTCTTCTCATAGAAGACACAACCTTACAAATGTTAATATTTTCCTACATGTTCTTAAGACATCCGATATTCACTTAACATTTAATACGGATGAATGTTATAATTTAACGTTGATAAGTAAGTCAAGCTGCTATTTTTAAGTCATACACATGACGTCTAAACTTTATTTATTCTTAGACGAGCATCAAACAATTGACGTAAGAATATCAGCGAATTCCTTCTTTGGAGCACGTAATGGGCTCGCGACACTGCAACAACTCATATGGTATGATGACGAAGATGAGCTATTAAAAATTATTGGCAGTGCTAATATTGCTGATTGTCCGAAATTCAAGTAAGTCAACATAGTCTCGACCAAGATAATCAATGGCTATAAATAATAATAATATTTATTATGTCTACAGCTATAGAGGTGTAATGCTAGACACATCACGTCATTATTTTTCGGTGGAGGCAATTAAAAGAACTCTAGTTGCCATGTCTCATTCGAAATTGAATCGATTCCATTGGCATATAACTGATTCACAAAGTTTTCCATTTGTATCTAAGAATTATCCTGAGCTTGCCGAATTCGGTGCTTATTCGCCAAATGAAGTTTATACTCATGAAAATGTAAGAGATTTAGCGAATTTTGCACAGGTTAGAGGGATTCAAATTATACCTGAAATTGATGCACCTGCTCATGCTGGAAACGGATGGCAATGGGGCGTTGAAAAGGGATTAGGGGAGCTTAGCTTGTGCATTAATCAACAGCCGTGGATGTCTTATTGTGGTGAGTAACCGCTAATATCCTTACAATTTTTCACGATTTTCCCGAACAAAAATATTTCAATTTAATAAAAAAAAATGAAAATAAAAACCTTGCAGCAATGCCAATAAAATTTTATTATGTCTATATTTACAGGTGAGACACCTTGTGGACAAATAAATCCGCGCAATAATAACACTTATAAAATTTTACAATCACTTTACGGAGAGCTTTTGGAACTCACTGGTCCAACTGATTACTTTCATTTGGGCGGTGATGAAGTAAATTTAGAATGTTGGGCACAATACTTTAATGATACAGATCTCAGATCTTTATGGTGTGATTTTATGTAAGTTTGAAGCATGTCTATCATCCTGATGGATTTTAATTAATTTTTTTTTCTCGCTGTTCAAATGTCTCCAGGCTTCAAGCACATCATCGTTTGACGTTAGCGAATGGCGGACATCCAATTAAAACAGCAGGCGTTTGGTCAAGTGCATTGACGAATATGCCATGCTTATCAAATAAAAATTTTGCTGTTCAAGGTAAGTTGAACCCCAGCTTGAGAGGGGGTTTGTCAGTGTATGAAAAATCTCAATTGATAGACATCATTTACATCTAACCCCAAAGCATATCATAACTCAATCAGATATTAATTGATATAAATTTCTATTCCCATCCAGTTTGGGGAGGCAGTCAGTGGTCTGAGAACTATCAACTCATTGATTCTGGATTTGATTTAATTTTCTCTCACGTTGATGCTTGGTATTTGGATTGTGGATTTGGCAGTTGGCGTCCGACTGGTGATGGAGCTTGTTCGCCTTACAGAACGTGGCAAACAGTCTACAAACATAAACCATGGCAAACAATGAGACTTAATAAGCAACAAGCAAAACAAGTGGGTTTTTACTGTTCATAATTCTTAAAATTTTTATTAATCTTTATTGTGATTCACTTCTGCAGATATTAGGCGGTGAGGTAAGTCTGATGATGAACTTTTATGTAATTTTACATTCAATATAATAATGTTCTTTATTTAGGCGTGTCTGTGGACTGAGCAGGTTGATGAAAGTACATTGGATTCACGACTATGGCCTCGGTCGTCAGCATTAGCCGAACGACTCTGGCGTGATCCACAAGATGAGCTGGATTTTGCAATTCCCAAAGAAACATTCAATCGTTTTTCGATATTTCGCAATAGATTAGTGCAATTGGGTATAAAGGCAGAGCCAATATTTCCTAGGTATTGCGGACAAAATCAGGATGAGTGTGTATGACAAATTTATAAAGTAACGATTTTGATACCTTGTATAGAATAGTTGACTTTTGTATAGTTTGACTATTTCTTTCTCCAAACTTGTCCTGTTTATCACAAAAAAAAATCTGTTTCCAGAATCTTCTTAACTTTGTTATTTGTTATTTTATTCTTAACTTTACGGATTCATTCTCTTTGATTTTTCAGTGAACAAATTAAATTTATAACATATAAATGAAAAGTTATTTAATGCTACTCGAATATAATCCGACCAACTATTATTTTTATTGACTGTTACTTAAATCATCTATTGATGCTTTTAGAATGTTTAATTACAAAAAATGATGAACTGTGTAATGAATTACGTGGAATCTCATAGGAAATTTTATACAAAAAAAGATTAATGTACGTAGTAAAAGAGTTGTAAAGAATTTGCGATTTTTAACGGTTTTTTTCATATTTGAATTTTTTCAATTTATTAAAATTCAAATTTGAATAAACCGTTAAAAATTTCAAAATTGATAATTTAATCAAGTTTATCCTCTTTTTCCATTGATTTGTGATAATTAACATCCTATATTTTGATTTATACACATTATTGGTGCATATTTGATTTAAAAAATTTTAAAAATCATTTTATTTTACACAAAAAGAAATTGAACAAATGAATTTATTTAAATTATTGTTTTAAAAAATCAATCCTATAATAATTAAACATAAATCGCCTCAATTGAATTTCTTTTCTTTAAGATTACATTAGATAATATACTATCATTAATTCAAAAAAAAAATGGTGACCTTACAATTGAAATAAGAGAATAGAGAAAACAGAAATGTTCATCGAATAACTTATTACTTAATTAAAACAAAAAAAAAATATGAAAATTATGATTTTAAAAACATCACAAGAAAATGAATAAAGAAGTTGTAATTAAATTCGTTAGTAAAATTCTAGGCGTTTGACTTAATCTAGCCATTGTTCTTAGTTGTTCTTAGCATTGTTGCAGGAAATAAGCATAAACTGACATTAGATTAGCATTTTAGTCATAAATCATCATGAACTGATATTAAAGAATGGACTCAAACTTTAGGTATCATTTAAAGACTCTGTTGGTAGAAAGTTTTGCAATGATGTCCATCAAACTTCATGATTATAGATCCTCCATAACCAATTCTCTGGAAATTAGGTAAAAACAATCCTCTTTTATAGAAGACATACTTTTAAATTTTAATAAAGTTTCTTAAATTCACATACATTTTACAATTTATATTTACAAACCAGACATTAATCCAATTGCTAGACATTATGTCGCCTCTAATATATCATATCACAAACTCTAAAGATAACATTAAGTCAATCAAGTTTTGTTGTCACGTTTATAATATGTCTGTTTTTAGATAACCGCTTGAAACTATTTTAAAACACAGACTAGCTTGAAAGGTCGTTCACTTTATGTAGTTGCAGTTAAGCACTTTATGCAGTTAAGTGCCTTGCTGGTCGAATAGGTAAGACGCTTGGCTCAAATTTGGTATCGTAACTCGAAGGTCGTCGGTTCGAATCCAGCCATTTCCAAATTTGTTCTTTTTCAGAAGTTTAGATACTTCGACTGCTTAATGTACGAGATGAAGCCATAATTGGGCATTTTGGGCAACGTTGGATTAAGGAACGGATCAGGAACTTGAAGTGTAGCGGGAGAAATAGGAACAAGAGCTCCAAGATTACCTTATAATGGAATATTGTCAGAACGGACCTGAAATGTATCACGTCACGCCCACAGAAGATTGAAACGAGAGCCTGAATTTAATCGAAACCTAGATTTGAAGATTAGAAGCTTGATTCTACGTCACCCATAGGGGCCGTTCACTTATTACGTTCGCATTTTAGCGGGGAGGGGGGGTTTGAAAAATTGTAACAAAATGTAACAAAGGGGGGGGGGGGTGTCAAGAAGTATGTAACGTTTTTTTCAAATTTTCCACCTTTTTAATGAAAATTTAAATGTTCTTAATAGCAACCTATAAAAAATTATCAAAATAAAATAAATTATGAACGTTCAGGGGGGGGGGGGGGGGGGTGGGGGTGTTGTGAGTTGTAACATATTGTAACAAGGGGGGAAGGGAGGGTGAAAAAAGTCGTTTTTTTGCGTAACGTAATAAGTGAACGGGCCCATAGTGATATGAAATGTATCACTAATCAATGTAAATAGTAAAACATGTATAAATACTAATTCCTTTTCTTCAATCTTCTTAGTCATGTAAAGAATTTTGATATTATATGATAAGATTTCTTTGACCTGTTTAATTAAGCAGAAGATCCAATCCAAAAAAATCAAACCTACATCTCAGAAGTCATTAACTTCCACAATACCCACTCACTCATCAGCAAATGAACAAAATAAACAGCTTGCACTTTTGCATGCACATAATGTACGTGCTCATATCATAATTAATTAATTAATTGCACTGAAAAACAATAATAATGTCCAAAGTCAAATGTCTGTTCCAAAGTATTAATTAAATAAGTCTTAAAAATTATAAAAGCTTTAACTCATTCCAGTGACTACTCATTTTGTAGATAATCTATTAGACAAAGACCATAGAGTAATTAAAAATTCAGAAAATGATCATCAGCAGCTACTTGATACTGATAATAGCTGTAAAATTAACACTCGTTAAATCTTCAAAAATTAACTGTAAGTGGTTCAGTAAACTTATGATTAATATTAAGCTATAAACCACTTAATTCTAATTAGATACAGAATATTTCAAAATACCAAAACTTGCTGTTTTTGACCCATATGATGAGTGTATGGCTGATAATGAAGAGATCTCAAAGAATGTCTATTGCGTAACTGAAGTTTATGTTCTTAAAAATGTGTCATCAGACACGTGGAGATTAATCAACAAGTATTCACATCCAACATGGGCCACATTTGCACATGATCATCTCCGATTAGGAATTTGTGTAAATGAATGTAAAAAGGAGCTGAATATGTTTGAAATACAAGATAGTAAGCATGATGAAAGAGGTATGAGTATTGTGGGAAGTTTGCCAAATTACATGACAAAACCAAGCCAATATGAAGGTCAAATAATTGATGATATCAATTACGGGCCATTAATCGATAAGTGTGTCAATAAAAGGATGAAAAAGAAGTTTGGATTACAAGTAGCAACAAGAATTAATTATTGCAATGATAATGAACAAAAGTCATCGATTATTGGTAAATTGAGCACGTGTATGATACGTGGCTACATGCTGAATCAGTTATTGAAGCTTTACAGTCTGATTTGTTGTTTTAGATTTGAACTTCCTGAATGCTTCATTGTTTACGTTCATTTGTGGAGTTGTTGCATTAAATGTGCTTGCATCTCTTGGATATGGTAACTATCAAAAGCCTCACATGTTTTCTAAGTCAATGACTGTATAAGATAGCTGTCAAAGTCAGCCTTAAAACTCCATTGAACCTACATTTACAGACACAATGTTATCTCATGCACAAGTTTAATTTTTAATGTTTAATCTACAGGAAAATCATCAAAAATCATTCAAAGCTTCAATTCATCAGAAAACATCAAGTCATTCTTAACGGTTAATGAATCATCTGATCTAAACATTCTGTATTCAATTAAATTTTACAGCTTATTACTAGTCATTATTGGACATGGAATTATGATGATTGGATACATGTTTTGTGAAAATGGCGCACTTACAGAAGAGGTATGACTGAAATTGAGGTGCAGGTCTATTAAAGATAATTAATTCAAGTATCATGTTGAAAGAAGTTTCAAATTTTCAGATAACTTGGACACCATTTACAATTCTTATAAATATGGGGCGGCTGTCTATCCAAAACTTCTTTACAATCGCTGGATTTCTTTTAGGGATTAAGTTTTTAAAGCCTGATTCTGAATTAAAGGCTGCTGGGCTTTTGAAAAGTATTTTTATCCGGTATATTGGGTTCGTATAGATGGGTGAGGCTAGTTTTGGCAATGACATGGCTTTAAATCTTCAAAGAGATACTAATCCAAAAAGTACTATATCCATTCAACAGGTTCATTCCAGTCATCATACTTGTATTCCTTGTGAGTTTAATGCCCACAAGTCTCCTGAGAACAGATCCATTCCTTCGATATTACACAGAAAAAGAAGAGATCCACTGCAAAAACAATTTTTGGACCAACATATTTATGATCAATAACTTTGTTAAGCCAGACGAACCAGTAAGATCTCTAGCTAATCTCCAGCCTTTATAATCTCACGATCTATCAAACTTTTCAGTGCCTACAACACACATGGTATTTAGCAGCTGAATTTCAACTTTTTGTTATCGGACTTTTAATTATTGTATTAATCAAAAGGTAGTAATTTAGAATTATTTGACCTCCTGAACATAAGGTCATTTACGTCTTATTATTTTTCTCACAAAATCATTAATATTGAATTAACACTTGTTGCTCATTCACATGAATATTTACGTCTACAGATTTCATCGCTTTGGAATTTTCATCGGAACTGTTTGCTTCATTGTACCTGCAATATGGACTGTCTACAAAGTTCATCCATCTTTTCCTGGATTTTTTTCACCTGAGTAAGCATGATTTGGGTTCAATCCCAGGCTATGTCTAATTTTCGAACCTCTTTTTCCATTTCACCGTTCTAGTTACGAAGCTCGGTTCGTGTGCTGGGTGTAGTTTTGAGGTCTTTGGCACAGAATCTGCCTCCTTTGCTAGGTATACAAGGATATACTAGCATCTGGATGACTTCCTTACGGCATCTTGTGCACACGAATTGTAACTAGGTTCATTGCAGGGTACATCAGGTCTTATGACGTACTCGTGTCTTTGCAATGTGCAGAGCTTGCAAGTGATTCGGATCCCACTATAAACTGTAGGGTGTGGTACAATAGATTCTGTTCTAATTTGAATCGCAGTGCCTCCAGCTGAAAGGCTGGGCCCTTCACACATTATTATTATTATTATTATTAAGCATGATTTATGTCTAATGATTCTTTACTTACCTCCTTGATATGTCCCCAAAATGATATTTAAGCATTAGCACCTGACTTTAATCCATAGAACTACAAAATCCCTTTCAGATCTGGTCGCTTTCTTTTCCGAAACAACCTCTTCTACCTCAAATATCACCTACCAACCTATGCGAACTTTGATAACTATTTTGTAGGCTTACTAGGATCACTGCTTTATAACAACACAAAGATTACTCAATCTAAGGTTTGATAAACTTAATTTAATACAAATAGCTGAGTATTGCAGCATTTTCCTTTCAGTTATTCATAAAGTATTATCATTTGATCTGCGTTCTGTCAGTCAGCATATATGCGGTTGGTCAAGTAATTATTTATCTGACAAATTTCGAGAAGTCATCCCTATTATTCACGATATTTTTAACGGAATCGCGTAAGCTGTGGGGACTAAGCTTGATAATCTTAATAATTGGATGTCATGTGAATAAATCACGTACGTTACTCATCATATACTCAAAAGATCTAATTTTAATTGTGTCCATAATTAGGAAATTCAGCAGCAAAATTCCTAAATTGGAAGGCAACGGTACTCTTGGGAAAGATAAATCTTGAAGTTTATCTGCTGCATATGTTAATAATGTTCATACTGCAATTTGGAACTGGACCAATTCGTGCAACAACGATAGAATCGGTAAGTTTTTGATAAGGTCTCTAATCATTTCCAAATATTAATTTTGTGCAATTCCTTATCATAGCTTAAATTCAATTTGTCATCGATATTTTTGACTTATGTCGTAAGTTTCATCGTCCATGTCTTCATATTATTACCATACCGAAAGATAATAAAGTTGTTTACGTGATTTTCGGACTTTTATTGTTGTGACAAAAAAAAATCCCGAAAGTGTTGCTCCTCGTTCCTACACACAATAATGAATCATTAGCAAAAACAAATCTTTCGGTTATAATTCACATATTTTTAGTCCAAATAGCAATTATTTATTGACAAAATTCTCATCAGCAGCAACATGCTTCTCACTACTTTTACAAATAAAGGCAACTTTTATAATGAAATTTGACATCGACAATATTTCGAGAATTCGATTGTTTTAAGTTTAAAAAGATTTCAATAGTTTGTAATGATTTTTAAAAACTTGATTTGATGATGAACTGTGTGGATTTAATTACTCTTCTTGAACATTCCTTCTGCTCCTTTCTTTAAGGTGTCAGTTGCATTTCCGATCAAGTTATCGACAGCTTAAAATATTAATATTAGGTAAATTAGTGTCTGAGAATGTGTGGTTCAAGGTAGATTAAATTTTAAAGGTCAACTGAGTTTGTACTTTGTCAATATTGAGAATATGGCAATAAAATGAAACTTGTGGGGACAATTATGAAATAAATGAATTTCAGTCTAAACGAGAATGGCTAAATTCGGCACAACTAATAGTCTGATACATAAAAACCATTTCTTGATAGCCACAAAACCTTATATCAATGGTGAAATACTCGAAAATGTCACATAATAAATGTATGTCTGTGATAAATGACTCGTGTAAGTATGTTTAGTAGATATTAAATGACTAGCCAAATATTTTGTCTATGAACAACTTCGAAATTCTAATTTTTAAGGGCTAGTGTGAAAATTTGCATTAAAGAGCTGTAATTATGCTTGAAAAGCTTTTCACTTATGATTTCTACTAGCACAAGGAAGGTAACTTTTGGACTGCTTAAAACCTTTAGTTATATCGTAAAGCACAGATTAGAAGCACATTGTTGCATTCAACAGCTGTCAGTAATCTAGCGGTTCATCTCTTGGCATTGATTATTTCAAACTAAGCTACGATTTATCGAAAAATTTCCACTGAATTTTTCATGACGCATCAATTATGACACAGCATGTTATGCTCACAAAATATTTTACAGCTATCCTCAGCCTGCAGTCTTTAGATTATTCATCAATCTCATCTCAAATATTGACCTAATTCAAATAGTAAGCATTAATAATTACGTACCTGACTCATGTTTTAAGAAGTATGGCCTGATGACTTTGTAGTATACAACAACACTTCCATTATTTTCAATAGGAGCCATGCACCAGACAAAGAAAACGCATTTAATAAGCCAGTAGAAAGGTATGATTCTAGTGATGTAAAGTGAGAAGAATTCAATAGTTGAGAACGTAGCGAAGATCACCCTGTAATGTAGACGAGGAAATAAGAAGAGGAAAGAAAGAAAATTATTATAAATTCTTAAAATAATATCCCTCGAAAAGAAATAGAGAAATTTGCATACCAATATGTCAACCATTTAGTGTCATCTGTCTTTTCTTTTGTCTCCACTGCTTTCATTGAAATATAGGCTGGATAAGCAATTCCGATAACATTACACAAAATTTCAGCTGCATATCCAAAAGCTAAGTATAAGGCAATGAATCCAACAAGTCCTGCAAATAATATAATTATAAAAATAATAATTGACACATATACAGATTTATGGCTTGTACCATAAATAAATGATTTTTGCTTGACTGTCAAGTCCCCATGCTCGCCCCGTCCACTAATAATATCTCTAGCAGTCGCAATGCTATCAAAAATTAATCCTGTGAACCCTTCCATACTCTCCTCAATTAATTTCTAGACTTAATTAACTAATCTGACTTTAAGCTATGCTTTCTATTCAGTCACAGCGAAATAAAGACTAGCAGCCAGTACAATATTTTTTTATATATTTTTATCATATTCTCATGAGCTATATTTAACAATGAAAAATTTCACATCAAATTTTTGTGCTCACAAAATTTTACAGTACAAAGATATTGTTCACATAGCATATTTGAGCATTGCTGATCATTTTCATTTGCCACATTCTCAATTTTTTTAAGCGCTTGCCTTACTTTTTGCTCTTTGATAATTTTTTTTTTATAATAGCCGAAGTGTAATTAATAAATGAATCTCAATTAATGAGTATATTGAGGCATATAAAGGGTTTTATAGGGCACATATAAAGCTATAAATGATTGCTTATCAAATTATCATAAACATTAGATGAGTCATTTGTTGTTAATTCTTAAGCTGCAATTAGAATTTCCAACTCGAGATATATTATTTCATCTGTTGCTCTGTGACGCAGGTACTAATAAGCATGTATATGTGGATATAGCTACTGAGATACAGTTCAAAGATTTTACTCATCTAATTATCTCTTTTATTCGAGTTCTACTTAACTCTCTATCTCTTGGATGTTTGTAAATCTTCTTAATTTGTTGCAACAATCAGACAAGCACACAAGCCGAATGATTAAGGCAGTATCAAATGAATTATTAAGTAATCGAAAGAAAGGAAAATTCTTCTTTTATTTTTTATAACCTTGAGAAAGGAGAGTTCCAGCGCATCATTACGTTTCAAGTGCTGTGATTACAATATATTTTTAGTCATGCACGCTTTACTTTGATAATCGCGTGGAAAGATAGTCGAGCATAGAAATAATCAATAATCTATTAACATAAAACTAGTTATGCTTACCACCAAAAATGTAAATTTTATTCACGTTTGTCTTTTCCTCAATCATTTTAAAGTATTTGGTCCATGGTTTCGAATCATCAGATAATTCCTTCTCCAATTGTTGTTTGTAAGTATCGAGCTTATCCATTTTGCAGAAGGAGATGTATTTCGTTAATAATTTTAATAATTTTACTTTAAGAGTTGCGGCCGTGCACTTACTGCCGTTGAGTTGAAATGAGGGGGGATTATAACTTTGTGAAAAATCCAATTTTAAAAGTTCAAAATTTAAATTTTTAAAAAACGTTGTTGTCATTTTACAGAGAGTAATCATTCTTGCAGGATTTATTGAGCTAATCTCAGATATCAATTGAATAATAATTTAATATTTTGTCATATAAACAAGTTTTAAACTGAGTTTAAGTAAATAAATAAGCCCAAGAAAGTGTAAACAAACAACAACGAAATTTTGAAATTTGAATTGTCGGCAAGTAACGAGTACTTTTTCCTTATATTTTTGCAGTGTTGATGTATCAGTGTTTTTATCTAGAATTTTAGCTTTCAACAAACAGATATGTTCCTTAATTGATGTTTTTTAAAACACACTTAGAAATTAGTTCAGGTTCCTTAATCATTAATCACTTATCCGTGCATAGAAACAAGTTGAGTGCAGAATCTCAACTCTGTTCATGTTTCATCCATCATTAACTCGGATTAGTTTGTCAGGTTCGGAAAATTTTTTTCATTTAGTGAATTCAATAGTTTATAGCCCGATAATCATTATTAAAACATATTAAATAGATTAATAAGATAGTGAAGAAAACGGTATAAGATAAATAATATTAAGGAAAAGCGAATTTCAAAGAGTATTTAAGAAAAAATATTTTGCTTCTCGGTTTTTTCCGCGTTCGTCCATTTTTTAAGTCCCACATGTTCATCGCCCTAAAATTTGAGATCCAGTAGAATTTTGTGAAATTAAATTTGTTAATCGCGTACGGTATTACACCACAAGTCGAAATTTGTTTATATAAGATAAGGAAAATAAGGTGATTGTACGGGAAAAAAAGTTGAAAAAAGTCTCTTTGCTTTAATTTGATGATGATAAAAAGAAGTTCAGGGACGACGAAGAGAAAAAGAGAAAAGAAAGAAAGAAAAAAATCAGTCCATCAACCGTATATACTTTTCCGCGACTCGACAAAACAATCGTTTCTATGGAAATTGAAGATTCTGTACAAGTGAAATTAGAGGCAGCAAAATAAAAATCCGTTTCTCAAGCTTAACTTGCCTTGATTCACATCAGACACAAAAATAATATCATATCAATAGCTTTGTTTTCAAACACGTAATTTCTTTATTTCAATCTCTCCCAATATTAACGAATATTTTTCTTCTCTTATCTTCTCAGCAGATATACTTGTAAATATACAGTCTTGCTGTGTGTCGTGTATATAATTAAAAATATACCCCAAAAATAAACTAAACTCTTGTTGAGAGTGCGCTAAAAGGCAAATTTTTAGAAAAGATGAGTCCACAACAAAAGGCGTCAGGCGGAAGTAGTCGCAAATCTGGAAAAGGTGCTGGTCAGAAAGATTCAACGGTTGCTGCTGCAGAACAGAGCAACAATCAAAATTCTACGACAAATAAGAAACATAACAATGCCAGTTCCAATGTTAATAATACTAATATTGATCAATCGAAGACAGAAAAAGAAAAGCCACATATAAAGGTGAGTTACAGTTACATTTTCAAGCTTACTGCTTACTCTCGCGTACGTACATGTAATACTATTGCAATAATGATGAAAGCTAATTTTCATGGTGGTGTTTTTCATTTTATTTTTGTTTACTTACGGTTCTTATTATGAAAAACATTCACCTAATTTTGATAAAATATTAAATTTTAATCTCGTTCTCTCTCTCTTTTGTTACATTTTCTTTCTTTTTTCCGCATCTTGTCTCGCTTTTTTGTCCAATACAAAAAACTGCTAACGACATCGCAATTGAAAAATGGACACACTCAAAAACAAATAATAATTGACATCATCGAACAAATAACAATGAAATCGTGCAATTTAAATAATAGCCAACAGCCGAACAGATTCGCATCGCTCAAATTACAGAAATCAAAAATGGGACTCAAGATCCTACACGTGAGAAAGTGATCCAGTTGATGGAAGCAACGGAACGTTCAGAAGAAGATGCTTGCTTGGCATTATATGAATGTGATAATGATTTGGAGCGTGCTGTTATCTATCTGTTGGAGAATCTTGAAGTCGGAGCATTGATTACGACTACCAAGAAGAAGAAAACTAAAGCAGCATCGGATGGCAATGAGGGAGATGAATTTGAGTCATCAAATACGAACAATCGTGATTCGAATCGTAGTGGTAGGCAAGGAGATGATTCAAATGATCGTTTTAAGGGACGTATTTCGAATCGTGGTGGGGCTTCAAATCGTGGACGTTCGCGTGTATCGGGTGATACAAGAGGAAATGATAATGGTGAAGCTGGAAATAATATGAGAGGAATGAGAGGTCGTGGGGATGGTACAAGACGTGGGGGATTCTCTGGAAGGGGTCGCGGGGGACGAGGAGGTCCAAGAGTACGTGATCAAAATCACCGGATTAATAATTATCGAGTTCAGCAACCAGAACATCAACAAGAAATTGATAATTGGGATCCGGCATCGACACAAACTACTAATGACACTAAGAATGATGAAACATGGGGTGATTGTGGCGATTGGGATAATGAAGAGTATACAGGATCATTGTCTGATACTAAAGTATTTACGCCATCGACGCAACAAGATCTTTCAGCACCGCCTGGATTGGAACAACAAATTTTAAATCCACCACAGAATGATCAGTATAATCCAACGGTTGTTTCAAGTGGAAATGCAAGTGGTCAATATGGTGATTTACATTCGACGACTGCAGCTCAACAATTACGACAAGCACTCGAGATGCCGTCAATGAGTCAGCAGCCATCTGCGCCATTATCAGCCGAACAATCTCAGTATTTTAATACGTTAGGAACTCAGAATACTAATGCAGCCTATCAGTCATCGGTGCAATATCAATACAACGATCAAGTTGTCAGCAATCAAGCTCCTCGTTCTCATCAGCAGCAAGCACAAGTACAGGCCCAACAAGCACAAGTACAAGCACAGCAAAGATCCAGAGCTCGAGTTCCACCGCCCTCGAAAATTCCCTCGTCAGCTGTCGAAATGCCTGATGTTGATTTACCAGTATATCTTGATGTGCAATTTGGTGGACTTGATTTTGGTACGGGAACTGAAGAGCCAACTTATGAGACTGAAAAATATTCTCAAGGACTTGATCAATCGACTGGTGACGATTATACCGCAAATAAGAGTAATGTTGTAACGAAAAGTTCACAATCAGCTCTGAGCGGTCTACAACCTTCTCAATTAATTCAAACGGCTGAATCTATTTCATCATCTACACAAGCTGATCTCTCAAGTAGTTACGCTCAACGAAATCCTTCGTCAATGGGAGCTTCAGGTCAATCTACACTCGATCAATTGACTAAAACTGGTGACATTTATGCAAACAACGCGGCATCTGGAAATGCCTATCAGAACTTGTCGTATCAATCTTCGCAAAAAACTGGAGGATATCAAACATCTGGATATGGCTCGAATGCATACAATTCATCGCAATCGACAAACAATTATCCGGCATCGACAAACTCATACGGATATAGTCAGAATTCCTATCAGCAGCAAAATCAAGGCACCCAAAGTGGTGCTGGACAGCAGCAAATTCAATCGACTGGAAATGTTTCTAGCAATTCGAGCAATCCAAATCAAGCTACGTCTGGGTGAGTTTCATTCATTAATTATTTATACTCTATTATTTATCATAGATCGTGTTCCTCGTTTTTGTTTTATTTTTGTCGTTTTGATTTTCGTCCCTAATTTAACATCAAGAACTGTTCAATCTGACATTTTTTTGACTAATCTTTGATTCATGGCGCATTTTTGCTGCAAACATTATTACCTTTTAACGGTTTTCAAAAATTTAAATGAACTGAAAAGAGATGAATTCCAAATTGAACTGATTTTAAAAATTCAAATGAACTCAAATGAAATGAACTGTTTATAATAAGTTCAAGTTTAAATTGCAAAACATTTTAAACAATAACAAGCAATGAATGTTGAGTCATGCAAAAATGCGTTAAAAGAGAAACAAGATGATTAGAAAAGAGTGACTAATAGGAAATAAATGTTATTTCTAGGTATATGGGCAACCAATATCAAGGAAACCAAACTGGCTATCAAACACAACAAAGTTCATACCAGAGCCAAAGCGTCTATGGAAACTCGAACAATATCAATAGTAATTCCGAGTTAGTATCAAATTGTATCTCTTTTCTCTTGTTTTCTTTTTTTAAATTTTATATTTTAGACCTCTTTGGCATTATTTTGTTCTTAATTTTACTTTTAAAACCAAAACGAATAATTTATAATCTTACTAAACTTAATATAATTTATCCTAAAAATTGAAGTCTTTTTGAACACAAAATTTTCTTGATCTTTATATAACAAAAACCAAACCATTTTCTATGAACGCTCAGCAGGTTTTCTGGTAGTATTAATTCGCTAACATCAAAACTTAAAAGCACTCAAGGAACATACGACAGGTAAGTTTTGATTCCGCTCAAAAAAAAAGCGCACACACTCACTGATTTATGCTTGAAAATAATACCTCAATCTAATTTACGTTGTGTTTCTAACATGAATGTTCTTCCTTAATTTTTCTTTTTTGTTATTTCTTATCTTCACTCTCTTTATTATGATAATTTTGACTCATTTCTTCTATTTTTGAGACATATTTAAATTGACTTTGATTAATTAAAATGATGATTCATTCTTTTTTCTTTGGGGATTTATTTTAGTTCCACAAATGCTGTTAGTAGCGGTACTTCATCAACAAGTTCAAACACGGCAATAACTACAAGTAGTATTAGTACATCTCTTGGTCTGAATAGTGCAAAGTCCACGACTTCAACGTCTGGAATGAAAACGGGCTCGAGCCAAGTGAGCAGTAGCACGAATGTGACAACAAATACGTCATCTGGCGTGGGGACAACTGCAAATACTGGAAATGGTGCTAGCAATGTCGTTCAAAATATACCGCTAATGAGCTCGTATATTCAGCCAGCATTCTATCAGCAACAACCGTATCTTCATTTTGAGGACATGCAATTAGTTCAGCCTAGAATGACACCAATGACAGGATATTATGAATATCAAACTCCAACAAGCTTAGCTGGCGTACGAAGCGATGGAACGGCTTCAAATCTTGCCTCAGTTGCGTATCCAACGATGTCAGCTGATGGACGTTTTGCACGTACTGATAATAATTCCAGTCCTGTACAGTCTCAGCAAACTGCTGGATCGAGTCAGTTAATGAATCTTCCACCTTACGCGTACTTTTATGGAACTAATGTGATGCCCGCTGGAAGCTTTCAACAATTCCCTCAAATTTATTCTGTAAGTCCAAAAGCCTCGAAATCTTGTTATTTCCATTAATTATACTAATGAGTGCTAATTAATTATAGCAAATGCCTGCCACGAATCCAAATGCTGGCCAATTTGCAAAGCAATCAGCATACAATAGTGGATATGGCTCAACTGGTTATGATACATTAAATCAGACTGCTCCTGATTACAATAAGACAACTTATCAAAGTACAGGACAACAGACTAAAGGTCATTCAGCTACCAATCAGTCTGGGACTAATTCAGACATTGCATCGTCGATGTACAACAAGAGTCATGTTACATTGAATAAGGTTAATGTAAGCAAATTTCTGTGCTCAATTTCTTATTTTAAATCGTTTTGTGTACGAACTTTGAACTAATGTCGATTATTCTCTCAATTTCTTTTAGTCTTATGACAAACAGTCCTTTCATTCGGGAACGCCACCACCATTTAACTTAGGCTCACAAGCTGGATCCCAAACACAAGCTTTCCAACAGCATTTGTACCTTCAACCAATGGCTCCGCACCATAACATGCATCAACCAATTCATCAGGTGAGTCACGATTGAGACATTCATTAAAGTTTATATTTATTATTATCAAACCCAGACAAAATTTAAAAAAAACCCTCTCTTTTTCGTACATCTTTTATAAATCCCTTCTAACAAATTATCATTTATCATCTTACTCATTCTTTATAATATTAAATATGTTAACCAATAAATTTATCGGTGTACATAATCTGTATGAGAGAGTTGTGTGCGGCGATAAGCCATACAAATAAAATAATAAAAATTTCATCCTTTTTGAACGAATTCGAGAAAATGCTTTAGAAAATTTGCTAATGTAGTTGACACAGTACAGTGATATGTTTCTTAATATTATTATAATTATTTCCCTAGTTATTTAATTTTTCTTCTATATTATTATTTTTTTGTGCTAGATATTGAATTTCGGATCAGTTTTTAATTGAATTTGCACATTTGTTATGTGCTGTAGCATCATATTTTATACTTTTTAGCGCATTTTCCTAGTCTGAGATGAGTTTTGTTCATCAATCTGTCGCGTGACTCCAGGATTAGGCATTGGCTTAGTGCTAGAAATTTATCCAAGTCGGTTAATAGATCGTTATTTTTCAAAACTTTGAATTTTTTGAAAAATTGCTGGTCGATGATTTTTCAAATATTTACTGACGGCTAAATTTTCAATATCACTTAAAGTTGTCATGAATGGAAAGTGCGCTTCTGTGGGTCACGAACGACTACGTCTTTGCTAGATTATTATTTTGACGAGCTTACATGAGCCTTGATGTATGTCTAATAATACGAGACGATCGATTTTCTTATTCTCATTATTTCGTTGAATTACATCATGTGAAATAAGACAGTCGATGATTATATGTGTGTGTAATACATAAGTTCATTTATTTCATTATATCCTTCATTTCTAATTTATATGCTTTCCTCTATCCTATCACGCTGCATTAAATCTCTTTTTATTTTTTGTATTGATCTTTATTTAATGTGTAAATATCACAAAAAAAAAATCCTTATTTTTCGTGAAAATTATTTTTTTACTGGATCTTGGACTGATATAGCATTTTTTTGTTATTTTTTATTTTCTCCCTGATTATAGGATTATTTTAATTTTAATTACTAAGAGAAAAAGTTTATCGCGTGACAAAAAATTTTATCAAAAATTTTTTTTTATATTTTATGTCCAATTCTAAACTGAGCCTAAAAAGTAGCCAAAACATGATAAAACAAGAAATTTGATGAATTATTAACATTTATAATAGTTGAAAGAAAATTAATTCTTTATACTTTTTGAGGCTGTATAAAGTTTATATAATTTTTTCTTTGTAGACAAGCATGAATTACCATATTTTATAAACAAATCTAGATGCAAAGCATTGAAAAAAAAAACTATTTGAAAAATAAAATTAACAAACACACATTATACAAGATCCAATTCTTCCAAAATCAATATTATCTTTTTTTATTTCTTTTTTAATATTAATGGCGCATTTCACTTAAGTAGACGCTTCGGTCTGGATCATTTTACTGCTTTAACTAATTGACTATATGTTTGAATTTGGGGAAATATAAAAATTGATGATGTTCATTTGAAGCAAGAAAAAGCGTTTTGACTTGTCCCTTAAGTTGACAGACCTAAAAGTCTTGTGGAATTTTTATCTGAGTACCCAACAGAGATGCTCTTGGTCTGAGAGATTATTTGTCTTTTTGCCATTTGAAAGTTATTTAATTTTATGCTTGAAAAGATCATGCATACTACCATAATTTATTCTTTGTCTATTGAGTATAACTTAAGATTCAGGATTGATTGACCAAAAAGTTGCTAACCTTCATGAATTTTGTATCAAATTGTATAGTTTAGAGCTAAATCCTAAAATAAAACATCGGATTTATGCTAAATCTTGAGCTTTACCACAGGATTAATTTTATATCCTTGGATTAAATATCCTTTTCTCTTAAATCTGCCATTTAAATCCGAGACAAATGATTTAAAGATTCTTAATATTTAACTTTTGATTCTTTGGAAATCTTTGAGCTACTGACATAAGTCAATGATCCTCAAAACGAGTAATACCAAAGGTCAATCAACTTGTGACAATTTTCATGTAAATTCAAATAAGAGTCTGATTAGGATTTTCCACTTGACCTTCAATGGCTGTCAAACTTGTTTCAGAGCATTACTGGTCCTCTAATGTTGCATAGTTCAAAGTTCAATGAACTAAAAACTGAAAGGATTTGAGAAATCTACTGATTGATCTACTTGAGTGAAATACCCTCCTTATTATTTTAATACTTTTGTTGATTTTTAATTTTTTGCAAGAAAGTAATTTTTTTAAGTAATTTTCTGTAACCTTTTATTCTTCCCCCGAAAAAAAAACAAAAATTCTAATTAATTTTTAAAAAAAATCTCTGATATTTTGGTTTGTAACCTTTCCCGAATTTATTATTTTTTTTATGACACGAAAACTTTTTGTTTTATTTTCCTTCCACAACAAAAAATAATAATTTTGAAAATACCGATGTGGACATCCTGATAATATAAAAATATATATATCAATTACAAAATTGAATATAGATGGAGGGTGGACGCATAACAAATTCTCGACGGGTAAGTCCGTTTATAATTTAATTACACAATTTTATTTTAAGTTGACTTGCTTAATCGGTTTTTAATATTATTTTGGTAGACTTTATTATTTGTTTTTTTTCGCATTGCTGGGATTTGTTGAGATATTATGTAACACGTCTGGGGTTTCCATCATTTAATCTTTGGTCTGATACAGAATGAATCAAAAGTTGACATTTTCAGTTGTTCTCTTGGATTGTAGTGAGCTTTCTGAATAAAAAAGAAGTCTAAGATGAACTTCTGAAGGTGTAGTAAGCTTTCTGACAAAGAAAGAAGGTCTAGATTGATCCTTAGAACACTCCTTTCTTCCCTCAAACACTCAAATTCGTTCTAAATTGCTTAAAATCCTAGAATTATAAAATTAGTCGCCCTCAAAACACTTTTAAAGCGTGTAGACTAATCATAAATTCCCTTTGCATCCCTTAAACTTACATAATATCGAAACTACCCCTAATAAGCCTTTATTTAATTCAATAAATTAATTAGCTATGCTGAATGGTACAAAACTCAATTCTATAAAGTTCTAGTGAGAATATCACATAAGAATCTTGAGGCTTAAATCTTTTATTTTATTATTATTATTTTTGTAGATATTGAAAGAAAATTGTGCATGAAAAATGAGGAATTAAAATAACTTGAAGCAATTTGCAAATTTTCTAAATTCTCGCGAATCACTCGAAACGAAAAAAATAAAAAACTTGAAAAACTTGATGAATTTTCGACGATAATTAACAATAAATTTGTTCTATTTAATCTAATACAGGATACAAACAGCTCTGGACAACGCCAACAAGCCGGTAGCCAATCAAAGTCTGGTTCAAAGCCAGCTTATTCGACATCAACATATTGGAATACACAGAATTAAGAGCACCATTCTCGCACGTACATCATCCAGATGATATAAATTAACTTTTTTGTCTCTTTTTTAAAATTCACAAATTTCCCTTTTTCTTTTCCTTTAAGTAACTTTTTGGGGGATGAATCCTTTATAAAAAAAACTGATGAATAATTAATGACGACTTTTTGTGTAAGATTTTTTGAAGAATACAATTTATAATAGGGTATATAACATAACACACACACAGCATACTACTGAGCGAGCATGAAGGATTAATGATGTAACATGAAAAATTTCTTTAATTGGTGAAACAAATAAATGATATAAATAATACATTAAAAACAATATACCCGAGTAACACACAACACTTTATAAATACAAAAGTAATAATAATAATAATAATTTTTCAGTAATGCAAATTAGTTCCATTATAAAATAATAAAAAAAAATTGAGGATAAATACACACTTTTTTGCGATAGAAGATAATATTGAAGATACAAAAAAAAATTAAACAATTTTCTACTGCAACAAAAAAAAAAGAAAGAAGAAGAAGGAAAATCTTTGTGTCTGTTAATTTTTCATGCAAAATCCATAAGAAAAAAAAATACTTTGAATGAATTATTGATTACACATTTAAACTAAATTTTAAGGAATTATAAGCGAAAAACAAAAATCTGAAGATGACAAAAAATAAAAGAAAAACTGATGATAATGAAAAATTAGTGAATTCAAATTCATTTTAAAAATACTTTTAACATAACTTTAATGTGGACTTTTGGAATTTTCATGAATTGTGACTTTTTGGGGTATTATTTGACTTTCAGACTGAATTTGGGCAGTTTTCTATGTGAAAAGTTGATTAAGGGTCATTCAAAAATGACGTCAATGGAAAATTGGGCATTTTAGACCCTCTTCCACCAACGAACCTCTATTAATAGATATTTACATTAAAATTAGTGTCACGCAATTTAATTATATTCTAATCTGTGCGTGGTAAATTAGACAATACACAAATTCATACTTAAACAGACTCAAGATTGTAATTTACATCAGTTTGTGCTTTCTCTAGTTCCAATCTCTCAGCAACATCCAAATAAGAGCACACAACGTCAAGATTCAAACGAAAAAAAAAAAAATCATGTTGCTAAGAACTAAGCATCTTAGACTCCGTACTTTGACCCCGAAATACAATACAATTAAACTTGGATCAAAGAATGTTTATTGTTATGAATATGCAGCAGTCTAGAATTTTTATATAGAACGTAGAAAGAAAGTGATGTGTGTTCTCAAGCGGAACTAAAGCTATGCATTCTTTGTGTGAATGGACAGTTATAGATAGTCTGAATGAAGTTGCAAATAATGGACTTTAATTATCGTTTATAAATGATGTCTAGGACTTTTCTTGACCAATCTGCTGGTCCAAGCATCAAGAAAACCTAGCCCATATATACTGAAATCTTACTGACTTCAAGCTCTACGCCTTACCTGTGCATTACATATGTTTGAGTTTAAAATGTAATTTACTCCAGCATCAACTTAGCTGTCAAAATTTTGTCATTAATCTGACAAACTACACATAATCTGCTTTATTACAGCTACACAACCTTACAGCAATTCCATATTCCTTAAAAAAAACAATCAACTTAACAGAAATATGAATCAATCAAGATTCAGACTCTTCACGCGATCTGCGATGATTCCAGAATATAAATCATAAGTAATTTTCAGTTCCATTCCTACTTACTTCTTATTCCTATTACAGTTTGACAGACAAAAAAAGTTTATATCCATCCACATCACAATGAACATAAAAAATAATTTTTCTACAAGCCCTTGCTTGATGTCAAGTACATTTGTGTATAAAACAGCATTGAAGGCTACATGTCATTTTTCTGAAAGCCAAGTCAGTCTTTATTGTCTTGTTCCTCCAAAGCATTGCATTATACAACATTTCTCTCTATGATCTTTTCGTTTTAGCTGTTTACAGTTGAAGCATTAAGATATATTTACTTGAAAGTGCTCAAGTTCAATATACGACTACTCTATGACTTAGACTACGATCACACACAAAAAAAACATCATGCACCTTCAAGGTCTATGGCACTCTTGAATTGACCATAAAAGGATTTCTTTTAATGCGAAAACATTAATAAAACCATAGAATCGTTATAGGAAACGGAAAAAAGTGTATACAGCAAGCGAGCTTGGTATGTTTAAAAGCTTTAAAGCCATGCTTTTTGGTATTGGAAATGGCAAAATGAGTTCATTACGACGCAAAAACATTAATTGAATATTTTGGCGAAATAGCACTTTTTTTTATTACAATACCGGTCAATTAATAAGGAATAAACAGTTTTTTTGGAAATGATCTTGACCTACATCTCACCTCAAACAATTAACATTTTCGTATCTGATACATGCAGAGAGTTTGCAGACATTTTACTTTTTGTAAAGGTTCCAATAAATCTAGTAATTTATTTAATGACTTTATGTTTTTGGCTAATTTATGTGAGGATTTTATGAACTACTCCATGTTGGATAGAGTTAATAAATTTGCAGATTTTGAGCTTCCAAGTTCATGCTTTATAGACTATGAATTTGATGAATTTTTGAAAAGGATTTTTAAAACATCAAAATAATTCGTTTCAAAGTTTAACGGTTTTCAAAAATTTAAAATTTACCGGCTCTCACAAATTCAAAATTGAACGGTTTTCAAAAACTCAAATGAACTGAAATGAAACGAATATTTTTGAATAGTAACGGTTTTCAAAAAATTTTAAATGCTAACGTCTTTCAAAAAATCAAATGAACTGAAATAAAACGAATATTTTTGAATAATAACGGTTTTCAAAAAAAAATAAATTCTAACGTCTCTCAAAAAATCAAATGAACTGAAATGAAACGAACTTTTTCAAAAAATTCCTTACTGCCACAAACGATTATTTTTAATCCACTAAAAAGCGTGCTAAGAAATTGCAAACACATTAGTTATGCTTATTAATGAGGCATATTATTAAACACCATAGTAATCACATTCTCGCTATAAAGTCAGCCCATTTTGACAATAGATGACCTCGGCATTAAACTATATAACTTTTTTTCATGACTGATTCATGCTTTGCGAATTCAATTCAAATGTTTTTCTTATGTTCGAGGCACAAAAAAGTGGCATCTAATAATCGCATGAAGACAAGACATAATAAAAAATGCAAATCATTTTCGTAAACTGTCTAATGACTGAAATATAGTAGCAGTTGTACCATAATGAGATGACCATGATGTCATATTATTTATGCGACGGACTATCTAATGTCTTTTAGTCCTCAACCAAACGACATTAGTGCTAAGGTGAAACATAAAAAGAACAAAAGGTATTAATCATATTGCAGCTATTCAGGCATGTCGAGACCGAAGTTTTTAAGTCAATTTTGCAGCACAAATATTATGAAATAGATCAGAAATAAGGTGACTCTGACGTCAATTGACAATTCAATTATAGGCTTATAGAAATTAATTCTCTTAATTCTTTTATGTCATATTACAGCACTCAATATCCTAACTTCTGTGTGTGCTATCAGATGCACTAGATTATTGACATCAATTTCCAAAGGTTTTACTCTCTTTTCAAGGTGACGTCAATAACATTTGCGAAGGACAGAATGTCAGTTTCTCTGTCAGTCATATTTTTTCTGAATATGATGGATATGACTTGCTTTCTATATGGCTTCATTGAACAACAATGAAAGAATAAATTCTGCATTTTTATATATTATATTTCTCTTTATTAATTATCATTATTATGAAAGAGCATCGTCTCCAACGTAATATTAACATAATACAGTATGTATGAATATTATATGATCCACGCAATTTCTTCGTACCCATTCCTCATTCATGGAAATATTATATATGGTAATAATCCATTTAGAATTAGGTGTGATGTAAAAGATTGTTAAAAGCAGAATATGCCGATTCTAAATCGAATAAAAATTGTCGTATTTGATCGTCAGTTAACTCATCGGAAGCCTGCATTGAGTTTAGTGTATCCAGCCATGTCCGTACTTTATCCTTGCCTTCAAAATTCTCGGGAATAATTGATAGTCTGCTCATTGTATCAACTAAATCTCTTAATTCAGGATGCAATTCATCCATAGCTTTAATTCCCAATCTCAATTTGTCCATAATGGTAATGAAAAGTGACACAATGTCTGCAATGCATTTACTTGTATTTCCTTTATCGTCTTTTATTGTTATTGGTCTATCTTCGCGTATTCTCTCTAAGGCTGCAGGACAATCGAGACGATATTTTTTAACAAAAGCATCAATTGTTGGAAATTCATCACCTTGTATGAGCTTAAAGGCTACTTTATATTGAACAAGTAGCTTTGAACAGGCAGCTGTGTATTCTTGTGGTGTAACACAATCTCTAATGTAGGCTTTCTCGAGATTTTGGAGTGTTGAGACGAGTGCAAATAAATCAGCCATATTATCGTACTTCTCTCGCTCTCTAGCATGTCTGAATAGCTTTACTTCTTCATATAGTTCTGGCTGCATTTTGGTATTTTCCTTCAACCTAGACGAAACAAAGAAGGAAAGGAAAAGGTATTAGGATATTAATAGAGTTTGAATCATGTTTAATCTGGTGATTATTGTTGGTTTATTGCTACTTACTTATATCTATGTAAATTTAATTAAAATTTATTTTCTTCGATGAATCACTTTTTTTTTCACGAACAAAAACAATCAAAAAATCTGACTTTAGCAAGTCATAAACTTCCACACTTTGAACTAAAATAGGTATTGGGGGTTTATAAGTCAAATGTAAATGCACAGTTTAAAAGCTAAAGTTCTTAAAATTTCAGAATAGGTTTTCTATATGGCTTAATAATGCATAAGATTTATTACTGAAATTTGGAAGAAAATGATTTCTATTCGTTTGCATGGAAGTTTATGATCTTTATCAATAATGTTTTTGAAGTCTCCTGGATTTTTTAAAGTTTTATGTCTAAGATGAATTAACATTGAAAATTAATGTCTTTAAGGAAGTAAAATTTGACATATTCTAATAGTTTAAATGAGATTTGTTAACTGTTAAGCTAGTATTCAGCCTACAGTCTGGAAATTTCTAAAGTTTCATAAATAATATTCATTTTCGCACGGACCAAAAGTTTATAAATTCAAATAAAATTCCGTTAAAATCTTCCATGCGATTCGATGATTAATAATGATGTAATGACATTTAATTAAATTACATATTAAGGTAAGACAAATAGTATTACAGATAATCTTTGAATAATTGATCAATATAAAATAATCCTGATTAACATAATGAAAGGGAAATCTCCAAGCTTAATTTAATTAATAGTGGATAATCGCTTGTAAAAAAAAAGAAATAAATTTCATTCGATATCACATGAACGAATTAAGCAGATATCTGCAATAATTAAGGAGATTATATTCAGTAAGTGTATCCAGTCCACATCGTCTACCTCACGTGCATACATTTATTTATTTACTTTTTTTTCCTATTTAAGTCAATGCACTATGCAAAAAAAATCATAATCTTCAAGTCAAGAGCGTTCACTCTTGTGCTGTGCTGTACGTATTTATTTTCTACAATTAACTTGCTAATCGCACAGAATAATAAATAAATGCATTATAAAATTGAGCCTAGAAGAATTCACAATTTTTATCGTGCCTCTTACTTACACAAACTACTTTTCATGACATTGATGCTTTATTACCAAAGGTTATTTCCGTATTTTATTCAATGCTTTCTGAATTATTATTAAGATTGAAAATAAACTGATTGATTGAGAGAAGTACCTTGAGATGAAAATAAATAATAAACACATTGATGCACAATTGGAAGTGCTCTCAACACTTGCAAGTTTAATTATAATTTGACTCGACAGGATGTATCCAGAGAAGGATTTACCGGTATACATCTATGCATCCAGCTTTTACTTTTCAACTCTTTATGTCCAAAGACTCACGTTTCAAGAGCAATTCCTGTTTTAAGGAAATAAAATTTATACTGACACTCATGACTAATAAGCTTTACCTATGATCAGGCACACACCGATTGTTGTTTTTCATTTTTAATAGTATTATTTTTAGTTAATTGACCTTACTCAACTATGTGCGTTGCATTTTTTATCATGATGTATATATTTAAAAATACACTGCAGTGCTACTAGCAAGCCTTATAATCGTACATAGGATTAGTAAAACACTCGTATTAAGAATCATAACCCCAAGTTCTATAAACGAGCTGAGCTGAGAGCTCAAGGAGAAAATTTTAATGAAATTTTAAAAAACTTGTTAGAATCAAATATTGAATATTGCTGCTTCGAAGGGAGTAAACCTTTAATAGTCAATTAACAAAGCTTTTATTTGCCTTTACATTTTAAATAGGCATTTAACCTTGTTAACCTCAATTAAGCTTTATACTTTCTTTCTTTCGTGTAAATATCCTTGGGAATAGGAAAATTTTCTGTAACGGATGTAGAACGGAATGAGTTTTCTAGAAATTTCAATTAATGTCTTAAAGTTGACGTCGGTCCTTACGATTCCTTGTTTAAGTCAAAGAGTTTTCGAGATTGATTCCGAGTTTAATTACAAAATCTTAATCTAGTCATCAACTTTAGCAGGTATTCATATTTGGATTTATACTATTAAGTCTCTAAATCTCTAATCATTTGGAGAACTCGAGATTTCAGATTACCCTTTCGGTCACGGGATAATTGTTTATTAATTACAAAGTTGCTTCCATTTTGCTCGACATTATTCTTTCCATTTTGATTTTGAATCTTAAATAAAATCAATTTGCCGTTAAAACTGTAACAAAGCTTCATCCAAACTAAACTGACTGATCTTATGACTATCTTTAAATGCCTTGCCTAGCTTACCTTGTTAGGAGCGCATTAAAACATTATCGCCTCTTTTTATAGCTCTACACTCTAAGCAGCAGTCCCTCTTAGCTATATACTGATGCACAGATCTAAAAAAAAATCTCCAAACTTGTCAGCATGTCTAATGGACTTCCACAATAAAACCACAAAACCCAAAAACTCTTATGAACTTCCAAAAAAAATAAATGAATGTGACTACCGCAAGAGTTTCCTTGCCAGAATAAAAAAATATCGTGCCTATAACTGACTCACGTCATGAAGAAACGCAAAAATTAGTATTCTTTAGCCACATCATTTAATGTCTTCAGCTCATCACCCTGCACAAAAAAATGTACGTAAATTGAAACTAGATGAGTAAGAAATAGTCATGCAGAATTGTTCAAGGTCATTATCATGGCCATGCGAATTTAATTAATTGCATGCGAAATGAAAGGAAGTAAGTGTATGAATCAAAGTATCAATTACAATCTATACAGTTTGAATTTATCTAAGTTTACATGCCAGTATCATTTCAATGTTCCTTACTGACTCAGTTGGTGGTCTGTTGGGTATTTGTGATTGTGCGAGGGAAAGGAAGTTTGAATTATTGTTGTTGATCCTGGTTTTTATGGTTTGATTAATTAGACTTCAATTGAATTGTAGTTGAGGGACAGAAAGTATGCAGACACAGAATCGATATGAACTCTGAACTTCGTATAGCTGCAAATTCTTAGTTTTATTTGGTTTATGAAGATCTACGTGACCAATGTATGCTGATCAAGACAAGGTTCCTGCAGCAATTAGTCTTAAGATCCAAGATCTATCAATTTTGTAAATGTAGCTTCCACAGATTTACAGCTTCAAGATCACACAAATCTTTAGTGCAAAAAATTATTTTGAACTATTAAAAAAACAAGCAAATTGACCTTAAAGTCCATGGAACTTAGACGTACGAGCTTTGTTTTGGAATTGTTTTTAAACATTTTTTTAATGTGTTGTTGTTGATAGGTTTATTACCTTTCTTGGAACGAATTGTTTGATGGGAATCCCCGGAAAATTTCCAATGCTTCATATTAATTTGCAATGCAAAGCATCAAAAGAACATGAAGTTCTGAAACCTTATTAAGAATGCTATCATATCACAAATTGTACTGAGTAAGGGATGGTTCATAAATGACGTCCATTAGAAAATGTTATCGTTGGATCCCCATTTATTTTTTTGTGTCTAAAGTCACTGAGAATCAGAAACCCTCGTGTTCTTAAAATTGTACATCATTTATGAACGATTCCCTATTTGAAATTCACATTTTCTAGCTCCATGTAAACAACACTAAAGTGTAGAATAACCTTCAAAAATGTCAGGAAAAGAAGTCATCTAAATAAATTTCATGTCAGCATGTCCACGTTGAGACAGCAGGAATAAATACTTAAAGCATGCTTCATAGAAGATGAAAAATAAAGAAGAAATAGAAAGAAATTCATTGACATTGCAATGCACAAACACAAGATCAAACTCTCGTGAGATCTTCATGCCTTGGGATAGGTTCGGATTTTCTTCCGCACGCAAAAATACGAAGAGCTATGAAAACAAATTAAGTTAAAAACAAGTAGTTGAGTATAGCGTATATAAGTATTAAAGACATCAGAATACATATGTAATTACATGAGAAATATATCATACAAGCTATGCCTGGAAATCTTGAAATAAGAAATGTAGTAAACATTCTAAAGTATAAATGCAAACAATTAAAGTCCATGACACAATTCAGTTATCATTCCGCATTTGAGCCTGATAACATTGTATATTCCTTTGAGTTTTGCATGACTAATGTAAACAATAGTTGCTCTTGAAAGTCAACTAAATCATTTGAAAATCCCGGATCGTTCACTTGTTACGTTTTATTGGGTATAGGATCTAGATTTTTGTAAAAAGGTTTTTTTTCTCAACCAAAAATTGGACCTAGCGAGGAGGGGGAGGATATAAAAAGTCGTAACAAGTGATCGACCCCAAACTGCATATTTGATCAATTCAATGATGAATTACAGACGCTGTGAGAGTCTGCGTAAAGCCACATTAGAATTAGCAGTAAGCATTAAATAGTTACACTCTAAATAGCACACAGTATTAAAAAAATATGTGAATACAAATCAAAAACCTTAAAGGAGCGTAAAAGTGACGGATACACGATCATTATTCTCGAGGTCTTGGAAAAAATAACATACACATTTCATACTTACCAAGTGAGTTTAATATTTTTGCCTACGTCATCCATCGAGTCGGAGCATATAGACTGCGTGCAAAAAAAAATCATTGCAATTATTCTCTTTACTATTCTTTTTATTATTAATATAAATACTTGCATATGACTCAAAATGAGTGAAAATAAAATGTCATTGACATAATTACGAAAAATAAAAATTTTGCAGCTTGAAATGTAATTTATTTGCATTCATAAAAGATTTTCCTCTGTAATTTTCACATTTTTTCGAAGATCATAAGTGCAATCTTGTTTATTTTATTTTCACGAGATACTTTTCATCACATTGTTAATTGAGAATTAACGGCTTTTCTTTTTAAGTACTCGAGCAGAAGGAAATTTTCTATTAGCTAATTACATGTAACGTTCAGCCTTCATAATATTTAAATTGAAGCATGAGAACAGTATTTAATAAGTACCACATCGTTTAGCTTCAGAAAGATTAAAATTAAACAAAGCTTTGCTTCAAGAATTTCACCAAGCTCAGTTTCGAAAATTTCACCACAAATCTAAGCTTTGAGAATTTTATATAATGCCCAGCTTTAAGAATTTCACCACAAAGCTCAGCTTCAAGAATTTCACCACAAATCTCAGCTTTGAGAATTTCACCACAAATCTCAGCTTTGAGAATTTTATTATAATGCTCAGCTTTAAGAATTTCACCACAAAGCTCAGCTTCAAGAATTTCACCACAAATTTCAGCTTTGAGAATTTCATTAAATGCTCAGCTTTAAGAATTTTACCACAAAGCTCAGTTTCGAAAATTTCACCACAAATCTCAGCTTTGAGAATTTCATTAAATGCTCAGCTTTAAGAATTTTACCACAAAGCTCAGTTTCGAAAATTTCACCACAAATCTCAGCTTTGAGAATTTCATTAAATGCTCAGCTTTAAGAATTTTACCACAAAGCTCAGTTTCGAAAATTTCACCACAAATCTCAGCTTTGAGAATTTCATTAAAATGCTCAGCTTTAAGAATTTCACTACAAAGCTCAGCTTTGAGAATTTTATTATAGTGCTTTAAAAATTTCAACGCACAGCTCAGCTTCAAGAATTAAACGACAAATCTCAGCTTGAAGAATTTCACCATAAAATAGAAAATGTTTAAAAGTTCGCTTAAAAACGAAATTCGCATAACGCTCAGCTCTAAGAATTTCCCCAAAACTCTCAGCTTTAAAAAATAAATTCTTTTGATATTCAAATTAAAAAAAATTCAGCTAGCTATAGACAAGAAATGAAAGACAACGTAAATGAAAATTGTATCGAGGAAATTTCTCAAAGCTTTTATTTTCAAAACATCAAGGGCTTTTTAAAGGATGTTCTGGTTTTGAAATTTGTCATATATTTTCAAGATCAATTGGATATCTTGTTTTCATTTTCATCATGTTACACATACCAATTTTTCATAATTAATTTAATTTTTAATTATCTCACCTTTTCACATCACGAGATAAGTTATTGAAATGTCACCGGTCGAATCTACGTGCATGCACATATCTAAAGCGATTATAATCTGTTATAATATAATCTAACTGTCACATAAAAATCAATGATAATTTTTTTTTCTATCTCGCTAGCTGGCTGTTAGGGAAAGACCTTATGTTTGCTGTTTAATTCCTCTATACAAAGTTGTTATTATTCATTTTTTTGATCGATTAATCTATTATTAATAACAAACGCAGCAAGGTTAAATGCTTTCATTGAAGGTATGACTTCTTCTTATTAACATAATTTATATTTTTATTTCTTTTGCATCTACATACTTCATATGTATGTTTAATGAAGAAATTGAACAAATTAAATTTGACATTTTATGAATGCCATTTTGAATTTAATTCCGAAAAATAAATAAAAATAATTTCGTCAATTAATATGCTTAAAAAGTTTGACAAGGAATTTTCATTACCGCCTTAATTTCAATCAAAATTATATTTATTTGGTAGTTATTAGACTTAATTTATGCATAATTAATTAAGAAATTAAGTGACTTTTTTCGCATTACATACAAGGCATTAACTTCACGTGTTTCCTAAGAAAACAACTTGCTGAATGAGTGGATAAAAGGTGATATGACTTCAATAGCATTGAGGGACAGATAATTAGACAGCATTAAAAAATGTGATTGCCAAGAAAAACAGTAACATAAAATAGCTTTTTTCAAATGAAAAACGTATTAAAATGTCAGTGAGATCATATCCGTAAAGTATTTGTGTCAATGGGTTCTGTAATGAAGGCAAGACATTTGTTAAGTTTTCGTCCTTGCACATCCTGGATGTAACTTTATGCTTTATTTCTAAATTTTCACATTTAGATGCTCAATTTAATGGTATGCATAGATTCACTGAAGATTGATGCTTGACTAATTAGAGAAGATTGGAATTGCTTGAGTAAGGATACCATCATATTCATTGTTGTGATATTTTTGAAGCTAAGCTTTGTGGTGAAATTCTTGAAGCTGAGCTTCAATGTGATTCTTATAGCTGAGCTTTGTGGTGAAATTATTGAAGCTAAGCTTCAATGTGATTCTTAAAGCTGAGCTTTGTGGTGAAATTATTGAAACTGAGCCTCAATGTGATTCTTAAAGCTTAGTTTTGTGGTGAAATTCTTGAAGCTGAGCTTTAATGTGATTCTTAAAGCTGAGTTTTGTGGTGAAATTATTGAAACTGAGCTTCAATGTGATTCTTAAAGCTGAGCTTTGTGGTGAAATTATTGAAACTGAGCTTCAATGTGATTCTTAAAGCTTAGCTTTGTGGTGAAATTCTTGAAGCTGAGCTTTAATGTGATTCTTAAAGCTGAGTTTTGTGGTGAAATTATTGAAACTGAGCTTCAATGTGATTCTTAAAGCTGAGCTTTGTGGTGAAATTCTTGAAGCTGAGCTTTAATGTGATTCTTAAAGCTGAGTTTTGTGGTGAAATTATTGAAACTGAGCTTCAATGTGATTCTTAAAGCTGAGTTTTGTGGTGAAATTATTGAAACTGAATTCAATGTGATTCTTAAAGCTGAGCTTTGTGGTGAAATTATTGAAACTGAGCTTCAATGTGATTCTTAAAGCTTAGCTTTGTGGTGAAATTATTGAAACTGAGCTTCAATGTGATTCTTAAAGCTGAGCTTTGTGGTGAAATTATTGAAGCTGAGCTTCAAAGTGATTCTTATAGCTGAGCTTTGTGGTGAAACACTTTTTACGGCTACTTAGAATCACAGTATCAATGATAAGTAATCAGCTCCCAAAGACTACTAAACCATTGCGCTACTTAGCCAGTTCAGCTCAGATTTTATAATTCACTGTTAAAACTTCAATCAAAAATATTTGCAACCTCAAAAAAAGTAAAAAATTTCTCAAAATTCACTTCCAAATAAGCCCCCATTTCACAGACAGAGAGATTAGAAAGTAATCATTGATAATAGTGAGAGTTTAATGCAGAAATTGCATGTTGATATTTCAAAAATTTAATTTAATATTTTTTTTCTTCGTTGCTACGCAAACAGACACACAAAAAAAAAGACTCATCCTGAACGTAAACAATTTACGCCAATTAATTTACCTTTTCAATGAGCTTGTAGCTTTTTATTTGTATGAAAAAATTGCACAAAGCAGCGTGATAGATTAACGCGTATTATATCACCGCATAGGCTCACAAGGTATTTAGTAAGATTTTGCTTCTATTTGCTGTATTTACGGTATTTATTAAATTTAAATCCACAAATAAATTAATACACACAGAGTTGACCTCACGACGTTAGTCATGTCTAGGGTAGTCGACTCCTTTTTATTGTAACATTGTGTGCGTGGTAAACTGTGCGAATATATATTTAAATTTCAAGTTTAAGTCAAGGGGAGCAGTCTAATTCCTTTTATAAAGGCTTTTAATGTTAGAGACTTACAATAATTGTTTTGTTCTTGTAAAGCATTAAATTTGAAAAATGACATGCTGCGGGCGATGTGTTATTTTTTGCATCTAGCGCTAAGGTTACTTCAGAAAGTAATTAATGCAAAAGGAAACATGCAGATAGTAAGTCATTATTGTTATTAGTTCAATTTAAAATATTTACTTCTCTTCCATATTATTAAAGTTCTAAGTAGGAATCTCTTCTTGCTGTTACTTACAGAAGGTAGAACAAACAGTAAAGAAAGGAATTTTACATAACTGAAATTAATTGCCATGAAAACGCAAGGTGATCTATTTAAGATTCTGCAGAAATGCTTGTCATGTCTTTTATCATCACTCTACATGTTTTCCTATATAATAAATATAAAGGCAATATATGTATTGGGATCCGGCGAAACGATTGTGTTTGTCTGTGACATTATGTTTCTTCTAGTCTTTTCTATCGAGCGACCTTCATTCGTATTATGATTTGTTTTTATAGAACTTGCAAGTTACCTTCACTTTGTGTTAAATTTAGTACTCTTGGTAAGGGGCTGTTCACTTATTACGTTCGCATTTTAGGGGGGAGGGGGGGTTTGAAAAATTGTAACAAAATGTAACATAGGGGGGGGGGGGGTCAAGAAGTTATGTAACGTTCTAACTGTCGTCTGTCTTTTAAAAAAAAGTTCACGAAAAAAATTTGTTTACAAATTCACAAAAATATTTTTTTAAATCTTCCACCTTTTTAATGATAAAATAAATTATGAACGTTCAGGGGGGGGGGGGGGGAGGTGTGAATTGTAACATATTGTAACAAGGGGGGAGGGGGGGGGGGGTAGAAAGGTCGTTTTTTTGCGTAACGTAATAAGTGAACGGCCCCTAATCTAATTATTTAACTGGATATCGAGAAATTGTTCGACTTTCTTTAATTTTCTCGAACATTTCCATAGTTTTTCTCTAATTGTCTTTGGCTCATTCAAACTCAATTGTTAATTCATCATTCAATTAGACTATAGTTGGTGCTTTTTTTTGAGATTTGTTTCTTTGTGAACTTAGTAAGTCCTTTACAAAATGAGTTCGTAAATTTGATGTTTACTGTCCAAATTCTCATCTAGAACTGAATATTTATATGAAACGGGACACACAACTATAACTATAGACCCCTTTTAGTCAAAAGTGAACGACCCCTAAATAAATTTTAAATTTAAAACAACCGTTACAACATTTGCTCCACATTACAAACAACTCAACATTTTCTCGTCCAGTCCATTTCACTGAGTATAGTGTGCGTTTGCACAGCAAGCGATAGGCTCGTATAAAATCGCAATGATCGCAATTTTGTTTTTCTCATAATGTATTTTTAAATGCGCCATGTCTCCTTGAAAATGTTTTGCATCTCAATGACTATCACTCGATTAGTATACACAAACTTCCGTCTATTTTCTATTTTCAGACATTTAATTTTTCCGGAAGATCATTGAAGTAAGGGAAAAAAAATTGCAAATGCTTATTAAAGTGCATTTCGCTATTCGAACAGAATTACAGTTAGAAGCTTCAGTCATAACACGATGTATACAGGTATAACATTGCATCACATGAGAGAGATACTATTATTGTGTTTGTTTTTATGAACGTGAACTTGAAATTGCTCTATAGTGTATGAACGGACCTTTCTCTTTATAACTTTTCCATCTCTCTTACTCACTTTAAACATGTTCTTTTCGTTAGAATAAGTATTGATTTGATTGACTTTATTTATGCTGTTACATCGCATAGAAACAAGCTTCCAAATCGGTAAAATATTATTACATTGGATTCCACAACGAGATATAGAAGATATGAGAATAGATTCTTCTGAAGTATTTTTGCTTAGCTTCTGTATACATAAATAACATAATTTCATTAAAATTATGATAATTTCCATCGGCATGATCAGCAAAACTTCATCAAACTGGAAATTGGAATAAGTTGAGTCATGGAAAGCATTGTAGCAAAATTAAAGCATTATGAAGCCTTATGCAATCTCTTTTTATTTCGCTTCTTTTTCTAAATGAATAGGCTTCTTAATAAGAAATACTTAGAACTCATATTTAAACATTGAACGATGTTGAATAATATGATTTTTTTTCCTTGTACATTTCACATTATAGATGATGAAATCGTGGTCTAGAATTGAGAAAACTTTTCATAAGATCATGTGTGTAAGATTTGGAGTTTTAGAAAGCTAATGACTATATTTGAAAAATAAATGTTTTCTAATTGTCATTATTTCAAAGTGATTTGTAACGAAATATGTAGTTTTAAACTTGCTTAATTTTTGCATCAAAAGATGCAGACATGTTCGTAGCAGTTCGTAGTTTTGAGCCTTTTCAGGTGATTCTTCAAGTTAAAATCACATCAAAATGTTGAAAAATATTATAACAAACATTCAAATTAAAGCAAGTAAGCGTTCAGTACCAGAAATTATAAATCAAACTTTAATCCCGATCGGCACACATTTGAATTGATTCAAGTATTGTCCATATAGCAGAATCAAGATCATAGAAATAATTTGAGCTAAGTTTTACGAAAGCTATCCTTTAGACTGCCGCATTTAAATATATGCTGTTCGGACATCTTTAAGCAATTTTCTTAGCAAATACTGTGTCAATTTGATTGAAATAAAAAAAATATATTGTAATTTTAAGAATTATATAAATCTTTTAAGAATGCTTTCTACTTCATAATATTAGCCATTTGAAAAGTATAATGAAAATATAATCAATTGAGAAATTCAATCAAATATTAACACAGATTTCATAGCTTTAGATCACAGCGAATCCCTCAATATTAAATAAGATCATTAAAAAATAACTACAAGTAGCTGTCAGAAGATAATATTGATTCTCATGTTGCAGATTATTATGAACATGATGACCTCATATGATTACGAAAATATGCTTCATCCTGATACTTTTATGTCATCAGTTTTATACAACAGAACTTAATTTGCAAAGCTTAATGAATTATATTTTTTTTTGTTTAGATAATAAAAGTAATATGAAATCATACAAAAATAAGTATGTAGCATAAAGAACGTCGTAAGTTTACATTACATTATATCACATATAAGCCGCACTATGACTATGTGTAAGTGCATAGGAAAAGGCAATGAAACTTAGATTGTACTTACGCTTTTGTTATTGACGATGAAAAGAAGAAAAAAAAGTGCAATACATAGTCAAATGCGATCGCAAAAAATTGTATTAATATGTGTATTTTCTAGTCGTACAACATACACTCAAAGAGCTTTAGGGTAGTGGGAGCATGAAGTATAAAACCGGCGTGTAAATTAAATAAAATTTCAGTCTATCAACAACTTTTGGTGTACTTATTTCTTTCTCACATGATACTTGATTTTTTTAGAGAAATAGAAAAAATAAAATAACTTTTATGAACTAAAAGAAAATTTTTTGTGTTGATTTAGAAATGAAAAAAGGACAATAAAAAAAAATAAGTTTTTTGTGAAAATCTCAAAGTTTAAAAAAAAAATATTTTTCTAGTGCATATACGAACTTTATATCAAAGAAAAATAGAAAAGAAAAAAAAAACCTGAAACTGAATAATCATGTTAGATATGTATTAAATACACAACATCGTTCAACGACCCACGTTATAAATTTGCAATAGAAATTACTGCAAGCAGTTGAAAGAAAAAAAAAGCACATTAAAGTGAAAAAAAAAATTTCTATCTTTCAAAATTAAAAAAAAAAAGCATTTTATGTCGAGCGAATGCTGTAAGAAGAAGGAAATAATAACGAGAGAAGAAATTAAGACTGAAAAGTAAAAAAATAAAATAAAAAAAAATAAAAACTGAACTTTTGTGAAGGAAAAATCTAGTGATAATTGGCTGTGTAATAAATATTAAGAGTTCCGCATGAGAGGACATTTGCAATATAATTTCTAGACTAAATAATGTGTTAAATTAATTTTGCTCGCAAAGCAATTGGACAATTCAAATCTACAGATTGGAATTCCATAAAAATAATTGCTCGAAATTGGAAGTGAAAAGTGAAAGAAGAAAAATTAGAGAAACGAAGCATAAAAATATTAATTTGAGGAAAGAAAGAAGTAGAGATACAGTAAAGTTGGCAACACATATAACATTTTGCATTTCAAGAAGTAGTAAATAAAAAGTAATCGAGTAAAAATGTCTGCACAGAATACAAATGAAGAAATGAATACTACAAAAGCGCTAGACGATTCAATGAGCAATAATAATAATTTGAATGAGTCGATGACTGTTGTTGGCATTGAAATGCAAAGCACTTTAGAAGTGAACGAAAGTGAAAGCACAAAACCGTCAACAACGAGTGTGCTTAATGAATGTGATTCAATTCAAAATTTGAGGCCTTCAACTTCATGTTCAACGGCAACGGCTGTGTCAAGTGAACCAACATCGATGGACTCAATTGATAACTCTGGCGATGAGGGAATCGATGAATTGATGGATGATGTTGATTTTTCACCAAATCTCTCCAGTAACACTCAAGATTTATCGATTGAAGATGGCTTTAAGATGATTGAATTGCAGCCAAGAATTAAAGTTGCTGTGGCTGATGAAATTCCAATTCCAAGTGATTTGATTGATTTACAATCAGATAACATTGAGGAAGAAAATGATGCAGACACGTTGTCACCATTAGTCATTGACAATCATGTTTGTATCGAGCACTGTGAAATGTTAAAGCATGGCAATCACGAGATTCCCGGCATGTATGTTAATTTCGATGTAGATTATGCTGAAGAAGAAGAAGATGAGGACGATGATGACGAAGAGAGAGATGAAATAATGGCAAAGCAAACGTCCTCGACAGCTACTCCCTCTGTGTTCATGAAATGTCCAAAAACAACAAAAGACTCATACAGCTCAACGGACAGTGATATATCATATTCGTATGAGAGCAAGAAATCTGTTAATGACAATCTCCACGAACAAAATCATCAACATGATCCTAATTCAATGTCAGATGATAATAAAGATTCAGGATGTGATCTTAAAAATAAGAATAGCAGCGATGATGATCAACCAATCGAGATTCCTGACGATGACTTTTGCGAGAAGATTGTCGAGCAAGTTGAATTTTATTTCTCTGACGATAGCTTATTGAGAGATGCATTTCTCTTAAAACATGTTCGTCGCAATAAGGAAGGGTATGTTAGCTTAAAATTAGTCTCGAGTTTCAAGAGAGTTCGGGCATTAACAAAAGATTGGAGAGTTGTTGGAATCGCGATTAAGCGTAAGAGTAAGAAAATCGAATTGAATGACATTGAAACGAAAATAAGACGTGTTGATCCATTGCCAATGCACGATGAAACGATGCCATCTCGAACAGTAGTCGCAACAAATTTGCCATGTGAGAAATTAACAGTTGAGAAAGTTTATGAAATTTTCGCAAAATGCGGTGAGATTGCTTTAGTCAGAATTTTACGTCCAAATTGTTCGATTCCAGCTGATATTCGACAATTTGTTAATAAGCATCCCGAATTACAGCAAAATGATTGTGCCTTAATCGAATTTAATGAGTCGTCATCGGCTCGAAAGGCACAAGATATGAATGGAATAATTGTATTTGAATTGGTTTTGCCAAAGAAAAAGACTGGTAAGAAGGCCACTAATATGACAAAAATGATTGAAAACTTCAAATATAATTCAGAGAGTGAGAATGAGCGTACGCGTGGTGGTGAAAATATTGTCAATAGCAATACAAACTTTAATAATCGCTTTTATCTTAAACGTAATAATTCGGGTTCACAATTCCAACAACGTTCGGAAATGTATCAGTGCTCTCCGTCGCCACGTAAAATGTCACTTGGCAATGAAAGTAACGTGTATGTTCCACCAATGTTTAATAATTATGAACAGCAGCAGCAACATATACCATCACAGCAGATATATGAAATTCCTGCAAGGCGTTTGAGTAACGGATGCATACAAATTCAGTCTGATAGAAAATATTCAAATTGTTCCGATGGATATTCAAGCTGCTCTGAAGCATTGTCACGTAGACCATCTATGTGTTCTGATGTCCAACGTCGTCTTTCCAACTTCTCAGACATTCATGCTGGAAACTCTCCAGCATCATCAAGACGATCATCAATTGGATGTATCGATTATTGCTCATGCGGATCAAGAAGAATGTCTCAATATTCAAATGTATCAGACACATACAGAAGAGTCTCAAATGGCTCCATTACCGAATTCCCACGTAAATTCTCAACCAGTTCAACTGGTTCTCGTAAATATTCCACTGGTTCTTCAATCGCACAGACAGACAGTCGACGCATTTCATTCGATCGTAGAAACTCAAATGCTTCCATTAATCTCGAAAGGAAGTATTCAAATGGCTTTGATCCATTAAGAAAACTATCACAAACCAGTGACTATTATATAAACGGAAGGAAAATTTCTACCGATTCGGGTTATGATCGCCGATTATCAATAAATTCCATAACTTATGACAATGAAAATCCAATAACTCGATCACGAAACAATAGCTTAATCATGTGTCAAAATCAAATTTCAAATGAGCCATTAATTCGCAAGCCACTCGGACCAGACCCAGAAGGTTCCAAAGGTTTTGGATTTAGAACTAGAAAGATTGGTCTTATTCAAGACAACAGCGTAGTTATTGCTAATTAAATTAGAATTAAGTTATTTCTTTTCGAATTTAATATTTAAATTTTAATGAATAATATTCTGGTGGGCACTTACTGCCTGCTTAGGATTGTCAATATATTTGTGTTCTTCATACAAAATTTACTTTCAAACCAAAGGTTTGGTTATATTGCAAATAAGTTGGATCAGCACGCTTAATACTGATTCAGTCCACTAGGTTGTAAATTATTTTACTTTAATAATCAACTCTATGAAATCTTCAAATTAACGAATAACTTTATTTTTGGAAATCAAATTTCCAGAATTGCGGAGAAAATTTGAAACTTTCTATTATTTTTTTAACTGTTACTTTTTGTATGAAATCCACACAAATGTATTGGACTATGTCTACGTAAGTTAAATAATTGTTAAGATTTTCGTGGAGAATTAAAAAAAATATAAGCAAAAATGTGATGAATATATTTTTCAGTTTTGGGATGCAATTTTATATCCATCGATTATTAATTTTTTTTTCTCATATTTTTTGAGAGCCATTATGAAATTTTTATAAAAAAATTAAATTAGGTATGAAGAAAAAAAAATGTATTTTTGTAAAAGCGAGCAGCAAAGAAAGCTTATTGGCATGAAATAATTTTTTTGAAAAGCAAGAAAAAATTATTTACGGTAGTTTTACTTTTTAACGCGCCTACCAATCTATCTATCCAGTGAAAGAGCCCAGATATAGAAACGATATTTAGTAGATACTACAACTGCAATACAGGCATCTTTAAAATTTAATTTATATATTTTTTGTATGACTATAAGAAACATACATTCATAAAATAAAAATAAAAATAATACAATACATGATGGGGTTGTTCATAAATGACGTTTATTCGTAAATTTATTTTTAGACCCCCAATTAGAGAGGTCGGTCATGATATTATTTTACAAAAGAAATAATTTTGCATAATAATATCAGACTCTTGCTAAGTTTGACATCATTTACGAACAACCCCAAAAAATTATATTTAATCCAATTTTTCTTATTGATGCATTCATTATATACGCAATGAAAATGCAATTGCATGCAGTTCATTCAATCACAAATATTTTTTACATACATATATGGATCAAAAAAAAAATAAAAAAAAAGAGTAAAATTTATTAAGTTAGTCAGTAAGTGTAAACGGATAACACGTTTTACAAAATATGAAAATACATACATATATGAAGACAAAGAAATTGTTGAACCGTAGAAAATTGCACGAATGCAATAGAAATTTTGCTCAGTGGAGGCTAATTGTAAGTTTATCAGGAGCTTAATGAGATTGTTAAATTTAATAACTTATGAAGTATAAGTAATTTATTTATTTATTTTTATGCTAGACTTGGAAACTTCTCAGCATGCCTTGAAATTCCCTTAATATGCTCAGAAGTTTCTTAGTCTAGATTTTATGTATTCATTAAAATAATAATAATATTTATAATCATATTGACATGATGTAGTTTTCATGCAACGCGTTCTGACTTGGTAAATAAGGTGCTGCACGAGCTGCACTTTTTAATCCAAAGCCATATCGATTGTAGCTTTGATGTCATAGAAGCACTAAGTTTCCATCAATGTGACAAATTTATGAAAAGTTTTCTGGGAAATTGTCATAAGATAGACTCACATTTAGAGGCTTAAAATGACCGTGATTGGAATCAAGGGTGAAAAGAAACGATTGAGCAATTTTAATCCCGAGCAGCACAACTCTCATCTCTTTGAGACACGTTTAAATGATGACGTGGAGGTCGACTAGGATATATCATGGTCATACTAGATTGTATGGCTAAGATACGTTCTATAAAGTAGTGGACTAAGTTGTGTCGCTCGGGAAGCATTCAAACATGATCAAACAATCCCCTTACTTGCATCAATCAATTCAAAACAGTCTAAATCGAATCGATTAATCTACAAACGAGACGTGTTGCGTGCAAATTTCATCATAAAATGGCAAATATTTCTTTTTTTAAATTATCTAATTCAAATTCTTACAAACATATTTCAAGTGCATTAAGTAGGTAGACATAATAAGAAATATTTTTGATAGGTGTTGGTACAATAGATCTTTTCGATTACTAGATCATGTCGTGCCTTACAAAATTCAACTTTCGATATTATTATACAAGTGCAGTCACATGCACTAGATTTGGAATTTCGTAGTTTTACTTTTCTCTCAATTTTGCCATGTTTAATTAAACCAATTTAATTTGTCATCGTTTCCTTTACTTTTCATTATTATTATTATTATTATCATTATTATGTCTTTTGACAGCTTTACTTTCAAAAACTATAAACAATAGAAGTTGTTTATTTAGTAATGAAAGCATATGAATCGGAAGCATTACATTTTTTATTATCAAATCCATCCTAGTGCTGAATTATATTGTTTAATTTTTTTTATTTTCAAAATTTAGCTTTAACACTTTTTGTGACATGCATTAACAATCTAAATAATAAAGAAAATGTATTTTTGAAGAAGACATGAAATTGTATTTTTGTTTAGACTTTCAGTGTTTATGCTGCATTTTAATGGATTGATGATTGCGGAAGTAACTGGCTGTTAATTCGCAAACTTTAGTAAACGATGCAGGCGAATTAGTTTTTAAACTTCAAGTTTGATTTTTCAGAATTTTTTTTTAAAAGTTTCAGTCAAGGACAAAATAAAGTTCCGGCAAGTTAATGCGATACTGCAATCTAACTTTCTTTGTTAAAATCAAACATGATGAAATGTTGAAACTGAGTGAAATCAAGAATATCGATTCATACCTAGACAAATTTTTCTTTTGCGAGGACGTGGGTTTGATTTCAACCAAACTTCAATTACTGATCTACTGGACAGAGTTTTGTTGATCTGACAAAAATTCACAAAATTCTAACATTACAGTTGAAAATGCTATTATAGCTGATTCCTAAGAAACTAGTATAATCTGTTAATTGTTCTTTTACTAGTTAAGTTTTTCAAGAAGTTTTTGGACTGTATTTTACTTGTTTTTGGTAATTGACAAGCGATAAAGCCAGTTTCAGGTACCTATTAGATCACAATTGATCTGTACGGTCAGTAAGTTCAGTTTTAAAATCGTTTGAATCACTTTGATCTAATAATTTTAAAAACTATAAAGATTTTTAATAAAGCCTATAAATAAGCTACTTTAGTATGATCTTGAATGTTGTTTATGCTGACAGCATGTCATTTAGGGTCAACTTACTCGCAAATCTACTTTTTAATAAAAATTGTGAAAAATTCAATTTTAAAAGATCTAAAATCTACAAGAATCAAGTTTAAACCGAAGTTTTTATTCGAAGAAATATTGAATTACGGGCAAATACGCACCTACTATGTGTGCAGCATGATTAGTAAGCTCCGTTGTGAATAAAAGTAAATTCTGTTTGCACAAATGAAGGTCGCTCTCCTCAATGACAAAAATTTTCTAGAACAATCAAAAGCAATGTCAATCTTTCCTTCTAGCATGCCTAGTTCCTGACATTTCTAAATGCTATGGAAATTTCGTCCTTATATAAAGAAACTAAATGTCTAGAATTTCTAATATTAAAAATCTGAACAGCAATAAAACATTCTCAAGAAGGAAGTGGTCAACAAGCACTGTCATTAAGGAATGCCTCAATGCTACTTTGACTACACAAAAAATTGCACATTCATACATGGATTCCCCAAAAAAAATAAACTCAATTAAATTCAAAAAACCGGCACGCCTTGGTATTGACTCGTCTCAGGGACATCAGTTTGGATCTTTAATATTAAATTGTAATTTAATGTCTTGCATTAAGCAGCTGAATATCCACCCAATTCTAAGTCCCTGACTTTCAACATTGAAATTATCACAACATATTCAAAATAACTTTGTCCTTACATATGCCATGTATAGGCATTACCTTGGAGAATATTTTTTTCCGGTTTTTTGTTGCATGCGCGAATTTTTTTTCTAATTCAATTAAAATTCTATTTTCGGTCGATGCTAGAAGAACATGAATATAAAGTAGAGAATGAATTTTCCAGAAAAGACAAGAATTGATTTTTCTCGCAGGTCTTAATAGGATTTTTTTCTTATTTATTTCTGACGCAATATTTTCCATTCATTCTTTGTTCTAATCCTCTATTGTACATGTACATCGTCCGATGTGGTGCTTTCATTTCCATTTATGGATATGTCGCAGCTTGTCAGTATTTTTATGTCATCGCTTGGATTTTCTTTTCTATTTTTTGTGCCCTTTCTTTAACCGTTATGCAAGCATTGAATAAGTAGGTATAAAATGCGACTTATTTGGTTTCGAAAGTAACGGTTTCGTAAAATTTAAGTGAGAGAGTAAAAAGCTTTCTCGGCGAGAGCTGTAAAAGCTGTGGCATGTGAAATGAAAAGAAAAAAAAAATATTTAAATGCAATTGACATGCGAAACTGAGGTTGGAGGTTTGAGAAGAAAATTTACTGTAATGTAAGATCGATCGTATCTATAAGTTTGAAGAACAATCTGTATTTCTATTTTAAGATCAATTTGTGACTATTATTAGATACATAAAGTGTATTCTTTATGGACTTCGTGGGAGGGTACAAATTAAGAGCAGGGTTTGATACTTTCTGCTGCTAAAAACTCAATTTTCGAGTAAAGAAAATCTATCGAGTATCAATCCCTGCTTAACAGGTCTTTCACTTATAACGTCTTATTCCATCAGCAGCTATGAGTTTATTTACAAAGTTTTAATTTTTTGTGACAGTTTAAACGAGGTTAATTGGTCCTAACATACACTTAAGAATCCTAAGTTTCAGGGGTGAATCCAAAAAATTTTGAGGTTAAAATTGAGAACTTTCAAAAAGTACCGGAAAAGGTGAGATTAAGTTGAGATAATATGTCTTGTCATAATAAATAAATCAAGACAAATGGATATAAAACCTTTAAAATTCTTTTAAATATAAAAGAAGATGTTTATTGCCTTAAAAAGTTCACAGCTATGAATTAACTTAACAATATTAATTCTAATCACAATTGACATCCCTAAATCCGGAAGAAAAAACTTATCAAATATAGCTTTTAATGTTTATAAAAGTTGGATGTATACCTAGCACTTCTCGCACCACTCAAGCATCTAAGTCAATATCTGTTCAAAAACTTAAATTCTTAAATCTATATTTCATCTCCAATACTTTTAAGAATGGTTGAAATAAATAATTTATTGTCATGATTTACAAAAAATTAAAAATCAGTTCTATAATTTCCTTATACTAAATAGCACCAATAATCCTAAAACAGGCATAATTCCATTTATTGCCAAAACTCCCGTGTAATAGGAAGATTGCTTGCCTCTAAAAAGATAAGAAAATGACAAGCTTGTAAAACAGGTTAAGACGAACAGTGAAATGACTTACATAATTTCTATAATAAAGATAATAATACCCGAGAATATTTTATCACAAACAGTCACAATAGAGTAGACGAGTCCTCCATTCTCACATTTACTGCCAATAAAATTAGATACGATACACATACTGCTGACTTGTGTGATTGAACTTCCTGCTCCAAGCAATGTTGCAATCCCAAGAAGTTCAATAACTTTTATGTCGATAGGGAGCGCAATTATGATGCATCCAAATATGGATATAAGTGATCCAATTGAATAAATGATCTGGCAAGAAGTTAATAATAATGTTTATTAATATAAAATAGAATCGATTGATAACGGTCTAGCATGCACATACATTTTGTGATATGTTTTGATTAATAAATTTAAGTAGAACAGCAACAACAAATGATGATGCAAAAAATGTTAGAGGAATGATGGCAATGTTCTCTATCGTTTGACCAGTTTTCAATTTCATCAACTCGTTTAACCAAATGGGTATATAAATTATACAAATCAGTAGAAATAAACGTGAGAATGTGTACACAAATGCTACTTTATATAATTCTATATTCGTTAGCACATTCATTATTCGAATTGATGTCTTTTTACCCGATAGATCTTCAACACTATTCAATGGTAATGCATTTTTCTCTTTTATACGTTCGCTGTATTTGCCGTATGATAATGAAACGTAGAATAAAATTGTTGCGACGATTCCAATCAGCGTTAGAAGTAATGTTATGTTCTAATCATAATAAATACTGTTAATATTAATTAATCTATCAATTTTGCATTACAAGATGTGCCTAGAATCGAGGGATTTTCTAAATTAATTTCTTAAAAATCATTTTTGACATATTTATGGATTTGTTCAAATTTTCAACATTTAAAACTTTTGCATCATTTTTTCTGCACACATTTTTGATCGACAAGCATTTGCATCATTATTTTTCTGAACACATTTATGATGCAAAAATTCTCGCGTCAATTTTTTTAAAGAAAATTTTAAGGCAGAAATTTTTGCATCATTTTTTCTGAACGATTTTTAAGCAAGAAGTATTTTAGATCTAAATTTAGAAGCGAATTGTTTTTGCATCAATTTTTCTAAACTTTTGATTGAAAATAAATCAAATCCAATTTTAATTCACATTACAATCCAATTACATCTCTACATAGAAGACAATCCAACTGGCACATCCTGTTTTACAGCAAAAGCAATTAAAAAACTTACACGAAACTTATCAAAGTCTCCAGGACCAATCTCATCGGCATGTTTATCTCGAATATGCAAAAACACAAATGCAATGACAAAAACGGTTATATTTGACAGAATTGACATGCTGAATCGTACAGCATTTAATTCTGATCGCTCTTTCTCACTGTTTGAATATTCTGGTATAATGGAAAGATGTGAAATTTGCACTGTCGCCCATCCACATTGAAATAATGCAATCACAGCAGAAAAATAGAATATTTTTGCCCAATATGGAAGCACATCCCGTTGCATTACGAATATCATTGGAAATGATAGACAAACAATTATGGAACCGATGAAATGCCAGTTTCTTTTCGTACCGTACAGATCTGTCAAGAAGCCAACTATAGCAGAGAAAAAAGCGTCGGTTAATTGACCCAGCATCATAAATGAGCCAGCTTCGGTTGGCATTAGCACGACATATTTTAAGAATAATAATGTATAAGAGAACCACACTGTTGCAAATAAATCATTAAGCACGTGTCCACAACCATACCCGATTTTTGTTAATGTACTTAATTTCGACTCATCAATATTATTATTGCTAATTTCATCACTTTTCTGTTTTTGAGGATTTTCTTTCGACATTATTTTCACTTTTTTTTTGTTCCTATTGAAACGATCACGCGAGAGTATCGATGATAACTGAATGAGAATCTTAAATATTCTTATTTTATGAATGGAGAAGATCACCAAAAAAAACGAATTTCTTCTTCCTGATAAATTTAATATTTGTATTGATTAACACATCGGTATTAAGCTCTTGTATTTATAGATTATCAGCCTCCAAGTACTCAAATTAACACTTTTCAGATTTTTTGATATTTAAAACTTTTCAAGATGAATTTTTGATTTCGGAGTTTTCCTTCAGAACTTTAAATATTTGCTTCTGAGCACTTAAAGCTGTACAACGACACTGACAGAAGAAACTTTTCCTACCCGGTTAATTTGCCAGTCACGATATCAGGGCTTTTATCAGAACACAACTTAATTCACGTGAAGAAATTTACATGAGTCATAATTATCGTTTTATTACAACGTCTATTGGTTGCGGTTAGGAGACGAGACAGAGAGAGGAGAAGAGAAGCACGTGCGAGAAATTATTGGAATCAAAATCAATTTTTTTGGGCAATATTTTCTCAGTTGACATTTATGAATCTCAGGTTTCGAAACCTTTAAGTGCTTAATTTGTTTATCGCAATCGTAAATCAAGCAATTTGGAAATGAAAAAGCTTTATGTGATTTTTAGTAATTCATGCGACGATTGAATGAAAATTGGTCGATATGAAGTCATGAATATTTATTCTGTGCATTTGACTGTATGATCGTCTACGAGTTTGTCGACTCTACTTCATACAGATGCAAGATTCTTGAATCTTAAGTAGTTTGCATTTTAATACCGGAAATTTCCGACTTTTTTCATTCTAAAAACTTATTTAACATTTTAAAACAGGTGTTCTTATCGCTTTAACTTGTTTACTGCTAATTTATTACATTTTGATCGTAATAAATTGTATTAGATAATTTATTAATCAACTTAAAAAGTTGTTGCCCAGGTCAGACGCAGGATTTACTATAATGCTGTTAAAACCTCTATATGAGTCATGAGTGACAATGGAAATGTGCATTGCCTAAGTTTTTTGTTGATTATTGATTATTTATTAAAACAAAAGTTATTGTCTGTGGCTGTAGAACTTACAATATGTTTCTTGACTCTGAACTTTTGTAATCTTCGTGTGATTGAATTTTAGGAAGTTTTGAAAGACCTTGAAAATTACCTCGCAAAGTTGACATAAAACTACAGCAAAGTTTCTTAAAAGTTCATTAAATTTAACTTATGTGAAGCCACAATTCTAATTAAAATTCTAAAACGATTTGCGGCTGGGTAATTGGAATCACGTGACTTATTCTAAATAAAAGTCAAACACGATAAATTTTTACAAAGCTGATTTGTAAATATTTGAAACGAAGCTTTCGGGTAATCCCAAGTCAGTCGTTTTAAACTTCCTGAATATCATGCTGACTATTATATTTTGTATTTAAAAGTCGGTCATCTAGTTAACAAAAGAATATAAGTCATAGCATTGTTTAAAAATTTTAATTGGAAATTTTTAAGTACAACTTATTAAATGAACAATTTAATATTAGCTCTTTTTGTTTATCTGCTCAAAACTGCCTTAAAAAAGAGAAAGCCTGTTCATTAATACTAAACTAGACTATTTTAAAGTTAACAAGGGTTCTGATTTAGCAAAAAATGGATCAATTTTGAGTGATTTGGTCAGAAAGCATTCTTCAAACGAAAAAGGGATGAGTTTAGCAATTAAGACTAGTTTTTCTCAAACTTTACAAGCCGCAGAGCATTAATTCTTCTATTTATCTGACAATATCCTGTTACCAATACTTAGAGCAACTGTAATAAGGTTTTCTTTCACATCAAAGATTTGGTTTAGTTTCCAAAGAATATCTAGGTTTTCATGTTGTGTAAAACTATATTGAAAGCTTAAAACGATGAAACAATGTTTTAAAAATTGATAAATCGAAACTTAACACAGGAATAAAAATATTTCTATTTAAAACTAATCATATTGATACAATCCACATGACCCAAAATGAAAAATGACTTCCGTCGATCAACTTGTTGCTTCATTTTGAAAAGAAAAAAACTTTATAGATTCATATCAATTTTCTTCCAATTTTAAAAGAGTCCTCTTTATTAATAGCCACGCTACACATGCGTATGAGATGAGGAAATTTCTCATGAAGACAGCATCAAGTAGAAAAAAGGAGGAGTCTGATGTCTACGATAAAATATGATTCCACATAAATGACTATTAGGCGGCAAGCGTACATTTTTTCTCTGGCACTATTTCAACCTTAATTTTTCATCAATTTAAAATTTAATTAAGATGCTTCTCAAATACTCATGATATATATCATATTAAAATAAGAGGAATAGCTTTGAAAATGATGTCATTAAATGTGATATAGCTTATAATAATTTTTATGACTCCGCTAGCTGATACAGAACTGACTGAGACACATAAACAATCTTCAAAGTACTACATTTAACACTTTTCTGTGTCATTTGAAATATTTTCTACTAATTAAAATAATTTCACAGAAATTATGAATAAAAAAATAACGCCCGCAAAATTTATCGCTTAATTGGCGAGCATATTTTCTGTGTTTTTATTTTAAAAATGTCATTTTATTAGTCTAAAGCTAATTGTTATAAACATTTATATATCATAAATTTACATTTTTTCTTTCCTTAATTAAGCACTCTAATATCAACATGTGATAATTTCGTGATGAAAACTGTTTGGGGAATCAACAGATTTATTTTGCACACAATTAATTAATACAATTCACGATTTTCTGTGATTCTTGAAAACATTTTCTTTAAAATTCATAATTAGAGTGAAAGGAACTGGAATTCACTAGTTTGGGGTAATTAACGACGAGCTGTTTTACTGGATTCTTTTGAAGATATTCCTGTTGCATAATACAAGAATCTCATTTAATTTCAAAATTTATTAGGGTTCTTAATTCCAGTTGAATTTTGAAATAGAAGATTTCTTGGTAGTGTTAAGTATTAAACGATTCAGAGTTGTAGCTAATTATGTGGATCTTTGACTTGGCTAATTCCAATAAGTATTAAGTAACATGAAAACGAAACCTTACAGTTCCTAGATATAAAGTCAGCTAGGAGAGATTGTTGATTAATTAGAAATTTTTTAACACAAAGCATTAGGATCAGTTCCTGGATTTATGATTTATTTTTCCCATCTCCTTTAGAGAAGACGAAATTCATCAATGTGAAAAAGTAATCAGCTCATTAGCATTGTATTGAGTTATGTCAATACAATGATCACATTTCGCAGATTCGACCACACTTGACAAAAAACTGCGTCAGAGCTATGGATTGACGACAAATCAATAGAATTTCTTCAGTACGCAGTTGCATTGAATTCTTAGAAGAAGTACGAGAGATCTGTTATTGTAAGACCATCCCGACTAATGAGTTTTGAGTCTCCAATTCTTAAATTCCAGGAACTGAATGTCATCTGTAAGCATTTTAATTCTCATCAACTAAAATTGCTTATTAAAATACGGAAATGATTATTCAAATGCTTGACTTTAATTATGTACGAGAAATGTTCTAAAAATATAATAATCAAGTCATGCGAATTCTTCTAATTCTATCAAAACCTTAAAGCAAATATATAGACAAAAATAAACATTCTTTCCACAAAAACATGCTCAAAAACTGATTCCAATTATTGTATGAATTATGTTAACAATAAATTACTTAAATGATGCTTATTAAAGGAGAAGAGTAACAAAAATCGGATCAAATTTCAGATTTTATTTGGAAGGATGGTTAAAAATAATGTTTCGGTCTATTTAACGTCATCTCTCTCAAAAAACCTGCAAGTGCTAAAATGCTAATTGAGCGGAAAGCAACGAAAATGAACAAGAAAATGAGATAGTTTAAAATTTATGTCAGTAAAGACAGTATGGGAATAATGAAAATATTTGCTAATTAAGTCGTCATTAAAGCACACTAATTAGCACATCAACAAATGCTTTTGTGACAAATAAAAATTTAAAGCCATAAATCACCAATTACTCATTAAAGAGTTAAGGAAATGCTGGAAGTTAATTCTCATTTTCTATGTTGACGTCTCTTGATGTCACAATATTTAAACAAACATGAAAAATTATTGCTTAAAGAGTCAAATGACAAAAGAAAGAAGGAGAGATGTAAGAGGAGCTAATTGATTTATTATTTTCTTTTTTTATGCTCAACATACATGTGGTGAGAAAATTATTTAAATATCTTTTGTAATTTTTTGAATGTCTTCCAAATTAAATCAGTTGAGTCAGTAATTGAGACAATTTTCGAGGCAGATTATAACTTATGTACCTCATTTAGTATGGTCGTGTTTCGTCACAGACTTTGATGTTATTTGAGGAGAAGGGATTGAAGTTTAGAAATTGACAGATGACTGATTAGAAATTTTATATTTTTTAAGAATTATTAAGGCATCGTTAAATGACGTCACAGAGGAAAGGGGATGGGTGAAGTGAGTGTTCTTAAACAGCAGAACTTCTTGAAATTCTTTCGTTTGTTTTTAAAAAATTTCAGTTTTTTGGACGTCACTTAACAACTTGAAAAATCCCAAAAAGGATGAAATTTGAATTATCAATTTAAAATTTTAATTTTAAAACTTTGAAAATTTAACGGTAAAATAAATTTTGAATTCAACTCTAGAGCGAATTCAACTGAATTTTCAAATTTAAATATTTTCTGTTTTTTAACTGTCAATCCTGGTACGAAAAATGAGCGAGCTCAAATCATTGGTATTTAAAGATTATTGATGTGCATTCATAATATTTAAATCAATCCTGAATGTGAAAATATAAATAAAGCAAAAATGAAAGAAATATGAGTGAAATATTCATTTTTGAAATACATCCACTAATTTTCTTTTTCCTTCACCAATTATTTCAAAATTAAAAGGTAATCAATTAGGTTAAAAACTTCATTAAAAACAAGTCCTACGTAAATTGAAAAATCTTCTCATATTCAGAATTGGATCCGCCCATTTTCTTCACATTTAATTGCTCGATTTTCTCTCAAATCACACAAAACAAAAAAACAGCAACGAGTATGTGGAAAAAGAAGAAGAAAGCCAAAAGATCCACATGTGTACTCAATTAGAGACAATTTTTCCTTAAACATCGCGACATTCGTTAATGATCATCGTAAAAAAAATATTGTTAAATATCGTTGTTCTACTCATATGCTGTTATTTTTGGATTTCAGATGATTTCTGTAATTTGTATATTTGGTTTCACTTTCATGATACTCATTAGCTTATCGGACTTTCACGCGATCAGTTCTTTTCTATTTTGGTTTTTCTTCTCGGGACCCGTTTAAAAAAAAAGATGGAAAACTCAAAAAATTTATCGTCGGCAAACCAGCAACAGAAACGAAAAAGTAACTTTTCAATAGAAAATATTCTAGCAAAGAGTCCTGACACTTATCAGGCACGTGACATTAAACAAAAGTTATTGAGACAAAATCCTTTTCAAAATAATCATGTGCTATTTGATAAAAATAAAAATTTGAATGTGCCTTATAAAAAATATCAAGAGGACTCGGACAATGAGATAAAAATTGAAAGTGAAACGAGTTCTTGTCACAGTGAAAATACAGAAAGTTGTCATGCTGATAGTGAAAATCAGGAAATGGATGAAAATTCAGATGATGCAGGTAGTCAAAGTAAGCAAGGACATTATTTATCAGATGTTACAAGTTTAGAGTCAAATGATTATTTTTAAAATTGATTTGCAACAAACTTGATGTACGCAAGAATAGAAATTATGATTAATTCAAATAAATTTGTGGATATTAAAACTTAAAATAAAAAGAATAATTCTTCAAAAATTGTTAAAATGTTTTTTTTTCCAATTTCTTAAATTGTTTTAAATTTTCCAAATTCTACTAATTTAATAAGAATATCAAAGAATTGAAAATTAAATTTCAACTTCAACTTCGAACTTATTCTAGAGTTCAAATTTATTGCCCGAATTTAATTATTTTTGATGCTGATTTCTATTTTTGATGGCTTCAAAATTTAATTTAAACTCAAGGAATAGAATATTGATCAAGTTTGATCTTAAGTGCATATGTTTTAAAAGCTAGTAATTCAATAGCTTCGAGATATGATTTTTAATTTTTCAACTTACTATCCTTAATTTAGTCAAAATTAACAATCAAATACAGTTGAATGAAATTATTTTTGACTCAAATTTCACAGTCAGGCTTCAATAAAGAATTATAGGATAATTCAACTGAGATTGTCACTCGGATTGTTTGATAAAATTTATTTGGTAAACGGCACGGTTTTAGGATCATTTCTTTAATATCTTAATTAACGTGATCAAACTAGTAATTGTGTATTGATTGTCACTTAGTCTTCAAAAACTTAATACCTTCGAATTTCCCACGACAAATTTTAACACAATAATCATATCAAGTAAATCACGAAATTAAAAATTAAGAAAAGTTAAAAATGAAAAGCAAATGTCAGTGATAATTTACTAATTACATTTAAATAATAAAGTAAACGACATAATGACTCTTAACGAAATAGAGAAAGAAAAGCAGGAAAAAAGTCGACGTCGAGAAAATGTGTGAAAAACCGCTAATTACCCTTTAACTATCTTAAAATATCTATCATCGATTGAGTATTTAGAACAATGTGTACACAACTAATTACTAATTAATTATTCCCTCAGGCGATGATAGGAAGAAGAGACCAAGAACTGCATTTTCAGCATCACAAATTAAATCACTTGAATGTGAATTTGAGAAAGGAAAATACTTGTCGGTAGCAAAAAGAACGAGTCTCGCAAAATCACTCAGTCTTACAGAGACGCAAGTAGGCATTAAATATAAATTTCCTATTTTCTTATTACTGACTTACTTATATCCAACAAAAAAGGTAAAGATCTGGTTTCAAAATCGCCGTACGAAATTTAAACGAAAGTACACATCGGATGTTGAGCAATTAGCATCTCATTACTACTCATCGCTAGGAATTGGCGGTATAGCAAGGCCAATGGTTGTGGGCGATAGATTATGGTTATTTAGTCAACCTGTCAATGGAATGCCAACACCCATTCAATCATTACTTCTCAGCAATATGCCACCGTCTACTCAACATCCACAACCTTATTCAACGATGGTGCCACATTCATCAAGAGGATATAGTGATGGACGGTCTACAATAATTTCACCACAGCCTAGACTAAGCAGTGAATATCCACCACATCCACAATTTATGAATAAGAATTATAGACATGACTTTTATGCTAAATATACAGCAATTGGTCCATCAACATCAGCTGATTATCGTCTATTAAAGTCAGAAGAAGTATCTCACCTAAAGTCCAATGGTCTTGCAGATCTTGAGAGTCGATTCGGTAACAACTCAGCAATATTCAATGAAAGTGGCGGGAAATCCAATGAGACTTTGATAAGTGACAACAAAAGTACAAGCAGCGACGATATTGACTGTGAAGAGATAGAAATTAATGATAATTGACAGCCCTTTTTTTCGAAAATTACTTTATTGTTAACACTTTATATCACAGCCTATAATATAAAAGAACATAATTTATAGGCTTAAACAGTTTCTCTTAATGATTTTTTATGTGTAATTTTAAAGTCACTGGTAATATCCAAAGTGCAATGTGGGATCAATGGATGTTCTTTATTTTAAAGAGCTATAAATGCAAATTTTGATTTCTATGTGATGTGTTTGGTTTTCCTTATTATTTTATTGTAAACTAAAGTCATTTAATGTCATGTGTGGATTGGACAGTTAAAGTTTTAGTTTGATGCTAAGATTAAATTTAAATCTGAAGATTTAAATAAATTAATCCTGCGATTTAACATTGGATTAAACTAAACCTTTCAACTTGAATGTATCCAAGAAGCGTTTAGATGTTATTTATGAATCATTTTAGTTTAATTTTCATAGTTTTTGATTACTTGAATACTCATTCCAATAAAGTACATTTAAAAATCCCACAAAATCATCATATACACAAATAAGAGCTATGCACTTTGATGAGAACAAAATTAATTTTTTTTTGTATCACGAACATCGATAAATTATTTAAAGGTATAAAAAACATTGAAGAAGTGCTATTTGAAAGTCAAAGTTTTCAACATAATCAAAATTTAAAAACTAGCTATTCATTTAGACTCGGTGTAAATCCTTTGGTATATAAAACAAAAACAAAACAAAGCAAAAAGGGGCAGCACAAAGCATTTTTTTGGAAGTTGACAGGGTAAATGATATCAGATGATTATGTTTCATTGACAAAATATTATTTTGAACATAAATAATTGTATATTTAATTTATACATAGGTATGTAAGTATAAAAAATTCATTTTCTTTTGATTTAACCATAACTACTGTTAAAGTTGTCATTTACGTTGTAAAAAAGAACATTTTATGAAAAATTTGTTAAATATTTTGTACAAAAAAAATGTTAAAATAAAATCATTAGTTTGATACTATTACAATTATTGTTTGTATTGGCTAGAACATTACTTTTTTCACAATATAACTCAGCTACAAGGTGTTTATGTAAAAAATTACAAAAAAATTAGTAAGATCATGTCTTTACTTAATTACACCTTTGATTATCGTCTTATTTACAAACATTTTCAACCTGATTAATTTTTCTATTCAGACTTTCGGCATTTCATCTTTAAAAGTTCAACTTGTTTACCTAAAATTATTTTAACGTTAAATTCAAATTTGAATTAGGTAAGTACTTGAATATTCAAATTTATACTGGCCGTTAAATATTCAAATGTAATATTGCTGTTACAAATTCAATTTTTGAAATGCCGCAAATCTGACTTATGTCAGCTTTAAACTTTACAAATTTCTAGTTTATGATTTTTTTAATCGCTTATTTACAGTTATACGAATAGGTATGATTATATGCTATAGTTCTTTAAAATTTTTTGAAAATTTTTAAAGCATGCAACTTTAGTCAAATTCTTTTAAACATCAATTTTATGCTGGTTTTTTGGCTTTAACTTACGAAATTGATAAAACTCAATTGGTGAGTTAGTTTACCTTATGTTATTCCCACGATGGATCGTATCCCTTCCAGTTTGTACTTGGAGCTAAATATACACGACGATTATTGAAGAATGACGAGACTATACCAGCATATGCTGTACGCGGCACACCACTCTGTATAATTATCAACAATTAATGCCAATCTGATCGAAAAATCAATTTACACTACCTTAAAATCGTCCATTATTCCTAAATTCCTACATGTGGCTTTATATTGGTTCCTACTATTGTATTGTATCCTCACAGGACCGTCAACTTTCACTAGTCCAGACCGAAGTTCTTCAAATGTCACCACAGGTGTTCTATAAACTTCATTTATGTATGTTTTATCATAGTTATCCTTTAATAAATAACTTAAGTCTTTTGTCGAAAACGGAACGAATGTTTCGCTTAGTTTTATGTACTTCAAATGCTTCTCAAAGAATAGTCCACTGAAAATAGACGAGTAATGTCATTATCTAAGCTTAATAGTAATTAAATTACATACTTTGAAACACCAATTTTCCCAAATGTACGAGATCGCGGTAGTTCAGGACGTATGCAGACTCTGTCTCTTCTAATTTCAGGCTTTCGAATCCAATCATCCCAGAAAGCTTTCGGCCATTTTGGACCTACATAATATAACATTTAGTTATACAAAGGAGTTGAATACATGTAATATAACTTAGTTGCTTACCAATTTCATCCCATAGCTTTTTACTCATCATCCATCCAAGACCAGGGAAAAAGTCAGAGCGATAAAGCAACTCAGGAGCATTTTCATCAATTAATCCAGACTTTCCATTGTCATTCCATGCAGACACACACCACAAAGATTCATCAGAACGCAATAATGGGAATGTTCCGAGGAAATATTCATAGAAATCGGGTGCGACGTCAAGATCATCTATAAATATAATACATGATGAGTCATAATATAGTTATCAGTTTTATGCTCATTACTCACCTTCAACGATGATAACGAATTCAAAGCCATTCGAAAAAACTGTATTTAAAGCCCATCCATAATGCCTGGAAATTTTGTAATATCCCTTGAACTTCTTATCTTTTGGCATCATCTCAATGTCAGAGAGATCAGGCTGTTGAATTAATTGCACTTCATCCTTATACGATAGAATGACCTCTTTCGTAGCTTCATCTCCGCAATCCTACAAACATTAGTAAATAGGGGCAAATGTGTTAATAAAATGATTATGTTCCGATCATTCGAATGTATTCGAAACACTTGACGTGTATAAATATAGACAAGTGTTTTGAGAATAGAAAATATGATAATTAGCAACAGTATGATGATGTTTTATACCTGCGAAACGACTATAGGGAACTGTTCACGATTTGGTCGATATTTTATTAATAAATCTAATGATCTAGAGATTGAAACACGATTGCACGCAAAGACCACTATTGGAATTACTGGCTTATATAAATCATTATCAAGATACAACCCGTTAAATACAATTTTGCTGTTCGGTTTGTTTTGATTTGATTCAAGTTCCAACAAGGCATTTTCACTATTCACTGACGTGGTTGTTATGCTCTTTGTGTTCAATATTCTTATGAGATTTTGATATCGGGAAATAATTTCCTTTCGATTTTTCGTTTCCTTTTTAATCTCATTTTCCAAAAATACAACTTTTTCGTGGAATTTACTTTTATCAACTTGATTATAATCATAATTCTTTATCACTATGAAATATGTTAATAATGTCCAGAAACCCACGATACCCAATGCAAAAAGAAGACGCTTGTTTGCTCTCATGTCACACTTATTTAATTAAACTACAATTTACTACATTTTATATGCTTTAATTTACTTTGTGAACATTTCTCTCACAAAAATCTCCGGGGTCATTATTAAATGATGGTCCAACTTTGACTTTGGCACTTTCATAGAAAATAAATATGAAATGTATATGAAGTTTTAATGACAGAGATGGGGAGCATGATGGGGGTCTTTAAAAAAATGCACGTCATTTACGAACAACAGCTTAAAAATTTCTTTACCTACCGACCCCTCTATATTTTTGCAATTTAAAGTTTTCAAATCCGTTACAACCTGTTTTTCATTTTCAAGCCGTTCCTTTTAATTACTGTGCTGCACATTATGAGAAATGGAATGAATGGTGATCACTCAAGTGTTTCTTAAAGGCAGTCAAGTTGCAAAAGCTATTTTAATGACTTTTAATTTATGATATTGAATAAAGAGGCAAAGGCGAATTCAAATGATGCATAAAATTTAAATTGAAAAGTTCGTTGAATCTTCAAACATGAAGTAGCACTTAAAAACTCTAAATTGTAATATATCACTTACCTATAATCAAAAACACAACTGATATTCTGTTAATTTTTATTTTTATTTTCGTTTTTCATTAACATTAAGTTTACTTCGTTTTGTAATTTCTTAAGATTATTTGATCATCATTAATTATTATTAATCATTTTAGACTAGTACATAAAATTTTACTTTCTTTAGGAATGTTGAATTGTTAGGGAGATTTTTTTGATTCTCTCAAGTATTTTTTTTCGTTCACATTTTTATGCTTTTAAAGATGAACTGATTTTTTTTTACAGAAATTTATTCGATTTCGTAGCGCAAAAAAATTAATTAAATAGCTTTTAATACACTCATAAGATACATTAGTTCTTTTTTTTTTCTCTACATAATACATTTGTTGGCCGATGGATGAGATGGTTTATTTAACATGAATAAGAATTTAACCCAGATTCTTAAAATATTAATTGATTGAGTATTACAGCGACTAATGTGATTAATGCAGTATTTCCGATTATAAGTGGCGCACCAGATGTTTCAAAATTCTCAATTACTCTCGTAAAGACACTCGTCTCTTCCACTTTTGCTGTATCACTATTTAAGTTCTCAGGTCTTGTATCGTGGATGCTTTCAAAGACATTTTCTCGACTATTTCGGTTCAATTTTTGATTTGCTATTTTAAGATTCTTCAAATTCTCTTCAGTCTCTGTTAACACCATCGTGTCTGGATTTCCCTCATAGTCAACTTTAATGAATGTTGAGAGATTAATTTCATAGAGTTTATTCGAATCAGAATTTGACACTTCACGCTTTCGTCTTTTTCCATAACCAATCTTTCCATCAGCACATTCAACGCCTTTACATTTATCTAAACAGACATTTACAGTTCCACGAAATTGGACATAGTTTGAGTCGGGAAATTTAAAAGCTCTGAATTTGGCAGTCAAAAAGTCTCCATCATCTGTTGCAAAGTTATCAAACAAGAACGGATCAACAGAGCACCTGCAATGGATGTAATTAGAACAATAAGAACTTATTTCAATTTAAAGTTGAACTAATTTCTCACCCGTTGAAAATGATTGTTTCTTCCTGATTGTGTGTGTCTGAAACCTGCATGTAATTAACTCCCAAACCATAGACTGAAGATGAGTTTCTATCCAAAAAGATTTCCATTTGTAATGGCGTTCCTGGAGATACATTCAAATTATCTGATATAAGATTCCCATTTTGTCTAACGCCAACTCCGAGAACTGGTTCCGGTGCTTTCTCAGTATAAACGGTCGTAATGTCTAGATTTCTAGTGATGAGATAAAAAGTGAGCATTTAAAATCAAATTAATAGAAGATCCAGTAAAGTACTTTGGAAGAAATTGTTATGTAATGTATTTGACTATCGAGGTTGGCCCGTTAAGTGCTGTGAAACTGTTTTGGACATGATATGTCAATGATCCCAACCAACCTTAGAATCCAAAAAAAAAAACATTCCATATCAAACTAAATCTATGCTTTGACAGACAATCGCCAAAACGTATAAAACCAATTAATGAACAAAAAATTCTCACGTGGGTTCTTCAAATCCAGCTGGTAGAACATCTCGTCTAACAACAGAATGGGTTTGATAGACCGTTGAATTAAGATTTCTACGCTGTGTTATGCACTTTACGCTCACAAGTTGCTTCAGTTTTCCGCTTTCTATAACAATTTTATGATAGAACGTTTTTATGTCCTAATAAGAAGAAATAAAGAAGAAATTAAACATGATGAGAATAAGAATGCTACGTGAATCAATTAATTGTAGTTGTTAATGAGTTTTCTGTGAAATCAATTCGATTTCCTACTTACTGTTAACTTATTGACGACTCTGATCAATCCACAGTCATAAAAGTTGATGAGACTGAGCTCAAAAACAGCAAGATTCTCATTGATCTTCGGCTCACATTTCTCAATCTTGTAACCGTTAAGACCTTCCAAATAAACTCGAGTATTATTGTCTGGCAGGGCTACGAGTACCTTCATTACATCTTCCGTACATTGTACTTTATGCTGCTGCCCTATAAAGAAAAGAAACAAAACGATAAAAATTTTATTGGCTTATGAATGAATGGTAATAGCATCATCAAGAACGAAATGATGAGTACAATGAAAATGAAACTTAGACAAATGTGAGCGATAAATGATGTTGACGCTATTGAATGGAAAAGAGAGAAGTAGACAAGACACACGAAAAAAAAGTAAAATCATAATCTTCTGTAATGCTCTTGTACATGAAAATGTTGAAGAATCAACGTTTCATGCGATAATATTTCATTGACAAAAATGTATGTTAGTAAACAATAAAGACTTTGAGATTACTTGCTTTTTGAGGAATGCATTTGATATTTGTTGCTAATTATATCGCATTAAATTCAAGCCATTTTGATAAAACTGTCAACTAAAATCAGAATTTCCTCAAACTTTGAATCAGAACCATCAATGAATAATTTTATTCTCTGTAAATTCACAGTTTCAGCCTAAACTTTTACGGTAAGTCTAGCAATTTTCTGCAGAATTAATCTAATTGTTAAGCTTTATTGCTTTCATTAGTTTTAGAACTTTTCTTTTACATATTTTATTCAGCAATTTATTAAGAATCCACAGGAGTTTAATAACCACGCAAATTGCTATTTTTATTCCAATATTCTATAATTTTTGAGATTAAAGAAGACAAACTCAAAATCTCATAACTGAATGGATGGACAGACCACAAACAATAGCGCTTCTTCTTCAAACAAATGTAATAGAAAACACAGCAATGTAAAAAGTTGTAAAGAAGCATCAAATAAGTGTTAATTAAATGTTATTAAATAGATTTTTCTCTCGTTGTAAGCAGTGGCAAGTTGAAGAATGAAACAGCAGTCAAAAAAAAAAGAGTAGTAAGTTTAACTAGCATGTACATGATGAAAGAAGAAAGGAGAAAAATTAAGCCTCAATTAATGAATGGCATGTTTGATGTTTGTGCCTTACTTCTATTTTACGCAAAAGTACGAGATTCAATGCAGGCATTTTCAACTAATTAATTAAGATGGAAATCATTTCATTCATGAAAGAATCTTCAGAATTCGGCATTTAAAAGAAGAAGATGGATAGAAATGGGAAAGAAGGAAGCAAGAAAAAAGCAAAATTTGCGTGCTTTGAAGCACAATACTTAATTTTTCCTTCACTTGACATCAACTCCACGAACCATAAAATAAAAAATTAATTTCATTTCTATTGAAATGGACTGTGCAGAAGGTACGAAATAGTAAGAAACTCAGTAAATACGTTATGAATGAAAGAACTTTCTAACCTATTAGTAATGACTTGTGGTCAGTTATTCAACGCATGCCTTCGTACAAAGAACAGAAATACAGAATAAATTTCATGGATGGAAGTAGCTAACTTTTTATTGCACATACGATTGTATGTTGTTAATTCATTCAGTAGGAAAGAACCATTCATTTCATCTTTTTATCGGTAATTAACCGTTAACCTAACACATTATTCTTTATGTAATTTTATTTTTGCCTTCCAAGTATAATAAATAATTTAAAGGGAGTAATTGATGGTATCTTTCAAGCTTTTAACAAAAAAATCAATCATAGATTAATTTCTGTACATACATAAATTACATGTTAGCTTCATTGAATGTACTAATCAGAAGCTATTGATGTTGATTTTTATAGCCTAATTGTGAAATTATTGAAAAATTATAAGAAACGTGTTGGACTTTAGGGCTTTTAATTTCAAGTCAATAATGCAACATTGATAGGATTTACAGTTCAGATTCTAATGAAACTTTCATGTCATTTCTGCAATAAAAAATAGTTTATGGATAGAAATCATTTCAAGCACTTTAGTTTTTGGATTATGATGGCTATAAATTTACATCCAGCCAGCCATCACGTTTAAGTGACCATAAAATTGTTTTCGGTGTGAATAAATGCATTAAAATGAGATCATCAAGTTATTTTCGATTCCTTCTTATTGATTACGTGCGCTGACCCAAACACAATCCATTACTTGGCGAGTCCAAAAGAAATTTTAATATCAAGAAAATTCTTCGAAAATGAAGCATATAATTTTTAATGTCTAGACGTGTACGAAACGAGGGGATGGAAAAATATTCATTTCCTCTCGAATTTATAATTAGCCACACTTCAATTTTATGCATTCAATTATAATTTAATAAATTAAAAAACAAATTATTCATTATTGTCCGCACCTTCTACATTTCATTCAATTATACTTGAAATTACGCAACTCATTAAAGCAAATAAGTTGCTTATTTCATCTAATGGTTCATTCATAAATGACGTACATCATGAAATGTGATTTTAAGACCCCTTAACCTCGTCTGTCACAAAATATATGCGACAAACCCAACCTTCCAAAAAGCTGTACATCATTAACGAACGACAGCAATCTAATCCAATCCATATTATCAAGGAAAGTAAAGTGAAGCATAACTTGCTTATTATTTCGCGGTTCTACATTACTAGGTAGGACCCTACAGTACATTAAGTTAACATTATATAACTTTAATTGTATTAAAGGTGTAACGGTTTGTAGGTATAGAGGTTACTTATACTTCCATTATTAAAAAATTTCAAGGTTTCATGAATTCACCGCAACAATTCGTTTTGTTTTGAAAGCAGAATTCCCCAACAGAATCTTTTTTTTTTTCATTTCTGACGTCGATGAGAAAAAAGAGAAGAAAAAAAATGAATTTTTGTGGTTAGCCGCATATATCATTTACTCAATAAAAGAATGAAATACTGACTGAGGCTTTTCTAAACGGTATAAAATATGTCATCGAGATGTACTTTTTTTCTATTTATTAAAAAATACTTTGTGGAATATCTATTGATAGATTTCCAATACAGAGAGACAGCTGTCAAGACTATTTGCGTGTTTAAATGCATTACGTGTTGCTGCTCAATGGTAAACCACAATGAAATTTTCTTTATGGATAATTTAGGTTATCAATGAATGGAAATTTAAGCATAATTGTTTGGTTGTGTCTTTTGGGTAGGTATGGGAGGCTTTATTGGGTAGGTTTGTATATCTCTTTGCTCGTTTATTTGTTTGAACAAAACATTTCTGGATCTTTAGTTTCTTAACATACTTTTGAGGCAAAACGTTTCTGCATCTTTAGTTACTGAAAATACTTTTAAGTCAAAACTTTTTGCATCTTTAGTTAAAACAAACTTTGCTTCTAAAATTGTGAATCATTCTGAGATGCGAAACAATTCTGCATCATTATTTTTTTAAAAATTTAACTTCCGCATCTTAATACGAAAAATATAGCCCAAAACACTTCAAACAAACTTAAATAAATCATTACCCAACAATCAGGCAGCACACCCCAATTAAATTCATTACCTGTAATTCAATAAACGATAGATTTATTGCATAATGCAAATTTAAATTCAACAACATTTCCTGAACATAATCTATTGAAGCATCATAGAACATCCGTCCCGGTTTTACTTTGAAACTTATCGTTGAAAATTGATTGCTGCTCTTTTCGCAGAACTGAACTCATTTCATCTATCGTTAGTCATTTTCTCTTGAGTAGACTAATGACTTCCACTGTCTAGATGTATGTTTTCACTGCTCTTGCACGCTTATTCATTCATATTGATGATGAAAGTCACTCTCACTCGCTAGTTGTGTCGTATTTATTTTTTTTTTCTCTATAATTTCATATGCAAATCATCATCAATTTCATAATATATCATAATGTGACACGAATATGTTGATATGCAAGAATGAAAAATGTTGTTAATGTTATGAACGGATTATAATGAAAATGTTGAAAGTTGTAGATAAATTGTAGTGCTCCGTTTTCTTGCTGTTCTGTAAGCTTTTGGCCTCTAAACCAGTAATGTTAGATAAACGCACGTCGACGAGGTTCAAAAGGAGAATTCTCATTAGAATTATGTAATTTGCTGTAATTTGCAGCATTTCTGTTTTACTCTTCATTATTATGCAATTATGACTTATTACTGTATGTTATTTCAATTGATGCTTATTGAGCAAGTCAGAAGATTTCATTATTTTGAAGGTTTCGCAGTGATTTTGACTAATTGGACTCTGGAGATTTTTGGTATTACACATATGGCATGGAAGGTAGCTTAAAGAATTGCAATTATCATTGATTGTTTATAAAAAGAAGTCAACAGATTTTTCCATATCAAATACGATTTTGGAATGATCAAGGCGAGCGATGAAAAGGTCGAGAACATCCAATCATGCCATACAGTAACGGAGAAAAATGGTAGTACAATAAGACTAGATCATTAAAATGGCATCAATGACTTAAGAGTCAGTGGCTTTTGCAATACTCTGTCTACAATTTCAATCTAAAATTGATTGACTCGCCCACAAAACTTGGTAATGTGAGAAATCAATGGAGTTTTGACATTATAAATCCTTTAGAGAGGCTTTGTTTTTGGATTGATCAATACGGAGGTTTAGACTTAATTTATATTGTACAATGGACTTTAAAGTTTTGGAATTTTTGAATTGATTGGTGTTGAATAATACAAAAGAAATTAGAAGCATCTGGACGATTGGATCTGATTCTGGATCTTGTAAACACGAAGTGTGCCCAATGCAGATAAGATAATTAATTTTTTAACTTCTTAGACCCCCCCCCCACCCTCGTAATTTGTATGAAAAAAAAATTTCCTTGTTTGAACCGTAACAAAATCTTAGACCCCCCTCCCCCTAAAAGCGTTACGTAATAAGTGAATGGCCCCTTTAGAAAATCGTTAAAATGTCGGCAAAATTTCAAAAGTATTTTTGAGCACTAGTCAACTTAATAATGAGTTATCTTCAATATTTTATCTTATAAAAAAAGCAAAAAATTTGACAACCAAAAGCTCATTACCGACAATGGCAAAAAAACACAAATCTTAACACAATAAATAAAGTAACTCATTTAAGTGTTCAACCACAAAAGTTGATAATTACGATAATGATAATGAACTGTAAGATAGTCGCCGGAGTAAAATTGTCGTAATTGCTACTTCACACAGCGATCTTTTGGTAATTTAACCTGCATTGTTGACTAGCGTAAAATCATTTCTAACCCATTTCAATGCGTTTTTTTTTGTAAGCAGCTTTGAAAACTAGATATAAAGTTTGTTTCTCTGCTTAGTGCGACTGATGCGGATAAACAAGATATTTACATGCTCAATTACGTGAATAATTTCTAACGACAACAATTGTTCATGACAAAAATTTGTTACTTTAATTTTCAGAGAGACGACATCATAATCAAGCATGCTTAACACGAATCAATCACTTCCTACTAAAATAAATAACTGTTAATGCTACTTGAGAAATTCTTCTTGTATCTTAAAAAATATTAGCAATAAAAGAGAGTCTGTTTGGAGATATATAAATAATACAAAGTGGGAGGACACTTATTAAACTCATCGGGTATATAACTGTGAAAAAAATATCAGAGTGCTATTAACCTTCACAAAATTCGCTTTATATATTCGAATGTGTGTGGACTTAAAAGTATTAAAAAAGATGTAGGATGCAAAATGTCATTAAGTCATCAATCGCGGATCTCATTTGAATCTCATGGATGATTCATTAATGAACAAAGACAATGAATTTCCTTAAAGATATAAATCCAGGATAAATTAGCCATTTCCGCAAGATTCTTAATGCATTCTAAATGCTTAATGACTAAACACTTGCAGATATATAGCATTCTAACAGTTCTAATACATTTTTATTGAATTCTATTCGTCCATATAATTTACAGTTGCAAATCACAATGTAATTTCTCGGCAATAAATTATGTAAATGGTTATTTTAGACGTTGAGAAATTATATCAGATGTATGGGCCCTAAATTATTGCAGGAACATTAATTTTATTGCATTATTATTCATTCAATTTGTTATTAATATGTGTGAAACTAGTTAAATAGTCGTGGTAAGAAAATAGAAGAATTTGTTAAACAAATTGTTTTACAATAGACCCAACAAAATGCTTTCTTTTAGGCGGAGTCTTTCATTTTAGGTAAATTGAAGCTGTCAATTTTGTTTCGAGATAGAAGAAAATAAGATAACAGGTGCTGTCGGAAGCAGGTAATGTGAAGGGTGAGTTGTTGGATTGTTTAGTGGGTCAAGCTAGCATTAATTGTCAAAGGAGCCGCATTTTGAGTATTTCTTTAAGCACTTAACTCAAGGAGTGTCAATGATTCATATTACATCTTCAGAATCGTTGAGGTGTGTCCTTTTGAAGATTAACTGTTATTTTATATTTAAATTCTTTACTGAACACACTTTTGAGGCAAAACTTTCGCGTCTTTTGCTTGATTAACTGCTGTTTTGCAACTCTCTTTTATTAAAATAATTGCTTTCTTTATGAATTCAAAGATAGTTAAAAGTTCATATTGAACAGTCAATTTTCGGACTTCAAAAGTATATAAATAAAACTCACAACATTCATTTTCTCAATTGGCATGCTCAATAATTCAAAAACAGAATAAAGACAAGATAAATCCATTGTCAAATCTTAGATTAATATCTCTAATTCTCATTCAAGAGCCCGGAATGATTTGTACTCAATTCGATACTCTCACAAAAATGGAAATCATTACGTTGCAAAAATTAGGATTCAGATTATAACATTTGAATCAAATTCTGACCTTTAAATATCCGTCTTTTTATTTTGTTATAAATGTTATATTATTCTTAATATTCAGATCGAAACAAATCATGATGATGATGATGATAATGTAATAGGAAACTGACATTAAAACAAAATAATAATTTATTTTCTATAGTAGCGAATGATATTGAATATTATTTGATTAAGTGTTTAAAAATTACACAGCTGGTTGATTATTTGAAGAATATTCTGGGAATTTTGTGTACATACAAGTTTCAATAAAGAATCAGATGCTTATATGGATAGAAAATATTGTATAATTTATGATATATCGCTAGCCAATTTAAAGATTCGCTCACAAAGATTATTATTCGTAGTTCTTATTGCCATAAAATTTTTGCTATTTATACCTTTAAGAACCGCTTTCGGCACATTTAGAAACTTGCTTGCCAACTTGATTGCCTGCCTGTTTTTATTATTTGAAATTCTTTTCTACCTACCTATCTGCTATTAATAACATTATAACGTGCATGTCTTCAGTTAACGTAATGATTGTCATTTTTATAGATAAAAGTATAATTAGATATTTTTCTGGCTTTTTATTCATATTCTTTTGTAAAGTTAATTAAATTCTACCAAAAATGAATTTAAAACGGCCAGGGCTGTCTCGCAGGTGCTACTGTTTATTTAATTTCTCACGGTAAATTGTTTCTCGACTTTATTAAGAACTTTCAAATGCTATAGATTTTTTGAATTTTGATGGAACAAATTAGTTGCACACCCCTTTAATTTATATGAATTTCATTCATGCTTCTTTTGCTATTCAAGCCATAAACATCGATAAAAAACACATTAAAATAATTATCAGGAGACTATCGTAACTGTTCAACTTAAGCTTATGTAGGCTTAGTCAAGGAAATTCTTGACAACTAATTAGCTGTTGACTTATTTAGATATTAATTGAAATTGGAAAAATAATTATTTTTAATTGAAAAGCACGCAAGTGTCAATATATTTAGAAATACTGTAATTAGTTCATAAATCTAACATAACAACACTGAAACAACCGAAAAGTGATTTGACAAAAAACAAAAAGAGTGGCAAAATGAAGACGATTGTGAAAACGTTGAAGATTGATGGAAAAGGAAATGATGATATAGAAAATTTATTTATGTACTTGACTACATAACTTATAAGATTCATTTTCATTATTCTTGCATGGGAATTTTCCCTCAATTGTTTTCAACATTACAGTCATGAGACAATTGTGCGCCGCATTAGTAGCAATGAGAACAAGCACTATTTAAATTAATTCTGCCATTTCTCTTTTGAATCTCGATTTCAAATGAATTGATGGAACGGAAAGTTAAGTGTCTTAGTCATACTTATTATTTATTTATTAATTTTTTCTGCATGACTCTTTTTCATCGTCAACACATTGTTGTGTGTTGCTTGCCTTTTCGACTTCGCATTGAGTAAGATTCAACTTAAATATTCTTCATGAATATAACTTGAATATACCTTTTTGCCATATTTGTAGTAACGTTGAATATTAAAATATATCGAAAGAAAAAAAAAAATCTTGTTTCTTTTTGGGCATTGAGTCTCTCGGCTTGTGTGTGAATATGTGTAGGTGTAAACTTCATTTGCAATCCTATAGCAAAGTCATTCGCATTCGTGATTTAATAATAGACACACAAAGAGAGAGAATATCAGAGACACAGAGCGAAAAAAAAAGATTGAAAGAATATAAAATAAACTTAAGGTCATTAAAACTAACAGCAACTTAACTAATAATTTGTGCAAACATTCAAGTATCATTCTTTCTGTATTTTACACAAGGTAATATATACGAAGAATATTGGCGACGACGATGTCCGCAAAAAAATATATTATATGATTCGCATGTGTGTTTGCATCAACAAAAATTCATGTGAAGCGAAGGAATACCAAAGAACTCACTTGTATTATTGCACAGTGCAGTTTAATCATTACAAAGAAGCCTTAAATGGCAAATGCAACAGCATTATGATGGTGAAGACAAGATACTTTTTTTTTCCTTCAATTTTTCGATCAACTCAAGGCATGTCAACCTTGAAACGTCTGATGGATGATTTTAATGGAGCAGTCTTGAGATTTGAAATAAAAAGTGGGAGGATTGAGTTGTGCATCACGAAGTCTTTTGCATGGCAAATGTCTGGAATGACTTTAAGCCTCGAGAGCTAGTTTGAAAGTATTGTTGAATGTGTTAATTTATTTTGCAATTTGTGAAAAATATTTCCAATAACACGAAAGCTTCCAGTTCTAATGAATATCAAGGTTGACTTTATTCTGTGTTAAAGAATTTAAAGTTTTCACACCTTGAGTCAACGTCATGTTCTTCTCTCGAGTCCATAATAATATAAAACACTTAATTATATGATCGCTGTAAAGCAGCTTACCTTTAGCATGGCAGGATCCAATGAGTAAGAATCCACAAAGTAGAATTGATAGCAAATTCAATTTTCTATACATAATAGTGTGCGTATAGGGAGTTGCTAACTTATTAAATATCTAGATTTATTTTTTATGTGCGATTAAATTTATTGATTATTATTTTTTTTCTCAAATTACTTAATTTTTCTTGCTTATTTGTTATAGCACTAATCACATGATTTATTTACTCTTTTTTCTTTCTAAATATTTATTTCCTTTCAAAGCAATTTATTTTTTTTTATTCTTATTTTTTTATCGCTTTAACTTTATTGCCTTAGAACTATGCAATCATGATCGACTTTGCCTGTATGTTAAAACACACCATTTGATTAATAGTGAGCACACTGTGAGGTATTAACTTTCTAAACAAATATAATTTTAAGATAAATTTGTTAGCATGTGATATAAGGCACGTCTTGCTAACACAACGTCTCGAAAACAACTAAAGTAAGTTGCGCGAGATCGTGAGCATAAAGGAAAGAAGACAAGAAAAAAAACGTTGAAACGAAAAGTTGCTAAAATAAGCATGTGTGTATGAAAAAAAACGAAAAAATAGCAACTACAGCCGATTTCCTCTCTTTTTATATTATTTGAGCCACGATGAGAGTGTCTGTGAATTGCTGCAATTTTTCGGCAGTTTTTTATTCTTTGTGGGCACTTTCGAAACAACGTCAATTTACCTCTTTTCTGGTTAGCTCTTTTTAAATGGGAGTAATGAGACTTTTAGAGTCTGAATGGTTTTCGTTACTGGATTAATTGGTCGTTTGGTAGATTATCGACGTGATTGTTTTTTGTTTTTGAAAATTCAATTTTAATCTTTAATTTTAAAAAACTTAATTTTCAATTTTTTATAATTTTTTTTAAGTTCTTTAAAAAAAATGCGTATTAAGTATGTACAACAATTCACATACCGGCCAAACTACTTATTGTACTTTAGTCTGTTTCTTTATTGCGAATTTTATTTTGTGTTCCTTCATGAAAGTCTTCTTTTATGTTGTTTTGTATCGCAAATCAAAGCAAATAAATGAATATAATCAAATGAATGAGATCTAATAATAAGTCATGGTAAAGGAAACTGCAATGCTTGTATATGAAGGAAACCTCAATTCTTCTTTTCTATCGTACTTACAAAATTTTCGTTTTCACCTTTTCTCTTTGCTTATTATTTATTTAGCAGAAATGACATATCACATATGATTTATATTTAATGATGTGTAGATAATTTTAAGAGAAGACAAATTTGACCTAAAATGTACTCTTTTTAGCACAAATGACTAGTCATGCTTATTAAAAAATATATTTTTTTAGAAGACGCTAATATACGGCAAAAAATATAAGATTTTAACTGTCTAGAGATTTGGCATGAATAAAAAATATTCTTGTTTCCACAATAGAAATCCTTTTATAGGTTTTGACACGATAAAAAGCTCTAGCTTGTTTCTGTTCTTTCATTCTTCATCTTCTCGTTTTAATCGTGACCCACGCAGTATTTTTAATAAATTTGGAACAATAACCTATTTGTCTTAGACATGAATTTTTAAGAGCAATAATTTCATTATGAAGCAATTAGAAGCGAAAATGGATTAACAATAAGACAATACATTGTTGCCGTTTAGTTCTATTTTATAAGGTAGTTTGGGAAATATCACAGAATTTATGATTCGTCATGGCTCTTATCCTAACTGCAAAAATGTTTTGAAATGTGTGAAGCATTTTAATAGACATGGGAGAATCGTGCATGAAAAATGCCATAAATAAAGTCATGCTTAGTTCCTAAGACATACAGCAAAATATTTCACAGAGAAAATTTGACCAAAATTCTACGGCAGTTACGCGGTGTGTATCTCGATGAAAGTTATTTTCCAGAAAATAAACTTTAAAGTCTTTCAAATTGAATTAATAAAGAACATTGATTTTGGAAATAGACGTTAATTTTGTCGTAAATTGATCATCATGGGTTTGGTAGCTTATGATGTCTATCACAAAATGATGATGATTCGAGAGCCATTCGAGACATGACATTATGTCAGCCAGAATTGATTTATAGCTTTAGTTCAAAAACCAAAAATTTACCTGATTCAGGCACAAACATATCTCCTCTGCAACCAATCTTCAATTCTATCCATGAAAATGACACAATTCAGCATCAAAATTGATAATTGGCAGCCTTTGGCTAGTTTTTTGCTTCTGTCATTCATTGTACCACTAGACATAAAGACTCTAAATACTAGCAGCCTGTTATTTCCTACAGCCGGCGTAAAAACACTCATTAAAGTTTAATTAAAGACATAATTTGACCAATTTAAAATTGATGATGACTGAATATGATTCTATATCCAACATATAAAGTGATACGTCTGCCTTCAGCTCTCAAAAACTTTAATAATATTGAAGATAATTTCATGCAGCAAGCAGGTTAAACATCGATAAAAAAAATGTCACGCATGGAACATGATTTATAATTATCCACCTTAATCCCATTGATAATTATTCTCAGCATCGAATATTTTCAAAAAAAAATCCGATACATACTCTACATGATTATGAAGAAGCAGCTCAGTAGGCCAAAAGTTCGAATGAGGTTACTGAATTTGCATCATCACTTAGCTATTTAGATCCAAACAGAGAGTCAAGTACTCAATCCTCTTAATAGTAAGAAATTCAACAATTCTTAATGCTTAATATCAAATAAAAAAAGATATTTTCATACCTTTATTGTTTAAAAACCTGATTGTTGATGATCTAATGCATCGATTGAGAAAGGAAAAGTATGAAATATTTTTACATTGAGGTAAGTTTTATAGCACGAACCTTACAATCTCATTATCCATCTTGAAAGTACTCATTCAATAGCCTAAGAAGGGAATTTCGATTTCTATTAGCATGCACACGTGCAAAAAAATAGAAAAATCATGTTTAATCTCCGAGTGGCTTATTTGTCTTGAAAGTAAAATGTTTAAGTCTGTTTATAGCTACCCCGAACATACAAAGAGCATGCTCAGAAAAGTGAGTATATAAGTGAGTCTACTCAAAAATTATACTCATGCAAGCTCATTCAACTGAGCATGCTCAGGAGTTCATTACGAATGTACTCACTTTATTTTTTTACAAAAACTTTATAAGCTCACGTGAGTGCATTCAATAAGTATACTCTTGAGAATATTAAGAACATACTCATGTGAATTCACTCATATGAGTTCACTTACTGAATATACTCATGAGCATATAACGAGCAAACTCACTTCTGTGTCACACAATTTTTTTTATATTCTCATATGAGTGCACTTACTGAATGTACTCATGAGCATATAATGAGCAAACTCACTTCTGTGTCACACAATTTTTTTTATATTCTCATATGAGTGCACTTACTGAATGTACTCATGAGCATATAATAAGCAAACTCACTTCTGTGTCACACAATTTTTTTTATATTCTCATATGAGTGCACTTACTGAATGTACTCATGAGCATATAATGAGCAAACTCACTTCTGTGTCACACAATTTTTTTTATATTCTCATATGAGTGCACTTACTGAATGTACTCATGAGCATATAATGAGCAAACTCACTTCTGTGTCACACAATTTTTTTTATATTCTCATATGAGTGCACTTACTGAATGTACTCATGAGCATATAATGAGCAAACTCACTTCTGTGTCACACAATTTTTTTTATATTCTCATATGAGTGCACTTACTGAATGTACTCATGAGCATATAATGAGCAAACTCACTTCTGTGTCACACAATTTTTTTTATATTCTCATCTGAGTGCACTTACTGAATGTACTCATGAGCATATAATGAGCAAACTCACTTCTGTGTCACACAATTTTTTTTATATTCTCATATGAGTGCACTTACTGAATGTACTCATGAGCATATAATGAGCAAACTCACTTCTGTGTCACACAATTTTTTTTTATTCTCATATGAGTGCACTTACTGAATGTACTCATGAGCATATAATGAGCAAACTCACTTCTGTGTCACACAATTTTTTTATATTCTCATATGAGTGCACTTACTGAATTTATTCAAGAGCAAATTGTGTACCTTTTTTGAAAAAATGTCAGCTAAATCGAAAACGTTAAAGTAATGAGTTTTTAAAGAAGCTGAATCTTTTTTCCATTTTTTAAAAATGTCAGCTAAATCGAAAACTTTAAAATTGGTGCTCAATAAGATCCAAACTTCAAAGAACTTAGTTCGCCTGTAAAAATATAATAATTTAAGTATGTGTTATGCCATATCTAAATTATTATGTATTTACAGACAATAGCTCCAAGGAAAAGTGTGAGATGACAGAAGTTAAGCAACGCAGAAGATATTTCAACAAGGATGGGTGACCAGATTTATATGTTTCATTCTAAGTATTTGAGATAAAATATTAATAATTTCTAACTCCTTTCAAAATTATTCACAGAAATAAACGGAACAGTACTTAATTTCAGCTAACCTATAATACTCAAATTTAGCTTAATTAATTTTTTGAATTTTGCAACTTCACTTGAGTGCACTCATGAGTGTGCTCAGATGAGCATATACTCATAAATATACTCACTAAGTATATATTCTTTGAGTACGTTTATGAGTATGTACTCTTTGAGAATATTTATAAGTATGTACTTTTTGAGAATGTTCATGAGTATATTCAATAAAAATGTTACATGAGAAAAATGTTGCATGTGACATGTTACCTTCTCATTTGAGTATGCTCATGAGTTTACTCAATGAGCTTAATACATGTCACATAGGAATGTGCTCACTGAGCATGCTCAAGAAGGTACCGTAAGCGCATCACTGAAATGTATGAAAATGAGCACATTCTCACAAAGGCTAATAGGCTCACAAATAATGTGCTCTGAGCATGCTCATTGTATGTTCGGGTACGTCATTTGATTCTTTAAAGGTGCTATGTAAAGGTCTTGGGAGAAGTCACTGGGGCTTTCGCGATGTCAAAACAACCTTCTTGTAATGATTTTCTGATTGTTTTAATTGTCCTTGATCTGTCATGATAATTGACTATGTAGTGTCATATAGTTCGACTACAAAATTTGTTGATGTTCGAAGAGAAGCCTTTTGACATCAACATAATTTTATTTTTAATACCAAATGTTCAACAATACAACTCGGGTTTAATCCCAAAGCATTTAAAAGCTATCTCAATAAAACTAGGTACAGCATAGAAATTCTTCATTTTGTTCCAAAATGTACAACAATCATAATATTTTTTGAGGGAATAATGATAAAACTATATTTTTGTATCCAAGAACAATCATTAAAATGAACATAAAAATCCATAAAAAAATTTCTTTTTCCTCTAGTCTAATGGTTCTTCATTGTCTTATTATGATACAAATTATTTTTGGCACAATTTAAAGTAAAGATCGTGCGAGTTTCATTTTCTATCCAAATTGCTTTTGGCCATCAAAATGTGAAAAAATTGTTTATCTTTTCTTTTCTTTCTAATCATTAGAAGTGAGTGCCGCAAGAACACAAGAAACACGAGAAAATAATAATGACACTTAAATAGCTTAAACTCTCACTGAACAAATAATTGCATGAGTCTTTTTCACATGATTCTTAGTAAGGAATATCAATTTCTTAATGTTCTTCTAATGTGGTTCATTTTCATGTTTCATATTCAGCTCGTTTCGGAGAAAGCAGCATGGCAGATGCTTCAAAATTTTAAATCATTATTTTCGCTTATTTTCACGATGAATTTAGCTGGAATCTCATCCAACCCTATTAGGTACCTACTCCACATGACTTTTTAAAAATATTTCTGGGATTACCAAAAATCAGCGATCATGCACAACCGTTATGAAATTTAAACGTGTCTGCAACAAGCTACACATGTGGAATTGTGTAGAACTCCTGAAATTCTACTCACCGCGAGCTATTCAAGATCTTTGTTTAAGAAAAATTAAATTTATTTTCCGGCTATTAAGTGCATTTACGCAATTACTTCTTAGAAAATTCAATTTCTATTGATAAATGGAAGATTTTGGGGATTTTAGAGATTTAGATGTGATTGGAAATGGTGAGTAGGTAGTGAAATAAGTTAAAGTTCTGATGAATGTTTTGTTAGGTTGTTTTAGAAAAAAATGAAATTAAACATACAGCAGTGTTTACAGAAGTTTCTATGCTTCATGTAACAAGCATAAATATTTATAAAAATTTCATTCCAAAAGTCTTCTAATTTGCTGATCATGTCTTCAACGGGAAATAATAAAGCAACAGTTGGCATGCACATTACCTCGTGACCTTTAATTTTCATCCTTTGTTGACATTTCATGCTTAAATTTAATTTTTTATATCCTTCGTCCTTTAGGAGCATATGGAATTGTATATAGAGCAAGAGATCAAACAAATGGAACTTATGTTGCACTCAAAAAAATTAGGATTTCCATCTTATCGGATGGAATTCCAATGACTACATTAAGAGAAATTTCTTTATTAAAAAATCTCGATTCCTACAATCATCCACATATTGTAAAGTGAGTTGAAATGTCATTTATGTTTTCGTCATGTCCTGCAATACAGTTTTATAAAAATCCTTTAAAGACTTTTAGACGTAATTCATCGAAGAGCGGAAAGAGATAATATGTTGGAATTATATCTTGTATTTGAATACTTAGAACGTGATTTAGCCGATTACATATCTCATTTACCAACCTCAACAATTATACCTACACATCAAATTCAGGTACTTCCTCATATCCTTTAAATCCTTTGAATTAGAAATTTTTCAATTTCTTCTGGATGTTTTGTAATGTTTTTGTCTAAATTTTTACCACGTAGCGATTATCTAGAGAACTTTTAAATGGAATTGACTTCCTTCATTCACATCGTATTATTCATAGGGATCTGAAACCTTCTAATTTACTAATAGCTAGCGATGGTACTCTTAAGGTAATTTTACATCAATTTCTACTGTATCTTTTTACTAAAATTGAACTTTCTGCTTATTCTTCCTACAGATTGCAGGTAAAGGTTTAATTTAATCATTCAATTGCATATAATTATTCAAATTCTATTCCATAAATTAACTTGTCTTTAAACAAGACTTCGGACTTGCAAAATCATATGACTTTGAAATGAGACTTACATCCGTTGTTGTAACGTTGTGGTACAGGAGTCCTGAAATTTTATTATGTCAATCATATAATAGTGGTGTAGATATTTGGTCAGGTGTGTTGTCAACTTGTCTATTCTAATTAGAATCCTTAATTAAATGTTAAATTTCACAGCTGGATGTATTATAGCGGAAATGTACGCAAAAAGGGCTTTATTCCCAGGAAGCAGTGAAGGAAACCAATTGGGAAAAATATTCGAGTAAGATTTTTTGTTTATTTTATGATTTACCATATATGGGTTATGCTGCTTTGTGAATATTAAGTAAATATTGTTTTCTATAAACAATATCAGATGTCAGTAATTAAATGCCGTATAAAATTTAATAATGCGACACTTGACCATGCTAGTCGCTGGTTTAGTATATTAAGTAGATACAAAATTCAGTCAGTTCAAATTATTTTAATGTAAAATTGCCAGGCAAATAATTAAAATAGATTTTATGAACAATATAAAACTCACTTGAGTCGCTTCTCTAGATTCTATCCGAAATGAAGATTAAATATAAAACTTTTCCGATTTTCAATTCTCTTTTCAACAATTTTCATGTTTTACGTATGTTTTTCACCAATGAAAATTTTCTTTTTGATGATCAAAATATTGTTTATAATTGAAGTTAACTTCTAGATTACTGAAGTTGTGTAAAACATTACAAAATACTTTTAAAGAATCAAAAAGATATATTCGATGTAATTGCTTTTAAAATTAAGAATCAGCATAAAATCATTCGAAATTTGAATGTTTTAATCATAGTCAATTAATTCAAGATATCATCGAGGCAGAAATGAAGATTTTTAAAATCATGAGTAACGTTTGTTCTTAAAAACAAAAATTCAAATGTTCGACCACGCTATGTGCTATTTTTTCTAGCATTTAAACATTGTAGAATCGAATCAAATTAAAATCATTTACGCCCTCTTGATTTTATTGAGCTTTTTGGGCCATGTTAAGATTCTTTTCATTTTAGTCTTAGATAGTTTAATTTCGGATTACATTCTTTAATATGTTTTCTATTACTGTACTTGATTTAACAATTGCTGAATGTACATTTTGATTGACATGATTTAGTTTTTAATATTATAACATGTGATTATCAAACTGAATTTATTTGAATGAAATTGTTGTAAAAGGAACCAGTTTTGATGACGTTTGAATGATTCCAATTTCTACAGAACTTTTCTGAAGAAAATCATTTTAAAAATTCTTTAGAGCTTAAAATCAAACTGAAGAATCATTGAATGAATTTTTGTAATGTTTTACGGTCCTCAAACTCTATTAAAATCTATTCTTTAATCATCAGTTTCGTATTTTTGAGCAAGGTTGTTTAACTTAATTCTTAAACATCAAATTTCATCAACAGATTAACAGGAAAACCAAATATTGAGGACTGGCCGAATTGTTCAGTGGATTTAGATCAATTTTTGATGACTATACCATGCGAACCAAGACAACTTATACCAAGACTGGATGACTTTGCAAATGATCTGTTAAAAGTAATTTTACACAATTTTTTTAATCCTTTGAACATTTATTAAGTTTAGAATTAATTTATCATGACAGAATATGTTAGCTCTTCTACCTCAAAATCGATTATCGGCAAGTACGTGTCTTCAGCATCCTTATTTTAATCAAGAACCACTTTGATATTTAGAGGGATAGCTGAAAAACTGTAAATAATCCAATACAAATCTTTACCTGCTAAGTGTTCTTCGAAAATTCTATTTTTATTGTATCACTTATGATTGATTCATTTTTAATAAAAACAGTTTTTTATTACTTTTTAAATATTATACAATTGTTATACCTTAATTATAAATTATTATATTTGTCTTCAGTTGCGCTTCTCACTTAAAATTTCAAAAAGAGCTAAAATATTTTTTTTTTTCATCTTTTTTACATGAACAACAAAATTATTTTTTTATTTCTTTGATAAAAAAAATCATTAAGGCTTCTCGACTTCCTACATAAATTCTATTCGTTTTTGCTTTTTTATGGCTTTACAAAATTGTCATCGATACAGTATTCGAGATCATTTTCCATAATGAAAAAAACCTTTTTATACATTAAATGTTTGTATTTAGTTCCGAAAAAAATAGTTCTCAAGGCTCAACCAAAAAATGCATTCTTAGAAAGAAAAAAGGCAGAAACTTAAATTCACACTTAATTGTAAATAGAGGAAAATAATTTTTGGAAGCTTTTCTTTTTCTCATTGGACAATTTTCTTCAGCTTGATTCTTTTGCAGTTATTGACTCTTATTATTTTATCTAACACATGGAAGCAATTAAAAATTACAGAATTAAGTTTTGAGACAAGTATTATTTTTCTTTTTTATCTGGTTGAACTTTTGGTGGCGCTGGTGGCTTGAAGCATTGAAGGAGGAAGGCTGTGTATAATACAAAACCAACTGCAATTGCTATTAATGCATACATGAACAAATTCAGTTCTGGCTGTCGGAATCTGTTCTTTCTCAGCCAGTCGAGGACTTCTTCTTCTGACATTATGTCACCTGTGGATGAGTAAGAATGGAATACAATTGAGTTTATATTTATTGCTTATGAATTTTATGGAAGTTTAATTGGCTAATTGCTCGGTATAGTCTAATGGCATCTTAGGGTTTAGTCAAGGATATGATTTCAAAAATGACTTATGAACCTTGAGTCTAGCAAGCAACCAGACTAAGAACAACAATGCGTACCTCGATAAATTGAGGGGAATCTCTTGCGGAAGTATACCAATGCTGGCAGTTTTGTTACACCCCACTTTCTTGCATATCGTGAGTCTGCCATTTTTACGAATGTTATATCTAAATTATCAGTTTCGCTATCAATGTTTTCTAATTTCTCAAGAGCAGCTGCACTCTCGTCATGATCGTGTTCGACTGTAAAAAAATAAGAAGAAGAAAAATAAATGAAATTTTTGACTGCTAGATGTCGCTAGTTTAAAAATTTTGAAATGTGTCTCGGCTAAACTTACAAAAGTACACTGTTAAAAATTCATTTTCATCGAGAAGCTTATCAAGCATCTTACGATTTACTTCTTCAATTTCGTTTTTAATCTCAAAAACATCTTGTGATGTTAACCAAGCTAATACTTTATCGTATTGATGTAAATCGCCGTCGTACAACATTGGAACTTGTTTTCTGAAAAACAATTAATTTTTTTGGATTACAACATCCTCGAATTTCACTAATTTATTCACACTTACCGGAAGTATACCAATGATGGTATGTTTGTAACTTCATACTTATGTGCTGCCTCAAGACTTGCAATTTTAACAAAATCAATTCCAAACATGTCTGCTTCACCATCAATGTTTTCAAGTTGCTCTAAAATTTCTTCACATTCGGCACAGTCTTCGTCATCTAAAATATGTCATGTAGAATTTATAATATCTAATTTGGATCTGAAATATCTTACAGAAGAAGACACACATAAGTGGCGATTCTTGCATCAATCGTTCCAACATTCTGTCATTAACCTCCTCAATTTCATCAGCTAATTCTCGGTTGTCATCGTCGATAAGCCATTCAAGTACACTCTGCTCATTTTGTAGATCACCTTCAAAGATCAATGGATTTCCATTTCTAAAGTACACTAATGCAGGAAAAGTCTTAATCGAATAACGTTTCGCTAATTGTGGATCTTGAATTTTGACCATATGAATACCAAATACATCACATTCATCATCAACTTCCTCCAAGCCTTCTAAAATCTGATCACAAATGTTGCAGTGTACTTTATCTAAAAGATATTTAAAAATAAATGTAAATCCTTCAGCACACAGTTTTTAAAAATAATCATTTTTCTTTGGAGAAAGAAAAGAAGCGGAAGAAAAGCCGAGGATGAAAGCATTATACCTGCGGTGTCATCTCTTAAATCGCTGACAAAATTTAAGAGGAAGATTTTAGAAAGATTAAAGTCTATTTTTAATCTTAAATAGATTTATCTTCTGAAAATTGTTAGATCAGACTTTGCTGTCCTGAATTTGTGTGACAACAGGAATGAAGATTGTGTTATGGATGTTTAGTTAAAAGATTATGATGGTTATAGGTATGAATAAGAGATTTTATTAGGTATTAAATTCAATTTAATATACTAAGCATAATAAAATGATTGTAGGAATCATGAAGAAGCTACAGCATGCAGCTTTATCAAAACTACTAGGATGTTATAAGCATGAATTTAGGGTATGTTACTAAATGTCTTTATTAATTATCCTCAAAATTAGTCTCAACCTTTTAGGAATTAAGGTTCAAACAGGTTACAAAAGGATAAATAATAAAAGCATCAATTAACCCACCTGAAACTTTAGTAAAAGCAGAACTATCTAAACTAGCCTAAAATATACAACTATGAATAATACAAAAAATAAGCACTTACAAAAGTATACAGCTAAATATTGTGTCTCTTCGACCATAGTCTCAAGCATCACTCGAGTAATCAGTTCAATTCTATCTTCAGTTTTTTGTTGAATAAGCCATTGCAATACTTCCTCTTCCTCCCTCAATGATCCTTCATATACATTAGGGATGTTTGCCTCAAAATAGACAAGAACTGGATATTCACTTATGCCATACATCTCAGCAATTGAATAATCCTGAGTTTTCACAAATGTGATGCCATGACGATCACAGTCATCGTCAATGTTCTCAAGTTCATCTAGAATTCCTCCACACTGCTCACAATCTCCATTTGACTTATCTAGATATCATTATGAAATATAAAAGCATTATTTACGGAACAAGGATGATTCTTAAGCTAACATGCGACAATATCAAGTATATGAGCAGTGTTTGTGACAAAAGATCTAATCTACAGTTTGACAAAAAAGGAATCAACAATATTTTCAAAAAAAAAACATATGCTAATCTACAAATGTGGAAGTGTCAACATTCAGGTTATTGAAGAACTGGGGGGTTTCATAAATTCAAATCACCCTCGCGTGAATCTGTAGCAACGTGCTCCTCAATATGAGGAACACTATCTCCACTCCCACTTTCAACATTTTGATCAATTGGTGTAGGTGTTGCAGCTGCGTGTGTATCTTTTTCTTTTTTATGGCGCTTTTTTACTGTTTTTGAATTACAATAATCGCAAAGTGTCTTGTTCCCTAAATAAAGTGTGTCGTCAAGCATTTAACAAATTCTAAATTAATTTTGTTACGTCTACAAATTACTTCAAGTGATATAATCATCTAGCTACAAATTTTCATCTGTTTCTACTATTTTTTTGGTTCTATAGATTTAATTTCTTTTTAAATATTTTAAAATTACTCACAAAAGTACACAGCAATTGATGGCGATTCCTCTATAAGTTTCTTAAGTTTCGCACCTTCCAAATCTTCAATAATATCTCCACCTGGATTCTTTTGTGTCAACAACCAATTGAGAATCGCTTCTTCATCATATAAATCACCAGCATAGATTACTGGCTCTTTTGAATGTTGTTTGTAAAATACAATAGCTGGCAATGCAAAAACTCCAACCTTGTTGAAATACATTTGAGTGAATTATTATTATGTTAATTATGTGTTACTGCTAGATTTACCTCCTTAGCCATTTGCCTGTCATCGATCTTAACGAAATTTATTCCTGCACCATCAGCCTCATCGTCTATGTGCTCAATTTCTGCCAACACTCTTGGACATTGCTTACAATCATCGCTATCTGTTGGATTGGAATTTCATTTTTAATAGACATTAAAATTTTGAATAGTTTTGACTAAGATTGTGAGCTAAGTTTAGATTCAAATGTAATAAGATCAAAGAACAAAGAAAATCGAAGACTTCAAGGGAATTTCAAAATCAACAGCACGTGAGGTCATATCACTTTACAGACAACGATAAAATCTTCAAGTTGGCAATTTTATTATTAAGATTTTAGTAGATTCCGATCGAGATTCGTGTACACAAAATTAATGTATAAATTTATAATGATCATGAATCCAAAAATTGTTTATATCATAAATTTACTCACAAAAGAAAACAGCAAGATAATCGGATGCTTTTCTCATTTTCTCAAACATTTTGCGGTTCGCTCTTTCGATGCTGTCGGTCATTTCCATGTTGTCTGGATTTGTGAGCCAATCCAAAACTTCTGTAAGGTGAGAATTTTGATATTTAGAAAGTTTTTATAGGCTATAACAGCATGAACACATGTGCTTTACCTTCTTCATCATCAATATCGCCATCGTAGTTAATTGGTTTTCCTAAAAATAGCCGTTAAATAATAGTAATTAATCAATATAGCCATAACTCTTGTTATTTCATTACCTTTCCTGAAATAAGTCAGACCGGGTCTGTTTCTAAACCCGAACTTTTTAGCCATTAAATCGTCATTCGCTTTAACGATTTTAATTCCGTATTCAGCAGCTTCGTCATCTATCAATTCGATATGTCTTAAAACTTTTGTGGTTGTTTTCTCGTCTTCTTCATCATCTGAAATTTTTTTTCATACTTTGTGTCATGTCAATGTCCATAGACTTATATACTCACAAAAGATCACAGCTAAAAAATCTTTTGCATCGATATATTCAAGGAAAGTCTCACGATCGACATCCTCTATGCTCTCGTCATTTTTCTGCAAAATTATCCAATCGAGAACTTCCTTTTCATTTGATAAATCACCTAGATTGAAAGATTTAATCAAAAGTAAGGTTAAGATTCTTAAACTAGGTTATGAAAAAAAAATTGTGTGAATATTACTTCCATACCTTACATCCTACAGAAAGCTTGTTGAAAGAGATATTTTTTTTTGATGCGAACAAAATTCATGATTTTTTTAAGATTTTAAAAAATTTATTGAAATTTTTTTGAAAAAAAATTTTGAATTTTAAAAATTAATTTTAAAGATGAACTCAAATTACATTTTTAAGGTAAATCATAAGAAATTACACATCTTGAATTTAGTTATTGTGTTAAGTCTAATAATCAACGAAACAAAGTGAAATACAAAAAGTATTTTTTTACGTAATAATTAATAGTGCAAAAAATCTCAGACACTTCTTAGAGGCTCAAAAATTAAATAACAATTAAATAAATAATATATCTTAATAACAAAAAAAAAATAGCAATAATTCAACAATTTACTACATTATTAAATAAAGTGTATTGTTGTATACATTTCATTACGTTTTCTTTTTTTTTTCTTGGCAGCACGATTCTATGTGCGAGAAATTCTCTCTTTATTTCAATAAAAACCATCACAGAATTTTTTTTACCATGTGCGAGTTTGTTTGAGCTGCTTAAAAACTAGACGACTTTCAAATTATTATTTAATTATAACAGACTCTGTGTTTGTGTGTATAAACAACTCTACAAAATATTACATTGTGCACTATAATATTTTTTTAAATATAATTTTCTGGTGGTTTCTTTTACAAATGGATTTTTTGTGTTAGACAAATAAACTACTTGCTTGGGAAATGTAAAAACATAAATTTTGAGGCTTATTCGATCAAAGTGTGGCAACTGATTATTTCTGGTATTTCATTAAGATTGATTTTACATGAAATTGTGATGAAATTAGCTAGAAAATTTATTGCGAAAATTAGATTATTTATAGCACACAGGCGGTGAGTTTCTTGGAGTATTCTCAACAAAACAGGATTATAACTTAGAGATTACTCCGAAAAACCCGCCAAAAAAAACAATTCAAATATTGAAAACTTATAGAAAAGAGCTTAAATATGGCAGTAAATTTTTATGAAAACAAAGCAATTTTCTTGTTCGCCAAAAACTTTTAAATATTAAAAATATTTCAAAAAAGATGGTCAATTTTGACCTTCTTAACATGAATCTAAAATTTCTCTGAATTTTTTGGACGAGTCATTAATTTGTAGCTATTAGAGTTGATCAATAGTTTGAAAATTTCTCAAAAATCAGATCCCAAGAAATACAATTACTGTTGGATAACAAAATGATTGCAATATAGTCTGTGTCCCTGATTGTCTTATTTGATAGAACGACGGAGTTTTGACACCCAAACACTTTCTTTCGTCAATAATTAATCAGAAGGACTCAAATTTGAGGTTAAAAATTCCTAGCTCTATCTATAGCTACCCAATTACTTCTAAATCTCATATATCTTGTTAAAGTGCTTTTCTTCCTTAAAATCATCGAATTAGCTAGAAGATTGACTCAATGTCTTTTCTAAGACAGAAAGAAAGAGCACAGGATAGTTTCCACCCAATGATCGAAATTAATTCAGTCATCAATTTATTTTAAAGCTTTACTTTACATATTCCCAAATTTCTACTACACATTAACTTCGTGACAACGACTTCTACAAATTCATTTAAACGATACAATAGATTTTTGAATTTTTTTTTTTATATAAATGGATATTGACCAATCGATTGGACCAATTAAATTGCACAGCATCAATTTAATTATTTTTTTTTCATATAAAATCTAACTACAAAGTGAGAAAGAAAGAGATTAATTAAAATAAAGGTTAATGACGATGATGTGATAAAGAAGGATAAAAATTATTTATAATAATTGCAAAACACACAAGTTGAAAGTTGATGTGGCGAAAATTAACAGTTTTTTAGTCTACTTCGTATAAGAAAAATAAAATAAAAGAATGTGGTTAAAAATATATATTTAAAAAAAATTGTTTTTATCTACGGTGTGAGCTTATTTTAGAAAAAAAAGTTTAAATCAAAAGAAAACCAAGATGATAACTAAGAACACATAAAGAAAAAAAACACGTTGAACGAATCGAAAGTTTTTATGACAATTTTTTTTTTAATTATTTTGGTCTTTTTTTAAACATAATTGTTCAGAATAACAGAAAATTAGTATGTATGAGTGTGTTTTCTTTTAATGCGAATATAGTTGCATTCGCATCAGTGCTTTCTTTTGCTTTTTACTCATTATCGCGCCGGGGGGTTTATTCAATAAACTCAAAGCATTTTTCGCGACACCTTTAGTCTCTTTTTTTATATAAAAAAAAGAATAATAATAAAAAAATAAGTTATAGATGAGAGATTGTCATTCCAGAGAGATGAAAATTAAGAGAAAATTTTGGATGGAATTTAGAATTTGGGTTCGGAATAAAAATAATTTTCCGAACTTTGAAACAAAAATCAAAAAAAGTTTTCAGCAAAAAAGTTGCAAAATAATAAAAATAATAAATTAAAACTGATTAAAAATTTACCACCAATTGCCTAATTGAAAGAAGCCATCATCATCATCTTGTGCATTTTTACCTTTATCCTTCTTATCCTTTGCCTTCTTTTCTTTCTTATCTTCTTTCTCTTTCATGTCTTTTGAATCCTTTTCTCTTGGCTCACGTTCCTTCTTTCTCCTTTCTTTCTCCTTAACTTCTTCTTTGTCCTTCTTTCCATCTACATCCTTATCAGCCTTTTTTGATGCCTTTCCTGAGTCTTGAGATGCCTTCTGTGGAGTCGGTGGGGATTTTTTTGTGGCACCTTTCTTATCTTTTTTCGTCTTTCCTACCGCCTTATCATCATCATCAGTTTTAAATACAAATGTAATTTCATTTTGAACTGCTTTCGAATAACCAAGGTCAGTTTCGGTTAATACAGCAAGTTTGCTCGATGACTTATCAGATTTTGTTGGACAACAGCGATATGGTTCAACATAAGACTTCTGAGATTTCTTTGCATTACTATTTCCCTTTTCGATTCCAAAGTAGAGACATTCATCATCTGTTTATATAAAAAACATTTTGTCAGTTATTTTTGATATGAAAAATTTTTTTAAAAGATTTTTTTAAACCGACTTTTTAAATTGTTAAAAAAAATTCATCAATTAAGATTTTAAAATTTTTTTCATCATCATTTTGTTAGTAAAATTTTTCTTGTCAAAAATCATATCCAAATATAGATTCATATCCGAATATGAGAAGAGTTTTCTTTGATATGCGATTAGAGATAGACAGCTAATTAATTTTTTAATTAACTGACAAAATGTTTTTTAAATTGTTTTGATTTAGCTATTATACATAAACTTTTTGTTTTAGATAGAAATGCATCGAAACAAGGAAAAAATAATGCAAAAATTTCTGATGGTTTTTGACGACTTTTTTTCATATTTAATTTCTTTTTAAAAACATTGTGTCAGCTATGATTCTCGAATATACAATAAAGTTTTCTTTTTTTCTAAAGAAATCGACACAGTCAAATAACAACAACAACAACAATATACTTTGTGATCCCTTTTTGTATGTACTCAAAAGCTCCATCAGAAAGCTTTTTCGTAAAATTTTATTACATAAAATATAAAGCTATGATGTGTCTGGTTAAAGATGTGTTTGTGTGACTATTACTATTCTTTATTACTATTTAGAGTATGAGATATTAAAATGGAAAAAAAGACAGGCGAGAGAATTTTCTGTTTTTTTTTGTTCGCATCCGATACTTACTCTTTTGATCAACAAGCCACTGGAGGACTTTTTTCTCATTTTTCAAATTACCTGGAATGGAAATGAAAAAGATCTGTTAATCATGATGATAAGGTTTTGTAGATTTAAGAGAAATTGTAGAGCATAAGTAGTCATTTTCAAGTTGAATCTATCAAAAATTGACATAATTTCTTGTTTCCAAAGTCTCAATCAGATTCTAGTTTTAAGAATTTCTATCATATAATTTTAAACTATTATCAATGCTTAAACTAATCTCAGTACAATTTCTTTGAAAATTAATCATAGTTTGAGATTCAAAACCTTATCAAGTTTATTGCAAAGAGTTTAATTCAAGTCTAGAACCCAAATGAAACTCAGATTTTAACAAATTTATTTGTAAGAAAAAGTAGAGTCGATTCGACACAAACTTAATTCAAAATTCATATAGACTTCAAACTTTGTTCAAATAAATCAATAAAGAAAATTAAAACTGATCCTTACCGTCAAACATAATTGGTACTCCAGTTTCATAATAGATTAAAGCTGGGAACGAGAAAACTCCAATTTCATGAGCAAGCTTAATATCATTTGTCTTAACAAACTGAATATTTTGCTTGTCAGTATCATCATCGATGGTTTCTAATCTCTCCAAAACTGCTGGACATGTCTCGCATCTTTCACTATCTGCATAAACAAAGAAAAGCAAGAAATCAATGGTAAATTATATTCATGTACAGCATGTGGATTAAATTCGAAATTAACGCAAAGATTCAATAACTCACAGAACAAAACAGCCAAATGATCAATGTCATTAATCAAAACTTGCAATGTACGACGATCAACTAATTCAATAACATCGGGTGTAGCTTCAATGAGATCCAAGACCCACTTTAAGATTTGATCTTCATTCATCAAATCTCCTGTATAAATAGTACGGAATTTATGGCGGTAGAAAGCTAAAGCTGGCAGTGTTGGTAAGTCATATTCCTTTTCGATGCCTTCATCACTTGTTTTTACAAAGTCAATGTCCTTTTCTTCGCACTCATCATCAATGTTTTCCAATTCATTTAAGATCTTGTGTGACTTCTTGTCTCCTTCTGGGTCTATTTGGGATTTTAGAGATTATAGATAGTAAAGATTTAATAAATAGCTCAAAACTTACAGAAAAAGACGACAATGTGATCATTTTCAGACAAAATCTTTTCCAACATTTTCATGTTGACTTCCTCAATCTTTCCGGGAATTTCCAAAGTATTTTCGTCAGTCAACCATGCAAGAACCTCATCCTCGTCATCTAAGTCTCCTTCATAAATTAATGGATCTTTATTTCTGAAGAATACAAGCTTTGGAAGTTGCTTTGGTGCCAATCCGTATTTCTTGGCAATGTCAAATTCTTCTGTTGTCACGAAAATGATACCAGCTTCATCAAGCTCATCATCAATATTTTCCAAGTCTTCTAAAATTCTATCGCATTTATCTCCTTCTTCACAGTCACCAGTAAAGTACACAACAACGTACTCATGTGTTTCAATTAATTCGCTTAAAATTTCGTCTGTAACTTCTTCAATTGTAGCTGAATTCTTTTGTAAGACCAACCATTCTAAAACTTCATCTTCATTCATTAAATCTCCTTCATAAATTGCTGGAATTTTGTTTTCAAAGTAAACCATTGCAGGTAAATGATCCAATCCATATTCCTTAGCTTCATCAGCATTATCCAAACGTACAATAATGATTCCTTCACGTTCTAAGTCGTCATCAATGTTTTCCATTTCATTCAAGACACGAATATCTTGCTTGTCATCCTTATCGTAGAAAATAACAGCAACATGTGGGAAAGTTTCAATCAACTTATCTTTCATCTCATCTGTCACTTCAGGGATTTCTGTATGTTTCTTTTGATGTATTAACCATCCGAGTAATTCCTCTTCTTCCATCAAATCACCTTCATAAATGTGAGGAATACCGCGTTCAAATAGGACCATTGTCGGTAAATCTTCAATTCCCCATTCGCGTGCCTCATTGTCATCATCAATCTTTACAAAAGCAATATCGTTTTGGTCGCATTCATCGTCAATATTTTCGAGTTCGGCGAGAACCTTTTGTGATTTTTTCGATTCTTTGTCATCTGTTTGGGATTGAAAACAGTTAATTAGACATGATTTTAAAGATTTGATTAGCCTAACTTGAACCATAACTCGAAGTCAACTAGATTTTAAACAAAATGTAGATGAAATTCAAGTTCTAGGCTAGTCCAACTTTTTATTTACAAAAAGATATCTAATTGAGTCACTCACAGAACAACACAGCAACATGATGCATTTTTGAAATGATCAAGTCCAACATTTCATCTGTGACATCTTCAATTTCATCTGAACTTGTTTGCAATTCCATCCATCTCAAGACTTCTTCTTCCTTTTCTAAGTTTCCTTCGTAGACTGTTGGGATTCCCTTTTCGAAGTATAAAAGTTTTGGCAATTTATCAATACCGTATTCTTTTGCTTCATCGGCATTGTCAATTTTAACGAAAGCAATTCCTAATTGGTCGCACTCATCATCGATGTTTTCTAGTTCTGCTAATGCCTTTGCTGACTTCTTGTCGTTGTTGTCGTCTATAGGAAAATTATAATCATATTAAAATTAAGTTCTCGTAATCGTGGTTGAATCCAAATTTTAGGTTTGAGATTTGACCCTTATTGAAATCATTGATTCAAACTTACAGAACAAAACAGCCATTGTACGTCCTTCCTTGACCATTCTCTCGAGTGTTTCTTCATCAACATCTTCAATTTCGTCATTTTCCAAGTGACTCAATAGCCAGTGCAAGATTTCATCTTCATCCATCAAATCTCCTGAATACTTATTTGGTTCCTTCTTCTCAAAGTAGATGATTGTTGGGAACTAAACAATAACATATTAAAATCGTTAAAAACTTAAGACTATAGGAGTTTTAAAGCAGTTTGTCCATACATCCTTAACTCCGTGTTCTTTAGCAGCTCCTGCATCATCAATCTTTACAAATTGAATTCCATGTTTGTCACAATCATCATCAATTTTCTCTAATTCTTCAATAACTTGCAATGAATCCTCATCATCTTTGTCATCTGCATTAATGCATAGAAGTTCATTAATTAGTAAGTTACAAGCATCAATTAATAAAAGCCCAATTAAAAGCTTACAGAATACAACAACCAAATTGTCGATATTTTGAATGAGTGTTCCCAAAGTCTTAGCAGTCACTTCCTCAATTACATCTTCATCATCGCCAGTAGATTTGTTTTCAATGAGCCACTCAAGGACATCTTCTTCTCGCGACAACTCATCTGTGAAGGAGACAAACAATTAAAATGAATTAAGAATTTACATTTTAACGAGATGCAGTTTGTGCTTTTTTTCTTGGCACGAGAACTTACTTTCATAAATAATTGGTGTCTTGTGGCGATAATAAACCAATCTTGGTAAATCTCCCAAATTATATTCATCAGCCAAGGTCTCGTCGTGAATTTTGACAAATCCAATTCCAAGTTGATCAGCTTCGTCATCAATGTTTTCAAGTTCTTGGAGAGCCTTTGCACATTTGCGGCATTCAGGCTTGTCTAAAATATTGGAAGGGAATCAAGAAAATGCATTAAAATTTTATAGAAATTATATGCAATTTTGGAATTAACAGAAAGGATATTTTTAGTTCCTGAGCAGCACAAAAAATTATTAACAGTCACTCAATTGTAAGCAAATCAGTGACTGCTACCTTCAAAACTAATTTTTATGCTGCCAGGAATAAAATAACGAGCGACATTTAGAATTAAAAAATATTCATGCTTATTGCGTTCCTTCAAGCTAGCTTAGAAAAGGAATACACATTATTCAGAATTTTAGTACAATAGGAAGGAAGTTTGAAAGGGCATAACATTCATTTTTAATAGATTTAGAAAAAATGGAAAATGAGCATCATCACTGGATTAAAACTTTTATTCATATTTTGCCAAATTTTTATGGTTGACTTACATTATATTGTCAGTCAAAGTCAACACTTAATTATTATAAGTTCGATTCTATTTTGCATAAAAACATAAGACTTGTAATCCTATCTAAAGATTCCATAGTCTAAATCATTATTAAACATTTAATGATGCTGACTATTGACCCTAGATTAAACTTAAACATTCGATTGTCAGGAAAATCTAAATCCGTCTGTAACTCGACACTTAATTTGTAGATTCGACATAAAAATTTGGCAAACAATTTCAAGGACATCAGAACAGTACACAATGATTCTGATATGTTTAAAATATCACAAAAATATCGAACTCGAACAGCCAATTTAACCACAATCTCCAATTCTCTTGATGTAAATATACACAAATTCTCATTTCAACGTCTTTAAATCATCACATTTTCATTTTCTTTCATTATTATTGTAGCAGTTAAAAAAGATAGGAAGAGCTTGGGAAAAAAGCTTGTCTTTAAATTCATCCAGACAAAATTTTGACAGTTTTGTAAATGTTTCATCCTCAATTGTTATAAATTGACAACAGAAAAAAATTGTTTAGGAAATCAATCAAAAAGAAATTATTGTAATTAATTGAAATTAGCACATTACATTCCTTAATTTGATAAGGCAGTCATTGTTTTATTGAGTTTCAAGACACTTGGTTTAATTTGATCCACATCAATAAAGAGAATAACGAGAATCAAAACTTACTCATCGATCCATGGTCGCAATTACTATGATCAGGACCTAATAGTTTTATAAATTATACGTCTGAATTTTAATTTCTACTCTTCACATTCTTCATGAATATTTTAAGTTTTATAAGTTTTTTTTTGTATTTTTTGTAAATGTTTTCAAAGAGATTTTCAATGGTAACTTGATACACGGTCTGCTTTAGCCATGGAACCAAGAATGTGAGTTGAATCATATTTTTGAATAATTTTTAAGTCAATTTTATGTTTTAAATGAAAACTTTAAGGATCAATATTCTTGATTTTAGCATCGAATTCAGAATAGTTCATATTTGTATTGAATTCAAATATTTCTTTAAATTTTGTCAAATTGATCCATTCACACAAATGGGTTAACTGTAACCATTGAATACTCCTCTTTATTTAGTAGCTTAAAGTGCATAACATCTTGATCTAAGGCAATTTTTGTTGATCCAAATCAAAGCTTTATCACAAAATATCCCTTTTAAAATACTTTAAAAAGCTCCCTTAGACATCATTTATGAACATCCCCCAAGTGAATTTATCATACTACCACATGACACACAATTGCTTAAATCAATTTATTCTACAATCTAGCTACCGTAAATTTTTATAAGCCAAGTAACAACGAAAAAGCTACAAATAGGTTATAAAGTGATAAAAAAAATCAAATATCTTTAAGCATCTTCAAACCTAAAAGTATATAACTTGTAGCTTTCTCCTGATTACTATCATAATAGCATTAAGAATAATCCAAAGTCTACTTACAAAACAGAACAGCTACATATGGTGTCTCCTCAATAATTTTTGATAAGATTTTTGAATTAACTTCTTCAATTCTGTCAGGTAAATCCATAGCTTCGAGCGATGTTAAGAAGTCCAAAACACCTTCTTCATCCATAAGATCTCCATCATATATGATTGGTTCTTTCTCTCTAGATTTTTTTGTTATTTTATTAATTATATATTGAGTGATATTTTGAGATAATTTGTGTATTAAGTTTGGCAGAGAGAAAAGTGACGGTAAGATTCAAATGATTAATTCAGGTGGAGCTTCATCATTTTAGAGACAATACATTTTTGAAATACAGAAGAATGGAATTTGGTTTAAATTTAAGGAGTATTTCGTAGATTTGTTCTATTTGCAGATCAATTTCCACCAATCTTAATTATGAGTTCAGAGATTAACTTTATATGAGAACCAATCACTTTAGAGATTGACTCTTTTGTAAGTCTCATGAATCACAAAGGATCTTCTATTGATCTGCAATGGCTTAATACTCACAATTCGGCTCAATCTTCGAAACAAAATTTGATAGATTATCCTACTTATTAAGCTGATCAAAACTAGATGAAATTCCTTAATGCAGATAAAGTTAACATTTAAACCAAGTCATTTAAACTTCAAACTAAACACTTTTCAGTCTGCTCTTTAAGAAATACTTTAAAAACCATCCGAACAACTTATTATGACTTCAAAAGTCAAGATCATGACAAACATAAATTTCTCAAAGCTGTCACATGATATTCAACAGACACATTAATGTTATTCGGATGTAAAGTTGTAAAATCATACCTAAAGTACGTAAGTGCAGGGAAATTTTTGATTCCATATTGCTTAGCTAATCGTTTATCATTAATTTTAACAAAATCTACACCGAATGAGTCAGTATCGTCATCTATTTTTTCGAGTTCAGCTAAAACTGTATCACATGTCACGCAACTTCTAGCATCTAAAAAAGAAAAGTATTAAAGGAATACATGTGTCATAATATTGCATAAATCCTCATTCAGATGATTCAATAGCTATTGAAATTATTACTCAATGACATGTTTGTAAATCAAAAGTCTTTCAATGTGTGAAAAAAAGGGCTTTGAGGAATGAAAAATCTTCACATTTTCCTCAATAAATCACTCAGATAATTTTAGATCTTCTTTTCTCTTAATTATTCGTGTACAATTTTTCATTTTTTTAATAGATTTTCCGATTTTCCTTTTTTTCTATTGTAGAAAATGAAAATAATTTGAATGAAATTTTCACTTGCTTTTGTGAATGTAACGCAATGCAATACAGACATCTTCATTTTCACATGGCTTTGGATATAAATAGACAACCTTACATACAATCTTATAAGCCACACAAACACCACCAATCTTAATGTTAATCTCTTCTCTTCGTTTACAAATTTTCCGAGCTCGATTGCCTGAAAAACAGGTTGAATGTTGTTGTTGTTTCTCTCGTTTGTCTGAGAATTAAATCAAGTGTAAGGCAACAGGTGTATTGAGAACACATGCACGATTTGACTTTTTTTTTTGTTTTCTTATTCTTGCTTCTGTTCTTATTTTAGACAATCCTATTAAGCAATAAAATACAGAGACAGTGAAAATTTTCATGAATGAACAGAATCTCATGTGAATTTATGGAACCGGATGTGATTTTAAGACGCAGATAATTATTTGTTTAACGAAGCCTATCCAATGGAATTCAATAAATGTTATAATTATCTTCTCGATTGCAATTTGTGTGGAAAATCAACATAAACTTTTCACGCCTGAAATAGCTTAACGTCAACCTTGAAACTGATCACTTTCAACGAGAGAAAAATTTAAACTATGTAGGCGCTGATAATGTGGCAATAAAATGCATTCACACTGAAAACTTTTCAGCATTAAAGCAGTGGGAATTCTTTAAAGATTTCATTTTAAATCATTCGAATTGATATCCAGGAGTGAAAGTCAATAGACTCTTGATTCTTGCGTCAGACAATTGATGAGTAATGGAAGAAATTAAGTTTATTGGATGTTTTAGTTTAGGTTGAGGTTGATTCTTGAAAATGTTATAAAATAGCAAATCAAAAGTTGCGGATCTGATCAAAAATTGATGACAAATCAGTTTAAAACCTAAAAACAAATCTTCTGAATCTTTTAATTCTTAATCCAATCAATTTGTCTGCAATTTCGACATGGTTTGAAGAATTTATCAAGCTTTTAAGAAAAGTCCATGACTTGATTTCCTTTATATAAATATTTAAATTTAGGATAAACAAACTCTAGCAAGCGCCACTTCCAACTACAGTAAATATCACGAAAGTATTTCGATATGCGTAATTACAGACATTAAATTGTCTATAACTCGCAAAAGATTGGCATAAAAAATTAATTCCGAGTTCAAAATCCTTGAAAATTCGTCAAAACAAAAAAGGAATCTTGCCTTCTTTAAATATGAAAAATGTTTTATGTCAGAAAAAACATGTGATTTAAATTTGCTGAGCAAATAATCTTGTGCATAACAATTTCGATAAAATTTGACGATTGCTTAATGATTTGGAATCAAGAGTGTAAAACTGTTGTAAATGATCAAAAACAATTGGTCCAAACTGAGTTGTGAATTCTAAGACAAGCTTTAAATGAATGATTTGTGATTTTGGAAGTGCGATCTTAAAAATTCCAAAAATCATTCAATTTTCTTGAAATCTCTCCAAAATGTTCACAGTCAGTAAATTTCATTAAATTATTATTTGGATGGTCTGCAAAATTTTCAATATTTTGGAAGTTTTGAATATTCCGTGCAGTAAAAAATAAGATGCAATAAGCCTTCAAAAAATATGGAATGTTGCAAATTAGGTGCAAAAATTTTCAAAGATTTTTTAAACACATCAAACTTAATATTCACAAGATACTTATATGTACGAAGTTTATCCATTATCATAGTTTATTGTTCGAGCTCATGAAAATATTTAAGTTAAGTCAAACAATTCATCTTGATGAGCAATTCACTTCTGTTTATAACTTATCTTTAAACTAAAGTATTATTCGCATAAAATCATGTTTAGGAACTGGATCTTAAAATATTCACAATAAGTAATCACAACAACCATAAAAGTTTAATTTTTATATTGTTTTCCTTAAAAGTTGTTCTTTAAATGTAAAGAATGTTGGCAAAAAATAAAAATTTTCGTGAAAATTGCTGTAATGAGTCGGAAATGGAAGATGAGTTTATCAAGGAAATGTCCTTTGAGTCGTTAGGATTTGAAGTAAAAAGTTTCCCAAAGAATTTTGCATGCGTTAATTATCCAACATTTATTCTTTGCATTGAGAAATTCATCCAGAAATTCAAATTTTGTGATACAGTCATAGCTATAGGAAAGGAGAGATTTAATTGCCATTTTATAGTCATCAAATGTTTCTCTAAACATTTCGAGAAATTCGAAAAGAATACGACTTTAATAGAACTTCCCACTGATCAAGTTACGCCCAAGGCATTTTGTGAGATTTACGAATGGATGTTGGCAAGTGAAAATCACATAAAAAGGGAAAGTTTCGCAGAAGTCTTTAAAGCAGTCAGATTCTTACAAATCGACAAATTACTACAACATTTAATGATGATAGTCGACGATCAGCACATCATAAGTGAACGAGAAGCTATTTCAATATTTCTTGAAGCTAAACGGGTCAATGCAAAGTGCCTTCAATCATTCATGGTCGGGAAAGTTTCAAAAATCTTTTTAACATTTGTAGCATCAAAGGAATTTCTCGAATGTACACTGGACGAAGCACTAGAATTTTTCAAATCAAACCGAATAGCTATAAATTCAGAAGTTGACATGATATTTACAGCCATACGATGGTTGCTGTATAAATGGCCGAGACGTAAAAACAACATTAAGGAGATACTAAAGAAAATAAAATTCGAATTGATTGTTCCGTGGCAGCTGGTGGAATTTAAAAAATATCCTCAACAACTGGGACAAATATTTCATCCAATTGAAATTCAGACTGCAATCGATGAAGCTTTATCGTATCAATCAACGCGACATATTCAGACATTTGAGGAACATTCAAGCGAACGACTGATTGTTTCACGAAGAATCATCGACGATCCACTTTGGAAAGAATTTGAGTTTGAGAGGAACTCAAATGTGCATGTTGGATATAATAGTTTTAGACAATACCTAAAGAAACTCAATGCTTTTCACTGGACTCGAATTGAATGCAGAGACAATAATAAAATTTTGAATCCTTAGTCACTAGCCAAATAATTTAATTGAGACTTTTTTATGTAGGAACGAAATATCCTCTCGAATGTATCACCATTTAATCATTTTTGATGTTCAGGTCTTAAAAAGTTGCAGCAATTTTCACAATTTCTAATTCATGAGTCTGACTGCACTTGATATTTTTAAGTCATGAATTCATCACTTCATTACAATATTTTCTTTCTCAAGGTCTGCAATTGTTTACTGCTACTTTGTATGTTTAAGACTACTGTAATACCTTTTTGGCAGGTGTTTAAAAGAAAGTTTTGAAGGATTTATTGGATGAGATAATTTTTTATGACAAATTGATGTTCATGGAAAGTTTATCTTTTCAGATGCTATAAACTACTTAGTTCTTAAATTTAGCATTTTTAATGGTAGATCTACAGCATTTTGGAACTTAGCTTTTAATTTTTTTGAGCTATTTCTCTTCAAAAACGATAGACTTTAATCAGATGGAATTTACACTCAAAATGTAGCTCGATCTAAGATCTACATTACTTAATCACTAGTCTTTATTCAATTAAGGACTCTAAAAGTCATTTTTGACATTTGACTTCAACTCATACAGCCGATAGTTCTGTCAAGAAGAATAAGTCAAAGCTTAAGATGTACACTTTAGGGTTCTAACCTAATCCTTTCTAATGCCTAGTAAATTTTCAATTCTCAACAAAACATTCGGAATGTTCTTTGATCTAGTTTGGCAAATACAGCAAATCTAATGAACAGCTTCTAAATATCAACAACTTTTAAATGCTTTAATCTACATTTTTCTAAATCTGAATCACAGAAACTCACATAGAAAGGAAGCTGGTTCAGGAAACAAGGTGTTTCCGGTTTATTCTCATCAACATTCTCATCATTCCAAGATCAAAATGACATAAAAATCTTGCAGAAAATTAAAATGACAACAAATTTGTTGTTCCTAAACCCCTGAAAACATCCTACCATTCAAAAATTCAAGAGGATAAAAATGAATAAAAGAAACAGAAATTATTGTGAATGGCGGTATTGCAACCTGTTTAATTCTTTCTAAGTTTGGTTTCACTTAAATTCACACTTGAAGTAGATTTTGGCAATGAAATTAAATTATTTCTTAATTAATAAAAATCTTCTTTGTAAAGTATAATCAACGCTTCATGAGTTTCATTATGAAATAAGAAAAGAAGACTTCTCTTAATATCTGAGATGATGATGAGAAAGATGTGCTGATGAGTTTAAGACTGAAATATACTGTATGAATCAGGTTTTTCATCAAATAACATGCTACAAGTGCTTTATAAATTAATCATCAAGATCTAAACGGCTTCTAATTATGAAGAAGAATACGAAAGTGAAAAGAGATCTGGATGAGATGTTGTTTTGGGGCTGTAAGTGATGTGATTATTTTTAACAGCATTTCTAATTTTGAATATTTTTTTGGTGGTTTTTGTAAACAAACAAATTTAATGAATCGAAATTTGCATGAAATCATCACATTTACATCTTAAATAAGTATTACAAGATGATATACGTGTAGGAGGTATCATCATCTATGCGATGCAAGCAACAAAGTAGTCTATAGTGTCATGAATAATGAAAGTTTCAAGATTAAAACTATGACAAACATTTTGAGTGCGTTCAGTAAAGTTTTTGAATATTTTATAGCCGTTATATATGAAAATCAGCTACACTCAAGAAAAACACTCAAATTGAGAAGAATCCACTTAAAAAGCAATTGAAAAGGATGATGTTAAAAAGATAATTTATTTTCATTGTGATTATCATTAAAAAAACTAAAGTCACAAGCTTGTATACGAGGTCTACAATTGCAAAAGACAATTTCACAGAATTTCTAAAAATAATCATCAACGGACTTGAACTCTGTTTGAAACAAACATTATACATATATATACGCACACTTTTCATGAAAAATGAATATACAAATTATTTCACACATGAGTTTCTTCATCGAGTGATGATGATTTTGAAGAAAGAAGTCTCTAGACACAAACATCAGTAGAAAGAAAGAAAAAAGTTTATAAAGGTAGAGTCAATTTTTATCTTGTTTTTTCTTTTATTTTATTTTATTTCACAGAATGAAGCAGAAATGTGAAAAATTTCAGTAAATAAATACAAGAGAATGTTAGCTGAGCTATATTAAGATGCAAGGAAGTGAGTCGATTGAAATAACAAAAGATGAAATAATAGGAATTGACTTAAAAATTGTCTGTGGTTATTGCTGCATATACATTCACAGAAAGAAGCTTCAATGTCACATTTTCAGATGCACTTTAATCATTATTATTTTTTCATAATAATCATATTGATCATATTGAGTGTAACTAGGCACAAATTTTCTTATTTTTCACATTTTTCTCCTCATTTTTTATTTTTTTTTTTTCTTTTACAGCTTTCGAATTTCTTTTTGTAATTTTATTTTCTCATTTTTCATCACATATACACACAGAATACACTTTTTGAGGTTTTTTTTTTCATTACGTAAGTAAAAAATTTTCATTTTCCTTTAAATTTAAATTCGAAAGTCAATTTTTTTTTTACTTAATGTCACATGTCACTTGATGGACGCAACTTACACCAATAAACAGCAACGTAATCCTTGTCAGCTAGAATCTTTTCTAACTGTTTGGCAGAAACTTCTTCGATCGTTGGTTCAGGTTCAGCTGGTGGTGCAGGTGAACCTTTTTTACTACTACCACATTCCACCCATGTTGGAATCGCGAGAAATATCAGAAAGATGAAAATGGGTGTCGTTATATATTTTAAGCGCGAGCTTATCATCGTATCTTTAATTATAGAAATTTTTATATTTTTTTAACTTATGAAATTTTAAATTTCAACTTTTTTCACTTTTTCAATTGAGAAGAATTTTTTAAAAATTAATTAAGTGACTTTATGGACAACATTAATAATTATTTTAATGAAATTTAAAGATATGAAAAAAAATTGTATGAAAGTAGCCCGAAAAGGATTTTTCAATGGGGAAAAAAAGATAAAAATAGAAAATTTTCTTCTTCTCAATCGAACTTAAAATTTTATAAAACAAAAATCTTTTCTTTTAGTTTCGCACTTCTCAAAGGTCCGCTCAAAACTACATCCGAGTGAAAATAATTTTACTCGAAATTTTTCACGACTAACGACAAGATTTCACGAACATTATCGATCCGTGCACGAATGTCTTTATCACAATGCCGGGTTTCATTATCACAGCATGATCGTGAGTTGATAGAAAATTTTCAGTGTCCGATGAGAGAATTTTGTGAGATTCGGCTTTGATCTCTCAAAAATAGCCGCACACATTTGAATATTCTGCAACCCGAAATCGATAGCTTTAGTTGTGTAGATTCTGACGTATGACGAGAGGATCACCGAAGAGCATTTGCTGAGCACATTTTCCACATGCCATGCTTTTAGTAATCTGTAATGAATCATCATCATTTAATGTCGAAAGAGAGAGGAAGACATCACTCGGTTATAATGTAAATAATCTTTTATTCATAAAACAGTTTGAAATTAATAACAATAAAAACAATTTTTTTTTCTCGAAAAATATCTTTTTTAATTAAATTTAATATTTTTTCACTAATTCGTGCTTAATAGCAGCAACTTTTAATGTAGCTTAGGAATTGTTTATAAATGACGGTCATCATAAGATTTGAATATTATTCTTCTCTTTATTGAAACATCCAGTGCAAAAAATGAAGAAAAATCCAAATTTTCAAGATCCGTCATTTACAAAAAAACCCCGAACAGGAATTGATGAAGTTCTTAAATCTTAAAGTTTAGATATGCATCATAAATATCTAAAAATTCTCTCATTTTTATTCGTTAAAATTTATGTTAAGTTTAATGCCGAGGAAACTTTATTCATTGACTTCTTTACTAAGTATTTGCCCTTATTAATTTTGTTCCTAGTTTCTAAAATCTTCAAAAGTCCTACAAAGATTGTCAATATAACTTTTTATTAAATCTTCAATGTGTACCTACGAGTACCTTGAGTTATTATTATTGTTACTATTAATTGAATTATGAATTTTTTAGGCATGAATTGTTCTAGTATTTTCTCAATTGCTTTTTTTATCAATTTGAACTTACATAGTTAAACTTTAATTTTAAGGAAATCTTTACTAGTTATTATTATTATTATCATTATTAGTTTCTAGACTTAAAAATTCACAGTTCTTTTCAAAAAATCAATAATAAGGTTTCATTTGAAGACACAAATGTCCCAAAGTATCTTTTCAAAAAACTTTAAATCTCAAAATCTAGTTTATCTTTCTTCAATTTACAATAAGTATTTTAATACTTATATTGTTCGAGATGAAATTTGATTCTTTTAAGCCGCAAGTGGTGCTTGTTCATAGAAATCTGGTTCATCTTCAGCACCATCGTTAGGTTGATTTCCATCAATCTAAATTGGATAGAAACAACATGAAAACAATACTCGATTATTACTGCATTAAGCAGACATAAAGACTTACCGCTCTCAATTCCAAAGGAGTGAAAATTCTCTCAAGCTGCTGTCGAATAGGAACCATCATCATCAAAATGAAGGGGAAAGCGAGAGAAAATTTAGAAGACTTTACACCCCACAGCAATGCCAAAGCGAGAACTTGAGTAATGGTAAAGACATGCATTTTCCATGTTGGGAGTCGTCGAACATAAGGAACTTGTGGATGATGCTTCACAGGCATAAAGATTAGCCTCAATCTAAACGAAACAGATGTCAAGAACTTGTCAGAGAAAATACATTTTATTAAGCCATACCTTTCAAAGAACTGTACACCAATCATTGAGCAGATACCCATATACAAGAACACACCGAAAAGCACAGCCATTGGAATCTGCTTGAGCAATGGTGAAGCAAAAAGTGACAATCCAACCAATAGTGACACGAAAAATCCAGAAAGTCTTTGTTCCTTAATATCAGCAATCTTTGGAGAATCACCAGGAGCGTGATTGCTGAAAAAAATAACCAGAAATGTCATTAAAACTGCAAAAGAAGTCGATAAAACTTAAGACTCACGTTGACATAATTGTTACAGCTGATACGTGAGTAACTGATCGTACAGTAGCTGCACAATGCCATGGCAATCCAAACATTCCACAAACTGTATTACAGAAGCATAAAAGAACAATATCCCAATGCAATCCGTTGCCTTTTTTCAAGCCTCTTTCAGGTTTTCCAACAATCAACTCGGAAATTTGTGTCTCCATAAATATCAAAATGTAGACAAGCAATGCTGGAACTAAGCATACAAATGGAAGCCATGCTTCTACTGGTCCGAAAGGAATTAACCAGCCTCTCTGTTCTGGTTCACTTGGAGAAATTCCATCAGGTACCTAAATTAACATAATTCATGAATCTTCAATTGGAACTATCTTCAAATTTGAGAAACTACTCACAGCCAACTTATCCGTAAAAACTTGTGGAACAGTCAAGTCAATAGCCAAGAAAACAGCAATTGCGATTGGTACACCAAAGTCACCCAAAGCACGTCTTGCATTTCTTCCAAGGAACTTTGAGTTGCGGAATATTTTAAGACTATAAGCAAGTGTGAATGTGCCTAATGTCAATAATGTACAGAAAAGTGCTGTATTTGGTTGATTCAAAGGTCCTGTTGTGTCCCATGGAAGGAGCAAATTAGGTTCACTAGAAGTAGTTATTTCAGTTTCATTTGATGACTCCAAAGCTAATGCCTGAGGCGCATCTGATAAAGTTCCGTTAATTTCATTCATAGCATCATTGAGCAATGGTATCACTTGTGTTGTTGTTGTAGTAACAACATCAGATATGTTCTTGTAAACATATTCAGCAAATAATGGATGACGTTTGTATGTACTTACTAGTTTAAGTGCAGTTTCGACAAGATAAATTAACGTAATAAGTGCTGAGAAAATTTCTTGTGTAAATCGAGTAAAAAGTCGAACGTAGGCACTACCCTCAAAGGCCGCCATAGTTAAAGCAATCGCTGATAGCCAAAATCCTATATAAACACGAATCATCAGGAAGTTGTAGCCCATCTGGGTACAGAATTGCATTAAAGCGTCATCGAATAAAATTAAGGGACCAGTTGTTCCGACAAATACTAAAGGCTGCGACGAGAATGCATGGAATATCATTCCAACGAAACATGCTGATATCAAAGTCTCAGAAATACCCACAAGATTGTTAGTCTTACTTCCAACTAAAGCACCAAATGTGATGGCTGTTTTAAGAATGAAATTTGATTAGTATGGATTGAATAAGGAACCAGTAAAGTGTTATTTTACCTGTAGCCAAACCAGCAAAGTATAAAAATAATGTTGCAGCAAGTGTCTCACTATTTAAGCCGTCTTTAATGTCACTTTTGTACATTGGCATACGACGCTTGATGTCATTTATCATTCCACCAAATAGTCTACCTTTTATGTGATAAAAACAATGGATAAGATCAGATAAGATATGAATAATGGACAATTGCTAATCGATGACAATGGTATGGATATAAAATGAATCTATAACTGAAATCTGTCTAAAATTGAACAACAACTGAAAATATATTTAATTCCAATTTTATTTCATAATCTGGAATGTTTATTGTGCATATATAGCCATTAATATGAATATAGCATAGATCTGATTATGATTAAGCATATGAAGCTACTCTATTTGAATAATCTAGTTAAACATAAACTAAAAGGTCAAAAGCACATCACTTCTTGGTTCCAAAGAAACCAGCTACCCAGCCAGTCAAAAATGCATAAATCGCATTATGGTTGAGAGATTGTGCTAGAAACATGAATGCGTAAATGAATCTCCTTCCACTTATCGAGCTAGGATGTCCATTAAGACAGCAAACTTTAGTAATTCTGAACATCCCAACACTAAGCTCCTTAATGCTTTTAAAATGTAAAGATGATTAGTTTTTAAAAATAACAAATACCTGTCTTTCTTAATGGATCATCTGGCTGCTTCTTATCCTTGTCATCGTCATCAGCGGCTGCCAACAATTTCTTCTCCTCCTCGCTTGTAAGCGGTTTCGTCTTTAATTTCTCCTCAATTGCTTTCTTCTTTCTTGTACGAATCATTTCACTGTAAAATTTATGAGGTCAATAAAATGAATGTTAATTGGAATTAATTAAACTTACTTCTTGGCTTTGAGCTCTTCGAATGGCAATAAATGTTCCTTGTCCCATTTTCCTGGAGGTAAAACGATTGAGTCATCTAAGAACTCATTAATGGCTGATAAAAGCTCTTTTCTGTCATCAGCTTTGTATGCAATGTTATGGAAGTGACGATTTGACATCAATGTGGCAATGGAACGACCTACTTCATGATAATCTAAATCTGCTGTCTTTGGTCCTAAAAGAATGAACAAGAAACGCACTGGAATTGGAACTTCTGTGATGGAGGGCATCATGATTCCTTCAGAAAGTCGAACAAAAGCTATTGTGGGTTGTTCGAGGAACTCAACGGAACCGACCTAATTAATGAACAGACTATTTTAATTCTGAAATTAAGTTTGAATCTTTCTCCATACCAACACAGTCGTTGCTTCCGCATTATCAGGAATTCTCTTTAAAATTGTTTCTTTAGTAATCTTCTTTAAATCCTCTTGTGATGCTGTATAAGTAGTTTCTTGTCCTTGACTCATTTCAATTTTTGTGTCAGCAGTACTGCCATTACGGAAGAGATGAGATCCATTATTTGTTGCCTCACTTCCGCCAAAGAAGCTTCTCTTGCGCTCTTCACTGACATTCTATGTAGCATAGGCAGGAAATTTATATTAGTTTATAACTTTTGACAGTTCTTAGTGTCTATAAGCTGTAAATTACTATTTTATAAAATCAACACATTTAAATTAAAGAAAGCTCAAAAAAATCAGCATTAGTCGATTACAAAAAAATAACAGGATCAAATATAAAAAGCTTTCAAAAGCCAAATTGTAGTCGGTGTATCTACGACCAGGAGTGTAGCCAAGAGGAAGTCAAATTAAGTCCAAAACAAGAAATTTCAGATAAAATTGATCGGACCAATCTAATATTAGATTCTAGCTACACCCCTGAAAGGATTTAACAGGAAAAAAGTCACAAATCAATTAATTAATTTAAAATTACAAAAAAAATGTCTAGCAACAGTCGAATGCTTCTTTCAGCGTCATAAAACAATTTTAAGCTTAAGAATTCGAATTGTTGCTTAAAAAAGCAGTAAGTTAAAGTTCTTGGTCAATTTAACATGTTGCATCGAGAAAGCATAGAACTCCTTTACTGATGTTATTTCCTGCCTTGCCATCAGGTTCATTGGGGTTCAATCACTCTTCTTTGACGTCAAAAATGAAGGTCAATAGCAATAGTGTCTAAGATCTACATTTAAGCTTCATCTAGTATTTAAATTGACATTTTGTAGGTTGGATATTAGGAATAATTACAGGAGGAACAAAATTTCATACAAAAAATCAGAAATGGATATGAATTTCGGATAATTAGTCACCAATATTATACAACCCATGAATTTTATACTTATTCACTTTTAAAATGTATAAAGTCGATATGGAATATCGCTGTGCTCGACTAACTTGTTGAAATTTAACCATTGCAACATCTTCAAGAGATTGAGATTTCTTAAAAAAGGGAAATGAAAATTAAGACTAGCAGAGCTACTTGTGGTGTCAAAATTCAGCAAAAAATAAATAAAATAAAGGCACTTTAGCTAGTGAACTTACAAGGACATAGAAAAATTGATAAGAAATATATTCTATATCAAGTGTATTATACAACACAAACCATGTCATAAGATGCATCATGTTTCATATATGTGGAGCATTCATTTGATGGAAATGAACTTCCAGTGGGACTCAAAAGTATTTGAGCAATTTTTCTCGCGTGAGCACCATGATTAATTGCACTACGAGTACAAAATGAATTATTGCGGCTTGCATTTAAACTACGTGGATTACTCATAATATTTGATATCGTAAAGCTTGCTCGCTTTGATGGTCCGTGTTGAGGATAGTGATGATTTTTACATTCCGAATCGTCACAAAAAAATGACTTAAAAATCAATTTATATCCAATTTTTTGTGTAAGCACAAGATAAAGATTAAAAAAAAGTCAATTCCTAATGTCATGGCTATGTACACACATGTAAATGAGGATAAATCATGAAATGTTACTTCATAATTAATGCACAGCTAATTACTCATGTACTATTGATTTTTTACAGTTTACGGAAGTAAAAGTGAACATGAACTTAGAATTATAAGCCGCAAATCGATAAATGACTTTCTGATGCAATGCCATTTACTTCAATTTCACGGTCACATTTAATACCATGGCATGCTGCTTATCAATGCAGTTCCTATCAACATCATGATTTATTGTAGTCTCTGAAGAAGCATTAAGCATAAGAATACATCAAGTGATGCATGTTTAAGCTCTATGAAGGCAAGCAATTGTTCTTTTGAAAATATTTATATGCACAAGGATATACTTTAATCTACATTTAAGAGAAGTTTTTATGTGTCTTTTACCGTTGCTTCATCAATAAAAATAAAATGTTCCAAGTCTTCATTACGAACTCGAAAATGTAAATTCTAAAAGTGATTAATAATTGATTAGTGTACATTAACATCGCCTTTTAATTGAAATTGCGAGCAAAATCTTTTAGATATTAGATTATATTGTAAGTAGATGCAGGACATATCCAGTAAGTTCCATCAATTTGGAATCTCATATAATAGTTGAAGTTATTGGAAATCGATATCAATCCTATTAAAAATTTATAAATCTGTTAAAAATAGACTCACCTGTAGACTACTATAGCTACTGTATTTTCGCTTCGGACCGAAATGGAAGCTTCCGTGTGTGTGGTCATTCACATGTCTATGTCGGAGTAAAAGCGCTCGCATGATTGACGCTTTATCATCAGGATGAATTAAGTCCTCAATAACCATCTAATTATTATTGACAATCCATTAATGGTCAGTTCTAATAGCTGTAAAAAATTATCATACCTGTTCAACAACACGATAAGCAACACCTGGCAAATCTTTCTCCTCCAAATCCATCAATACGACACCAGTCTCGAGACATCTTCTTAAATTTAACAACGAGTGAAAAGAAAGTGATGCAACGTGTGGTTTTCCTGCATTAAAAATTAATAAGTAAGATAGCACACTTGTCATTGCTTATTCATTAATTACCCCATCTATCAGAGCCTTCCATCACATCCTCCTCATACTTAATCCAACGTGCTGTTTCTTTCCATTCACGTTCATCTCCCAAACCATGTAATTCATCAAGCTGGACGAAAACTTCATGTGGACTCCGATCAATGTTTGATTTTTTATTAGCACCAATTATGTTCTGCATATACTGTTCTCCTTGACTTTTTGGAACGTTTGACGGTTGGACTTTGAAGCGACGCATTCCACGAGGATCTTCAGAGCGATGTGATGTCAATGTATCCAAATCAGCTTCTTGGAGTGAGGCATCTTCTGGCTGTACAGAAACTCTTCGACCACCACTTTGTCCACTTTCGGAACCTGCTTGCTTGCCACGATTCTCTGGATTATATTCTTGGAGTGAATACTTTCGACTTTTGAAGTGTAACTGACGTCTGTTGGGTAAGAGGGATTAAAATTTTTATTGATTTTTTGTGACACGGAATTATGCTGGTTTCTGGATGTGCCAATAAGTTAAGTTTTATGCAACAATCAGTGACTGGATGTTTACATCAGAAACCAACAATATTGAGAACACTCTCTAAATTTATAAATAATTAAACCTACTCTTTTCTTCGTTGTCTATCCTCCTCAGTTTCTTCTTGAGCTTCTGGCTTCTTCCCACCCTTGTTAAATTGCACTTTCTTTGCATTTTCCTACATTTAATTAAAAAAGTATTTGCCTTAATTACTCAAGTAATTTAATCCTGTATACTTCATCTTACATCATCATCACCTCCACGATAAGTGGTCATACGTTCAGATAATGGTGGCTCCTCATCATCAATGTCTTCACTTACATCACGAGATGTGTAGTCAGCATAAGAAGAAAAGTTTGATTGACGCGATAAAGTATCGTTTCCATAACCACCGCCATCTGAATCAGAAATTGGACTGCTTGTTGGATCAGTTGAAACCTTTTTTGGCAATTCTTTTGAACTTGGTTTACTCATACTTTTTGGATTTTTTGAGGATTGATATGGTGGTGGATATTTTCGATGTGCTGCATTATATTTAAATTAATTATAAATCCTTTGAAGATAGTCCAATTGTACTTACAATCGTAATCTTTTTCATTATATTTTACATTTGCAGGCGGTGTAGCTTCCTCGAGTTTTGTGCTACTTGCTGGTTTGTTTATATCTGATAATTTGCGAACATCAAACTTTGACATCAAACCAGGTTCGGAGAAGACTTTTTCCATCTCTTCATCGAGTTGTGCTTCATTTTCGTCTGCATTTTCGCCCTGTAAAATTATATCAAAGAATGTTATCTCATTTACAGTACAGCATTAACATTTGATTGGAAAGCCGAAGAAATCATTTTCAGGAGGGACAAATCTTATCAGTTGGAGTGGAAAAATTTGATTTACAACCTTAAACATTTTTATACAAGCCTTATCAGTGCAATTTTCGGTTTATTTCTCTTTTAACATTTAAGGAATGAGACTTAAAGTTGCGCGTGGAAAATTAAGTAATAAGTATTGTATAAAATCATGATAACGTCAACGTCTATGTACATTTGGGGTGACTTTTTTGGAATTTCCTAGTCTTAAAAAAACAATGGAAGTTATCTAGACAAGAATTTTGAGGAATGTCAATTTTTGACCCATAACTGAAAAGCTTGTTTGTTTTGATTGCTGTATGATTGATATTTTGACACTTGGTACGCAACAACTGCATAACTGTTTTGTCAATTTTGGCGGGATATTTCAGCTTTTTGATACGCGAAACATTTTTTAAAAATTGTATTGTCATTTAGTGTTGAAAATGTTGGCATATGAAAAAGTTATAGCAGTCATGAGACATAAAACTACGTGACAATGTTCAAGAATCGCTTTATGAATGTGTCATTGAGCTAATAATGAAACCCTTCTTTAGTCACAATTTAATTTTTTGAATATCTCATAATATAGTAACTCGATTATCTAGTCACAGTCGTAGACTGTCCTAGAGGAACTCTTAAAAACTCCTAGGTCTCTCAAAAGCTCTTCAGCACTTCACATAGTTTTAAATAATTATTAATTTTGGTTTCTTACTCTATTCAAAAATTTCACAAGAATTGCCTTAAATCCACTCAGTACCATATTTTCAATATAACTCACCAAAAAATCTCTTCAACCTTGCAAAAATTATTTTTTCATCCCCTTCCCAAAAAAAAAATAAAGTCGAGAATGAGATATCAATCACATTTGTGGATTTGTATAGCAAATTAGATAGAATATTTATAATTTATTTATCAAACTGATAACTTTGTTAGCTTCGTCATGAAATATTATTAACTCAATATCCAAAACTACGCCTTCAAAAAGTACATGAGAAATTTATTATTGTTTTGCAGGGTTGAGAAAATGTTTTGGTGCGAAATAAATTTGTTTTTGGTAACCAATGAATTCATCACGTCATTTAGATAACACGCGAACTCGACCTTGCTTATACATTAAGCTTTTCATCATTAAAAATTCACTAGAAGTTCACTATCACTTAATGCCTCCTCCCTCTTTCTTTACTGTAAGATTTATCTAAGAATCTTAATTTGTGAGCCTTTCACAATTTTTAAATATTTTCTGACCACAACTTCCACTATGCAAAAACCTTTAAATATTTTATTTTTGGCAATAACTCAATTCCATTTTCCAGATGATTGCTAAAGTTTCACAGCAATAAAAAGTAATTCAATTAAGGATAAACTATCACATTACTATTATCCAACATTCGTTCATCCTCGTTAATGTACACTCAATGAATAATATCTAAAACATCCTTCCTTTCTATTTGTTCAAATACTGATCAATCAATTTCCTTTGGTGGCTTATGTGCCACGAGCCGATTACATGGAAATAAATTGAAAAGTACACGAGGATTTAAAAAAGCCGTTTTAATATTCAATATTTAATTTATAGAACAACAATCACTTCCACATGCGAGTTCCAAAACTTATTTTTCCATAGCGTCAGGTTCATCGATTCCTCAATATATGTTTTTTGACATACTCAATAATTAAGCATAAATTGAAATTAAAAGTATTTCCCGAAAGCATAGAAAATCGATTTCAAAAGTAGGCAGCATGCTCACAATAATTTCCGAATATTTTTTGGCACCCAGACAATTCACTATTTCAAATCGTCCTTGACATCACATGTTTTCCTATCTTCTCTTTCCAACTCTCGCACTGCATGAAAATGCAACCCATTTATTTTTTTAAAAGGTACGCTTCCTTCTCTTTCTGTGCTAGTGAAAATTGAAAATGCACTTGAATTTTTTCAATGTCATATTTAATTTTTTTCTTCCGTCCTGCTTCCTTTTTAAAATTAAACAACGAAAATTTGAAACCATCCTTTCAGGCACAAAATTAATTATTTTACCTATTTTTAACAATTTTTTTAATATTAATTCCTTTAATTTAACGTCTGTTGCCTATTAATTAATTTTATATACAACAATTAATCTCTTCCAAAGACTGTCCTGGATCAATTGTGCTTTTCACATAAAAGAAGAACTTAGAAATAAAATTAAAGCTACAATAAAATACTTTCACATCAACCGACAACAAATTCACTTCTGATTTCTTTAACACAATGTTCTGTGCGATTTTTCCGAATGTTTTAATGCTGCATTGGCATCAAAACATTCAAGTTGCATGGACGAGAGGAAATTCATTGTTTTGCTGCAGATTTTGAGCTTTTTTTGCATGAAAATTTTGCATAAATTTATAAAAAGTTGAGGATTATTAGCTATAGAATTTATATCCAGCAACAAAAAATCAATGCATGTATAAATAATTAATGTTTTGTCATAAATCAGCTCAGATTTTATTCAAGGTTCTTTTCGGACGATTCCTTATCACATTTCCTAGGGAAAATTAATGCACATGCTGTTGAATGAATATCGATTTCGTTAACAACAGGAGACTCTTTTTTCTAATGAAACATTTTTATGTCGTGCCTACATAATCTCTCCTGAAAGCTTTATATTGTTTGTGTACCTGACCTTCGCAACATAATTCATTCGTGTTTATTATCTATGGTCAGTAATCTCAATTCCTCTCAATAATCAATTTTTATGATTTTTATTAAGCATTGCTAGGATCTATTTTTAACTGCTGTCGCCCGAATAAAAATCCAATCAATCATTTAAATTGAGAGCTCTTAAAATAAACTCGATTCTTGATTAACAACTTGCTATAAATAAATCACACTCCAAATTGCACTTTCCTAAAAGTAAAATCAGATATTTTCATAATGGCTTTTCAATTCCTTCTTATCTAATTAAGCTTATCCAGATAACTCAATTTTCGTACCTCAGTGATAATAAAAAAAATTGTTGGAAGCGAAATAAAAAATCAATTTGATTTATTGCAACATTTTAGCGCAGTTGCTGCCAAACATTTCTGGACGGGTCAAAAAATTTTTGGAATTCTCTCACAAATCTTAATTCACGACCTTCTCGGAACATACAATGTGTCGTGTCAAAAAGGTTTGCAGGCACTGTTCTATCGAGTAATGTACAACAAGTGCTGAATCAATCATTAATTTGCAATGATTTTTATAGCATTTTATGGATAGAAGATTGATTTATTGTAAGGGTAATTCCATGCTATAATTTTGCTATAAAATTTTCTTTAAATTGATTTTTTTCATCCTTAGGCTTTACAAAAGTTAATAAGATTTCCACAGGACATGTTAAAAGCCATAAGGTATGTTATTTGACATTAAAATGTCATCTAAAGTGATTATTAAGTCCAAAAAATTATATTTTATAGCGTTACTTGGTAACATTTATAGCGTTACCAAGTAACGCTCATGGAATCAATTTTTTGGACGAATTAACCACTTTAGATAGAAAATTAATGTCAAATCATATACCATATGACTTTTTACATGCACTGTGAAAATCTTATTAACTTTTGTAAAGCCTAAATATGAAAAAAATCAATTTTAAGTAAATTTTTTACAAAAATTTCTCATGGAATTACCCGTAAGCATTTCAAGCAAGTGTAGTTCAATTGACCATTGAAGTAGTTGTTAAATGATTGAATCAGAAATGTTTAACTGTCATAGGAAATTCCGTGCAAGATTTGCGTTTGAATATTAAGGTAAGATGTTTTCTGCGGATAGCGAATGTGATAATTACAGTTTTGGTGCTTTTGACTTTGTCTAAGGCAAGTCTGATGCTTAATTTCAACTGAATATAAACTAAGTTGGTATACAACTATTTTTGGACTTTACTAGTCAATCCTGAAGATTAAAACAGATCTGGACCTAATTTTATGTTTTTTTTTGTGTTCCAAAAAAGCATCAAGTCATCATTTTTCCAGGTCAGGAGCACTCAAACCCAAGATAAGCGTGATATAATAACAAATTTCACAATATTCCTAGACTTAAAATATTGCGCTATCTTAAAATTCAAGAAGATTCATTTATTTTTATCAAATTCACCCAAAAATTACGTTAATTCATAAATGATAAAAAAAATCATATGACGGAAATTCTTGTGCACTTTCTCATCCACTTGATTTATTCGTGGTGAGCTGAAGTGGCTCGGTGGCGGAATGGTTTAGTACTTCGGTACCTAATTATTGCAATACCGACACAGCGCTCATGGGTTCGAGACTGGGTATGGGAAATTTTTCACTTGTTCTTTTTTGAATCATATGTACTGGAAATGAGGCTCACAGCCTTCCTTTGTAGGCTACAGACAGAAATGTCATCAAAGGAGTGGTTCGGATCCCACTATAAATTGTAGGTCTAGGTTTGAGTGCAGTGGTTTGGCGCATCCTCACTCGTTAAACTCTCATTAGCTGCGAATCGCCCTAGCGCACCTCTGGATCACAATTGATCTGAATAGGTAAAGGTTTTTTTTTTTTTTTTTTTTTTTTTTTTTTTTTTTTTTTTTTTTTTTGATTTATTCGTGATCGCAATTTTGTGAGAATAAATATGCGCATTTTAATTAGTCATTCACAGTTTACAAGTCATGTCTTCAAAATAAAATTTGAATTAAAATGGAATCAGTGAAGTTAATAGGATTTATTTTAGGAAATAGCTTTGTAAATGGGAATTCAATTTTTAAAATTTTATTGACTTGAATACTTAATTGGAGATTTACTTTTAAACTTAAAAATCCAATTTTTTAAAGTAAGAACCAATTTTACTAGCTACATGTCTGGTGATACAGTTTGAATGAAAATTTTCTTCGCTGTACACTTAATTATTTAAGTTTAAATATTATTTTGTAGTTTCAAAAGTTTTATTAAAAATCTTTCAGCTTATTTTTTAAAACATTCAGTGCAAGTCACATAAATTTTGTTTTTTTCAAAAATTCGAAACAAAAAATAAAAATACAAAAATTTCAAAAAATGAAAATACAAAAATTTCAAAAAATGAAAATACAATAATTTCAAAAAATTTCAAAATTTCAAAAAAATTTCAAAATTTTAAAAATTCAAAATATTTAAAATTTCAAAAAAAACTCAAAAAGTTCAAAAATACAATAAATTCAAAAAAGCAATATAAAGTGCAAAAATTTTAAAACTTCAAATTTTAAATTCTGGTTAATATTCAAAGTGCCAATTTAAAAAAAGTTCAAAACTCGACTTGATTCATTTTTAAATCGAACAGAATTATTTTAGGTACTTTAATTTAACTCATTCATCAAAAACTGTTTCAACATTTTCAACGAAAAATATTTTTAGATCTTCGACTTTCCAATATTTTAATTTTCAAAAACTTTGACAGACCGCATTTTTCTCAAAATAAATTATTAATTCCACTTACCCGTGTAAATCCTAAGAACGACAATTTTCGGACTTGAGAGTCCTTCCTTGGTGGTTGACTCATTGTGCACTATTATTTTATTCACTTTCAATTCAATTTTCTTCTATTATTTTCAAATTTCCAAATTTTTTGTTTTTGCTTTTTATTTCACAAAAAGCATTTTTTCACACACAAAATTTGTCTTGGTCACATTCACAACAAATGATTACTTAATCTTCCTTCCTTTATTTTTCTTGTTCTTCCACTAGACAACCCTCCGAACTGATGTACAGTTAGAAGCGAAATGAACTTAAAATTTAATTAACTCATGTTATTTAAAAAGTCCACGAGCAATTGTTTATCGAAATTAAAAAAATATAAAATCAAAGTAGAAATTAAGGTGCTGCAAATACAGAAGGCAGAAAAAAAACGTTGTTCAAATATTGATAAATTTTGAAAAAGAAATACAAGTAAGGGGTCGTTCACTTATTACGTTCGCATTTTAGGGGGGAGGGGGAGGGTTTGAAAAATTGTAACAAAATTTAACATAGGGGGAGGGGGGGGGGTGTGTAAAGAAGTATGTAACGTTCTAACGTCTGTCATTTAAAAAAAGTTCACGAAAAAAAATTGTTTACAAATTCACACCAAAAACATTTTTTTTTAATTTTCCACCTTTTGAATGATAAAATAAATTATTAACGTTCAAGGGGGGGGGGGGGGGTGTGAGTTGTAACATATTGTAACCAGGGGGGAGGGGGGTGAAAAAGTCGTTTTTTTGCGTAACGTAATAAGTGAACGGCCCCTTAGCTGATAAATTATTAGGTACTATCGGACACTGTATATGTATGTCGCGCAAAAAAATTGCTATTCTATTAAATTTCATTTACTGTACTTCTTTGATATCAAATTCGTTTTTAATATTTTTATCAGTTCCAACAAGTACGCATAGTGTATGTAACAACACCGATGATGATGATAAAATATAATACATATATACGGCAGTAGCCGAACCAAATCTTTAATTTTTTATCAAACACAGAGGAAATTTACGGCATTTTGATCTTTGGTTCCTAATATTTTTATTAGATTCTTAAAAACACTAAATTTACAGCAACTAGTAAAGCACATGAATTAATGCACACAAATAAAATTACGTCATTCGCTTAAAAGTGCCGCAACTAAACTGAGAGAATTTATATTCGATCAAAAAAATTTGTAGACTGAGCCTCATATTTATCTCTCGTTATTAGCTTTTTAATTGTTTTCTCACATTGTCTAGTATGAATTTATTTCACTTTATGTGATGAGTCAATTGAGAGAGTTTATAAGAACAAATAAAGGAGGCTGTGGAATTTTTTTTTTTTGTTTTTCGCGAGTAATAACAAGCAATTTCCAGATGTTTTGGAAATGACTATTTTATTGGAACCAGAACAGCATAAATTATAAAGATCATCGATTGGAATCAATTGGATTGGGTTTGTAAAATATCGATTAATTTACCTGAGAATCACAAAGTTTTACCTTGACATAAATTTATGATTTGGTTCTTGAACTGTATAACTCTTGGGCAATTCGAATTTCGAGCAAAAAAACACAGAAAACTTAAAATTTTGAAGGACAATCTAAAGTCACTTTAAAAATGATTACTTTGGTGTAAAGTGAGTGGACACATAATTAGAAATTTTTGTATTTTCCAAATGTCTCCCTTATTTGTTCATAAAACCTATTAAAGTTGTATTGTATTAAGAAATGCTTTGAAATTTTGCACACTCTCACTTAAAGTCGTTGCTGAGAAAAATGAAAAACATTGAAAACTTGCACATATGAAAGGCTTTTTTACCCAAAGTGACTATATTACTTGCAAATTTTCCAAAACTTTTCTAGTCATCATATTGGAAATTTGATAAGCTTTCCAAAAATATGCAACTTTAATAGGTTTTATGAAAAAATATGGGAAAAATTTGGAAAATACAAAAATTTCTAATTATGTGTCCACTCACTTTAATTTTTTAATTGGTCAATCAAACTTTTCATTCAATCTAAGGTTTTGACTTCTAGAATCTAAGTTCTAATTTCAATGTTCATACATTAATAGTCCTAGCTCTTAGACTTCAAGTTTCACCTGCCTCAGACTTCCAAAATAATAAATTCTATTAATAATTCCATTTAAAGCGCTTTAATGACCATAACTTCATCACCATAAAGGAATTTCCATATTAAAAACAGCCGTATGATAACTGAATAGGTATATTCCTGATAAACGTCATAAAAATGCCTCCATTGATAGAAATTCAATTACTTTATAATACTATTGATGATGATCGATTGAATAATTTATCGCGACATAAGCCTCTAATTAAATAAATGAAGACTAATTCTTCCACTAGTTGTCGATTATTTTTAGAGTGTCATATTTTAAGTTTTTTTCTGTTTTTTCCCTCGCCGTTATCAATGTCTGGTCTTAAATGATTATAAACAAGGAACTCTTTAGTGTGTGTTGGCAGGGTTTAAAAACAATACATAATTGCTGTAAAACTTGAGTTGATTATGGAGGTAGATATTGATGGTCTGTCGTTGGAAAATTACGTGCTTTATAGACTTAATTTGATTTGATTTAATTTTGAATTTTAAATTGTAGTTTGAGTTTGACTTGTTTGACAATTATTCTTTTCATTCCCCAAAATTACAACTCCACATAATCATTATCTACTAGAAGATTACCTTAATTCAACACGAAACTATTCATCCATTATCTAAGCTAGGAGAATCAACAAGTCTACCTTTCGTCTACAACTCCACGCGCACAGATTTTAATATCCAATTAATGCAAACAGATTTCATTATAAAAATGCAATAAATCAAGCTCTTTAGCATAAATTCTCAATTTATTTAAAATATTGTTAGAGTGCGTGTGGATATGCGACAATTAATTTTAATTCCAGTACAAATTAATAATTTTCAGATTGTCAGAGATAATATTAAGTAAATAATTGTTGGAACTGAGTAACTATTTATGAGAAAATTGTCGAGTCTTTTTTAATTAATTTTTCCTCGAGCTAATATTGTGATAACTAATATGTTCCTTTCCTTTATGCAATTAGAAAAGGTAATATGTGACTGGGTAAATGGGATCTAGCAGCAAGTTGTTTATTAAGAAATCTTTGTTGAAAGTCAAGTTTACTTCTATTTGCCTTTATTATATTTATGCTGATTATTGTTTTAATTTGAGCAAGAATTTGTTCAAATTATATTTTTGGCAAAGATTTGCGCTTTAAGTTCGTATTATTTGGACAGTTATATCTGCTAGAAACTTGAGTATAACCTTAATTGATCTTTAATACTTTGCGAATAGATGAGCTAGTAGTTGTTATGAAACGCGAGAGAAACCTGTTCAACCGCTTCAATGGGAACTAATCATCATCGTGATGATCATTAAGATTAAAGGGCTCGTTAACGCAGAATTCTAGTTTTCAGGTTCGAGTCTAAGTTTGACGGCTTTCCCTTGTGTTGAATCACCGAAATTTCAGAACCTTAATTATTAGCCTTGTTTTGTAGATTAAAGACATGATTGTCAACAAAAGTTCAACATAGCCTATGATAAGCTGTAGTAATCTGACTTAAACTAAGGCCTAGGATTGAGTGCTATGGTTGGACTGTTACAATCTATAATTTACCTTATCAGTTATCATAGATTAATATTATTAACAAATTTGATTTTAAATTCAAACACAATTAATGATTTATAAATCCATAACAAACCAGGTCTCTGCATTGCCATCAAACTTTTATTTTTCGTCATTTTTAAAAATTTTCCATTCAAAAAAGAGTTCCAATAAGCAAAAATTTTATCAATCTAAATCTGACAAATCAGAAATGTCTTTTCGATAAGATTTTACGATAGCGATTAGATAGAAAAGTGCAAAAATCATCAAATGATATATATATCATGTGCTCAGGTAAATTACGTACGTTGATCTTATTTAATGTCATTTCAGAAACCTTAATATTTTTACGTGACAACCTCAACTGTAGATTAAAGTTCTGCGTACGAAAAAGAATTACAAAATCGATTCGATAACATTTTTTTTAAATTTAGTATTATTTGTTATTAAGTATTAAGCAAGGTGAGCTGAAGTGGCTCGGTGGCGGAATGGTTTAGTACTTCGGTTCACAATTATTGCAATACCGACACAGCGATCATGGGCTCGAGACTGGGTATGGGAAATTTTTCACTTGTCCTTTGTCGAATCATATGTACTGGAAATGAGGCTCACAGCCTTCCTTTGTAGGCTACAGGCAGAAATGTCATCAGAGGAGTAGTTCGGTTCCCACTGTAAACTGTAGGTCTAGGTTTGAGCGGGAGGTCTGGCGAACCGTTTCTCGTTAAACTATCATTAGCCTTGTAACGCATAAAAACGCGCAGCTATGGATCTCTAAGGTCTGAATGCTAAAGTTTATTTTTTTTTATTAAGCAAGGAATGAGTAAGCTTTGGACACTCTAGGTTTGCATTTGTTTCAATATAGTATACAAGATCTGATTTCAGAGTCTTAGTGGGATCTTAACCTAAATCAGTCCCCTTAATAAGCCTTTACCAGTCATAAATTAATTTGAGGAGTTTCCAAACCTTGACATTTTTACAATGTTTTGATAAAAATTCCGACAAAACTCGATAAATGACATTATACAATTTACTACTTATTTAATAGCTATATCTTGGAAGAAGTTTTCGAGTGACTCGAACGAGACTTTAAGTGAGACAATTAATAGAGATGACAATCCTTTTACACAATTCTTAATTTTTATCAATTAAGAATATCAATCATTTCCCTCACACTCCCATATGTGTGCTGTATACAGAAGCTTTTTGACTTAATTGAAAGAAGTTGTTTTTTTTTTGTTCATTCGAAAACAAATAAAATATAGAAAAAATATTTCTTTAAATGAAGACATGTGACCGTCAATCAGTATCGTATCATGATTCCATGTCCCTCTTTTATTATCAATTAAATAATTCACGTCCGTGAATTTCATGGCGTTATCTTGAAATTCTCTATCAAATTATTTTTTATGACTATATATGCTCTTATGATTTTGTTTTAATAGTTGGAATTTCATAAAATTGGTTCAGCAATAAAAAATTATTAATTTTTTCCTGTTGTTGCTGCTAAAATCGTCACGTGCTTTTCGTTTCCAACAGAATTTTTTTTATTTTTATTTTATTTTATTTTCATTCACGTATTGCCAGCTCAATTTTGATTTTATTTACTTTAATAAGCTATCGATGTCTTTGCTCTTTACATATTTCAATGAAATTTCGCGTATGTGAGTCGTAAAATAATTGACATTAGAATATTTTAATGCAGTACTATTAATCCCTACTAGTGCAATTTACAGCAATGAATCATTTAAGACAGTGCTGGTCAATCTTTTTTGTGCCACGGCACATTTGGTGTTAAGCCATATTCAATTGAGTAAGGGATATCTCAATGTATTCACAGCACACAAGTGTGCCGTTGCACACGGGTTGGCCATCACTGATTTAAACTATTCATGAGTAAATAATAACACACCTCGATTAGATCATTTATTTGTAATCTACGCACTATAATAGATAGTATTTTATGTTTTATTGACTAAATTCTTATGTTCTCATAGTGACTAAAATTGACTTGATCAGTGTTGACTCTTGATGTATTAATAGAGGTGTTCTCTACAATTTACTAAATATTTGTGTGTTTTTTATAGCAGATTATTGCTCAGAAACCTGAGTTAACCTTGAATAAAGTCACATTTCTTAAACTATACCCTCCTTTCCCCTCGCGTCATTTAAATAACCTTTATTGAATAAAACATTAAAAGACTATGAAAATACCAGCAATAGAATTAAAATGTGCAAATTGCAAGCCCTATTGTAAGTCTTAATTCTAGATAAACCAAAACTGATCGAAGCTCAAAGTTCGCGCCACTGGCAAACATGATACAAAATTGTGAATGACTGAATAAAAATTATTCATAATGGTCAGGATTGTTTGTTATCTTTATCTTGATTTCTTATCAAATTTGAAGCCTGCTGTTTATTTCTCGTGTCTTATTACAAGAAATTCGAATATTTTGACACTGTATTAATATGAATGAATGATGATGAAATCTTTTATAGAAGTAGTCGTTCTGAATGATCATGATCGAATTACGAATAGTGTATTACACATCAGAATGGCATTAGTCAGCTTAAATTCAAGCTGAATATATTTTTTTAAGAACAAAGATTCAGAAAGATTGAATAAAAGGTGAATTTGATCCACAAAAACAGTGATAAGAATGTCAAAAATAACAAGACTCTAAAGAATTAATATTCATGGAGACATTAATCATGTCTCCCAAACTTTTGTTAAGAATTTAATTGGAATTGAAAAATATTTTATTAAAAATTGTTGATTTTAAGTCACATGATGATTCTAAGCACTTAGAGTCATTGAAAGCTAATTACCATAAATAAGATAACTCAGAATTGACGTTTTTAATAATATTTACTGCGCAAGAATAGAATGAATTAAAATTAAAGATTTATTTGCATATTTCAATAAAAATGTTTAGTATATTTGCTATTCGACGAGGATCTAAAGCCTTTTAAGTTCAAATTTTAAGTACAACTCAAGGAATGAGAATTCAAAAAAGCTTAAACATAAATCATTTGCTGCGTAATCCACAAATAACAATTTATCAATCAAACAAATTGAACTAGCACAACGTAAATATTTTCATTCCATTTCTTTGCCTTGACACACTCAATTAAGAAGAAAAAGCTTTAATTATTTTGTATATTGTTGTGTATCTTTAATAATTGAAGAGTTTCTTCATATCAGAAGTTAGTAAACAGAATGTAATCAATTTGTATCGATAGTAAGGCAGTGAACTGTATCAGTATTAAATTGCGTTCTATCAAATAACCAGCAATTTACTTCACAAACAGTTGTAAATTTATCGATAATTATGTATTGTAGTCGAATTTGAACAAAAATTGTAAACACGATAGCCACTTGTTGTTGCTTTAAATGTATTTACGATAAAAAAAGGCAGAGATTTTTTTCAAAAACTTTTAATTATCTACTGCCAGTATAATGGGAAATTGACAAAAAAAATAGTTTATCAGCAACAGCAAAATGCAATTGAGTTCTATTATCACAGACAGAACAGAAAGAATGCTCAATGGCTGAATTACGATAATTATTTTACTAGTTCCTTTTAATTTTATTTTATTTTTGTGATATCAGCTTTAAATATTTACACTATCACATACAGAACTGTGATTCAGAGAGTTTCACAAAAAATTATTTGTACATTGTAACTTATTTTGTGAGTAACTGCATCACTTGATTTGCGAACAAGCTTCATGATATGCAGTTGTTGTTTTTGCATCAATGCGTGTGATTTAGCGGTCATTATGGATGACTGATTCTTTTGAAGTCTAGACTGTTTTCTTGGGGAAATTATGACATTATTCAAAATGCGGTACACTAAGCTCTGGATCTTAATTTTAGTTTAGAACATGGACATGATCAAACCTTCTCAAATCCTTTAGATCAGTATTATCCAAAAGGCGAGCCAAATGCTATGTGCGACTTTGGTCATGGGTTACCTCTAAAGTGTGCCGTGGCTCACAACACTGCTTTAGATAGATATTTGTATAGACTAATCAGGCCTAATCCACATTGATTGCACAGAACACTAGCATTTAGAAGAAGGTTGAGGATTTACACTTAATTTAAATTGAATTTGCGTCCCTTTGTATTTAATATTGTGCCACTTAGTACGAAGGGTCTTAATAAGGAGTCATTCACAACATACCCCCCGCCCCTGTTCTTGTCACAAAATTTCTCACTTCTAATAATGATCGTTAGAAGTAAATGGTTCGTCAGACCACGAATCACTACACAGGAACCTCGATTTAAATCAAGGCGTGGAAACTCAGGATTAATCCTGAAAACTCCCAAAAATCCTAAAAAATCTCTGAGCCAATAAACATGGAAATGTGAAATCCCTTTTAAATCCCTGATGCATTTGATGAATAATTTTGGGATTTAAATGGGATTTCACATTTTCATGTTTATTGGCTCAGGGAATTTTGAGATTTTTCAGGATTAATCCTGAATTTCCACACCTTGATTTAAATTGATTATTTCGATTTGAATAAGATTGTTCTGGAACAAAGTAAATGTTCAAATCGAAGACCACCTGTACAAACTTTTCATCAATCTTCAAAAACCAGCATAACTTAGCGATACTTTAACATGCGCCACAAAACAACCAAACCAACCACTGTTCCTACTTCTAAAGCTTATTGAAGATTTTCAAAAAATTCCGATGCTACTTCTATTTTACAATACTTTGCGAATCTCAGAATGATCAAAAGAAGAGATGAGCACAAAAGAGAAATTTCGCATATCATTCATTCTATAAAAAGACTAAAAATAAACGGACGCACGCGTCTTCATCATCGGTGGAATGAAACTTGCAGCAAAATGTTCTCGAATTTGAAATGCAATTTGTTCTTTTAATGCACATTGATAGATAGATAAAATACACATTGCGTAAACTTGATAAACCAGTTTGAACTGCACTCTTTCAATCATTCTTTTTTGAATGAGCCATAAAAAAAATGTTTTCAACACGTCAAAAAAAAAATAAGTTTCGTCTATAAACAGTTAAAAAAAATATTTTTTTATGGCTACAACTTCTGATGATTTAGCAAATGAATTTTTTGCCGTTGTCCAAAAAAAAATAAAAACCAAGAGAAAATGAATGATAAATGACTAAATAATATCCAATAATTACACTATTTATTTTATGAGAACTAAAAGTCCGAGCTCGACAAGTGTTAAGAATGTGATCGACGCGATTTCAAGTCATGAACTAAGCGATTTTTACTTTTTCTTTTTTCAATTTGTAAAAAAAAAATATAAATATAAACAAAAGCATAGTGAAGTGATCTTTAAAATAAGAGAGAGAGAACGAGAGCAGAACAGCTTGAATGTATTGTGGGACTTTAATAAAATTTTTCATCGGACTTTGATTTGTATTAGTTTCATTTTCTTTTCTGTTACTTAAGGAATCGTAAGTTCTGTTGGCATGTATACACACATCAAATTACACCATTCACCTTATTATCGTTCCTTTATTTCAATGTCAAAAGAATCATTAGTGCTGCTACATAAGAAAGTTCGATTTTTATATACTTAGTGCATGCACATGTACCGGTTTTTTTTATTCTCTCTGTTTTTGTGCTTATGTTGATGTCATTATAATGTTTTTGTTTGCATGACTGGCTAAGTCACGTGTAATTCTTTGTTTACGTTTATTGGGATAGGCTGTGACTTTAAGTTCATCCTCATTTTTATTCAACTTTTTATGTCCAAACATGAACTTTCGTGCTCACAACTTTGCCATTAAATATCAATGACTGTTATTCTTAATAAATTTTAAAGTTCACTATTTTTTAACACCTAGCACATGTGCTCTGTATATTAACAATGGTTAATCTGTGTTAGTTCCATTTATCGTTGGTGTGCGTGTAAGCAGAGAAATTGAGAATATATGAGACTCATAAATACATATAAAAATCAATCATGACATAATAATATTAAATCAAACAGCAGTGTTAATGTGACATGTAAACAAATACATTAGCACTCGATTACTGTGTGTTTTATGCTTACCATGCATCATTTGGTAATGAAAAAAAAATATTGCAACAAGAACTTTTCAATGATTCCAATTAAATCTTTTTTGTTTCAGTTTCGAATTTCATGTGAAAAATAATTTTGAATGAATTATGCTTAATCATCGTTCTGATGAGGAATTATTGTTAATTAAGCAGGGTTGGTGATCATTGAAGAATTGTTGTGTCTGTAGTATTATTATTTAAACCATGTTGTGACTATAAGATGACTGGATATAATTAACACGATAGTTGTGATTAGAACCAAATATAAACTTCAAATTTGAGTCAGGAAATTAGAGAATCTTATTGGGGTAAGAGTTTTAAATAAGTTCGGGTGAGCATGGGGCTTGCGGTTAAACTGGTCCTTTAAATATGACGAATATCCAAAGTGAAAATAGTACCTTGATGGCCGAGTGGGAGGAATCTCTGATTGAATGGTAAGAGATCACCTCTTTTAAGGTCACTTGTTCGATTCCCAATTTGTTTTACATTCGTATATACATTCAGCAGTTTAAGTGATCTACAAGGGTTTGACCTTTAAAACCCAACGGTAAAATCCTAGTCTGAAGTAAAAACGAATCGCACAAACAACGCTTAAATATCTAGAACAGTGAAAAATGATTCAAATTTCCCTTGACATCTCTGAAGATCGAACTTGACTGGTAAGAGGGAAAATCTAGCATCAGAGCCAATACTCAATACCGACTTTTTCTACTTCCAACCTTATTAAAGGCTTTGTTTCTCTTGCAAACCATAACCAGTGTTGCAAATGTAGATGTCTACACTAGATAAAGAATGTAGATTCTTCAATAGTTTTCGTCTAGCTAAGAAACTTTCTTCATAAAGATCGATTCTACATGAAGATAGAAAATGTAGTCTACACAAAGATTATGTCTACATAAAGATTCGATGTAGATGTCTACAATTCTACATTTTTTCTAGGTCTACATCAGAGAAGAATGTAGAATTGTAGACATCCACATCGAATCTTTATGTAGACAGAATCTTTATGTAGAAATAATCTTTGTGTAGATTAGATTTTCTATCTTCACATAGAATCGATCTTTATGAAGAAATTTCTGTCTCAGAATTTATCTGATCCAGACAAATCGCCAGAATGCAACACTGTCCATAAAAAATAAATGCTTTGGAGGTTATTCTAAGTCGAGTAGATATTTACCTACCAATTATGATGCAAATGTAGACTGCTGTGTCAATACAACATTGATTGTAGGTTCGAAGCTGACTGACAGGAGCTTCTGACAACTCTGAAAAAGATACACAGAACTGTTGGATATTACTGAAAAATAATTAAAATATTCCTGGAATAAAAATAAATAAATTGAGAACATCACGAAGTCAAAACAATAAATTGATTCATCAGAAACAGTCTTTTTTATTATGTTAAAAGCATACATAGCGATAGAAATTGCAAATTTAGCACTAATTGAATAAATAACAAAAAAAAAGAATGTTCACGTGATTTCTATATTGTGTGTTTTTGTTAATTATTTTCTTCTTTTTAACACCTGATTCCTGTTATTACTATTTGTCTATTAACAGTTTCTTCTCTCTATTATATTAAGGAATTAGTATTGATGTGATAATCAAGCATGATCATCGCTATTATGAGTTGTAAAATGATGTAAACAATTGTTATCTATTGTAATATAAATTGTCTCTTAAACATATATTATGATACTTTAATTAACAGATCATCCTATTTATTAATTATAGTTGAAAAAATTGAAAATTAAATATAATTTCAGAGTTACTAATTAGAGCTATTGATTAGTTGATGAGATGAATTAATCTACGCTAATTTCTTTTGCAATTTCATTTTAATTTTGTTTACAGTAAGCCTAAATTGCATGTTGCCATAATTTTTTTTATCTCAATTTTCCATTAGAAAAATAACAATAACGAAAGATTTATTCTTTCTTATTAAATTTATAGCTTTATTTCGGGGGAGCAAAAAACATTTTAAAACGTCAGCCAATTAAACAATTAAAGTTATTCTTGTCAGCAATTAAGGTTGACTAATGAATTTGACAAATTTAATTTACAATTTTTTATTTCAGTTTGACAAATTGCAGTCAACCTTAAGTAAACTTGTTTTTCTGATGAAAGCTTTACTTGGACTCCTTAAATTGGGGAATTCACTTCTTGGCGCCAATAATTATTTTTGATGAACGTTTGGCGCCTTTAAGGCGGAATTCTTAAGTTCTTGAGTTGTTCTTTCAAAGATGATTCAATTTTGTGATTTAAAACATTTTTTTCTCAGTTTCTGCTGCATTCAATTATTGGCAAGTTGCATAATTCTTTGATAATCTCAAATCTCAAGGTTCAAACAGAAGAAATAGATCTAGTTTTTGAATGAATGTTATTAATGCACCTGAATCAGATTAAGTCTAATGAAAATAGTTTATTTCTATCTGATGAAGTGGCTAGCTTTGCCAATCATGTAGCTTTCAGGATTTCCACCTTTCTAATCAACCGCCAAAAAAGATTTCCCATTTTGTTAAGTAAATCATCCATCAGAAAATCACTTTCACTTACTTGCTATAAATAAATATGATTTTTTTTTTCTTTTTGATCTGTTTGCGTAAAGATAAAAGAAGCTTAAAGCGATTCTTGTGATATGCAAAGCATTAACAAATATTTGATTTGAAGAATGATGACATAAACTTATGCGGCGAGTAAATCATATGAGAAGCATAAGTATTGAGATTATTTAATTTCATTTTTAATGTAGAAAAAAATAGGAATTATTTTATCAAGTAAAATACAAAAATTCATTTAGGTAGTTTAAAGTATATTGTATGGTTAATATTGCATAAATTTCTCATCGATTACAACCGATTGATTAGAAAATATAAATATTTATATAAGTAATGTTTTTTTTACTTCTCGTAATGTCATGTTAATAAATTAATACATAACATGTTTATGTGCATATATATCTGCATCGGTCATGGTAAAAAAAGGTCATGTTTGTCCAATAAAAATGATGTTTTTTAAACTGGAGGCAATGCCCAGAGTTTGGATGTCTTGTCAGCTGAGGTGGATAAGAACGAAAAGTCTGATGGATGCCATCGTCCAGAAATGACTTTGTCTGAGTGCTGTGCAACTACAACTGATGGTAATGGCATCGTTAAATCTCCTTGTAGATCTGTTAAAACCAACTTATTGTCATAACTTCCAGTCAATAAATAATATGCTGATGGTGAGAATCGGATTGATCTAAAATAATGAAATGAGAATAAGGGGAAATAGTAATGGGTATGAGTATGGTCATCAGCAGATAAATTAAAAACCAAAAGTCATTAATTGATTGAGAATTTAAGGAACGATACACGATATTTGAGCTTCCTCTGATCTGATTCAGTTTAAGAATTATTATTTAATGAACAGCTTTTAATAAATTGGACTATAAAACAATCTTTAAGAGGAATCAAATAAATTTTGAATCATTCAGCCATTGAAATCAATTTTTATGAAGAAATAATCAACAACAATTCAATAGAATTCTAAAATGTCTATTTACAGCTACGGATGTTTGCCTAGGTCGGGTAAAATCTCAACAAAGCAAATTGAAAACAATTTTTTTTTTCAAAGACAACTTCCACAAATGTGTATATAAGGTCAGAAAAAATTGACGGACAGTTTTCATATACGACAGGCACACCCTGATTCCGAACCATCCAACGCATGATAATGAAATTGAAATTTTCTATACATCAAATCTTGGAAGATATATTAACTGATAATCTGCCGTAAAAATTCAATATTGAAGCTCTTAATCTTCAATGGCTCGCGGTGTGCACACTTATGTGAACAATAAAGAAGCATTAATAGATTTTGATATGGCAAGGATTATGCTGTCTCTAAATGGATCTCTAAAGTTCCCAAAAGAAAATTATTTTTGTTAATTTTACAAAATCCGCTGTAATATCATAAATATTTAATTCCGGATACAATTGTCTTTCGCCTGACAAACCAAAATTCATTCTTTTCAATTATCATTACTTAAACGTTTAGCTATGTAGCTTCACTTTCATTTTCATTATCATCTTCTTATTATTCTCCTCATTATACCTTCCGTCGTGTTTACTTTAAGATAGATGAGAGGCAACGTGATTTTATAACACGTGAATTCATCTAAATTCACTTCATAAAACCGAAAAAAATGAGTTATAAGCAGCTATAAAAGTTTTAGAACTGGGTAGAGTGAAAAAGTCAACAGAATCTAATACAACATGTTAAAAATGGAAATGACATTATGTCATTAGAATCGAAATATCGTAAATTCCAGCAGAATATGCCATATTCATTCTATGTTCTTTATTTGGAGGAGATCGTAGTATCTACTAAATTGGTTATGGATACAAAATGTAATGCTAATACTCAATGACAAAATATAAACACTGATCATTAGATGAATCTCTAAATCAAATGAATTGATTTTTTTTTATATACATGTGGGATTCAACTGACTTACTGTGAAAATCCGATAGCTAATTTAAGTGTTAAAACTTACCGTATATCAGATGAATGAGGTTTGAAGCATTGAATTGGTCGGTTACCACGGATATCGTACAGTACACATGATGAATCTTCATGACCAGAGACCATTAGACGTCCTAATTAAAAAGTGAATTTAGTAACACAATAAGCAATTAATAATGTCTTATCATACCAGAAGGATCTACACATAAAGCTGCCACAGGTGATCCCTGACGAGAATTTGGGTTTGTTGCTATTTTTAAGAGAAAATTACACAAAAATAAAACGTTAACTTATTTGTCAAATACTGAGTCATGCGACTATAAATTACCTGGAGTGACGACATTTACACAACCTCGCGTTCTTAAGTCCCAAAATCGAACAGTTTTATCCTATTAAAATTGTCAATGTTTAACTTAGTCAAATAAACATAAAATAACACTTTAAGATACTTACTTGTGACCCAGAAACAAACATTGCACCACCCCAGTTGTAGAGTGATAATATATGACTTCCATGACCACTAAGTGCTGTAAATTAATTGCCATTAATATGAGATTCAAATAAATTTAATCTCCCTTACTAACCTTGATACGGCGTTGACGTCGCGCAATCTGTAATGTAAATTTTGCAATCACCAGCACCTCCGCTTATTAATAACGATGATTTATTTGAACTGTCTTCTAAAAAGCACAAATCGCGTACGGTTCCATCATGCATGGTGAGTTCAATCTATTGTTTAGCAGTGAATTAAGAAGATGGATTGTAAAACATGTGATTTAATTTAAAGATATAACAAAATTATTACCTCTCTGCCTTCAAGCTGCTTTTGATCATCATTGTATCGCATTAATTTTACAGTTTTATCATTTGATCCCGTTGCAATTAAGTCGCCTTGCGGTGACCATGCCATACAATAGATTGATCCTTTGTGATGTTTCGTTCTCTTAAATAATACTGACGCTTGGTATGTTTGGTGATCATCTCTGTATTACAAATAAGATAAATCATTGATTAAGACCTTAAGAATTAAGATTGAACGGAAATAAATCGTTTGAATTAAAATTGGTTCGTGTCTTGGCTAAATTATTCAAAAAATGTAAGCCAGTAAATTGATATAAAAAATCGGCAGTAAAATAAAAATAAAAATCCTCGGTAGTATAGTGGTGAGTATCAATTATGACTAATTTACCTTATCTCAGACAATGATGGGTATTCACAAATTCTAAATGTCTTTGAGTTGCTTCCAATCGCATAAACTGTTCCATTTGGATGGAACTCTGCACATCTAACAGCTTGAACGTCTTCGAGTGACGTAACCGCAACAAATTTCGGTCTGTTTGGATCATTTTGTTGTACCTATATAAGAGTATTTCAAAAATAAGTCTTAATTAATTTTTCTTTCACAAAATTAAAAAATAAAAGTCAACAATCAAGGTATTGAGTAAAAAAAAGTGAAGGCGAAAGTGAGACACTCTCACACTCTTGCTGATCTGTAGCAAATTTAATGATTTATGCTCTCTAGAGGTGAATGATAGAAGTAATGGCGAGTGTAATTAATATTTTTCTTCTATCTATCATAATATTACAAATTTTAAGTATTATAATAATCATGTAATTCGCTACGCGCCAACTTTCATTTTGAACATAAAGGAAATAATCTTTAAAACTTCATATACAGTCATTACCGCTTTGGGTAAATAAAGAAGTAAAGCAGCTAAGATGCAAATTAACTCTTGACATTATTTTTGTTCAAAATCACCATCATTGGCAGTTAGAGAAAGATGGAAATAACATCGTTGTTATTTGATCACAATTGCGCTTAACGATTTAATCGTCACGTATGATCGCAAGAAAAAAACAATAACGAGACAAGATGACCGAGAGCTGTTTAAATCATTGTAAGCACAGTTAGATGATATGTTTAATGTGTAACAAGAGATTTCTTTGCATTAAATATATTTTAATGTAAATGAACACTTAATTATATTGCACTTTATTGATTAAATGAGGAGAGAAGAAAAGAAAATTGTGAAAGTGTTTCAGTTAAATAACTGATTCTGTTTGTCTTCCGAAATAGTGTAAAAACCAGTAAGTAAAAAAAATTACAGCGTAGTGGAGCAATTGTTCGAACAGCAGGCTTAAATATGTGCAACAAAGTAAAAGTTTATGTAAATTTAGCCCCGTAGTAACTTTATAAAATCTCATTTATTGTCACAAGTCATTGAATTTTTCTTCTAACTTTCGCTTTTGTTGTGCTTGTTTCCATCAAAATCCGGCAAAATTACGATCAATGTTTGCTTCAAAGCACAGTCAAGTGTAACGCAACAAGAAAATATCTTTGAGCTTTATCTTGCATTCATTTCTTTTGTACATAAGCAAAGAGGCTTTTCTTAAAAGCTATGCGCAATTAATTCTGTTAAGTGATCTTTTCTGTTCCATTTGCAGAAACGTATGGAGTCACTCTTTTTTCTTGTGTTTAATTCTCAAACTTGAAAAACAACAAGTAAAGAAACAAATAGCTGAGAAAGAATTATGCAAACGCATTTCTTTGTTCAATAAATTAATCTTATTAGGTGGTCTTGAGCTTTGTTATGTAAAAACGATTGACGAACTCTTATTTTTTTCTATAAAAAAACGATTAATTAAGAGATTAATGGTAATGAAGTAATGTGACCCAAAATCATTGATTTCTTAAGCAAAAAATTGCAGACACAAATGAATCTGTTATTTGCTGATTTTTTTCTAGTCTCTCAAAACTTCATTGTTCTCGACCATACAGAAAGATTTAGATTTGAATCAAATACGGTATTGAATATTGTTCGATAGATTTAAATGCCTTCAGTTTTGCAGGGACTTAATGGAAGAGAATGAATGCATTCTCTCAAATTGTGTCAAAATTGATGAATTAAATTGAGTCTATACTTAGGTTTTGCGAGCAACTAGCTCTAGCCTAAACCAGAAGTTTCCATATTTGAAAAAACTGAAACAAAGTCAGACAAATGGAAAACAAGCATTTTGACATTTCACCGACAACTCTTTTATGTCTTAAGACTATGAACCAAAACAAAGTCTACAAGCGATTAACAAAACAAAAGCATAAGTAAACATTTTTCATCCAAAATAAGCTACGAAAAATAATTTGAATTTCGATAGTGAAAACAATCTTAATGATTTTCATTTATTCATAGCTTTTAAAGATGAAGAAGAAAAACGTTTTCTTATACGAAATAGATTAGAAATTATGGTAAAACCATAATAGTAGATGTAATAAATAATATAAAATGTAAGAAAAAGAAGGTTAACTTAACCTGATGAGGAAGATTATTATAGTAAGTTGTATCTATTTCAAGCAAATTATCAACTGAATGGCGCATATGCTTCTTCTGTCTTGTAAATTGATGAATTTGGTGATTGTTCCGAATTAAAGCGTTATTATTATTGTTACTAGAATTACTATTATAGTTTGGTCTATTGCTATTATTAGTACTATAAGATGAGGAATGCTGATGATAATAATAATCATTTAAATTCCTAATACTGTTCTTTTGCACACGACTATGTTGTTCAAACAACATTTGCGTTGAAAAATCATCCATCGATTTTGATCTTTTCGATTTACTCATTTTTTGTTGCTGTAGAAACTGCTGTTGTTGCTGATGAAGTTGCTTTTGGGGTAATTGTTGTTGATATTGACTCGAAACCGTACCGTGTCGACTATCGTTTAGGTAAGAAAAAGATCATTGATAAATTGGATGAGCAAGCAATCAATTTGAGAAAAAGAATAGCCACAATGTGACCATAAAACCATTTAAACGAATCCACTTAAATTCTCATCAATTCTTGACCATCTTTCTCTTACCTTCTTCTATCTGCATTTACCAATTTAGGTTTGTAATAAGCGTTACTGTTATTCAAAACTAATTCATTTCCTAATTCATAATCCATCACTGCTATTGCTTGCTGTGCTGCTATAGATGATGTTGGATTATTAAAAAGCATATGTTTATCGCGCTGTTTAAGTTTATTACTACGTGCAAATGGCATTTTACTGTTTACTGATGATGGTACAAAATTTTTATGTGAATTCGTTATATTCATATCAAAGTAGCTTGATGGCAACAACATTTTATTCTGATTAAGATTATTTAAATTTTTTAAATGCTTATCGTACATTAAAAACGGCATGCTTAATTCACTGGATCTTTTATGACAAACATTTTAATTAAAACTCTTATTATTTTTTCTTAACAAATTGTTTTTGGTCAATGCCATACCATTCAATCACAATCACATGGCATCATTTAATTTTTCATAATTAAAAATCTCGATCACCCAAAAAAAAAAAACTTCAAAATTCACCAAAAAACAAGAACACGCGGATAACGGTGAGGTTTATTTCCGAAAAATTATAGGCGCAAATACATTTATTAGCACACAAGAAGAGGGAAAAAATAAAAATCTTTTTTGATTATCGTTAAATGCTATCACTCGCGATATTGAACGTGTTGTACATAGGAATGCTTTTGATCGACTGAATGAATGCTTCGTTTAAAGAAAAACAACATTAAACTTTCGGTATTGACTGGAGAAAGAAGAAGACAAAAAGAAAAATGAAGAAAGAAATGAGTTTTCTCACTGCTGCTGTTGTTGCTTCTTTTCAACAGTGTTGTTGATCCAGATACTTGAACTGGCTCAGGACTTTCAAACTAGTTACTTGGCCTAGTCTGATCCAGTTGTCATTCAAGTTTAGCAGGTCCACAGACCTAGTCATTTATAATTTTGTTGATTAAAACCTTTTCTCGACAGACATTTAGAAGCGTTTTGTAGAACCTGATCTAGGCTACAGGAGTCTTTGTCATAGTCATTTTACACAGGGGCAATTCTCCAGATAAGTTTTTCAAAAAATCATCCGGAGAATTGATTTTTCTCGAAAATTTTCCATTACCAAGCATTAGTTTTACATTTAAATCGATGTAACATGGCAAAAACTATTATATTTCATCTATTTTAGTCTTTGAAAGTAACCATTAATTAAGTTATTTCAATTTTTTGTCAAAATTACTGTCAGCAAAAAATGGAATAATCATCCGGAGAATCGAAAATTGAAGAAAAGTAAACACTCATTTTTTATTATGATTATGCAGAAATGTAGTTTTTGAGCTAATCTATCTAACCATAATCATATCACACTCCAATAATTACTATTTAAAGAGAATTTTTGATTCTTCGGTGGATTTTTTTGCTGACAGTAAAAAAATTAAGCTTTTATTTTGCAAATCCATGAAAAAAATGCAAAGCAAATATTTCATAAAAATTAAATTTTAGTCTTAATTTAACACTTCATGGTTGAATTATTGTTGATTCAGTTAGAATCAATCGTAATAAACAGTTTAAAGTTGCTTTAAGCAATCAAAACAAAGAAATTGACAAGATATTTACAAAAAAAAAATTGAAAGTAAACAGTAAATGACTTTGGATTATAAAAGCTCTTTTTTCAAAAACTCAACTCATCTGGAGAATTGCCCACAGTCCAGACCCAGACAACAACACTGGTCTTAAGCATTTTTTTTTGCACAACAAACGCGCCTTGAGAAACTTTTTATTATTTCACTCTCTTTTAAAATGGAAAAATTGGAAATATTCATACAGTATGTAGCAATACATTTCAAGACTTAAAGATGAAATAAAAAATTGAGAGTATGAGAATATAAAGTGGATTTATAGTTTTTGTTTTCATCATAATTTTCACGATTGCTAGCCGGAGTCACATCATATTTGGATTTCATTTCATTTGTAATAAAATAAAAAAATTATTATGAGAATGAAAAATGTAAATAATTGAGCATATTTGGATGAAATGAAGAAAATTGCATAAACAATCTTACCATGCGATTGTTAGCAGCACGAGCGTAATTCTTAAAGTTATTTCATCCAATTAGCTATTAATCATGAGACTTTACATGAAACAATCAAATTCCTTAGATAAGATTTCATTGATCTTTGTTTGTCTTACTCTCTGATAGCCGCTCTCGCTCATAGAAATTAAATCATAAGTTACTCACATAATATGTGAGCACCTTAAATGCTGTTCCATTTGAATTTATATGTTGTTGTTATTATTTTTTTCGTAAATATTCCGTTACTTGATGTAAGAGATTTCATTACCATAAAAAATTCTCAAAATGAATTTTATTTCCATTTATTTAATTTAATTTAAAATTTCTCGCTTCCATAGCTTCAAAATGATATTCATATTTAAAGCAAGAAATGAATTAGAGGAAATTTTATGCATGACAAACTTTACAAAAATATGACAAATGAGCGACCTGCTGCCTATTGCACATTGTTAAGAATTAGAATTGCTCACCATAACAACAGCTTTCTAGTTATGTCGATGACATTTGAAAAATGCAAGGTATGCAAACGTTAGGGGATATTTGATAGACTTTTGAGAGGGAAAGTGATATTTTGGATAGGAAAATGACATCTAAAGACTAAATCGAGTGGCATTGATTACTCAAAAGTTTTATATTCATGTCTAATCATGTGTTGTAAGTGAATGGTAGCAATTTACGGTGAATTAGTCATTAAGCTATGACTCAGTAAGATAAAATTCTATCGAAATCAACTTTAAAGGTGTTCAAGCGCAAATTCAATTCAACTGAAATTAAAGCATGCAGCTTGTGGCTTATATTATAAAAAAAAATTCACCTAATTCAAGTGTTTATCACCAAAACTACGTTCCTCAAAGCCTAATCTCTATTATGAATAAATTTATGATAATTTTGCACATTCCTCAAGTCGAAATCTTAATCTTTCCACCAAATTGAACTATTCATGCTGCTTTTAGATTAAATTCCACATTAATATTCTATTACACACGAGCAGTTCTTAACTTTGAAAGATCACAAATCAGACTAAAAATGGTTAATTTTTTATTAAAACTTGTCTGATCAAATTCCAAGACCTAGATGAGTTATTGAAGCAATTACGTGCTCAGATTTACGTCTTTGATTTTGAGGAACTTTGCATAATTTGTTTTACAGTGTTGTTGATTGAATGGCTGATTTATTGTTTAACTGATATGATGATCTACTTAATTTTAGCAATCCAATTAGAACCTTAGTGCTATCGTATATAATCCATTGCATGAGCTAGATGCTTCTGTCTGAATTCAGCTAATTTTTCTAGATTGCCAACTCTGCCTCTTTCATGACATCTTCTGTAATCGAGCCTTGAAGTAATTTCTCAGATCATACATTCCATAAATTAACACGTCCCCAAACAGCAACACTGTCGATCCAATTCATCAAAGCTCTTTGTTTTTGCCAAGTTAACGCTCTTCGATATAAAATTGTAATTTTTTTGATCCAATTTCTTAATGACTTTTCAGTTCATTTCAAAAACAATGTAGTCAGACAACAAGCGCCATAAAAGTTTCATTTAAACGACTTTACGATATTTAAAGTGAAAGACTTTTTTTATAAATAATTGTAATAATGGATAAATCATCCGCTACAATATTAATTCAATTTTCAATTTTTCAATTCCTTTTTAAGACTGTTAATAAAATTGTATGAATGGACTCAATATCGAGTAGTAAAATCATGAATGTCATTGCAATTTCCTAACGGACATGAATATCTGTTTGTGATTACTTCCGTATTTTTACATTCTCTAAGCTTATTGTACACATTTTAATATAATTCAAATTGTTGTATTAAGTAACTTTTTTAGAAATTTTTTCCAGTTCATTCATAGCTTGTGGAATTTCTGATTCTTTATTCTTTTGAGAAAAAGTGGCTTGGGATCATTCGTCAATGACATTTTTAAGGGAATGTTGGAAGGATTGTTGATGGAAACAGCATTGCACTTGGTGCTGTTAATTAACAGAGCTTGTGCTGGAGCCCAGTTGGCTTCTTAGGGAAGCCATAAATGACCATTTGCCTCCTTGCTCCTAAGAATTAGACAACAGTAAGTGAACGACCCCAGCAAAAAAAAAAATTCACAACAATTTGACGTTAACGTGAGAGAGTGACAATATTACGTAGCAATAACTTTATGGAAAAGGCGAAACGCTACCATATACGGCTATAATAGGCATTCTTTTATTATTTTGTTATTCTTCATGCTTTCAATTGAATGTCATGGATGAAATAAATCACTTTTATTTTCATATTTGTTTTAAAGAACAAATATTTGAGTCCAAAATTTTCTTTATTGAGTATTCAATACCTGTTTAAAATGACTTGAATATGAAATATTGATGGAGAATTTAATCGATGAGCAAAATATAAATAAATAAATAAAATTGAAGGTTACGCCAACGCATGGAAAAAGAATCTTTAAAATCAATGAATTAAGAATATTTCACTCAAAAAAATATTCTATTCTAAATAAGAGACATAGCTCTATAAAATCCATATTCATATTTTTAACGGAGTCTTTTTAATGAAGTTTCGAATCAATAATATTCAAATATTTATTGACATAATCTTAGACATTTAAAATTAGCGGATTAGCTGCGCTTCTAATGAAAAATAATTGAAATGTTTTTCTTTGACGTAAGTAAGTACAAACATCTTTTTGAAAGGGTACGAGATGATCAATACAACAATTACAAGTGATTCATGATTCTTTTACATTTATAGAATTGTTTATAAATACAATGGGAATAACAAGTGAGCAGTTCTTTCGATACGCTTAAGTCAATTAGATACATTAAGTTTATTCCTATGGCGAATATACAGCACAACTCCCACAATACAAGCATTGTGTCGCCAAACATTTCTTTCGTTTTACGTACATGAATATTGTTCAGCAACAAGCTATCGATGCAAGTTATCTTAATATTACTAATTAATTGAAATATTGCAAATTAGGTACTTAGTATTTATCTAGAGTATTTAAATATGAAATTGTTAGAAAATAGTTGTTGTAATACAACAAGATTAAAATTCAAGTTTCTCATGACGATATACCTTATATGGCACGAAACCTTGATTTCTTCATCAGTCATTGTATATAATTTCATGAACAGATATGCATGTAATTAATAAATTAATCTAGCTATATTGCAATCATTTAGAGTACAAATAAGTCAAATTCTCCAAAGTCACGTTTTATTTTTGGAAGCAAGTCGCAAGAACAATCACCAAGTCATCGTTATTAATGTTTGTAAATAAATGCGCAATTTCAATTATTATATTAAACAAATATCTCACCTCTATTGAAGCTGCTTTATTTATACGTGTCTTAAATGTTCCCAAATCATCACTATTTACCGAAAAGTCCGAAAAGCGTCTCGAACTCCTACGAGATGATGATTCGAGAGAATCAATTGATATGCGTCGCGGTGTTAATTTAGTTGACGTTAAAATACGTCCATTGCCGCCACTTGATGAGTCGCTGTTGCTCAATAAATCAATGTCCATTTTGTTTCCATTTTGAGACATCTCATTTTCAATGTAGTCGAATGATAAACGTTTAATGATTTCTTTCAGTTCATCATCACCCGCTGTTGTTTGTATCTTCTCTGGCTGCTGTTGATCTCTTTTGTTATGCTTTAAAATTGAATGTAATTCTTTTCCCTTTCTTGGCTCGGGACTTTGCGTATAATCGCGTTTAAAGATCTTTTCAGATGTAGACATTGACTGCTTTCTGTCAAGATTTGTTTTATTGTCTTCGCTTGCATATTGGTGGAAATGATTAACATTCCAATTTGACGATGCTCGACGACTCATGTCAACAGCTTTTGTTGTTCCATTGGCATTTGTTGACCTCAACATATTTGGAAAGCTTGAAGGATGTTCCATGCCCTTAAATAATCGTGAGTTCCATGTTTCCGATGAATTCTTCTTTCCATTTGTATCAATAACGGGCATTGATTCTCGTCTCATTTGATTCCGATACATTCCATTTTCATCATTAAGTATATTCCGATTAATTAGCTCCGTGAACGATGCAATTGAGTTCCGACTCTTTTGATATTTCTCCTTTTCCGTATTAAGTTTATCCGTAGAACAATAAGATCGTCTCGATTCGAGATTTGATGCCATTGATCCTCGACGGGACAAGTTCTTATTACTACCAATAAAATCAACACTACCGCGTCTTGATGATGTTTTTCCATGAAAATCACAATTTTTGTCTTTTTTCACATCAACAATCGTCACATAATGTGGATCATTATGCGTGCGAAATATTTCGTCAATTTTCTTTATTTGCGATTCAATTACTCGATTACTATGCCGTGACATGTTCACAAATTTATTATTATTTTTTTATATCCAGCTATTAATAACACGCGAATTACATTAAGACAATATAATTTACAAGATAAATATGACAAGATTTAAATTTCCGACTACTTCAAAAATATATAAAAAAAAATAACAAATGATGTTGTTCGTTTGACTCAAACTGAATGACTAAACAGCGTCAACAAAACTTTATTTTCTCTCCTCGCAAGCAGTATGATTCTAATTCATCCCATTTTTGCAAGTTGTCTTTTTAAAAAAAAGAGTAAAAACTCATGTTTTATTGTGCACACACAAATAAGCAAGAAAATATCAACGACTTTGTGTATATTAGGTTGACCAGAGTCACTCCCGAGCATTTTCTGACGTTGTGGCGCCAGAAAATTAACCATACTTTGAAAATGCCCTGACAATGCTGACGCAATACATTCCGATTAAGATGTTCAAGTGTCACAGAAGACATCGAAAATAACCCATAATGGAATTACTGCAATCCAAAGCATTTAAGGCAAGTAAAATGGTCTGATCCAACAATAAATTTAAGTAAAAAGTTTGATTTTATTTAAAAAGTCTTGAGCATTGTACAAATCCTAGTTCTAAACCTTAAACGATGTAATTATTAAGAGACCAGTGATACTCGGGACTGCTTAATATGAAAACAATTAACTCAAATGGGAGAATAATCTGACAACTCAAAAGCTTTGAGCATATATGGATAACGGAGAGAGAGAAATAAATAAATATAAAATATATTCAAGGTTGAACTCACATTCAATAAGTGTTAATGAAAAAATAGTAAATAGATAGAAGTGAATGAGCATAAAAGCTTCATTGCACATTCATAAGATCAATAAATTATTTGCACTTTCTTTCGTGACTTGCGAATGTTCAAATATTATTGTTAAGACAGTTTGCAATAAATATGCAGCTAGTCGTAGGCGTTAATCAACTTACTTTCTACTGTCAATCAAAAAAAATTTGTGTATTCATCTCGACGAAAGCAGATTATCCCAGAATTCCATAAAAAGCTTCGTTACATGATCTGTGGACATTTTTACGCTTCCATATGAATGAATCGTCATTGTGTGGAAGCTAATTTATCAAGTCATATGAACTACTTTTTTGAATAAAAAAATATAATTAAGTGAGATGTTCACATTTTGTGACAATAAATGAGACTTTCAAAAAAATCACTACAAGATCCGCACAGAATATTTTTTTTTTTGGTCAGATGAAAACTTGATTCTTTTATGTTAATTAGTAAAGTAATAAAAAATTGGAATTCTTCTCACCAATACTCTAAATCCAGTATTTAATGGATGTAGTCTTTTTGGACCATACTTAATTTAATTTTCAAGCAAAAATAAGAATTTATTAATATGAGGACAATAAACAGAATTTATGGAAGTTCTACCTTCTTCATTCCTTTTTCTATCAACAAAAAAAAAAACACTTTAAGCTATTGCAAGCTGTCAATATGACGAGATCACACAAAACACTAAAATTAGAACTAATTAATTATAATTAAAATTGCAACTTGCAAATATATAAAATAGCGAAACATGATCTGAATTTATGAATGATTTTTTTAGTGACGTAAAAAATAATTAAATTAAATTACTTGATTTCACGCCAATCGCAAGCAATTATTCATTGAATTGCATGTTGTTGTTTTAGTTGAAAAACTAATAAAATAAATATTATTTGAAGGGCTAAGTAGAAGTCATATTTATCACCCACTTGTACAGTCATTATTGACTTTGTATCCACAAATCACTCATTTTTTTACTCAATCTTGATGCTTTTCCTAGCTGAAATCATTCTGAAATTTACAGCAATTTGAAATCCGAGCTAGTCGTAAACATTTTTTGATACAATTGAATTAGAAACTGCTTCACTTTTTATAGTCAAACTGTTAATTTTTTGCCAATTTTTCGACAGCAAGGCTTTCATTATATATGAGAAATTCGATAGGGGTCAATCACTTATGTTGTTCAATATTGAGGTCTACAACACTTTGGGTATGAGACAGACGATTAGACAGTGTTTTCATGCCTACTAGACATCATTAATGAATGACCCCTTCAATATAGCACAACAATAAACCACGATGTGGTTCCTTCAATCAGCAGCATTGACCTCAAATCTCAGAATGATTTCACTTTTAACTATATCAAAACTTATAATATAATAATTCTTACCAGATCAGCTTCGAAAAATGTCTCCTTTGGACTATCCTTTATAATAGAGTCGCTGAATCCATTTGCTTTCGTCGAACTAAACAGGAATAGAAAGTAGAACAAGTTTTTAAAATCCCTGGTAATTATTTTTCTTATTCAATTCTTGTTTACCTTTTTCCACCCATTGAATTTGAGCTGTCTTTAGAATTTTTCTGTTTCTGTTGAAACTTTTCAAAAAGTTCTCCACCGCCGCTAGCAGAAGCCTCCGCATTTGACACTTGCTTCAGTGAGTTATCAAAGAAACTGTGGATATCAAAAGATGAAAAAAAAAAGACATTTACGAGCGAGTTTCAATAGACTTTTTTTTCATCTCTTTCTGGAGCATTTGTTGCAACATAACACTAACCCATTTTTGAATGTATAGATGGGTTTAATCTATGTTACATATCACAGTATTACGGATCATAGGCACAAAAGAAAGAAGTTATATGCATAAAACATGTTCGTTTGCAACTTTTGTGTTGGGTTTCAGGTTGTGGACGGGGATTAATTTCTTTCTTTTGAGTTGTGATGGTTCATGCTCAATTTTGAGTAATGAAACTGTACATCATGAAAATTGAATTTTCATATAATACTAGCTTACGATTTGTTATTATAGGTTTTCATATAATACTATCAATGTTAAAGCTCTCAAAGTATATCTGAGGTTCAACCCTTAACATCTCATACAATTCCTAATAAATCTTAAACTTTCAACCCAGAATCACATGTACACAACAAAATAAAATGAATCACTAGTTACAAACACGCCGTATGAAGTCATTCCGATTCATTTGAAATATAGTAGAACAAATTCTTTTCTTTTACTCACTTATTACTATTTCGAACAGGTAAGTCTTGTTTATTTTCTAGTAATGGATGTTGTTGCATCACATGGTGAATTGGAGGTGATTGTATTGGAACCATCGGTACATGCGGTTGTTGAGAATGATTAGGTGAGTGTATGTGTTCATGTTCGCCGAATGATGAGCTTTGTGCATTTATCACTCGTTCGTTTAAGCTATCTCGACGTGAGCTCTTTGCTGTTGATGTATTTGGGCTATCTTTATCTTCTTTTTGTAATGAAAATGTCAGTTTTTTTTTATAATTAGAATTTAATTATTTATAGCTACAATTATGGATATTTACTTTGAACAGGTTCTGGTGATTTGGAGTTAATGGAAGCTATTTCGTCAATCGACGGTAATATTTGAGGCTGAGTTGATTGATGGATACACAAAAAGTGTTCATTAAACAAATATTTACGAGTTTAAAAATAATAATTCTTACTTGAAAATCGTTGAAATTACTGCTTAGAAATACATCTCCATCACTTTCAAACAAACGATCCACACTTGATTGCATCATTTTACCAGAACTAGGTTTTATTCCGGTCAAATGAAAACTAGCGAAACTTGATCGCGACATTCCATATCCATCTTCCGTTCGTTTTGTTTCTGCTAAAGTATTTCATGAATGAAACAAGAAAAAAAGTCGTATTTTAAAGTCTGCACTTAGGCAACAAGTAATGCACGAAACAAAAATACATTATTGTCAAAATTATGTTTAATTTATTAACCAAATCATGCTATATTTTAATGTTGGAAAACTGGGTAACATTTATGTTCAAAGACATAAGGATATGCAATAAATATTGAGTTTTCTAGCAACATGTCGCACAGTTTTTGAAGAAAAAGGATTCACTAAGGTGGATTTTCACTCGAGTTCTAGGATTTCAAATAAATCCGAAAAATCAAAAATAAATCGGGTGGATTTAAAAATTAATCTATCGGACTTAAAAAAGCTAATCCAAGAACTACGATTATCCAACTCAGTCTAATCAAAAACTAGCTTTTCATGTTTATGCAAACATATTTTATACATATTTCATTACACGAAAGAGAATTCCGCCTGTCAGTTCCGACATTTTTAAAAGAACAGAATTAAGCCATATCTTAGTTGCAGACTTATCGAAAATATGGTATATTTATTTTCAAGAAATTTGTTTTAATTATAATTATTCCTCCTCAAAAAGCATACAGCAATAATAATGTTATGCAGAAATTCTTATTTAGTTGCTGCTTTTTGAATACACACGAATGAGCAAAGCCGTCCTACTTAAAAAATACTTTTATTTTGTAAATTAACTTACCGAGAACCGTTGAGACAGTTGCATCATATGAGGGCACAAGTAAAGATTTTGTCATTAAATCGCAAGCTGTTTTGGGTCTTGTAAAAGGCATCACTGAGTGAGGGAAAATTTTTGGTTTAATTGGTGTCATAAGCATGTGTTCCGTCCATGAAGCTTCTAAATCGGGTTTCGATAATCTCTCGACATCAACATTTAATGTCTTTTGTTCGAATGGAATTGAGAAGACATCAGCTGGAATTGATTGTAGCCAACTGAGTAGTGATAAGTCTGAGTCGGTAAATCCATTATTATTGTCTAGAACTTTGCAAAACACTATTTCATTTTTTGATTCGCCATTGGTGTCACCGTTTGCACTTGGATCACTTGTTGCTTTCGCTTGACAATAATTCACACATGACTCATATAATAAACCTTTAATAACTAATTGAATTAATCGATCATTCTTTGCATATATATTTGTAAGATTCATTTTTTTATCACCGGGTAAGAATTTCTCCACTAATGGAAATACTTCTTTAAAACACTGAACACGAGCTTTACTTGGATTCCAATCTCGATACGATAAATGATCACTAAGACGCGGCAATGTCAACAATAAACACAAACCCGAATATTCTTCTTTACTCGGTGCCAATTTCTCGAGAAGTCCTAAAACTTGAACCACTTCCTCGACAGTTCCCTCAACATTTGCACCCATTGTTATACCAGCAGCTTCACTTTTAATGCACAATAATTCAATATATTTATGTCTTAAAATTGTATATTTAAATAATTTCATGTCAAATGCTTGGAGTTCACAAAGTGGTTGAATAAATTCTAAGACATCATCCCATTGACCATCTAGAATCAGCTGTCTGAGAAACAGCACGTCGTCTGAGTATATTCCATTGATTACGCCCGTTTCACGTTCCTGAAAATTATTATTAATCATCAACATTTTGTTAAATGAGTATTTTCGGATACTCACCAATGCGAGTTGAGTAATGTGCAGCTCACGATTACTCAGAAATTCTAGTGATATCCTTACGATATCTTCTTCCCTCAAACTTAATCGTGACATTTTGTGTGATTTACGAATATTCAATATTCAGTAACTGAGAATTTACGTCGAACCAAAAAGAAATATTCAATGAAGCACCTATTTAATCTGAAATGAAGTAAGGAAAGAATAAGACTGATGTAGGAAGAGGAGAAATAAGAAAATATGTATGGAATGGAATATATAGATTTTTTTTTTCAATGCTGCTGTCGCTGCCAAGCAAGCACATTGATATTTACAACGATTATTATTATTATTATTGTTGGGCTGTTGATGGAAAAAGAGGAACATTTGAATTGAAATATATTCTAATCAATAATTTTTCGGCGATAAGGCTGTCAACAGCATTAAAAATAAAAATGAAGAAAGTTTGACTTGTTGATAGCAAGGCACAAGTTTTTCTTATTGCACATATCGTGTACATCCCAATTTTTATTTTATTCGTTTATTTCGTGTGTACTACATATTGCTTAGACTGAATCATGTTTTTCCACTTTGCACAAATTTCCTTCTTCTTCTTATACCTGCCTGCCTTCTTGCTCTATCTTCTTCTATTTCTATATTCACATAAGAACTTTTTTTTATGGCCAACTTAATAAGAAATTATTCTGAACGTAAAACACAAAATTCATTCACTTAATTCTGATTGTGTGCTGCTTTTTAATATTTCAGCAGCAGGCTCAGTCAAGCAGCTACTCACACTTTTCACTCAATATGTATAGCTAATAAATGATTTAATTTCTTTAACCCGTAACAATTTTTCTATTATATTTTAACTTCTTTTCATGTTGAATCTTTCCATAAAACATATCGGATAATGCACAACAACGTAAAATGAACGGATTTTAAAGAAATCATAAAGATAATAAACAGTTAGGTAAATCATTTTTAATTCCCAACTTTATAGATTTTTTTCATTTCTTCTTCGTTCCTTCTTCATTTTTTGCTAGCTACTTCTGTGGTTTATGATATTGACATAATCATATTTTATAATTCACATTTACATGATTGATATTAATAAAGGAAATAAGTCAACGGTGTCTGTATCCAAAATATTCAATCACTTTTCGTCATGTATACACAATTTCCTCAAAAAAGCTCCCAAATGTTTCGGAAAATTAATAATTTTTGTATTTCTGATCTTTAAATTCCATCACTTTTATATTCCTTTACTCCTTAACATAGCACTTACTTAAAATATAAGCTTTAAACACTTTGTTCCAATACATAATTTAATGTTTTACACTTTTTATTATTTTTTACTGCACAGCTCGTTCGTAGCTCTTGTTTACCCAAAAATTCAAATTTTTTAAACACGTTAACCTGAATTAATCCGTTGTTAATGATTCAAAAATTGTGTAATTTTTCATTGCTTTCTAAAGCTCAAAAAATATTCAAATTTTAAAAAACTGTTTAAAAAGCTCTTTTCAAAAAAAGCTCAATTGTTTATGAAAAATCGCGAAAAATTTGAAAGCAGCAGTAAATACATCAGCACCTTAAGTCAATTTTCTACTCTATAAAGCATCTGAAAGGCGATGAGTCGAAAAAACAAGGCATAATTCAATGAATTTCAGTTAATCATTTTAATTTATTTATTTTTTTACATTTTATGCTCCTCACATTGTTTTTTTATGAATGCAATATGATAGACTAAGCATTTTTATATCAAAATAATTTTGGACATTATAAAAACTGTGCAATCAAACTATTTGAATTGTTTGGATTTTTCTCTCTTGTTGCACTACATAATTTACATAAATTATAATCTTTTTATTTTCTTTTTCTTCTCAATAATCATAAGAAACTAAATTAAATTCATTCATGATTCCTTGCGAGACTGTACGCAAGTCTGTACATAACTTAAATTTCTGCTCTTGATAATTATGTTTTATTTTATTCATTATTTTTTTATATTTTATTATATCACAAACACATTGTAAATAGTTGTTTTTTTTTTTTCTTCCTTTAAACTTCCTTTTTGTTGCAATGAAATAGTAATGAGTTAAGCCATGGGTGACCAACGGTCGTTGTTTTTTTGAATTTTGACAAAATAATTTTCTCGCAAAAATTCAAATTTTGAACGTTACAAAAACATAATCGTCAATTTTTGCAATTTCTAGCTTAATTAATACATTGGCATTAGGTTAAAGTTTATTTTGAGCTGTTTATAAAGTCACTAATCTTGTTCTGTACCTCAAATTAAGTCGATTTCTTGTGATGAAATTCAAATTGTTCAGAGCCGTTAAATTTTTATGCCACCCACAGCATGTAAGTTTTGAATTTGAATGACTTTTTTTTGTGTTGATTTAAATGAAAAGTAAATTAATTAAAACGCATAATTTTAAGCAAATCAAAATGATTGAAAATAACTGATTCAGCTTTTAGCATATAATGTCATAATCCGTGTTATCGGAATAATTTTACATTTAATCACTTCGGGAATATTAATAGTATTATTAATAGTTTTTTTTCCTAACTGACTTGTGAGAGAAATGTTGGATAATTTTGATTTTTTTATTTTTTTTTTCAAATTAGAAGTATTTAAACTGTTTTTAAATTTGTTTTTTTTTTCACATTCAGATAGAGCAAATTTTTTTAATACAAAAGTGACAATAATTCTGCTACTTGAGCTTTTTGTGTCTATATATCTTTTACTGTGTGTGTATTATCTATGTGAATATCACAAAAAACGCAACAAAATCATTCCCTCTAAAGTAATAATTTTTCTTCATTACTAGTGACAAATTGATTGCAGCTTAGGAATTACTTTTTGTGCTGTCCATTAGTTTCATATACTCAATAGGATTCTTAATCGCGTTAACGAAATCAAATTGCTTCTGTAATTGATGATTGATTGTTCGTACCCATTCATTATGAAGCTCCGTTGTCGGTGTTATACAAATGAAGCTTATGTTTGATCTTTGAGGATCTGTTGAACAAATAAGGAACTTTTTGCCTCCAGAATCTTCGATATCTTGAATAGTCATTTTATTAACCTGCGAGGATTAAATATAAATTAGATTTATTTGTATGAAATGACAGAATTTATGAGGAGCCACAATGTAGAGATTAAAATTGACAGCTTTCCGAATTTCTATCGATTATTCTGAGCCATTATTTTTATGTGGAGCCAGTTTTACATCCTTATTTGATTAAAAGGAATAAAAAATTTTAACAGTTATTTTCAAATTAAGTGTTTGAATAATTTCAAACATTTTATGACCGTTATTTTTTCATTCTCAGAAAATCGTTGTCATCACTGCTTAAACACTGATTAATCACTGACTTAAAGCTGATATGTAGCAATCTACACTACCCGACCGAGTTTAAAAAGTCAAATCAAATCGTACCTGTATATGTGATTTGTAGATATAAGCTGGATTTGTGAACTGAGTCTTTTTACCAACAATATCAGAAAATATGATATTTTGTTCAAACAAGAAGACTTGAAGTTCTTTGGGCTTCTGCATAGAGCTTGTATTACGTTCAGCATTATTACATTCTACACAAAATAACGTTCCTGATAGCAACAATCGTCCTTGTGCAGTTATCTTTCCCTCAAATCTCTGAAGTCGTCCTACTTGCATCATATCATTTGCAGCTTTGGGTACAATCTATGAAGCATATACATAAAAAATAGATTAAGCTGTGATATTGGCATAAAATTATTATTAACTAATCTTACTTTCATAATATTTAAAGCTCGTTCCAACTCATCTGCGTCTTCCATCAATCCAGCTCGTCTAGTGTGCTTAAGAATATCTTTAATCAATAGTTCGTATTTCATTATTCTTTGTACTGGTTTAATGAGCAAATCGCAAAGCTGTAAAATAAAATTAATTAATTAGTGATGCATGATAAGTCATGGCATGAATAATTCAAGCCTTACCAAAAGTTTGTGCTTTAATTTTTGGCGAATATCATCAAAGTAACCCAAATGTTCTGATACAATATGTTCCGAAACTGGCTTATTTTGACAATATACAACATACATATGTAATTTCCTTTCACTACGCTTAATAATTGCTCCTAACTCGGAAGGATTTTGTATGCAATTCTGAAGTGCCTTTAAGAATGTACTGCAATGAAATAAAGTTTAAATGACAAAATGTTCTCCTTGAAAATATGTTAATTATACTTACTCTCTATGCCACTCGTAAATTGCTTCAACATTTCCAAACACCATCCGTTCCTTTCCACCTTTAAGGTCGTCCGGCATAGGAATGTCACTATTTGGATTCCTTATTTCTGCTATGTAGCTGTGAGATTTGAGAAATTTGTTATAATTTTAAATCCATCGGATTAATATTAAGTCCCATAGATTAATCCTTAATCCATCGAATTAATTTTAAATCCACAAGATTAAATCTTAACGCTTCAAGTGTCATTAAGCTTACCCATTAACAATCAATGATAAATCCTGTACATATGATTCCTCAGTAGTTACTAATTCCTTAAGTGCAAACATTCTCTTCTTTAAAATATCCTCAATTGAAATTGCAACATCATTTGTACAATTCTGTAAATATTTAAAAGTCAATAAGTATTGAAAGAGATACACACGTGAATTAACATCTTACATCTTCATTCTCTGATACTTGTGGCGATAATGACTGAGGATGTTTTAAACTTGCCTCGTGTTTCTCCTAGGAAAAACAAAAATTTATTATGTTAATTTCGAGTGGATTTTTTGGAGCTACAAAGCATGCCACTCACCATCTTTTCTTTCACTATTTGTTCAATTTCTGCTAAATCATTCTCATCAAGTGCTTTACTTCCGGACGATTGATTCGATGATTGAATACAATTATCATCAATCTTTGATATTGGCTTCATAGGTGGCGGTAACTCGAGACATTCAAATGCATCTTCCTCTTCCTGATTCTGAATAGAATTTGTAAGTTGCGTTGATCGGACTGGTAGTGTTGTTGATGAAGTTGACACGCCGGCAACTTCCGTTTCCTCTTTCTGCTTTTCTTGCTGCTATTAATAACAATAAAAATGTAATAGTTGTCGGCATAAACAATCAATTCAATTATTTAATTACCTTTCCCTTTTTGTCAACTTTCTCCTTTTTCAATCCTTGCTTCTCGACTGTCAACTTATCTGTCTTGCTATGTGAAAGTTTTCTGAGCTGTTGAGGAAGCCACTTTTTACTGAAAAATAAAAGAATAAAAGAATAATGAAAAATAAGTTTTTGAGAAATTGCAATTTCCGTAAAAAATCAATTATTTCAAGTTGTTGAAAGTAGTATTTTAATTGATTATTGAGCTTTTGGAATGCAAACCTCTTGCAAATGTACACATAATGGCACGTGTGGCTATATAAAGGCTCAATTTATCAAAACATGACTAAAATCATAAGCTTCAAAGCACTTTGTATCATGAATGAGAGCAAAAGGAGACATTTAGACAAGGTAAAGCTTGCATAGACATGGTCTGTTGTGATGAACTTAGACGCATTGTCCAATTTTGTTTGAAAATTATACTTGAATTTTTAACGTTTAAAAATATTCAAATTTAGGAACAAATTTCCGGTTTGAAAAATATTATTTGAATCTCAGACTCTTCCGAACTTCCTCAGACTCATGAACAGACAAAATGCAGATTCATAAGTCTTGCTTCCTTCCAAAAAACAAACAAAAGAGAGAAACAGAACAAAACAATCATTGTGAAATGATTCACACAATATCACAATACATGACGAATGATACCGAATAGAAACAACAAAAAAAAATAAGCACAGATTCACATTTTTATGATCGTTGTGATATGCTGAGACAATTCATTCTGCTCATCCATTTCAGTGCCCAAATTATGTTTAATAATATTTTTGATTGATTTAATCTCAACTTATATAAACTTGTCACTCGTTCACATATTAAAAATATACAAATAGTAAATTCATACATACGAAAATCTATGGCAAATGTATTTTCCTAATCTTATCATTCAAGAGTTGATAAGACCTTAAGTATGATAAATGTTTCATACATAAAAAAAAAATATTTCCTCTTTATCTTTTATTTTTTTTTAAAGAATCAAGAACATGCTCTAAATGTCTCTTACTCTGTCTTTCAAATGTCTATCGTACTTCACTTATTGCTGTTTACTCTTGCAAGCTAAATTACTTTAACAAGTCTAATTTAAACAAATTCCTCACAAAATTTATACATGTTTTTTGACGGTATATCTAACAGGCTTAGTGCACGACTAGACCATGACTGAATTAATTTGTGGAAATTGGAGCTTACTTCACCAATGAAAAATTTTTGTACATACATGTAGTACGTATATATTTTAGTGATAGTATTGTATGCAAATTTAGTACACTCTTTTTTTTTGATAATCTTTACAACTTACCCACTAAATCCCTTTCGTTTGTTTACAGGCGATGTGTGATTTGTACCGTCATTTTCTTGTGGTTCTAAAAATAATTTCAAATAGATTAAATTATTAGATGCATAAAAATTGAACTGGCTGTGACGAAGTTATAATAAATTTTCCATGATTCTGTTTTTATTCAGATTTACTCAATTGATAAGTCCTTGAACATTAATAAATTTGTAGCGTATTTTTGAAATTTAAATTTTAACGAATTTTTCGAATTTAATTTTTTTCTAGTCAAAATAAACTGAACTGAAATGAACTTAATATTTACTGAACTAATGAAATATATCCTTAATGAAAGTATAATAATCTTGTTGCATATAATAAGCATGTCATGATGATTCTCATAATCACTTTTTACTTCAAGCATGTGCAATACTTGAACTGGTTGCTAGATTTTATTGCTTTCCAAAACATTACCCACATTCACTGTATTGACTGTTTTATAGCGATAAATATTTGCTTTACATAAATATTAATTCAAATTTGATAAGAAATTTCCTTCTAAGTTGTGATGAGCAAACGGAAACGATAAACACTTAAGTGTGAATGCACATAAATTCATGAACTCTAAAAGATGAGTAATAGTCTATTAGTAATGTCGTGTGGAATTATTTTCCTTGCCCATTTGATGTAAATAATAGGCGTAAAAGTTAAATATTTATTTACCAAACAGTCTGTCTGTTTGAGTGTTAAAAGCACGACACATGAAAGTATAAAGACTTATTTCTGTGGACATTGATGTCTACCAAAAAAACAAAATGAACTGAATAAAGGAAAGAAAAGATAATTGAAAAGCAATTGTAGAAAATTCACTTAGTCGCAATTTGTCAATGTAATGAATATTTAAAACCGTGACATTTGAGAAGCAATAATGACAAATATTATCCTCGCGTGGAGCGCTCTAGTTGGTTGCTTATTTGAAATTAAGCAATTTTGACAGAAATTTTATCGGATATTTCTAATTTAAAAAGTTAACGACTTTCGAAAATTCAAATGAACTGAACAGAAATGAACTTAAAGACTAAATAATAATACGAATTCGAAATAATCGTTGGACGATGAAAACATAATGCACAGTCAGCTAGCCAAAAGCAGCACACAACATCATCCCCTGAAAACTAACCTTCATCACCATCAGCTGTCCGTCTGTTTTTCATTTGGGTTGGTGGTGGTTTGAGAATGGACGATGGTACTAAACCTTCCTGTACAATTTGTTCTTGAGTTGATGATGAGCTTAAGGAAGTTGTTGATAAATTATTATTATTATTATTTGATGATGAATTTGTTAGGCGAACTAGACAATAATCGGGAGCACCCAAACAGTTTGTATCGATCACTTCTACTTGCTGGCCTTTTTGAACGCTCAATTCTGCACTGCCTTGCGCTGCCACATAATCAGAAATGACCCATGTCATTTCTACTCCACCAGTCTGTGAAAAAAAAACAATATGAATTTAGCGAATTTGAAATTTATTTTTTTATTAATAATTGTGGATAAGGTTAGACTTAGTATATATCGGCATTTAAGAAATTAGCACATACGACAAATTAATGATAATATACGGTATTTACACACAGACAGTACAAATGATAAGCACATGTTATGACAAAAATCATAATACTGTATTTGTAGGTAAATTAGAATACAAAATGTTGACATAGTGTTGATAAATTATAATTATAAGCTCAAGTGGAGCTGAATGTTTGATAAATTCAATTTTTTTATAACGGTAATTTTGAATTCAAATTTTAAACCAAAAACTTGGCAAAAAGAACATAAAATTCAAGTCCCAAAAGATCGTTATTTTAAATAAAAGAATTCCAGATAATAAATAATGAGAAGGTAGGTACAATAAATGAATAAAGTATAACACATTTAAATAAGAATCTACATAATAAAGGCAGTCTAGCAGTCTAGCAGCCAGCCACCATAATTGAAACATTAATGACATCGATATCAAAAATTAACCTGTAGTTTTTTTGATCCTACATAAGATCTAAATGAGCCAGGAGTATCGATTGTATGCTGACGTGATAAAGCAGCATGCGATTGTTGAACGGAACTTTGTTGACGGAACCATGGAAGAGAAATTTTCCGTCCGCCTTTACTCGTTTTCATAGTCAGAAGATCCATTTTATTAATAATTTATGCTGTTCCTGGATAACTTTTTTTTTATGTTTTTCACTCACGCATTCAACATAACAAATTAGTAATTTTTTTCATATTATTATTATTCTTATTATTCTATGTGATGATAAAAATTATTTAAAGTCATGATAACGTTTTAAAGCTTTCATTGTAAATTTGACACTTTTTCTTCTATGCCTTACTATCATTATTTATTTGATTAAATCTCTAAACAAAGAACAAGAACAAAACGGAATTAACATAAGTCAAATGAGTCACTATTATAATTGTTAAAAACAGAAGATTCTAATAATAATCAGCCTTTTATCGATTTCACACATTTATTATGTCCAATAATTTTCACTAATCAGTTCATAATTTCCACCTCATTAACTATTTTTCATCTCCTTCCTTTTTAATATTTGTTTAAAAATTACCACTCACTGGCTGTTATTAAATTACTAATCCAAAAAAAAAAATGTAATGTGATGAGTACAAACCACTACTCATCTCCCTCGTTTGCTTGCCTCGCTCACACTCAAATTTACGACCATGTGTGAACAAATAATAATAATGAATGTCTAAATAATGGACAATGGTGTAAAATAAGATTTTTTTTTTTTCATTGATTTTTTCCCTTCTCTCTCTCAAAGTGCGATCATATCGGAAAAGGCTTCTTTTGATTTACATCGGAATACACTCATCATTGTGAGATTTGATAAGAGCTCTTACACGTATTACATTATGCAGAAAAATGTGTTTAAAAACCTCCCTCCAGACTATGAAGAACAGTCTATTAACACCCCCCCCCCCCCCCCCTTTAAAACATTTTCTGAACACACCCCTGTGAGGAAACCCCTCATATTATATATTCTTCCATATCGCGTTAGATTTGTCATTTAATTTTAAAAAAAATTCCACCATCCTCAATCCCCTCTAAAAGTATCTAGTTCAAACTGGTTCAAACAAATCTATTCATAACTTTTGTCAAAAATGATTATAGTAATTATTTTTTCATGAGACTTTTAAAGTCCTTGAGTTTGATTCTTTTTTTTTTAAATAAATTATTGATAGTGGGAATTCTCAAAATTAAGTTCCATTTGTACTTCTGAATGTGTTATTTAAAACTGAAAAATTTATCTCATCTTCTTGGAATTTAAAAAACAAAAAAAAAAGCTATTTTGAAAAAAGTCAGGTCTGGAAAATAGCAAAAAACTAGCTTGACAGAAAATGCAACAAAAATTGTTTAGAGGTTACTGTTGCTCCAATGCTGGTACCAGCATGTTTTTTTTTCGTTATCAGTATGTTCAAGCCTTGGAAAAGTTCATTGATTTCAAATCAGTGAAGTATGAATACATAGTACTTGAAGGTATGAAGGACATTGATTACAAAATTATGGTTTCTAGATGATAGAATTAAGTGATTTTATGTGGTTTAACGGAAATGCTCTGGTCTCGAAAGCGACTTTCAAAAATAACAGACAATTTTTAAAAACAAACAATAGATTTCCTACTTTTAAAAAGGTCTAAACAGTCGTAATCTTGCGTAACGCAGTAAGTAAACGTGTGCTCTTAGTATCAAACTATATGATAGTCGATTCCTCAAAAATTTTTGTCTTACATTAAACCTTAAGAAACTTTGACAGACAATAACTAAACCATAAAGGCGATTTATGAGACATATCAAGAATGACGATTGACCTTAAGTGCCAACGATGTAAAGTCGATTGAGCATATTGCAATATACCTTAAGACTTAAAATTAATTTCAAATGCTTTTTCATCTTTGACTTCTTCATTACTTCTCTTAATTTCCGCACAAAAACTATACAAATAATCGTTTGATTTTTAATTTGAGAATCTGTCAGCTCTATTTTTGAAGCTTTACTGATCCATAACTGTAGTTATGATCCATAGATGTTTTCCGAACACTTTTGATGAAATCATCACTGGAATCACCCAAATTCATTAATCATATCTAAATCATAGTTGTAGTAAACTAGCACTATGTTGATGACTAATTGAATTAAGGAATAACTTAGATTATGTTGAGTCGGGAGCATAATTTCACAATCTTTCATTCCTTGACTATTACGTCAAGCATCGAAATGATCAAGACTTTAGATTCAGACTTACAAGGCAGTCATGATAACTTTTAACAAGCACGTAAGCCTCAAATCACCTTGATATCATCAAAAATAAACTTTTTCTCATGTTAGGCCATATTTCCACCCGTTCAAAAATCTCCAATTAAAAATAGTCTTGGTTGGCACTCCTTGAATTATTATTTTTTTTTCTTCTCCATATACACACTCTCCTGTCAATTTTCTTCAACAATGATTATAAAGATGCCGATTTTTTTTTTATTTCATTTCTTCTTTTTAATCTCTTTTTTTTTGCTTTTCATTTCTGACTCAGAATAAAACATCAGTTCATCAATTAGCTGAGACAAAAACTAAATTGTAATTTTATTGAACCATCGCCAATTTACGATTTAAATGGCTCTTGAATGAAAGAAGGCTATTAAAATAATCAAAAATAATATTCTTTTTAATTAATTTGTGTCCAAATCGAGCGGAGAGATAAAGGAGTCATCGACAGTTTTGAAGTAAATTGGGGAGCTAGTTAAAGAGTATTAATCTGGATCTTACTAGCTCTCCTACTTTTGATAGAATATATTGCAATATAGTAGAGGAATCAACCTCTTATGGTAAGTTGCTGAGCATAGAATCCAAATTTAAATCTCATATTTCCATCAAAATGATGTCATGAGTGAATGACCTCTAAAAAGTACATCCCTGAATTATATCAATGTGCAGCAATAGTCAAAATTACTCTCATACTGCACTTTTTCGGATGGATGGTGCTTGGGAGTTTCAAACCAATTTAGAGTTCAAGAAGAGAGCCTAAAACTCAACTATAGCTTTTTTGGATGCAACATGAATGTCAAATCATAAAAAACCGTATTTACTGAATGAAAAATCAAGTTACAGACGGACAGACAATAATAACCAAATAGCTTCTAACACCAAGAAAATAAATGATTTTTCAATAGAAATTGAGTAAATAAATCAAAAATTGAGACAATTAGATTGGTTGGACCATCTGCTTGGTTTTTCAGAGGAACTGTCTTAACATTTTATATAATAAAGTCATCAAATGTCATCACAAAATTTTTATAGATCAAAAATGCGTGATTGTAGCTCGTCGTCACTCAAAAAATTGCTTTATACTTAAATGTCCTCTATTTTCACGAATGAAGCTTGTCTAAGTCAGAGTTAACACCTTCAAATTAAATATCAAATTTCACTAATAATTTTTCACGTCATATGCTGCACAGCTCAACGAGAAATGGAAAGAAAAAAAAAGGAAATTTAAGACATGACTACATGTAGGAAATAGGGATGTAATTGAGAAAGTGAAAGGTAATGGCATCCATGATGATTTGAAATATTTTTAATAATTTCCACCGACTAGAACTGTCTTTTTCTATTTGACCTTTAAAAATGCTTATTTTTTGTGTACACTTTTTCATAAATTTTAAAACCTTTTTTTGAGCATATAAGCAGACATTTTTGTTTTTCTTTTTCTTCACAAAATAAATTTTTTTTTCTTTGCATAACGAAAAAAAAGTTGACCAATTTTTCCTTTATTCGTCTTTCAGAAAATATTTTCTGCATTCATTTCCGTCCGAGACTCGCAATATTTTCTTTATTTATTTGCAAAAAAAAAGAATTCATGTTCAGCCTTTTGAGAGATTTTCATTTTCACTTCTTGTTCTCATATTTTTTTTAAAAAAAAATTAAAACATGTTATTTATCACACTATTAATTTTAGTATAGACGAGATATATAAATTAGTTAAAATTGACTTTACTAACATCATATTTATATAAACTTTTGGCTTTTCTTTGTCTTAAAATACATTCACTAAAGACTTTTAATTTTTGTAAAATTTTGGAAGAGGTTTTTTTTGAATAAAAAAAAAAGAATTTTATTTTAAAAAGGTGAAAATCACTTTATTTTCTTACGCGCAAAAATTCGCGTCTACATTCAAAGACTTCTTGCGAATCATAGCGCGCGTGTTTCTTACAATATATCCGAAAAGCACAAATGATGATTGTGTCTGTGCCTTTTTTGCTCTCTCAATTTCCTCTCACAATCTCTTTAAACCAATACAAAGGCATGAGAGGGAAAAACTTTTCATCATGTAGCTTGTATGATAACAGACAATATTACATTGATTGTGTAGGGACATCGAAAATATTTTGAGATAATTTTTTTTAACGTGTTTTTTTTTCTTTCTTTTCTTACGATCAGCATACTTAGTGGCTGTGTGAAGCACTTAAAATTTTTAAAAAAAATATTTCTTCAAGCTCTTTCAAGTCTTAATCAAAATAAACTAATAATGCAGGAATTTCTGCTGTAACAACTTTCCGAAATTTTTGCGCCCACAATATTTTTAATCTTCCAAGTCTTTTTTTTATTTCCCGTTATCCGCATGCGCTCGTTATCGAAAAAGCTTTTTTTGATCATAAAAAAATATGAGTATCATTTTCCGATGGAAATATCTCCAACCCTTACTCAATTAATGGCTTTTCTGGTTTTTGTTATTATTATTAAACATTTTAAATAACCATTGACAGACTCAATCCATCCTCTAATTTATGTTATGATTATAATATGCACACATCTATCTTGTTCTTTCATTAGCACCAATTTATAGTAAGCTTAATACTTTTTAAAGTGTATTTAGCTCTTTACTGTGGATACCTGTTGTGGACTTTGATTGGCTGACTCTCTTTTTCAAGTCAAGAAAGTCATGAATCTTAGTTTTATGATTCTTATGAACCACGAACGTTAACTGTTGTAAATCTGATTTAACAGATTTTGAAATTTTAAAAAATAACTGTTGTAAGGTTTCATAATTCAAATTTTACAAAGCAGTATTTCATTACATCTCTATATCTTCAATCTGTTGCCTTCTTAATCATCTCCAGAATAATTTTATTGATCTGACCACAAAAAAATGCGCTCAAATCATCCACGCAATACAATATCTGCGACTTCAATACTACTTTACTATGTGTTGAGAGCTTATCATTCCCTCTACGCGAAAATGAAAATTTAAATGAAAATATTTTGAGAGATTCCGTTTGCTTATTTCTTTTCTTTTCTTCTCCTTCATTCCTTTCTTTATTTTGCACAATAATTAAACTTGAAAAATCTTTTACAACATAAATAGATTTATTTATAAATAACTCAATCGTCTAGTTACGCACAATTTAAAATCAAAATACTGAATGCCAAAAATAACACTCATAAGTGAAATATCGTGGTGTGAATGAAGAGCGAGTGAAGAAGAGGAACAAATATTTCTTTAATGGGACAAATTTGTCAAAAAGTCATCAATATTGTTTGTTTCGAACGGAAATAAATGGAATCGTGTTTCAACGGTTTTTTTTCACATTTGAAAACGTGAAATATTTATTTTTCCGTTAGAAATTTGAATTATTTTTTTCGTTAAAAATAAAATAAAAATTTGTTCCTTAAAACATTACCATGAAAACAAGAATCTCGAGTACGATTCGCATATTTACGGGGAGCAATTTGCACATATGACACATTTGTGTCTCATCGGTTTTGATTGATTCCATTTAATTTAAAAACGCTCTATCCGATGCATCTTGGCTCACGTTCAAAGATCGTAAAATAGATTTCAGTGTCATTAAAGTTCATTAATTTTAATACTCTAATCCGTGCCGAGATATACCAGATAAATAATTTATATTTTTTAATATATATAATTTCACTTACCTTTTCACTATCAGTTGTGTTTCCAGAACCAAAGCTAGCCAATGAACTGCCGTCAGGATCATGTTCTGCATTGTTGATAGCTTGCTCGTCGATATCTTTCGATAATCGTTGTGATGTTGATAAATTATTGTTATTATTATTATTATTGTTATTACTACTTTTATTATTTGTCATTTTTCCAGGCGATTTGAGAAGCGCGAAAGACGTTCCCGAAAAATATGTTTCTTGGATAACTTCACGTAAACGTTTCACCCATGTTTGCTTTGTCTCAAGACTATTTGCTTTTAATACAATTCTAAAATCTGACATCATCGGTGCTCGTCCAGTCCACACAGCAAATTTACACTCATCTCCTTCTATATGCTCAGTAACACCTAACTCAGATGTCATCACTTTGTTTTTATAAACATATTTTACAACGCCATTTGTATCCTTTACTTCTTTTGAAAATAGCAGATACAAATCAAATAGGAAGACATGACGGTCACGTCCTTTTCTTATAATTTGTTTATTGTCCCATGTCGAAAATGAATCCTATTGTTGGTTGTGGACGAGAAAATTGAAAATCAAATTAGCAATGACGTCACTAATGTGCATTCTTGCAATTGCACGACCATACTAAGACGTAGTAGCAAGAAAATGCGCAAAGAAAACTTACCTGCAGAACTACGTCACCAAGAGAGCTTATAGAAATATCACAAGACTCTAATAATGATAAATGCATTGCGTCATTTGCTTTTTTTGGAATGTTCATACAAACTTCAAGTCCATCTTTAATCTCTCCCTGTCCCTCATCACAACACGACTGAAGATCTTTTAAAAGCAATTGATATTTGGTAATTCTTTGAACGGGTTTAATCAAATATGCTGGTAATGAGTGCTCGATTTTGCATTTCTGTTGGATCTCTTCGAAATATGTTCCACCGTTTTGAACAACAAAATCATTCGATGCGGGCTTATTTTGACAATAAAAGACATACATATCAAATTTTGCAGCCCATGTTACAAAGCAATGGCCCACATCTTCCGGAATTGTTTGATACTTTTCCAACTCTCTTAAAAATATTAGCTTATGAAATTGGTAAATGTCCTCAATATTACCAAATACGAGGCTTTCCTTCCCGACTAATTTCTTTGGCACATTTGCACCGCTTTTCATATCTTTCAAAAATGTTTCTATACACGTCTCCAGATCCTTTACATAAGTTCTTTCGGTCTGCAAAAGTTCAGCCATTATAAATTCTTTCTTTCTAGCCCACTTGCGCTTCTCTTCGGAAATTTCTTTGGATACGACATTTAATTTGTTTTCTAATGATGGATCTGAGTGGCGATATTCAGGATGAGATGATGCTGATTTTAATGAGTTTGTTGATGATGAATCTTCTTCAGAGATTGTTAGGCGTCCTAGAGATTTCTCTAAATTTGTTCGGTACATTTCCATACGATTACTGAAATCTTTGTATCGATTATCAACAGTCGCAACCCATTGCTTAATCGAGATGGCATGTGCATGACCTTTATCTACCAGCGAATCTGCTAATTGTATCAACAATTTCACTCGTTCTCGTGTCTCCTTCGCCGTTCCTGTAGAAATTTTTTTCAAAACGTTTATTAATACTCGTACTTAATAATCTAATGTATTACAAGTCTGAGAAACGCACTAGTTTAATACATTTTAGACATCAACTTGATTAATAGGATTTTAAGATTAATCTTGAGATTTAAATAATAATCCGAGGGTTAAAATAAATCCATGAATTCTAAAGTAAGATTTCGATTAATACTTCAACAGACACTTAACAATTACGGTAAGGTATCAACAAATTAAGGACAAACAAGGTTTCATACTTCTGAATCTAAACTTTGAAAATAAATTTGGGAAGCAATTTGTTTTTCTTGGTGATTTCATACTTTATAATACAAGTCAAATCACAGTGTTGCAAAGTATTATATAAGCAATCACGTTAAACTATTTTATAACTGAATAAAGCAGACACTTAATTAAATTAATTCAATTTAAAGTCTAAATATATATTCGAGGAACTTTTTGATTTCTTTTGTCACTTTTAAATTCACAATTTAATTCTTTTTAACATTAGTCGATGCCTGATTAATCATTGTTGATTATCTATAACTTTAAGTTACTTATAACTAAGCAGAATACAACATTAAGTTAAATTTATTCAATCTCAAAAAATAAATAAATTCGAGGAGGAAATCACTTTCTAGAGGGGTAATCAACTTTCTGTTCAAACATTTTTTATCCGTTAGAAATTCATTTTTCAATTTCTTCCATATTATAAAGCATAAAAAAGCTCACCTTTAAATTCATTATGTTCTTTCAGGAGAACCTCCCTCTCTTCGTTGTTATTGCAAATTTTAGATGCTCTGGATGATAAATAGGCCTCACCAGTGTCATGAATCCATTCGATTGCTTGTTTTGCTGATTTCTGTATTAAATTAGAGTTAATCAAGTTATCACATTTAGATTATTATATACATGCCAAACATACCTCAAACAAAACAAACTGTTGACATTGATCAAATGCTTTTTTTCGTTGTGTCCAATATTCTAAAACATGGTTTTCTTGTGACAATAAGTTGTCTAAAATCGATTTAACACGAGCTTCGCTTGTTCCTGGCGATTGAATGTTATAGAACTGATATGCACGACTAATAAACTTGAGAAAGGTTTCTGCTGTTCGTCTAGCCAATGTACAAGCTTTTAAAAATGCTTCTTTTTGTTCTTGATGCTTTGAGATTAACTGCACGATTATTTGAGCTTTTTCAGAACTTCCACCTCCTGCACACCAATCTATTGCACATAAAATGATTAAGGATACTACAAAGTTAAATTAAATAAATAATAATTGCCTTCTTCACGTTTATATTCCTTCTCTAAGCTGTCCAAAACGGAACAAACTTGCTCGGCTGTTTTGAAAAAGTTCATTCCAGATTTCATTAATTTATGTCGATCTTCTGCACTCGTCACTAATTGTTGCCATTTCTTGGTGACATCATCTGCTATATCAGCAATAGCTTGTGGATCATAATGATTGGCATTGGTCAATGCATCAGCTCGATATTTAACTTGAACAGCAGCCGTATGAGTTCGTTCGATTGCGACTTGAAACTGTTCGTGTTCCTTCATAAAGAGCTCAGCATCTTGGTAACTATTGGGAATGGCAAAATTGGCAAATAACATGGCTTCTCCATTTCTAATCCATGAAATGACTTGATTGGCATCATTTTGGAAGTGACAAAGTTGGATAGTTTGTTCCAATTTAATACGTTTAGCTTCTGCCATATCCTCTAAATCGAGCTCACGTTCATGGAGAAATTCAAGTAAATATTGGACTTTTGTGGATGCTGTGTGAGTCGTATCTGCCATAATAATAAATCCACAGTTTTCAAACAACTGACTGAGTTCTTGGCCTTGCTGTAGAATTTGATAAACAGTACTCTGCATTTGGCTAACACTTTCATTGTGTAAACGAAGAGATTGCTCAGCAATTTGGTAGCTGCGTGTTGCCTCAATGTGCTGCAATTCTTCGGCCCACATTTCAAGCTGTGACGATACTTCGAGAGCATCACGTTCGAAAATTTTCAATCGCAAATAAAAGTCAATTCTCATCTTACGAGTCTGCCACAATGATTCCATTTCCTCGCGATTCTTTGTTAATCTTTCTAATGCATTTTGTACTGCTGATATCGAACCTGTTGAGTCATCTTCGGGTTCCTTTAAGGCTCTCAATTCCTGAATTAATGCTTCCGCTTGCGCTTGTGCCTGCATACAAGTTTGTATTGTATTATCCTCTTGTTCCTTACATTGTTCTAATAATCTCTCTGTTTCGATTAAATCCTTACTCGATAAACTTAATACTTCATCATTGGAAACTTCATCACGAAGTTGGTCTACAAATGCTTGAATATCCTTTTCATTTGTGTAAAATAAGACGGCTAAATCTAAACGTCGACGACGTTGTTCCACACGTTCCGCAAAAGACGATACATGCTTCTCTAAATTACACACGACAGAATGTATTTCTGCCGGCGCAACTTCACCTGACTGTGCTAATTCGTGTGCTGCAGCTAAAAGCTTCTCAGCATTACGATAAGTATTTTGTGCAACATTCTCGAAATGTTCATGACTTGTCTGATAAATGCGAGCCTTCTGTAAATTTCGTCCTATTCCTTTATTCTTTCGAAGGAAAACGTCACCGTGATTTTGGAGCCAATCCAAAACCTGTTTCACATCCTCTTGAAACAAACGTAGTGCTAATTTTTGATGTAATCTCAATTTCCCATTATGCCATTTCTCTTCCAATGCTGTTTATACAGGAATAAAGTGTTAAACATGCCCAATAAAATTGTTAACACGTTATAATAAATATACATACCTCGATGATGAGATAAAATTTGATGAATTAGGTTCAAGACATGTGTTGCTCCTTCACTGTAATCTGCTGCTGGATTGTTGTTATACTTTACATTTTCCTGTAAATGTGTATAAAATTACTTATAAATGTATTTGACCTTTTTTTTCAGGGTCGTATTAGTGTTCTTACATTTTTTCTGGTGTTTCCATTAATGCTAGATGATGCTGGCTGATTACAAACTTGAACAAGATGATCTAACTGATAAAGGAGCTTTTTACTAGTTGAATGTACTTCAGTATAAGCATGACACATGGCTTCATATAATGATTGGTGGGTTCTAATTGCAGTCTCTAAATTTTCTGCATCCGATGGATTTGGAATTGAAGCTTCGACAGCAGCTGACCATGATAAAACACTCTCTGCATACTGTTCAGCTTTATGATGAAATATTACACTAAGATTTAAGACAGCCGTTCTTTCATCTAATCTATTTGTAAACTCTTTCCATGTTTTATCTAGACGCGAAGCAAGTGTTCTTATATGCTGTGATGCATAATGATTTGTTTCAACTAATCGACCAGCTACATTTAAGATTCTTCCGATATTAACGCTGACTGTCATTGTTGTGACTGCGAATCTATTATGATCTTCTTGGAGATTTTTAGCAGTAATATGATTAACACCTATATCCATATAATTTTGTTGAAAGACATCACGATTGTGCATTATCCATTCAAACATCTTTTCACAATCTTGTTCAAATAATCTCAATTGAAAGCATTGATCTAGTCTAGTTTTCTTTTGTTGCCAAAGATTGAGCAATTGTTGTTGCGAGTTTCTCGACGACTCTAAATGTTGTAAGATCTGATTAATTGTATCATTAACATCTGGATTTGGTGAATTTGGTGATGTATCGTTTGAACTGGCATTGCTTGGTGTTGATGTATCTATTCTATTCAAATATTGGGCCAATTTTCCCAATAACTTTTGTCCTTGACCTTCGAGATCATCTAATGGTAATTTGAGTATTTTTCTCTTCATATCTCCGTGATTGTCAATCTGATGTTTAGCACCATTCACCTCCTCGGCAAGATCAAAGTGCTGAAGGTCTTCTTGAAAATCCTCAATTCGATCGGCAATGTCGTTTGCTTGCCACGAAAAGTCCTCATACGCGAGACGTAATTCAAGCCATTGAGCATGATCGTAATGAAAGAAACCATCGAAATCGGATGTCAATTGTGACATATCAATAATTTTTCCAATTGCTTGAATAGAAATGGTTGTGACCTCAAATTTATATTTATTGCTTGCGATTGAACTCCTCTGTTTTTGCCAAAAATTATCTGGCTTTATGATCAATACTTGATGTACAAGGTCACCGAAATTTTCTTGCAATATTTTCAATGCCGTTTTGGCACCTGCTGATGTATTTGCATTTCCTCGCATATCTATTATTATTGTAAATCCCAACAAACGTGCCTCATTGCTACAATAAATGGAAATACTCAAATTAAATATCCATTCAAATTTAATTACATACAAAATTGTTCGCTGGATGTTACCTTGGAATATTGAAAAGATAGCTAATTATCTTCTTTAAATCTTCGGGCTTAATTCTTTCACGCTTGGATGTTGAAGGAAAGCTGACAAGTGGTCCACCACGACTATCTCGTCCACCAGAAATAAAAGCAACTCGCTCTTGGAGTAAAGTTATAATATCTAAAGCTCGCACACCGGTCTCCATTATGATTATGATGATTATTATTGGTTTTTGTAAACTTTATGTCCTTTTAATTTACTATAAAGATCCTGCAATCGATAAATAACGTTGTTAATACTTGAATACAATTAAATTTTCAATTTGTCAATTTACTGCGCAAATTTTGGACCAACTTTTGTTTACATTTTCAACGGTTTTTTGACATTTAAATTTGATGTGAATTTACATGAAATGACAGAACTACTGAACGACTAGATATAGAATTTAAATCTGAAAGGTCGTTACAAATTATTAAGTAACATGACTTATGGTCATGTTTTGCCGAAAAAAAAAACTTTATTAATTAATGATTCGTTATAAAAAGCTTTTAAAAACTAATAATCCAATTGAGAGTTGCGTGAAACGCTTCGAATGCATGCAATTTTAAAATAAAAGTAAATGAAATAGAGACGAGTAAGGCAATTAGACAATGAAATGAAAGCTCCTAGCTTGCTGTTCCGCTCGATAAGAACATCTAGCATTTATGTTTTGCGTTGCTTGTACTTTACTTCACTTTTTACAAAGCGTTAGCTCTTTTTCTTTCACTGTCGTTGTTTATTTTTCTTTAATTAGCTTCTTTCAGAAACTGTTACAATATACATTTATATGATTCACAAAATTTCCAAGTTTTTCATTTTTGCTTCCTTTCCACACTCTCTTTTATAAAATAAGAAATATTAATGTATACACAGCGAGTATGGATGGGTGGAAGAAAGAAAAAATATCACTCGAGAGTCCCAAAAATAGCGCAATTAAAACAAATTCGCATATAGCAGAGCTGTTACAGATGATTGATTCATATGTAAAAGATTCAAGGACATTCAAAAACTACAGACATCATTTTCTGTTGCTGCTCTTTTCCAAAAAAAAAAAATATATATATATATTCAATTAATGTAATATACATGCAAACTAATATGTTTCAAAGAAAGAGAAGGAAAGGAAGGTCAATAGAAAATTATTATTAAAATTGTGAATCAGCCGCAGCAAAAACTTCTCTTTTCTGGGAATTAAATGAGAACGGAAGATTTGACAAATGCACTGAACTGTGGCGCATCTGCATCTGATAAGAATGAATGGAATGTTTTAATTCCTTAATCCCAACTAATGCTTGAGTATGATTCATTGGAAAGAACTAGGTATAATCTATTGTTATTGACAATTTTTGCGCAACATTGATAGCTATCGAGCCAAATATTGATGGGTAAATTTGGAAATAGAGAAGCTTATAATGTCTAGCAAAAATTAGATTTTAGACCCACTCTCACCTCGTCATGCAATAAGTTTTTTTCTTATAGGTTTCTTTTATAATATTTAATCTACCCGCCTACGACATAATCAGTTATATTATAATGCTTAAAAGTTGTTGTCACCACCCAAAGTGAGCGATCATACCAAAAAGATCCAGTTAAAAATGCGCTAAAGAGACAATTTCCTCGTAAAAATGCAAGCAAAAAAGAATTTACCTTATGAATGAAGAAGGAAATTTAATTTGATGAATTCTTATTCAAATGATATCACAAATTGATGTTGATTCAATTGGGTAATGAAAACTTTTCATTATATTTTGTTTTTCACTATTTTATGGTGTTTTCTTCGTATTGTCCAAATCACATTTTTCTTCTTCACTTATTAAAAAAAAAATCTCAGCATTAAGAAGAATTCCCCTCATAAATAGACCTAATAATAAATGAAATTGCATAAACACTCATTTTCTTTCAAAACTCTGTTTTGTCATCTTTTTTTTGCTTTTCATCATTAATTTTAAGTCTAATAATTTTCTATACAAAAATTTGCTCACAAATCACTTAGATGAAGCAAAATTAAAGACGAAATATGAACAAGAACATTAGCAGATAAATTTTGCTATTATTATATTTATTATTACTTGGTACTCATGTCGGAATACTTCCACAAATCATCACAAGATTCTTCTTAGATGATGAATAACAAGAAATTAATCACATAATACCTCTAATTTAATATTTTTTCCTTATTTTTCTACTATTTTTTTATGAATTTTTCGACATTTTTATAATTTTTTTCTCTTTGACTTGAACAAATTTTACTATTTTACAACATTTATGATACTTGCTCACTAACACTTATGTTATAATATAGCATTAAGCATTTATTAAGCACTTTAAATTAAATACTTTAGTTAAATCAAATATTTTCATTAAATTTTTCAATATAATCATTTTTATGAATTTTTCTTAAAAATATTGAAAAAATACCTATTTTCAAATTTTGACATTTTAAGTTTTTTCAAAACGTTATTCTTAATTTTTCAACATTTTATTCGTTATTCAAAATTTCAAACATTTGATGTGTAAAATTGTCTTTGTGTAATAACCAGGAATTCAAAATTTAAATCACGATTAGAAAGGAACAAGATCAAAATTTACAGGGCTTAAAATCCTCTTCTTTTATGTTTGTTTATATTTCATTTGTATTACTTTTATTATAAGATTATGTACCTGGCATGTTTAAATAAGTTGATTTATATGGGCCTGGACGTTTTTTTAAGGATTTTTGCTTAACGGAAAAAAATAATTTGAATTTTTCACTAATACAAAACATCAAAAATTAAATTCTCAAAATTCTTAATTATTCAATCATTAATCCCAAATATTATGATTTGAATACGAAAAGTAGATGGTGCATTAGCTGTTTCAACTATTTTAAGACCTTTTACATTATTATTGAGTGATATTTTCGTGACTTTTCACATTTCATTTTCGATTTTGTTTGTAAACAAATAAATTGCAACCGAAAGAATTCAAAAAAATTAAAACCGTTAAAAAAATTTTAACTTAATTTTGTCCATTTGGGTATGTTAATGCAGCAGTTTTAAATTTTATATAAACTCAAAAAGAACAGAATTGAATTTCGGATCTAAAAACATACATTTGGAGATATATCAATAAACAATAATGAAGATATAGCAAAATTCCCAAAAATTGTACGTGAGTGACGCTTAGTTAAAGTGATTTTTTCGATAAACTGTAAACATCCATGAAGTGAATTGTACAACAATATATGGGGATTTTAACTCTCTTTTCAAAAAAGTAACTCTTAAATTTATCACTTTTAAGGATAAGGAGATAATCAAGAATAACAAAGCGTCACTCACGTACAATTTTTTTGTCACGAGGCCCAAATTTTAAAGATTTTATGAGATTTAAAATTTCTGATATTTTCATTTTTCATACCACTTCCAATGCCTAGTATAGCTTTCAATTGCAATAGAATAAAAGGTTTAAACCGGTTTAAAAAATCAAAATTGAATATTGATCCTCTCAAAAGCATGATTGAACATGATAATTGATGATATTTCATTCTTACCTGATTTAATGTTCTTGAAAGCTTTGAGTGAAGAATATTAAAGTCTTAACGTATTTTAATACTTCAAATTCTATGCTTCATTTTTTGCGGCAACTTTTCAAAACATTGCAAAAATCAAAATTCAATAGTTGATAATCAAAACACAGTGATTGATATGATTTGATTTAAAGACTACAGAATGCGAATGAGATTTTCAAACACTGAAGAAAAAAAAAGCATTCACTGAACAAAAAAAGAGAAAAAAATTGAATTGAAATTTTTTTCTACATATTATTTTATCAAAATATTAGTATTTTAATTAAATATTATAGTGAATAATAGTGTTTAGTAGTGTCATAAGTGAAAGGTGTTTAAAAATTAGATAAAAGAGTGTCCAAGTTTCATGTTTTCGGAATTAATGATTTTATGATTTCTTTCATTGAAACTTGATTTAATTTTTTTTTTTTTTGATTTTAAATAAAAACTTCTCTTGACTAAAAAAATGTATTCAACAATGGATAAACAGTCATCGAGTAGCAACAATTTGAAAATGACTACAACATCTTCGTCAGGTCAGGAAAATAGTACGGAATAAGTGACATTCTAAAACATTAGAAAAAGTGCATTATTTTTCCTATGTATTCACTGTATCTTTTATTTGTACTTCCTTGAGAAGGTTCATACAACTTTAATAGAGACTGTATGTGAATGAATGAGATGCGTAATGATCAAACATTATCATCCATACACTTTGATAAAAAAATAATTGTGTTACTGGAAGTGCTTAAAATATTACTCTCGAGCAGTGATTAATGTGAAATTAATGAATAAGATGTTTCTTGGTGATTTCATTCCGTTATTCATGCAAAAGTCGAATCATTTGGACCAATCTATAAATTTTAAGTTAATATGCTCATTAATTGAGTGAATGAAGAAAACACCCACAACTATCTCTAGTATCAATGTTATTACATACATACATATTTGCACCGTAAGATGACGCTCTTAAGGAGAAATGAAATCATTTCCATTAAATATATTGACTGTTTTAATTCTTTTTTTTTTTTTTTGTTCAATACATTTCCAACTTTGCTTACATACACTCAAGTACGAGTAAACGTTGAGAAATAAAGAATCTAGAGTAAATTTCTACTTGATTATTTTATTCAATGCTTCGAATCAATGAAATTTATATACTCATGTTCCTAATAAATTAATTTTCCAATAAGCAGTATGCTAGTAAATAGATATTAATTCATAAAAAGAAATGATTGAACCTCATAATGTCTCAGATTACTTTAAATGACGGGAATAAGGCATTGAAATGAGCAATGCAAGTGTGAAAATTTTTGTCATATTACTACTCGGTGTTATTTTTCTCTCATTCATTCTGTTTTTAAGCATTTCAAACATTTCCTCTTAAGCTATACTCGAAAAAAAAAACACAAAAAATATGTGCAATATACACACAGACATTCTCATCGTCACATGTATCCTCTTCTTTTTTCGCTTTTACTTGCTTACTTACTTCTCATTCCACGGATCTAACCGAATAATAATTGATCTTATATTATGAGAGTGTTGCCTACTTAACTTCTTTTTTCTTTGTAACTGTTTTAAAGCATTGCTAAGTTTAGTTTCTCAAATAAATCTTGTAATCCGTCCTCAGTTCCTCAGTAATTTGTATTTTCGCACGATGAAATTATCAGCTTACAACTGATAATAAAAGATTACAAATTTTTTACTGACTAATTGCATTACGTACCTAAACATTACCTGTATATGCTTTAATTTACATGATTTCATTATTGTTCTAATTAAAACAATAATTTCCAATTAGTATAGTGCAAATATGATAAAATATTGATACAAATTCATGATTTATTTATAGGGTGTCCATCTCGTCAACAATTTGGGTCAGAAATTATTTTTTGGCATCGACTGGACTTTCAAAACTGCTCAAAACACGTGACAATCATTAAATATCCAGAACAATTTCATTAAAAGCCAGCAGATGGACATGCTATTTATTCATGAATGTTATTTTATAAAAATTGCTTCCTGTATTCTTAAACCCGACACCACATTGCATGAATCATTCATTCATTCACTTTTTTTAAGACCAACTCTCGAGGTTGAATGCTATTGAGGCTTTATATTGACTTATTGTCCGTCTGAAGCTAAGCTAATCCTCAGTAATTAGCTATTTTATATTATTTTAAAGTGGAAGGACTATGTAGATGAAAAGGTTGTCAGCCTTTGTATTTAAGGGTTACTCACTTATGACGTCATTAGGGCGATTCCATGAGTGAATTTTTTTTTCTCAACTCAATTTTTTGTAAATATTTCCTCAATTAACTTCATTTAACGCCATATTTAAGATTTATTTTATTTATTATTATGGTTTTTATGTAATTTAGTGCATAATCTTTTAGTTAAATCTGTCTGACAAAAGATATTTTAAAAAAACCAAACTTAATCGGTCAACTTTACAAAAAATTGATTTTTAAATTTTTATCAATATTTCTTTGAATATCCATTGTTGTGTTACAAATCTATGATAAACACACGTGAAATCGCCTGTGCTTTATAACAATATCTTATTTGTATGTCTTACTACTGTAATTAAGGAGAAAATTGGGGAAAACACCACTTAATCGGTCAACTTTCAACCGATTATTGCAAAACATATTACATATTTTTGTCAAAATGCAGCATAATTAAGACGATTAAATGCTAATAACACATGAATTGATGAATAATAAGTCTTATTTAGTGAAAAGATATGTTGAAATATGTATATTTAAGCAGAAAAAGCTAAAAAATAATTTGAAAAAAAAATTTTCAGTTTCATTTACCCATGGAATCGCCCATTAGTAGAAAGGTATTTGGAAATTTAAACAAGATGATTGTGACAAGCATGGCAATCTAATTTCTTTATGGACGTCATAAGTGATGATTATTTCTTATCCTGAATACTGTAATTCTATGCATGCATGAAAAATGCGCATTAATCAGTCACGAGCAACCTTGTCTATCTTACCTAAGTTTTTCTCATATTGCTTGCATTACATTCTGACAACAAGAATCATTTATTCAATGTTTATCACTCCTCTGTACAACATGATAATTCTAGAGATACTTTTTGTTGTTCTACATGATAACAAACTCAAAGTTTGTTGTAAAGCTATACAGAAGTAGTAATAATAATAATGGGAACCTCGTCAAGTCGAAGTAAAGGCATTGAATATAATTCGATAATAATGCATACTTTTTATATCAAAATATATTTATATTTTAAATACGTCCACGCCAAAAACAGAAACAAAAAAAAATAAATTTATGTACTATTTATATTATTGTAGGTGTAACTATGCGTGAGAAAAAAAGTGGAGCCTTGCAGAAACTAAAAAAGCGGCTGTCACATAGTTTCGGAAGATTATGTAAGTTAATATTCATTTTGGAAATGAGCGCAGCTTTAATTTCATGCAAAATAAAACAAAATTTTATAGCCATTTCGAGAGAGGATAACGATGATACTAATAATCACCATAGTCAGAACAGAAATAATAGTAAAATGCCATACAATGGATATTCAGACGAATATTTAGATCGTTTAGAAACAAATGGAAATATTCAGGCTGATAATAAAGCTTACAGTAAACGTAAGAACTCGCGATATATTGAACAAACATAATTAATTTAATTAACTAAACTCTCACTCTTTCTCATTATCTTAATTCTACACAAACTCTTCGTATAGATTGGTCTGGCAATCACGGTCAAGTTCATAGGCAATTATCTGTATCGTCAGATAGTAAGTTGTTAGATGATGACATAAGGGAAGAAACTCGTGTGATAATGAGACCTAAGAAACCACCACGTCCGAAATCAGAAGTGTTCCTAAATAAGCATGAAGCGAATCCACGAAGGAAGCGATTCAGTGCATTTGGAGTGAGTTATTGATGCCTCAAAAGTTTGTGTGCTAATTAAAATATTAATAATTAATGAATGTTTGCAGGGAGATTCTCCTTTTGGAAAGTCCGAGGCATATGTGAAATTAGAACAGCTTGGAGAAGGTTCATATGCAACAGTATTCAAAGGTTTTAGCAAGTACGTTGCACAACACAATACTTACTTCATATTATTTCCATATTCGTCGTGCTTCATGCAATAATTTTCCATTATATTTCCTTTTCGCAGTCTTACAAACCAAGTAGTTGCTCTGAAAGAAATAAGACTACAGGAGGAAGAAGGTGCTCCATTTACCGCAATTCGCGAGGCATCTCTATTAAAAGAGTTAAAACATGCAAATATTGTTACACTTCATGACATAGTACACACAAGAGAAACCTTGACATTTGTGTTTGAATATGTGGTCAGTGCCTTTACTATTATTTTTTTGTGTCTACGAATTCACTTCTAATTGGTGATTTATCTTGTTTTGCAGAATACTGATCTTTCTCAATACATGGAACGACATTCAGGTGGCCTCGATTATAGAAACATTAAATTATTTCTCTTCCAATTATTACGTGGCCTCAACTATTGCCATAAAAGGAGAGTCTTGCATAGAGATGTAAAGCCACAAAATCTATTAATAAGGTAATTTTCACAAGCTCCGTCCTAGTTATTTACTTAACTTCTATTTCTTCCTATTTACAGTGAAATTGGTGAATTAAAACTTGCTGATTTTGGTTTAGCAAGGGCTAAAAGTGTACCAAGCCATACATATTCACATGAAGTAGTAACTTTATGGTACCGTCCTCCAGGTAAGTTTCACCTTCTTTTTGCTCTATATTCTTAATTAAATATTTTAAATTTCCTTCTAGACGTTCTTCTTGGGAGCACAGATTATTCGACCTCATTAGATATGTGGGGTGTTGGATGTATCTTTATCGAGATGATAACGGGCTTACCAACGTTCCCAGGAATTCGTGATACATATGATCAATTGGATAAAATCTTTAAACTCCTTGGAACGCCAACCGAAGAAACATGGACAGGAGTAACGCATTTACCATCCTACAAGCCACACAAATTAGGTATGTTACATATGTGTTTTTCTAGAGCACAGTTTTATTATTACGCAGAGTCGGCATTACACATTCAGATTGACTGGTTTAGTGCAATGTTGCGTCAATATTAATTAAACTTGATACAATTTATAAGATCGTCTACAAATGACGTATGTAAAACTTTGATTTTCCTTACCCACGCACGTTGTAAACTCATCATTGACATTTCATCAAGCTTTTCTCTTGAAATTTTGACGTAACAAGCATCTGTGTCAGACATGCTTGGTGGTGAGTGACTGAACAGCGTCATTCAGTAATTGAATTTTCATCTCGGTTCAGTTACATCTGAAATTTAAATTATCACCGTTATATTGAGTTTTCAAAAACGTTCAGTAATTTTAGAGTTTATTTCAGTTCATTTCAAAATGAAAATTAAATCTCAAAAACCCGTTAAAATTGTGATAAGTACTTTTAAACTTAAAATTCTCAGATTCTATTATTAAAAGCTTATCGAATCGACAATAAAATTTCAATTGAGTCATTCAGTTGTGGATAATTTGTTTTGACTCATTCTGCCTCAATTAACTCAGATAACTAATGATACGCTTATTACAGGTTTTTATCGACCTCGCAAATTAGGTTTAAGTTTTCCACGTTTGTATGATATTCCGGAAGGAGAAGCAATGGCTAGTGCATTATTACAGGTAAATTAATTGGATTAACACTTGACTACAATGAAATTGATTAAACTGTGAAATTATTATTTCTATTCAGCTAAATCCAAACAATCGGATAGGGGCAGACGCTGCTCTAATACATCCATATTTTAACCAATTGCCTAAGAAACTTTACGAGCTTCCCGATGGTAAGTTAATGATTATGCTTAAAATTGATGTGTGAGACTATTAAAAAAATATATATTAATAATTAACAGAAACTTCAATATTCAACGTGGAAGGAGTTTTGGTACATCCTGAACCCAATCGTGAACGACATAATAACTGAAATTTAAGAAAATCTTTAACTATGGATGATATTTGTTTTTTCTATTGTTGAATGTATTGAATGATGAAAGTTTTTTTAAAAAAAAGAATTGACCCTTTCTAATTTAAAGGAACAAGAAAATACCATAAGAAAATGAATGATGAGGAATTTTTCTATCCATCAAATGGCAAATAGTTGTGTGCCATAGATATATAGATCCAATCAAATAAAAATGAATGATACATCGCAATAATTGTGCAAGAGTATAACCTCAGGAGTCAATCCATTAAAGATACAGTTTTATAATCATTTCGGTATGTCAAATTGTTTTTAAAAAATTACTTTGTTAAAAGACAAAATTTAAAAAAAAAATATTAATGAATGACTAAGTAGCTACCGGATTTTTCATAGAGGTTTTTTAAACTATTAAATAACGTATTTTCATCAGTAATTGAAAACAAAATGAATTTAAAGTTCAAAAGAATAGGAATCAAACAGATTTTGACTTGAGCATAACATAAGTAATGTCAAAAGACAATCCTGAGCAGATGCTCGGGGAACTGTACTAAAATTCTTAAATTAAATCTCCAAGACTTCTGTTGTCAAATGACTACATAAGTAAAATCAAAATTGGACATAGAAATGAATGTTTTAGATCAATAATATTAATAATTTTTAATTGATTGTTTGCTTCGAAGCAATTTATGGCAAATTACCACAAAATAGCAAAAGAATATAACATAAAACTGATTCTTCAATAGCTTCAGCTCACCGTCCTAATTTGACGCAAGAAATAATATAAATCGAAAACCTTAGAAAATGTAAAAAAAAATATTCAATAAATTTTTCATCTTGTAGCACAATCTATTAAAAGAAAGAAAATTGATTTATAGAGGAAATTAATTTTTCTGTTCAATTTAAATTCAATTTTTGTGTTTATTCTTAGGCAATTCAAAGCGATCTTCATATTCACATTGATTGTAGACTTTATGAAAAAATAATTATTAATTCAGTCAAAGAATTAGCTGCAAGCTTTAATGCATTTATGAGTAAATAGAATCCCCCCCAGTTTTAAGTCATTCTATTGAATCACGATTAATAGGAAGTGTGAATAGTTGTGTGAAATTTGTCGGTTGGTGATGACTATAAAGCATTTTTTGGCAGCTAAATGATGCTCTCGTGAGCTTTTGAACTTAATCGATTTTGAGAGTTAATTGCAACAAATTTTCTTAAATAATTGAGCCTAATTTTGCTTAAAAAGAGATGTAGATTTAAAGGACTTTTAAAATTTAAATTTTCTGACGAACATTATAAATTGAGTTTCTGAACATGTTCAGAAATTTTAAGATTTTTACATGAAGCAAATTGAACTCAAACTCAAAGACCAGGAAAGACTTAAAAATAAACATCAAGCCAATGTAATTGATAAAGAAAGAATTCATTTCATCACAACTATTCATAAGATATCTCCGAAAAAAAATAAAAATATAAAATAAAATAAATTCGAATTTCCAGTATTCCTTTTTTGAGCTAAGGTATCAGATAAATAGAAATGAAGTGATAAGCACTTCTAGATTAAGCGGAAGAAGAAAAACAAAATAAACGAAATTTAATCCAAACTAATGATAAGCAGATATAAAGATATGAGGCTCATTATTTCATCAAATTTCAAGTTTCATGACTTTTTTTGTGTTTGTCTGACAAAGACTTGCAAGTACAACTGATTTTTTTAATTCATATGATAATCCACAGACAAACAGTGATAGTTTTTACTTCAAAGACTTGCTTCCATGATTTATTATTACAAGGATTTTTTTTCTTAATTTTCTCTATCCTCAAAATAAATTGAATTTAAAATAGAAAATCGTTCGATACGTACTTGAAAATAGCATTCTTCTTCTTTTCTGCCTGCATGCATTAGATTTCTTCTTCAAAAAAAAAAATAAGATGAAAAAGTAGTGTGATTAAAGCCAGCATTTTCCTATTAAATGAAAAATAAAGATTATTAATAGATAAAGAAAAAAAGTGAAAAAACTGTCTTAAATGATAATTAAACAGCCGCCCCAATTAACACGATTTAGATGTCAAAATTTTTATATAATGAAAAAAACTTTAACATAGCAAATAGAATGACGTCCACCCAAAATATAAAATTAAGTTGCAAAGCTCAGCTTTAGCATAACTTTTTTTTTATTTCATTTTCCGTAAAATTTATTCAAAAGAGAAAAATTAATAAAGAAAAAAATTACTATATTTAGATTAAATATGATTGTGATAACAATTTAAGGAAAAAAAGAATGAAAAATAAGGAAATTCGAAGCATATTGCTACTATCCTAAGCTATGCAAAAGATTTTAGCAGTTGATTTTGTTGTGAATGATTCAAAGCATGAAAACACATTGATTTTAATTTAATTTATTTTAATTATAAGGAAGTGAGAACTGTGATTAGACTAGAAAATCTCTAAATGCCACAGAAAATATATAACGGCTTTTTGAAATTCAAATTTAATTTGACTCAAATGAGATGAAAGATCTGTTTTAAACTGAATTGAAATGAAATCACTTGAGTTACTAAATGACCAAAAACATAATTTTTGAATGTCAAAGAACCGATAAAATTTTCAAATTTTTTTATCAGTCAAAAAAAGCAATAGAAACATTTTTACCAGACTTATCAGCACTCTATAAAGACCTCATACTTAACAATTAACTCACTTCCAAATTGAAAATACATCAAATTAAGCAAAAGTTTTCACGCTTTGGATTAGATTAATAATTTTAAATAAAAAATGATTTTCTTTTCAAAAAGAAAAAAAAAATTGGAAAAATGAAAACAGGAAAACATAATGAATAAAAAAAGGATATATTCAATTGTAAATTTAATGAAAATTTTTATAAATAAGTAAATAGTTGTAATTATTGAGTTTAAAACAAATTTTTAAAAGAGAAACAAAAATGGAGAAAAGATTTTTTTTTCTTAAATACATTCACCAAGTCACAACTTTTTCATATTCAATTCAATTAGATGAAGAAAAAAAAAGGAAATAGAATTCGCACCAATTAAATATTGAGAAAAATAATGAATAAAAGGAATGTTGAAAAAAAAATATTCAATTGGGTATTTGTGCTTATTATTGAGGAGTATTTTTGGAATATTATTCACGAGAGCATGCAATAGCATCAGTATAGTCTGACTTGTTGATCGCGACACACCACGTGCTGAGAAATTTTAGAAAATCGTGTCACATTTTAATATTTGGGCTTAAATATTTTAATCCTAAGACTAAAACTAAATCCATCGAATTACATCGTTGGATTAAAATTTGAAAAAATCAGAACTTCCAGTTTAAAGAACCGAAACGTCTGAACAGAATTTAAATTCGTTCCTCTCTCTATGCCGCTCTCTTATGTGTATTCTCATTAAAGCACTCAGTGTGTTCACGGTCATTCTCTCTCGATATAAAAATCGTACGAAAGGTTGACATTCGACTTAATATTAATTTTCACTTTTAAGCTGGAAGCAGTGCTTAACAAATCATTAATAGTTCTTAAACGTGTTCATAACATTTTGCATATTCAGACGAAAGTGTTCAATAGTGACTTAATTAAGTATTTCACAGTATTTCATAATATCCAAAAAGTACTTCAGGAAAGTAAAAAAGAGACAGAGAACACATCCACACATCCACTTGTTCAATAATTAAATTATAAAATCAGCATGACTTCTACATTTTTTGACAATTATAAATCAATAATACTTGGAACTGGGAATATTTTAGAGAATGAGGAATTCAAGAAGGCTAAAAACCCAACTCAGGAAGTAAGTTCGACCTTATCAATGTTTACTTAAAGCATCGTTGCATGATAAAATATAGATTATTAACTTTATGCTTCGAAATCAATTTTAGATGCTTCTTTGTATGTGTGCAAGAATCAAGGAAATAAATGAACAGCATATTGAAAATGGTGCCGAGCCAGCTGACGAGTTTGTAGCGATTCCACATGAGGAGATAACAGAGGAGGACGAGACATCTGAGGGAAAGACAAAAACAGTCATTAAATTATTTATGAATGAATTTCATGAGGATGCAATCGACGAATGCTTTAGTCATACCTTGAAAATCTGTAAAACAGCACCGAATGTCATTCTTGCTTACACTCCAACATCGAGTATTCATAATGATAAGTTTGTTTGGGCTGATAATGATGCAAAATCTAAAAAGCATTTCAAGACATTATGGGCGAAATTAAGAGAAGAGAAGAAAGCCGGTAGAATAGAACAATTGGGGATTGCAGACATGGATCTTGACACAATTATGGATATTTTTGATGATAAAAACTTTGATTTTACTATTCTTCAAATTAACATTGTAACATGCTGCATGCCTCCACCTTGCCTTGTCAGTTTTTGTAAGGAACATGAGATTCAGCTACTTACTCATTCAGATCCACAGGGTAAGTTTTTTTAGCGTACTTTTGAAAATTCAAATTTTAACATCATTAAATGATGACGTCATAGCTGAATGACCTTGACTAAACTTTTTGCTGATTCATTTTAGTTCTATTTCCATCATGTCACATGTGTGATATTGCTTTGGGAAAGTCATTCAAGATAAAATGGGTCGTAAGATTCCTCGAGACACTCATTTGTCGTGGCATATTAACCAGAAAAGGATTCATAGTTAACTTTCAACGAATGTTGGACTAATTTCACAGGATAACGATTCATTCATCGCACTTAATTTTAACGAACAAAATCTGTTAATTTTTTTATTTCGCACATTTTTCACAGACTTTTGTGGGATGCAATGCCTATATACGAGAACATTTTAAAAAAGATAAAAACTTTTATACACTATATTTATGTATACGCAATTTTTGCATTTTTTAGTTTACTAGATATTTTTGGAACTGTATTTTTTATAGCTTCTATTTAAACAGAATAAAAGATTTTACGAAAAGTTTATCAATGTTAAATCTCTGTGAATGTTCATAAATTTTCATCTGTAAGATAAATATAGAGGAGGATGTGACATTAATGAGAATTCCGTTTATGTTTCATTAACTTTCTCGTGTCGGTGCTGATTATTCTCTTGATTTTAGTGTGTATTTTAGGTATTTATAGATGGGAAGTCATTTTGGAAATTCCTGACATGCTCAAAGTCATCAGCTTAGATATTTTTCTATTGCGTGTTTTCCAGATCATAATATTCTAGTCGACAAAATTGCTCAGAAGTTGTTTAACACGTGTCAAAGTAACATAGAAAGTACCGTCAACACATCAACTAGATCAATTATTTACAAACAAGTGACGTATAAAGTCGTTGGCAGATTTCAAAGCAGCTACGTGAAGTTAGCTTCATCAACCGGCAAAATTCATATTAGATTTTCTTGCTTAATTCTCTCTTACAAGATTTAAGCTTGAGTGGGATGTAGATATAGCTTAGAGAGGATCATGTCAATTACTCAAAAACGAGAGAGTAAGCTTAAAAAGTTCTTGATGATTTGCAGATTTTCCCTTTGTTTTTTAGCTTATTTTTTTGCACATTCATGCTGGATGTTGCATACTTTATGTCATTGTTCCTTATAATTCAAACATTAATGGCTGTCAAAAATTCAAGATTTTAACAGATTTTTGCTTTCAAACTTGAAATATTAAAATCTGTTAAATTTGGCACAAATCAAATTTATCTAATTAAACTTTAACATTCAAATAAGCATCAAGCTAGTATTAAAAACGAATCATAAATTTCAATAAAATAAATACATTCGTTTTTAAAAAAAGCGCTTTGTGAATCGATTAATGGAAATTGCTCATACTACTTTGTATTCACTTTGTTCTGTTCAGCTAGGAATATCTTTATTGCATAAAAACTCACTTAAAAGGCTAATAAAAGCAACTTGAGTAGTATAAAAGTGCACAGTAAAACGTTATCAGTACTAGAAATATCGAGATAGAGCTTATCTTTGTAAAATATCATTTTAAAATAAATAAATAAAAGTTTTCGTGGTAATTTGTGCTTACTCATTATCCTAATTTAAATCATGAAGCACGATTTCGAGAGATTACCTAAATCTGTCGTTCCAAAGAACTATCACCTTCATTTCATTCCTAATATCCCTCAATTTTCTTTTACTGGAAGTGCTTCAATATCTATTAAGGTTAGTAAATTATTGAATTTTAATTCCCTGCATTACAATCTAGCTTAATTAAACTGACTAGATTGAGGAGAAGGTTGATCGCATTACATTGAATTCTGTGGATCTTAAAATAAGCAATGTTCGAGTTAAAAGTGCTGATGGAAACATCCAGAAATGCAAGGAAGTCGTGTATCTTACAGAGATAGAAGTTGTGCATTTCCAGTTTGATACTTTATCGCCTGGAGAATATTCTCTTGATATGGACTTTGAAGGAGAATTAAATGACAAGATGAAAGGATTTTACCGAAGCAAATATTTTTCACATCCAGACATGCAGGAAAGATATGCAGCCGTAACACAGTTTGAAGCAACTGATGCCAGACGATGCTTTCCATGTTGGGATGAACCTGCATTAAAGGCTACATTTAATATATCCATGACAATCCCTCAAAATCTCGTTGGATTGTCAAACATGCCATTAATTGAGGAAACAAAAAGCGAGAATGGAACGAAGACATTAAAGTTTGGAACATCACCTATTATGTCTACATATTGTAAGATAAGAAGTTGTTTAGATAAAACTGAATTGCTTTATAACTTGTTGTTTATTTTACAGTATTAGCTATGTGTGTTGGTGAATACGATTATGTTGAAGGAAGTTCGAAGGATGGAGTAAAAGTACGTGTGTATACGCCTGTTGGAAAAAAGCAGCAAGGTCTATTTGCCTTGGAAGTTACTATAAAAGTTCTGCCTTATTATAAGGATTACTTTCAAATTGCCTATCCCTTGCCAAAATTAGATTTAATCGCAATTAGCGACTTTGCAGCCGGTGCCATGGAAGGATGGTAAGTTCACTGTACATTTTTGAGGAACATGACATTCATTGCTATGCTTTAGGGGTCTCATCACATATCGTGAAACAATGGTTCTCGTAGATCCAGAAAATACATCACTTATAAGGAAACAAAACATCGCATTAACTGTCGGACATGAAGTTGCACATCAGTGGTTTGGAAACCTAGTAACAATGGAATGGTGGACTGAGTTGTGGCTAAATGAAGGCTATGCAAGTTTCACAGAATTCTTGTGCGTCAATCATTTGTTCCCAGAATATGATATTTGGACTCAATTTATGACTGATATGCATAGTCCAGCATTAGATGCTGACTCCTTAGATAATTCTCATCCTATTGAAGTTGAAGTTAATCATCCCGCAGAAATAGATGAGATTTTCGACGAAATCAGTTACAATAAAGGAGCAAGTATTATTAGAATGTTGCACAATTATTTAGGTGATGAAGATTTCCGTAAAGGTATGCATTTATACCTGACTAAGCATCAATATAAGAATACAATTACTGAGAATTTATGGGAAAGTTTAGAGAAGGCAAGTGGTAAAGTAGTCGCAAATATCATGAGAACCTGGATTAAACAAATGGGATTTCCAAAAGTGAAAGTTGTGAAAGATACCCAAGAAGAAAACGGTCGTCGTCTTGTGCTTGAACAAACAAAATTCACAGCAAACGGAAGTATTGATGAAAAGTCATTTTGGATGATTCCAATTTCCATTGCTACGCCTAAATCAGCTAATGCATTAACAACAGTCTTGGATAAAAAGGAAATGGAAGTATTTATTGAGAATGTCACTGAAAATGACTGGATCAAGATAAATCCCGGAACTATTGGATTTTATCGTACTCAATATCCACCGGATATGCTTGAAAAATTCATTCCAGCCATACGAGACTTGACATTGAGTCCATTAGATCGTTTAGGACTTCATGATGATCTATTTGCATTAGTTCAGAATGGCTCTAATAAAACAGTCGAAAGCTTAAAGCTGATTGATGCTTATCGCAACGAAGACAATTTTACTGTTTGGTCATCAATTGCCACATCATTGTCTAAATTGAAAAATTTGTTGTCGCATACAGACTTGACTGATAAATTTAATGCTTTCGGAAGACACATCTTTACGCCATTAGCTGATAAGCTTGGATGGGAAACGAAGGATAATGAAAGCCATTTAGAGACTCTCCTTAGATCTCTCGTATTGAGCAAGCTTGTCTCATTTAATTGTGAAAAGACTTGCGAAGAAGCAACGAGACGGTAAGTCACTGGCATTTAAAGTTTAATGCTCAATAATTATGATTTTGTCGTTTTCAAATACAGATTCTATCTCCACAAAGAAGGAAAACAGATTTTACCAGCAGATTTAAGAATGACTTGTTACCGTGCTGTTTTGCAGAATGCAGATGACAAAGTCTACGAGGAAATGCTTGCATTATATCGATCAACAGATCTACACGAAGAAAAAGACAGGATTTCACGTGCTTTAGGATCCATTAACAATCCAACGATCTTACAAAAAGTCATAGCATTTTCAATGAGTAAAGAAGAAGTTCGTGCACAAGATGCAGTCTTTGTCATTGCTTCTGTTGCTGTGAATCCAAAAGGTCGTGATTTAACATGGACATTCTTCAAAGAGAACTGGAAAATCTTATTAGATCAATATAGCGGTGGATTCTTACTTACAAGACTTGTCAAGCACATCACTGAAAACTTTGCAAGTGAAGAAAAAGCTCTGGAAGTAGACAGCTTTTTCAAAACTCACGAATTTCCTGGTGCTGAGAGAACTATTCAACAATCTATTGAAACAATTCGATTAAGCACAGCTTGGCTGAACAGAGATCTTGCTGAGATCACTGAATATCTCAAAGATTATTAGACTTGTGTCATTTTTAATTTGTACAAATTTCTACAATGCTTGCAGAATTAGGATTAGATGAGCTAAGAGCTCTAAATGCATGAAGAATTTCCTTAATTTAAATTTGGTTGTAAAATTGTGGATTAAAGTTGGTTTGGGATTAGATTCATTTTTAATCCATTGGATTTAATTTAAATCTTGAATTAATCTTTAACCTTGTTATGCTTAACTTTAATTTCGGATAAATTTTGAATCCTTGTGTTATAAAAAATCGATGATATTTCCTTTAATTCTTTTTAAAACAATTATTTAATCCTGTGTGAACCGTAAATTTTTTTTTTTTTTAATATTACCAAAGCCCTCAGTCAATCAATGTTTGTTTCTGTTCCACATATCTTAAAATATCAATATTTTGTTAATTTCATGAAAAAAAATGCCAGCAATAAACAAAAAACAAAAAAATGTAACAAAAACAAATGCTTATTGCAAGTCAGTTACTTAAAATTCATGCTGCTCACTCTCTTTATGTCTCTCGAATCCACGATTAAAAACAATACAGCTGATTCCAACACACATAAAACTTCTCTCTCATTAACTTTGTACATAGAGGAACTACTGCTTGTGTCATGAAATGTGATTGTAATCTATGCATCGTCGGAAAATTCTCTTGATTGACATTGATACACAACCAAATTTTTACATGCCTTGTCATAGCTATTGAGAGAGAAAATCGTTAAATACTATTCTTTTTCTACGTTCAGTTTCACCCACTCACCCATTTATGTATATTTATTATGTACTTCTATGTATCATGAAGAGAATGGACGGAAAAACTTTTTTTTCTTCTCTCAAAAAATAATGTATGTATGTATAGCTGGAAAATCAACAAACATAAGCTCAGTCTTACGGAAATTTTCGAATCGTACAGAATTGCTAAGAGTGCTGCAAAATTAAATAAAGACATTTTTAAAGGAAGTTGATGGAAGTTTTTTAAGGATTTAGTGTTTATAAACAGTTTTTAGTGCATTTATGGATGTTAAAGTGAGAAAAAAAATAATTAATTAAATTTTCAATGCTTTGACTTTAAAACAAATAATATAAAAAAATTAAGTAAAGTCAATGTGCATCATAAAGTTGTGGGAAAAAAATATTTCGTCAATTATCACCAACAAATTATTGATTATTTATTACAATTCCGTTTCCTCACATGAAGGAATGGATGGAGAAGAAAATGCCAATATTCTGCGATTTTTTTTTTTTTCATGACGCAAATTGCACATGCCAAATTGTAGCAGTAACTCAATTCCTTTCACCTTTATGTGACGAGAACTTTTTATCCGCCTTCGTAATTTCCACACTTGATTCCAAGAGTCATAAAGCATTTCAATAACTCCCTTAAAAAAATGCTCAGTTCTGCTCATTTTTTTTCTCCCAAAAAAAAGTATTACAACCTACGGAGTAGTATATAAGCAGGAGTATAGGCTGCAAAAAAAAAGAATCTATGTAACGAGACACAGCATGAAAAAAATATCGAATTTTTCGTTATCAAGTCTAGTATCATATACTTTCCTTCTTAAATATTGTATGTTTGCGCATCACGTGTGATTTTATTTTGCGTTTGACTGTATTGGAAGCATAAATAAATTTCCCAAGCTTTTTTTTGTTCCTACATTGATGGTAAACTTTAACTGTTATGCTTTAAAGCATAGCATGCTTAAAGAGTAAATACCTAGATTTGAAAGGTGCTGTTCTCGGGATGCATGCGATGTATATTAAGGCATACGGACTGAAAGTCGTGTGCTCAATTTCAAACAATAGAATTTTTCCGGAATTGGAATTTTTTTGGAGGAAATAAGCATACGTTTCAATCAATAATGGAGAATATTGATAGAATGTTGTGTTGGGGAGTATTTGCTTTGCTTTTTTGCCTGGGAATCTTTGGGGACATCCAGTAATTTTGGGAATAAAATTGTCAAAATTTAAATGGAAACTTTTTCTGATAAAATGTCATAAATGTCAAGCTGGATCTATTGAAATCAATAGAATCAATCATAAGTATGAATTTGCATCACATCAATGCCCAGTTAAAGCTACAAAAAAGTCAAAATAAACGTTTGAAAATTTTGTCGAATTTCATAAATTTGTCAATATTGACAAAAAAATTCAAATTTTTCCGTTAAAGTTCAAAAACTAAACGTTGGAAATCAGCTAAGAATTCTTCGTGCGACACAAATCATGCGACATACATCCAACACTTTCCGCAAAAAAAATGAAAAGAATAGTCCTACACAATACATAAGATGCTTCATCATTTTTCAGAGATGAATGTAAAGTAAATGAAAGAAATGAGAAGATAGGACAACGCATATTTTCACAATATATTCTGTCCTTTATGTACATACAGTTTTTTTTTTGTGTATACAGCATGTAAGATTTTTTTAGTAACAAAAGGAGAAAAAAAAGCTTTTTCCCCAGATGTACATAAGCAGAAAAATGTAAATGTAACTGTGAGAGTTTTTTTTTTCTCGTCACAGAAACGAGACCACCACCTCCAAATAGCTTCTTTTTTTGGTTCGTTTGATTGAAAATTAAGCACCCTGAACAACAACAAATTGGGGGAAAAGGAAAAGTTTTTTTTATTGATGAAGGAAGCGATCCTGACTGTCAATATTCAAAATTAATATTTGCGAAATGCCTTCGAGTCTCAACATTCCCGTACCCACCAACTCATATTCTATTGTTGTTGTTTATTCATTTTTTTTTTCGTCTTGTTGCTGTCAGTTTCAAATATTTTTTTTCTGCGCGCTCCCGTTTACCACGAACCATTCTTGCTATTCGCACTTTTTTTTCTATTTATGAATGAAGCAAAATATTGATTTTCTCATGACTTCGTCATCATCCTTTCCTCAAGCATTTTTTTATATTTTCTCTCTCTATGCTACTCCTTTTTTAACCCACCACTTCAGTCCTTATTTTTTTATTTTTATTTTTTTTTTTATGAATCAATACTTTGTTTCAAGAGAGTGTGAATATCCAGGAAAAGATGTTGAAACACACAAAAAAATGCTGTTCTGTATGATAGGGAAATATTTTACAAAACATTAAATAAAAATAAAATAGTGGGGGGAGGGGGTGGAAAAAAATCAATGTAGCGCCTAGCTAGATTTCTTTTTTTGTTCTGTTATGATGTGAACTTTTCCAACTCCCGTTTGAACTCATCACATTGCATAAACAAACTTCGCTGGAATTTTGAAATGTTACAAATAAGAAGCAAGGATAAAGTCTGAAAAGTTTTAAGGAATGTCATTTCGTATGTTTATTTTGCGTTGTCTGATTTGAATCTGTTTATTTTTGTTGTTTGTCATTTTTCATGGTGGTTTTAAAAGGAACTAAAAGTTGATTAGTGATGTAAACCATGTGAGTCGTTGCTCTTGAAATTTTAACGGATTTCTGAAATTTAAATTTTATGCATCTATCTTTCGTGACAATTTTTGCATAATTTTCAAAAATAAACCGTTAAAATCAAATAAGTTTAAGTTTTCACATTCTGATGCTTGATAATTCACAAGTATGACAGTAACAAGTCATTTCCACTGCGAAAATTAAGGAAAATAATCGATATTTGCCGGATTGTATGAGCTAGAAATGTTTTATTGATTAAAAATATGAAAATTCAATTTCTATCACAGTTTTATGTTGTTATTAAGGATATTCTGTGATTTTATTGAGTTAAATATAGCTGTAAAACTTGTTGTTTATGCTGGGAAAGTCTTAAGCTATCATATAGTCACAAATTCTTTATAAGACATTAAACTGTTCAATAAAAATATAATTTTCCATCAATATCAATAAGCAACAAGCATAAGTGTGATGTTTATGGTAAAAATAATCAACAACTTTCGCTATAATAATCCTTAACACATCAGGGGCGTAACCAGTATAGGATTCAAAACATAATTCCATGGCAAAACTTAGTAAATTTGCAAGGTTTTATCAAATGTGATTTACGTCATGACAAGGCTGTCTCTCTCTCTCTCTTACCCACTCTCAGAATCATGCTGAGGATCAAAATACTTGAAGTTGATTCTAAATATCAAGTAATCGTAATTCAGTAATTGTTTATACTTTTATAGATGTGGCGATACATGAAAATATGACAAGCATGAAAGATTGAATTTGGTCAAGCGCGCATGAAAGTTTATATACTTCCACAATGTTGAAATCTAAAAATATATTATCTATAAACGTGACTAAAAATTGTGTATATAAAGAAACAGTAACTGTTGGATATCATTAGAATAAAAATGCAAAAAAATGAGACAAATTGACACGAGTATTGAGTAGGAACAAAAAAAAAGAAGAAAAAAATATAGAAACAGTTGAGAATGAAAAAAATATGTGTATGTGCATAGTGCCTATTCAAAAATCGATGAAAGCCAATTTTTTTTTTATTTTTCAAAACATACGATACGATGCCTATTAAAGTCAACCAGCCTGAAGAATATAACAAAATAAAACAGTGTGAGTTTACTGATTCGGTATTCGCAAAATATTGATTTTGTACTTGCTGCTCCTTTTGTGAGCTTATTCTGAACGAAACAAAAAAAAAAACAAGTCATAGAGGAAAAACTAATAACGTAAATAAATAAAAGTGAACTAGAAGGAAGAAAAAAGCTCGAGGACGTGGAAAAGTTCGATAACATTCCTAAAAATAAAAACAAGCATAAAAATGGATTGCTATCCTGAATACCATAATCATTATCATCACTACAATAGCATACATAATACATACTTTGCATCGAATAACAGCCCATCTCTTAATCGATTTGGTAGCACACAATTAAACAATGAGGCTCCACAGTCACCATTGTACGAAGGATTCTCAAGACACAATCTACACAATCATCATCATCTTCCCAGCAATCACCACTTTAACGGCCAAGGAAGTAGCTTTCCACCATTCGAATCGAACAACGAAAACAGTCAATTCTATTATTCGAATATGCATCAACCACCTCCATCTAGCTATTACGGTACACAACATCCACATCATCAATACGAGTCATATTCATACCCAAGAAATATTCCCTCAAATTATCGATATCCCTACGGATATCATCAAAGTCAACATCATTATCCACCACAGCTACCAAGTCATTCTCCGCATTCCTTCTATCCAATACAACAACAACAACAGCCACAGCATCAACCGTATAATAATAGTAATTCATCAGATCATCACTATAATCACTATCCAACGCCTCCATCGTCTTCAAACCCACAAAATCATCAGCAGCAAGGAGAATTTAATCCTTCAACGAATAATTTACGCTCAAATGACTTTTCATTTAGTTCATCACAGATACAAGAGGGACAAAATAGTGAAAAATTATTAGATAAGGATGTTAATGTTAAGCATGTGGATACGTCAACGATAAATAACCCAAATGTGGCAAAACTAAATGAATCAGACGATAAAACAAATAATAATAATAAAAATACTCGGAATGATCAACAAGTCAGTGTGAATCCCTCGTTTGAGGAGTCGTCAGATAGAAATTCAAATTCCCCAAAAGAAATTCCAAAAGATGAGAAGGCTATAAATAATAAGAATGATGATAATAATACGGAACGAGGAGAAGAAGTTGCCAAAAAACATAAAAATGAATCATTTAATGAGAATGAAAATTGTGTGGAAAATCAACAACATGTACAGCAGAATGAAGAAGCCACTCCGGCAACAGGTAAGACTTTTTTGCCGTTTCTTATCGCAATTTAATTTTTTTAATATTCCATACACATGAAAAAGGAATAGCTTCACTTGTTATATATGACGTAAAGTTCAAATTCCAATCCTGTTCTTATCCCCTTGCTTGCTTCCCTTCCCATATTGTCATAAATCTTCATTAAATCCTTGACTCTTCATCCCTCCTTACCCAAAAATCCGTTCCATAACTAGTGAACAACCCCCGCTTGATGTACATGCTTGATCATGCATTTTGAAAAATTTACATAAATAAATATTTTATTTCTAGATTATTCACCTGAAAGCAGTTGTAAGGTGAATAAAATTCAACAAGAAAATGAGAAGCAACAACAACAGCAACAGAATGTAACGACCACGAATGGTATCAGTAAACTATCGGAACATCACAATGTAAGTTTAAACACATGTCTTATTAGTTCTCTACGATGAATGGAAAATTTGTGGAATGCTCTCAGAGTACGTCATAGTTTGCAAGCTCCCACATATTGAGTATTGTGGGAATGTCTTTCTGTTAATTCTAAAAAAATAATAATAAGCTTGTTAAGACGGTATTGTGCTATATATTTGCTCCCCAAATACGTATATAAATGTTTAATTAGCTGTTTGTCTCCCATTTCGTACGTATAAAAATTAATGTCAGTCTACTGCTGGAGATCTAATTTACAGCATCACATTCGACATGAAGCTTCTTCGAGTACTGATCTTATTGATGTCCACTTTCAATGGACTTCAAGTAATTATTTATTAAACTTTCGTGACTTAACAGAATCCTTAACAACTTTGTTGATATCAAATAGATTACAGCATCAGCAAATATCGTACAAACTGAGTACTTTCTAGCCTTGAACGAAATTCAGCAGCACTTGAATTTATCAATGGTGACTTTGACAATGAGTGAGGAAGACTTTACACAAAATGTGACAAATCTTTTGATTCAATATGGTGAAAATTGGATACGTTTAACAAATGAGCTTTTCGAACGTGATGGCTTTGTCGTTGACATTAAGAATCTCTATAGATTCGCATCGACTATAAAATCTCGTATAAAAGTGAACATATCACAATCATTAAAGGATATCAGGATATTAATACGCAAGAATATGAAATTCTATCAAATCTTCCTTAAGCATTTACTCAACATTTTAAATCAATATGTTGCTGAAATTGAATCAACTTTAAATGATGATTACAATCTTATAGAATGTTGGGATAGCTATAAAACAGTTTATTTTGAAATCGCATTTGATGCATGCAATGCAATTTATAAGCACTCCAACTATCAAATTAAATACCTAAACAATGAGTTTGAGGGGTTGCGAAAGAAAATTACATCGGATATAAAATCAACACAAACACTTATGCTTAAAGAGTATATGGAACCGTTTAAGAATCGTGTGATTATTAGATATTATGTGAGTAGATCCGGAAAGTGGGGCTAAGTGATTGTGAATTATATCTAAAAAAGACTATGCTTTTTGATCAGTTTAACTAATCCGAAAATTGATCAGACTTGTTTCTTGTGACTTTCACATGATGGTACTTGCCTCAGATCCCTCTTACAATAAAGCATGGTTTGTTTATATGCTAAGCTATAAAACTCAAATATCAAAACGACCCCGTTTCCGAGATATTTAACAATTCGTACCTACATGTGAAAACTACAAGCAACAACTTATAAGCTTAAACTTCCTAAAAACTTGTCCAAACTAGTCCATAATAACCAAGAACTGTAACCTTTTAGCTTCTAAAGAATCAACAAACAATTTACAACAACATTGACCAAGATTTCTCAAAAATCAGAACATCCTTGCAGAAAATTGAAGATAAAATGCAGTATGGATTGAAAGACTTCCTTAAAGAGGCTGATCAGAAGTTCTCTGATGTTTATAAGGAGATAGTTGATTGTTTCCAATATTTGAACAACGAATAAGACTTGTCATAGATTCATAATAATCCATATTGACAAGTCATCACGTAAAAACTCATCCTTTAATAGTTACTGACATTGATTCAAGTGAAAAACATTTCCATCATGCAGAGACAAACTGACACATATGAAGATGTAAAAGATTGTAACAAAAAAAAATAATAATAAGCGTGGTAAAGCGCGAAACATCCTGATGATGGAGAAGTAAAAAGAATGTTTGACACATGCGTTGTGAATTTTTTTATACTTTATATCCATCCTCTCTAAGTCTTTGATTTTTTTTTTACATTCCTTCTTCGTCTTTTCATTCACTGTTGCTTGATAATATTTCCTATTCCTACAAACTAACACCATACATGCTTATATTAATTTCCATTGCTCCCAATAACTTACAATAGCTGAATGAGTTTCAATTGTATGTCTATACTTAAAAATTGGGGTAATAAATACTTTTGTGGATGCAACAAAAAAAAAATTGGAATTAATATTCGTCATTTTTATAATGATGACATTTTCTTGTAAACAAAACAGAGAATCTCAATAGTCATTCTTATAATTTGAAAAGTTTATTTACAGCATACAGGCACACATACATGAAAAAAAGGTTTTCCTTCCCCGAATAAAAAAAAAATCGAATATGAGAGAATCAGCCACTTGTTGAATTTGGGAGAGCACATTATACATAATAATAATGTAAAAGTATATAACACTCAATTTTTGATGAGAGGAAGAGCTTTGAGTAGAGCAAAAGAGAGGATAGTTCTCTCAAAAATGGAAATTTGCCACTCATTCAAAAATATATTTGTGATTGAAAGCTTCTTACTAGAGGAAATAATGCTTAATTTATGTGTCGTTTCAGATTCCCAATATGAATGATCGGTCACCGACACCTATTGGATATAATAATCATCATACACCTCATTCTTATCCACATAAACGTTATCCGATGTCATGGTATTCGGTAAATAAGCAATTGCTTAATATTTAATTGAATTTGAATGTCATTGATTTATATGTGCGTTATTCTATCTAGCATGAATATTATAACAATAATAATTGGATGATGAATCCCGATGATCGACGAAATTTCCCTGACTCGCAAACATTCTTCTCATCAATGCGTAGTAAGACCAAAAATCTCAATCCTGATAAGCATAAAATGGTAATGTTTCATTGATTTTTTTTTCCAATTCTTAGCATATTTTTGTGGGCGTTGCGCAATTTTTCGGTTCGATTTGGGGTGTTATATTTGTTATGTGTTGAATTGTAGGTCAGGTTTTGGTGGTAGCTAAGAAATTTAGGATTATAATAATTTTTGTTCATTCATCTGACAGATTAAATGATTTATTTTAATCTTTCGTCCAGTTTTTAATCCAAGGATTAAATTTATAATTGTCTTAAATCGAAAGCTTGATGATTTTCTCATGTAATTTCTGAACATTATGTAAATGAGTAATAAAATCAATACCTCAAGCTGTCTTTTATTTTATTTTCCAACAATTATATCAATGCTTAAATCTAATCTGTTCAGTAATTCTGAGTAATTTATAAGCTCATTTCATTTCAACAAACAATTTCAAAATTAAAATGACCGTTGAAAATTCAATAAAATTCTAAAGAACAATTCAATATATTCCGTTGTTGACTTTTCTCCTTCAGTCACTTGATTGTTTAATTAATTAACAAAGATATAGTCCCACACAAAAATATGCAAAAGGAAAATTATAATGAATGAAAATCTCTGATTTATAAAATTAAATTACTATAGCAAAACGACAACTCACCCTCATCAACGAAAAGGACAAAAAGAAAATCAAAAATAGAAGATTCAACACAAAAAGTGGATCCAAATAAGAATAATATGAAGGTAAATTTATAGAGAATCAACTAAATAGGAGGCTTAATTAATTTATAAACTTTACAGAATGTCACACCATTGCCGGGATTTTTACAAACATTCGGTCAGACTGAAATAGGAAAATTTTCAGAAGCTTTTTACACATCCGACAGTCCATTACATTATTACAATAATAATAACATTGAATCTGATATCGATAGTCCCCAACTCGATTGGGACTCACTTGATGGTCCAGTTGGAAATCCCATGCCAATGCAATTAGCTTCTTCTTTTTATATGTATGGAAGTGAAAATGAATTTGATTCACCCGTAAGCAGTTTTAGTGAAATTATGTGTAAAGATTTTTAAGCGAACAAATTGAGATGATTTTATGGAACATAAAAATAATAATAATATTAATAATATGAAGAAATTTATATATCATTTTAATGAACAAGAGGAAGATATCTTTACATTTTTATTAGATTTATTACGAGACAGCAGGTTTGAAAAGAAATGGATAAAAAAAAAATTACCGAAATTTATTTTTTATAAAGTGCCTTATTTTTAAATTAGTATTCAGAATTCAAAATTCAATATAAATCTAATTAGATTTTCACACATAATTTTATCTTAATTTTTGGTAAATCTTTTGATGAAGAAATTAAATAATAACGAGATTAGAGGAACGACCATAAACGAAAAATCTTAGATAATATACTCTTGTGAAAAATCCATTGCTTTCATTTCTTTCTTCCTTTATGAGTGTTAAAGTGAACGTTAAACATGTGACAAGTGTCAAAAAAAAAAGATAGATCTCAAAGAATCCATTCTAATTATCATAAATGTTTCCAATTAATCAAAATTAATTCTATGAAATGTACAAAATGTTGTTAAAGACATGATGTGTTGTAATTTTTAAAAAAATTGAAATTTAATAGAATTAATTGTTGTAAATAATTTAATGCAAAAGAAAGAACAAATGAATATAAAAATTCAAAACATAAATGCACTTACTTAACATTTTTTGTTAAAAATTCTACAGTGCTCGAATTAGCCAATTGATTAATGAATGCATAAAAGAGGATTTTTCGAATCATTCGATATCACTTTTTAAATGAAACTCTTCTGTATGTTAAATGTAAAAATATTAATAACAATACAAAGTACAAACAAATCGTGTCATTCATGTAAGTTAAACAAAAAAAAAAGATAAATTGAAAGGAAAAAAATAAATAAAATTGGCTTAATTAGCATTTTAGGATTGTTCAAATCGATCTTCAATGACTTTTTACTTTTATTCAAACTTTTGAATTTTCAAGCTTTCAGTTTTTAAGGTATTTTCTAGATGACATGTCACGCAACTGTTGTGCGACAAAATCTATGAACAATACACCAAAAAGACAAAATTTTCATGTTGTGCCACACACTTTGTGAAGTGTGACTGCTACCACAGTTGCGATACACAAATTCCGTGGTTTCAGTGCAGTTCACCAAATTCAAAGGATCTTTAAAACCCAGCCTGAAAGCTTTTTTTTTTCAAAAATTATCTATACAGAACCACTTAAAATCAATTATTTGATTATAATTCGACGTCTTAATTTATTTATTATCCTTAACTTGAAAAAATATAAACTTTTTTACAGCATAAAACTTAGAGAAATTCAGCGTTCCAAAGGTGCATAATTAAGCAATTTTTCAATCAAATCCACATGTCCCAGAAGCATTCGTCGACAACAATATCTTTTTAAGCCTAAAGCATCGAGTGCATCACTATAAAAGGAAATTAAATTCATTTAATCATGAAATTCGCCTTAAAATTGTCAATAATTTACCCTTCAGTGTATTCTGCTTGTAATAGACCTAAATATGCTTCCCATTTGTTGCCAATAACTTTTCCGCATGTAAAACAACGAACTGGAATAATCATGATGATGGTTTAACTCTATTTGACTGCTATTTTAATTAATTTTAATAATTTTTCTGGAAGTTGAAGTTTCGCGTGCCTTTTTTGTTTACAAGGGGCTTAAACATAAGTTTTCAAACAAAAACATTCAAATTTATTTCGACCGTTAATTTTCAACAGATTTTATTACAAATTCTAGTGGGAAAATTGAGATGCTTAATTAGATAGGAAAACTGCAATTTTCAGAAAGCCTAATTAATTAATAATTATCATGAATATTCCATTTCAACTCGTTTAAAAACAATCCCTATATTTGACCTGTGGGATCAGCAAATTATCATGAATATTGTCTAGTGCCTAGCACAATTCAATTAAGTCTTTATATTGTAATGCTATTTTCATCCTCTGCTCATTTACCTTTAATTTCATTATCTTTATTTCTGATGAAATAAAGGTGAGCTTGATGCAACTATATTAAGTTTAAGAAGGTTTATGTGGCCTAGCTTGACTTACTAAATGATGAATAAATTTATTCTAAGTTCATTAATTTTTAAACACTCATAGTCATTGCTTAAACTGCATATATCCATAGTTTATAATTTTATGACGTAATTAATATTCTGTCTTATCTGCTTCCGTTCTTATTTATTAAACATTTTGTTGCTAAATTCAACAGATCAGAAAGAATTACGAAATCCTCACTGGTCATTGCTTAACTACGTCAATGATGAAGATGAAATTGCAGAAAAAAACCCCTGATCAATTAAAGGTGAAGATGTTAATGAAAGTTGGACTGTCATTGTTGTCATTTTATAGAACTCAGTGATTTATCATGACAAAAAAATAGCTGTAATGTGCGATATTAATAGATAATTATTTGCTTAATGAGGGTTTGTCGGTAGTATATTTGATATTCGCTTTAGATACAATATTCAATGGGGATTTTTAACACAGGCATTCTGATTTTATTTTTTTGGTGCTCATTAGAATGTACTTACTATCTAGAACTAAAATTATTTTTCTGCTGATTCATTATGGAAAGGTACACATGTTATGAAATAGCTAACCTAGTAAGAACATCAAAAGATTTTTCAAAAATATCAAACTTGACAGAATAATAATTTTAGAACCCCTCCCCTCAAAATGCTACAATTTTTTAATAAATTAAATTCAACTTTTTAAGAATCTTCACAATTTGCAGACTTCCTCTATCTATAAAACAATGGGTCTCTCTCAGGGTCTCTCTTAAAATGATCAAAAACTATCAAACTATGATTTATCAGTTCCGATCCCTCGATTAAAATCTTGAGATTAATTTATTAATCTGGTAGATTTATTTTAAACCGAGAGATTACATTTTTAATCCGAAGGGTTCACTTCTGAATCTCAAAATTTGAACCAAAAGCTGGTGTTTGAATCCTCTTGACACTTAATTACATAAGCTATATCCAATGATTCATACGACATTACAGGTTCACTGGAATGTCAAAACAGCAAATCCAATTACCCTCGACTTGTGATCTTGAGAGAAAAAAGCAAATAAAATCTTGTGCATTTTCTAGTGCCATTGAAAAAAATCCCATTTGACTCACCCCAAACAAAAATAAATCTTTGTTGACAAATAAGTTTGATATCCAATACTAAATGATCACGTCAATAAATCCGACAATATCTTCGATTAATTCAGAGAATTGGGGTTCATGAAATGTGCTCCCTGATGATCAAGAAAAAGTGATCATGTTCATCAATCAGACGTCCGCATGCAGGAAACACCTCTCAATTTACTCTCGCATTTTTAAAATAATTTTTTTTAGATATTAAATGAATTTTAAAAGAGAATATGAGCATGAGCTTGTTGCTGAGTATAACAGAGGAATTGAGTAGAAAATAAATATAAAATAGCAGTGCTTTGTTAAGTAAAAGAGTCATTCCTAACCGAGTTGTTTACGAGAGAAGTAGAAGATCGCTACTTAGTTTAGAAGTTCTTTTACTTAACTGTACAGATATTAATTATTCATAAGTTCTGTGATTTTGTTTATTTCCTGTTTTTGTTGAATTTGCAAGTGCCGAGATAAAGTAAATGCTTTAATATTCATAATTTAGTGTTACTCATCATCATTAAAAAAATAATTAGTGCTACTTAATATAATTCCAATCCCTCCACATGTATCTATTAATTCTACTTTGTACCTCATTTCTCAAAAATCCCGTGAAATTAATTTCTTTCAAGCAACTGACGTCATTGGATTTGTTGAGCACTTAAAGCTTCAACTTAGAATGTTTGCTGATTTATTATTGCTTCAACAAATCAATTTTCATGCAAATTCCCCATTCGCTTAATCAAATAAAAAGATTTATTTTAAACATCTTAACAAATAATTGAGGAATCAATTTACTTAAGCTCAAGTCAAGCTATTGTCTTTGTCCAAACTGTGAAATAAAAAGTTGTCATTATCTTAATCAGATATGATTATTTTTGCATGCTTAACACATCAGTGAATATTCAAGTGACTTTTTAACAATTTTGCAACCTCATTGCAAAGGCATTGCTTAAAATTTATTCAAAGCAATTTAGCTAGGGTTCCTGTGAAATGTGTGTGCTGTTTGGTGAATGTGGCATTTTGCTTCATATTGTGAAATTAATTGCCCTTGAATCGTTTGATTTTTGGAGAGAAATGTACCAAAAAACAGTCAATAGAGCATCATTATTAAGCGGATTTTAGCTTTGAAATTAAATTATTGCCATGTGATTGATTTTTGTGAAACTTTAAATATTGAACGTACTTTTTAAATTTAAATTTGGGGCTTAATACTTGTTTTTGTTTACAAATTTTAATGTCTTGAATAAAATCTCTGTAATAACTATGAATTCTCAATTATTAGATTCAAGAAGTCAATCAATAGATTATTTAGAGTTTGCTCTTTCTATCAAACTATCTTAAGTTATAGTTCTAAACCGGGTTGACTAGAAATTTGGAATTTTAAAATTTGTTCATGAATTTTAAAGTTCTTGACCCAAAAATCACCATAATTTTCAAATTTTAAATAACCGTTAGTCAAAAATTTCAAAGTTTTGACAAGATTTGAATATCATTAAATCACAACGTGGCCATATGGCTTTTAATAAAAATATTCCTCCCATACCCAATCAATAATTATCTTCTCATCTCCTCCAGTTTTGTAAATTAATTAGTATTGAAAATAAATAGAAGCAAGCCAACATGAGTAAGTACTGTTAAACACCATAAAAAGATAAGAGCACAATTTGATTAAATAGAACACTGTAGAATATTAATAAGTAGATTTTTCTCAGCACAGTAGAAACTATCAAACACAACAATTGTCACAATCAATCTTATTTTGCACATATATGCACATTATCAGCTTAATTATTGTTGTATTATTTTAGAGATTAAATATTCATGTTATGTATGTCATTTACAGAGATTCCAACAATGTTATCAGAACTTGATGCTTTACCATCAGTCCAACTTGGTGATTATATCCTTAGATTTGAGCTCGATGATCTGACACCATTCAGTCAAGAAGTTGCATTTAAGGAATTGAGAGAGACACCAGAAAATCGCGAAAATGGTATTCGGGAACTGAGAAACTTACTCTCACAAGGTAATTGACTGACCTTAAGCCAAACACGCTGAGTTTGTCAACATTAAACAAAAGAGTGTAAATTGCTGACTTTATTAAATCAGCTGTTTAAGACTCTCTTTCAAGGTCCAAATGAAAGTGAATTTTTTAAAGCTGACTGCAAAATTTTGCATTGTTTTTATTATTGAAAATCTAATACGAAACTGCTTATGAGGCATGAGGCGATAAATAGAACAAAAGTGTTAGTAGGAAGTTACAATTTGAATGTAACCTCTAGAGAAGTCAGTTTTAATTATTTACTTCGGCATTTTATAGTTAATGTAAATTAAATTACAAAAAAAAAGAGATTCTTGTGGTTATGAATTTAATAGCTTGAACCTTAAGAAATTGAATTTAAGTTTTTAATGACGTCAGAGTCGATGGTATGTCTATTGTATTGTAGTAATGATGATCTATTCTTAATTTCATAATGACATCAGCACTGAGATTTAGAAATTGAAGATCATTTGAGTGTTTGAACTTTTATTAAGCCTTTAAATAATAATTGAAGATTTTTAAAAATTGAACGGCTTTTTGAAATTTAAATTTACATATGTGAAATTTTCAGATTCCCAGAATACGTTAAAATATTCAAGCACGTCATTCGATGAACTTTGTATCCCTTGTAATCTATAATTAATTTCTTATAATCACGCTTTTATGAGTTGCACATGCATTCACGCATGATTAATTTACAATTTCTTTAAAAATCTCATTGTATGCAAAATCATTAAATTGAAAATTATAAGCTGTGTAGGAAAGTTTTAGGTATTTACGTTTATTTTTGTTTTCTTCTATAAAGTAATAATTGACCTCAAGCTTATTAATGTAATTAACACATTTAAATACACTCCATTTATTGAATCAGATAGCACATAAATAATAACTTTAAACTCTTTTTATTCACAGAAACGAATCTAACAGTTCCGCTCGATAATGATGATTGGCTAATAAGATTTTTGAGACCTACGAAATATTACTACGAGAGTGCTTTTGAGCTTGTAAGATTCTTTAATTTATCTCATCTATATTTTAATGTATATCATGTTTATTATTGTATCAGATTAAGCGGTATTATGCTTTCAAGATCAAGCATCACGAAATTTATCAAGCATTAAAACCTTCAAATGAGGAAAACATCTTTAAAGCAAACATCTTATCTGTATTTCCAAATCGTGATCAGCTTGGCAGAAGAATACTTTTACTCGAACTCGGAAGTAAGTAATTGTTTTAAATTGTATGGAATATAAATTTTATAGGTCATTCTTGTCTTTATTGTGGGTCAATTTGAGACTTAATCCTTGGATTAAAATTAAATCCGTTGGTTAAAAATTAAATCTTCAAATTTGTCGCTCAGTTATGACGTCAGGGGGGGGGGGGGGGTCCAAATAAATTGACGTCATAAGTGAACGACCCTAAATCAAGCTATTGAATAATACTTGCTATACAGGAACTTACTAATTTCCTCCTGTGCTTTTTAATAATTTCTCAGAAAAATGGAACCACAAGCAAGTAACACTAGACGAAGTATTTAAAGGAGTTGTGCTGTTTTTGGGTAAGATTAATGCTCAAATTTTCCCATAATAATCATCATATAATCCTATTAATTTAATTAAACATAATACAGAGGCTGCTATGCTAGAACCAGAAACACAGGTAAATAAGCAATTAACTTTAATTAATTTTTCAAAGTGAAAACATTCTTGGGTATTTATATTTTCAGGTGAATGGAGCTGTCGTGATTTTCGATATGGATGGTTTATCTCTACAACAGGCATGGCAATTTACACCTCCATTCGCAATGAGAATTGTTGATTGGCTACAAGATTCCGTACCTTTACGTATTAAAGCTATTCACATCATCAATCAACCTAAAGTCTTTAATATGGTATTTGCTTTATTCAAGCCATTCTTAAGAGAGAAGCTCCGCAATAGAATTGTCTTCCACGGAACTGATCGTGATTCTCTGCATAGTCATATCGCACCAAAATGCTTACCAAAGGAATATGATGGAACTATTGATTTGCCAAGAGTTAGTGGAAATGAATGGTACGGATTGCTGTTAAAATGTGACGGAGAGTACGATACTCTAAACAATTATGGCTACTTAAAGGAACGTGACGCAAAAGAAGCTAAATCCAAAAGAAATAAGAAGTGAATGATCTAATTTTTAAATGACTATAAAAAAAATTATGTTAGAGGTTCTCTACTCTGTGATTTATGCTATAATAATCCAGTTCTTGTATTTTTAATACACTTATTTAATTCATTAAAGGTTGAAATAAAGCAATAAAATCCTTTTTATACATTACGTTATTCTGTATGTTCGTCTAAATCACCAAAACGGATGATTGTGTTTTGAGTAGCTTTACTTATTTTTTCAACAAGCTTTTCACGACCACGACGGCGATGTCTCTTCTCAGGATTTGGCTTGCTTTTGTCCTCATTCTTTTTCTTTTTTTCACGACTATCAAATATTTTCTTCCAATAATCTTTTTCTAGATCATCCTTTAAGACTTCCGTTTCATATTCACAGCTCGAATAGTGATTGACCAGTTCATGTGCTGCTTGAGATGCATTAACTCTAATAAAACATTGTGAACCGCCTTCCATGATGTCTACATATTGGACACTCGGGAATTGCTTAAGTTCTTTTTTAAATTCCTTAAAATCAACACATGGTTCTCTAAACTTAATATTCACAATGCAACCTGGATCAAACAAGAGATTTCCTGCCTCAATAGATTCAGCTACAGGTTCATTGACATTTTCAGTACTACGTTCATTTGGTGATCCATAAAAGTTTATTTTTGGCGATACTTTAGCAGTTAAAGCTGCAAATGGCTGATTTTTAATGTCTGTTCGTTTATTATAAGTTTCTCTTAGGATCTTTTTAATCTCCTTTGCCTTCTGACGCTCTAGATTCAGGTAGGCATTACGAAGCTTCTTCCATTCATTCTTTTTCATGACTTTCATTGACATTAAATGGTCATCTACTAGTTTATTTTTGGCTGTATTTCGTCTCTTGTGCTTCCTTTTCTTCTTTTTTGGACTATCAGTTGTTGTGGGATCTTCATCAGCTGTAGCTTCTTTGTCACTTGTCTTTTCGTCTCCATCCTTCTTGACATCTTCACTATTGTCCTTATTTTCTGGCACATCTGTTTCTGTACTTTCAGTTTCTTGACTTTCTATTTTAGCTTTTTTTGATGGCGGTTCCTCATCATGATCGTCCTTTTCAAATGTCGTGATGCTTAATAGATTTTCAGGTTTAACACTCGTGCCTTGTAAGACACCATCGATTTTCTTAAATGCTGTAACAACATTCTGAACATTTGCTGGATCATCAAACTCAATGAAGCAAAATTGTTTTATTTGACGTGATTTTTTATAGCGAGGTAAACTGACGTAATTTACTTTCCCATACTTTGAGAAGATTAATTTAAGTGAATCATGTGTTGAATTTATTGGGATTTGCTCAATATAGACTGTACATTCATCAATCTCTTCTTGTGTCTTTTTAGGAGCATCTGATTTCAATTGAATCTTTGTTTTATCCTCCGACAACTCAAGGATTGTTGATTTAGAGATTGATTTCGTTATTTCATGCAAGTGCTTCTCTTCTGGAATCATGTATGTCCTTAAAATCTGCGATATCTTATTGAATTTCAAGAATGTTGATAACGGGACATCTGTAAAATATAAAGTTATTAATTAATTAATTTTGATAGTGTGCCTGTATTACTTACAAGGATCCTCAGAGATCAGTTTTGCTATAAATCTGTCTTTGGCTAAATTGGAACTTGAAAAGTAAAATTCCATCTGATTTAGCAACTTTATATACATTTGCTTCTTTCGAACACGAAACTGTTTATTTCCTTGATGTTCTGCTTTACTTTCATCGTCTTCAGCATTCTCTGACTCATTTAAATAGTCTTTTTCCATTTTCGGTGAATTTTAATCGTTTAAAATCGATTTAATTATTAAGGAAACAACCTTTCTCAATACTGTTTACACTGCTTTACACTATTAATTTCTTCACAACAACAGTCAAACACAAGCTATTTTAAGCAATATTTAATAAAAATTAAGGATTGATAAAAGAGTAAGCAAAAGTTTGTAAACAAAACAATAAGACCCAAAATTTGTACGATAAATATGAAAATTTGGAACCGTACAAATTTGTGAGGTTTTGTCGAATAACAAATCCAGTTTAAAAAATCACAAGAATACATTCCGGTTCTAGCTTATTTAAAGATTTTCACAGTTTAGAAAATGGCACAACAATGTCAATTGTGGATGGGAAGTTTGCAGGTAAGCATTGCTAGTGATAAAATAAAGAAATTGTCTCAAAAATGTGATGAAAAGACACTTTTTTGAAAAAAATTGTCCAATTTGTGAAATTTCAATAACTTATCTTCTTTGCCTTACTATTGTGATATTTGATGCTTTTAATCTATAAAGTACATGCTCGTACATATGTTTTCATGATTATGAAGATTTAAAAGCTCTTAATTAAAATTTTGAACAAATTTACTGGATCTCAAAATTTTTTACATGACTGTAAATGACTTCAGAAAAAAATATGGGTTAGAGAGAAGATAAGAATATTAGAATTATTCGATGTTATCTTTATTACACCGTTTCTAATGTTTTTCCCTACCATTCTAGCCATACATGGATGAGACCTTTATAGTAGCTGCTTTCCAAAGAATGGGAGAAAATCCAATAACAGTGAAATTGATGAAGAACAAGTATTCTGGAGATGCAGCCGGCTATTGTTTTGTCTCTTTTGATACTGACGATATTGCTATTAATGCGATGCACAAATTAAATGGAAAGCCGATACCTGGAACAAATCCAGTCATTCGTTTTAAACTTAATTCTGCAATGACTTCTCACAACAAGCAATTTATGGCCGAACGTGAATTCAGTCTTTGGGTTGGAGATTTGTCTGTTGATGTAGATGATTATAAACTCTACAGAGCGTTCTCAAACAAGTATCAATCGATTAAGGCTGCCAAAGTGATTATGGACAATTCGGGATTTTCACGAGGCTACGGATTCGTTAAATTTGGTCTTGAAGAGGAGCAAAAGAATGCATTATATGAAATGAATGGATATGTTGGGCTCGGAACGAAACCTTTGAAAATATGCAGTGCAGTTCCAAAACCAAGAGACGGAATGGGTGGTGGAGGTGGACATCACCAGCAGCAGTCAGCCACAAGTATCGTACAGCAAGCATATGATAATTATTCTCAATACTATAATCAATATAATCAACAACCACAATATTATGGACAGCAAAGCTATGTCCCCCAAAACCAACAACAAGCATATGGATATGATGCACAGCAGCAAGGCCATGTTTATGGATATAGTCCACAGCAACAGATGGACCCTTCAGCTTATCATAAACAAAACTGACTTTCTGTAACTCTTAAAGAATTTTAAATGTTTCATGATCAACCAAGATAATTTTTTAGCAACATCGCTTAACATTTTTAATTAATTAAAGAAGTTAAATAAAAATTCACTTTGAAGATTTAATGAAATATATATTTTAAGAGAGGCCTAATGCTCTAGTCTTTTTGGAAAATGATAGTTATGTATATTGGAATGTGATCTACCCCAAAAATTATAAATTTGAATAAAACTAGAAATTTTCGTGAGTTACAATGGTCATAAAAATGGCATTTCTTAAACCCAGTCTCTTCTTTATCCTAAATCATATCATAATTCGAGGCTATATTCAATCATCAAGCGTCATGTCATGGAGATTAACAAGTATTAGAAAGCCTGTGAATGAGAGCCGCAAATTTGTACTGTAATTATAAAAGCCGTTGAAAGGTTCACGAAAAAAATCAGTTATCCGACTGTAAACAATTCGAGTATCTGGCATTTAGTTCCAAAAACAAAGCATTCTGGATGTTGAGTGTTAAGTGATAATTCTATGTAATTAAGTAAACAAGTTGATTTAAAAGCAGTAAAAATGGCACAGCAATGTCAACTTTGGATGGGAAGCTTGCAAGTAAGTCAATTTGAAGGCACCAAAGTGCAGTTTTATCATTTATTCTATATTTGACAGCCTTACATGAACGAGAGCTTCATTCTTGCGGCATTTCGAAAGATGGGAGAAGATCCATTGACTGTAAAATTGATGAAAAACAAGTTTTCTGGAGAAGCAGCCGGCTATTGTTTTGTATCATTTCTAACAGACGAAGCAGCTGTAAATGCTATGCATAAATTGAACGGAAAGCCGATTCCTGGAACTAATCCAATAGTAAGATTCAAGCTGAATTCGGCTACTACTTCACAAAACAAAGCATTAATGCTCGAACGTGAATTCAGTGTTTGGGTAGGAGATTTGTCTTCTGATGTGGACGACTACAACCTTTATCGTGTATTTTCGTCAAAATATCAATCAATTAAGACCGCTAAAGTTATTATGGATGATTCTGGATTCTCACGTGGCTATGGATTCGTTAAATTTGGACTTGAGGAAGAACAGAAAAGTGCACTGTACGAAATGAATGGATATATAGGCTTAGGATCAAAAGCTCTAAAGATCTGTAGTGCTGTACCGAAACCAAAAGATGGATCAGTAATTATGCCTCAACCAACAGCAACAAGTATCGTTCAGCAAGCTTATGACAGTTATTCCCAATATTATGATCAATATTCTCAATATTATTGGCAACAGCAGCAAGGATATACAGGATATGAAACACCACAGACACCACAAGTAGATCCAGCGACTTATTATTCACAACAAGCGAGTGCACAAATAGCTGCTGTAACGCAAACACAGCCTCAACAGCCACAATATGGATCTCATTCCTATAAATATGAGCATGATGAAGACTATATGCTTGTTGATTACAAAACTACAATTGATGTCGATAAATTGAATAGAGAGACAGTTGAGAGGGACAGGAATCTTTACGATAGTTTAGAAGCAAGCAAATGGCATCCAATTGAGATGCTGGAAAAACTTTATTAATTAATTTTAACAAATATTTTACGAATAAATTGACGAAATCATTCAAATTAAATACTTTTACTTATTTCTTGGTATCATTGCATGACAGGTATGAACACATGACATTAAATAATTGAATTTGAACATGACATTAACAATCAATTTTAAATTAAATGATTATTAACATCATCCATGCCGTGATCATGCAAAAATACTCACGAATAAAACATCGAGTACTGTGGAGCATGAATATTTAAAGTAAACATTTAAAAGTTCATATCTAAAGTGTCGTGTCATATAAAATATTTAAATGTGGATGCTCTGCGAGCAAGCAATCCATGAACAATATTTAATGAATAACAATTTAATATGTTAATAACCAGCGCTGTCTTGTATAGTTTTGTGAATTTTTTGAACAAAATTAAATGTTTCGCATAAAAGTCATACTTTAGTGACCCAACGGTCCGTGAATAATTTTTGAGTGAATTAATGAGATTCTTTGAGTTTTGACGAATTTTGGACATTTTAGAATAGTCAATTTAAAAATATATCTTGATGGATTTAAAATTAATCTTGTTGGATTTAAAATTAATATTGTTGGATTAAAGTTGAATCTCAAAAGTCAGCTAGAATTTTTAAAAATTCCCACTTCTCAAAAATGGCATAAACCGGCTTAAATCTCCTTCAATCGTCGTTGTCGGCATGTAATTAGTTTTAAAAACATTTTCTTCTATCTAATTTATAGCCTTTAATTCACTTTAGAGTGAAAGTATATAAATACAAGAATATTCGAATAGAAATAACAGCCTTGAGAATAAATGTCAAGCTATATGACATTAGAAAATTTCGCAAAAACTTTTCATCATTATGCAAATAAATTTTTATGACTATGGTTAGCTTGAGGATCTTTAATGACTAAATTATTGATCGTGATAGGAAAGCGTGCGGTTGGTTTTGAGTGAAGCTTAAAATTTTTAAATTTATTGATTGAATTTTTTTCTGAAGGACTATCATTTATAGTTCTGAACTTTCTCACGCAAAATTCAATTCATGTTTATTTTTCATTCTTGTTGGAAAGGAAGAGAAAATTTCCCTCAATTATTATTATTATGTAGCTTCGATGTCTATCATACATAATAAAAGAGTTATTTAGATTGTCTCATTAAAAGGAGTGAAAAAGAGAAAATGAATTTCCGATATTGAGAATAAAATGACAAGACAAGCAGCTAATATAGTATCGTAGTAGAGAAAATATTTCACTTTCTCTCTCGTGCATCCTATAAATATTTTCACATAGAGAATAACATGAAAAGTGTCTCAGCTTTTATTCTGCTCACAGAGAAAATCAGTATTGAAGGACGTGATTTTGTTGAGCGATTACGCATTTTTAAATTTTTTTGAAAATAACTGTTGAAATTTTTTCGAAAAATAACGGTCAGAAAATATTTGAAATTTATGCTCAAAATGTATTCAAAAAGTAAGGATGAAAATTAAATTGACAGTCAATTTCATTAGAACCAAGTATTCAGAACCAATCAAAGTTGATGACAGTCGGATATAAAATTAGCATTAGTAGCTTTTCCATTTTGGAAAATTCATTGAAAAGTCTCAATTTGGCCAATGCATGCTCACAGAGAACTGAGAAAAAAAAAGCTATGAGCAGCTATGAGAAATAGCAACAACAGGAAAGTTTGTTTGTACACAAAAATCTTACCGAACACACGCGTTCGTTCTATGATGTCATTAATGCGCAGAATCATATAAGAACATAACTTTTTTTCTTCTACTATTATTTTTTTTTCTCAATTCAGTTTGCGAAAATCTTTCAAGTTTTACGGTCGTCTCATGCTTGAAGCTCTCTGCGACGAGAGTCGATTAAAAGAAGAAAATAAATATTAAGAAAATAAATAAAATAAAGAAATGAATTTTTAAAACTCATAAATTTAAAGGAACTGCGTAGAATTAAGTGCAAAAAAATAATATCCGAATGGAAATTGTCACATAGAAGACATTTTCATCTGGTCCATATTGAGATGATGTTGAAAATTTACACTGAAAAATCGCCATCTCAAAAGTACGAAATCAATATGAGAAGCAGTCATAACGAAAGCTCTCATGAAAGAGCGAATATAATTCATTCGATTCGAGATATGTGAGCAGCGAGGAGCTCATTTAAGCTACAGAAATAAATAATAATAGTAAGGAATAGTGAAAGAATAGTTTAATTTGAGAGCAGCACGAGGGTTATTTGTAAATGATGTCTGTTTAAAATTGATGGGGTTGTTGTGGAGTGTCAGGCAGGCACTAGTTGTGTAGCAAGTGTTTTTTGGCGCCTAAAATTAAATTTTAAAATTTTGGAACAAGTTTCATTCACTTAAGGGCATCCAAACCTTGCTAGATGACCACAGAATCCCCCCCCCCCCCCCCTTCCAAAATCATACATCATTTACGAACGACCCCTATCATCTATATCATTTAGTTCGTCAAAAGACGTGTCATGAATAAGAAAAGACGAGTGTTTTGTGCTTATTAATAAATATAATGCTTCATGTATACAACAATAAATATGTGAATGAAGTGGAGAGCAAAACAAATTGATGCTTAGGATTCGTACATAAATTGATTAAAGTGATTAAAGACAATCCCACACGATTCCGGAATTTCAATTTTCCTTCTTTTGCTTCTCTCAATTTTTCTATTTATTTATTTTAAATAATGATGATATTCATAAAGTGATAAGGAACAAACAGACATATAGACAGTAAAAGTATTTAAAACCACAAACATTCATGAGGTTGCTATAAATAAAAGCTCAGAAAGTGACTGTAAAATACATTAAGTAAAATCTGTAACAACTTCATTTCGTACCTAAAATCAAAAGAGTTTACATGCTCGAGAGAAGCTCAACAAAAAGGTGAGAATGTCAATTTTTTTACTTCTTCCTTTTCATTCCTTTTTTTTACGAGATGGAAATCAATTTGCCTGGGATAGAAGTTTTTTATTTCCACTTCCATTTCGTACCGAAAAGTTGCACATTTTTTTTGTGACATGATGTGATTGTTTTGTGTATACTGAATGAGAAAAAGCAATTTGCAAATATTGATACTAATTTTTCCGCATAAATTAATACTAATTTCATCTTCCTCTGTGCTCCATGCTGTTATTGTCAATTCAGAATGAACAATCTGTCATCGCAGATAAACGAATGGATGGATTGAAATGGATGGCCACATTGGAGATACACATTTTAGCCATTAATTATTAATCAAGTGGATTTTGTTACTTGAAATACAAATAGACTGATTGTATGCAGATGGAAATATATTGGTACGGAACCAATAAGTTTAGAGATAAGATAACAGTTTGTTTGGTAACTCGCGAATTTAAACTATAGCACAACGATTAAGTTGTCTAGTATTACATTTTAGATAATATAAATTATTGAAAGTAACCGAATATTCACAAACGAAATAGAAATTCGAGAAACTCTGATTCATGCTACTAAAATGATAAAATTATGCTTTCACTGAATTCATGATCTGCATCTGTAGCACAACTGATGTTTTTAATGAAATATTTCATTAATATTTGCTGTGACGGTGATAAAAAGGAACAGTTTTTGTAAATTGTATAAATAATTATCTACAAAAGCATTCGACTCAATAATTATTTTGTTTATACAGCTCAAATGAACGAGTGCAATTAAATTTTGTGTTTTATCAAAAAGTATTTAACATTATCAGTGAATTGTAAAAGCTGTTCAGATTAGATATGAATTCAATAATTAAAGGCTTTCAAAATTTCAAATTTTAACGACTTTTAAAAATTTAAATTGTATGTAAAATAAACTGGACTGAAATGAATGTACAACACAATTAAAAATTCCATTCTAAAGCATTAAACATCTAGCCTTATTCTCAATAAACAATCCCATATATGAGCAGGCTGTAAAAATAAATTTTAGTCTGTTTAAAAATAATCCCAGCAAATAAGAATAATCTCAGGTTACAGATAACTTCAGTCAGTGAAATATGATAGATTTATCTTAAAATAAGCCAAATGAGAGCTCAAAAACTGCAGCAAAAAAAAAAGATAAGAGAAAGAGATTCACTTAAACATCATTAGTCAAGTATTCGAATTAATCTTCCATATTCTTCTTAATATTCCTTTTAGAGCTTTTCAACTTCATTCAATTGCTTTTCATTCATTTTATATTCGCTTGTGTAAGTGCTTACTTCCTTTTTTCTCCTTTTAATATGTATCGCTAGCGATTTTGATGGCTCCGAATGTCTGATGAGATCAAAAAAAAAACGGAGAAAAAAGAAAGTAATACATCCATAAGACTTAAAAGCATACAATTTAGTTAAAATGATTCATTTTTTATCATCATTTGTTAATGTGGAACTCACTTGTGTATTTATTGTGTTATTTATTAATTTGGGGATAAGAAGAAGAATTCATATGAACTCATTTGTCGGGTATTTAAGTGTAAATTTTACTGGTTTTTGAAAATTCAAAAAAAACTGTTCAGTAAAACACAATTCATTTCAATTCAGTTCATTTCAACAAAACATTTTAAATTTCAAAAAGCCGTTAAATTTTCAACTAGTTTCTTTAATTACTTTCCGTTTATGAAAAGATCCATTAAAAATTCAACATTTGCATGTTCTCAAATTAATTTTCCGCCTTATTAATAAAAGAGAAAAAAAAAGAATATTTGAATAAAGTGTTCAATTTCTTTTTATATTCAACTATATCACGCACTAGAAAGAATGAAAATTATTTTTCGAGAATACCCTTTAATATTTTATGATGTCAAAATGTAGTTCAATGCTTTCAACAATAGAACAAAACCCTTATGAATAAGACACATGCGGTAAAGTGTTCATTTTGTATATATTCGATCAATTCACTAAAAACGCACTGCATTTAGCACACTTTTCAATTAATTCATGTCGTGCACATAAATGTTTACTGCACTTAATAGCTTCTGTATACGGAACGGACAGCGGTTACGTCAGTTTTGTAATGTGTAACATTTAATTTCATTTAAAGCTATAAATATTAATTTGAATGAGCATACAGAATGAGCTTCACAAATTTGCATTTTCATCATTTATGCCTCAATGGTTATATTAATTAGTTCCTAAAATTCGCTATTTCCACTCGACAAAAAAATATTAAAATTAATGTCCTAGTCTCATGTGACAAGTTCAACTGCTACTTTCCCTTATTAAATAACGTGAAATATTTTAATTTAGGCACAAAGGTGTATACGGTGGGAAATGAATTGAATAAATAATATGTACGTGTTAATTGATATAGTCATCGCTCTATGTCGTCTCTCAAAATATATTTAATTTTTGTATAAATAAGTACCGGTGTATAAAAAGTTTGATTTACTCACGAAAATAGCTGGTTTCATTTTGACAGATTTCTCTTGATTATTTCAATATTTTCTACAAAACTTGTACCTGTTTCATCTAAGTTCGTTTAGTAAAGTACTTTTAAATCTGTTTTCGTTGTAAACTATTAAACAATAAGTTATAATACAAAATTTGTGAATATTGAAACTAATGCTTTGTTTTAAATTGAATTCAATTTTAAGGGTTACTATGATTTGTTTCAGTGAACCATAGTTTTGATTAAATTCTATGATAAAACTTAATAGTAAAATTAATGTGAGTTCGAGTAAGTTTTTATTCTGTGAGATATTTCAAAACATTTTTAAATAAATTAAATACCTATTGTGGTAATTAAATTATAACTTTATTGTTCTAAGAAGCTTTTAAATGTTTAAAAGACAGTGTTTCAGACAATCAATAAAGCTATAAAGAATGACTGATTTTTTTTTTTATTAAATTGAGAATAAATTACTTTCTTGGATCGATTTAAAGGTCGTTTGGGGCCGTTCAATTATGACGGTCGAAATTAACGGTCATTTTTTCAAAAACGAACAATGGATTTCCAGGAATTATTATTGTTCTTTTCTGTCTGACCCCCCCCCCCCCCTGGACGTCATAAGTGAACGGCTCCTTTATAAACATGTGATTGATATTAGAACCAGAATCGTTCTTTTAAGCTTGTTTTTTTAAAAGAGATCTCAGATCCCTTAACAAAAATTTCCGTACCTGTAAAAAGTTTCAACTCCTCCTCCTTCTTTTCCATCGATATCCTTCGAATTCTAAGATTTTTAAATAGCATTCATTTTTTCCATTCAACAATCACAAACCTTCATTCATCACAATTTCAAAACATAACAAGCAGAATGCACTGATAAGTCACTGAATGACTAATCTAAAGTTGAAAACATAGGGCGAAGACTCTCATTTTGTCTATAGTTGAGTCAACTTTAGTCAATAAATCAATACAAAATCTTAATCGACTAAGTCTTCTGATTAAAACTAATCGCGTTTGCATCCACATTTAGCAACTTCGCCTTAAAAATTTTCCCATTTAATCAAATAATGCAGTCATGCTATAATAAACTTAATACTTATTGATTAAGTAATTCCTACCCAATAAAAGTGACGAAGATAATAATCATAAAGTCGTATCAAATCTCCATCAACAATAGTTTATTTCACCATAAACAACAAAATTGAATACGGAGAGGGTCAATAAAAGAAGAAGAATAAGAAATATAGAGCAAAACATGTAGAATATAATGAAAATGTGAACGGAAGGAAGAAAAAAAAAGTGTTATCAAAAATATCGAATGTAAAAAGAAATTTTCATTTTTGTGCTTGCCTACCTATCTACCTACCTACAGCATATATAGGACACAGAATGTGAGAATACGAGAACTGAGAGAGCGAAAAAAATTTGTTTTTATGTTTTTTTAAGAAAGGAAATTTTTACCGTCTCTCACTTGTTGAGCTTAACTACTACCCGCCGTCATATATTATTCGTTATTATATATTACAGCGAATTAAAAATAAAAATAAGCACAGAAGGGAAAACTAGATGTTTTACATGGGAAAAGTCGTTCCTAAATCTTGTTCAGGTTATGGGTCTTGTTTTTCCTTAGTTTATTGATATTACTCATCAATATATGTTTGGAGAGGTTGCTTTAACTGCGTGCCATGACACACATATTTTCTGAACTTAAATTGACTCGATAATTAGATTTGTTTTGATTCTTAAGAGTCGCATTGTCCTAAAGAACTGACCTTCACTTTCTCAAAGTTCTAGCTACGCCGCTGTATCTAAGAATCACTGATTTGAAGTAAGGTGCATTTCCTAATAATCATCATTTATAAATAATCCCCCAATACATTCTCGCTTTCATAAAAAAAAAAATGAATCATGATAAAATGTATAAGACCCCTACAGTAAAGGCCATAAGTCGTGCAAATAAAAGGAACTCTACGTTATGTGTGGAATGGCATGTTTTCTTAAGCCCAACTAATTCCTTTTTAATAAATTTTTCGTAAAGAAATCATTTTTATGATAATATTGCATGAAAGCTTTTCTTTTTCACCTTGTATGTTTCAATTTAAAAGCTCCTTATGTACGATAGTCACGCTATTATTTATTAGAAGAAAAACTTCCTATTTCCATTCATTTCTCTACATTTTCATTAATTTATACAATGGATTCCTTAAACTAACCATGGAAGTTTAAAAATGTCATGTATTTAAGACGGGATACTTAAAATGAATTAGAATGAGTTGTTATTAGAGTCAAGGCTATTGTGTTGTGGACGACATTAATTTATGTGTAATTACGCACATTTTTCAACGACTATTTACATTGTTATTTGTTGAGCTTCGAGGATTTCTAGATTTAAACATATCTTTAGATTATTTTGGATTGTACTTAATTTTCTTTTAAGAACATTTAACGGAAATTATTTGAATTTTTAAAGATTTTTTTATAGTCTTAGACCTCTCATTTAAATAATTGAGAAAATCCGTTAAAAGAAGTGAAAATAATTAAATTCTATGACTAATCAACCGTATTAAATTCTTTTTGTAGCTGCATGATTTGTATTAATACATGATTAATCAATTGCAGTTCATTATTCATTTTGATTAAGTTTGTCAAGTAAATTAAATATTTCAAAGAGGAATTAAGCAAGTTTTGCAACAATTTATAGGACAAGACAAGTGATATTGCTGTTCGTGAAAGCCTTGATTCCTTTGGGTATGTTTTAAAAATTACATAATAAATCCCCTAAATGAAAATCAAAATATTTCAAAAAAGAAAAGCCACAAAAAACATATTTCAATGAAATGCCAAAAACGTCCACGTGTAAAACTTTCAGTTATTTCCATTTCGCTAGAATAAACATGCAAAATCATAAAGGAGTGTGGCTTAAATTTTATATAATTAATTATATAACTTTCGTACTAGATCCTCTGACGTGATAAACTCCCTGACACATCACAAAAATATGCTAGCGAGCATGGAAATGTTGCGTAGATTATTATTGCTACGATAACGCCATCGAAATTTTATGTCCTTTTATCACAATGAATGCTTGTTAACACTTGAGCAATTCATTTTATTTTCAATAGTTGCGATGATTGAGACTTGAAATCAAGCCATGAAATGCTTCCGATAGTTTTTTTTTCGCTATCGAACTTATTTATTTGTGATTTTTTGACATTTAAAATTGCAAGCAGGTGAAGTCTTGTGAAATTTGAATGTCGATGCCAACTTTTTTGGGATTATTTGGCTATTGATCCTGAATTTTATATTCACGTGTCATTCGATGCAACTGTCTCACAGGTGTCTTATTTGTTTAATGCTGAGAATTGATCGATTTTAATCTCGGAATTAATTTTAATCTTTGGATTTAAGTTTTAATCCTTTGACCTTTTATTTTGATTCAATTTAAAACCAACGATTTTAAATCTGAATTTCGATCCTCTAAGATGAAGCAGCAATCACGCAAACATCCACAGCAGTTACATAAACTATATAATAGGATTTCCAAAGCATTTAATGCCAAACTAATAATGTTCATTTCCTTTTCGTCTTTTCAGAAATGATTGGATATGTCACATAACAATAACAACGATTTAAAAGCTGATTTAGAACCGCTGATTGACGTCCACACAACCGGAACACGAAATAGTCGATGGAAAATCAACAAAAAGTTCAAATCATCGGGATTGATTTTGAAGCGTCGTGACTCGAAAGGATATCAAGAGAAATGCGGTCGCATAAGACTTCTTGCCATTTTGGGAGCATTTTGCTTCCTTCTCATCTACCTGTCAAATCTAAAACCTTACCAGCACATGATTGTGAGGATACCGGAGGATGATAAAAATCTGCCTGGTCCAAAAGGTAAGAATGATGTTCCTTAACGTAGTTTTTAGCTATTAGAGAATTTTTATTGCATGCACTGAGAATTTATAGAAGAGCTTATTTTGCCAATTGATATATTTTTTATGCCTCAATTAGTTAAATTAATTTTTAAATTACGTTTTTTTTTGTTTTTCTTCTTTTTAATTTATTTGACTTTTTTATCCCTAAAATGAAAAAATTAAATTTACAACACGTTGCTTTTGGATGAAATCAACGATAAATTTTTCGTTCCTTTAACCTTGTTGGATTCACCATCAATCAATCAACCCACATCATTAATTTGATTTAATTTTCGCTATTCCTCATTTTTGGCTATGAACAAAATTATTTTAAAAAAAATATTAAAAAATTTATTGGCAAATATTTTTTACACAAATTTCACGTTTGTGTTTTTTTGTGATTTTTTTCTTCTTTTTTCTTCCCTGCCCATCATTTTTGCATTCACTGATATCCACTAAAAATAACCACTAACCCCATAACACCATGATTTTATATCAATCACAAAAACCTTAATTTATCCTTTATGTTGAATAAAATCAATGTTACATGTTAAAAAATTATGTATATATGGAAATATATGTACCTATATGATTCTCAACTACATTAAATAACATTTAAAAATAAATGTAAAGACAACAATACATCATCAAAAAATTATTCAATAGTCATACCAGGTTATAACGTGTATTCGCCGCAATGTAGAATACTTTCATTAGATCCATTGGCATCTGATGTTATGAGGCTGTTTTCTAAAGAAGATTTCGAACCGTGTGCCAAGAAACATCCATTGACGACAATTGAGCAGAATTTTGATGATGACATTGCTAAATTAATTTATCATCGAGGCTTTAAATCCAAATACCTTAATCCTGATCAGAATCAAATTGAGTGCTGTTATCAAGAGATAACGAGAGGAGGATCAAATGCAACAGCTGATGATAAGTACAAGTAAGTTTAAAACTGTTAAAAAAATTTGTAACGGCTGAAAATTATTTGAATGTCTCAACATAAAATTCAAATTTTTTAAAACCGTTAAAACTTTTCTAAGTTTAGAAGACAGTCAAAACATTTGTAATTGTTAAAAAATATTTGAATTCTGTTCCAAAATTTCTCAGCATAAAATTCAAAACCATTAAAACAGTGATCTTGACATTGAATTCAAATTAACATTAGTTCTTGAGCGTGACACAAAATTATTTCATCAAGATCCCACGAGAAATCATCTAAATTATTCTAATATCCATTACAAATATTTTCTTTCTATTATATCCCTCCCCAGCCTCTCAAAATGTGTATATTTCGATCAATCTATTGAGTTACCGTCATCAATAGAGTTTATTTTGGTTCAATGTAAAGGCTTTAATGGAAAAGATAAGGAGAAGAAGAGGGCAAAAACTGTCTATTATAATGCACATGCCATTGTCAGACGTAAAGAGAATATGCAGAAGATTTTTGACAATTTTAAGACATTGTATCCTGAGAATCGACCACTTTCGGTGCTAATGGTTGGAATTGATAGTGTCTCAAGACTGAATTTAATTAGAGCTATGCCAATGACAGCACAACATCTTTACGACACGGGATGGTTTGAATTAAAAGGATATAATAAGGTGAGTCATGTTAGAGCATCAATCTTAATAAGCTATAATAAATCGATATTTTTAACAGATGGACGACAACACATTTCCAAATTTAATGGCAATTTTAGTTGGCTATAATCAATCATACAGTTATCAAGAATGTAACCCAAAAGCTGTAGGCAATTTAGATAAATGTCCATTCATTTGGAAGGATTTTGAGAAGGCTGGATATGTAACTGGATATGCGGAAGATGAGGCAAAAATAAGCACATTTAATTATCATAAATATGGATTCGTAAATCAACCAACAACCAATTATTTCAGACCATTCGCCCTTGCTGCTGAAAAGTATTTAAAAATTAAATACAAAAGCTCATTGAAGTTTTGTCTTGGCTTTCAAAACTATGCCGACTTCATCTATCAATATGCACTAGATTTTGCATCTGTCTACAAAAATGATCCGTTTTTTGGACTCTTTTGGACCAATACATTTTCACATAACGAGCTATCTGATCCATCAAGCATGGATGAAAAGATAAAATTTTATTTAGAAGAACTAGACAATCGAGGTATCCTCAATACATCCGCTGTTGTCTTCTTTAGTGACCATGGACTTCGGTTTGGACCTGTTCGACAATTACTGGTAAGTTTTGCTTCCTACATTGAATTTAAAATATATTGATTAATTTTCTGTTTTGTTCCACAGACAGGATGGCTTGAGGAGCGACTCCCATTCATTTTCATATGGTTACCTCAATGGTTCAAGACGAAACATCCTGAAATCGTACAAAACCTTAAAATTAACAGAAATCGATTGTCAAATCCTTACGACTTGCACATGACCCTAAAACATATATTAGAATTATCAGCTAGAATCGACCCATTACCTCAAGCTTTAAGTTGTCCCGAATGCCAGAGTATATTTAAAGAACTCCCATGGAATCGATCATGTGCCGATGCTAAAATTGATATACATTGGTGCACGTGTACGGTTTACACAACAATTGACAAAAAAGATAGTATAGTAAAACAGGCTGTGAATTATGTAGTAAATTATATTAACGTAAATTTGGATACAAATGCTCGTATGCCAAATAACACAAAGCCATTGTGTGCACGTTTAAAGCTGAAGTCAATCACATCAGCAAAGAAGTCAGTGAACAATGATGTTGATGTCACTAAAAAGAATCTAAGTTATTTAATAATATTTGATGTCTCACCATCGAATGCCAAATTTGAAACAACTGTAGAATATTTTCCAAACTTTTTAACTCGCAAGGAAAAATTTGAGATAACTGGAAGTATTTCGAGATTAAATGAATATTCAACGCAGAGTGCATGCGTAAATACTGATAATTTAAAGAAATATTGTTACTGCTTAAAACATAATGGGCGAAGTACATAATGATGATAAAAAGACAGAATATATATTAACATTTCATTCAAAATGAAAGAATATTTAAATTAATTAAAGATATTTTAACGACAAATTTTAAATTGAAAAGATCCAGAAGTGATGATTTGAATTTATATATAGGAAGTGCTGAGAATCACTTTGTGAAATGTGTTGGGGGGGGGGGGGGGGTTGTGATTTGTAACAAGAGGGAGGGGGGTGAAAAAAGTTGTTTTTGCGTAACGTAATAAGTGAACGGCCCCTTTTAAATTAGATTTTCTTTTCATATATAGGAAGTGCTGAGAATCACTTTGTGAAATGTGTTTGGGGGGGGGGGGGGGGGTTGTGATTTGTAACAAGAGGGAGGGGGGTGAAAAAAGTCGTTTTTTTGCGTAACGTAATAAGTGAACGGCCCCTTTTAAATTAGATTTTCTTTTCATATATAGGAAGTGCTGAGAATCACTTCGTGAAATGTGTTTGGAAAACATTTTCGCAAATAAAATTCAAATTTAATTTTAACGGTTTTTTATACATTTGAATTAAGAATTGTTCATCACTTCTGGGATTACAATACATTTTAAAATTAAAATTAATATAAAAAAGTCCAAATTTTCCTCTTAAAAATTCTGTAACTTTAAACTGATAAGAAGTAGATAGAACAAAAAAAGACATTAATGAAATTATCTTTATAAAAAAATCTGTGAAAAAATGTGTAAAAATGAAGAAAAAAACTTTCATTGGGTGCTAATTTTACCCACATTTTCTGATTTCCCATAATTTTAAGTGCTTATGTTACGAAAAATTTCATGAAAAAAAGAAGCAAAACATACAGAAAATGTCATCTAGGATTTAAGAAAAAAAAGTTTAAAATCATAACATTTTAAAAATATTCATGGGACCGAAGTTTATTCATTAGAAATACCTTAAAAATATTTAAAAAAGGCCAATAAGAAGAAAAATCTGTAAGAAAAGGTTTCAAATTTATTTTTTGATCTAAAAAATTGAAAGTTTTAAAAAACAATTACAAGTTTTTGAATCATTAATTTTGTGCCACATGTCTGATTATTATGAAAATAAAAGGAATAACAGAAGAGTTAATATGAAAATATCTTTGAAATTCAAAAATTTATTTTTGATGTTTTTGTCCTTTAATATAATATAAATACAATTTTTGATCATAAATTACAGATTAATTTACATCAAATCTGTAAATTTTGAATACCTATTAATTTCAATTTAATTTTAAAGTTTTAACGGATTATATAAATTTGAAATTTAAACTTTACAATTGTTTTTTAAAACATTTGTATGGTTTTTGAAGTTAAAAGATGCTTTAAACCACACAATTGTTAACTTTATCAAACATTTGTATATCTTTGAAGTGACAAAATATTTAGAACCATACAACAGCCACTTTTATCAAAACATTTGTATGGTTTTATAGATTTTAATCCTTTAATTTATTTAAATCTGTTGATTATTTTCGAATAAATATCCGGCATACTCATAAAATAACAGTGTAAATGGTAACGATAGATTAACAGATAGGTATAATTATTTCTAATCATCATTAGCGTCCGATGAGTCGTCGTCACTCGATGATGAGGAACTTTTGAGAGGCAAACAAGTATGAGAGCTAAATAGCTGCAAACTCTTCTTCTTCCTCGGTTGGTGTACAATTTCATTATAGGAACATGACTTTCCTGAGATTTTCGGAAGGACTTGTATCTCATTGACGTCATTCGACTGAATTGAACTAAAATTTTGTGATGGATATTTTGGGAAGCAATTACACAGTTTTATAGCAAGAGTCTCTTCAGGCTTCTCAACATTTATGTTTTGATGCTTAATACTCCAATTCTTTAAATCTTGAAATGAAATTCGTCCATTGCATGTCGTACACACTTTAGGCGAATAAAATTTCTCAACACAGTCACCGCACATTGAGCACCGTCGATTTTCTGCTTGATAAATTAATGTTTTACATCGTTCACATTCAGCTTTATGGGTCAGAAGGGTCGTCTTGTATTTCTCACTGAAAAATGACTGCGTTGAATCACAGAAACATGATTTCATGCTGACGAATGAATCTTCGCTTTGGGAAAGCTGAAAAAATGCCCTAAAGAAGTATTTTTATATGTCCATCCATAAAACGTACATGCATTCATACTCACTTGCTTGCAGCATATGATCTAAAATATTCATCGACTTCTTGCATTTGGGCAATGTCAATGGAATCAAACGAGTTAATGTTTATGGAATGGGGCACTTTTGACAAGTAATCATCGGAATTAAAGCGAATCCATGACCTTTTATATATGCTATCCTCACTCCACAAATGCTTTGGTTCCAAAAAGTTTTGGATGCCTGCCGAAGACGAGGGTAATGAAAAGTTTATTGACTCGTCTGTCGTTTTTGGAATCTCACTAAAAGAATCATTCAAATTAACAAATTTAAGTACGACAAGTCAGGCAATGATAGATTTTACATTTTTTGGGCCTCGCTGTAGGGCATTGAAATGTTCGTCTGAGAAACATTTGGGATTGTTGGGCTGTTCTGCCTTGATGTCTCAATCGCTTCTTCAACATCTGTAATTTGTGGTCTATTATTTTTAACAACATCATTAAATGACTTACAAAATAATTATATATCCAGTAAAATTAAAACATACCTAACATTTGGAAAGGTCGTGATAAGTTTTCTCGTGAATCATTGTTGCCATAATATCCTGAAACTGATCCCATTGAGCTTGTCGATGGTAAATCACTTTCTTCTTGAACTGCTAGTTCAAGGAGGGACCTTTGGACTGACACCGCTGGATCTGATCGTCTGGTAATGACAAATGTGAGAAATTGTTTTTAAATTCAGGGATTAAAGTTATTCCAGCTTGATTAAAAATTTAATCCAAGTGTTAAAACTAATCTTGTTGGATTAAAAAGTATGTACCTCGGTCTTTGAAGGCGACTGGTTCTTCCTGATCTTCTCTCCCTCTTTGCCCGATTTATTTGTTCATCCATTCCGATTTTAATTATTTCGTCATAATTTGGTGGATGTTCATAATTTGGTGGGGGTTCATTTATTTCTTCTGGTCGATTATTGTTATTGTTTGCATCTATATATAGGCATGCGAAAAGAATTGGAGCTATTTCTTACATTTTCATTACGAAAAAAAGAAAGTTTAATGCTTACCTAACAACTGACTAATTGTCTGAAGTTGATTTTGTAGTTCTTCTTGTTCTCTCACTCTATTTCCATTACGATGAATCATCAAAATTAGGCAGGATATAACGAGTAAGAGCGATAATGATGACAATGCAAAAGCTATAGACGTTGATCTGAAATCTGGGAATCGCTCGAGTTTTGGGAAGTAATAGTTTGGTGTATGTGAGTACCATCTACGATCAATTACACTGTTTTCCCATATTTCTGAGCATGATTCAGGCTCGTCTGAATTGTCACCACAATGATCAAATCCGTCACATTGAAGCATTAAGGATATACATCTTTGATTTTGGCACATGAATTCATTTCCTGTGTAGCATTCTGGAAGAGACAAAGAATTAATTTTTCAAAATTTAACGGTTTTTTTTAAATTCAACACTCACTAGAATAGCTGAATATAGCATAAACTATCGCCAGTCGAGACTTTGAATTGAATCGTCCACGAAGTCGAACATAAAATCCAGCTGAAAGTGGAGCAATCAAGTTTCTGGATGCAACAGCACCTCCTTCAGATGATTTTAAAAGCTCAATTACTACCTTATCAGAAGTAATGCCTTGATGTATTTGAATCTCTGAATCTGATGCCATATCCTCAAAATTTTCAACTTGAATTGAAATGTGTGACTTGATCTGTAAGTAAGCTTCTGGTGGCTTAATAATCCAAATGCAGTCATAAAGAGCTGATGATGATTCATTAAATTCCTTTCCAGACATGTTCATCATTGTTATTACCCCTCCAATTGTATCAACTAATCCGCCACAATTTGTTTGAGCAACAGTCATGTCAGTTAATTCCAGTGCCGAAATGAACCAAACTTTGGCTTTATATCCCATATCAGAACCACCATTTGCATTAAATCGAATTGTAACAGAAGCACCCGAAGACACTAAAAGCGGTGGACGAAAGTTTTTACCTGTTACATAAAACCTTTCACCACTTGTGTCTATAAACTCCATGGACGATGATCTTGATATTAAAAAGTCGGAAAATTCAATTCGAATTCGACATGATTCAAAATCACACTTCATAATATGCTCTGTTGCGTAGTCGCTAGGATAATTAGACGGGAAGAATGGCGATTGAATTTCGTAGCTCTGCTCATTATGAACTTCACCTGATTCAATGGTTCCTGTCGTTGGTAAAGGTGTAATAATTTCACGATTTCCTGTATAATGAAAGTAGAAATATAAGCTCACATCATTCATTATTATTACAGGAAGTGAATATTACATACATGACGACATAAAAATCAATTCTCATATTTCCATCAAGTTTTACAATATAACGGTTTTTTTGGAGATTCAAATTCAAATTTTTTTGGTTCATTGCAATTCAAATTTTTGAAACTCATTTCAGTTCAAATTTTTAAAAAACCGTTAAAATTTTAAATTCTTGGAAACCATTAAAGTTCAATTTTTTTAAAGACATAAAAATCTACTTACGTTCAACAGTATATTTAATACGAAATGCGTCAGTATAATTATTCCAATAAATAAATTTAATTTGTAATCTCCTCGTCCTCGTCTGGTACTCAAATACATTTCCACAATTATGCAACAAGTTTTTCTGCTTGTCATCGTAAGGTGGCTCACTAAGTATAATGTAATCACATCGACATATTCCAGCACCATTTTTAGGATGTGGACAGTTCGATAGAAAATTAATGTAATCAAATTTAAGTCGAATTGTACACGACGTGCACGTCACCAGTTCCATCGTACATTGTAATGTTAGCGACTGATTGAAATGTTTTGACACTTCTTGGACACGCTGCAAATTATTCATGGAAAGAGAGAATTAATGAAAAACAAAAATTAAAATTCAATCTTGACCTTCAATTGACAACTTCCTTTATAAGTTGGAATATTTGCGGACTAGAATTTACAATTCCAACGTGATTAACGTAGTTATAAAATAAGTCCGATATGTAACAAGCAATGAACATTGTGTAAAGGCATGAACAGTGCTGTCAACAATTTATAATCAATAATTTTAATCCAATTCTCATGTCAGTCATCGATCTTTTAACATTAAACTTGAACGTCCGTCAATGCAGTTCTGCTTCCAATAGCTTTTGACGACTTAATTACGACATTCGGATTAGATGACATTTTGATTATGACTTTTTTTAAACTTTAATAGTTGGCAATAACATGTTTGATGCTGTGTAACTTTCTACTGTTCCTATGTCTTGTTATGACACATGTCATAGCTTAGAAGGCTCTGAAGTGGCCCCAAATCTTATTTTAAATGCTAGCTATATGTCCCTAATAGACATCTACAGCAACTAATGCTTAATTACATGAGGCACACTGATGTTATGTCCAGTAATCTCTCCAGTCTCGCCTAGCTCCAAATATCGACGATGACCATTATGTGATCCACAAATTTCTGCATTCCTATGAATCTTTTGGTACGTAAATCCACTTGATGGATGATTAAGCACAAAAATATCCAACAATAGCACTATTAACACATTTTTTAACATTTTTAAACAATCTTTAAAATATTTCACAATTTTTATTTTCCGTTTAGCTTATTAGAAGGCTCTGAGTAAACTGAACTCACTTACTTTCATTTCTGGAAAATTGTAAGACTTAAGAAGCCATAAAAGTGCGAAAATGAGAGAAAATTTTCCAATGACACTCATAAAATGTCATAAGTTACTTCCTTTGCATTCTCATTCGATAATTTTTTTTCATTTTGAGCCGCAAAGCTCTTCGATTCATCCTTAATTACTCATTAGTGCTAGAGAAAGATTATCCTGATCAATGGAACCGATCAATGACAATGTTGATTTAAATTTTAGTAGGATTGATCAAAGACTAAGTTCTGTTATATCTACATCCCTGAAAAAGACAGAAAGCAGTATAAAGAAAGTAAAAAAGCACTTGTTTCCAATTTGAAAAATTTTATATTGGTTTTTTTTTGTTTATTATCATTCATATATATTCAATTAATCCAGTAATAGAAATTGTTTGCATGAATTTTAGCAAAAAATAATAATTAATAATGGGTTTCATTTTTTTAAATCCACGTGTCTCTGTCGTGGGGGATGCTTATTATTATCATAAAAAAAATCATTCAATGAATCGTGTTCCTTTAACCATAATCCATTCTAGGAAGAAGAAAATTCATGCTTTATTATTATAATCATAAGAAAATTAACGTCGATAAAGAAATTAAAAAAACGTGATGCAATTTCTGTTCTGCATTAACCGAATTCAACGGCATTGTCTTCGGAGCTGTTTAAGGGATGAAATGAAAAATTTTAAACATTAACATTAGCTTTTAATTTTTAATATTTAATTAGTCTCTTACATATCTCCGTATTTCCAAATGCCAATGTGAGACTTGCGAGCCTGTTGTTCTGCTTCCTTATATTCATTAACCTGCATAAATTGGAATGACATTGCGATTTAGGAATGATACTCAGTATTTGATTCAGAAGATTAAAATGTTAATCCAATGATTTAAAAATTAATCTTAAAGGATTAAAATTAATCTAAGATTAATTGCTTGAAAAGAAAAATATATGTTTTGCAGCTAGTATTCGTCATAAGCCATTATAAAGCTTACTCCGAGTTTTCATACAATAATAATCTACCACAATTTGAACAAATTTGTCATATAACAGTTATTTTATGCAAATTCTGCCTAGAAACTGTGGCAACAAGTCATAAGTGTCGAAAAATAATCAATAAATAAACTTACATATTTGGCGAATTTTCTGCCTGGACGCTTCTCGACAATAATGAAACCATCTTGTACTAATCCTTTGCCAAGATCTGCCTTCGATGTGACGTCGTATAAAGTAGCATTTGATACTCCATTGTTTCTATATGATTATTAAAAGTAAATGGACAGTCATAAATATAAAGTCAATAATAATTGAATAACTCAATTTATACTTACACAAACTCAACATTCAAGTTGACAGTCTTGTTTAAAACGTCATGAGCGAATGTTTTATAAGCTTCGATCTTATCCTCTTCATCTGGCGGAAGGATAGCCCATGCAAGTGCATATTCTTGGGCGAAAGCACTGTCAGAAGTAAAGGCAGGTGGAAGATAAGCGAGGCGGGTTATTGGAACGGTCTATATTAAAATAAAATACCATTAATAATAAGTTAAATGATTTAGAAGTGAAAGTTTGTAGAAATGAGAAGCAATTGATAAAAATTCAAATTTTAGCACTCAAAATTTTACTTAAACAATGTATTCAGCATCGCCAATTAGCTCAAAAGCTTGGAAATTCCGTTACAAAAAAACTTTGAAACTTCCTCGACCAAGCATATGAACTTAACAATGCCTTAAATGAATAAATGCTCTTTCAAATTTTTAATAAGAATGCTGATAAATAATTATAAGTTTGCTGTCCAATTTCGTAATTATTCTAGCAAGAGTGTGACTGCGAACACATTTGTGGGTTAATTTCAAATGCGAACTTAAGGAAACTTGCTTATTAAGCCATATAATGAACATTTTGCTTACCTCAGTATTACCATAATCAATGTACTTGATTGTAGCTTGATGTTTATCAGATTTAATGACTTTAGCACGATACCATTCCTCATCTTCTGAGAATTTTGCAGCACAAAGATCATCTCTTTTTGGAGTAAAAGATCCAGGAACTGGTGGAGATGCCTTAAAGTCTTGACGCAATTTAGACATTAGTTTTTCCAATTTCGGGCCACTGTCTGTGCTTTGAGCAAAGAAATGCAATTCTGGTGTTACTTCCGTAATGACAACTTTCTCTAATTTCATTTTGCGTTCTGGGGGAGCTTTTTCTTCGAATGTCTCTGGAACTTCATCGTCAGCTTCTTGAGCTTTTGGCTCTTCAGCAACTGGTTCGACCCAATTAGCCCAAATCTTTTTCTTTGCTGCCTTAGCTTGATCTTCAGCGGTTTTTAATGCACGATAATGTTCAGACTTTTCAGCAGTAAAATGCACAGTTGCAAGACCTTCCTCGACGAGAGCAACGGAAAGATTGACATTATTTTCAAGCCATAACCATCCAATGACAGCATTTCCAGCTTTATCGACTGTATCGCAATGAACACTAATGTCTCGTTGCAAAATACGATCTTTAACAAAGTTGTAAGCTTCATCGCCAAATGGATCACCGACTGTGGCATCTTTGCCTTCAATTGCAGGACGTGATGAACGAGGGCAGGTAATTCCAGCAAGAAGGAATGTTACTAAGCATGATTCTTTAGGAATAAATAATCGGAAACGAGATCCGCTCGCAACAAATTCTACAATTGCTTCCGTTCTCAAAGCACGTTGCCATGATGGCAAATATTGGTGCTTAATGCGTGCTGATTCAGGAGATGTTGTCAAATCATTGATTCGATGTACTGGAACATCCTTCTTAGCAAATAATCCCTTTTGTTGCTTCGTTGCTTGTGCTTCAGCTGCCATCAAGTCATCGTACTTTGATGATCGTTGGTCGTCATCCTTAAAAATGTAAAAATTAAAGTTATTTACTATTAATCAGTTTTTTAAAAATAAGAGTAATTAAGTGATTTACCTGACGATAGCGAATTACAGTTGCTAAGCCTTTGCTGACCAAAGCTTCAGCAACATTAGATCCACCAACTGAAACAGTATAACAGAACTTTTCTGGGAAGTTATCGCGAGCAGGAGAGACATAGTCGAGTGTGCATTTTACACTCTTTCCAATGAGCTTTTTACGAAGGAATTCACGAGCTTCAAATAACCAAGCAACATCAAAAAGTGGTCTTCCTGACTTGTTCGATAAAACTGGCTTGCTTTCTTCGCCATCAGCAGTAACTTTTGCAGGTTCTCTTGGTGGTCGAATGCTGGATAGGAAAACTTTCTTGATTTGTCCATTGGGCATTTTGACACTAACGGCATCACCATTATGAATTTCAACTACATTACCAGTAAAGTCTTTTTCCTTTCCACTAAATTGGGCAGTTGGTGGTTGATAGTCTTTCCAGAGGCGTGAACGATTATTTTTAGCTTGTCGCTCAGCTGCACGCAACTTATCAACACCTATTAAAAGTAATATCGTAAGAATGAAATGTGTGAATATCAAAACAGTCAAATTTGAGATCACATAATAGATGATATTTAAATGTAAGAAGGGTGAAATAGTGATCATTATAAAAGTAAATAGTTAATGATCACTTTAGAAACGACTAGTATACTCTAGCATCATCGACTAAATCAAAGACACAAACAATATTTTCAATGATTTTTTTTTTCAGGTACACTGATGCTGAATTTTAAGAGAAAAAAAATATAAAATTAAGTTATGTAGACTTACCACTCTTCATGAATGCCATGCTCCAGTCAACACACTTGGCAAATCCTTCACGGAGGAGAGCTTCTGCGATATTTCCTTTAGGAAACATGATTGTACCAACAAAGTTGAGATTATTGTTGGATTCTAGTACGATCTCAACATCACGTTGTAATAAGCGGGATTCAACAAAGAAACGTGCTTCCTCAGCATAAGGAACAACAACAGATGGATCAGGTTTTCCATCACCATCTAAACGGAAGCCTGGACAACGAATTCCACTTATCATAAGTGTAATATATTGGAAGCCCGGTAAAAGGAAAGCACGAACAGTTGAACCGTCTCTAACATGCTCAATAATTGCTCTCACAGGTTTTCCTGCTTGCAAATCAACAAAGGAACGAGGGTTTTCAATTTGCCAAACAATACTTCTAGCGACGGGAGATGTTGATCCATAACGTCCCTTGCCTTGTGCCTTAGCTTGATCTTCAAGTTCAATCAAACGTTGCAATTCTGGAGTGCTGCGAACGCCTTCACGACGAACTTGTAGTAAGCCCTCAGAAACAGCTAGTTCCGTAATGTTTGTTAAGTTGTTTGGATCTTTTCCGAGGAAAATCACACCATAATCGCGGGTTGCATTCGGCTTTCTCTCACATTGGAAGTAAACTTCTTCTCCAACAATCATTTGACGAAGGAATTCTCTTGCTTCCCAAGCCCATGGCTCGTCTTTTGAAGCTTCGTCAGTTGGACTGTAATTAAATTGATCATGTTAAATGTTGGAAAAAATAGTTTGGCAGACACTGTATCTAATGTATGTGAAATTGTATTACGCTGAAATATTCCATTTATGGACTAAACTAGATCTAGCGGAATTAACTGTTCATTTTGAATATATAGTTTTTTTTGAATTTCAAGTTCCCAGTTATGAGTAATAAATTTTTTCGGGAAGGATGACTTTAATTAATTCATTAGATAAATATTGAAAGGCATTTCCGGACCCAAAATCCCAAATATTAAAGAATAAAAAAACGTACTTGGCTGGACGACGTGCAAGTTTTGGAGCAATTACATTGCTAAAGTTGATTTGCTTCTCAGCGGGAGGTCCATTTTTGGGTTGTCCACGGATGATTACTGAATCACCAGATAGAACCTATAATGAATAAACAATAATAAAAATAAACATCCGATACGATACATTGTATATTATTATTGAGCGATAAGTTGACGCGAAATGAAAAGTAAAGTTGGGTAAAGCAATGAATGAGATGATGATGGTGGAGCACGTATAAATTATCAAGCCAGAAAGGGAGATAGTAAAAAAGATGAGGAAAAAGTATGTAGCATGCAGAGTAACTTTACATTTTCTTATAGTTGTCTGTGTATAGTATTGACTGAAACTTTATTTTATGTACACTTATACTGTCTGTCTTTATTGTGGTTACTGTTTCACTAATATTACATGGACGTACTTTCTTTATGATCTTATTTCTTCTGCCTTCTTATTTTCTCTCTGCCAAGTCTGTAACCTGACAAGCAGAGCCAATTTATGCCATTCCCTTTTTTCATGCCATGTGTCCAAAATTATTTTTTTATTGTAAGGTTTCTAGATCCAACATCCATCCATCTTTAGATTATTATTACATTTTCTTATTCTTTTTTTTTTTTGACTAGGTGAAACTTATCTGAGCATTATCAGACGATAAGAGACGAATTGGTAAAAGATTAATTGATTCATGTAAGAGATTGGAATTTTAGAAACTGGATTAATGAGCTAGATATTCGAAAATACCGATAGAAAGATCAGAAGATATTCGTATAGTAAGTCAAATGACGAGGTCAATGACTGAAAAAATCACTAAAAATTGCCGAAAATGGAACAATTATTTTCGCAAAATAGCCACTTTATGGACATATGGTTTCAGTCAAGTCTGGAGAGTTGAAATTGTAAATTTTGTGATAAATTGGAAAAAGTTTAATGGAAAAAACATGTTTCGGTCGAATTTCATTTGTTGAGTTGGCATGAGTGTATGTATAGGACTAGAAATAACCAAAAAGTACACTTTTGCAATTTTTATGAAACTTACTTGCTTTACGATTCCTTTTTTTAGCGGAAGTGTGGCAGGTGCTTGCGAAGCTGCACTCATATTTGATCTTGAATTGATAACTCTTTATCTAACAACTAAATTCACACTATTTCTTTTTTAAAAGATCATCAAATAAAATGATGTAGACACACTCGATACACCCAAAATACCCAAACGTCTGCTATAATACCCAAATTATCGAATATGCTCAAATACACATCGACTTTATATTTTACACATCAACTGATTCTTTCACTTTTTATCCGTTTATGCTTCCGTCGACTATGTCCTATTCCGCTTTAATTATAGCTGCTTATTGAGCTTTTTAAATTCACTTTATCTTTGTGTAATTCAAGTACTTCTTTTTTAATCCTTTTCCCGTTTTTCTGAAAATAAAACAATGCATTTTAATTAAGTTTTCATTGTCAACATGCAGCTTATTTAAAAAATTTCTGGATATACTTACAGACCGTCAGTCAAATTCAATTTGAATTGTGTCTTGAACAAAACTAGTACAGTTAATGAATTACTGAATAGCGTAGAGCAAGGATTATTTGTTATTCTACAAAATTGCGTGTTAAAAAATGTGATAACCTATTAAAACTGAAAAAGTTGCATTTTTACTTAAAAAACTCATTAAAAGTTGATAAATTCAGGCTATTTTACCTTTCTAGACATAAATTATGATGCTGTTAATGTAAAATAAATATTATTTGCCTTTAATACAATTAATTTCAATGAAATTATAAAATTTTATGTGACTTGTGTTTGTATGAAAACCCGTTTAAAATCTGATTCGAAAATTGGTTCATGTCATTGAATTATTCAAATTTTTGAAAGACGTTAAATTCAAATTTTATAAATTTTTTGATACTTAAAAATTGTGTTAATCAGAAGAAAAGAAGGTAATCAAAGATCAAGTAAATAACTGAAATAAAGAAGATAAGCAGCAAGTATTTAAATTTTTAGAGGATGTTTTTTATTTCCAGCTTTTTGTAATTCGTTCTTAACAAAAATGATTCATTTATCATTACTTCTTTGCTCCTGGTGTGTTTTCTGAAGCTTCAGCGGCATCCTTAGCAGCCTTAGCGCGTTTACCAGCAGTACGAGCAGCAATACGTGCACAATGGATTGCATTGAAGGCAGAGAATTTCTTTTCGTCTTCTGTGATTGAACGGAATTCAATTGAAGGTTTCGTCTTAACAATTGGCATAATTGGTCCAGTTAATTGTGTTGCCAATTTGCGTTCTTCCTCGCTAGCTTCACCCTTGCGCAATTTCAAATTCTTCTTATTTTCATGAACTGGGAAGAGGATAAGCTTGTTCTGGTATTCCTTAAGACGCTGAACATTTTCCTGTCTCGATTCAACGGACTTGTTGCGACGACGATGATCGACTGAAATTCCAACTGTTCTTGCGAATCCAGCTGTAAGTCCAGCAGCCTAAAACAGCCACAAAAAACATTAATTATTGATTCTAAAGTACTTTGAATCAGTCAAATTACCTTCAATTCAGCCAATGTGAACCCACGACCTATACGTTGCTTTGTGTGGTAACGAATTGATGGGCATCTGACGATTGGGCGTAGAGGTCCCTTTGCAGGTCTTGGGAAAGCAGCTTTAGCCTTTGTAATACGATTCTGACGACGACGGTGCTTTCTAGCTGGTTGATTAAACCAAGTTCTTACAAATCGTTGCCACCACTTGTGGAAATGTGCATTTGGAATCATACGATTGCCTCTCATCTTGAATTAGATTTTGCCTACAACATAATGAAGATTTCAATGATTAATCAAACTGATCTCAAACATCAACATAACCTCTTAAATTAGTGAAATTATTTCCACAAAAATATTGTAAATACAGTTAATAGAGGACTTTAAAGGCACTAGAATGCATCACAGAATAGTATGAAAATTTATCTATTTAAATTAACCGATTAGAAAACAGCGAAATTGAGTAAATTGCTTTGTGAATGTTTATGCACAAAATATTCGTGTTCACAACATTTAAATTAAGTTTTCTCATTAATTACTGCTTTATCCTGCAATGTTTAATGGATTTACGATAAAAGTCACATTTTTCTACAAGATTGAGTTGATTTCACTGACCAAAAAGGCGGATTTACTAGTTAAATTAATTAAAATATTCTTACTTAAAACTCGTTGAGCAAAATTTGATGGGAAAAAGAAAGAAAAAAATTCAACATGCGTCGACATCATTTACATGCACTCCCCTTCGACGACAATAATTCAAATTTTATTCTTCCGTTAATTCTACTGATCTTTTGTGGAAGCTTGACTAAATATCAAGTCATTCAAATTGAAACTGGCTCATAATAATAAATTGGAAATTTAAAATCCTTGTTATGTCTGAAAATAAAATTTTCCAGTATGTGCAGTTTAAATCAGTTGTTGCACCAGATTTTTGGTACAAATTGGCAGAAAATAAGTTAAACATAGAGAAATTGGATGAAATTGATCAGCATATAGTCGGAACTTATACAAATTTAAATGCAAAAAATTGTCTTATAGATTTTGATTGCACTTCATTCAATAGGTAAGCAGTTTGATAATTATGCTGATCTTTGTCCACGACTTTATTCTTGAATTTCAGCAAGATAGTCACGTCAAGGAACAAATTTGGGGCAGTTGGAGTGTTGAAAAACTTAAATACCATAGAGTCATTTAAGAATTGTGATAAGATTTCGTTGTTAAACACAGCAGGAAATCAGCTCATAACAAACATTTTAAACGGAACTTGTCTTGAAAATCCAAGCGAACTAGCAAGTTTTCTGTTATTGTCCTTTGCAGTAAGTCTTATTTAAATATAATGCCCCCCAAAAAAGTAAAATTGATTTCCTTGTTTTTCATAGGATTTAAAAAAGTACAACTTCTATTATTGGTTTGCATTTCCAGCCTCGCTTGACCTAGTTATTTATGAAGCATCACCATCTCAATTTATATCCGAAAAATTTACTGATGAAGACATTAAAAATTTTACTCTAAAAATCGATTCATTAGATACAAAACAGTCTGCGTTCTTTATTGCTAATAAAACCCTTGATGTCATACTTCTAAAAGACGCAATCTCACATGTCAAGACTGATTCTAATTTGCTTGATTTTGACCTCTCCTCAAACTACTTTTGCTTTAGTGATCCAAGTGAAAGTAAATGTGGGTGGGTTCTTCGAAATTACATCTTACTTTTATACTTACTATGTCCAATATTACGAGGGCAAAGCATTAACATATTATCTGTTCGACAAAGTGAGCAGAATAGTTTAAAAGCGAGTAAAGTATTTTATGTAACGCTTCCAAAATATAATGACGATTTTCAATTTTTAACATGGACCTCGTGGGAAAAAAATAACAATGGAAAAATGATGCCACGCATTGCAAACATGAGTGAAGTCATGGATCCAATTAAGACTGCAGAACATTTTGCAATGCTTAATCTGAAATTAATGAAATGGCGCTTGCTACCAGCTCTCAATTTAGATATCATAAAGACACAAAAGTGTTTGCTTTTTGGAGCAGGAACATTGGGATGTGGTATTGCAAGAAGTTTAATGAGTTGGGGATTCTCAAATATCTCTTTCATCGATTCAGGTCATGTAAGCTACTCAAATCCCGTTCGACAGTCATTATTTACTTATGCCGATGCATATCAAAATAAGTTTAAATCAAAGGCAGCAGCAGAGAGACTACTAGAGATTTTGCCAAGTGTTGTATGTATAACGTCCGATTAAAATATTTTAAAACTTCTCATTATTATATCCACATTATAGAAATCACATGGACACGTGTTAACCATTCCTATGCCTGGATATCCAATCAATGAATCAACAAGGCAAAAAACTATTGAAGATGTCGATATGATAGTTAACATGATTAAGGATAGTGATGTCCTTTTTCTAGTTACAGACTCGAGGGAATCTCGATGGCTACCGACTTTATTGGGATCATATTTTGGGAAGATTGTGATTACAACTGCTTTAGGCTTTGAAAGTTATTTAGTAATGCGTCATGGTGCATCAAAATCACATGAACAAGATGAGCTTGAAGAGGAAATATCTGGTTTAAAATGCATTCCTGGTAATAAGCTTGGATGCTATTTTTGTAACGATGTAACTTCGCCTGGAAATGTAAGTTTTAAAGTGGTGGCTTTAAAACAATAGTTCCTTCTAGTTCCTTCATCCTTAAATAATTACAAAAAAATTTGTTTCTTTTAGTCCATACGTGACAGAACATTAGATCAACAATGTACTGTGACCAGACCAGCTGTTTCTAATATTGCTGCCTCAATTTCGGTAGAACTGCTTGTATCGCTTCTTCAGCATGAAAAAAATATCTGTGCTCCAGCTTATTATCAAATTAATAATAAATCGACTGACGTTGTTGAATCAATTCCTGAATCTATGCTAGGCATTATACCTCATTCCGTCAGAGGATATTTAAGTACATTTTCCAATATATTGCCTGCTACCGAAAGATTCAATCAATGCATAGCGTGTTCTGATTTTGTTCTGAATGAATATAAAGAACATGATAAAGAGTTTCTGTTTAAAGTATTTAATTCTGCTGAATACTTGGAAAAAATCACCAACTTGGAGGATTTTGCAAATATGGATGATGATGTAGGCTGAAAAACTCTATTAATATTAATATTGATAAAATCCACTGCATATTTATATTCCTTTTTTCTAGATTATAAATGAATTGGACGATGACTCCGATTCCGGATAAACCGACTTTAAAATTGGTGTTTAATAACTATGAATAAAATATGTCAAATGAGGAGAACAAGAACTATAAAAATTATTATTTTTCATTCATCAGTTTATTCAATTTATTACTTATAATTTACTTTTTCTTCGATAGACGTTTAAGATGATCACGAAGATCATCAGTAAGACCTCCTAATCCAATTGATGTGAAGAAGTTAATGGAGAATCGGCTGTCACGTGGATTTTCTTTCGGGAAAATTCCAGCAAAATATTCTTGAAGTGTTGTATCTTGTAGACGTGCATTTAACTTCTTAATTCCCATGAATTCTGCTAGCTCTTGGAACAGGATTTTAATGAAAACACGACTTGAGCTCGTTGTATCATCTTCATTCAATTTTATGCAATCTAATGCATTCCATCCAATAGAATCAGAGTGAAGGAGGTGAGAAAAGAACTTTGCAACATTTCTCAGACGATTTGTATCCAATCGATGTGTTGTCTCAAACACATGCCTGAATATTTCTTCAAACTTTTCAATGTAAGCCTTATTAATTGTACAAAAACGTTGTGCTAATAATCCATAAAACTTCTCGTATGTACGTTGTTCAGCACAACAATCCAAAAACATGTGACACAATTCGCCTTCTTGTCCAGGTTTTAATTCCATTCTCATCAATTTGTGAGCACATTCCTCAAAGTCTAAACTCGAATGGATTGTCAAATAGATTGTACGTCTTAATGCCACCAAATTTGTTTCTGTGCTATCAATAATTTCCATTTTCTTCTTTTCTTCCTCTTCATCGTCACTATCTGAGCCACTTGAACTTCCTGCATCTCCTTCACTGCTTGATTCGCTATCACTCCCTAAAAGCTCCTTACACAGTGCATTGTATTTATCTTCATTTGTCTGATATTCAGGATCAAACTTGAAGACATCTGTAAATAAAAATTAATCAAGAGATTAAAATAAATCCAAGGATTAAAGGAAACAAAGACTTACTCAGAATGTCTTGTGTCTCGGTTGCATCCTCGAGCATAATAAGATGTGTAAATTGGTCGTCTTCTTCAACTAATTCCAATTGTTCAGCTACAGGAACGTGATCCTTAAATCCATCTTTGCGTATTTGAAAAACAACTTCTATCATGTATTGGACACGCTTTTCCAATTTTCCTTCGTGAAGGATGTTCTTAAGCATTTCAAAAATAGCATGTACACCTTTACCAGACACTTCACTCAATTTTTGTCCACATTCTTTAAGAAATGCAATAGCGACTTCCACAGAATCGTCAGTTGGAGTTTCGACAAGCAATGTGAGGATTTCTAATGCAAGAATTTCGTGTGCTACTCTCTGATTAACGAGATGTGCTATGAATTTAGAGGCTGTGACACAAATTGTCTTATCATTTCGTCGGAATCCTCTTCTAAATGTAACAACTAAGCGTTGCAAAAGTAATTCACCAATATTAGGAAACTTAGAATTGATGATAGCCATAAGAGCTGAATAAACATGCGTGAAAGTTGGTGAAGCTGCCTGTGCCTGAATGATTGAGCGGCACAATAATCCTCGTCCACGAACAATGTTTTCTTTAAGTAATTCGCGAGTTACAACACCGATATTATCGACATTAACTTTATTAATATATCCATGAATTGACTTCTTTAGGGCTTCCCATGATATTCTTTGATAAGCTTCAGATGATTTGTCTGTTATTTCTGCCTGCATCATCCTCAATTTCGCCGGTGGTATGTAAGCTGAAAATAAGTTTAATTAAATTAAAAGAGATTTATAAAGAATTTAATTAAAACAATTACCTCCTCCAGTTCTTGTCATTAAATTAATGGGTTTTTTGGGCTTTTCAGGTTGCCTCGATTGCTCTTCATCATTTCGTGGTCTTGATGATCTATTGTCACTTCTTCGATCGTCGTCTCTGGATGTTGAATTTCCTGTATTATAATAACTTGTGTATCGTGGCTTATAATAATCATCTCGTCTGCGATCATTACTACGTGATCTATATCTTCTATTATCTGGACTTTTGCTATATCTTGATCTCTCTTTTCTGGATGTTTTCTTTTCATCTGGATCATTACTGTATCTTTTTTTAGATACTTTATTATCGTCTGAATCACTACTACTACTCGATGATGAAGAAGATGATCTTTTCTTATGTTTCTTTTTGTTTTTTGTATCGACTTTCTGGACATGAGACTTTAAGGACTTCCTTTTATCAACAGAGCTATCTGATGAGTAATCTGAAGACGAAACTGAATGTTTTCTTTTGCTCTGTTTTTCATCTTTACTGTCTCGTCTTGAAAACTTATCTTTTTTTAATGATGTTTCTCTAGATTCTCTTGTTTCAATGTCTGCCATAATGTGCTTTAATATGCTTTTTTTGCTGTATTAAACGTTATTTAAGCAAATTTAACTTTCGCGAATTTTTGTAAATAAAGAGTGTGTTCAAAGAAATTAATCAAAATTTGAACTCTTCAGAGAAAAGAAACGTTATTTTTGAATTTGAAATCGTACCTTTCAGAGAATTCCGTTAAACATTCAAATTAAAAAGTAAACATTCAACTAAACGTACTCAATCACAAAAAAAATATAATTTTTCGAAAATCGCTTGATTAAATTAAATGCGGTACTTTGAGAATCCTTATGATGATTATAAAGGAGGTGAAGCTGCAATTGATAAGGACAAGATATTCCAACTAATCGAGAAGTATGTTAATCAAATATTACACAATAAAAACTATAAAGACGGAGATGTTTGGCTTTATATTGGTAATTTAGTTCCTTTACATCCTTTAATATCCATTGACTGACATTTAATGTATATAGGAACATCAGGATTAGCTTACATGTTTCTAAAACTACACCAATCAGAAGCCTCAAAAGTATTTCCTGATTCTTTACAACATGCAAGAGTATATATTGAGCACGCAAAAAAGTATATATCCAGAAAGGAACAAGATAAGGCTAGCTTTTTGTGTGGTAATGCGGGAATTTATGCAGTATCATCGATTATAAATTATGAGATGAAAAACTTTTGTGGATTTAATGACGATAAAAAGCAATTCTTGGCAGGTTCCCAAATCTGCAAAAGAATTGTTTATAATAGCTATGGATCTGATGAAATCCTATTTGGACGTGCTGGATATTTAAGTGGCATTTATTGGATCAACCAAAATGCACAAAATCCAGAAGGAATTAATGACATTATTACTGAAATATGTAATATCATGATCGAATCTGGATATGATTATTCTAATCGAAATGAGTTGAGCTTTCCACTTATGTACGAGTGCTATGGAGATAGATATTTGGGAGCAGCTCATGGAATATGTGCAATACTTCATATGCTTCTTGAATCGCCATTATTTGATGGAAGCTTAGAGCAACTTGATAATACCCAAAAAAGTATTAAAACTTGCGTAGACATGTATCTTGAAACGCAATCTCAAGACGGTAATTTCCCTTGTGTCATCGAAGATGCTGGAAAGGATGAACATACGCTTGTTCATTGGTGTCATGGAGGTCCAGGTTCCATATATCTTTTCGGCAAAGCCTACCTCATTTTTAAAGACGAGAAATATTTAGATGCTGCCATTAAAATTGGAGAGTTGGTTTGGGAAAAGGGATTACTTAAAAAAGGTCCTGGAATTTGTCATGGAGTTGCTGGTAACGGATATGTCTTTCTCATACTTTATAGACTCACAAATGATCAGAAATATTTGTATCGTGCCAATTGCTTTGCTGATTTTTTAACAAATGAAATATTTGTCAAACATGCTCGTAATCCTGATCATCCACTGAGTTTGTATGAAGGAGTTGCTGGAGCTGTATGCTACTTGTTAGATCTTTTGGAACCTCAAAAAGCTTCTTTCCCATTTATGGACATTTTTGAACGAAAGTATTAAGCAATCTCTCTTTAATCTTTAATTTATTGATCTCAAAATCAGATAACGTCTCTAGTATAAACAGGTCCTTGATAGTGCTCTGGATGTTGATTCTTTCGATGTGAGAGCATGTTTGAATGATTTCGGCTGTTAAAAATAAATATTTAATAGTTTAAAGTTTTAAAATTAATGTAACCTTATAATTCCCTTACAATGTTCGTGGACAAAATGAACACTCGTATAGTTCCTCTAGTGTATGCACAGAAGCTTCATGGTCTTTCAAGTTTCTCGACGTTTTAAACCGTTTTTCACAGAACCTGAGAATGAATAGCATTTGAATGTAATTTTAATAAAAATTTAAGTTATTGAATTTAATTACCTGCACTGGAAGTTTCTTTCTAATTCGTGGACATAACGGATATGTCCTTTAAGTGCTTTTAAATTTGGTGATTTCTTTCCACAGTAATGACATGTGTTGTTTAGTGACTCGGTCGCATGATTCTTAACATGACGTTGAAATACTCTAATATCTGCAATGTAATGTCCACAAATCTCACATTGATATCTATCGCATGGCTTTCTAGTATGAATTCTCATATGCTCATCTAATGACGATCTTTTCTTAAAAGTCTTTGAACAAATCTCACAAATTACTTGATCGCCTCCTTCATGTGTGTACTTGAGATGATGTTGAAGACGCAAGTTGTTAACAAAAATTTTTGAGCAGTCCTCAAAATGGCATTTAAATGATGGAACTACCTTCTCATAGACGTGAACATTTTGCAGGTGATTTCTTACTTGAAACTGAATGGAAAGGATACACACTGATGAAAAGTGGACATTTAGGAATGAACAATTGAGTGACATACCTTTTTAGCAAAGCTTTTCGGACATTTATCACATTCCTGAAAATTGTATAATGCAGTGCATAATTAACAGTAAATTATTTATCACATACATTGGAACTTACAAACAGCTTTAAAGTCTCGTGTGATATCATGTGTCTACCTAAACATTGCTTAGAACTAAATGTCTTCCCACATGCTTTACATGGGAAGCTTACATTATAATGTGAATTGAGATGAGTCAGTAGTCTATATTTTTTAATATACTTTTTGCCACAGCATATTAAATATCCTTTGATTCCTTTATGTGACTTTTTGAAATGAGATTTTGCATTCGTAAAGCTTTCTAGTTTTATCGAGCATAAATCACAAGACATAATGGCAGTTTCCTTGATTCTCTCGTCGTCATAACTGGAAGTATCTTTTGGGATGTCAATCTTGTCTTTCTTGATCTTTTCTTTGGCAAGCTTAATTGATTTCTTTCTCTCTTTTACAGTTTTTTCAGGTGGTTCATCTTTTATTGGCTCGTAAAACGGTTCCTCTATGTCTTCAGACTGTAAGCTGTCTATATCTTGTTCTTCTTTAATTTTAATGTGAATAATATTCTTAGTGGATTCATGATTTTCAAAGATTCTCGCATAAAACTCATGGAATGTCTTAAGACTTTCCCAGCACATCATGCAAATCGACTCTTCCTGTGATTTCTAAGAAACAAACAGTCATTAATTAGGGAATAACAATCAAATCATTAATTTATTACATTTATGAATGAAAGGTGCAATTTAATCAAGTCATCTCCTGTTTTATCTAAAACTAGATTATTCCTAAGATCAACAGAGTTATCACTAGTTAAATTAATGAAACAGACAGTACAGATATTCATGATTTGTCAATGTTTATATTTTTAAATGTGAAATACGTTAGATATTTTTTTTAAAAACAGCTCAGAAAAATGCGGGGAAAATTCAAGGTAAATTTACCGGATTATTACCACGTATTTTTAAAGCTAGCACGAGATTTTATTTGACCAACTTTACAAGATATACTATATAAAAATCATCAAATTAATCAAATTCGTTTTAATTTAATCATTGACAATTTATCGAAATAGCCAATTGAGATTCAAATATTTTATTTCCTCAGATTTATTTCAATTTTTCAAAAAAAAAATTAACGGTTTAATGAGTTTATTAAGTAATTTTGCATTTCCTGTGATAATATTGCACATATCTATAATTTAAATAGAATCGAGCTATAATTAAGGCATTACAAGGTTTAAAATAATAATTCATTCTCAACGATCGACAGTCACATGTTTATGAGAGTAAATAGCTTTCAACGTTCATTCTTTTACATATCTTCTTTGGAAAAAGACGTAATAGTGTGAAAGTTTGTGATTTTATTTAATCTTAAACTTTAAAAGTAAAAAGTTGTAATTTAAAATCAAGCTGTGTCCAAAATTAATGTAAAATAAATATAACTTTGTTATCTTTGATTGTAGTGTGTCACATATTTAATTACCAAAAAAGCAAACCCCCCTTTCCTCCTCATAATAAACAGTTATAAAATATTATATTATAAAGGACAGGCAATAAGATATAGCTTCTACATATCTTCTTATTTTAGAATTATTCAAACCGGTTTGGGTTTTCTATTTAACTCTCTTTCCTAGAATTCTGTATAAAAAGACTCAATTTATATATTATTAACTTGATTGCTCAAAGATTATTGCTCGCAAGAAATCGGCAAAAAGTTAAAGAAACGTGCTCAAAGTAATTCGCTTAAGATAAAACATATAGGTAAAACTACTCATTGCTGCATGTAAAATCTTCTTTTCTTTCAGAATGGAAGTAACTTTTACAATTAATGGACATGAATATACAGGTATAACAAAATTACGCAGTGCCTACAAAATTTTAAAGTCATATTTCGCTTCATTACTTCTCAAGTTACGTAATCTATTGTCTTAATATTTTTCACAGTCTCTCCATCAACTGTGTCTCTTGATACAAGTTTAAACAGCTTTATACGTAATAATGCAAAGCTGACAGGCACAAAATTCATGTGTTTAGAAGGCGGTTGTGGAGCATGCATTGTTACGTTAACTGGAAGACATCCAGTGACAAAAGAGAAACATTCTTGGGCTGTAAATTCTTGTCTTCAAAATATCTATTCATGCCATGGACTTGACATTACAACTGTTGAAGGAATCGGTAGTAAAAAGGAAGGAATGCATAAGATTCAAAAAAGCTTAGCCGATTTTAATGGAACTCAATGTGGATTTTGTTCTCCAGGAATGGTTATGAATATGTATACATTAATGGAATCAAAGAACGGAAAAGTATCAATGGAAGAGATTGAAAATTCCTTCGGTGGGAATATTTGTAGATGTACAGGCTATCGTCCGATTCTGGATGCATTTAAAACTTTAGCATCTGATTCCAATGAAATTTGCAGTGATATTGAAGATTGGCATTTAGTTAAGATTTGCTCAAAAACTGGATCTTCATGTAAAGGAAGCTGCAAGGCTCGATCTTCCAGTCAGAAAGGATTTATTGAACCTTTGACTTTCAGTGATGACCGAATGTGGTTTAGGGTGTTTACATCAGCAGAAATCTTCAAAGTTTTTGAACAATTACGAGAAAAAGCTTATATTCTTGTTGCTGGAAACACAGCACACGGTGTTTATCGTAGATCACCTGAAATTAAAGCTTTTATTGACATCTCAAATGTTGAGGAATTGAAAAGTTATAAAATTAATACAAATTCTTTGGAACTTGGCGCAAACGTGACACTGTCAGAATGCATGAAAATATTTACAAAGCTTGCAAATGACAAAGAGAATTTTTCGTATCTTCACGAAGTTGTAAAACATTTTGATTTAATTGCAAATGTGCCTGTCAGAGATAATGGCACTTTAGCCGGAAATCTGATGATCAAGAATCAACATCATGAATTTCCTTCAGATATTTTCCTTATTTTTGAAGCTATTGGAGCCATTTTGACTGTATCAGCTTCATCGAATTGGTCATTCTCTTTATTTGGAAACACAACAGATCTTAGTCCAAAGAACTTTATTTCGACAGATATGAAAAAGAAATTGCTAATTAAAATAACACTTCCAGCATATGACTCAAAGAAATTTATATTTCGTTCATATAAAGTCATGCCTAGAGCTCAAAATGCTCATGCATATGTAAATGCTGCATTTTTACTGGAAATAAATGATAAAACAGTTATTTCGGCCAAAATTTGCTATGGTGGGATCAATCCAACCTTCATTCATGCTGAAAAGACAGAAACATTTTTGGTCGGTGAAAATTTGTTTGAAAATAAAAGCTTACAAAATGCTATTACTATTTTAAATGACGAAATCAAGCCTGACTGGATTCTACCTGATGCATCAATTGAGTTCAGAAAGAACTTGGCACTGAGTCTTTTCTATAAATTTGTTCTGAATGTCGTTCCCAATGAGAGTGTATCTGAAAAATTTAAAAGTGGTGGACAGAGCCTTAAAAGAGGTATATCGTCAGGAACTCAAACTTTTGATACTTACGAGAAGAACTGGCCATTAACAAAAAATATTCCTAAAATTGAAGCTGATGTTCAGTGTACCGGTGAAGCCAAATACATTAATGACTATCCAAAAATGCCAAACGAACTATATGCTGCATTTGTCACAGCCACAAATGTACATGGTGTTATATCAAGTATCGATGCTAGTGAAGCTCTAGTAAGTTGTATAACAATTTAAAAAACTTTATCAGATTCTGAACTTTAGAACTCAATCCTTTAGAAAATTCCAGGTGTTAAAGCATTTTATTCAGCTAAAGATATTCCTGGAAGCAATAATTTTATGCCTATTAAAATGGATCCTAGCACAGAAATAGAAGAAATATTTTGTGCATCTCAAATTCGATTCCATCATCAGCCAATTGGCGTTATAGTAGCTGAAAGCTCTCAAATTGCAAACCGATCTTCAGAACTTGTCAAAGTTTTTTACCAACAAACAGGTGCGTCATATTTTTTGATCTCTGAATTTAATTTTGATTTTGATTTTAATCTCAATGAAAAATGATTTTAAAAAGGGGATTTTGATTTAAGTCATTTTTGCAAAAGGAATTTTTTAACTTCCGCGTGGAACATGGAAGGTGTTTCTTTATGTCGTTCAAATTTTGTCACCCAACCTACAGGTCCACCGTATTATCCAAAAGTAATGATTTATATGGCAAAATTTAGCCCTCTTCGTCTAGTAGGGTGGAAATTATGGCGCTTTGCATGAACTTTTTTTATTAAACCGTAGTGCTTCATGGAAGATTTTCGCGAAATCTACATGCAAACACTACATTTGCTTTAACATTTTTAAAGCCATCATTCAAAAAATAGCTGGTAGTTTAAATGTTTTACATCTTCTCAGGAATCGATTGAATCCAAAATCATAATTTTTGGTGCTATATTAAAATTCTTTATCATTTATAATACCTGGATATATTTTAAAATGCAATTTAAAGCATTTTTGGATTTGATCATAGTAGACTTTTTTCAAAAAATATCGATTTTATGTCTATATTAACATTCTTTATCATTTACAATACCTTGATATGCTTTAAAATGCAATTTAAAGCATTTTTGGTTTTGATCATAGTAGACTTTTTTCAAAAAATATCGATTTTATATCAATATTAGCATTCTTTATCATTTATAGGACCTAGATATGTTTTGAAATGCAATTTAAAGCATTTTTGGTTTCGATCATAGTTGGCTATTTTCAAAAAATATTCTTTATCATTTATAAAACCTAGATATGTTTTAAAATGCAATTTAAAGTATTTTTGGTTTTGATCATAGTAGGCTTTTTTCAAAAAATATCGATTTTATATCAATATTAGCAATCTTTATCATTTATAATACCTTGATATGTTTTAAAATGCAATTTAAAGTATTTTTGGTTTTCGATCATAGTAGGCTAATTTCCAAAAAATATCGATATTATATCTATATTAGCAATCTTTATCATTTATAATACCTAGATATGCTTTAAAATGCAATTTAAAGCATTTTTGGTTTTCGATCATAGTAGGCTAATTTCCAAAAAATATCGATTTTATATCAATATTAGCATTCTTTATCATTTATAAAACCTAGATATGTTTTAAAATGCAATTTAAAGTATTTTTGGTTTTGATCATAGTAGGCTTTTTTCAAAAAATATCGATTTTATATCAATATTAGCATTCTTTATCATTTATAATACCTAGATATGCTTTAAAATGCAATTTAAAGCATTTTTGGTTTTGATCATAGTAGACTTTTTTCAAAAAATAGCGATTTTATATCAATATTAGCATTCTTTATCATTTATAGGACCTAGATATGTTTTGAAATGCAATTTAAAGCATTTTTGGTTTCGATCATAGTTGGCTATTTTCAAAAAATATTCTTTATCATTTATAAAACCTAGATATGTTTTAAAATGCAATTTAAAGTATTTTTGGTTTTGATCATAGTAGGCTTTTTTCAAAAAATATCGATTGTATATCAATATTAGCATTCTTTATCATTTACAAAACCTAGATATGTTTTAAAATGCAATTTAAAGTATTTTTGATTTTGATCATAGTAGGCTTTTTTCAAAAAATATCGATTTTATATCAATATTAGCATTCTTTATCATTTATAAGACCAAGATATGTTTTAAAATGCAATTTAAAGCATTTTTGGTTTCGATCATAGTTGGCTATTTTCAAAAAATATCGATTTTATATCAATATTAGCAATCTTTATCATTTATAATACCTTGATATGTTTTAAAATGCAATTTAAAGTATTTTTGGTTTTCGATCATAGTAGGCTAATTTCCAAAAAATATCGATATTATATCTATATTAGCAATCTTTATCATTTATAATACCTAGATATGCTTCAAAATGCAATTTAAAGCATTTTTGGTTTTCGATCATAGTAGGCTAATTTCCAAAAAATATCGATTTTATATCAATATTAGCATTCTTTATCATTTATAAGACCTAGATATGTTTTAAAATGCAATTTAAAGTATTTTTGGTTTTGATCATAGCAGGCTTTTTTCAAAAAATATCGATTTTATATCAATATTAGCATTCTTTATCATTTATAAAACCTAGATATGTTTTAAAATGCAACTTAAAGTATTTTTGGTTTTGATCATAGTAGGCTTTTTTAAGAAAATATCGATTTTATATCAATATTAGCATTCTTTATCATTTATAAGACCTAGATATGTTTTAAAATGCAATTTAAAGTATTTTTGGTTTTCGATCATAGTAGGCTTTTTTCAAAAAATATCGATTTTATATCTATGTAAACATTCTTTATCATTTATAATACCTAGATATGTTTCAAAATGCAATTTAAAGTATTTTTGGTTTCGATCATAGTAGGCTTTTTTCAAAAAAAATCGATTTTATATCAATATTAGCATTCTTTATCATTTATAAGACCTAGATATGTTTTAAAATGCAATTTAAAGCATTTTTGGTTTCGATCATAGTTGGCTATTTTCAAAAAAATATTGATTTTATATCTATGTAAACATTCTTTATCATTTATAATACCTAGATATGTTTCAAAATGCAATTTAAAGTATTTTTGGTTTCGATCATAGTAGGCTTTTTTCAAAAAAAATCGATTTTATATCAATATTAGCATTCTTTATCATTTATAAGACCTAGATATGTTTTAAAATGCAATTTAAAGTATTTTTGGTTTTGATCATAGTAGGCTTTTTTCAAAAAATATCGATTTTATATCAATATTAGCATTCTTTATCATTTATAAGATTTAGATATGGTTTAAAATGCAATTTAAAGCATTTTTGGTTTCGATCATAGTTGGCTATTTTCAAAAAATATCGATTTTATGTCAATATTAGCATTCTTTATCATTTATAAGATTTAGATATGTTTTAAAATGCAATTTAAAGCATTTTTGGTTTCGATCATAGTTGGCTATTTTCAAAAAATATCGATTTTATGTCTATATAAACATTCTTTATCGTTTATAATATCTAGATATGTTTTAAAATGCAATTTAATGTATTTTTGGTTTTGATCATAGTAGGCTTTTTTCAAAAAATATCGATTTTATATCAATATTAGCATTCTTTATCATTTATAAGACCTAGATATGTTTTAAAATGCAATTTAAAGCATTTTTGGTTTCGATCATAGTAGGCTTTTTTCAAAAAATATCGATTTTATATCAATATTAGCATTCTTTATCATTTATAAGACCTAGATATGTTCTAAAATGCAATTTAAATCAATTTTGGTTTCGATCATAGTTGGCTATCTTCAAAAAAATATCGATTTTATGTCAATATTAGCATTCTTTATCATTTATAAGACCTAGATATGTTTTAAAATGCAATTTAAAGTATTTTTGGTTTTGATCATAGTAGGCTTTTTTCAAAAAATATCGATTTTATATCAATATTAGCATTCTTTATCATTTATAAGACCTAGATATGTTTTAAAATGCAATTTAAATCAATTTTGGTTTCGATCATAGTTGGCTATCTTCAAAAAAATATCGATTTTATGTCAATATTAGCATTCTTTATCATTTATAAGACCTAGATATGTTTTAAAATGCAATTTAAAGCATTTTTGGTTTCGATCATAGTAGGCTTTTTTCAAAAAATATCGATTTTATATCAATATTAGCATTCTTTATCATTTATAAGACCTAGATATGTTCTAAAATGCAATTTAAATCAATTTTGGTTTCGATCATAGTTGGCTATCTTCAAAAAAATATCGATTTTATGTCAATATTAGCATTCTTTATCATTTATAAGACCTAGATATGTTTTAAAATGCAATTTAAAGCATTTTTGGTTTCGATCATAGTTGGCTATCTTCAAAAAAATATCGATTTTATATCAATATTAGCATTCTTTATCATTTATAAGACCTAGATATGTTCTAAAATGCAATTTAAATCAATTTTGGTTTCGATCATAGTAGGCTTTTAAGAAAAATATCGATTTTATATATATTAGCTTCCGCGTGGAACACGGGAGGTGTTTCTTTATGTCGTTCAAATTTTGTCACCCAACCTACAGGTCCACCGTATTATTCAAAAGTAATGATTTATATGGCAAAATTTAGCCCTTTTCGTCTAGTAGGACGCTTTGCATGAACTTTTTTTTTGAGACCGTAGTGCTTCATGGAAGATTTTCGCGAAATCTACATGCAAACACTACATTTGCTTTAACTTTTTTTAAAGCCATAAATCAAAAAATAGCTGGTAGTTTAAATGCTTTACATCTCCTCAGGAATCGATTGATACCAAAATAATAATTTATGGTGCTAGTCCTGATCCATTAGAGCGAAAAAACAAGCTTTTTTGGAGGCCTAAATTAAAATTGTTCTGGTGCACTTGTTTTAGAGAACTATTGGATGAAACTTTAGAGAACTATTTGATGAAATAGAGAGCTACAAAGGTCTAGTAGGGCGGAAATTTAAGCGCTTTGCGTGAATCGTCTTAGTTCTCGAGATATAGTGAAAATAGTGTTTAATCTGGTGGATTATAAATAAATCCAATGGAATTTTTTTTTCAAATAGCTAAAACCACTTATGATTGATAGAAAAAAATGATACAATTTTTTTGTTGATAGTAGCTGGTCTTTATCCAGTAACACGGATTAACTAGTGCTTGATCTCCATCATTAATCCTGACTTATTTATTGTATTGAAATTATTTGTAATATTTACACCGTATTTACGTTGGTTCACGTTCTTTTGCAATTCTATTGGTTTTGTACCAGAGTTTGAAAATAAAATGAAAATTGCTCTATTTTGAAAATAAATCAAAATGAAAATTATGAAAATTGCCAATTTTGATCAAAGCAATTTTGCAATTTTGTCAATTTCAGAAAATTGCAATTTTGGAAATTGTTTATTTTCCAAAATTGCAATTTACAGTTTATTTCCTGGATGTTGATATTCGTTTTTAACTTAATACTTGCTAATTCCTGCGTGTTTGATGCGTTGTTCCTTTAAGTTTATTTTAAATTAAAGGTACTCATAATGCTGATAATCATAATTTTTGAATGTCAAAACATTATTACATTAATAACATTAATAATATTAATGTAATAATGTTTTGACATTCAAAAATTATGATTATGAGCATTATGAGTACCTTTAATTTAAAATAAACTTAAAGGAACAACGCATCAAACACGCAGGAATTAGCAAGTATTAACCTAAAAACGAATATCAACATCCAGGAAATAAACTGTATCTTTTGTTTTTCTGAAGAAAAAATTCATTTAAAAAGAAGAAAATTTTCATACAAAATTATTCATCAAATATTTATGACGTCACAAAAATAAAAATTGATAATTTCCAAAATTGCAATTTTGGAAAATAAACAATTTCCAAAATTGCAATTTTCTGAAATTGACAAAATTGCAAAATTGCTTTGATCAAAATTGGCAATTTTCATAATTTTCATTTTGATTTATTTTCAAAATAGAGCAATTTTCATTTTATTTTCAAACTCTGTTTTGTACAGATTGAAAAATCAGTTTTCGCATTTTGCGAGGAAATGAAGCAAAATTTGTTATAAAAGGTTCCAGAAGAAAAGTTTGTGTTTAAAAATTCACATCTTCTGCAAAAAATAAGATTTTAATTTGGCATTGCTTAGAAAATCACAAAATACGCTTTCTGTAAGCAAGCAAACAAGGACACAAGTTAATCAGCAAGAAATCACAATAACGAGACATTGTAAAGACTTCTGGTTTTCTACATTTGATCCATGCTGCTCTTTAGAAGAGCTGTATTGTTTTTGGGCAAGGTAGGAACAGCCGTTGCTTCAGAAAAAGCAAAAAACTTTCCTTTCTTACGAATTTTTCAAAACAAAAGTTCATTATGATTTTTATAAAATTCAACTTTGGATGAAAAATTTTTTTAAAAAACTTTTAAAGAATGTTCGCTAGCTTTATACCTTCAAACATATGCTCAGCGAAGCTCAGCTGACTCGCTAGCTTTATATCTTCAAACATATGCTGAGCAAATCTTGGTCTATCCATAAGACTTTTGATGGTACGGTGTGAATATATCCACATTGGGTTTACCCGATATACTAATTTTCGTTTTGTGATATATATAAAAGAACTGTAATCTAACATAAGTCAAATGCGGAAGCTAGTGACTTTCTACGTAAGTCGTGTTTTTGGACTTTGATTTAAATCTCTTGTTGTCACTTGATTTTGATTTATGATTCAAATCACCCACCCTAATTATAGCTTAATTTTATTCTATTTTTTTTTTTTTTGTCAAGAAAACATCAAAAAAGTCATCGTAACATTGAAGGATGTAATCGAAAAAGCTCCTGAAAGAATCGAATCCAAACCAGAGTATTCAAAACAGAGATTAGTGGAATCAAGTATTGAAGGCGAACATAAAATAAGCGGAAGATTTGAAATGGAAAATCAGTATCACTTTACAATGGAAACACAGACATGCTTATGTATCCCCATCGAAGATGGAATGGATGTTTACTCTTCAACTCAATGGATGGATGTTACACAAATAGCGATTTCTGAAATGCTTAAAGTTCCTAACAATAAAATTAATATGTATGTTCGAAGACTTGGTGGTGCTTATGGAGCTAAAATTTCTAGACAAAATCAAATTGCCTGTGCTTGCGCTCTTGCTGCTCATTTATTAAATAGGCCTGTTCGATTTGTTATGAGATTAGAAGCTAATATGAACATAATTGGGAAACGATATGCATGTATTAACTTCTATGACATTAAAGTTGACGATAATGGGAAAATTCATGAATTAAACACAGCATATACTGAAGATTATGGATGTTCTAAGAATGAATCACGTAAGTATGCCATTAAATCTATTCTCAATTCTTAATATGAGCTCTGAATTATTTATAAATTATTAAGCACTTCCAATGGCAACAGCATGCATCCAAAATTGCTACGATCATCAACATTTTAAAATAGATGCAAGAGTTGCAGTAACGGATGCACCAGCTAATACATGGTGTCGCGCACCTGGTACTGTTGAAGGAATTGGAATTATAGAAAATATTATGGAACATATTGCATTTACTGTTAAAAAGGATCCATTTGATGTAAGAATGGCTAACATTCCCGAAAATAGTCCTATGAGAAGCTACATGACTGATTTTGCGAAATCAACAGGTGAAATTGATATAACTTGATGTTTGCTTTAATTTAATAATTCATTGACTCTCTAGACTATCGCAACAGACGCAAGGAAATTGATGACTTTAACTCGAAAAATCGATGGCGAAAAAGAGGTATCGGAATCGTAGCTATGAAATATCCAATGGAATATTTTGGTGTGATGAATGCTTTAGTTTCAATTTATCATGGCGATGGAAGTGTTTCAGTTTCGGTAGGTGGAATAGAAATGGGTCAAGGATTATTTACAAAAGTAGCCCAAACAGCATCATTTAAGCTTGGAATTCCTTTAGAAAAGATTCAAATTAAACCATCAAACACACTTGTTGCTCCCAATTCAATTGTAACTGGTGGAAGTATGGGAAGTGAAGCAGCATGTTTTGCAGTGGCAAAAGCATGCGAATTGTTGAATGAAAGACTTAAACCCATAAAAACTAAACATCACAATGCTGATTGGTCAAAGATAATTGATAATGCATACGATAATTATGTTGATCTTGTAGCTACTTACATGTATAAAGTAACGGATGTCAAAAGTTATGATATTTGGGGGACATCATGTTCTGAAGTTGAAGTAGACATACTTACAGGAAATGTTCTAATTAATCGTGTTGATATAATGGAGGATGTTGGCGAAAGCATTAGTCCTGGAATTGATATTGGACAGATTGAGGGAGGTTTCGTTATGGGACTTGGATATTGGCTAACAGAAAGTTTGATATATGATCGAATAACAGGAGAATTGTTGACAAATCGTTCATGGAATTATAAGCCACCAGGTGCAAAAGACATTCCAATTGATTTCCGAATTAATTTTTTAAATAAAAGCTCGAATCCATTTGGAGTCCTTAGATCAAAAGCAACTGGAGAACCTAGTACAGCCATGGCAGTTGTAGTACTTTGTGCACTTCATCACGCATTAGATTCAGCTAGAAAAGATGCGGATACTTTAAATGGGTATCAATTTAAATTAGGTGCTCCTACTACAGTTGAATCAACATTTTTGGCTGCAGATACAAGTTTTGATCAGTTCTTACTTCAATAAATGTAAAATAAAAACAAGGCGTGGAAAGTATGAAAATATTAATATTATCCCACTTATCCCAGATATTTTCATAGTTTCCACGCCTTGAATAAAAGTTTCTTGGTGCTGGAAAATAAAAAATGAACTATAATTGAGGTATTTTAAACTTGCGTGTCTTAAAATATTTCAGGGATGGAGTAACTTCTATTGTTTGAGAATGTAGAAAAGAAATTTTGTCTGTCATGTTTTTACTACCCATCTGATCTGGTCACGATAAGTTTTATTATTCACGATTTTTTAAAAAATATATTTATAAAAAATGATATTAAAAGTAAAATTACTTGACGAACATGTTTAGTGTTGTGAGAAGCTTCGAAGTGTTAACATTAAAAAATTGTTTCGGACAATGGAAGTTACGTTCAGAATAAATGGAAAATTTTTCTCTGCCAACTCTACATTAATTCCTATAAATACCACACTAAACAGCTTTATACGTAATAATGCGAAGCTGACAGGCACAAAATTCATGTGTTTAGAAGGCGGTTGTGGAGCATGCATTGTTACGTTAACTGGAAGACATCCAGTGACAAAAGAGGAACATTCTTGGGCTGTCAATTCTTGTCTTCAAAATATCTATTCATGCCATGGACTTGACATTACAACTGTTGAAGGAATCGGTAGCAAAAGGGAAGGAATGCATAAGATCCAGAAACGATTAGCAAATTTAAATGGAACTCAATGTGGATATTGTACTTCGGGAATGGTGATGAATATGTATACATTAATGGAATCAAAGAACGGAAAGGTCACAATGAAGGAAGTTGAAAATTCATTTGGTGGGAATATTTGTAGATGCACAGGTTATCGTCCTATTCTTGATGCTTTCAAGTCATTTGCAGTAGATGCAAGTAAAGAATTATTAAATTCAGTTGGTGACATTGAAGACTTAGCTGTAAATAATGCATGCACAAAATCTGGTGTTGCATGTTCAAACCAGTGCGGTACTATGGAATGTTCAAAAAGGGCTATTCAAATAAAATTTGAAAATAATTATGAGTGGCACACAGTTTTCGATTTAGAGCAATTATCGAAAATCACGAAAACAATAAAGAACTCAGCTTACACATTTGTTGCTGGAAATACAGCACACGGTGTTTATCGACGATCGCCCGATTTAAAAGTTTTTATTGATATTTCAAAAGTTGAGGAATTAAAAAGCTATAAAATTAATACAAATTCTTTGGAACTTGGCGCAAACGTGACACTGTCAGAATGTATGGAAATATTTACAAAACTTGCCAATGACAAAAAGAATTTTTCGTATCTTCACGAAGTTGTAAAACATTTTGATTTAATTGCAAATGTGCCAGTCAGAGATAATGGCACTTTAGCCGGAAATCTGATGATCAAGAATCAACATCATGAATTTCCTTCAGATATTTTTCTTATTTTTGAAGCTATAGGGGCAATTTTTAAAATTACGAATGGAACCAATTGTATGTTTCCTTTTATTGGAAACTCTATTGATGTGAATCCAAAAGATTTCATTGCCATTAACATGTTTAAGAAGCTCATGACCAAAATCGTCATACCAGCATATGATCCAAAGAAGTTTACATTTCGATCATATAAAGTCATGCCTAGAGCACAAAATGCTCATGCTTATGTAAATGCTGCATTTTTATTGGAATTGAATAAGACGAAAGTAATCTCAGCCAAGATTTGCTACGGTGGAATCAATCCAACCTTCATTCATGCTGAAAAGACAGAAAAGGTTTTAATTGGACAGGATTTGTTCAAAAATCAAACTTTACAACAAGCTTTGAGCAATCTAAATGACGAAATCAATCCTGATTGGCTTCTACCTGATGCATCACCAGAATTTAGAAAGAGTTTAGCACTCAGTTTATTCTATAAATTTGTGCTTAATATAGCACCTAAGGAAAAAATCTCTGATATTTTTAAAAGTGGAGGAGAACTGCTCAAAAGAGGCTTATCGTCAGGAACTCAAACCTTTGATACTTACGAGAAGAACTGGCCATTAACCAAGAGAATTCCAAAAATCGAAGCAGATGCACAATGCACCGGTGAAGCTGAATATATCAATGATATTCCAATAACTTCCAACGAACTGCATGCTGCATTTGTCACAGCTAAGTATGTCCATGGTATAATATCTAGTATTGATGCTAGTGAAGCTCTAGTAAGTTCAAACAAATATGAACAGAATATCTAGATCTTTAACTTAAACAATTTCATTTATTAGAAAATTCCTGGTGTGACTGCATTCTTTTCTGCAAAAGACATCCCTGGAACAAATTCTTTTATGCCAAATAATTATTTGTTTGTTTCTGAGCCAGAAGAAATTTTCTGTGAATCTGAAGTACTATTCTTTAACCAGCCAGTCGGTATTATAGTCGCTAAATCATTTGAATTGGCTCAATATGCAGCTAAGCTTGTTACTGTTTCGTATGAAAATGGTAAGTGAAAGACTTTTAATTAATTTTAAGTAACTTAGTGATTAGGTTTGACTCTTTAAAGCTTCTGAAAAACCAAAAGTAAAACTGTTCTTGAAAGATGTCAAAGATGATACCTCCAGAACAAAAGTACTTCCAGAATACTGTAAAGAAGCAACAAAATCGAGTGTTGAGAAAGGACAGCAGATTACAGGAAAATTTGAAATTGGACCTCAATATCACTACTACTTAGAAACTCAACTATGTCTTTGCACATTAGCTGAAGATGGTATTAACGTATATTCGCCAACGCAGTGGATGGATACAACACAAATTGCCGTTGCTGAAGCTTTAAATATGTCTGTAAATCAGATAAACATGAGCGTACGTAGACTAGGTGGTGGTTTTGGAGGAAAAATTTCCAGGCCTGCTCAACTGGCTTGTGCATGTGCACTTGCTACAATTAAGTTGAATAAACCAGTAAGACTTGTACTTACAATTGAAGATAACATGAATATAATTGGTAAGCGATTCCCATTATACAATGAATATAGTGTTGAAGTTAATAATGATGGAAAAATTCTAAAACTTGAGAATGAATATGTTGAGGACAATGGATGTTCTTATAATGAACCAGCTTACTTGACTACTCAGCATTTTCCTAACTGTTATGATGACAGTGTATATAAAGTTATTGCCAAAGCAGCCAAAACAGATACACCAAGTAATACATGGTGCCGCGGACCTGGAACTTTGGAAGGGATTGTTATGATTGAAAATATTATGGAGCATATATCAAGGGCTTTAAAAAAAGAACCTGTGGATGTAAGAATTAGGAACATCCCTGATAATATTCCAATGAAGCAGTACTTGATTGATTTTGTCGTGTCTACAGATTATTATAAACGAAAACTAGACATTGAAAAATTTAATTCCATAAATCGTTGGATTAAACGAGGAATTGCCATTGTTCCAATGCGATTCATTATTGAATATTTTGGAAGCTTACATGCCTTTGTCTCAATTTATCATCGTGATGGCAGTGTTTCTGTAACTGTAGGGGGGATTGAGATGGGTCAAGGTTTAAATACAAAGGTGGCACAAACAGCAGCTCACATTTTAGGAGTATCGCTTGATAAAATAATTATTAAGCCATCAAATGCACTTACAGCACCTAACGATATTGTTACTGGTGGTAGTATTGGAAGTGAAATTACTTGTTTTGCCGCACAAAAAGCATGTGAAATTTTAAGAGATAGATTAAAAGTTCTCAAAAACGAAAATCCCAATTTGAGTTGGAATGAAATGATTAAAACGGCATTTGCAAAAGATATTGATCTTGCAGCTTCATACATGTACAAAGCAAAAGATGTTGAAAATTATAGTCTTTATGGTGCTACATGCTGTGAGATGGAAGTTGATTTACTAACAGGAAATGTTCTCGTCAATCGTGTTGATATAATGGAGGATGTTGGTGAAAGCATTAGTCCTGGAATTGATATTGGTCAGATTGAGGGAGGTTTCGTTATGGGACTTGGATATTGGCTTACAGAAAGTTTAGTGTATGACCCAGTGACAGGAGAATTGTTGACAAATCGAACATGGAATTATAAGCCACCAGGAGCAAAAGACATTCCAATTGATTTTAGGATTAACTTTTTAAATAAAAGCTCGAATCCATTTGGAGTTTTAAGGTCAAAAGGTAGGTACTCATTCAAATTCTGATTATAGCTGCAACTAATTTATTATGCTTTTTTTATTTGCTAGCAATTGGAGAGCCACCATTATGCATGTCAGTTGTAGTCCTATTCGCACTACGTCATGCATTAGATTCAGCGAGAAAAGACTCGGGTATCGTCGATGACGAATATTACGATTTGGGATTACCGACATGTGAAAAAATATTTTTAATGGGAAACACTAAACACGAAGCTTTTAGCTACTAATAAAGCTTTTCGGCCTTCATAATTTTCAAGTTCAAAGAACATGATGTAATGGATACATTTACATTTTCAGTAAGGTTTTTAATCTCTGTCTCAGTGAAAGCTACATGTGTTGATTTTTTTTTGGACTAAATATCGGTTTTAATAGAATAATATTTAATTTTATGGACTAATTTAAATTGAAATTGGGTTATTGCAGGAATTATAAGAAATCATTAAAAAAATAAGACAATAAAAATTTGGACATCAAAAATAATAATATTTTTTATTACTTTTTTTCAAATCATTATGCCAAATGTTCTGAAAAGCATAAAACTTAAGAATTAAACCTACTTCCATCAAAACATCTTTAAAATACTCAAAATATTTTCAACAAAACATTTTTTTTAAAATTATTTCTAAACCAATATATAGAGTTGGAAGTTCAGACGAAAAAATCAAGGCCAATCTTCTTTACAAACAGCTACAATTTCACGCATTTGTAATTCTGTTCATCACAATCCTTTCCAAAGAATGACGAAACTATTTTTGCCAAAATGTGAAACAAAGAAAAAGTATTGCTATTTTTTGCAACATTTGTATGCTATGGTAGCCAATAAATATAGATATTCATTCTTGGAAGTATTGGACTTGCCTAACACATGTGGTGATTCAACTTATGTCAACTAAAGCATGTGGAGATAAGAAGTTGCCAAAAATAATCACAAATTATCATGTAGAAGAGCAAATAAAGCATCAAGTAAGTGATGAATTGAAACTTATCTAAAAACATTATTATTTTTCGTTCATTCATCATTCGTATGAATGATTAGACAGTATAACCGGTACTATACTCGCATAGTGCTAGTAATTGTTTAATAATATGGCATACGTCTGTAAAAAAAACTCTTTTGAGACCTTTTGCAAGTGATTTATCCAAATGAAGAAAGAAAAAAATATATATCTTCACTTACTCAGTGACCATCAAGCTGCTTGCACGTAAATTTTTTTTAGACAAGTCTTATTGTTAAAATAAAATGTGCAAGGAAATATTTTTTCAAATCTGTTTATTTACAATACTTATAGTGAAGTCAATTGGAAGTAGTGAACCATATCTTGATATTCTAAAACATTATGAACAGAATGTAGATCTCAGTGATTTGTGTAATGATAAATTAGGAAGATTAAAGAATGCATATGAGAATCGTGAGATTTGGGCTATAAAAGGTGAATTAGTGAATGATATTTTCAAAATTTTTACAATTTATCAAACTAAAGTCGAAAAAAATTTTTAGTTCTCGATGTGAGTGGTAAAAAAGCTAATGATTTTACTTTGGGTAATAATTTTTGGTTGGGCAGTGGACGTGGATGTGATCAATTAAATAATCCCCCAACAATACACCTAAGACCTAGCAGTTCAAGAAAAATGAATGAGAATGTAACATCAATTCGATCTGAAATTCCCATCGTCTATAGAATGTTCAGGATAGCACATACATCCAGCATCCAGTTTGATATTGATTTATTTAATCAGAGTGTGATTCACGTTGGTTTGTGCTTTCCAAAAGAGTGCAGTAATGAGGATGTCGATGAAATTGGAATAAAAATCTTTGTGCCAATCATTCTCAATGATAAAACTCTTTATGGAAATGTCTCGTACAAGAGTTCAAGAGTACTTGAACTACGCGACGATTTTATGAATGAAAATTTTGTGAGAATATTAATGTAAGTGACGCTGCATATGTTGTGAAATTTTAGTGCAAATATATGGGAACTTAATGCTATAAATTTAAAAGTTCAAAAATTGTGATTTTAATCATGAAAGACATTTAAAAAAGTCAATGTAAAGTGATCAGTCATGTTTCAAGCTATTCATCAAAAAAAATTATTTCTTCAAATTTTCGAATCAACTTTTTGCTTAAAATGTGCAAGAGGTGATTTTTCGAATGAATTATTGTGGTGTGATTGCAATAGCTTTAGTGCCTCTCAAAAACCTCGAAAGCACAAAAAGTATAATTATAAGATTTATTGGATTTGAGTTGCCAAACTTATTGCATATGTACAGAAACTTTAATGTCAATAACTTCTTTGCGATCCTTTAAAAAGAAAAATGGGTCAATTATAAATACTGTCAACTTTTCAACAAAATTGTTTTAAATTGAGCAGATCTTCCTGAATGTTAATCCTTTCCAGACTCAAACTTTCATTTTATTTGACGTTATAAGTAATTGAACTATAAAACCTACTAGAACTTAAGCATTTATGTATTTCAAACCATTTGTCTAAAGTCCTCAAATTTAACAACAGATCTTCAATTCTCAACCATAATAAACTTTCAATTTCAGTATAACTGTGATATTTTTTGGAAGCTTAGTAGCACTTGGTACAATTTATACATCACTAACGAGACAGAAGCACTCTAAGAGAAAATTGGCGGGACATAATAATAACAATAATAATGAACAATGTTGTACCAAGAATGACTTCAGCACAAAAATAAATTTGCATTATTTGAACTTTGATGAGTTAAAGAAGAAGAAGAAAATTGCAGACAGATTTTGGCACTGCTTTGCATTGCAAAAGAATAACGCGTTTATTATGTCATCGAGATTGAGCAAGGACTCATTGCCGCCAATTCATGGTATTCGAACATTTGGAATTTTATGGATTATTATTGGTAAATCATTCAACAAATGAATTCACAAGAAATTACGGTATTCACAAATGTCCATGTCTTTACCTTTATTACTTCAAGGTCACATGTACTATTATGCAGCGGCATCATTTGATAACCTTCAACTAGCATTTTCATATGGAGAATCTTTAGCCCTTCAACCATTTTTTGCTGCAGCTCTCTCCGTCGATTCTTTTTACACAATTAGTGGCTTTTTGTTGGCATATGCGTTTTATGAGAAGCAGAAAAAACGTCCATCAAGAAGTCTCGCAATGGATGTGGTCAAAGGAACCATTAACCGATACATACGTATTGCTCCATGCTTTATGATCGTAAGAATTTTATTATGTTTTGTAGCACTAATTGAGCTTTTTTTTTCTCTCCTATCATATAGCTTATGTTGTTTGCAGTTACATTCTCCATAATATTAAATGACACATCTCAGTTCCTCCCGGTTGAAAACATTGAAGTAAATTGCAAAAACTATTGGTGGAGGAACATGCTCTTCATCCAAAATATGTATCCATTATCAGAAATGTGCTTAAGGTAACTTGTGTGAATCAATGCACGTATCAATCACTGATTTATTGCCTTTTCAGTTGGAGTTGGTATGTCTCAACAGATTTTCAATTGTTCATCATTGCGAGCATAATTTTGGCAATATCTATGAAGTGAGAATCCTCCATAAATAAATTAAAAATGCTAATAAAACTATTTTACATTGAAACTTATTTCTTTCATCACAGGAATATGAAACTTAGTGCGTTAATATCATTCATCATTGTGGCGATATGCTCAATGTACTCAGGTTATGTTGGAATACAACAGTCCTTCGCCTTCTCGTAAGTTACTCTCATTCAATTGTTAATGTATCGTTTTTTATGCTCACAAAAAAAATTATGGTCACTGTATTAGGCTCGACGTTCAATACAAAAGTGTAGATGAATTATACACAAAACCATACACGCGAGCAGCCCAATACATTACCGGCGTTTGGGCCGGCTACTATTTGAGCAAAGTAAACAGACAATGGCGAGTGAGAAAGGTCAGTGTCACGTCTGAAGAGAAGAAAATGATTTTTTTTTTCCATGCGTCATGTGATTGCGCATTATTATTATTTTTGTTGTTGATATTTTTCTTTTCAGATGTGTATCAACCTTGGCTGGGCACTTTCGATTTTCACGCTTTTGTTTTTAGTCTTCATACAGATTTATAAAGAAACAAATTTCTTTGTATCGTTTGTATTTCCGGCAGTCGGAAGAATTCTTTGGTCATTGCCAATATGCTTTATAATTTTTGCAGGATCAACACAGTTTAACGAAGGTGAAGATACTCAATATGAAATTATTTGCACAAGTTAATTTTAAAATAAATATTTCACAGGATTCATTGCCAAGATCTTAAATTCAAAATTATTACTTCCATTTAGTCGAATGTCATTTTCTGCATATTTGCTTAACCCATTAATTGTTATGGTCTTAACATTTTCTTGCGAAACTACATTTCATCTTGACTTTTATTCGATGGCAATTTACATTGCGGGCTTTTATCTTATCACTTATTTCGCTGCTTATTTATTCATGCTTTTGTTTGAGAACCCAATTATTATGTTTGTAAGAGCTTATATTGCGAATTGACGGATTCTTTGAAGCTAGATAAATTTATAAAATTTAAAATTATTGTAGATTTAAGAAATTAGTGATAATAAAATGTAAAAATAAGAATTAAACATGAGTTTGAAATACTTTGCATATTTGAAAAATATTTTTGTTTAATAATTTTCAGAAAGCTTTGAAGATTTTTCAAGGACCCCACTTTAGTTCATTCATTCATTCAAAAGTTTTTATTTTTTTTCGTACCATAAATAAATTTTTGGCTCTATTCAATTATCAGTGTTAGGATCAAAATCTTTTCAACAAAGTCATTGAACTTTTCATCTTATATATTTTTTAAAAAAAAATTTGCTCGTCAGGTAAGGCACGATCTTATTATTTTGTTTTTTTTTTGTTTCTTTTATATCTTGCGATTACAATTTGATATACCGTTAACAGAACTTTAATTTCTGGTTACTAAGCCCTTAAATTTTTGGATTTTATTCTTAACAATTATTTCTTAAATCTATATAAAATCTGTTAAATATACAGCGCTACAAAAAGTCAATGATTTCATGGAAATAACAGATCAGGGGTTGAAGTCAATCAAAATTTTTCGACTTTTATTCGAACTTTGACAAATTTTTTCAAAAATTCTTAATCGAAAAGTTTTTCAGCAAAATTTTTATTCAAACTTTAGTTGAAAAATTGTTCTGAAAATTTTTTCGCTCATTCTTTGATTGAAAATATTTCATGGCAAATTTCCATCGAAAGTGAAGAATTTTCAACGAAAATTTAACGAAATTTTCAAACTCATTTTTTTCTGAACATTAAAACGGATCAAAACGGAAGTAAAAGCACCTTATCGAACAAAAAAAAAGATGAATAAAGAATACACGCTTTTAAGAGCAATTGATGCTTAAAAAGGAACATCTTACGCAAAAACTTTCTTTGCAATTTGATTGAAAATTTTTCAAACCAAATTTTTTTTCAAAAAATTAATCGATAAATTTTCAACGAAAAAACTTTGATCGAAATTTATTCGAAAAATGATAAACTTTGATTAAGATTTTTTTGAATTTTTTTAATCATTTCGATCAACTGGAAAAACCATTAATTTATATTTCTATAACTATGCAGCAAGAATAAAATATTTCATTTAATCCGATTCTTAGACTCGGAAAGGTTTTAAAGCTTTTAAATGAAAAAAAAAAGAATATCCTTCAAGGATTCTAAGAAAAATGGGGTTTTACTTTCAACGACTTCTTAAACTTTTTTGTTTATAATATTCGTCTTTCACAGTTCAGTTATTTTCAATTAAAATCATTTATAAACAAATAATTGGTTATCAAAGTTTCGAATACTATTTGATTTTGATTTAAATCTCTTGTATGAAAGATTTTTTTTGGGATTTTAAAATTCCTCAATATAAACTTCTTGTATGCAATTTCTCAAATTATTTTTCAAATCAATTTCATCAGGTACGAAAGGAACCGGTCAGCTCCGCAAAAAATTTTTGACTTCAATAGGTGATTCCTTGATGAAAAAGCAACAAAAAATTTTTTTGTGGATGTAAAGGAACTAGGCAGTTCAAGTGCCTATTCTTGCTTATGACTTATTAAACAAACGTAGACTACTTTAGTACTGTAATAAAAGACATTTAAGATTTTAAGAGCAATGAAAGCAGGTAGTTCCTCATATAGAGTAAGATCCAGGCATGCTTGATGAAGCCAAGTTATTTATATGTAAGCAGCAAGGCACAGAAGATTAAAAATCATGAATTGGATTTCGTATAAGTCAAACAGCACGGAACCATTGGATGCTGTAACCTTTATTAAAGAAATGATTGGATCTAAAAGATCCAGTTGCAAGATTCTGTCCGAAAAAGGATCAACTGCATTCTTACTTATGAGGAACTACAACTGAAAACTGTTGATTTGAAAAATAATTTGAGAAATTGCATTCAAAAATTTTATATGGAGGGATTTTAAAATCCCAAAACAAAATCTTTCATACAAGAGATTTAAATCAAAATCCCAAAAAAAAATCCTTTTGCAAAAATTATTTAAATCAAAATCCCAAAAAAATCCCTTTGAAAAATGATTTAAATCAAAATCCCTTTTTAAAATCATTGCAAAAAGATTTTGATTTTGATTTAAATTACCCACCCTGGTTCTAGGATTAGATCAGCTCGCGAACTGATCGTGGTTTCCTGAAATTAAATATTACTTACCAAGATACAAATTGATTTTAAAAAACGAAAGTGATTTTCTGGTTGCAGATACTTAAGGAACTAATTTTGTACAGTAGAATTGTTGTGATATATAGACGTGATATAATTATGATATATTATTAGCTATAAGATTTATAAATTAAACATATTTTCTAAACAAAAATAAGTTTTCAACAGTTTCTTAACAAGATTTAATATTTTTAACCCAATTGCAAATATCTTGAAAAGCTCTTCCTACTAAAGCTTGAATCAAAAGTATTTAAATTTATAACCTCTTAGATAATGTTAAATAATGGACGCTTTATTTAATTCTTGCAAAAAACAAAAATGAAATTTTTAACTTTTCTTCTTGATAACAATATTTCAATAATAATAATAATTCAATAGAACTCAAGGTTAATTTATTTGACAAAACAAAGCTTTTTTATACTCACACCGTTTTCACTATGAATCTATTGGTTTTGTTCAGATTGAAAAATCAGTTTTTTGAATTTTGTGAGGATATGGAGCAAGATAGCTTAACATGTCGAAAGATGAAAAGTTTGTGCCTGAAATTTCACATCATCTGCAAAAAACAGATTTCAAATTGGTTTCGGCATTGCTGAGAAAATTGCAAAATACGCTTTCTGTAAGCAAGCAAACTGAAGCAAACAAGCAAACAAGCAAGTTAATCAGCAAGAAATCTCAATAACGAGACATCGTAGAGACTTCTAGTTTTTTACATTTGATCCGTGCTGCTCTATAGAAGAGCTGTATTGTTTTTGGACAAGGTAGGAACAGCCGTTGCTTCAGAAAAAGCAAAAAGTTTTCCTTCCTTACGAATTTTTCAAAACAAAAGTTCACTATGATTTTTTTTTTAAATTAAACTTTGGATGAAAAAAAAATTTTAAAAATTTTTCAAAGAATGTTCGTTAAGCTTTAAAACCTTCAAACTTATGCTGAGCGAAGCTCAACTGATTCGATATCTTTACACCTTCAAACTTATGCTAAGCAAATCTTGGTCTATCCATAAGACTTTTGATGGTACGGTGTGAACATATCCGCATTGGGTTTCTACCCGATACACTAGTTTATACATCAATTTAATTAGAATAGTGCTTCATAGTAAAGAAGTACCCAGATGTCTAATATTTCGCGCGGCAAATGAGAGATCTTGATCGTTATGACTTTCTTAAGAAAACAAAATTCTTCTGTGTAAAGAATTGCAAAATCACTTGTGCTAATAAGAAAATCTGGCAATTTTATTTTAATTTCAGTAAAACAGACATGGATATTCCATTTAAATTTTTCGTAGTAACATAAAATGAAATTCTGAATGAAAAAATGGTTCAAGAAACAATACTGATTAATTATTTACCTTAAAAAGAATTTTAATGTTTCATCTTTACCTAGCATCTAAAGCATTACTTAATTCGTTGAATATTTGGATATAAAAAAATAAAGCTCTAAAAAAGGAGAAAAATTGCATAAATCACATGTGAAAGAGATCAGCTGATTCAATTTCTCAATTCCAAAGTCTAAATACAGCTTCCAAAAAGCAAATAAAAATACAAGTTCAACACTTCCAATGCATCCAAGCTCCCTTCAATATCATTATAACATTGATGCATATGTCCATATGTGTATGCGTAGATTTTTGAACCTGCTAAGAGAGTAATGCTTACATTCAGCTGTTGTGGATAGTGATGATTGTGTCGCACTGAAAGCGTAGAGAGTCAAAAAAATAATAATTTTGGAAATTCATTTCGCTTTGGATCTTTGAACAGTACGGTTGAAAATCTCTGTTAACTCCGCGATATCACTTTTATAATTTGATTTTCACTCAAAAAAACTTTTATTTTTTTTTGTCTGACCGGATTTGAAATTTATATTTTTTATAGATTTGATTTTTTGTCAATTTTAATTTGTGTTAGGAATTAAAAAAGAGTGATTTAGTGAAATTTATCTTCCAAAAGTCATAGTATTTAAGAAAATGTGATATAATTTATCACAAACTTAGTGTTATTTTTTGAAAAAAAAAATATAGTGAAAATCACTTGCGATAGTTAAAAAAAATATTCAACAAATAAAATTAAATAAAATAGTTGATCATGATGTGCTTAAGTGGATACAATAAATTCCTAAAATCATGCAGTCTCCTATTTTTAATAGTTTTCGTACTGAAATCGAATTTAATAACCTGTGATATTATAACAAATTCGACAAAAAATGAGAATCATACAGCACCAATAATTCAATGTAAAAAAAATAGTAATAATGCAGAACAGGAAGATTGCATTATGCGAGATAGCCATGTAGTGATAGTGAAGAAAATTGATAGATATTTAAATGAGCCAGGCTCCATGTATAGCTCATATGCTGATCGTCTTAAACACACGTCAATATTATATGGGCTAGTAAAGCTAGCTCAAGAAAACGAATTGAATCAAAAGTGTTATAATGAAATTATGCAAATTTATGATGGAATCAATAGAAAAGAAATTTGGGCTATGAAGAGTAAGTTTCAACATCTTATTTATATTTTATTATTATTATCTAGATTATTCATGGATTTTGAAATATACATCGTGATTTATACTTCTGCAATAAAAACACATGATTTGGAAACATCTTTAAATAGCCATTGGTTCGACCTAGAGTAATATGGAAGTCTAGAAAGATTCGAATAATTCGGAAATAAGAAACTTAAAAATAATTCAGATGATTTTATTAAAGGGATTGCTCATAGGAGCATGGTTTTTAAAAGCTTGATTTCTGCAGTCATTACTGTGTTCTGTACAAAATGTTGTGGACAACCTTTATTCCAAGGACTATGTAAAGCACCCTGTCAGTTATTAAGATTTTGAATCTTTTCCGCATTTTCTTCGATGTTGTTTACGAAAGTTCGTAAATGAATTTTTTCATAAATTCACAAAATTTCATATTTAAAGACAATTTTGGTTCTGTTTAAGCGAGTTGCTGTAACTATTGAGTGATAATAATCGAGTTGCAACTGTCATACCTTAAATTTTGCTTCAAATAGATGAAAAATTTGCAATTGAAAATTTTTGTCATAAATTGTAAACAAACTTGTTTTGTTGAAAATTTTCTGACAAAAAAAGTTGTCGAGTTCGAATTTTCATCAACTATCCATAGTCCTTGGCCTTTATTGTGACACATCTTCACAGTCATTATTCTCCAACTACAGAATTCTTAAAAAAAATCTAATTAAAATATTTCTAGAAATTTTAAGAAATACCTATCTGTTGAAAATCTAAGAAATAAATCTCCATACTTGACAAACAAATTCATTTCATCATAAATTCATGCACGACCGATTCAAATAATAGAATATGTATAAGTGTGTTTGATTGAGATCTGCTAAATTAATGCAATTAATTAAATAAATGTTTACGAACCTTGGAAGAAGCATCTTACTGACACTTCATTAATGCGTTTTTTTTCTGAATATGCAAATATTTTTTCGAACGTCTATTCTTTGTGTACCTAAAATTGCATAACAATTCGCATATCAACAATTTCATAAATTATTTAACTTGGGCAAAAAGAAAAGAGGCTATTATATAAGGCTCCTTATGAAAAGTACATAAATTGAAATTATTTGTGCAAATTAGATCTTAAACTCCGCATCCAATTAATATTGGCATACTCGAAAAACAGAGTCTTATTTGCTCACTTAACTTTCATATTTTATGTCAATTTTAAATCTTTTGAAGAACTCAGATGTCATCTGTCAAGTACTTTAAATTGGAAGCACCATAAGCACACGAAAATGAGTCAATATGTCAAGTCACGCTGACGGAAATGAATTTTTATGTTAACAGTAAGTCTTTTGCTTATGAGAGATGTAAAGATAGGTCATTCACATCTGTAGATTTGTTTAGTAATAAATAAATAGTATGGACACACTTATCAGCTCCGCATCGACCTAGTTCAGTTTATTTTTCGTCACCGAAAATGTTCATGCATGCAGCATCACACGCTCACATATTCAATGTATGTTAATGTGTCTCGTTTTCATGAAAGAAATGCAATCAGTTTCAACAAGACAAAAGAATCATTTTTTGTAAGGAAAATGTAAAGCACAATAATAAAAGACATGCATTGTTATTCATTTTTTTTTGGCTCGCGCCACACAAGATAAAGAAATACAAAAAATTTATGTAAGAGAAATTACATCATCCACAAAAATCAGTTTCGATTTTTGCACTTTTTTATGTGTGCCACGAAATAATTTTCGTTGTGTTCGGCGAAGCTTTTTTTTCTTTCTTCTTTCTTTTCAATGTTTGTACCAACAGAGATTTTTTTTGTTGATTGATTGAATTATTACCGGTAAGTTGCGGAAGCACATGCTCTTGTGTGATTTCTTCTCTCTGCAGAGAAATGGTTTGTTATGAATTTTTATATTAAGAAGAAATTATTTATTACCTAATTATGAATGCCTACATAATTTAATTGAACTCACTGTGCAGCAACAGTTTTTGCTCATAGGGGTACGAATTCTTATGAAATAAAATTTTAAATTACGCTGATTGTTAAAAAATGATGCCGATTGGCAAATAAGTAGAGTATTGACCAGTATTGACTCCATTATTGTCTCTCATAATACTTACTTTAATTTTTGTGGTTTTTTGGACTTTTATGTAAATAAAATAAATTCTTTCGTGATCAACAATGATAAATTTACTCAGAGAACTGTGAAACTTCTAGATTACATAAAAGTAAATCGAACAAAAATCATCTTGATAGGTCTTTAACATAAAAGTGTGTAAAATATAGCTTTTGCATCTGAATTATCTCTCGAAACTATTCTTTAAAACAAAAGCTAATTCAAAACAAGTTCCAATAAAACAATTTAACTCCAGCATTAATAAATTTATGCTCAAAAAATTATGAAATTTCCATGAATCATCTTTTGTCTTCATCAAAACAAATGACAATTTTACCCTTCATCAAATCCATACGAGAAGTAAACAATTCAATGCTCAAATCTCAAATCATGGTCATTATGCATAGATATCATTTAGTTGTCATGCATTCTAATCGTTTGTTTGAACATGTATCATTTCACGGTATTTCCCATCTATCTTAAGGCCATGTTCACAGTAAACATCGAATAAGTGTTAAAGAAGATGACAGGTAGGAAATTTCAATGATTCTAATGTGCAAATAGACAAATAAAGATTCATTAGAATTTTACGGCAGTGGCTTTTATTTTAAAACTAGACTAATAGAAATCTGAAATTTTATAATTATTCATTATTGACTATTGAGTAATGTTAATTCAGATAACACATTAATCTGAGTCGATGACCTTTGTTTTTCGTATGATTTTGTGTAAATAGACATGAGTTGGCTAAAAACTAATCCTATAAGACATTACACTTTGCTTTTAAAATTGTGTCAAGTTGTGAAATCGTATCCTCATAGTTTAATGAATGTGTAATAGTTGGAACCAATCGAAAAATTTTAATTATTGACAAGAATTATTGTTAATGTCGAAACTTGAGATTGCAAACTCTGAATCATGTTAAATTTGTGTCAAAATTGCAAAAAGAGGATATACTTGAAACAAATTTACCAATTTAATTGAAAGGTTTTGTAATCAACAAGTTGTAAATAAGGTTAAAAGTTTATTATTGTGGATTTCAAGGAAGTATTACTGTGAATTGTTTATTGGCCTCTTAAGTTGCTATTGAGATTAAAATGAAATCATTCCTTGATGGAAAATTTCTTGATTCATCATTTTAATGATGCTTGAATTAAAATCTCATTGACGTCTTATTGTTTTTAACTTTTGCACTTAAGATTTGATTCGCTAATTACTAAGCCCAAAATTAAGAGTCCTAAATGCTTTTATAAAAACTAATACAACCCGGAATCGCTCGAGTCCTCAAAAAAGTTATGAACAATGAAAAAATCCCGAGATTAAGGTCAGGATATTCTACAAAACAATTTTGACGTCAATGGCAAGGCTTTCTCTTAGTAATTTACTATGTCAAAAACAGCTATAGTTCAATGAAATCATCAGAAGTCATGAAATTTGGCATAAAGTAAAAATAAATTAATATTTTCAATTTTTACTAAGCCTTTCTTCAATTGACGTAGTTCTTCGTAAAATTAAGAATAGCTCATTAGGCTGTTATTTGGGTTTATATCATTTGGATTAATAGCAATTTCAATATGAATCACAAGATGCTTCAAAGGTTCTTTTTATTCGAAAGTAAATTATGAGATTGACGTCAATAGCACTCGTGGTTGCTTGCTTGTGCTACAATCTTCATATAAAGTTGTGAAATTGAATACTTAGTCACTACCATGAAAGTACAACATTATCAAAGAAAGCTTAAAAACTAAAGTTTTAATACTGATTATAAAAAATAAGCAATAATAAAATTCGCAGCATATTGCGAAACTTTTTTCACAGCTGAAGACAATTTTATGGAGCTGAAGTTGTAATTTATATTTTGTGGAATGTGTTTATCCAACTGATGATGGGATATTAAATGATCAAGAGATAAGGGTGCATTCCTTTGTTGTGTAATAACTTAATGAGATTTTTTCTCTGTTGGTTGTTGTGAATTAATGAAGATTAGAGAGTCACTCATATGAATCAGGAGTGAATTTATTTTAGAATGGAGGTTAGGTTCTCACAAACGAGAAACAATGCAATCACAACATAACGGTATCCTTTCAACAAGTGCATAAAGCTACAAGCAATCAATCCTCTGGGCAATAAAAAATAATGCCTTTACAAGATGATAATAATAATATCAGTTAGTGAACATGACATTGATAGAGTTCAGTTCTCTTATTACAACAGGTTCCTTACACACGCACATCACTTTTATGTAATCGATTTTGAAAGTGATTCTGATCAAATCAGACTGATTATGAGAGATATGTGTAGCATTAAATGCCATTTTAGGGTTAATCATATTAAATAACATTTCACTCGCAACATTTGGAAACGTCTTCATATTCTAATTATGCAAAAGACATGTCTTTTATTAATGCAAAAACTTTCGAAATATTTTTGGACACTTTTCCATAGGATATCAGCTATTAATAAATAAACGAGATGGGTGCCAAGGTGTGTGAATTTCGAAATAAATTTATGGGTTTAGTGACACAGTGATATTTGAACATATTAGATGGACTTTTGGATAAAACTCGAATAAATTTGTTTTGTAACTTTGCGGCTCCAACTTTTGCTATCCAATTGAATTTTGCTCAGATGACAAATGAATGTTGATGTGCTCTTGAGCTTACGAATTTATGTCTGATTAATGATCCAGTACTTTTAAACTTTATAAAATCAAACTCAAATTCTATTCATCATTGTTAATTTTGGATTATGACACACACGTGTATATGCGGTTTTTGATGAAATAAATATTTTGATGTGACCCTCTAAAAATAGCATCAATATTTACTATGATAAATGATCGCACTTATTTTGAGCAAGTTGGGCATGTTCAAAATCCAGTTGTGAATATGAAAAAAAAAAATCTCCGGCTGATTGAGTAGTAAAAAGCGATTATTTACACATTTTTATGAATGAATATTTGCCATGAACTTGTTAATGCTTTCTGTTCGTACCTCCAAAAGCACGACTACACAATCATCTTCTCAAACTTCATTGTACCTAATAAAAGAATGAATTGTGGGATATAAATAGCATAAGTACTGGTGATGGTGAATCATGGATGATTTGCACAAAAAGAGCTATAGTCAGTCAGTCAGTCTGAAATGTAAATATTTAACCCAAATAAATGCACATCTCATCATTTCCATATGATGTCCAAAAAGTGAAAGTTCCCGAAAGATAAAAATTCCTCTCAAGTAATATTACAGGAAATATGTTATCACATCACAATTCATGTCTATTTCATCTATCCAATTAAAAATTTTTCATTACTTCACTTAATTAAAATTTACTATGTCAATTAAAAATTGAAATCCGAGTTAAAATCGTAATTGAGAAGGACCTTTTTGGGCTAGAAAAGTTGTTGCGTGTAAAACTTGTTGACCCTGAAAGAGAACAAGCAGACTGTAGTGAGTACTGCATATAGGTCGTGAAGAACATTAAAAGCAATCATGGTATCAGCAATAATTTATATCTCTTGTGTATGAAAAACTTCATTGCTCAATAATTACTATATAGCAACCTTGTGAGGATGAAGGAATGCTATATAGACAGAATGTCGTGCATATAAAGGCAAGAATTCATTATAGAAAATTTATTTTAATTTTTTTCCAGCCTTGGACTCATCAGGCCACTTTGGATCTGGTTTTCTTCATGGCAATAATCATTGGTTAGGCTCAGAAAAAGGATGTCAATCGTTAACATCTCCCTTACATGTAACATTATCGAATCGATTTGAGCGGCTAATGAAGCCTGATTTGATACATGCTGTTGCACCATTCGAAATGAACTACCGCATGATTTATGCAAAGCATTACTCAGCGTGGCAAATTGAAATCAAATTTCATACAGAGAATTTACTCCATATTGGATTATGTCTACCGAAATCATGCAGCAACAATGAAATTCACAATTTAACACAAGAGTATTTAAATAGCAGAACTCTTGACGCACAAAATTTGTTTGAATTTGAGAGTGATGTCTTACTCGTCAAAGATTTAAAGCTTAGAGAAAACTTTTTCTCCAAAAAAAGTGTCATTATTTTATGGTAAGCTAGCTTTTATTTACTTGTATCATGTCTGGATCTTTAATTCCCTGTCTTTTGTGTACTTTGATATCTCAATAGCATCATAAGCGTCATTACCTTAACAATCGTACTCTGTGCATGGTATAGAGATGAGAAAATAAATGATGCACTAGATCCAGTCGAAGCAGCTCAGTGCAACAACTTTTGGGACAAGATTTTGAAAAGCTTTTCAATACAAAACAATTATAAGAGCTTAATGGATGACACAATTCCTCCTAATTCGATTAGTGTCATCAATGGAATTAAGTAAGATACTTGATCAGATTCCTGGCTATTCATTTAATAAGGATTTGCATAAATTTTCATTTTTTCGCGTCAAAACCTTTTCTTTTGGTCTTCAAACTTTAAAAGTCAATAAGATGCATCAATAGCATTGAAAAGTGAGAGTCTATTAATATTCATAAAAAAAACATATCTCATTTCAGGTCAATATCATGCTTCTTAATTCTGTGCTTTCACATGTTTTGGTTTAGTTTTTACGTAACAAGCAATCCAGGTGTGCTATTTCATTTATCAGAAAAAGTAAGTTTTCAATGGATTGCGAATGCAGCTCTTATGGTCGATTCGTTCTTCTGCATCAGGTAAGCAATAAATGTCATGTCATAAAAATTGTATTATTAAGTAATTATTCTGTGTATTATTACAGTGGATTCCTTGTTGCATATAATTTCATAAGAAATGATAAGCAAATGGAGGAAATCAAAAACAATACGCTGATGCAAAATGTAAGGCTCTTTGGAAAGCTTTTGTTGCATAGATTTATAAGGTAAATAATTATTAGGGGCCGTTCACTTATTACGTTCGCATTTTAGGGGGGGAGGGGTTGGAAATATGTATGTAACGTTCTAACTGTCGTCTGTCTCTTAAGGAAAAGTTCACGAAAAAAAATTTGTTTACAAATTCACAACAAAAACATTTTTTTAAATTTTCCACCTTTTTAATGATAAAATAAATTATGAACGTTCAAGGGGGGGGGGGGGGGGGGGGTGAGTTGTCACATATTGTAACAAGGGGGGGAGGGGGGTGAAAAAAGTCGTTTTTTACGTAACGTAATAAGTGAACGGCCCCTTAGTATAATCGTTTATTATAAAGACACAAATGTAGTCTTTCGCAAGTTTAACAATCTCGAACATTTAATTGATGTCAAAATCATTTTTTTGGCCAAATTATGCAAATTGAAGTTTTTTTTTCGTAATAAGAGAAATAAGAGTTTCCATTCATTCTTTTTATTTATTTTGTTGAATGATTTAATATTAATGAACTATCAAAGTTGCAACATATGAAATGTGAATCACAAATTTCTCATGCTGAAATTTGCCATGGGATTTATATTCTTTTGATTTATTTACAAATGATAGGGTTTAAGTTTAAACTACTAAGTTCCATACCGGTTTTGATGAATTAATGAATGAATTCCTGTAAGGGCTGAGTTCATAATAATTTATGCATGTGCAACGAAAGTTCAAAATCATCGGAACATTATGAGGCTACCTTGAACGAATAAATGGGCATGAAATATATATATCGCATAATAATACATAAAATACTGTCATGTCTTGTCATTTTTTTCTCTCTATAGACTTTCTCCCCTTTATCTCATGGTTGGCTTACTGACAGAAATTTTTACGTCATACATTGTGGATGTATCAAAATTTTGGGTACATGAACGAACTGATTTAACATGTCAGCAGTGAGTATTAAACAGTTGATATACATAACATTAATAATGACATAATTGTAACAACTATTATCTTCCCACATTTTTGTAGATTTTGGTGGAGAAATATTTTTTATGTTCACAATCTGTATAGTCATGATGAGTTGTGTATGAACTGGACATGGTCAATGGCTTGTGAAATGCAATTCTTCATAATGTTCACGATAATCTTATTTGTATTTGCAAAGTAAGTTGCTAATCATTTATGTCCATGATATCTAAGCAATTTCTCACAAAAATATATATTTTTTAAATACTACAGAAACAAAATTTACGGAAAAATAACATTCAGCATGTTTACACTACTCATGCTTGTTATCGGCGTTAAGAAGACTTTCAAGTACCAATTTCTGCCAAGCTTTGATGTTCTTCTGTACACAGGAACTGAACTTTACATATCTCCATGGACTCGTATCATACCATATGCGGTCGGTGTTGGTTGCGGATGGTATTTGAATAAATACAGAAAAACATTCAGCATGTCTGATGTAAGAAAGCGAGGATGACCTTGAAAATATTTTTTTTTCTCTCTGTCTTGAGTTTTTTTTTCGTCTTCATACTCATTAATGCTGATTTTCTCTTTCGCTCACAGAAAATGCGCAACTTTATGTTCTTCTTATCATCATTTTTGCTGGTTTTGGCACTTCATGCAACAATTGAGAGAAATATCAGTGTTGAGATTGCATCATTTTGTATCTTAATAGGAAGACCATTGATCGCTTTTTCAGTTAGCTGGTTTATTATCACAAACGCATGCGGCTATAACTGTAAGACATTAAAAACATAGCTTTGCGTTTATATTTTCATAATCTCTTCCTCTCTACTTGTACAGGTTGGACCTCAAAACTGTTTTCTGCACGAATTTTTGTACGAATTAATAAATTAACATATGCCATTTACTTGCTCAATCCACTGGTAATATCAATAGTTTTTGGTAAATTTGATCATGGAACGTTTGTTGATCCAGTGTTGTATACAATTCTTATAATTGGAATTACACTATTGACCTATGTACTTGCCATTGTATTTTCACTTCTTTTTGAAATTCCCTTCTACAAGCTTTCCAATGAAATTTTAAGAGCAACAAAGTCGTCTGGAGTATCAACGAATGGGTTTAAAGCCAAATCAAATTGATCGTTTAAAGATGTCAGTAATTAATGTTGTCGACATTTTTAACTTTCTCATCTCTCTTAATTTTAATTTAATTAAGCAATTTATTTATTGATGAAAACAATTCTGAATTTTTTATGCATCTTAGATTTGTATGTGATTTTATAGTTATGTAAGATTTTGGTTAATAAAAGATTGATGACGATACAAAAAATACACTCTTTTTTTTCTCAATTTCAATTTCAATTTATTATACAACATAATAGCATTTCAGAATACATAAGATTAATCGTATTTTTTTCGAGTGTTAGTCAATAAAAATTGTATGCTTTTATTATTTGAATTTATTAAGATGTACCTTTTGTTCGTTTAGTGCACACTCTAGATGATATTTCGTTGATTAACATCAAGGTATGCTGCATAAAAAAAAGATACGAAAGCTTTTTTTATATATTTTTCTCTAACCCAATATTGAAATATGTGTTAATACAAATTCGGCATCTTGTAAAATTAGCCGAACACAAAATGGAATCGTTCACTTATGACGTCCAAAATTAACGGTCATTTTTCAAAAAAAGAACAATGGATATCCAGGAATTACTATTGTTCTTTTTTTGCTGACCCTCCCCCCCCCCCTTGGACGTCATAAGTGAACGGCCCCAAAGCTTAATGCATTCGAATCTTTCATTAATGTAGTGTAGTAACTACATGCAATATTATTTCTTTCTTTGTAAGACTATCAAATGAGGTAAATTGATGGTGATTTTTTCATTGAAATTCTTTCAATCTTTTGTTAATTACTTGACGTTAATTACTTCCTTATTTATTGTTTCTTTTAAACACATTTATTTCAGGATATTAAGACACGTCTGATCTCAAGGAAAGTTAAATTTTAAATGCTTTCAAGCCAACTTTTTATGAAGGGAAGCAAATGCGACGCAAAAGCGTGTAAGTTATTAGTTTCATGAAAAACACACTTTTTTTAATACAGCCTGAAGGACTCATTTTCAAAAATCTCAAAGGGTACCAAAATGTGTGTATTAGGAGGCCGGATTTTTCTGTACATAAACTTTTACATTTGAACATCATCCATGCCTTCAAAACGCCAAAAAACGTTTTTCTTGGGTCTACAAATTTAATGATCAGGGTCACAGCCGAACCATAAGGGTTTCCATTTGTACCATTTGATCACACAACATAAGCAATTAGGGGGATCGAAAGTCGTTTTTCGAAATTCACAAATTTTCAGTAGTTTTGAAGCTGTCAAAGTTGGAAAACTTAGGAAAAATGGTCATTTTCTTAAAATTCTTGCGGCACCAGACTTTTTTTCAAACTAGATATTATATTATGTTCATCTTATAGTCCTCAGCAAGAGCTTTACAAAAATAACCCATATGACTATATTTTGACTTTACCATGACTTGCTATAGCCTCTTGAAGATCGAAAAAATAGATTTTATATCTATATTAGCGTTCTTTATCATTTATAATACCTAGATATGTTTTAAAATGCAATTTAAAGCATTTTTGATTTCGATCATAGTAGGCTATTTTCAAAAAAATAAATATCGATTTTATATCTATATTAGCATTCTTTATCATTTATAATACCTAGATATGTTTTAAAATGCAATTTAAAGCATTTTTGGTTTCGATCATAGTAGGCTATTTTCAAATAAAAATATATCGATTTTATATCTATATTAGCATTCTTTATCATTTATAATACCTAGATATGTTTTAAAATGCAATTTAAAGCATTTTTGGTTTCGATCATAGTAGGCTATTTTCAAATAAAAATATATCGATTTTATATCTATATTAGCATTCTTTATCATTTATAATACCTAGATATGTTTTAAAATGCAATTTAAAGCATTTTTGATTTCGATCATAGTAGGCTATTTTCAAAAAAAAAATATCGATTTTATATCTATATTAGCATTCTTTATCATTTATAATACCTAGATATGTTTTAAAATGCAATTTAAAGCATTTTTGGTTTCGATCATAGTAGGCTATTTTCAAATAAAAATATATCGATTTTATATCTATATTAGCATTCTTTATCATTTATAATACCTAGATATGTTTTAAAATGCAATTTAAAGCATTTTTGGTTTCGATCATAGTAGGCTATTTTCAAATAAAAATATATCGATTTTATATCTATATTAGCATTCTTTATCATTTATAATACCTAGATATGTTTAAAAATGCAATTTAAAGCATTTTTGGTTTCGATCATAGTAGGCTATTTAAAAAAAAAATATCGATTTTACATCTATATTAGCGTTCTTTATCATTTATAATACCTAGATATGTTTAAAAATGCAATTTAAAGCATTTTTGGTTTCGATCATAGTAGGCTATTTTCAAAAAAAAAATATCGATTTTATATCTATATTAGCATTCTTTATCATTTATAATACCTAGATATGTTTTAAAATGCAATTTAAAGCATTTTTGATTTCGATCATAGTAGGTTATTTTCAAAAAAAAAAAATATCGATTTTATATCTATATTAGCATTCTTTATCATTTATAATACCTAGATATGTTTTAAAATGCAATTTAAAGCATTTTTGATTTCGATCATAGTAGGCTATTTTCAAAAAAAAAAATATCGATTTTATATCTATATTAGCATTCTTTATCATTTATAATACCTAGATATGTTTTAAATGCAATTTAAAGCATTTTTGGTTTCGATCATAGTAGGCTATTTTCAAATAAAAATATATCGATTTTATATCTATATTAGCATTCTTTATCATTTATAATACCTAGATATGTTTTAAAATGCAATTTAAAGCTGGAATTTGGATTTTGGAAATAAAACTTAAAATATCAGAAGGTTTAATTTTTTTTGAAGTTCTCGAGATAATAACATAGCTTTTGCAAATGAAAAAAAAAATTCTAAAGCTATTAGAGTTTTAATATTTAATTATATTTTCCTGACTACTTTACTTAAAATTCATTTTGAGATGTTTGTAACTTTTCAATGTCTGTGAAAGGATACTTTTGATGGGAGTCTTATATGTAGGAAGGGGAGTGCACGAGCTGTGCTCCCATCAAAAGTATCCGTTCACAGACATTGAAAGCATCTGTCAACGACTTAAAGATTTGATATTTTATTAGATTTCTCATCATAAAAAAATTTGACGAAACACATAGTACTTGAAGATAATATTCTTATTTGGCAACTTTTTTGTTATCTAGTGTAAGTCAAGCGTGGAAGTTCGTGGCTTTCTACGTAAGTCGTGTTTTTGTAGAATTTCATTCAAATAAAAAATAAATGTTATAAATTCGACTTACTTCTGGCATATCTTAATCGGATTAATTAAATTGATGAATCGTGATTTTATTGTTATTATTTAATTGGATGCAGTAAACGGCAGTAAACCTACTTCGAATCAATAAAATAGTTTTCATCATTCATCAACACATTGAATTGAAAATCTATAAAAGGAGATTAAAAGTGTCATTAACTTTACTTCTTGTGAAACAAGTCTAATAGGGAAATAGGATGGCCTTGAAAGTTGAGAATTTTCTTATCTCATTGCACCGTGACAGTTGAAAGCATGTGTAAACATTTTTGTACAATACATTCAAGGATGATATAGATTAAATGGTTAAAGCAGTTCAAAAAAAATTAAAAACAATGAAAATTCTTTTGAGGATCAGAGATGAAGATATGGTTTTTTTCCTTATATTTATGCAAATTCATCCTGGTTTAGTGCCAACAACTTTGAAAGTCATGTCAGCTGAATTACTTCGGCCACACCTTAAGCTTTAATTTAAGAAATTTTGACTCAAAAGATCATGATAATTTCATATGAAATGTGGGTGATAAAAAATATTGAATGTCCTTCTAGACCTTGCCTCAAATACTTAATTCAAGTAGTTTATTAAAGCATATCTGATTGAAATATTACAATTATATATATATATATATATATAGCACAATTATACAAAAAGTAAATTGGAGGAATGCTACTGTCGAGACAATCAAGAGATTATTGCAACAGGCAGTAACTGTAAGTTATGTGAAATAACCGAGACTAAATATATTTTAAAGCAATAATTGTTCTCTTGATTGACATATTGTATCATGAAGTAAGTAATGATGATTGAGGTTTTTAATTGTTATTTTCTTAAAATCTGGTATGATTGGGTATGATAAACAATTCTAAAGTAAAAACTTAATTCAAGGCATTGGAAAGTATCTCAGGATTAACGAGCTATCCACCTTGCAGTCATTAAAAGCCTCATTATCACAATTACAAATTAATATAATATATTATTTTATGACAAGAGTCGAAAAGATTTTTGGCAAGATACCATTTTTCAATCATATGTTTTTGATAAAGATTAGAGAGAAGGAGAACACGAAAGCATTTGAGTACAGTTGGGAGTCAAATCTTTAAAGCAGGCAAACTCTACGAGTAAATACCTAATTAAATGCAAATATTCATCAAAGTGACAATTTGTAGTAATCAAACAAGATAACATACCCTAATGACATTCATTTTCATTCGTATTTGTTCCTTTAAGTTGCTATTTAATCATTCCACTCTTTATAATGATTTACATGTAAATTCACAAGCATGGCATTTGATTCAGACACGTGACAACTTTTAACGGTTTTTAATAAATTTAAAAATTTACTTCGTCTTATTGCGGTTCCCTTGTTTATAAACACAAAATCCACATCATTCAAAAATAAATTTCTCTTTAAATCCAGTAAATTAACTTAATTAACAGACAAAAATGGATTCTATGGTTCGCTATGCATCTCCAATCAATCCAGCAGTAAGTAGATTTACAGTTTTTGTTACTTTTTTACCGGCTTTTCAAAAATCTCAATTTTTACCTATTATTTCAAAGTCAATTCCGGAGATTTTTATATGCCAGCTAGCATAAATAAACCTTTATTTTTTTTTAGATTTACCCACATTTGGCAACAGTCTTGTCACTAATCGGAATCTTACTTGCTTCGTGGTTCTTCGTGTTTGAAGTTTCACGTCCAAAAGATCAGAAAGAGAGAGTTATCTTCAAGGAACTAAGTGTATCACTAATTTCCTCAATTTTCCTTGGATTTGGTATTTTATTCATCTTTTTATCAGCTGGAATATATGTCTAAAGCATAAGCTTATAGTAATTGTCTATTAATCTTTAAGGCGTGCATGAATAAAGGATTCCATCATTTTGTTACTAAACCAAATGATCTGTTTATTCTCTCTATATTGTACAAACATAGTTTAATTAACTTTATTGATTTAGCTTAAACTTCTTTTCTAAACGGTTTGCATCGATTCTGTTTAAATGGAATAAGATTTTTTCTTGGATTCTTTCAGCTGCTGCCTTTGTAAAAACGACTGTATCATGTTTGAGCATTGAGTAGACATTTAGTCCATAAACAGGCATTAAGTTGACATAATTAATGCTATCTGTTGCAATCGAAATGTTTTGTGGCATAATGTCGTTACTGTAAGATTTAAAATTAAGATTAAGTATGAGCAAATCAATAAGGAGGAAGTTCACATACTCGTCAACAATCAATACAGAAGGTCCCCAATTCCTCTTCTCGACCAAATTCTTAATGAACTGACTGTCGTCAGTTGGGATCTCTAAATCATTCACAAAATGAAGATCGTCTTGTGCTAATTTGATCGAAAGTGTTGATGTTAATCCACGAAGTCTAGTCCAAAATGGAAGCATATAAAAATGGACAGTCGGTGATCTTGGGCCATGACATCTTCCTCCATTCTTAAATATTGGAGATCTAATAGATCCATGACGTGCTCTTCCTGTACCCTTTTGTGGCCATGGCTTTCGTCCTTAAAAAAATTGATTGAATAGCTATTTTGGAACTTCTGCTATAGGATATTAAGACATACCTCCTCCTCTTTTTTCAGCTCTAGTTTTTGTGTGAGCAAAACTCACAAATTTATACAGTCGTTGCCAATGAACATTTCTCTGGACAATATCTATTCTCGGGGTATCAGCAAATACTTCTGGATGTAATGCCATCAATCCTAAACGCTGTGTTTCTTCTGTTTCCAAATTTTCCAACCATACTTCTCTCGGTTCTGTTACTAATGGCGATTTATACCTTTCTAATGCATTACTTAAACTACTCGACTGTGTTACTATTGATGCTGTTGGTGCTGTCACAAATAATCTAGTGCTAGGTATTTTTATAAACGAATTAATAATATTTTTTAACATTTTTCCTTCGTTGTGAAACTGCTGTTCTACGTATTTTTACGTAAGTTTTTTACGTATTATTGACATTTAAATTTCTCAAAAACTGTCATTATTGAATTTGATTAATTGGACACTTCTAAGCTTAATTATGGTTTACTATCTACTTAAAAAGGTTAATTGTACAAAAAAGCTATAGATAATTATGAAAAAGTATAAGTTTGCGAGAAAAAATTATTCATAGTTAACGGATTTTAATATTTGAAACGAGCTCAGTGTCGTCAAACTTTAGTTGAGAAATGATTTTTTAACGTAGTGAATTGCTCTTTAAATAATTTGTGATTTTATTGTATTTTAAGTCGTGTAAGAGAGTTTATTTGTGCACCAGAAGACATTTAAGATACTTGTGAATTAGGAAAATATCGAGTTTATTGTGAAAATAAGTTCTTTCATAAAGAAAATTCAAAAATATTTTTTTTTTGTGTAACAAAGCATTTGATAAAAGAAATAAAATATAAAATAAGGAAGGAATCATACAGAAAATGGGCAAACTATTATCGTTGCTTGCAAGAGAAAATAACAGTGATTGTTGTGGACCAAAATCAAGTTATGATATTTTTCTTGATTTTGAGAATGCACAGCCAACGAGTGAAGAATTAGTTGTCTATAAAGAAGTGAACGAAGTTCTCAAAAAATCAGATAGAATATTGGAAGAAATACAATGCTATAAGGTAAATCATACAGCTCACTAATGCAAAAATATATCAATTAATTCTTGGTAAAACCACACATGAAAAGCTTTAATCAATGAATTCAAAGGTCAACGAACATCCATAAAATTTAACTACATACCAATTAATAACGATGTGCGAACAATTTAATGGGAAATGAATATAAAAAAAGGGTTGCAAATAACTATAGCTTAAAAGAATGCATTGGCTTAGGGAGCATAATCATTTGTCATGTAAAGCTATTTTTTTTTGTTCATTCAGCAATTTCTCTCTCTTTAATTTTTGTGATGGGCAATGCTTGCTCATTTGTCTCTCATCCGGTATGACTCAGAGTTGATTAATGTATGTAAGGCATATTCAGAAGTGCGAAAATCAACTCCTGAATTATGTTGGTAATTGCAAAACTGAAAACAAGTTTCGAAAACTGCAAGTGCATAGTTCTTTTAATGCTTACAGCTTATTTCTTTTATTTTATTGTGTAATTCTAACACTTGTTTTTAACTACATTTACTAGTATATTTACCATAAAAAAGTGAAAATTTCACACAATGCACACATCTATTTTCTATTACGATTAAGTTTCAAGGACATTTTTGGCATTTTCATTTTACTTCAATGAAGAACAATGTGTGTCAGTGCAAACACAGCACGAAAGATGAAAAATCTTTTCTATTTTGTATTGGTGAAATTTCATTAGTACGAAGCATGTACATACATCTTAGTAAAATCAGCAGTAGGACTAGCCATTGTGTAAATATTTGTATAGCAGGTATATTTGTATATCCTCTCGTTACTTGTTCTTACAACTATGTTTTTTGTCTGAGCTGTTCTTTTATGTTACATTGATGATTATTCAGCCTTCCTAGAAAAACATTCGCACACACAAAAAAAAAATGATTTGAGGAATACGCATAAAAATTTTAATAATTTACTGCCGAAATGAAAAATATAAAAACTAAGGCAGAAATGAAATTTATTAATATCGTGTAGCGGAAGTAGCATTTTCTGTGACTGTGACTATACATTCTATTTAAACACGACACACAAGAGGTGGAATGTATTTTAATTTATGATATAAACAAGACACATTGTAGTACCAAAATGATAATAAAAAGGTGAGGGAAGTACGTCTCATCTGTTGCTGCGTTTATTCATTTCATTGTGCTCTTGAATCTCATATTTATGCTTACAATGTAGCACAGTCATGTTATTGGTCCAATAATAATGAAATTCTCATGTTTACAATTATTGCTAATTGAAATAATAAAAGGCATCACTCGCACGTAATTAGTCAGTTTAGCACAGAAAAAGAACATTACGTCAAATTGCTCATTAATCTGAAAATCAATAGGTCCTACCTCTATCTAACGTACATAAAAACCTTTTATCTTATCATTTTTCCACTTTATTAGATAAAAAATCGAGTTTGTATTGACAGGAGGGAAACAACAAAATTAGTAAAGATGCGGTCACTAGTTGGCAATAAAAGCGCATATTATGAAAGAGTCTTTTTGGGTAGTTCTCATTAAGTGTAGCAGCTAGGTCATGATTAGACAAACTGACAATATTGAATTTCAATTCCATACCATGTAGTTAAAGACTAGGTAATTTATTTACGCAAGTGAGCAATTTACGTGTCGCGCCGATTTCCAGCCTTTTAGATAACTTCCAAACATCAATCTCAATGTGAATAAATTCATATCAAAAATGTGTCTTTTCATCCTGATCATTGCCGCAAAATGTCAATTATGCAGATACACACAAAAAGCAGCAAAAATATTCAATTGGATTGAATAAATTGCGTCACTCATAAACAAGTATGCGATATATTCAATAATAAAGAATGATAATTTGTATGTTATGCAGCCTTTTGCTTTTGCTTTTGATGATAAGGAGGCATGAGTTCTGTATTCACACAAAAGAGATTCCTCTTATCGATATAAAAACAAATTACGGTTTATTTGTTTGTTTTGTGTAGGGACGGAGATGAAAGCTAGCTAGCATTTATAGTAGTAGGATATCGATATTGATATCGTTTGTTTTTATTAATAGCAAACCATAATTTTCATTATTTCTTACACAGAATAAAAAGAATCTATTTACATTTTAGCGCATGAACTGAATAATTAAAATGCTACGAAAAAATAATAAACATTTTAAAAAAAATCTTCTTTCTTGTGGTTTTTCGATGGAATATAGCGATTGTTGTCATAGCTGTTTCTAGCATTAAAAGGCATGCTTTTAAGTTCCAATTGTCGACAATATTTTTCCTATTAAAACAACCACCAATTCATGCCATAAAAAAGGTCTCTAAAGGGATATTAATAGTCACAATAATAACGCCATACTGCTCTGCATTTAGTTCCTTGAAAAGTTGCAATTTTCTCCATTTTTCATGCTATGCAGCGCTGAATGAACAGCAGCAACAACTGGGTCATTGAAAGGATACAAATGAAGCTCGTAAACTTGAAAAAATCAGTCCACTATGCTCTTATTGATTTTCCTTACTACTATTGCACATTTTTTTTTTATTTCCCAGCTTGTGTCTATTTCATTCTCACACCCTGCTTCTGTCATTTCTCATTACATTTTCATTGACACAAAGAGATTTGTCATGAAAATTAATCATAATTTTCAGATTATAGTGTAAGAATCATCTGTCTGACTTTGCTTTTTTGATTTAGAATTTCAGTGTCTATCACTTGATTTAAAGAGTTTTGGGATAAGCTTTGAAGTCGGATTTAATTTAAATCTAGAGATTAATTTGTAGGATTAAAATAAATCTCAGTTTAAATAAATTTTTTGAAATACAAGGATGATTGAACAGTTTATGGATTTCTGAGTTATTAGCTTAATAAATTTAACGAAATTTTCTTATTTCCAAATGCGATTTCCTGACAGTATTGATTTTTCAATCACTTTTAATTTTGAGGAAGATGAAAGCAGGCGAGACGAGGAAATGAAGATGCTTTTAAAATAAATGGAGTAATGTTGTTACTACTGCCGATGCTGTTTACACGTTTTTTTCTTTCTTTTCTCACATTTTTTAAACAGATAAAATCATTTTTTTTTCGCATGCCTCAAGTTTACGGTGCCTCTAAGCTATAAAATTTGTGTATATTCTTCAATGAAGAAATCATCATCATTTATGATTACCGTTTCGCATGATATGAACAAAATTGTACCATCGCTGATTTGAAGCTATGCGAATGCATAAACAAGCAAATTACAATTATCTCAATTTGCTTCTCGGACTCGCGGTGTACTTTTTGTGCAAATGAGTGAGCAATAAACTGAATAATGAAATAGAAACAATTTATTTTCCGTGTTACTGACCGTGCGAATTGATATGTGTTAAAGAAGTACAATTTATTTACAAGATTAAGATGTTTTAATTATGAAGCGTTTGGAATTAATGGATGAATTACGCATCAGCATTTTTGCTGCTGCTGTTGGAATGATGTAGAGCATTTTTATTCAAATTATGGGATTTTTCACGTTTATTAAAGTGCTGGCTTGTGAATCAGACACATGAATGGTCAAAAGATTCCTCTGAACAGTTTAATAATAATCTGTAATTTTAGATCAGAAGTGGGAAGCCTCACAAAATTGGATTTTGATGGGTTCTGTCCATACAACAAAGCTTTATTGTTCTCGCTTAGATCAATTTCTGTGAATTCATTACTATTCAAGCTTTAATATTTCAATATCTTAGTCCACACTCCGTAGTTGACATACAATAATAATTTCATAAAGCTTGATCTCGAAATCATTTTAAAACTCATGCTGGTGACAATTGATGTGAGCAATATTCAATATGGATATGATGCATGCATCCTTTATTCAACTCATTCACAATTCAAAGGAGATAAGGCATGAATGATCTAGGATGACAATTTGTTCATTCAGATTTCATTCATATTAATGAAGATAAAGCGTCATGCAGGATGAGAATTTACTTAGCAGTTTCCAATATCATCGCAAAATTTAAATTTTAATTCTCGACAGTTGTTTGTTTTTGTTCAATATTTTAATTTGCTAATAATTAAATAATAATAATAATATCACTTGCTGTTGATGATAACTGATACCATAATATTTATCAACTTTTATTTAATACCCGAGTAAAGCTTGATACTATAATTAGAATATGATTAATCATACACAATTTAGAAGAATTTACTGAAAATTTTTGCTCGTCATAAACTTTATAACAAGACATGGTGCAGAATATTCGGCGCTAAATCAATTTTCTTTGCTGCTGTAGCGGTTTTTAAAAATTCAAAATTTGACTGATTTTTAAAATTTAAATGAACTGAAACGAAATGAAGTTTAACTACTGAACAAATCTTTAAATTTAAAAACAAGTTTAACGGTTTTCTAGCATTTTTAATTTAGATTTTACTTCTTTGATAAGCGAATAAATTCATTATACTGAGTTTCATGAACTTGAAACATTCAAAAAGTCACAAATTTGAGATTCAACAGAAAAAAAAGACTTGAGAAAATTGATTTACAAGCACTGTAACAGAAATAAATACACGACAGCACTCTAGGAGATAGAATTTATTGTTGCTGCATATGTGCAAATTGCGGAGACGGGAAAATTCCTAAAATATTTTCCCAGATTTTCTTCTTTGTTTATTTTATGTCTATCCATTTGTGGATGGCTTGTGTTTTTTTTTTTTTTTTTGTATCAAATTTTCAACTTTTTGCATTCCTTTGAGTCTTGCTATGCAAATAATGGAGCGACATAAGATGTTCGAACTATAAAAAGAAATTGTGTTTTCTTTAAAAAAAAAGACTAAGAACCTTTCACCCAACATCACACATTGCTTGCCTGCAACTGAATAAATATCACAGATCTGAGAAATTTCTCATATTTATTTATTTGCTCAATTTCAATTCATTTAACACATTTTTTATTAACCGTCATTCATTTGCATAATTTACTTTTAAATGTGTAAGAAGAATAAATTAAATTATTCAAACATAAATTATCGCTGATCTACATACGTACTGAGCAATTTTCGAATATATACTTTAATTTCACTTTTTCAGTCTGTTCTGCTTTGGCAATTCATTCGCAAACTTTTACTCCTTTTATTGAAATGATTTTCATGCTCCTTTGGGCTTTCAATATGTTCTGTTTTAGTACACCTGTAGAATATACTTGGCACACGTGAATTGTAAAGAAAGCAACAAGCTTTATTGATGAAAAGTGATATCTTGTACATAAATTTTCAATGTAAATGTAAATGATCCATCAGAGACTCTTATTTTTGGCATGATGATGAAGGAAATCGTAAATCATTCATTTTTTTTTGTGTACAAAATGTGATTCACGTGTCATTAAATCTTATCTGAGTGGAATGTATTCTAATAAATATTAAGATGAGCTCATGATGAGCTCTTGCTGATTGCAGACATTAATGAATTAAAATTGAAATTTTTATGGAAAAAATTTGAATTTTAACGACTTTATAGAATTCAAATGAACTGAAATGGCATGAAATTGAATTACTAAACGAAAAAAAATTCAAATTTAAGTTTAACGACTTTTTAAACTCTTGTGGTTTATACTTTGATTATCTAATTCATGCATAAGTGAACAATTTCATAACAAAAATGAGTAAGAGAAATGCTGATAAATAAATTATTAACATTGTTTCATGCACATGACTTAACTTAAGGTCAATTTGTTTTACATTAATTTTTATCAAAAATAATAAAACGCCTATTGTTGATAATGCAAGCTTAAATGTGAATGAATTTGTTTGATTAAAACGACTGATGTATCTTATGCGATGTTTATGTTTATTTCTATTTATAATAAAAGTAATAGAAGAGCCTTATGAATTGCAAATAAGTTAATAGAAAAACGATAGAATTCACCGGAAGTGTGTTAAAACGTTTATAAAAATTTAATCCGACTATTATGTTCATTTTTTTATGTTCTATTCAAAGAAACTTTTTTTACTACTATTTTCTAAACTTGAGAACTCTATTATTAATAGTACAAACAAATTATTACAGTAATAATGCTCATTGTTGGCTATATTGTATTAATCATAGAAGACCGAGAATGGAAAATGAGCGAGAACTTATGGGTTCTATACTGTCGTGACGTGTTAGCCGCTTTTATTGTTTCTAAAGTATATAATATGAGTATATACATAAACTCTATTTGTTATCCTGTCCAAATGTTTCATATTGTCGGAATTACAAAGAAAAATATCGCGTTTCACTGAAATTCGCTGAATTTTTGCTTCATCGTCGTTGAAAGCAAACAAAAAAGTGCAGTGTTCTAATTTGCAGTACAATGGCTCGATGACAGGTCATTTTAGTCTAGAAATTTGAGAAGCTAAGACATTCTTAAAGGAGGACAACGACTTGTTTTGAAACTTCAGTGACTCTAATTTTTTTATGATAAATTGCGATGATTTTTCTTTACGCCCCTCTTAGCAGCAGTAGATTAGGTTGCATCACTGATTTTTCTCACACACACACACACACACACACAAGTTTTCGTCTTCATCATGCTGCAATTTTTCACCCAATAATTTTCTAGGGAAAACCACAAATAGATTTTTCCGTCCCGAGTTATTCAGTGAGACATCTTTTCCGTGTCATACTAAATTACAAAATTTGAAGAGCATGACAAGTGTATTAAGCATAGAAAGAAAATTTTATTTTATTTTTCCGATGCTCTTTAAATAATTCACATGCTCCATGTCATAGATATTCGAGAAACGAGAACAGATGAAAAATTGCTGTACAGGCAATTCCTCATTCTACTAATTGATGATGAACGATCTGATAATCTAATGAACGAACAACAAAACAAGAGAGAAGAAATTCTAAGCTAGAATTGGTCTATTAAGTCATTTATTACGGAATAATTTTTATAAGCATAATAAAAAAGAAAGCAACTAAGTTGATGAAAGGAATTGGTGGAATTTATGGAATTATTGACACTAGAATTTGAACTTTCTCAAGTTTAGACGATGAATTTTTATTAATCGTAGATTTAAGACTAATCTAGGTTTAAATCGTAGGATTAAGATTAGTAATAAATCCATCGGATTAATATTAATCCTAGTTAAATCATAAACTCAATTATAACTACACAACATTAAGACACACAAACAAATGACAAGAATTATAAGAGTTCCGATTAAACATCCAACACAGCGCCATCATAACATAAGTGATTCTCACATCTCGATATAATGGAAAGATTCTTAAACATTTAACCTTCATGTCATTCATTCTGGTCATTATTTCATCGTGACGAAAGAAATTTTGCTAAAATGTAATTTATTATGGACACACAACCACAATATTTTTAATATCGAAAAAAATTTCCATTAAATCACTTCCAATTTATTTTTGTGCCATCGAGACATGGGATTGGCTTAATAACATAAACATTTATGGAATGATTTTATTTATTGAATGAAAATGTTGTGGGAGATGCTTGATTCGTCCAGTCGTGTATATAATTTTTACGGTACATATAGCAACCAAATAATATTAAAGTCGTTGGCATATGACATTGTTGGAATGAACTAGACATAAAATATTCATTGAATTCTTTTTCGATTCTACTATTTGACCTTGTAACATAAAAATGCTCATTTTTGGATAATCAATTTTAATGATTTTCGATCAATTTTTAGGGTGCTGGACGAGAAATACGCGAAGCGATATCAGATCCATCGCCAGATGCACAGCAGAGAGCATGGAGTGTAATTTTGCCCTTGGTTGAGAGTTTAAAGAACTGCTATGAGCATTCACTCGAGTTGGAAAGGATTGTGCCGAAATTGTTGGGTCAACTTGTGGGTGGACGATTAAATCCCACTCAGCATTTAGAGACACAACAAGCTCTGGTTAAGCAATTGGCTGAGATTTTGGAGTTTGTGCTGAAATTTGATGAATATAAAGTAAGTAAACATTAATTGAAATTGATTATTAAGCGAGAGTTTTGGACGTCATATGTGACTGTTTGCTGTTTATATTCGTTAATGAATTTTCTTTAATGCATCCCTTGTAGATGAAAACACCTGCCATACAGAACGACTTCAGTTATTATCGACGTACAGTGAGTCGTCGTGGAATGGACTTTAGCACTGATCAAACAATAAGCACCGAGTTAGCAAATAGAATGAGTCTCTTCTACGCGCATCCGACACCTCTCCTTAAAGTATTGAGTGAAGCAACGTCTAAATTTGTCCATGATAATGCAAATGATGTTGAAAATACAACAGAAACGATTGGTACAATGGCAAAAGTGTGTCTAAGGATGCTCGAAAAGGAAAAACTACTTTCACAAATTGAACGTGAAGAGACACAATTGCTTGTATTGAGAGTTATGGTAGGATTAGTTATTTTATACGATCACGTTCATCCGGATGGAGTATTTGTAAGAAGTTCACATGTTGACGTTAAAGGATGTGTGAAATTACTTCAAGCACAGCCAGCGATTAAGGCAGAGCCTTTATTAAATGCTCTTAGATATACAACAAAGCATTTGAACGAGGAGAATACACCGAAAAACATTAAAAATCTATTAGCTGCATAATATCTACCGAAATCACAGTCTCTCCTTAAATCTAACGCTTGTTTTACAATTTTGAAAATTCTATTTCTAGGATTTTTGGTGATTCTTTTTGTGGCGTTTCATCAACTGAGCGCTATTATGGGATGGATCTAGGATATCCACATACAAATACAGTAGTCTAATGTTAGGAATAATAATTCTTTAATAATGCGACAAATTTCTTCTTGACAGTATGATTAATAAATGTTTTATTTTATGAGATTATTCATTTTTTTTTTCGTTATAAGGTCCATACTACACATTATTTTTATAGTTCTCTCCTTTTAAGTATTATTGTCATTATTTTTGTGATTTTTTTTTCTTCAACTATTTTCTGGATTTTAGAATCGCAAGCATGTCACTCGAGGGCATTTCAATTCTTTTGATGTGTCTAGATGAGATAAATGCACAGTGCTATGAGATTCAAGTCCAGACATGATTCGTAATATTGCCGTTCACGTATAAAATAAATAGATAAAGAATAATAATAAACCAAGATATGTGTTCCTCGTTCAAAATGTAATTTCCTGAGTTCAATAGCTGACCAAAAAATAAATGAAACTTCACTTAAACTCAATCAGCACATATAAGAATATTTTTTACAAAAGCGTATATTTATGAAAAATAATATCTCTTTTAGATATCGTAAATTTGTGCAAATCAAAGCTTTTAATATTGAAGAAAGTGTTAGATGTTAATCGCCACATTCAATAAAAAAAAATCCATTTTAGATCAAAATTTAAAATTTAATCAAAAGTTATCGAAAATTTATTGATTTCAATTGAAAATTTATAGCCAAATTTTTGTGAGAAATAAGGAAAAAAAATTGTTATTTTATTAAGAAAAATTGTGAGATTAAAGAAATTTACACACAAAATTGGAAGCAGACGATGTGCGATCAGTTTTTTTGTCAATTTGTTAAATAATTCATATTCTTGAAGTGAGAAATTTATATTCAATCAATGTTAAAACAAATTTAGAGAAAATTTTTGAGCCACATTTTTGGTGAATATGAATTTTTTGTCCACTATTCATTGATATACACATACATAGACCTAATCTAATGCAAAATAATTGATTAATTAAGGCAAATTGGCTTCAAAAACTTTTTAACGGCTAAAATTTTTCAAAAAATATAATTAATCGTTCAGTAGTTCAATAATGTTCATTTCAGTTCAGTCCAAAATTTTTAAAACTGATTACAACCGTTGAAATTTCAAACTTACTTTTTGAAGCAAGCTTTTCCTGAATAAATGGCTTTTTCACAGTAATAGCTGCAAATAATAATCACCATGTGATGATGAACTTATAGTTGGGCATGCAAAACTGAATTAAAAACCGGCATAAAAACTAGCTTGTAAATAAAACTTTCGCACAATAAGTTAATTAAAAATGTATCCAATGGAATAAAAACTTTTGAAAGGAAGTACGATCGGCGAATTGTGACATACCGTTAACAATAATTTTTATGAGAACAAGGAAATTTTTTTATAAAAAGTAACAATTACAACATAATAATATTTTTATCCTGTAACTTAAGAATTTCAGAACAAAAGAATGTCACGTGACTTTCTGCATGATCTTGTATCCTTTATGTAAATATTTAACTGAGCATAAATTAAATAACACAACCAAAAAGAAAGTGGAAATAAAAAATTATTATTAATTCCAAAACTAGATTTAAATCGTGTTTATTTGTCCTATTACCAAATAATTCGTTGTGGCTCGTCAAAATCTGGCCATTTGATTTGAATGGTATGGAATATTTTTATGGTCACATAATTCAAAAATACATTAATTAAAAATTCAATAAATGTCCATTTTTTAACGACATCCTTTCTAAATAGTCTAAGAATGACAAATGGAATCAAAAAGTATCTTACTTCTACAAGTCCTTGAAGGCAGAATGTCAAAAGAGTCGAAATTATGTAGAATAGCTTAAATCCAATCGATCCGTGTAATGATTTACAGATCACGTACATGCCGAAAATATAAACAGGAATTAATAAATATCGCATGTACTCATTTCGACCATACAAACGATTCCAAACATAAAAAGTATAATGACGATTATCAGCTAGCAAGTATGGATGAACAATTGTGTTGTACCGAATTATTAAAGCCATTAAAATTGCTATTGATATTATGGATATGACAAATCGCTTGTTGCGAATTTGTTTGATGAATGACCAGATATTATGAAACCATAATGAGAAGCCAAAGATTAGAGTAAAGAGTGAGAAGTAAAGAGCTTGTGAAAGATGAAGTGTCGCTGGATGCGCTGTCTTGTCACCAACTAAAATTAGATATAATGTAAGTAAATTGTATGGAGCATAGAAGAGACTTTCACTTACCGACTAAAGATCCATTCTTTACAAGGAAAATGAGGAACTTAATGATGACTAGAATATATCCATAATACTTTTTGATAGTCTGTCCAATTAATTTAAAAAGCATTCTAGGTTGCTTCAAATGAGTCTTGATGGAAAATAGAAGTTGTGAGAATGTTGATTCCTCAAGCTTTATTTTTGGATAGATTTCCTTCATCATATCGTTGATGACACTCGTTCCAAATATTCCAGCTACCCAAACTATATTCGTCTGCCTCATTAGAAAACTAAAGAGTCCAAAAATTGAGGATAGCTGATACTTTTCTTTTAATGCAAAGTAGAAAGTCAATAGGATTGAAGTCATTGATGGAACATCCGTATAATAGACAAACGAGAAAAAATACAGTGGTGGAAGAGTAGCTATTGACATCGTGTCAATCAATACTTTGAGCCTTCCTCTATCATTTTTATCATCAATCAGCATTAATCGAATGCCATAAATCAGGTAGAAATTGATGACTGAACATACTAATGGAATCATCCGTAAATTGTATAATGAACATCTTGGAGTAAGTAAAGTCAAAAGATATAGCCCTGGAAGTGTTGTAATTTTTGGGTTCCACTAAAACAGTTGTGTAAACATTGACTATTGCCAGCTCAACAAATTAGTTCCAAGCACTTACCTCTTGAAAAAATCCATAACAATAATTTAAGCCTTGTTCAACATGAAAAAGCTCGTCAATCACTGATTTTGATACGTCATAAATGCCATTAAGGATTACTACTGATATGATTGTATAAATAAGTAGTATTCTATATTTAAACCACGATCTTTCCATTTTAATTGGATCTATTACTCGATCTTAAAACTTGTTTATATTAAGCTGCAGTCACATAAAATTAACAACCGGTTTGAAAATGCTTTTGTTTTGCTTACACGAAGTCTGTCTGTCAATTTGAATGACGTTGGAACTATTTTTTGTTGCAAATTTTATTTTAATTAATTATGGGCATTGAAGAGCGTGTTATTGCCAAATTAAATGCAGAGCTAGCAGGTAAAGTTGAGAGTTTACCAAGAAGCAAGGAATTAGTCAATAAATATGTGGATCAGCTAAACAATATTGAAAAGAAGGTAAAAGAATAAATATTAAAAAAATATAAAAGTATAATTAATTCATCATTCATGATTACTAGCTCAATATTGATGAGGAAAGCGACGAATCAGAAAACTTTCGAATAGTCCTGACGGAATCACAGAATGCACTAGATACAATAGACGAGAAGCTTGATAAAATCAAGAATTATGAAGAGAAAATTGAAAAACATCTGAAAAAGTTCAGAAAAGTTGAGGAAGAGATTCATAGTCATTTAGAGAAAATAACAGATTTAGAGCGTCTTGTTGAGTATTTTCGGATTGTACAAGATATACAGGATATAAGTCACGAGCTGTCAAAATGTATAAACTCAAAAGATGATCAAAAAACAGTTAATTTATTTTTATCACTATCTGGATCGCCAGAATCTTCAGACAGTGTAATTGGACGTTTGCAGGATGTTGATGCACCAAACTTGAAGTTTTATTCAAGACAAATAGCAATTCATTGGCATGATGTAATCAAGAAGAAATTATCAAGTGAATTTGAATCAATTCTTAAAAGCATTAAATGGCCAAATTTAGGTCACTTGGTAGATTCATTCAATCCAACAAAGGAAGCTATTTTTAAGCTTTCAACTCTTGCTGAATATTTATTCCTTGTTCAATTGCCTGGCTATGATAGATTTATGTACGTAAAATTATCTCCATCAATTGTATGTCCTCCGATTCCAGCACCCATTGAACTTTTAATCAAGCCATTCCGAATTCGTTTTGAGTATCATTTTATGAGCAATCGTCAAACTAATCGTCCAGACAAGCCAGAATATTTCTTCACACAAATTCTTAATTGGGCTAAAGATAATCATCATTTCGTTGGGGAAATTTTTCAAGCACCAGCAACACGAGCATGTGCAACTGATAATGTGAGGCTTGAATTTGTTCGTGGCTTAGTGCAGCTCACAATTGAGAAATTAATTAATGATATAGAGGAAATAAGCTTAGATGAACAGCTTTTTGCTCATTTAATTGATGAAATTTTATCATTTGAACAAGATTTAAAGACGATGCTTCTTTATCCAAATAATATTCCAAGTGCTGTCAATGTCCTGACACAACCTGTATTTTTTATTAAATGGCTAGCATTAGAAGAGAAATTTACATCCGAAAAAATGGACATAATATTCTGTGACGAGAATAATCCATGGTCTATGCTTGATACTTTTGGCCCATCTCACATCATTTCACCATTAACAGCTATGCCGATTACTGTTGAACAGGAACTAGAATTAGAGGAACTGAAAATACCAAAATGTGCTGATCAATTCGTTCGATTATTAGAAGCTATGAAGGAACGATATTGCATTTTACCACAGCCATGTCATCAGCTACAATTCTTAAAACTCCAAATAGATCTTATTGATAGCTTCCGAAGACGATTAGTGCAACTTCATAATACTGGATATGTCAGCACACTCAATGTATTAAATGCGATATTTTATGTGACAGCGGTTCTTAGAGAATGGGGAGAAAATGTTCATTACTTGCATTTACATGCTGCACTTTTAGGTCCGAATGCTGATGAAATATCTTCAGTTTTTGATAAAATTATTAGTGAATTGGATCATTGGGAGAATAAGTTGATTAAGCAGTTATCATCAAGATTTGTGGACGATATAAAATGCAAGACAATGACATATCGACATGATTTATGGGTTTCAATGCCGAAACAGAATCCAAGTGAACCATTCATCATATCACAAAGTGCTGGTGAAATATTTCAAGTCACAATTGCTGTTTTACATGATTTGGAGTCTGCATTATCTACAAGAATATTTAGTTCAACATTAAGACGAATAGCAAAGAAACTTGATGATTACTTTATCGACAGTATGATTATGAACACGAAATTCTCAGAAGGAGGTTCCAATCAATTTAAGTTTGACATTACAAGGAATTTGATTCCATTATTTGGACAATATAGTAAACGGCCTGGGTATTTATTTAAAAATTTATCTGATGCTTGTACTCTTCTATCGCTTCCTTTTGGAACTGCTTTATTGCTTCATCAAACGTTAAAGGCTGGAAATAAAACAACCAGCTCGGAAGAGCTTCAAAAGATGAAAGATGCCTTAAAGGAAGTCGGAATTATTTCTTTACCAATCACGCTGGCTGTTGATGTGCTGGAAAGGCGGACTGATATATGCCTTTAAATTTGATACTTTGCCTATTAAGTTGTGTCAAAAATAAACGTTAATTTTGGCAAATTTAAATAATTTCTTTTATTTACAAAGACTATCAGCTAGTTCAATAAATTAGGTTTTTGATTATTTACAGATAGGCAATAATTAATTTAAGCATCAAAATATGGTCATCGTTAATTTTAACGATCGTTTTTCAAATTTTTTACATAGTTTTCAAATAATTTTTGATCGTTATTTTTTGAATAATTCTTAACCGTTAATCTTGACAAGGATAATAATTTACATTTTTTGACCAGACTGTTTCTCTATCGTCATTGAGGTCATCGTTGAGCTTTTAAAAAGACTCTTCGGACATTTCTTAATATATCCAAGACACTCGTTTATTTCTTTTCCTGTTTTCTCAGCTTCCACGTATTCCTCAAGATGCTCAGAATAAGGAGAAAGTGATGCTCTGCGAATAGATTTAATTTATTAATTGATAGCTTGATTTATTCATTGAGTCAGTCACTTACGTAAAAAATAGCTTTATAAATTCCCCAAACAACCCGAATCGATTCACTGACCGGAATGTATGTATCTCACAAATCCTGTATTATCAATCAAATATTAGAAACTATACGCAACTTAATAAGCACAAATAATAATCAACTTACGTTCTCAAAACACAAGCTCGTCCGTCAAGTCCAAAATTACTTAGAAAATCTTCCACTACTGAGTATAAAATAGCTCGTTCACCTCCATGAAATGCATGCTCGAATGGCAATTTTGGAGGTTCTATGTCATTTGAAACATCACGCTTCCGCCTGTGCTTTAAATATTTGTAGACATAATCGGCAAGTACTTCACCAGCTGTTGTACTCATACCCCGACTCATGCTACGTGCTAATAATGGACCTAAAGTTCCCAAAGGATTTTGATTGTCTGTTAATCCAAGCTTGTCGAAATCAATTGTTAAAGGAACTGATATTGAGATATTCGAGTGGAATCCATCTGGTGGATATCTAATTAATGGCATGGATAGTGTTGGTGCTAAGATTAGTGTTGTTCCTGGTGGCAATGCTGGATTTAAAATGGATTAGATTTAAATTTTGAGATTCAAATTTCAATAATCAAGCCTTACCTAATCGCCCATCGTCAGTAACCCAAATCAGCCTCTTTTGTCTGGAATGTGGCTTTTCAGAGTCTTCATGACTCGTTTCAGTTGCAATAATGTCCACGAAAAATAGGAAGCATGTGAGAAAGTAATAACTTCTTGACATCATTTTTACATTCATTGTCGTTGAACTTGAAAGTAATTCAAAGGAGAATCGAAAATTAATTTTAGGTATCAATCATCTTGTTACTTTATTAAATGGAACTGGTTTCAATTGATTTAATTCAATCACGTCCTGAATTCCGGATACTTTCTTCACAATTCTTAATACTTAAATGTGTAATTTCATTTACAGCCTGCAGTTATTAAGTTGTTAATGAAAAACAATTTTTTTTGGGAACGCGAGAAAACTTTATGGACCGATTTCTGATTGATAATTAAGAGTAATGCCACACAACCTGAATTGAAAAACAATTATCGTCAATAACATTACACGTGATGGATGTACGTAGATGCACAGTAATTAATGAAGATGTGTTTATTGTCTTCATGATAAGACAGTCCATGTTAGGACATTTTTATTTCCGCAAACCCAAATTAAACTCAAAGAATTCTCGTCATGCTTGATAGTGAAAGCCAATCATCTGGTTTAATGACTTATGGGAGCTAATAAAATGAGATGCATTAGATCATAAAATTCTGGTTTAAAGAGTTTTTTCTTCTTAGAAATCGAGAGTCATCTTCACTGCATGCCACATTGGTAATCATTTGGTAAATAGGATTTATAACTAATTACAATCATCAGTATTGCGCACAAATTGTACACATGTCGCCGTTAAAGTATGCCAAAAGTAAAAATGACCGAATTAAAATATCACGCTGACATTACACACCTGTTTTTTTTAATAGGAACTAAAGTATGCAGATGAGATGTGATTAAAATCATCCTTGACCTAACACAAGTCTTGATACTTTTTCATTCATAAGAAATGAGTCATTCAAGTTGTTAATTAACAGTTATTTTGAATTCAAAATTTCAAAAACTGAACTGAATCGAGTTGAATTTTGAACTACTGAACGAACTTATTAGAAAATTCAAAAAATCGTCGACACAGAGATTAATTAAATTAACTTTAAAACAATGGGAAACGGCATCATTTTAGCACTAAAACCTAAAGTAATCCCAAGTCCGAGCCAGGAATCACAATTTAATCCATTATTTGGCTTTGAAAACGGACGAAAACAAAGAGAAATGATAGCAAGTGAAGAAGAAATGATTTCTGCTAAGTTACCTCATGAGAATCGAGATTACTGTGCTCATCTAGCACTTAAATTGATGCAATGTAGGAAGGAAGTATGGCCGTGGTCTTGGAAATGTGCTCCTGAGAAGCACGAATATTTGAGCTGTGAATATGAAGACTGGATCTTAAGGATGAAAGAGTATGAACGAGAACGACGATTGATGGAACGTCGTGAAAGAATAAGGAAGCGAAAAGAGAAGCAAGGTGCTATATAAATAGTAGTTTTTGGATGTAACGAATTGGAAGTATTGAATAAAAATCTTTTAAGTGAATAGTGTCGATTTAAACCAATTTGGCGACATTACTTTCTTTATATTCAGCTATTCGTTTGGAATATAAATTAAGTAATTCATCACTGTAATAATTTCAATCAATTCCGTCGTGAAACTTATTGGTATTCAAAGGATATTCCATATTATAATTAATTGAAATAGAAATTGCATAAAAAATTATTAGTTTTTTGGATGCTTATTTAAAAAGTACGGTGTGAAATGAAACTGAACGTGCATACATGTATTATGAGGATAGAATTCTTAATGTACCTCAGGTTAATCACTTGTGCTGTCAATTTCACTTTCAATATAATTCTAGTTTCCCAGACAGACAGAAATCTCCAGTTGATCTGGTCAGAAGAGAAAAGAAGAAGAAAAACCTGTTGCATTTATCACTAAGATCCACAGTACAACAGCTGAAGGAATCATCAGATAGCAAATCATAACAAAATAGAAGCTAATAGCAAACAAAATAAAAGTAAAAATTATACCGCTTGCATTTAATGCTGCCTGCACCGGTATTTAAAAGAGAATCTTTTAAGGTTTTGCGTGTTCTAGTTACGATTTTGTAGCAAAAACAGGTTCGAATGCAGATTTTAAATAATATAATTAAATGGAATGCTATATGCACCATTAGCTAATTTATCAATTAATGCTTGCTGCATTTCACTAATTTATCACTTTCTCATTCTAATCTCGTGTGTGTCGTCTTCCAAATGTTCATCATTACTTCATAAATATACTCGTGCATCATTATCCACTATCGTTACAGCAATTGACCTGCATATTAGTCAGTCAGTCATATTATTTATTAGAAATCATCACATGTTGATGACAAGATTCACTTTCAACAGTTGCGTACGACATAATTCAAGCTGTTTCTTAATTTTGTACAAGTCTATAACACTGTAAGCACTTTGAAGCGGAATCAAGAATATCGATAACAATCATGCGAATTTATTAATGTGGTTAATATTCCCGAACGTCTTACCTATATAGCCAATAATGTATGGAGTTTTTCAAATACTTGGCTCGCTGATGATTTGTTTTCAAAGGTGATTGATGTATTGAGATTAGTTTGAGTAGTTAACAGTAAGAGACATGAAATACTTAATTAATAATATTTTTTTTTTGGAATTAGTAGAACTTTATAGCACTATGTGTAGACTTCCTTAATCTCCTTTAAATTTATTTTTGTAATTTACATATTTTTTCTTGAGTATTTCTTTCTTCTCTAATTTATAATGCACAGTAATTATAGTTCCTCTATGATAAATTCAATTCTTATCACCTCGAAATCAAGAGTAATACTGAGGAAAAATGCACAGCGATTTGCAATTTTACGCAAAAAGAGAGCGCCAACACATTTTGTGGGGAAGTAAAAGAATGAGAAAAAGAAATGCAATAGAAATGGAAACGAATTATATGCAAACGTCGAAGATGCATATTTGTATAAGCTCTTAATAGCTTTTTATTTAATTAATTTTTTATTCTAGTTTGAAGCAGTCACGTTTTTGAGATCGAGTAAAAAAACGTTACAAGAAATATTTGAAATTTTTCAAGGGGAGTAAAACTATGAAATTCAATGTTTACATTTTGAAGAATAATTTCGCAATTTCTCCAAAATTTAATAAAATAATTAATTCACTTAATTATAGTGCATTAAAATAGATACTGTTTAATTCAGAAGAAGTAGAATTAAGTGAGTTTTGTGGAGTCATTGTCGGTTTGTTACAGTGTGCATTAATCCCCCTAAAAATCTGATTGTATTATTTGAAGAAAGCAAAACATAAGAATTGAAAATTTATAAAAATCATCAATTTTCCTATTAAATAGGTCTTATTTTTCAATAATACTAGGTAATTATAATTCTTTGTACATTTAACTATCATAATACAGTGAAAGTAGGAAGATGAGACATCAATTTCATGATAAATTCTTCACTATAAAAATTGGGCAATTAAATTAAAGAAATTGATCTGTCAAAAGTGAATTTTGTGACTCATTTTTCGTTATCATTATCTAATAAGGAGAGTTTGATTTCACTGGATTAGGAATTGCTTCCTAAATTCCAATTGATAATTTTTGAGTCAACAAACAAAGAGAAGAGAAGCTTGAAAGGGTCAGATTATATTTACTAAATTGAAATTGTTGTTGTCTTTCTTTTCATTTAAACTGATGTGCTGTGCTGTATATGCTGTACTGATTTCAGAATTCCACGCAATGATAAATAATGGCATCTGCCAAACTACATGAAAATGTCGAACTTGAAAGCTTTCTGGTTACCAAACATTCAGCTTGGAAGGGAAAGTACAAGCGAATTTTAACGATTGGTAGTCAAGGAATCGCGACTTATAATCCTGACAAATTCGATTTGACGAATAGATGGCCTTATCAGGATGTGATAAGCGTTGCTCCCAACAAAAATGGAAGTGTAAGTTGATATGATTCACAATACTCGACCGAGATTTATTAATTATTTAATTCTTTGTTTGTAGAATTCCAACGAGTTCATAATTACGCTTAAAAAGGAGAAGAAGATTGATACAATTAGGTTCTCGTCGGAATTTAGGAATGATGTTCTCACTGCTTTATTAAAGTTTCATAAAGAGTTTGCTGAACGTCCACGACATGGACAGAGATTTAATGCTAGAAAGCATCATTGGTCAGGCGTAAAATTACCAGTTACTCTTGAAGTCACTCCATGTTCCTTAGATCAATTAGATCCAGCGACAAATACGATTTTCGCAAGTTACAATTATAAAGATATTGACGGCATTATAGGTATACAAATCATTTATAATTTATGCATGTTTCCAACAATGTTTTTTATTGATTTTTATGCATTTTTCATACATGCACAGGCATTCAAGATGTTGAAGGTGGAATTGTTCTCGCGTATGGTGGACACAGTAGATTACATTTATTCATGGCACTTAATCATCATGAAATTATACAAAATATTGTCCAACAAAGTAATCAGTTTTTGGCATTAGACATCAAAGTTCTTCCCACTCAAATTACTTTAAATCAATTCGAGCGTGAACGTTTTGGCGAATTTCAGAGTGATTTACATCAAACGTCATTGTCTGAATTTACTGTGAGGAAAATATCACCGCGTCATATCGAACCACCAAAAAGATTCTTATGTTTAACTGAAACCACTTTACTTGAACGAGATCCACAAACTTACAATATATGCACGTTGAGACCATTAAAAGAAATCTTTGCATTAACTCGTAATTCCTCAAACATTCAAGTGTTCGGAATTGAATATAAGAATGGTGACATTCGGACTTATTCAACAAATGATCGAGATTCACTTCTTGCAACTCTTCTCGATGCCGTCAGAAGCTCAGGAAATATGGATGTTCATGTACGATCGGCAAATTCTGAACGTAGCAAACGAGTCGTTCCATTACATACATCCGTGGACGAAGAGACTGAAGCAAATTTATTAAAATTTGTCATGAACTTTTATCAATATCCAATAAAACGCACAGAAGTCATGGATCGATTCAACGCCAACATTCCGTATAGTGGATTAAATTATTCTGTGTCTCAAGATGTTAGTACTTTTCATTTCGTACTCAATTTTGTTTATAGAACATTTTCTGTAATTCAATATTTTTATTTACTTATGTTTTTTTTACTGTGGCTGGTGCATTTTTGCGAAATACTCATATTCGTTTCTCATGAGATAGACTGACAGTCTTTCATTGTTCTGACTGATCTGTTTTCTATGTACTTAGTTTTAAAAATTAGATCATGCAGAACAACTAGCCTAATTTTCTTCATAAGCCTGTGTTTGGTGGGCTTATAATAGGAAAAAACTGTTTTTTCGTTCAGTAATCTCCTACTTTATTTCATTTGGGTTCATTCAAATTATTGAAAGCCGTTATAATTTTATTATTAAACAATTATTAACAAAAGTGCGCTATAGTAATACAATCTCCTAAACATACAGCATTAATAACAATTATCTTTTCAATTTCAGACATTATTTGCTGAGAATAAAGAAAGATTAATCACGGCTGCTTTGCAAGCACTTTCAGCAAAAGACACAGATCCAAATGCACTGCAATTAACGAATTTAGAATTGGAGTCGAGCTTTCATGTTTTGAGGAGATTATTAGCTAGTAAAGTTGGATTTGCTGCTTTTACAAACTTGACAGGTTTCCGCGAATCGATGGGAACAAAAGTAGTGAATTCATTAAAGAGAAATGACTTGGCTGTAACGTATGCTGCCATTGATATGGTTAATTCATTAATGCACTCTATGCATTCTGATTATGATCTAAAGCAAGAGCAATTAAACAAATCATCATTGCTTCAATCAAAGCCATTTTTAGAGAGTTTATTAGACATGTGGACACAACATATAACACTTGGAAGTGGTGCTTTAGTAATATCAGCTATGCTTGATTTTCTTACATTTTCTTTATGCGTCCCATATTCGGAGACAACTGAAGGTAAACAATTTGATATTCTTCTTGAAATGGTTGCATCACGAGGACGTTATGTCTATAAGCTATTTCAACATCCTTCGTTGGCAATTGTCAAAGGAGCTGGTTTAATAATGAAGGCATTAATTGAAGAGGGAGATGTGACAGTTGCGAAACAAATGCAAATACTGGCATTAGACGAGGCTGCATTATGCAGACACTTACTTATTGCATTATATACGCCTTCAAATGATTCCACAATGGCGACTCATCGACAGATATCAAAACAATTGATTAATTTATGGGTGAATGAGAACGATGATGCATTAGCACTGCTTGCTAGAATTTTCCCTCAAGGTCTCTTAATGTTCCTCGAGTCTAAAGATGCTGTTCCAAAAGAGGCAGAAGAAGCGGATAAAGTTAATTTCCGTGATAATCTTAAGTTAGCATCACAACATTCCAGTGGCAAGAACGTCCGATTAAATTATCTAATTGAGAAACATTTGGAAGGAATTAAGCATTGGGGTATGTCCTTATTTGATTTGGAGAAACTTCAGCAACAACAGAAGCTTCAAAATCGTCCAGTTGTATTGAGAAATCGTCGTCAACGAAAAAGAAAAGGAGATGGAGTATTCAACTTGCCATTATTCTTCTTTCAGTTCCATAAAAATCACAATATGCCTAATTTAATTTGGAATCATAAGACGAGAGAAGAACTGAGAAGTGCATTAGAAAATGAGTTAAGACAATTTCAGACAGATAAAGATTTATCAGGAAATATGCTCGTTGCATGGAATTTCGAAGAGTTTGAAGTCAAATATAATTGTTTAGCTGATGAGATCAGAATTGGAGATTTTTACATTAGAATGTTACTTGAGAATGAAGATTGGCCACATAATTTAATTAAGAATCCAATAGAATTGTTTAATGCAATTTATCGTAAAGTTCTCGCCCGAAATCGTGTTAATGATGATCAAATGACAATAGTAGCATTGCAGGCACTAGCAAAAGTTTATCAAAAGTATCATGAAGAGATAGGATATTTTAGTGATATAACATACATTCTATTAATGTTGGACAAAACATTATCGCCATCGTTACGAGATGCATTGATAGGCTTTATAAAATGTCTTGTGTCACACAAGGCAAATTGCCGTCCTCTATTGGATTATATAAGTTGCTTAATTGACCTTATTACATTATCGCATTTACATAAGGGAAATGTTGTTCCTAATACGAAGACAAATGTAATTGATTGTGGTGATATGAAGATTATTGAGGAGAAGGATTGGTATTATAATATCGAAAAAGATAAAGAAAATGAGAAGCCAGAAAGGTGTGGACCTGTAACCTTTTCGGATGTAAAATCACTTTACAGTAAGGGCATTATATCACCACGAACACGTTTATGGGCAATTGGAATGGATGGATGGAGATCATTGCAACAAATTCCACAATTAAAATGGTGCTTAATGGCAAAAGGTCAACCTTTATTAAATGAGATTGATTTGTCAACAGAAATATTAGAAATTCTGATAAAATGTACTAGTTTCTTTCCAAGTCGTGCACGTGATGGCGAAGCTGTATTAGTTCCTGGTCCGAGAATCTCTCGACGACTCTCTGAATTCATTTGTTTGCCACATATTGTTCAAGTATGCTTAACACATGATCCACGACTCGTTGAGCGTGTAGCATCACTTTTATGTCAAATCATGTGCGATAATCCTGAAATAACAAAAGTCTATCTAACTGGAGTATTTTATTTCATGCTAATGTACACGGGCAATAACATATTACCCATTGTGAAGTTTCTCAAGATGACTCATATGAAACAAGCATTTCGTAGTGATGACTCTTCAACGTCCGACATAATGCATCGTAGTATATTAGGTCAAATGTTGCCCGAAGCCATGGTGTGCTTCTTGGAGAATTACTCAGCTGAAAAGTTTGCAGAAATTTTTCTCGGTGAATTCGATACGCCTGAAGTCATTTGGAGCTCAGAGATGCGACGGATGTTAATTGAAAAAATTTCAGCACATATTGGTGATTTTATACCGCGCTTAAAGGGACACACAATGGCTAGATATCCATACTTGGCAATTCCCGTTATTAGCTATCCACAACTTGAGCGAGAACTTTTCTGCCATATCTACTATCTTCGACACTTGTGTGATACTCAAAAGTTTCCGAATTGGCCAATTCAGAATCCTGTTTTATTGCTGAAGCATACACTCGATGCATGGCGAAAAGAAGTAGAAAAGAAACCGCCACAAATGACTGTAAAGCAAGCATATGAAAATCTCGGTATTGATATAGAAAAACATCCACAGCCGGAGGAAGCTTTAATACGTAAAAGTTATTATCGTCTCGCTCAACAATATCATCCTGATAAGAATCCAAAAGGCAAAGACATTTTTATGCGCGTTAATCAAGCTTATGAATTTTTATGCTCTCGAACATCGTGGACGACAGACGGTCCAAATCCACACAACATATTCCTCATTCTTAAAACGCAAAGTATTCTCTTCGATCGTTATGCACGAGAATTGAAGCCATACAAATATGCTGGATATTCACAATTAATTGCAACAATAAAACTCGAAACAAAAGACGAACAGCTATTCTCAAAAGCTGTTCCATTATTGAATGCTGCATCAGAATTGTGCTATCATACGGTTCATTGTTCGTCACTTAATGCCGAAGAGTTGAGACGAGAGGGCGGATTAGATGCTCTACTTGATGCATACTCAAGATGTGTCTCAATCATGAGTTTAGACTCAAATCCTTCGGATTTGCATTACCAAATTATATCAAACGTCACAAAATGCTTTGAAGTTGCGTGCACGTTCGAGAAATGCAAGGAGAAAATTATTGAGCTGCCGGAACTGATTGTCGATGTTTGTCGTATTGTGTACTTTAAGGTAAGCTATGCGTGCAATCTTTGATTATAAATCCATATTTCCTTCTATTTTGCTCCTCGTTTCTTTCACATTTTTTTTTTGACATATATGTCTAATTATAAAATTTATTGTTCTACATATTTCACTATTTACCTCTCATATCTATCATATATCTCCCCCTTTATTTCACATCCATTATTGTTATTTAATTTATCGAAGCATGACGAATATTTATGGACCCACTTCCTTGCGTGAAACTCTATGACTGTCTATCTATCATAGACATACAGACACAGACAGCTTATATCGTTTTTTAATTGTACTTATTTACATAGCAATCAGTCGGTTCTCGACGTAATATTGTCGCTTGAAAGACTTTTTCTTTACGATTATGATTATTATTATTCTGAATTCTTCTTTATTTTCTTTTACAGCACCCTCTCTCCATTAATTTGGTCACGAGTCTCGCTGCAAATAACTACCAGCTGCAATGTGATCTCATCCGGAACGGTGTGCTTTGGTCGATACTACTCTTTATGTTTGAATATGATTATACTCTTGAGGAAAGCGGTGTGGAAATTGAGGAGAAAAGTAATAAGCAGGTAAAGTGGACGAACATTAAAATTAAAGCCTAGTAGATTACAATTTCATTAACCGCGCAAAAATTTCAATTAATTTTTGATTGGGGAAGTTTATTCGTTCCTATTTAGCTATTTACATAGATTGTTCATTAAGTGCGGCGAAGAAATTGCCTTTCGAACCCAAGTTCAAGTTTAAGTAAATTGAATCTCATTAACAAATTGGACAAATGCTGTTCTATGTGCTGCTCACCAGCCAGCATTTATTATTATAGTCTTTACCGAATAACAATGAGTTTGATGACATGAAAGAAACAGAGACAGAATAATTGAATCAACCATTTAAATTTATAAATGTATACATGCTTACTGTCCATTATTAATGAAAATTTTCGTTGAAAGTTCCAAGAATTTCTAATTTACATTAATTCAATTCGAGTGTCATAAATTAATTAATGCTTGAATTAAAGTTATAAAAAATTATTATTATTAGATGCATTCGTCCGGAAACTGTCTAATGAAAGCTTAAGTATTTTATATATGATTATAAGAAGCATTTAAGAGGGTTTAATTAATCACGAGGTTAATATCAAACAATTTTCAATTTGTTCCGCCATGATCACACTAAATTTAATAAAAGGATTATATTATATATATTAATTAATCACGAGATGTTGCATTTGTCATTTTATTAGTCTGTGAATTAAAATACAATTTCTTGGGAATTTAATAATTTCATTAAGGCACTAATGGTTCCTTGGTTGTTTAAAGCAGTTTAAGAAACAATGCGAAAATCAATTAAACCTTCAGTAAGTTAAAGCTCAATCTAGAATTCAATAGTTAAATCCCTGGATTTATTTTTTAATCGGGCTTGATTCACTTAAATCCGAATTTTCTAAATTCTAAACGAAAATTAAAGACTTTCCTAGTCAACTTTAATGCCATGAACTTTATGTAATAATCACATAATCAACATTCTTATTAAATTAGACAAAAATCCTCATGTGTAGCATACAAATGTCATCACACACGTACGTCAAAAGTCTATTCATGTAGAAATGATAATTCCATATTTTATTGTATGTCAAAAATATTCTTATGAAAATAAGAGTCTTCCGTAATCATGCTTTATTGGTTCCAATAGTTATGGAAACTATTTCTGATATTTTAATTCCACTTGAATTCCAAAACATTATTCATGAATTTATATTGTTATCCAATTTATTCTTAAGAAAATCTTTCTGTCCCGTAAAGACTCTTGATGCTAGCCTTTTCATCATCACACAGATTTCTTCATTCTTTTCAACATTACTCAAGGATGAATAAGTTCCGAGAAGATGAAGAAAGAAAGAGAAACTACCTCTCATTGAGTCACTCATTTCATTATTATATTCACACCGTTTTCACGTGTGAATCTATTGGTTTTGTTCAGATTGAAAAATCAGTTTTTCACATTTTGTGAGAAAACGAAGCAAAATTGGTTATAAAAGGTCCGAGAAGAAAAGTTTGTGTCTGAAATTTTACATCATTTTCAAAAAACAGATTTCAAATTGGTTTCGGCATTGCTGAGAAAATCGCAAAATACGCTTTCTGTAAGCAAGCAAACAAGCAAGTTAATCAGCAAGAAATCTCAATAAGGGGCCGTTCACTTATTACGTTCGCACTTTAGGGGGGAGGGGGGTTTGAAAAATTGTAACAAAATGTATTGTCATATAAAGTAACAAATCAATAGAAAACTGGTTTACAAGACTTTAAAATACAATCATAATTTGTGAAAATTTTCAAAATTAAATCAATCATAAGTTTAAAAGTAAATGTCTCTAAATCTGTCATTCATATGATGATTAATATGATCCCATCATTGTGATATTTACATTCAAAGATGATTGAATTTTCCAAAATTCGATCGGGCATATTTTTCTTGGCATTTTTGAATTTTCTTCAAAAAAAAAAAACAAATTTTTGCTTTATATCTCAATCCAATAATTCATGAGAATACTAATAGTATCAATCAAAACCTGACCTATTTAGCTGTACAGTATTTTGTTGTTTAAGAAATAAAATACAAAAGAACTTTAACCGTTTTTTTAGAATAATAAATTATCAAAAAAAATAAATTACGAACGTTCAGGGGGGGGGGGGGGGGGGGGGGGGGTTGTGAGTTGTAACAAAGAGGGAGGGGGGGGGTGTAAAAAATCGTTTTTTTGCGTAACGTAATAAGTGAACGGCCCCTAACGAGACATCGTAGAGACTTCTAGTTTTTTACATTTGATCCGTGCTGCTCTATAGAAGAGCTGTATTGTTTTTGAGCAAGGTAGGAACAGCCGTTGCTTCAGAAAAAGCAAAACACTTTCCTTTCTTACGAATTTTTTAAAACAAAAGTTGACTGTGATTTTTATATAATTAAACTTTGGATGAAAAATAAATTTAAAAACTTTTAAATAATGTTCGTTAAGCTTTATACCTTCAAACTTATGCTGAGCGAAGCTCAGTTGACTTATCAAGCTTCATACCTTCATACTTACGCTGGGCAAATCTTGGTCTATATATAAGACTTTTGATGCTACGGTGTGAATATAATCCGCATTGGGTTTCTACCCGATACACTAGTTTTTTTGGGTTGTTGGATGACATCTAAAAATTCCACTTTTCAATATTATCACATTAAGTTTGAGATGCTTGCCTTATTTATGCTGCATCATACCACATTTCATTTCCTTACATTCTATTGGATAGATGGATGGATGGATATATGGTTTGTAGCTGCTCTATTGTACTCACATGAATTTGAAATATTTTCTTAATATTATGTTTATTACTTTACAATCACACGAAATATCATCGTGGGGTTTGTTGATAATTTCTCTATCCTTGCTTCCTTCTTGTTCATCCACATTTGATGTCATGCGATAACATGAACAATACATGAATCATTTGACACTATTTGAATCATACTTGTCGTATCGGTCTCTTGCAAATTCTTGCAGCTACTACATTATGATTATATATATGTATGTATGTTCGTCTTTGGCTTGAAATTTAAAAACTTTATTTCCTTCCTAAAAATTTTGCATTATAACGCAAATTTCAGATTCAAACGAGGTTCAGTCAAAATTCAAATAATTAAAAGTCGTTATTTTTCAAATATTTTTAATCGTTATTCATAATTGGAAATGCGCTCTCGTCACTAGCTCGTGACCATGTTTAAAGTAATTTTGGGATCTACTCATTCACTTTATTTTCTTACAATGAAGTTTGCAAGTTTTTCTTACTCATGAAAATGGAAAAACTAAAAAAGTTTTGAATAAGAAAAGAAATTTTCCTCTCCTTTTTATTCCTTGTCTCTATGTTATGTTCAGTTCAGTTCAGTACAGTGAAAAAGTTCTGTGAATGAAAAATGAGAAACTTACGGTGCTGCTGAAAGTTGTGGCACTAATGCTTTTTAACAATTTCTTCCTCATATAAAATATTTTTTCAACAATTTTTCATTCTTTCTTCAATTCCCTGCAGCAAGTTGCGAATAATCTTGCAAAATCTTCTGTGATTGCATGTGTGGCACTTTCTGGATATAATGTGGTATTTAAAGCGGAAGAGAAGGAAATTGAAGAACCGACCGAGTCATCTGAGACATCATCATCATCAACAACGCCAACAACAACGACTACAGAACGTCCAAAGGAGATACAGGGCAAGACAGAATATGTTGGAACGACACAGCAAGCATCCAACATGTATACATCAAATGCATCGAATATTTTACAAAATAATCAGAGTTTGGCAGTGGCTGGAAAGAATGAGAATCCACCGTCGCCAGGTGAGGATGCTGTAAGCGAGAATGAATCAAATGGCAAGACTGTATCAAAGAGCTTTAGTAAATACACTGTTAGTGGAACGGCAAAGAATATTGTTGTCAAGAGTATTTTAGATATCCTTTTAACACCATTCATTTCAAATAAGCTCGCCGTCGATGCTGAGCATGAAGTTTTAAAAATATTGACCCAAAATACACGTAATCCATATTTGATTTGGGATAATGCAACACGATCACAATTATTAGATTTCCTCGAGCATCAACGTCAGAATAGCTCTAAGGAACAATATTCAGACATAACTGATATTTATAATACAATATCAAAATTCATTTATGATGCAACGCGTGACGAGCTTAAAATTGGCGGTGTTTATATTCGTATTTATAATGAGATGCCCACATTTCCTATCCAAAATCCAAAGATGTTTGTGCTCGATTTATTGGAATATTTGAAACAAGCTCACATGTATTTAAATGGCAAGAAAATCATAAATAATCAACAGCCATTTAATCAGACAAGTCCACAAAAATTACCTGGACAGTTACCAAAGCCATTAATTCCAACGCCCGTGAAGAATCCAAATAATCAACAGAATATTGACAACATCCTCAATGACTATAATCGATCAAAGATTAAGCATCAGTTGGAAAAGAATGAAAATGGAACATCCAAAATTAATTATGATTTCGCGAGTGATCAAAAGTTTGTGGACCATCTTATAATGACATTGAATTCACTCGTTTCTGTGATAAAGCTCAATCCAAACGTTGAGTTACAGTGCATTGGGAATTTTGATATCTTATTTGGATTGCTAAATACGAATATTAAGGAGCAGGTATGCTAATTTTATTTCATATCAGTCAACTTCCATCTCATCTCGTCTCATTTCATCTTGAATAGCTTGAAAATTAACATATTTAATTAATTATTTTTAATAGAATCAAACAATCAAGACATTGGCATTGGAGGTAATCTCACTGCTGTCAAGAAATAAGGAATGTGTAACAGAAATATCAGCGTGTGAAATTTTGGGACAATTCTTGCGAATAATGAAGGACGACGATTTCCAAAAGCAACGAGTTCTAGATACACTATCGGGATTAACGAATGCTCCGCAATTAGTGAAAGAAGCTCACTCAAAAGGTAATTTATTCTATTTGCTATCCTTAGAATGCTACTGGATGCATTTTGTCTGCTATCTGATTTTTTAATGGATTTTTAAAGTTTGAATTTTTCGGGTTATTTTGAATATTTTATGACCGTTAATTTTCAAATAAAATGCGTTCCAATTAGCCATTAGAGACCACCTCCATACTAGAATAATTTAAATTAGCATAAAGTAATTACACATCTTTTTATTTCATTATTATTATTGCTCATTTAAATATTTAAACTCTCACACATATTAAATTATTTTATATTATCTTTTTGTATCTACACCAAAAAATTAAAAACAGGCGTCGTTATCTACCTTCTTGATCAATTTTGCAATTCAAATAACGGTCAGATTCGTGAAACAAGTTCCGAATTATTAGCAAAGATGACGGCTGATAAATTAAGTGGTCCGAAAATCAGAATTACGGTCCAAAAGTTTCTGCCGGCAGTTTTTCTTGATGCCATGATTGATTCACCGTCGATTGCTGTTCAGATGTTTGAGAGTGAACATGAACACCCGGAATTAATATGGAATGAAAAAGTACGTAATCGAGTCTCGCAAATTGTAAGAAGAATGGCTGAAGACTTTTCACAGAAACAACAAACCAGTCCAGAATATCAATGGAAAGATCCAGACATGCTTCAAGAAATCGCAACAAATGAACTTGTCGTTTCCGGCGTTTATCTACGTCTTTATGCTTCAAATCCTGGCTGGACATTGCGCAAACCACGTCAATTCTTATCAGATTTATTGGACTTTATAGTCGAGAATGCAACGCGTCCAGGCACGTCGAAAGATATTTTAGATACATCAACATCAGCACTTGTTGGACTTTTAAATACTTCACCGCATTTAGCTGATGCAGTTCCTGTTCTCGGACATATTCCCAAATTATTTAGACAACTCATTGTTCAGCCAAAAAGCACATTGCCAGTTATTCATCAGTTGGCTTTATCAGAGGTAAAAATTATCTATATATGATGTCTGTAGACGAATTAGAAGGTGAAAAGGGATGATAAATTATGAACAATTCTCATTTGCCTGCCTTTCATCCATGCTCATTTCTTTACTCATTCACTTATTTATTCACTCATTCGCAGGTTTGTGTAGCTGCAATAGCTCAAACGGAATGCATTTTGTCGCTTAAAAAATGCATGGAGAATGAGAAAGACCTGATTGCAACATGCTGTGAGACGTTAACGAGATTATTTAAATGTCAACATGTAAGTACAGAGGAATAAAAAAAATAACAACCTCGATGCTCATATTCTTGCCTTGCCAGACTATCCCCCCATAACTCCTTGTCTCTTTTATTTTTTTGTTATGCTGCATAAAACGATAATTGTCATGTTGTGTGAACGGGTTATGCTGACTAATTCTATTATCTTTCGTTATGACAGGATTCTTTAGTTCGTCAATCGTTGGAATGCATGTTGATACAATATTTACTCAATTTACTCAAATCTCGTGCAAATTTGACCAATAATCCTGCAACAGTTATTGCACAGATTGTGTCGGCATTGAAAACAATGGCTCAAAATCTGAATTATGGTGACCAAGTTTTGCACATTCTAAATTCGGATCCTATTTGGGCGGAATTCAAGGATCAAAATCACGATTTGTTCATAATGGACACGCATAAGAGAGGCATGATTACTGGTAAGTATAAAGCTATAATTAATCAATCAATGAATTTGTGACTGACGAAAATCTGCTTGTTTACACAGCGGGAACATCTAATACAATTGCTGGTTATTTGACACAAGCACCGAATAAAAAGATTGAAGTTGTCATGACTCCGCCACCGATAGATCGAGACGATGTTACAGGATATCCAACTGAGGAACCATAATAAAATTTCTCACACTTGAGCATGAAAAGTGCTTGAAGGCATTTTCTTTATTAAAAGGAATTTTTTGATGATTTGAACAAAAACAACACGTAATAAATGTTAAGACGTATCCAGCAGTAGCCAAAAGCGTATTTTTGGTGGCTATATCAATTTTTAAAGTTAATTATCAACGGTTTTCTTGAGATTCAAAATTCGTAGCGATTTTTAAAATTTGTAACGGATTTTTGAGATTCAAATGAACTGAAAAGAAATGAACTTTCCGTTAATTCATCCAAATCAGGCTAAATGCTTCATTAACAGCACATTCGCTGGTCAAAAATGCGTAATTAATGGATATAAAAAAAGAGAAAATAAAGGCCACAGAATTGAGAGTTATAAAAGAATTCGTAAAATTAATGCAATTAAACTAAAATTACGTACTACTTCTCATCCACATCATCCTTACACATTATCATTACACATACACGGCAAGTCTGAGTTTAGAGAAATGAAAAATAAAGTTTAAAAACAAAAAAATCTTTTAAATTGACACGCAAAAAATATGAAAAATAAATTATAGCGAAATATTTAAATAAAATATACATCAGAGTCAGTCGTACAGGAAGACATGATTATAATAAACAGTTTGTATATTTTTTTGTGAGGCGTGATATCATCAAAAACAACCAATTTATGATGTACGCGAAAAATATTCATTTTTTCTTACTTTAAGTTTTTTGCTTATTAAAATGAAAACTATAAAACTCATATTTAAAATTTAATTACCTATATATTACAGCTGGAAAAAAATTATATGTTATTATGATTAATAATTTTCATTCTACAGTATGTGATACAAAAAATTGCTACTATACATACACCATAAAAAAACATATTATCAAAATATTGTCTCTTTTTTGAATAAAAGATATAAAAAAATTAAAAAAATTAAACGATTTTTTCTTTGCTAAAAACTTGTTATATTTTTCTGCAGGTAATTTGATATTCTCTCTTTTAAGTTATAATTTATACAAACATATTTTCGTTACTAGAGTCTCAAAGTCGTCTTTTAAGTAGCACAAAATAATATGATTTATAGCAGCAAACTCTAATTTTAATTTATAACGGATACTGAAAATTCAATTTTTAACGATAATTTTGAATTCAAATTTTACTTGTATCTTTTCCCATAAGCGAATTCAAAAGAAGCAAAAATTTAAAAAAAAGAAGTCGGTTTCCATCGCATGCACACAGTAAGTATGTAATTATTTAATATCTCTTCGTCGTCTAAAATTACCCTTCATTTTCAAATTTGCAAAATTAATTCCCAAAAGAGCTGAAATTCTCGAGATAATTTGCAATTCGTGGAATCCCCAATTCCTACCTTAATTTCCTCTTTCTTTTTCCTATATTTTTTATGAATAATATATTAATGTATATACACAGATTTATCATCGTCATCATTTTCTGCGAACTAAAGAAGTTTACAAGGGAAAGCCAACTTTTAGTAAGCTGACAAGAATTTCATTGCTGTGCTCTTTTGCATAATTCGTGAGGTTGTTCATGATAAAAGGGCGTCGAAATGAATTACATTTAATATTAAGAAGCTAATATGAGGAACGTGTATAGCAAGCGTACACTATGTTTAGCGCATATTCAATAATAATAAGCGAGCTCATGACGATCATTATTAATTATTCATAATAGTGTAATGCGAACTAATTCGATGATTTTCAACTCCCACCTATCTACCTGCCTTTGGATTGCATGCTTATAATAATCATTCAATTTAATAGTGGTGTTTAACATATCATTTAGACGATATTTTGATGATAAACGACGTAGGTGACATTTTTATAATAATAGTGTTAAATACCCCATTTTAGTGACTTTGATGATGCATTACAAATTTATGGCTTTATGGCGTTATGGCTTGCTTGACAAAATTCATTAAAAACATTATCAACCTTCCAAACTTGCTGAAGTAAGCATAAATGAATTAAATTAATACTTAACAGAATTAGTCAGAATTGAATACAAAATCGCGAATTATACACGCCAAAAATTGTCATACATAAGTTCTACATAATTATCATATATTTCATGAATAATAAACGAGGAGGTAGATAAGTAAACAGAATTTTAATAAGCAATACCAAAGAGTTTTGTATCCTTGGAAATTTTATTATTGTATTATTGAGCGAATATGAGCGGTTCATGTATATATATATTTCGCAAATATGCACGCTTATCTTTCATTTTTATTGTGCACGAAATATGATATGTAAGAATTCAGCTCTTACCGTGATAAAAAGAAAGAAAGCAAAAAGACTTGCCTCAAAAAGAAAGAAAAAAGCCTCAAATTTGTTTAGATAGAAAGAAATGCGATAAATATTGAAAGCGACTTTAATAAATACAAAAGAATTGACTCAATGACATTTTAAAATGTTTATAATATCGTCTTGTGCCATGAAGTCTCATTCCATCAAATATACACAAATAATGATAATCTGTGCGATTATCAAATATAAAACCGTTAGATTCAACCAAAAATTTACCGCCATTTTTGTTTTCCACTTGAAAATTGTTCTTCTAAAATTTCAACTTATTTTATGCTTAAACTTTGTTTTGGTTGTTTCAATTGATCAAAAAAGATGGCAACAAAGCTTCAACTACTTTAGAATGTATCAATTTGAGCTTAAACTTGTCCAATTTTTAAAAAAGTTTCATTAAAAAGTCATTGCTTACATCTGTAAAAATTAAAATCCGAAAAACACGACTTACTATCTAAGAAGATGTTAAACATTTAAACTACCAGCTATTTTTTGATTTAAGGTTTTAAAAACAAATTAAAGCAAATGTAGTGTTTGCCTGAAGATTTCGCAAAAATCTTCCATGAAGCACTACGGTCTCAAAAAAAAAGTTAATGCAAAGCGCCATAACTTCCGCCCCACTAGACAAAAAGGGTTAAATTTTGCCATATAAATCATTACTTTTGGATAATACGGCTGACCTGTAGGTTGGGTGACAAAATTTGAACGACAGAAAGAAACACCTTCCGTGATCCACGCGGAAGCTAATATATATAATATCGATATTTTTCTTAAAAAGCCTACTATGATCAAAACCAAAAATGCTTTAAATTGCATTTTAAAACATATCTTGGCATTATAAATGATAAAGAATGTTAAAATTGACAAAAAATCGATATTTTTTGAAAAATGCCTACTATGATCAAAACCAAAAATGCTTTAAATTGCATTTTAAAATATATCTAGGTTTTATAAATGATAAAAAATGCTAAAATTGACAAAAAATCGATATTTTTTGGAAATAGCCTGCTATGATCAAAACCAAAAATGCTTTAAATTGCATTTTAAAACATATCTAGGTTTTATAAATGAAAAAATATGATAAAATTGACAAAAAATCGATATTTTTTGGAAATAGCCTACTATGATCAAAACCAAAAATGCTTTAAATTGCATTTTAAAACATATCTAGGTTTTATAAATGATAAAAAATGCTAAAATTGACAAAAAATCGATATTTTTTGGAAATAGCCTACTTTGATCAAAACCAAAAATGCTTTAAATTGCATTTTAAAACATATCTAGGTTTTATAAATGATAAAAAATGCTAAAATTGACAAAAAATCGATATTTTTTGGAAATAGCCTGCTATGATCGAAACCAAAAATGCTTTAAATTGCATTTTAAAATATATCTAGGTTTTATAAATGATAAAAAATGTTAAAATTGACAAAAAATCAATATTTTTTGAAAATAGCCTGCTATGATCGAAACCAAAAATGCTTTAAATTGCATTTTAAAACATATCTTTGCATTATAAATGATAAAGAATGATAAAATTGACAAAAAATCGATATTTTTTGGAAAAAGCCTACTATGATCAAAACCAAAACAGCTTTAAATTGCATTTTAAAACATATCTAGGTTTTATAAATAATAAAAAATGCTAAAATTGAAAAAAAATCAATATTTTTTGAAAATAGCCTGCTATGATCAAAACCAAAAAAGCTTTAAATTGCATTTTAAAACATATCTTTGCATTACAAATGATAAACAATGATAAAATTGACAAAAAATCGATATTTTTTGGAAATAGCCTGCTATGATCGAAACCAAAAATGCTTTAAATTGCATTTTAAAACATATCTAGGTTTTATAAATGATAAAAAATGCTAAAATTGACAAAAAATCGATATTTTTTGGAAATAGCCTACTATGATCAAAACCAAAAATGCTTTAAATTGCATTTTAAAATATATCTAGGTTTTATAAATGATAAAAAATGCTAAAATTGACAAAAAATCGATATTTTTTGGAAATAGCCTACTATGATCAAAACCAAAAATGCTTTAAATTGCATTTTAAAATATATCTAGGTTTTATAAATGATAAAAAATGCTAAAATTGACAAAAAATCGATATTTTTTGGAAATAGCCTGCTATGATCAAAACCAAAAATGCTTTAAATTGCATTTTAAAACATATCTAGGTTTTATAAATGATAAAAAATGCTAAAATTGACAAAAAATCGATATTTTTTGGAAATAGCCTGCTATGATCAAAACCAAAAATGCTTTAAATTGCATTTTAAAATATATCTAGGTTTTATAAATGATAAAAAATGCTAAAATTGACAAAAAATCGATATTTTTTGGAAATAGCCTACTATGATCAAAACCAAAAATGCTTTAAATTGCATTTTAAAACATATCTAGGTTTTATAAATGATAAAAAATTCTAAAATTGACAAAAAATCGATATTTTTTGGAAATAGCCTACTATGATCAAAACCAAAAATGCTTTAAATTGCATTTTAAAACATATCTAGGTTTAATAAATGATAAAAAATTCTAAAATTGACAAAAAATCGATATTTTTTGGAAATAGCCTACTATGATCAAAACCAAAAATGCTTTAAATTGCATTTTAAAACATATCTAGGTTTTATAAATGATAGAGAATGCTAAAATTGACAAAAAATCGATATTTTTTGAAAATAGCCTACTATGATCAAAACCAAAAATGCTTTAAATTGCATTTTAAAACATATCTAGGTTTTATAAATGATAAAAAATTCTAAAATTGACAAAAAAATCGATATTTTTTGGAAATAGCCTACTATGATCAAAACCAAAAATGCTTTAAATTGCATTTTAAAACATATCTAGGTTTTATAAATGATAAAAAATGCTAAAATTGACAAAAAATCGATATTTTTTGGAAATAGCCTACTATGATCGAAACTAAAAATGCTTTAAATTGCATTTTAAAATATATCTAGGTTTTATAAATGATAAAAAATGATAAAATTGACAAAGAATCGATATTTTTTGGAAATAGCCTACTATGATCGAAACCAAAAATGCTTTAAATTGCATTTTAAAACATATCTAGGTTTTATAAATGAAAAAATATGATAAAATTGACAAAAAATCGATATTTTTTGGAAATAGCCTACTATGATCGAAACCAAAAATGCTTTAAATTGCATTTTAAAACATATCTAGGTTTTATAAATGAAAAAATATGATAAAATTGACAAAAAATCGATATTTTTTGGAAATAGCCTACTATGATCAAAACCAAAAATGCTTTAAATTGCATTTTAAAACATATCTAGGTTTTATAAATGATAAAAAATGCTAAAATTGACAAAAAATCGATATTTTTTGGAAATAGCCTACTATGATCAAAACCAAAAATGCTTTAAATTGCATTTTAAAACATATCTAGGTTTTATAAATGATAAAAAATGCTAAAATTGACAAAAAATCGATATTTTTTGGAAATAGCCTGCTATGATCGAAACCAAAAATGCTTTAAATTGCATTTTAAAACATATCTTTGCATTATAAATGATAAAAAATGCTAAAATTGACAAAAAATCAATATTTTTTGAAAATAGCCTGCTATGATCAAAACCAAAAATGCTTTAAATTGCATTTTAAAACATATCTTTGCATTATAAATGATAAAAAATGCTAAAATTGACAAAAAATCGATATTTTTTGAAAATAGCCTACTATGATCGAAACCAAAAATGCTTTAAATTGCATTTTAAAACATATCTTGGCATTGTAAATGATAAAGAATGTTAAAATTGACAAAAAATCGATATTTTTTGAAAATAGCCTACTATGATCGAAACCAAAAATGCTTTAAATTGCATTTTAAAACATATATTGGCATTGTAAGTGATAAAGAATGTTAAAATTGACAAAAAATCGATATTTTTTGAAAATAGCCTACTATGATCAAAACCAAAAATGCTTTAAATTGCATTTTAAAACATATCTAGGTTTTATAAATGATAAAAAATGCTAAAATTGACAAAAAATCGATATTTTTTGGAAAAAGCCTACTATGATCGAAACCAAAAATGCTTTAAATTGCATTTTAAAACATATCTTGGCATTGTAAATGATAAAGAATGTTAAAATTGACAAAAAATCGATATTTTTTGAAAATAGCCTACTATGATCGAAACCAAAAATGCTTTAAATTGCATTTTAAAACATATCTTGGCATTGTAAATGATAAAGAATGTTAAAATTGACAAAAAATCGATATTTTTTGAAAATAGCCTACTATGATCAAAACCAAAAATGCTTTAAATTGCATTTTAAAACATATCTAGGTTTTATAAATGATAAAGAATGCTAAAATTGACAAAAATTCGATATTTTTTGAAAATAGCCTACTATGATCAAAACCAAAAATGCTTTAAATTGCATTTTAAAACATATCTAGGTTTTATAAATGATTAAGAATGCTAAAATTGACAAAAAATCGATATTTTTTGAAAATAGCCTACTATGATCAAAACCAAAAATGCTTTAAATTGCATTTTAAAACATATCTAGGTTTAATAAATGATAAAAAATTCTAAAATTGACAAAAAATCGATATTTTTTGGAAATAGCCTACTATGATCAAAACCAAAAATGCTTTAAATTGCATTTTAAAACATATCTAGGTTTTATAAATGATAAAAAACTCTAAAATTGACAAAAAATCGATATTTTTTGGAAATAGCCTACTATGATCGAAACCAAAAATGCTTTAAATTGCATTTTAAAACATATCTTGGCATTATAAATGATAAAGAATGCTAAAATTGACAAAAAATCGATATTTTTTGGAAATAGCCTACTATGATCAAAACCAAAAATGCTTTAAATTGCATTTTAAAACATATCTAGGTTTTATAAATGATAAAAAATGCTAAAATTGACAAAAAATCGATATTTTTTGGAAATAGCCTACTATGATCAAAACCAAAAATGCTTTAAATTGCATTTTAAAACATATCTAGGTTTTATAAATGATAAAAAATGCTAAAATTGACAAAAAATCGATATTTTTTGGAAATAGCCTGCTATGATCGAAACCAAAAATGCTTTAAATTGCATTTTAAAACATATCTTTGCATTATAAATGATAAAAAATGCTAAAATTGACAAAAAATCAATATTTTTTGAAAATAGCCTGCTATGATCAAAACCAAAAATGCTTTAAATTGCATTTTAAAACATATCTTTGCATTATAAATGATAAAAAATGCTAAAATTGACAAAAAATCGATATTTTTTGAAAATAGCCTACTATGATCGAAACCAAAAATGCTTTAAATTGCATTTTAAAACATATCTTGGCATTGTAAATGATAAAGAATGTTAAAATTGACAAAAAATCGATATTTTTTGAAAATAGCCTACTATGATCAAAACCAAAAATGCTTTAAATTGCATTTTAAAACATATCTTGGCATTGTAAATGATAAAGAATGTTAAAATTGACAAAAAATCGATATTTTTTGAAAATAGCCTACTATGATCAAAACCAAAAATGCTTTAAATTGCATTTTAAAACATATCTAGGTTTTATAAATGATAAAAAATGCTAAAATTGACAAAAAATCGATATTTTTTGGAAAAAGCCTACTATGATCGAAACCAAAAATGCTTTAAATTGCATTTTAAAACATATCTTGGCATTGTAAATGATAAAGAATGTTAAAATTGACAAAAAATCGATATTTTTTGAAAATAGCCTACTATGATCAAAACCAAAAATGCTTTAAATTGCATTTTAAAACATATCTTGGCATTGTAAATGATAAAGAATGTTAAAATTGACAAAAAATCGATATTTTTTGAAAATAGCCTACTATGATCAAAACCAAAAATGCTTTAAATTGCATTTTAAAACATATCTAGGTTTTATAAATGATAAAGAATGCTAAAATTGACAAAAATCGATATTTTTTGAAAATAGCCTACTATGATCAAAACCAAAAATGCTTTAAATTGCATTTTAAAACATATCTAGGTTTTATAAATGATAGAGAATGCTAAAATTGACAAAAAATCGATATTTTTTGAAAATAGCCTACTATGATCAAAACCAAAAATGCTTTAAATTGCATTTTAAAACATATCTAGGTTTTATAAATGATAAAAAATTCTAAAATTGACAAAAAATCGATATTTTTTGGAAATAGCCTACTATGATCAAAACCAAAAATGCTTTAAATTGCATTTTAAAACATATCTAGGTTTTATAAATGATAAAAAACTCTAAAATTGACAAAAAATCGATATTTTTTGGAAATAGCCTACTATGATCAAAACCAAAAATGCTTTAAATTGCATTTTAAAACATATCTTGGCATTATAAATGATAAAGAATGCTAAAATTGACAAAAAATCGATATTTTTTGGAAATAGCCTACTATGATCAAAACCAAAAATGCTTTAAATTGCATTTTAAAACATATCTTGGCATTATAAATGATAAAGAATTCTAAAATTGACAAAAAATCGATATTTTTTGAAAATAGCCTACAATGATCGAAAACGGTGGACCTGTAGGTTAAGTGACAAAATTTGAACGACATAAAGAAACACCTTTCGTATTCAACGCGGAATCTAAAAGAATAAAATTTCGAAGAAATAAAAGAACTTGTAAGCAGACATGGAACTAAAGACAATGATTCGAAATGTACAGAAAGTAAGTAAATCATTTTTTTAAAACAACAGATCGTCTTCAAGTAAATAAAATCGAATTCAATAGTTGTTGTCCAGACATCGAGTCATATATTCACAATATTACGGGAAAACATGAAAATAAAATAAATATTTACAATATTTCCCTCATTGCATATCTTCTTCATTATTTTTTTTAAACTTTCTTCTCGTACTTGTGTACCGTCTCTACTATCTTTCTATCCATTTATTCGACGTTTAGCATTTTCGATAAATATAGGTCAAAAAGAACAGAACAGAGAACTTATTCTCTTGATAAATATATGATTATTGTATGCAATTTAACTTTGGATTGAGTTAGAGGATAGATTCAAGTACAGGATGTGGGGGGTATATATCGGTTGGGTAGAAATAGTAGCAGAAAGGAAGGAGAAAATGTTTTGATAAATTGTATGAAATTTACATAAATTGTCAATGATGAAGTCGTTCGTTGAATAAAATAAAAGCGGTTCTGCGTGATACAATTCGGATCGTAAAAAGACTAAAGAAGACGAATAAGGAGACGGTGATGATGATGAAATGAAGGAAGGAAAAAACCGGAAGAAAGAAAATTTCATTTTTTCCTCATCACCGAAAAAAAAACGTAAAGGAGAGAAGAACTTTTTCCTTTAAAAATGTGCTAAATGGATGGTTGTGGAAATTGACACTTTTCACATTTTTATACACTTTCCATCTCCATTTTTCTCTCGCTCGCTCGTTCTCATACCCTTGATCCCTTTAGCTTATATTCGCACAACAAATTGCGCTACATTTATTCTGACTGAACATAATTCACTGTTTTCCAATAAAAATTGAATCCTCTTAAAGCTGATGTATTATTTTGATGATATTTTAACAAAATGTATTTAAGATTTAAATCCAAAAACACAAAGAAAATCGTCAAATTAATATTAAAAAATATTTAAGCACCAGTCATTAAAAAACTTGATATCCAGACGGCATAATAAATGCGTAATTAAATTTCAAATTAATGTAAATAAAAACCAGATTTCGTGCTGATAAATGCGCATTAGTCAGATACCCACCCACAATTATATTAAATTCATTTTTACGGATCGTTGTTTATTCACTTACTTTATTTTGATGGTCAGGCCAATCCTTCGTTTTGATGTAAAATTAAGGAGAAAATTTATATGTGACAACAAGAGTAATAATAATAATATTAATATAAATTTGAAATTTTAAGCACACCATTGCCGTATCCTTTTTTTTGCTCTCCTTTGAGTTTTTTTAAACACACAATTGAGTTTTCATTCATTCATTTCATGACATACAGACATGCACATAGTAAGTATAAAATGAATGGGGAGATTTTAAAAATTGAGGGTAGAAAAAAATAGGCAAAGCTCCTTTTTTTTGCCGGTGGAAGATTGAGGTAAAATTGTTTTATTGAATGCACCATAAATGAATTAATGTGGCACAAAAAAAGAAGTCTGAAAGAGTAAGAAATAATGAGAAATTTCAGGCTTTCATCCTTTTTTTTCGCTACTTTTTATTATTTAACATTTGTGAATGTGAAAATGTGGAAGAATATTAAAATTACTTTGCTGTATAAGATTCATGACTTTAGGCGATAGACTTCATTTCACTTTCATGAAATTCAAAAGAATATAAAAGAAGTGAAAAACAAAAAAGATGAGGAATGAAAAGAGAGTTGACGATGCCATTATGTATTTCTTTTTAATAAAAATCAACACTGAAAAAACGAAGAGAAAAATTGGAAAACTTTTTTTTTTGCTCTTTATGTGCCATTGTGATGTTACGGAATGCATTGAAATCAACATAGAGTCACAACAGTGAATGATTTTAATGTGTTCTTTGAGAATAATTGAATTTAATTAAAGCAGATGCAAATTAGACGTGAATTTGCGTTAGTTTTCGAGGAAATCTATGCTGTTTGCATTTTTTGTCATATTTTAGATTTGGTAATGGTTTTAAAGTTTAAAGTTGTTCTTAAATAAGCTCTTATCTTTAATTTTATGAAATGCTACAATCCAAAGTATTTCATCTTATTTTTAAAATTGTCAAATCTTAAGTTTACTCGTGGATTCATTTTGGTGACAAGATTCGTTTTTGAGCACAATTAAGAAATCAAATAAATGACATTTGATTCATTTTAAAAACTTTTATGTAGAGCATCAAATTAGAAAGGACTCATTGAGGCATGCTTAACATTATAATATTAAAAAAAAAACTCAAAAATTTGTGAAAAAATATCAAATTTTTGACTTTTTAAATGTTTACAAACCAAATCTAGAATAGAATCAAGTTTTTGTCAACATAAACAATCTATTAATCTAGAAAACTCATATTTACGGATAGAAAACGTATTTAATAAGCCATACAAATAAGATACCTTATGACTAATTTCTCGAAGCACTTGAAAAATCATTTACGGCCTGTTTCATTAGAGTGGATTATCCTCGATTTCGGATTATCTACTTCAGTTTTTTGCAAATATCTTAAACTTTATGGGAGGTGTGGTATTTCTAATTTTGGATTATAATAGAGTGAACTATGCCTGAAATTTCTGTATACTTTAAACTTTTACTTTTTGTTAAAAAGTATTAATTATTCAATTTTCTAGGCAAATCTAGTAGATTAACTTCGATTTTTGCTATAATTCTCAAACTAATGAAGATATAAAAATTCTAAGTATATGTTAATTTAAGTAGCAAAGTACTCTAACTAGATCACACATTAGATCTCTTAATAACTTTAAGCTTCTGAATATATTTCCAAAAAACTGAAGTGGATAATCCGAAATCGAGGATAATCCACTTTATTGAAACAGGCCGTAAATGCTTGTAAAGCTATAAAAATTCACAGCTTCTAAAACAGCATAACAAAAAAACAAACAAATTCTGATTTCGAGGAAAAAAATTAAAACTTTTGTAAATCCGATGAAAAAATTTCCCAGCCGCAAAAAGTCATGAATAATCACAAAATTTTATTTACTCGATCACAATAACTGAAAATTCTTTAAAGATTCATCATCTGAATTTTGATTTTTAAACAATATAGCGAGGAACTTACTGAACAGAACTAATAACAACCGGCTCAACCACTTAATAAATTATTAACACGATGTAAATATATAAATGCAAATGATATTTATCGAACGTAGCAAGATAGAATAAAATATGTCAATGCTAGAATTAAAGAATTTATTGAAACTAGAAATATTTTAAATAAACAAGAGATGTACGACACATATTAATCTGAGAATGTTTTGAACAGTTTTGAATGAAAACGACACATATTGAAGAATAAACAAAACAACAGATGATTTTGGCATTTGTCATGAGACGTAAAGATTAAAGTAATGACCAATATCAGTTTTAAAGGTTTAAATATGTCACGGAAATCATTTATTTCAATATTATTCTATTAATCAGCATTTATTAGTGCGAGATTGACAAAAGGACTGACCCTTAGACAGCTTTAAAACTTAATTGATAAAGATGTGGAAGTCATAAAAATTAATAGAAAAAAAACATCAGACTTCAAGTCGACTTAGAAACTTGCAAGACAATCAAGAACGTGCACAGACTAAATTGAACTACGATACAATAATAAAACTTTCAATTAAATTCTTAAAATAATCTCATGAACTGCTGAAAGTTCATCAAACAACCAAAATAAGTTTTAATGTACGGATTTGATGTCAGACTGAATTTATTTGAAGTTCTAAGGACGGAGATGAAAGGGGTTAATGAGGTGATCAAAAAAAACTTGGAAATAAGCTTGTTTAATTTGACTAAAAATAAACTAGATGAAAATTATCGTGGGATGTGGTTTTGGGAAGCATTTTATGCAGAGAAAATGTTGTTAAAGCTTAGTTGGATGACTATCAAATTGATATTATAATTTTAATTTGAGGAAACATAGGATGATGTCTTTGGCATATAATATGCCTCCTTTGCTAGGTATACAAGGATATACTAGCATCTGGATGACTTCTTTACGGCATCTTGCGCACACGAATTGTGACTAGGTTCATTGCAGGGTACATCAGGTCTTATGACGTACTCGTGTCTTTGCAATGTGCAGAGCTTGCAAGTGGTTCGGATCCCACTATAAACTGTAGGTCTAAAAGGTGTGGTACAATAGATTCTGTTCTAATTTGAATCGCAGTGCCTCCAGCTGAAAGGCTGGGCCCTTCACACATTATTATTATTATTATTATTATGAGGAAACATAGCCAATGGGGAGACGAATTGAAATTGAAATCTAAATCTATTTCAAATCTTCTCTGAAAAAGTATAAGAACTGATGATTCTAGAGTCAAAACTATATGCCTTGATATAGCAGTGCTTATATTTCTTAATCCTTTTACTGCAGTTCAAAAAGTATCAAATGTCAAGCCTAACCTCAAAAAAACTGTGCAAAAAGGTATAATACAATTAGCACAGACATACAAGTGACGTAGGGAGGAAGTTTGCAAAGATTTTTCCGCTAGCTTTCATAACGAGATATTAATTCACTTTAAAAAGCTTTCTTTATGTGATGCTCGCTGTTTCAATTCAAAGCGCCACGTACATACGTACATACACACACACATCCACTTTTCCTTCTTTGTTTTTCATTTATTCATCCATCCATCCACAAATTCATTCATTCATTGCGATTTGCTATACACATAAATCTGTATTATGACGAGATGAAAAAGAAGGAAAAACTTCCCTCGGTAGAATTTACACTTTTCTGTTCTGTTCCTTTGTTATATGTGCTGTTTATGTGCACTATAGTATTCAATTGATGGCTATGGTTGTTAGCTGATGATGGTTTTGACGGAATCTAGTGGTGGAAATTTTCGAGCTGCTTCTGCCACAGTTGAGAAAGGAAGACACAGAGCACAAAATAAAAAGTAAAGAATAGAACAGGAAAGGCAGAAAATGCGATCAAAGGGATCAAAGTGAAAAAAGGCAGCGATGCAGCGTTCGCTCTTTACATTTTTCTATTATTTTTCATTTTGCCCCTAAGTCATCTTTCACTCATTCCAGTCACTAACTCGCAACCTCCCATTTTTTTGCCGTCATCGTATCTTTTCATTGTTGAAGATCCACATTCATTTTATTTTTATATATTTTATTTCAATTTGCTAGAAAATAATACACATTTGCATTTAAATCTTTTTTTTCTACAGTTCTTCCACTCTTGCTCGCTATACTGTACTTAAATATATAAATTTTATATTCGACCTCAAATGCGATTCTGAGCAAGACATGATACAACAGGAATATATTCGCATATATTTTTTGCATGTACTTTTAAGTATATATGCTTTTCATACATACAGCAACAGTAATTTTATTTCATGTTTATTCCCATCTTTAGCTTATTTTGATGCTTGAAATGCTCTGGAAGTGGACGATGGTTGTCTCTAGGCTAAATTGGGTCTGTCTTGTTCCCTGTATAATAAGGAAGTTTGAATAAGATCGAATCAGAAAGTTTAAAACTATTAAAAATGGTGGAGTCTCATATGCTGATGACTTGGGTTCGATCCAATGGAACTTCTGCTTAAATTTAGTGCATTAACAGAGTGTTATGACTTGAACAGTCAAAACTTGATGTTGTCTAATATCAAATCCAATTCATTAGGGGCCGTTCACTTATTACGTTACGCAAAAAAACGACTTTTTTGACCCCCCTCCTCCTTGTTACAATATGTTACAACTCACACCCCCCCCCCCCCCCTGAACGATCGTAATTTATTTTATCATTAAAAAGGTGAAAAATTTAAAAAAATGTTTTTGGTATGAATTTGTAAACAAACCTTTTCCGTGAACTTTTTTTTAAGACAGACGACAGTTAGAACGTTACATACTTCTTGACACCACCCCCCCATGTTACATTTTGTTACAGTTTTTCAACCCCCCCCCCCCCCCCCCCCCATAAATGCGAACGTAATAAGTGAACGGCCCCTTAGCAACAACTTTTAAATTCAATTCACATCCAGAACTGATTTTCTTAATGGATCATACATGCAGAGATTCAAAAAACCAAGAAACTCTCAACAAACAGTTCGAGAATCACTGCATAAGTTAAACAAAACTTTTTTGTTGACATTAAAACATATTTTAATTTATTTCTCATTTCTACGTCTACAAATCTTAAGAATAAAGGACTTCTGGGGTTTAAAATTGTCAAAACTATTTGTTCCCATACTAATTTATTGGTCATAAGAGACTGACTATGCCAAAAAGTAGTTATTATTTTACAGGATAATAATAATGATTGTGTGAAAATTTGAAATCTCCTGCAGTTAAGATTGATGCTTTAACAGGTAAAGAAAGGACAATAACTCATTGTCCTTTCATTTCCCTGTTTACTCTTTTGTGCTGTAAAGAAATTTGATCTTCGAATTAACCTTTTCAGAAAGTTTAGGATCCTAAACTGAAAGAACATCCAATAAGCAGAACTTACCTTAAAAAGCAAGCTCAAGAAAATCAAAACAGCGCCTTAGCAGCAATTTCAATCAAAATCATTTTCAACAATTTCTTTTCATTGAATGAAATGCACGAAAGAATAAGGAGCAGCATCAACTGAATTGGTATACAGCAGAATAGAAAAAAAATGGTAAGAAAAACGAGTCTTTTAAATAGAAAAAGTCAGTATAGACGAAGTAGCGGCAAAGTAATAAATAAAATATATTTTGCGGCATTGCCAAATTTACGGCTTTATATGGTGAACATTAAATTCATTCAGAAGGCAGACGTATCAAGACAACTCCTGTAAATGTGTTCAGATAGATTTTATATTGAATAAAAGAATATCAACATCATCATCATCTGATATTCGTGAGAAATACGTACATAAAAAAATTGTATCAAAAAACAATTTTTTAGTGCCTATTGTGCAGGTGTAGATTTTCTTTGCAGGTTGGTTGGTCGAGTAAGGAATGTGTAGCATGTTTATTGTGAATAATATAATGAAGAACAGTGAGAGGAAGAGAGAAGGAGATGGGGAATAACTTGTTTGAGCATATCATATATACACTCTGAAAGTTCAGGATACCTATAAAGTAATTTTACCTTCTCCTCACCTTCATTTTTTTTTTTTGTTACTTTTGCCATGCACATCTTGACTTTGGTTTTTGCCAGAACAAAGTGTTAGAGAATGCAGACATGCAAGTTTCAAATGAATGAACGATATAGAGAATGAAAATCTGCGATAACATAACATCATTGCTTAAACTCATTCCACTTGCTTACTTCTTTTTATAAATTTATTTAATTTTATTATTCTTCTGTATTTCTTGCTGTTTATTGTGCACTTTTGGAATACACAAATGCAGGTGTAATCCTATTATTTCTGACTGGTTAGATTTTTTCAAAAAGTACTCACAACTAGAACCAAAGATGTAAATAAACGTTATTGATCCCAACCTAGATTCTCTGTAATAAAAACCAAAATATTCTGAAAGTATCATTGGAGTCTATTATGACATTTTTAACGCTGATTCATGTAGTTGAAAGGCATAGCAGATAGATCCAACGACGATAAGACGCATCATTCATTCTAAACATGTTAACTTTTACACCAGTTTAGACATTCTTTTTTGGGTACCAGAAGATGGTGTTTAAGATAATTTTATTGTTACTGCTTATTTGCTACTTCTTCTTCTTTGCCTCCTTCATTTCATTTATTTTATGCATTTCCATTGTGTGTAAGCTCATCATCAGTAATCTTATTACCTTTTTTTTACCTTAATTGTGTGTTTGCTGTTGCCATAGTTTTTTTTTTGCTTTCATGGAACACTGAAACATGATCATTTTAAGCATTATGCATATACTTATAGTAAATGCTAGCTGGGGGAAGAGAAGGCAATTAACAGGCATAAGGAAGCAAAAAAAAAGAAGAAATTCTTTTACATGTTTTAAATATTTTTTTTTTATTTCAAAATTTTTTTGCTTTTTTCTTCATGTTGTGTGTCTGTCTGTATGTTGTGTCTCTTGTAATATATTTACATAATTTTTTAATTAATATTATTTAAATAGTTTTATAATGAATCCACACAATGATAAAATACTTAATATTAAAGTTTTCTTCTTTTTCTTTTCATATATCTCATGGTTTTTGGATATACTTTTTTTTTAATTTTGGTATATGGAAAGAAATTTTCAATGGAATTACACTGGTTTTTATATTTATAAAGTTTTATTTCATCTTTATCTTCAAAGGATCGCAACAAAGAATTTACCGAACAAATATTTGCATTTTTAACTTTTCATATTTCCTTATCAAATTGCTTCAAGTCTGACTCTCTATTTGAATAATAATTTTAAATAAATTGAAAAGTTCTTTTAAATTAAATTAACGTTAAAATTTCGATGATTCTTAGCAGTTTTGTCGTAAGTCAGTTGACGACATTGAATGAACTATAGCCAATTTATGGTCCAAATTAAGTACGACAAAGTATAAATTGCTGGAAAGGCCTTTATTTCAGCTATACGATTTCGCCATTTTTGGAATTTTTGAAACGGTTCTATCGGTTTTGTATCGGTTCAAAGTCAATGTAAAATGAACTGCTAATAACTTTTGATCAGAATGGTAGAAATTAAAAATTCTTTTTGGTATTAAGAGCCTGTAAAAATCAACAGAGCTTTTAAGGGTTTTCAATTTTTTCCCATGAGTGTTATATCATTTTTGAAGGGCCCAAACTTCAAAATTCAAACGTTAATAACTCAAAAACTATTGATTTGCTGATTGATTCACTTTTTTATGTAGTTTAATTAACAGGAACTGAATTTGGGGTCGCTTCATAAATATTGTCTCAACAGTCAAAACTTTAAATTTTAAGAACATCTTTCACTTTTTTCTATAATAATTTGAAACTTTAAAACAAATCTTTTAATACGATCATAATCAGCATTAAAATACCTTTATAATGATGTATCAAATGTTTGGGTTCTGTAAGAAAATTAGGTCAAAAAATAATTTTTGACATTTTTGACAACTTTTTGAAAGATTTTGAAAATTCCAAAAACAGATTTAAATAGAATTTTTCAAGACCTTTTTAACGATGTATAGTTTGTATGCCTTTACTTGCATTGTTTTTGAGGCCTTTCCAGCAATATATACGCTGTCGTACTTAATTAGGACCATAAATTGGCTATAGTTCATTCAATGTCGTCAACTGACTTACGACAAAACTGCTAAGAATTATCCATTTAAAATTGCATTTCAAATTATTGATTACATTTCGTGTTCAGTGAATATTTTATTGCGAAACCTTGAAGATGATATGAGGAGATAATGTTCAACTTTGTCTTGAAATGACACATTTTCTACAAACTTGACATCTCTCACCAATGAAATATTAGTACTAGTTTTGGAAACAAATTTCTTTCTTGTCACATTATCTTGTCGGAATTTTAAAAAAAAAATGTTTGGTTTCTCATCTTTCAGAATAAATCTTAGCTTCATCATCCTTAAATACAGCTCGAGTAGCTTTAATTATCATTATCATATTATAATAAATTTTCATCATACAATATTATGTTAATATAAATTAAATTGGTAGTTCCAAATGCTTATCTATCTTACAGAAACATCATCGTCGTCATTTTAGACCCCATTAGTGTCACAAAACTATAAAGATGTCACAAACAATCCCCAGATTTTTTTTTTGTTTTTATTTTTTGAAAGAGCAACAAAACTAACAAGCAACATAGAGCATAACAGCCACAGCACTATTAAAAATCTTTCCCTTTTCATTTTTAAATATATACAAATTCTGATATGTTCTCTCTAGCCTCTCTCTCCGTCGTAAGTGACTTTATTTTTAGTTTTTATCTAGTTATTCAGCTTGTTGGAATTTTATATCAAATAAAATAATTTAGAAAAAATACAAGAACTTTAAATGACAACAAATCCCTTTTCTCTAGCATGCTCGCCTTTGTTTATATTTTTTTTGGGGAGTATATAATTTTATTTTCATGGATCACACAACTTACTAATGCTTTTCTATGGTTTCAATTTTTCATTTTTTTTTAAGAATTGTGAAATAAAAAGTTGAGGAGAATGAGAAGCTGGGATTTGAAGTTGACGATAAGTTCTACATCCATTATCACCCGCAATCCTTGTTATCAACTTACAGTACCAAATAACTGGCAAGGATTTTTATGACTTTGGCCATTTATGTCTTTCTGACTTCACTTTTCATTTCTCTTTTCTGTTGTCGTTTCGTTTTGTTGCTTCTCATGGGAGATCTTTTTCATTTTGCAGCTTGGCATGACTTTAATTCGGTTCTCAATTCTTTTAGCACATTTTTTGCAAAATAAAGAATAAAAAATAAATGTTCATTGCTTGATAAACTGGATAGAGCATTCTTCTTAGCGGAAAGTTCAAAGCCAATTTATTTCGTTTATAATTTGGCAAAATGGCATTTCCTTCAACTTTCATTTATTTGATCGAAAAATGCAAGAAATGCGCTTAAATTCTCTTGAATTGCTGATATGGTCTTTCAACGATAAAAACTATATTACTAGTTTTGGTGTTTGAGATCATCACTAAAATTCACCATTGTTTTAACTTATAAAACTTTACAATCATATTCTACACGATTCTTAGCGGGTTCATTCACTTATTACGTATCTCATGTGTCAGGCTGGTTTTTGGAGTATACTCTAGGATCTAGAGAGTTTTAATAGGTTATACCCGAAAATACGGCCTCTGATGAGAGATGCTTTGTAGCTTGGTTTTTTGTACAGTGCTCCAGAACCTTAGGAACCTAAATCAATAACATGATAGGTGATCAACTCTTTTCAGTTCAAAGGGGATGCTCACCAACCATGTGTTGCTTTTGAGAGAGGTTAAGGAGTCGGTCTCTATACAAAAGCTTTTTCTTTAAAAGTTTGAAAGTGAAAAATGTCATTATAAGTTGTACGTTATTTGTGAATGACCCTTTTTAGTTTTAACTATTATTCTTTATACTTTAAACTTTTATTTTTATTTTCTCTTGTACAAATGTTTTTTTTTTGTTGTAATCTGTTTTGAAATATATTGTATGTATATTCGATATAGAAATGGAAGTAGTAGTAGCAAGTAGTTTATATATATATATATTTTGAAGATAGATTGATTATAATCCCGAACGTAATTTTAAACGAATTTTTTTTATAACCCTCAAGAAGATAAATCGAATCAGAAGACGATGGAAGAGGAGAGAAATACACAATATTTCGATTTCTTTCAATCAAGATTTCAATTTAATGTCTTGAACTCGCTAGATGTGTATAGTGTCTATTAAATATTTCCCTCTCTGATGAATTTATGTTGTGTATGTGTTTAGCTTTTAATTTACGATTACAAATCAGCACTCTGATGCTGGTGCTTTAATATGTGAGAAATTTTAGTTTTGATGAAGAAAAAAAAAACACTTATCGGTATCGACTTTAATTTCTCTTTCGTCGCTCTCCATCTCCTTTTATCGGTTTTGTATTAAAACACATCTATATTAATTAATTCAATCATTTGACTATAAGTCTATTACATTCTCGACTGCTTGTGCCTTCATCATCAGCATGTTTACAATCATTTAAATTAAGATTTTGTTCTTGTGTTTTCTTCTCCTCTCGTTTTAATCTGTTGATTTGAATTTGATTTTTATTAGTTATCCGAGTTGCACAGTTCCAGTCGTTTGATAATTACTTGATAACATTTATGACTCTTGGAATTTTTTAATAGTCTGATAATGTTTATATTTTGAAATTAAAAAGCTGTCAAGGTGAATTAGGAGTTGCTTTTGGAAATGTCTTTAGTAAGCCACACTGTTTATGCTTCGTCTGGGCTATTAAAAATTAGTTTTGTAGATTTGTGGACATTGAATAGAATTTTGATTTAAACTGACTTAGTATCAAGTTAAGGACTGATCGAGCTTTGAAAATCAATTTAATCAGCAATCTAGATTCTTAGGAAACTCGATCAATGTAGTCAAATGAACTAGTGCTGTACTCTACGAATTTAAGTTAACCAAGATACTATCGCAATCAAATCTATGCTCCTCGGACTTCTTAAATATTATTCATATTAAAAATGCGTAAGGCTTTGATCAGATTATAAAAAGAGAGTTATAAAACAGAACCAAATAACTTGTTTCAGCTTGGATTCTGTCGGTGGTGATTAGTATTAAGATTTTGTTGATGAAAAATGTAATATAAAACAAATTAATAATATTTGGATGTTCACAAGTCAAATGAAGAAGAAAAATGACTTTTTTGTGTGTGTAACGAGTTGTTGAAATATCCATGAAGCGTGTATGGGAGAGAGTGAATGGATGTAAATCCAATATTTACACTGCACATGGCATTACATATTATAGTAGCTATGAAATGAATAAATATTTGAAAAATTCTTGATTAATTGAAACCCGAACAAGTCATTATATTTGCTATTGTACATGTTTTAATAACCTGCTTATTCATTCCTCAATCAGCATTTAGCAATCTCCACATTATTAAGATGTTTTTAATACATTCACATAGGGGCTGTTCACTTATTACGTAACGCGAAAAAATGACTTTTTAGACCCCCCCCCCCCATCGTAACAAAATTTGTATGAAAAAAAAAATTCCTTGTTTGAACCGTAACAAAATCTTAGACCCCCCTCCCCCCCTAAAAGCGTTACGTAATAAGTGAATGGCCCCATATCAATTGTCGGATTTAATAACCAAACCATGATAAAATTCAATACAATGTTAGATTATGAAAATTGAATTTAATTGTGAATGGAGGGAGGATAAGAAGCTAAGGCATGGTTTGAAAAAAAAAATAGAAATGAGGGAAGAAATAAATCAAGCATATGGTGTGATATGAGGAATTCATTCAGAATAAAAATATAAAAGATGTGCAAATAAAACACAAATACACACACACACACAGACATAGATTCCCCTCCTTATCGAATGATTTAATTATTAATTTGCTTCATGTTTTCCTTATTCTGACTTCTTTTCTGAAAGAATATTCGTGTGAGCAAACTCCTTCATGGTATCTAATGCCAAATTGTAAGAAGAACGGCAAAATAAGAAAAGAACTTCATGTTCAGAAATTGCTGAAAATAATTTATGCGGTAGCTAGCGAAAAAAGCATACAAAACTTCGATCTATGCAAGCTATTTTCACTGTATGTATCTTTATACTCAGCTACTCTCACTTTTTTATTTCCATTTGCAAAATCATCATCATTCAAACTTTTCGATTAATTTGATTTCGGGTTTGAAACAATTGATTAAATGAATTTCTCTGCGCGCATATGTTTTGATTTGTTTACGATAAAAAAATCTTTTTGAATTTAATTAATTTGTAAAGCCTTCAATTCATTCACTTTTTACAACTCATCATGTCAAGTTTTCTTTCTTCGTTCCTGAATTGTTATTCAAACAAGATTTTTGGAATTTTAAGATTTTTTGGAATTTTTTGTAAGAGGAACATTCACACTTGTTATCATGTAGTTTTCTTAGAAAACCCTGGAAAATTTAAGGAAATCAATTCCGATGAAATACTTTGTTGACTTCAAGGTTTGATACTTAGAAAAGCTTCATAACTAGGATTCATAATCAAGATGTATGCATCAATATAATCTCAAGGCCAAGTCCTAGTGGTTGTTAGACATCCGATTGTGCATCCTTACAATTCAGACAGCGGGATATTTGCATGAGCATGTAAAAATCGATGAATGTACATTATTTAGCAACAACTTCGATATCTGAACTGTTAAGGCATCGAAATAAATATTTATAGATTCAACCTTACAAAATTTGTAAGTTCAAATCTTGTCTTGATGGATTTTTTTGGTCAAAACCTTTTCAAAGTCTGAATTGTCAAAAATAATCTAATGATTGATTTAGGATGAATCAAAATTGATAATTAACATTGATATTACTAAAGTTTCATTAAAGTTATGTCCGAACTTAGTTTAAATTAAAACCACCAAAGTCCTTTCTTTGACATCCCCTGGACATATTATTAGATGAAAAATGTTAAAATTCCAAAAAAACTCGTTTAATCATAATTGCGGAAAGATGAAAACTTCCATTTTTCATTTCACTGGGCTATAATTTTCATTATCATTCTTTGTGTTTTAATATTGCTTTTCGATTTCGCCAAGGAAATTTAGTATAATAATATTTTTAATGTTTAATGATTAAAGAACATCGCATTACTCTCTTCTTGCTGATATAAACTTTTAACATCATTTCTGTGCCTATCATTCATTATACAGAATATTTCTAATTTCCTTCTTGAGCAACGAGCAATGAGAAAAAAAAAATTGGAGTGAGTGAGAAAGGAAGAGATTACAGTCGTTCCATTCATTGAGATTTTGCCGATGAGCAAGCCATAAATCCATAAATATTTCAACAAAGTTATTTATCATAATAGAGAATCCTTAAATCTGTATAGATAATATTGTTGTGTTCATGGAGCGTAATAAAAATTGAAGAAAAAAAAATCTTGATTCGCATTTTTACTGCTTTCAATGCTCTTCATTTGTTCTTTTTAGTGACAGACAGTGAAATTGTCAAGTTTTTCCTTTTATCGAAAACAATTGAAGCATTTACTCTCAAAATATTACGAAAATGAATTTTATTTTAAGTTCAATAAAACAATAAATTGAAATACTTTGAATTCCTTAAATTGCTTTTGGTATCACCTTTTCGTGATGAGCAAACTTCCAATAGAATCATTATGCTATCTATAGAAATCTGTTTATCAAAATGAGAAAGCTATAAAATAGCGATAATGTGGTGCTTCACTGTGTGGTATATAAAATAACAAGTCATTATTGCGAAATAAGTAGTATTTAAATAATTTTTCTTTTATATTCATGACTACCTACAGGGCAATAGAACGTTATATGCCTGTGTCGAGTGCCGACAATATTCCCTTGTGATTATTTCTATTATTTTCATTATTACGTTTTAATCTTAACTAATCATTCATTTTTTCCATATCATTATCCATCTCAAGTTTTATTTTCTCACAAACTTATTGTGTGAGTTTTCTGCAGGGTTGTTCATGTTGTTGGCTAGGAACGGGTGATTGTAGCAAGTCTACAATTATTGCTGTCTAACTGTGATACCTTAGCCTTGTTACAATCAAATTTTGTTTACATCCCAAAGAGAAGTTCGTCAATTTCAATTATTTGTTCCAGGGTAAGCCCTAGAAGCTAGTTCAAGGGCATGTTCTACATTTCTAGGTAAGAACTTCAGAAATTCTTGTGATGTTATCACATGTGCACAAGAGAAGATTATTAAGTAGCCCTTGTAATTTTAACCAAGTTCCTACTCATGCATCAACTCTGGCCTTCTCTCGTTCCTTCTTTCCACTTTTCTTGTCTTCGTTTGTGTTCTAGGTATTTATATTTGTATATATACATTTATTTATTTATTTTGCACCCCCTTTCACTAACAGTTAGAAGTTTGGAACGGAAAAAATTCTCCCTTCTTTTATATTCTGCCTCTAGTCGTCTTGATCTTTAACTACTCCATCCCTCATCTCTATATTTTTTTTCCTCTCTTTCTCACTGCACTACCATTATGTGGGGTTTTCTTTTCTGATTGTGATAAGAATAAAACAATCTGTTAAAATGTTCCTTCCTCTCTTCCTTCACTCATTCACTCGGAAAGCCAAGTGAAAATTTCTTATCCTCAATGCATTTTCCAATTTTCCATGATGTGTAAATAATATCAAAAGCAATGAAAAAAAATCTTCTACACATGGTTTACAAGGGAGTTGTTTTCTCTCCTTTTTCTGTAGTTTGAGACGGCGTCATGACACTTGAAATGCTCAAAATATTCACATAAAAGCATTACGTATGGAATACGTAAAAGAATGAAAATAAAAAAAGGAAATGAAAAGAAAATGTCACTGAAGAGGTGATGGAAAAAGAAGTGAGAGAGCGAGAGCTGTATATATGCAATAAATAAAAAACAATAAATTTTGAAGTATCGAAAATGCAAAATGAAACGGAAAGCTGAGTTTGATCGACATCTTAGATTTTGGGGAGGTTAAAGAGCATTTTTACTGTCTCAAGCTTAAAATTTATGCTAATAAATTCAAAGTGTCAGAACTAGAAAGGAAGGCGGTCAGTCGAAGTGAAGCTTAATCGAGTAATGCTGTCGATATTAAAGTGCACTAAGAATGCCTTATGTAAATTTATCCATTGACATTCTTATGGTTGCTTATACTTTATATAATACATTTTCGTCTCCTTCAGTTTTGATGGCTGATAAGGATCCCTTTTTTGTATGACAATGGGAACATTTTTCTCTCTCCTTTCTTATGTTATGCTGTGTACATGCTTGAAGTGAAAGAACTACACGAGGCTGAATACTGTTGATGTATAAATCTGTATAAAAATTCAATCTCATTCTTCTATTCATTCACCCCTCCATTGATTGCGCGAAAAACAGCATCTTCCTCATGTATATCGCACATTAATGTTATATTTCAAAATATTTGATTCTATTTCATGCTGTGTCGATAATACTATATAGATTGACGCGCGGTTCGTTGATGGCTCGGTCAGAAAAAAAGAACTCAATTTCATTCATAAAATATATATATATATATATATATATATATATATATATATAAAAATGTTGACTGCCTGTGATGATCTTTCGACATTGAAAGGAAAGATTGAAAGAAGGCAGAAGGCAGAAACAATAATAATGACGACAAGAGAATGAGAAAGAAGTGATGTAATGAATTATATGGAGAATGTCAGGAAAGATATTATTGATGTCCATTGAGAATAGAGGAATTAGAGGAGGAATATGAAGCACCGACGAGAATGAGAAGAAATGTATAACGCAATGGAAATAAAATTAATTATAATGAATGAATGCGTTCCCTGTCTGACATTTTCATGTCCCTATGTGTAATTTCGCTAGTATTTAATACATCAAATGAAAACCTTTTACTGCCCGGCCTCATATTTCATTGCTTTCTTCAACTTGTTATTTTTCGAGTATAACATTTTACTCACACATCACGAAAAGTAGATTTTTCTACCCCGAAACAAAAAATTAAATAATAAAATAAAAGGAAAAAAAGGCAAGGCATAGTAAGGGACGGGAAGTGCCGACCAGAAAAAAGAACAAAGAGTGCTCTGAGAAAAAAACGTATATTTAATTGCTTTTAATTGAGCTCCGCTTTTTTTTCGGCCCCGTCGTGTTTATCGTCTTTTAATCTTATAAATATCATTCCTTTATATTTCATCACGAGCATTAAATGATATAGAAAAGTACATAAATATAATGAATTATTTGTCAGAAATATTCGTTATATTCACACTCAGAGGGTCATTCGGATGTTTCGTAACCAAACTTTTATTCCTCAAAAAATTAAATTCTCTGAAGAAAGGATATTTTCTGGTGCCATTCGAGTCGGTTTTATTTTTGAAAAAATATTTTTTGAATCCAACCTGGATCACTTCCTTCCTTAGCTTTTCAAAACATACGAACAACCTCTCCGAGTGAAAAGAAGTCGTTGACGACAATGAATACGTGTAGAGATAGTAATTATAATACTTATAATATATTTCGCGTGGAACTAATAAGTAAACATTGTTATTACTTTACAGTAACAAGAAAATTATATGAATATATACAATTTATGTACACAGGCCAATGTAATTGAACCAAAAAAAAGAGAAAAACTGATTAAAATGGAATGTTTCGCACTTATAAGTAGAATTAATTAAATATATTTTATTTATTTATTCGATCACATTTCAATCTCTGTAGCTGCTCGACTTTTTATTTCACCATTAATTATTTTTTTATTTTTTTCGAAGTTGATGATGATGCCCTATCAAGTGAAAAGTTCAATGACAAAAAGCATAGAAGACAAAAAAAAATATTGTCACTCTCGATGCTAGCCAAGCAGTTTTATTATTTTTCGTCGTTCTTGTTATCGCCTGAGCACTCATTTCGAGTGTCTTCTTTTGTGCATATTTATACAATTAGCATTCATTTAGTCATTTAATTTTCGTCTCCGTTTGCAGTTCCCTTTTTGCTTGTATCATGAAAGTAAGGAGCGTAGTAGGAGAGGGTGGTCGATAAAAAAAACCCTAGCTGCTCCCCTGGTGAGTCTTTATAGTAAAGAACCGAATATAAAGTCCATATTTTATAATTTTTAATTTTCATACTTCTTTCACACTGATAACAAGACAAGGAATAAGATGAGATGAGAAATTACATCATTTTGGATGTCGTCAGACCAAAAAATTCGCATATTATTAAAATAACATATAATTTGATTCTCATGTGGGGATGGCAAGCGAACAAAAAAAAAAGCAATTTTTGAAGTGTACTTGGAAATTTTTTATAATTCGCTCCACTCTCAAGAGGGACTTTTGAGCTGTGTGTGTGTTATTTTCTTCCTTTCTTTGCTATAATATACTTTGAACCAAACAAATTACTTTGAAGCAGTTTTTTTGGTATTCAGCATAGCGTGCTTGAGCTTCGAGAAAAGGAATCATTTTCACAGCAAATTTTTCAAATAACGATAACATATCGAATATTTTTGCTGGGTATGGAAGGCAGTTATGGTAAGGGTAGATTATTCATTTTCATGAAATTTTAACTGAAGCTCATTTATCGTTCTGTAATTTCAAAAAGAAAGATAGATGTATAGGTATATACATGAACACTTAGCGAATGAATCTCATTTCTTTATCGCACACCACAACTGCTGTTCGTCTTTGAAAATCGTTATCTCTATATCACTTTTATTCTGTGAAATACAGCCCATGATATTATGAATGTACTTCAATTCATTCAAGAGGTATTTAATATGAATCGGTGAATCATATATTTATAACCGGAAAATATTTTAAAAGAAATAATGGAAAGGAGAAGAATAAAATAATAATATTTATAGCACAATCGATATCAGACAAAAAGTGAGTTTGAATGTTTATATAAAAATTATTCCAAGAACGTGGCATTTGTTAAACTTTAGAATTTTTATGGCTAAGCATTTTTTTTGTGTGTTTGAATTTCTACACCTTTTATGTATTTTCTTCGTTCTTTATGTATTATGTATGTTGTGCAGCGTTGTTGTTGTTATTATTTTTATTATTATTATGATGAGGAAAATTTTGTAATTCTTGTTGAACACAACAAAAACAACAGCAACCAACCTAGATTTGTGCACATTTTCTCGAGAATAATTTAAATTCACAATTTCATTTTACCTATTATGGTATTATTATGATTATTATTATCATTATTCTTTTGATTCTTTAATTACAATTCCTCAATATAATGTGTGTATATTCTCATAATCGGCATTTTAATTCGCTGAGTTTTATGATGTGTCCTAGTTTATATTATTTTACACGTGAATTATTATTTTATCATTATTGTGTATTTCCATATTTTTTTTTTAAATTTAATTGGTTATATAAATTGTTTTAAAAAACAAAACGGAAATTTACTTAATTGTGGAAAGATACATCAACGCTATTTTTTTTGACTATTTTACACTTTTTCTTCTTTTCTTTTTAAAAAATGTGTTGATTATTTTAAATTGTTTAGCTTAGACCGTTTACGATAATTCATAAATTATGTTATGTTATGTATAAATTAGTATTAATTTAGATTTCATTATTCATATCATCGAAATTGCGCGGTTTTTTACTATCAATAATTTCAATATTACCCATATTATCTGGCTTTGCATAGTGATGCTCTTGATATACTGTTGAGCTTATTGTGGATGGACCAATTGTTTGATAAGTGTGATGTGCAAATGACTTACCACCGCCACTGTTACTTGTAGTTCCATAATTATTATGATGATCACAATTGTGAGGCGTTGTGCAGTGCATATGATGTGGATAATATTGATGATGTGCAACGAAATGGTATGGAAAATGATGTTGATAGAAATCATTTGACTCGCTGACTGGTTGGGAGGGAGCTGGCATGTAATCGCCTCCTTGATTGAAATGAGATTGATTCAATTTAAGGAATGCAGTGGTTGCAATTGTCATACCACTTGATTTGGAGCCATTATACTTACTACGGTCAGTACTGCTTCCTCCCCCACTAGAATATTCACTTGAATATTCCCTCGTAGAGGGAGGGGCGTTATGCTATAGTTCAGTGATAGGAATCATTGGATATTGCTGGTAATTATTGGCACCAGGGATACTGCAATGTGATGGAGATGCGCTCATTGTGTGTTTTCGCATTGTATCGATGTATTGTGGGGCAGCATATGTTTTATGATAATCACGATCTTTACGCCCTATTGTACTGCTAATATCCCATCCGCTCTCCTTTAATACGTTGCGGAACTTTCTTCGACGACATTTGTATGCAAGGAGAATTAAGGCGGTTATTGTTGCCGCCGTTATTACAAGTAATCCACAAATGATTGCTTGCGTTTTTGGATCCGAATTCGGAGTGCATCCAAATAAATCAGCCGAGAGCTTTACTAGCTCTTTTCCTTTGGCAAATTGCGGCGATGCACATACGATGTTGTGCTGATGATTAAAATTGATTTCATCAGAATTTGCTTTTGGTAAATTCACACTGCTGCTTGATGTGCTACTATTGCTAATACTGCTGTTTTCAGATTTACTATTATTATTATTATTATTATTGACAATGATATTTCCTTTATTATTATTTGCATGACTATTACGTGCATTTAAAAATGCTTTATACCACAGTAGATGACAATCACATCGTAATGGATTATCAGACAAATCGAGCGTTTGAAGATTATCCCATTCGTATAGATTTTCTCGTATCGATTCTATTGCATTATTTTTAAGTATTAACTCCTTTAAATACGGCAATCCATGAAATGCAGCAGACTCAAATTGAGATAACTCTTCATTATCTGTTAGACGAATCACTCTTAAATTTCCATTCTCTATAAATGCATTATTTTGAACACGAACCAACTTTTTGGCTCCAATTATTTCAAGTTGATGAAGATTAGACAGTCCATCGAATGCCTTCTCTGATATTATATCAAAGTCATTCATTCCAATTTTTAATTCTTCTAGGCGACTTAGAATCGACATTTCTTTTGTTGGTATACGTGTTAGACGATTACTTGATAGATCTAAAATTCGTAAACTCTCTAAGCCGGTATATGCGCCCGATGAAATGTTATGCAATTGTGCACCATTTAAGCTTAATGTTGTTAACTTTTTTAGTTTTTCAAATGCATTCTTTTCCAAAGTCGTGAATGAATTGACACCAATAAATAGTTCAGCCAAATTCGTTAACGGTGGAAATGACAATGCAGGAACATGAGTGAGCGAGTTATCATCAAGATATAAGATTTTTAAGTTATATAAACGATAAAATGCATCGGGATCGATTTGAGCAATACGATTTTGTCCTAAATTTAATTCCTCTAAATTGGATAATGAGAGGAATGCATAGTCTTTCAATTCATCTATCAAATTGCCTCTCACATTTAATATTTGTAGCATTTCTAGTCCTTGAAATGTATCCGATTCAATGTGGGATATTTTGTTTTGTCCCAAATTCAATTCAATTAATTTTTTCTGATATTGAAATGTCTTTGATAAGAGTTTTAGTAAGTGATTCTCTGATAAGTCTAAAAATTCTAAATCTGGATAAAATTGTATCGATGACTCAATTGACTTAATTTTATTTTTACGCATAATCAATTTCTTTATCGAAGGATTCAGGGCTATCGGCATTACATCTAAATTGGTTTCATTACATGTCACAACTAATGTATCATCATTACATTCACAACCATTTGGACAATTTGCCAATGAGTTGATCAATGTTGGCATGACGACCAAGAGTAAAATTCCTAGTGTTCTCATCATTTCAATCATATCATCAAGTAATATTTTTTTTCTGCCTTTGAGACTGCTTTAAATCATTTGAAATCAAGATATCTTATTCTTCTTCTTAGTATTATTTTTTTTATTTCATATTTTTTTATCTCTCTTTTCTTGTTGTGCTGCTAGCTTATTCACATTGAGCGGTTTTCAGTTTATAAATGTGAGTTTGAAATTAATTTTTTACCTAAAATCAAAGAGACGGAAAAGAATTCTTAAGATATGTATACCTAATAATTATATATATGAGAAGAGCATAAAAAGAAGAATTTTGACGAAACTGAATAGATGGCAAAATGTAAAAGGAATAAGAAAAAAAAATCTCATAAACTAAAAAGGTCATAAAAAATTTGTAACAAAGCATTAATTAAAGTGTAATCATCAGGTTCTATAGGAATCCGTCTTTTGAAATTAATAAAAACATTTTTCGTAGGTTTTTTCGGTTCTCCTTTTCGTCTCGAAGGATATAAATTTCTTTCTTTTTTTTTGTGTGTGAGATGAAAAATCATATAAGTATGTATAGCTATAGGTATTAAATGCCAAAAATCATCTTAGATGGTTCATATCTTGTTATTATTAAAATTACTATGTAGATTTATAAGTTTGCTCTTCAAATTTATCAATAATTGCAGGTATACGACGAGTAAATGTTGATATTTGACTCTAAGCAATTCTCACAATTTATTGATTGAATAAACATTTTTTTTACAATTTATGAAACACTTACATTTCAATTAAAATTAATTTTTCGATATAATCCATTTAAAAACACTATATCCACTCATTAAAATGTCATATACTTTGAACTTTAATTTCATTTTAATTCTAAATCATAGCAATTTTCATCTTATTCCACCTTTATGAAAATTTTTATCTTTTTGTGCTATTTTGCGAAAAATTTTCTTTTAGACATTTTGAAACATTTTGCAATTCTTTTTTTCTTTTCAATTTTACTTTAATTTAAAAAACTTAAACACTTTTATTTTATGCACATTTGGAATGTATTTGTTCAATTAATCCTTTTTATGCACTTTATTCAGCTTATCAAATGATTTTAATCAATTTTCTAGCTAAAATTCATATTTTTCTTCACAAATTTTCAAACAATACGTCTCCTTTGACGTTTAAAATACGACTGAGTGAAAATACCTTTTTGTACTTGAATTTTTCGCAGTTTACTCTACTTTCTGGAGACTTATTTTCAAATTTTTACTTTTGTTCGTTAAATATTTCACTTTATTTTTATTCAACTAGTGTATCGGGTAGAAACCCAATTCGGATATATTCACACCGTACCATCGAAAGTCTACTAGTTGAAGATTTAAAGCTAAATGGATGTGCCAAACATCCTTAAATTCAGTTGAACTTTATAAAACTCAAAATAACTTTTGGTTTATAAAAATTGTAAAAAAAGAAAAGTTTTTTGCCTTTTCTGTATCAACTGCTGTTCCTACCTTGCTGAAAAACTTTTAAGCTTATCTATAGGGCTGCACAGTTTGAATTTTAAAAATCTAGAAGTCGCTACGATATCACGTTATTGAGATTTATTGCTGATTAACTTGCTTGCTAGTTGCTTTAGAAAGCGTATTTCTCAGCAGTGCCTTAACCAATTTGAAATCTGTTTTATTGCAGAAGATGTGAAATTTAAGGCACATAGTTTTTAATACACGAAAGTTACGGTGTGAATATAAACACGTGAACACGGTGTGAATATAAATATCTATTAAATTGAATTGACAGCTGTGCATTTAATTATATTTACGATTAGTATTGAATTAAGTTTGTTAATTTCTAATTCATGTTATTAAAAAATGAATAATTAAAGGTTTTTTAATTTTATCAAACGGATTTTTGAATTTCAAAAATTAGTCTTTGCAATGTGTTTACAAAAATCACATTTAATTTTTAATTCTTTAAATTAAATTAAAATGGAACCAGATATAGCAAAGGAATCAGTGCTCAAGGAGAGCATTCAAATGTCGAAAGACACTCCAATCGTCCAAGGATATGATTTTAATAAAGGAATCAATTATGACGAGCTATTGCAAAGTTTTGGAAAGTGTGGATTTCAAGCAACGAATTTCGGCAAAGCGACTGAAGAAATCAATAAGATGCTTAAGGATAGACATGAAGAATTGACAGGCGAAGATGTCGACAGCTATGAAGAGGATGAGTTTATTAAAAGAAAACATAAATGTACTGTTTTTCTTGGATATACATCAAATATGGTCAGTAGCGGCTTAAGAGAAAATATTCGATTCCTTGTACAGCATAAGCTTGTAGACTGCATTGTGACAACAGCTGGTATGTTCTTAAAACATTAATTGTATTCAAAATTATTAATTTAAAATGTTTTGTAGGTGGAATAGAAGAAGATTTTATTAAATGCCTGGCTCCAACATTTTTGGGATCTTTCGAACTCCAAGGAAAGGAGCTGCGCGAAAAAGGAATCAACAGAATAGGAAACTTGCTTGTCCCTAATGATAATTATTGTTTATTTGAAAACTGGATCATTCCACTTTTGGATGAGATGTTGAAGGAACAAAAGGAAAACGACATTATTTGGACACCATCAAAAGTTATACAAAGACTAGGAGAAAGAATAAATCATGAAGAATCAATTTATTACTGGGCAGCAAAAAATAAGATTCCAGTATTTTGTCCAGCACTTACTGATGGTTCTTTAGGTGATATGATGTACTTTCATTCATTTAGAAATCCAGGATTAATCCTTGACATCATCTCTGATCTTCGGAGATTAAATACAATAGCTGTAAAGTCATTAAATAGTGGTATAATAATTTGCGGTGGTGGACTCATAAAGCATCATATATGTAATGCAAATTTAATGAGAAACGGCGCAGATTATGCAGTTTATTTAAATACAGCATCAGAGTATGATGGATCAGATAGCGGCGCTAGATGTGATGAGGCTGTAAGCTGGGGAAAAATCAAACAAACAGCAACTCCAGTAAAAATTTATGGTGAGGCTTCCATAATTCTTCCACTTCTTATAGCACAAACGTTTGCCAAATATCATTTTTGTCAAATATCCCCTAAAGATAAGCAATAAATGCAACAACATTATTGTAATCTTTTTTTCTCTTTTTTATTTATCAAGAAAGATTTCTTTAAATTTTTAAATTACACATTGCATGATCCATTCAGATTAAATCTGCTGGGATTATTTACTAAAATCATATTGAATTAATTAATTCTTGTAAAAATCATAAGTAATCTCAGATCGCATAAAATGATTCATTTGTTTAATACTTTCAAGCTCTGAATTGAAAAAAAGAGATAAGTTGTGGGGAGGATTATTATGAGGTCTAAAATAAAACTAAAAACAATAAATTAAGACAGAAATAAAGGGTAAACGTAGCAGAAGATTGCTATAAAATATCAGACTCGTATCTTTTGTTTCAAAAAGTTGCATGAAAACTATAATTATCATCTAAAATGGCAACATTATATTCACAATTAAAATTTGACTTGTTTTCGAGTACACATGACTTTTTTGATCATTGAATTCGCATAAATAGCTACATTCTTTGTATGCATTTGCATGATTAACGGAAATGTTAGAATAAGTTGTTAGTCAACATTATTAATAATGCCTTGTATAAGCTGCATCATAATAACAAAAATATTATAAACATTTAGTGAAATTTTTTAAATTTTTTATGATAGAAAATTTTCTTCAAAATGCTTTTCCATTCTCGTCTCATTCAATTTTCAACATCTAAGTAAAAGCTTTTCATCGTTCGTCTTTTTCTTTTTTTTTTGTTCATAAATTATGATATTCATTTAAATTATCTAAATATGATTGATTAATTGATCATTCAATTGGTTTTCGAATGAAATGGAAATTATTAACTTATTATTTTTTCTTCTTCCTCTTTTTGTTCTCATTTGGTTTATATTCCCTCTAAAAATTGCATGCACTTCTTCTTTTATACATCATGAGTATTATTACTATCATTATCATTATTATTATTATTCCTTATTGAAAATTATAAATTATAAGGTATTTTGTGTGATTTATAGATAAACCAATTTCATTAAGAGTCGCATTAAATAATTTTTGTTGCTATTATTGTTATTATTGTAATAATAATATGAGGTTGTATTACTTGATGATTTTACATGATAATTATTACGTTTTGACACACTCCTCTTGCTTAAAATTGTTAATCTTTCGTTCTCATTAAACTGATGATACTTTGTGAAATTATTATTATTTTTATTATTAATATTGTATGATGTATCATCATATAACTTAGATGCTCGCTTATAATAGTGCGTATGCTTTTTGCTGCCGCTATTCTTACCAGACGATGATGATAATGATGATTTTGTTAATGATCAGATATTTTTATTATCATCAAAATTTGCAAAATTATTTTTACTGTCCCAATGAAATGGATCTTCTTCAGGCTTTTCATTTCCACCATCTCCACCGCTAAAAAAATCGTCATTTTCAAACGGATCTTCATCAGATTTTCGTGCAAAAATATTAACTGAATCAGATTTTTTAATATTCTCTTGTCTTGTAAAAACAACATTTCCTTTTACGGCAGTCTTCTTCAAACTCGATTGCATCTGTGTCCCTCCTACAGTGGGTGGTGCTTCAGATGGAGTCCATGATTGAAGGAAATCATCCTCAAACATTTGTTGAGAAGAAGCATTCTTATCAAACTTTGAGACTGAAACATTCTCGTTAAATCTTAGCTTTTGTTGACTATTTCCATTTTTTGCAGTATTAGGCGATACAGATGAAAATTCTCTTTCCTCAAAAGTAAACTTGGGTGGTTCGCTCTTTTGATCATTTTGTTGTTTCGGTGAAGTTGTGAAATCGCTTTCGAATCCGTCAAATGCAAACTTGTTACTAGGTTGTGGTACTGGTGGTTGAGTAGATTGCTCCTCCGAGCTAAATTCAGTTCGTTTTACAATTGTTTGTCTTTTTTGATGTACATCATTGTTTCCAGTAAAATGTTCTTTTGATTCGTCTATGAAAATGTCTTTACTAGTACTTTTCTTAAAGTTTTGATTTTTTCCTTGTCCTCGATGTTCTTCGTCAAAATTTTCATCTCCTATTGAATCTTCATATGGTGAAGCATATCTTGGTTTTACATATTCACTAAAGCTCTTATTTTCACTTCTTGGGGTTGTACTAGTTCGTACATTTGCAGTAGCATGTTGTTGTTTCTTCTTTGCATAATAATCTCTGCTATCCATTGCTTGGAATCGAGGTGATGCATTGCTTGGAACTGGTTCATCATTAGGATCGTCTTCAAAATCATAATATTCTTTTCTTCGTTGTTCCTGACCAGGATATCTTATAGTCGCATAATTTGACCTTAATTCAACTTCCTTACTTCTTTGTCTCGTTTTTCTACGATGTCTTTTATCTCGTTCACCATCTGATCCTGATAATCCACCCGAGCCAGACATTCGATCACCCGCCGTAGCACTTGCAGGTCGTTTCCAATATTTTGCAGCATTTCCCCATACTTCATCATCTAATTTAATATTTGAATGCTTTGTTCTAACACCTTGAGGTCTCTGCAAACTTCCTGTGTCGCCTGATGGTCGTCTTGGAGGAACTTCATCGGAATCATCTTCTATTGTACCTCTAGATCGTTGATTTCTTCTCGACATTCGTCCTTGAGATGCATATCGTTCACGATAATCACCTCTTCCACTTTCATAACTTCCATGTAATTCTCCACTATTCATACGGTTCATTCTACCACTATCATATGATTCATTACTATCAAAACTACGTCTATCTCTATCATAGAAATATTCTCTAGCACTTCTAGTTTCCCTTGCACCCCTTTCGAAATTACCTTCATATTCATCATATTCTTTTCTTGGTTTTCCTCTACTTGTTGGAGGTGGAGGTGGTGGCATATCATAAGGATGTTCATAATCGTACTCTGGACGGTTATAGGAACGATAATATTTTGAACGTTTATCATACGCTCTCCTATCATATCCCTGATAATTTCTGGAATCTCGTTTATCATAAGGTGGTCCGTAAGTGCTTCTTTCATAAGCATTTCTATCGAATGGACGTGGAGTTCTCTCCATTCTTTCTTGTTCATCATCTTCCTCATCTGGATACCAATGCTGATCATTATGATACCAATTTTCATTTTCTAACATTTCTTTACTACGATGAATTGGTGGTTTTGCAGCTACTCTAACTCTCCTTCTCTCATAATCGTCATCATACTCTTCTTCGTGCGAATTCATGCGACGACGTGGAGCTGGTGGTCGAGCATATCGATCTGTCGAATGATAATGAGGCGGTGGAGGATGTACATTATGTGAACGTTTTCTTTGATCTGAAGGATCATCATCCCAAGGGCTAGCTTCTCTCGATGATGAGGATGTGTGTGGTGGTTTAGGCCATCTTTTATGATATTCCTTTTCTCTAATTTTCCATTCTGGCTTGCCATCTGATGAATTAGATTCTTGTTCTTGTTTCGAACGACCTTGCATTGTATCTGTTTGAATAACCTTCGTATCATCTTGTTCAAAAACGGCCCATGATTCTGATGCATCAACCGGTTTCACATCATTTGGTGTTATAGTTTTCTCTAAAAATAGAAACAGTAAGTGTGTAAATAATATTAGGGCCTCGTCACAAACAAATTGTACGTGAGTGACGCTGTTTTTTCTTGCTTATCTCCTTATCCTTAAAAGTGACAAATTTATGAATTACTTTTTTAAAAAGTGAATTAAAAATCCCCATCTAGTGGTCAGAAATTTATTTCTGTTCTGTTTGAGTTTATCAATTCAATTAAGAATTGTTGCGTTAACATACTTAAACTCATTTTTAAGAATTGGGAGGTTTACTGTTTTTTAAAATTTGAAAAATATACCAAGAAAAAAAAATCGTAAAAATGAAGTTTCGAAATTTTAAAATTCGTTATTTTAATAGGCACTCGGACCAACCTCATTTATGTAAAAGCTCATAAAATAGTCAGAACAGCCAATGTTTCATCTACTTTTCGTTTTTAAATTATTAAGAATTTTGAGAATTTAATTTTTGATTATCTGTATGATAGTGTTAGTGAAAAATTCAAATAATTTTTTTCCGTTAAGCAAAAATCCTTAAAAATCGAGATCTATTATATAGTTTATGTAATTGAGATATTTACCTCGACTATCATCAATATTGTTATTATTATCATTGTTTTCTATTGCATCTTCAATTATGTTTTCTTTTGAAGTATTTTTATTCGTTGACTCGAAATCTGCCTTCAATGTCTCGTCTAATTTCGACTCGTGGACTTGAATTACATTATTAGGAGATGCCATCATATCATTCAAGCTAGGCGACAATTTTCTTTGCTCAACAGGTAGCGGTGATGATTGTTTGGAGAAATTGCTTTCCTCATCTACTTTATGAGGTGATGATTTGCTTTGTATGTTTGGAGAAAGTCGTTGATCAAGCGACAATTCAGATATCGCTTTATTCATATATTCGTCAATTTCCAAATCGTCTTTATTGCTTGTAGAAAATAAATTAGACTTTTGTGGTTGATCATCAAGCTGAATTTGATTCTCAACGGTATTCTCGGAATTAATTCCTTCATTATCTTCAGCATCAGCCCACGATATACTATATGTTGGGACATTTTCGAGTGAATTATTATCAGCAACTTCAGCTGTCTCGAAAACTTGCTGATTAAAGCTTGAATTATCATCGGCAATATCATCACTCAAGTTTGAATCTGATATAGAAGCAAGTGGTGGTTTTGGAGATTTATCAAAAAGATCCTCAACTAAAACGATATTTCTTAGTTCTCGTAATGCAGCATAACGATCTTTAACGCCTGATAATGCTTCAGTTATTTTATTATCAATTTTCGATGACTGCGTCGTTATAGGACTTTGTTTAAATTGATTATCAAGTGGTGATTCAAATTGATTGTTAAAACCACCACGGGCAAAATCAAATGGACTGTCTTGCCCTTCATCCATAGAATTTGAATTATTGGATTCAATTGATTCTTGATGATGACCATCAAAAGATTGTTGAATATCCTGATCGATAATTTCTCTAAAAACAGCATATCGATCGGCTGTAGGAATTACTGAGATCGGGGGCTGATTAAAATGATCAAAGTTTGCAACAAATGAGCTGCTTTGTGTTGTTGTCTGAGATTGTATTTCGCCAAAATTATCATCGAATTTCGCTTCAAAAACAGCATCATCGAAATTCACTTTAAATACTGGTGACTCGAGCGGTGTTTCATTGACAGCTTTTGTTTGTTTAGACTTTTCAATGAATTCAGCCAAATATGTGGTAAGTTCCACTAATGTCATTGTATTTAATTTTGATGGTGGGACATTTAATTTGTGTGCTAAATCATCTATTCCTAAAGTTAGTAATTGACTCAATGTAATATCCGGTATGATTGATGATGGGTTTGATGTGTAATCTGATCTAGCAGATATGGGAGGAGTTGGGGCATCAAGATTTTTAGGATCGGTATCAGATTTTTTTGGTCCTCGAAATTTGGATGGTGGAGGAGGCGGTAATGTTGGGAATGAATCATGAGATGGATTAGGCGTTAAATAGTCATCATCATCATTATTATTTGACTTTTTAGATGACTTTGAAGAAATGCTTATTTCTGTGCGATTTATTTTTCGACTTGGTAATGGAATAGGAGGTGAATCAGATGAGTTTGAGTTAAACTTATTCGCATAATCATATCGAGATTCACGTTGTTTGACAGGTACACGATTAAAGCGATGTCTGTCAATTTGTTCATTAGAAGACGAGTCTTTTTGATTCTTTGGAGGCAAAGGAGGAGGCTCATGTGTACTTGAATCAGGCAATCGAGGAGGTAACTCTGGTTCGTTTTCACTTAACGAATCACTTTCCTGTAATCGTCTCATATTGATTCCGTTGGAATCTCTCTTCACATTTCTTTGTCCGAATATATTTGGTTTTGGGAGCTTCTTCGAGAAAGAATCAACTGAAAAGACATTTTTAACTGATCCATCGGAGCCTTGTCTTCTCAAATCAGAATAATTTGGAGATGCCCACGATTCAGTAGGCGCTTCTGTACTAAAACTTTTAAAGTCATTTAACTTATCTTCAATCTTTGGTTTATCTTCACTGATGGAGGAAATTTTCGTGTCTGGGAGTATGATAGATTTCTGATTTGGAGATATTGATTTGGTAGTTGTTGTAGATGATGATTCTAACTGATCGATATTAATTTTTGAAAAGTCTTCATCATCAAATTGATCAATAATCTTTGAGTTTTCAACCAGTGACGTATTTCCTGTTGTTAAGCTCGAGTCTAGGCTGAAACCTTGAATTCCAATCGGTCGCTTTAATGGCGAGAAGTGTGCATCGAAAATGCTATCGTGTTCTGATAAATCTTTGAGGACCTTCTTTGGAGGATTTTTTAAATCCTGGAAAAAGTATTTCTTATCAACATAAGGTTTGGATTTTCCCGTACCAAGTGGATCTAGATCTGTAAATGCACCAATTAATTCTGATTTAGTAGAAGTTAAATTTGTATTGTTACTATCGTCAAATGTTTTGGTGATTTTAGACAACCCATCATCAATCTTTGTTGTATCACTGTTGTCCTTAAAAATAGACGACGATGTTGTTTGTGTTGTTTGAAGCCATGAGTCAATTGAAGATTGTGGATTTTGTTGTGGAAGTGGTGAGTTCGAAGAAGTTTTTCCGATAATCAAGTCACTCATCGGATCATCTTCGCTTTGTTTTTGTTGCTGACTTCTAGATTTGGCCGTGGAAGGAGGCGGTAAAATATTAAAGGGAGTAGATGAGAAACTAGTGCTAAAACTATCGCCAAATGGATCATCATCTAAAACATTTTTAGTCGGTGCATCGTCATTTGGCGTTATTCGTTCCATCTGTGTTATGCCTCTTTGTATGGAACTTAATTCTTGTTCGAGATCAACTAAATTAGCAGTAGTTTCTGGCGATTTCTCTGGCTTTGGTGTTGACCTCGCTTCACTCAACAAGCTTGAAGTAGTTTTCTTATGCTCTAAAATTGAATTTTTTATTTGTTGATGCTCATGAGCCGTAATACGATTTTGAATGTGTTGTTTCGCCAATTCGATTTCTTTCTTCTTTAACTCAAACACACACTGAAAAAGATCCCTCATGGCCAAAACAACTTGACTAGCAGCTTTATCGGTTTTAATGCCAAAGAATCGATGACCACAATCGGGTGATCCAAAGATATACCCAAAGGCTCTCGAGTCCGTCATATCTTGTGCAATAAATGAAATTTTATGAACAGGATGATGATAAAGTGATTCCTACAAAAGATCAATTTAAATTAATTTAAAAACTCCTTCAATTTTTTCTGATTTTATAATGAAATATTTGCATCGTTCTTGACTTACGCCCGTCTTCTCATCTCTTAGTCTCAATCCTTCAATTGTTACATGAATAGTGATGCGTTGCTTATGCTCTCCAGCAGCTCTAATTGCAATTTTTAAATCTTGTAAGGCCTCTTGACACATTCGATCACCTCGCGCCTCACCAACTTCTAAAATTCCAATCAATTTTGCCTTAAAAACGACTCCATCACCGAAAAATCTGGCAGGCTCATTACGATCTATACAATTAAATTTAATTATATTATATTAAGAGAGTGCTATCTTGTGACGACATCTTATATAATTCAAATGATTTACAGCATACATTTATTATCTTCACTTGGTCTCATTTTTTTTTATTTATTTTTCAGGTAGATAATTTTTTTTATCCTTGCAATTTTTTTTTTCTTTTTCAAATAATTTTAAAAATTCAATAAGCTATTTAAAAACTTTATTTATATTAAAAATATTTCAGATACATAGGCGCTAAAACTATTAATTTCATTTTTTTATACTTTATTTTAATTTATTAATTTACGAGGGAAATTCATAATAATGTTTTTCGGATGAGATTTTAAGAAATACTGAATTTTTGCATAAAAGAACTGCTTAGACTTTATCTCATCTAGAGAGCGCTTTTCGATATTAACGATTGTTTAAAAAGTTTCGAAATTCAGATACTATGTGTAGTTATGGTATTGCCTTAGTTGTCATATAAAATAATATTAAAGATCACGGACAAACAAATATTTTTATTATAAATAAATTTCATTGGAACTCGAAAAACCTCAAATGCCGAAATTGATTTTCCGTTCAGACATTTCCCATTTTTAGCACCCACATAATTTTTCATTTTTTTTTTCATACTCACATTTAAGGGGCGAAGTTTTCTTCCTTAATGTCTGCATATTCTCTAATAATTAATCTCTTTGACTATGAAATATCTTGAAACTCTTAATTTTATGGAATACTTTCAAAATCACTTTCAACGACTAGACACAATATCACAATTAAACACTAATTCATTTTTCTCTTATATTAATTGAGTTTCACTATTGAAAGCATGACTTTATGTGATTTCATATTATCGCACTTGTGAATCTACATATCAAATGCATTTAAAGGATTAACTTATAATGATTTTCAAAAATTTTCTCCTTTTTTAAGAAATTTTGTCAATTCACTTACTCGAAAAATTGATTTTTCAAACTTCGAAGAAAAATCAATTTTCCCCAAGATGAGATTTTTCCAACATTGGAAATTCGAATTATATCTCCACGTTTGGACATGCTGCATGCAAAATGATTAAATAAAACCAGGGTTGTTAAAGCATATTCTATTTAACAGAATTTTACAGAATTACATATGTGCAAATATTTTATGTGGGATGTGCACTATGGGATAAAATCGAATTTTTTTTCCAAAAATTATTTATTGGCTTATTTGAAAGGTCTTTATCCAAGGAATCAGAATCTATTTTAATTTTTAGCCCAAAGTGCAGCAGTGCTGGAGATATAGCCCGAAATGTATTTTGGTGACCTTCGATAGTTAATATTTTCAATTTATCAGAACTTTTTCTTGTCTCAACCAATTTTCTTGAAATTTTTTTTAAATGACAGATATGAGCCGAAACTTTAATATAAATTTCAGTCACATAAGTTTTACTTCATGGAAAGTGCTTAAAAATTGACAAAACTTTAAATGTTAGTAATGCGGCACACTTTTTTTGAGTATGTGGATTTCTGATGCATTTAAATGTTTTTCCTTTTTCATTAAATTGTATTTCTTTACTAGATCTACAAAAAAAATATCTCTTTCAAGGTTTAAAATTATATTTATGCATTAAAAAATTGAGATTTTTTCAAAAAAGATACGGTTTTTAATTATGTTTTGACTTCAATTGACTATAACTGCATATTCCAAGTAAGTGGAGAGACAAGTTTTAACTGTTTTATATAGCCCTCACTTGTATCTTACTAAAACTGTGAAAACCTGGAAAAAGTTGCACCAAATTTTCAACTTTGAACCATTTGAAACATGTCATCTACATGCACCTCAAAAATCTTTTTCAACTTTTTTCATCAAAATCATGTCCAAACTTGATAAATCTTTCAGAAATGTTCGAAAATAGTGTTTTTGATATTTTAAAATCAATTTGAGTTTTTGGCATGGACTTGGACCATTTTTATTTGAAATGTCATTATTTTCCATTTTCAATGAGATGTAAATGACTTTAAATACACATAACATGAAGCTATTGTTGAACAATTCAATTCATGAAAGTTTACAGTTACTCGAAAAAATCACTTTAACTGAGCGTCACTCATGTACAATTTTTGGGAATTTTGCTATATCTTCATTATTGTTTATTGATATATCTCCAAATGTTATTTTTTAGGTCCGAAATTCAATTCTGTTCTTTTTGAGGTTATAAAAATTTTAAAATTGCTGCATTAACATAATAAACGGACAAAATTCAGTTAAAATTTTTTTAACGGTTTTAAATTTTTTGAATTTTTTCGGTTACAATTTGTTTGTTTACAAACAAAATCGAAAATGAAATTTGAAAAGTCACGAAAATATATTCCTACTTTTCGTATTCAAATCATAATATTTGAGATTAATGGTTAAGGGCGATTCTACGAATGGTTTTTTCTACAAATTTGTCTCCAAATCTATATTTCTCTTTATCAGTTGCATTACTCCCCGTGTTTCATGTATTTAATAGTAGATTTTACCGAGATCTATATATTGTTCTCACCCAAACATATTAAAAATGGTTAATTAAAGAATTATTTACATTCTACGAAAAATTACTCTGTTTCACATGAATTTTTTTGCCCAAATTTCCAAAATGTTTTAATTGATATCTTTAAGGTGGTGAAATTTCCAGTAATACTAAGTATACAAAGTTATAGCTTAAAGTAAAAGCTTCAAAACGATGTCAAAATCATATTTGTGGAAGCCTTAATTAAGCTGCAATTTGGATTCTACGAAAAATTTCATAAGTGAAACAGAGTAATTTGGAGACAATTCCAAAAAAAACTACCAAACATTAAAATTAAAACCATGAATTTCTCAAGCCATAGCTAAGTAATTTGAGTGCAGATGTAATCATAATTCGCAGTTTAACCAATAGAAAAGGAAATGAGAATTAGATTTTTGAAAAACTATGCACAAGTGAAAATAAAATAATTAAAAAATTTCATGCAATTGACACGGATTATTTTCATGTAACCTTTTCGTAGAATTGCCCTTAAATAATTAAGAATTTTGAGAATTTAAGTTTTCATATTTTGTATGATAGTGTTAGTGAAAAATTCAAATTATTTTTTTCTGTTAAGCAAAAAAAAAGTGATTTTTTGGATAAATACCTTTCAAATAAGCCAATAAAATAATTTTTGGAATAAAATTTCGATTTTATCCCATAATGATGTGTGCACATATTTGATGTATGACACATTATTTTGTGTCACATATGAAAATGTGTGATGTGTGACACATATTTATGTGTGTAGATATCATGTGTGAACATGCAAAATCTGCACATATTTATTAATTTGCGGGACTAAAGTAATATTTTTTTGTAAAATTTATTTAAAACTAGTGTATCGGGTAGAAACCCAATGCGGCCATATTCACACCGTACCATCAAAAGTCTTATGGACAGAGCAAGATTAGCTCAGCATAAGTTTGAAGGTATAAAGCTAGCTGAGCTTTGCTGAGCATATGTTTGAAGGTTTAAAGCTTAACGAACATACTTTGAAAGATTTTTAAAAAAAAATTTCATCTAAAGTTTAATTATATAAAAATCACAGTAAACTTTTGTTTCGAAAAATTCGTAAGAAAGGAAAGTTTTTTGCTTTTTTTGAAGCAACGGCTGTTCCTACCTTGCCCAAAAACCATACAGCTCTTCTATAGAGCATCACGGATTAAATATAAAAAACTAGAAGTCTCTACGATGTCTCGTTATTGAGATTTCTTGCTGATTAACTTACTTGTTTGCTTGCTTACAGAAAGCGTATTTTGCGATTTTCTCAGCAATGCCGAAACCAATTTGAAAACTGTTTTTTGCAAATGATGTAAAATTTCAGACACAAACTTTTCTTCAAGGACATTTTATAACCAATTTTGCTTCGTTTTCTCACAAAATGCGAAAAACTGATTTTTGATTGATTTGACTGATTTAAAAATCAGTTTTTCGCATTTTGTGAGAAAACGAAGCAAAATTGAAATTTTACATCATTTGCAAAAAACATATTTCAAATTGGTTACGGCATTGCTGAGAAAATCGCAAAATACGCTTTCTGTAAGCAAGCAAACAAGTAAGTTAATCAGCAAGAAATCTCAATAACGAGACATCGTAGAGACTTCTAGTTTTTTACATTTAATCCGTGATGCTCTATAGAAGAGCTGTATTGTTTTTGGGCAAGGTAGGAACAGCCGTTGCTTCAAAAAAAGCAAAAAACTTTCCTTTCTTACGAACTTTTCGAAACAAAAGTTTACTGTGATTTTTATATAATTAAACTTTAGATGAAATTTTTTTTTTAAAAATCTTTCAAAGTATGTTCGTTAAGCTTTAAACCTTCAAACATATGCTCAGCAAAGCTCAGCTAGCTTTATACCTTCAAACTTATGCTGAGCTAATCTTGCTCTGTCCATAAGACTTTTGATGGTACGGTGTGAATATGGCAGCATTGGGTTTCTACCCGATACACTAGTTTTAAATAAATTTTACAAAAAAATATTACTTTAGTCCCGCAAATTAATAAATATGTGCAGATTTTGCATGTTCACACATGATATCTACACACATAAATATGTGTCACACATCACACATTTTCATATGTGACACAAAATAATGTTTCATACATCAAATATGTGCACACATCATTATGGGATAAAATCGAAATTTTATTCCAAAAATTATTTTATTGGCTTATTTGAAAGGTTTTTATCCAAGAAATCAGAATCTATTCTCATTTTGGCCCAAAGTGCAACAGTGCTGGAGATATAGCCCGAAATGCAGAGGTCGAAGTCGATGAAGCAAACTCACTTCACTTCACTAAAATTTCAATCGGTTTCAAGTCAGCTCGAGTTGATATTTTTGTGTTCACTTTAGTAGACTTGAAACCGACTTGATTTTTTCGTGTTCACTTTAGTCGACTTTTAACCGAGTTGATTTTTTCATGTTCACTTTAGTCGACTTGAAACCGACATAACTAAGGAAAAAAAATGTAATACACCAAACTGATTTCTGCTGGTGCTTGTGAAGTATATGGAATTACATACAAAATTGCAGAATTTGTCCTTTTTTACTTTTCATAACCTGATACGAACAATTCAAGAAATTCGACCGTTACAGTTTCCAAGAACACTTGCAAAAATGTCTTATTTGTCTGTCTGCGATGCAAAATTCGAAGTTTCATACCCTGCAGTTCCAAATTTTCGAAAATTAGGAAAAAATAAAAACTTAAATTAAGCAATTTTTTCATGAATTTTTGATAAAAATATTATTTTATCCCAATGTTAGCAAAGAGAACAGAGTCCGTTACAAACAAAAAAAATTCAAAATTTTCGCGCGGTATTTTTTTAAAATTTCAAAATAATAAAGTCTGTTACTTTTTATTTTTTTAAACTAGGTGTTTTTTAAAGCATAAACATTTAAGGAATGCAATTTCATCACAGTGATTATCTTAATCATAAAAACTAGTAGACATGTTCACTAAAATTACAAATTACTCGAAAAATAATAATTCACAACGAATTTTTTTAAAAATAAGAACTTCGAAGATTCGATTTTCGAAAAATAAGAACCTCGAAAAATCGAAGTTCGAATAATAAGAACTCAAAAATTTCTGTTTGCTAGCATTGGATTTTATCATTTGATAATAAGCATAATATAGCTAAATTTGTTTTCAAAACTATCAATAACTAGAATAAAATAACAAAAAATTGTAACGGTTTTTCAAATTTAAATTTTTCGAAAGTGCATATTAAAACACCCCTAGACTTTCGATAAGTCTGTCAAACATGAATTGAACGTATCAGGATCACAGTAGGCTAATTTCAAAAAATATCGATTTTATATCTATATTAGCATTCTTTATCATTTATAATACCTAGATATGTTTTAAAATGCAATTTAAAGCATTTTTGATTTCGATCATAGTAGGCTATTTTCAAAAAAAATATCGATTTCATATCTATATTAGCATTCTTTATCATTTATAATACCTAGATATGTTTTAAAATGCAATTTAAAGCATTTTTGATTTCGATCATAGTAGGCTATTTTCAAAAAAAAAATATCGATTTTATATCTATTTTAGCATTCTTTATCATTTATAATACCTAGATATGTTTTAAAATGCAATTTAAAGCATTTTTGATTTCGATCATAGTAGGCTATTTTCAAAAAAAATATCGATTTTATATCTATATTAGAATTCTTTATCATTTATAATACCTAGATATGTTTTAAAATGCAATTTGAAGCATTTTTGGTTTCGATCATAGTAGGCAATTTTCAAAAAAAATATCGATTTTATATCTATATTAGAATTCTTTATCATTTATAATACCTAGATATGTTTTAAAATGCAATTTAAAGCATTTTTGATTTCGATCATAGTAGGCAATTTTCAAAAAAAAAATATCGATTTTATATCTATTTTAGCATTCTTTATCATTTATAATACCTAGATATGTTTTAAAATGCAATTTAAAGCATTTTTGATTTCGATCATAGTAGGCTATTTTAAAAAAAATATCGATTTTATATCTTTATTAGCATTCTTTATCATTTATAATACCTAGATATGTTTTAAAATGCAATTTAAAGCATTTTTGATTTCGATCATAGTAGGCTATTTTCAAAAAAATATCGATTTTATATCTTTATTAGAATTCTTTATAATTTAAAATACCTAGATATGTTTTAAAATGCAATTTAAAGCATTTTTGATTTCGATCATAGTAGGCTATTTTCAAAAAAAATATCGATTTTATATCTTTATTAGCATTCTTTATAATTTATAATACTTAGATATGTTTTAAAATGCAATTTAAAGCATTTTTGGTTTCGATCATAGTAGGCTATTTTAAAAAAAAATATCGATTTTATATCTATATTAGCATTCTTTATCATTTATAATACCTAGATATGTTTTAAAATGCAATTTAAAGCATTTTTGATTTCGATCATAGTAGGCTATTTTCAAAAAAATATCGATTTTATATCTTTATTAGAATTCTTTATAATTTATAATACCTAGATATGTTTTAAATTGCAATTTAAAGCATTTTTGATTCCGATCATAGTAGGCTATTTTAAAAAAAAATATCGATTTTATATCTATATTAGCATTCTTTATCATTTATAATACCTAGATATGTTTTAAAATGCAATTTAAAGCATTTTTGATTTCGATCATAGTAGGCTATTTTAAAAAAAATATCGATTTTATATCTATATTAGCATTCTTTATCATTTATAATACCTAGATATGTTTTAAAATGCAATTTAAAGCATTTTTGATTTCGATCATAGTAGGCTATTTTCAAAAAAAATATCGATTTTATATCTTTATTAGAATTCTTTATAATTTATAATACCTAGATATGTTTTAAAATGCAATTTAAAGCATTTTTGATTCCGATCATAGTAGGCTATTTTAAAAAAAATATCGATTTTATATCTATATTAGAATTCTTCATCATTTATAATACCTAGATATGTTTTAAAATGCAATTTAAAGCATTTTTGGTTTCGATCATAGTAGGCTATTTTCAAAAATAAAAAATAGCGATTTTATATCTATATTAGCATTCTTTATCATTTAAAATACCTAGATATGTTTTAAAATGCAATTTAAAGCATTTTTGATTTCGATCATAGTAGGCTATTTTCAAAAAAAATATCGATTTTATATCTTTATTAGCATTCTTTATCATTTATAATACTTAGATATGTTTTAAAATGCAATTTAAAGCATTTTTGGTTTCGATCATAGTAGGCTATTTTCAAAAAAAATATCGATTTTATATCTTTATTAGCATTCTTTATCATTTATAATACCTAGATATGTTTTAAAATGCAATTTAAAGCATTTTTGATTTCGATCATAGTAGGCTATTTTCAAAAAAATATCGATTTTATATCTTTATTAGAATTCTTTATAATTTATAATACCTAGATATGTTTTAAATTGCAATTTAAAGCATTTTTGATTCCGATCATAGTAGGCTATTTTAAAAAAAAATATCGATTTTATATCTATATTAGCATTCTTTATCATTTATAATACCTAGATATGTTTTAAAATGCAATTTAAAGCATTTTTGATTTCGATCATAGTAGGCTATTTTCAAAAAAATATCGATTTTATATCTTTATTAGCATTCTTTATCATTTATAATACCTAGATATGTTTTAAAATGCAACTTAAAGCATTTTTGATTTCGATCATAGTAGGCTATTTTCAAAAAAATATCGATTTTATATCTTTATTAGCATTCTTTATCATTTATAATACCTAGATATGTTTTAAAATGCAATTTAAAGCAATTTTGGTTTCAATCACAGTAGTCTTTTTTCAAAAAAATATCGATTTAATGTCAATAATAGAATTCTTTATCATTTATAATACCTAGATATGTTTTAAAATGCAATTTAAAACATTTTTGGTTTCGATCATAGTAGGCTATTTTCAAAAATAAAAAATAGCGATTTTATATCTATATTAGCATTCTTTATCATTTATAATACCTAGATATGTTTTAAAATGCAATTTAAAGCATTTTTGATTTCGATCATAGTAGGCTATTTTCAAAAAAAATATCGATTTTATATCTTTATTAGCATTCTTTATAATTTATAATACTTAGATATGTTTTAAAATGCAATTTAAAGCATTTTTGGTTTCGATCATAGTAGGCTATTTTAAAAAAAAATATCGATTTTATATCTATATTAGCATTCTTTATCATTTATAATACCTAGATATGTTTTAAAATGCAATTTAAAGCATTTTTGATTTCGATCATAGTAGGCTATTTTCAAAAAAATATCGATTTTATATCTTTATTAGAATTCTTTATAATTTATAATACCTAGATATGTTTTAAATTGCAATTTAAAGCATTTTTGATTCCGATCATAGTTGGCTATTTTAAAAAAAAATATCGATTTTATATCTATATTAGCATTCTTTATCATTTATAATACCTAGATATGTTTTAAAATGCAATTTAAAGCATTTTTGATTTCGATCATAGTAGGCTATTTTAAAAAAAATATCGATTTTATATCTATGTTAGCATTCTTTATTATTTATAATACCTAGATATGTTTTAAAATGCAATTTAAAGCATTTTTGATTTCGATCATAGTAGGCTATTTTCAAAAAAAATATCGATTTTATATCTTTATTAGAATTCTTTATAATTTATAATACCTAGATATGTTTTAAAATGCAATTTAAAGCATTTTTGATTCCGATCATAGTAGGCTATTTTAAAAAAAATATCGATTTTATATCTATATTAGAATTCTTCATCATTTATAATACCTAGATATGTTTTAAAATGCAATTTAAAGCATTTTTGGTTTCGATCATAGTAGGCTATTTTCAAAAATAAAAAATAGCGATTTTATATCTATATTAGCATTCTTTATCATTTAAAATACCTAGATATGTTTTAAAATGCAATTTAAAGCATTTTTGATTTCGATCATAGTAGGCTATTTTCAAAAAAAATATCGATTTTATATCTTTATTAGCATTCTTTATCATTTATAATACTTAGATATGTTTTAAAATGCAATTTAAAGCATTTTTGGTTTCGATCATAGTAGGCTATTTTCAAAAAAAATATCGATTTTATATCTTTATTAGCATTCTTTATCATTTATAATACCTAGATATGTTTTAAAATGCAATTTAAAGCATTTTTGATTTCGATCATAGTAGGCTATTTTCAAAAAAATATCGATTTTATATCTTTATTAGAATTCTTTATAATTTATAATACCTAGATATGTTTTAAATTGCAATTTAAAGCATTTTTGATTCCGATCATAGTAGGCTATTTTAAAAAAAATATCGATTTTATATCTTTATTAGCATTCTTTATCATTTATAATACCTAGATATGTTTTAAAATGCAATTTAAAGCATTTTTGATTTCGATCATAGTAGGCTATTTTCAAAAAAATATCGATTTTATATCTATATTAGCATTCTTTATCATTTATAATACCTAGATATGTTTTAAAATGCAACTTAAAGCATTTTTGATTTCGATCATAGTAGGCTATTTTCAAAAAAATATCGATTTTATATCTTTATTAGCATTCTTTATCATTTATAATACCTAGATATGTTTTAAAATGCAATTTAAAGCAATTTTGGTTTCAATCACAGTAGTCTTTTTTCAAAAAAATATCGATTTAATGTCAATAATAGAATTCTTTATCATTTATAATACCTAGATATGTTTTAAAATGCAATTTAAAGCATTTTTGGTTTCGATCATAGTAGGCTATTTTCAAAAATAAAAAATAGCGATTTTATATCTATATTAGCATTCTTTATCATTTATAATACCTAGATATGTTTTAAAATGCAATTTAAAGCATTTTTGATTTCGATCATAGTAGGCTATTTTCAAAAAAAATATCGATTTTATATCTATATTAGAATTCTTTATCATTTATAATACCTGGATATGTTTTAAAATGCAATTTAAAGCATTTTTGATTTCGATCATAATAGGCTATTTTCAAAAAAAAATAGCGATTTTATATCTTTATTAGCATTCTTTATCATTTATAATACCTAGATATGTTTTAAAATGCAATTTAAAGCAATTTTGGTTTCAATCACAGTAGGCTTTTTTAAAAAAAATATCGATTTAATGTCAATAATAGAATTCTTTATCATTTATAATACCTAGATATGTTTTAAAATGCAATTTAAAGCATTTTTGGTTTCGATCATAGTAGGCTATTTTCAAAAATAAAAAATAGCGATTTTATATCTATATTAGAATTCTTTATCATTTATAATACCTGGATATGTTTTAAAATGCAATTTAAAGCATTTTTGATTTCGATCATAGTAGGCTATTTTCAAAAAAAATATCGATTTAATGTCAATAATAGAATTCTTTATCATTTATAATACCTAGATATGTTTTAAAATGCAATTTAAAGCATTTTTGGTTTCGATCATAGTAGGCTATTTTCAAAAATAAAAAATAGCGATTTTATATCTATATTAGCATTCTTTATCATTTATAATACCTAGATATGTTTTAAAATGCAATTTAAAGCATTTTTGATTTCGATCATAGTAGGCTATTTTCAAAAAAAATATCGATTTTATATCTATATTAGAATTCTTTATCATTTATAATACCTAGATATGTTTTAAAATGCAATTTAAAGCATTTTTGATTTCGATCATAGTAGGCTATTTTCAAAAAAAATATCGATTTTATATCTTTATTAGCATTCTTTATCATTTATAATACCTAGATATGTTTTAAAATGCAATTTAAAGCAATTTTGGTTTCAATCACAGTAGGCTTTTTTCAAAAAAATATCGATTTAATGTCAATAATAGAATTCTTTATTATTTATAAACCTAGATATGTTTTAAAATGCAATTTAAAGCATTTTTGGTTTCGATCATAGTAGGCTATTTTCAAAAATAAAAAATAGCGATTTTATATCTATATTAGCATTCGTTATCATTTATAATACCTAGATATGTTTTAAAATGCAATTTAAAGCATTTTTGATCTCGATCATAGCAGGCTATTTTAAAAAAAATATCGATTTTATATCTTTATTAGCATTCTTTATCATTTATAATGCCTAGATATATTTTAAAATGCAATTTAAAGCATTTTCGATTTCGATCATAGTAGGCTATTTTCAAAAAAAATATCGATTTTATATCTATATTAGCATTCTTTATCATTTATAATACCTAGATATGTTTTAAAATGCAATTTAAAGCATTTTTGGTTTCGATCATAGTAGGCTATTTTCAAAAAAATATCGATTTTATATCTATATTAGCATTCTTTATCATTTATAATACCTAGATATGTTTTAAAATGCAATTTAAAGCATTTTTGGTTTCGATCATAGTAGGCAATTTTCAAAAAAAAAATATCGATTTTATATCTATTTTAGCATTCTTTATCATTTATAATACCTAGATATGTTTTAAAATGCAATTTAAAGCATTTTTGATTTCGATCATAGTAGGCTATTTTCAAAACAAATATCGATTTTATATCTATATTAGAATTCTTAATCATTTATAATACCTAGATATGTTTTAAAATGCAATTTAAAGCATTTTTGGTTTCGATCATAGTAGGCTATTTTAAAAAAAATATCGATTTTATATCTATATTAGCATTCTTTATCATTTATAATACCTAGTTATGTTTAAAAATACAATTTAAAGCATTTTTGGTTTCGATCATAGTAGGCTATTTTCAAAAAAAATATCGATTTTATATCTTTATTAGCATTCTTTATCATTTATAATACCTAGATATGTTTTAAAATGCAATTTAAAGCATTTTTGGTTTTCGATCATAGTAGGCTATTTTCAAAAAAATATCGATTTTATATCTATATTAGCATTCTTTATCATTTATAATACCTAGATATGTTTTAAAATGCAATTTAAAGCATTTTTGGTTTTCGATCATAGTAGGCTATTTTCAAAAAAAAAATATCGATTTTATATCTATATTAGCATTCTTTATCATTTATAATACCTAGATATGTTTTAAAATGCAATTTAAAGCATTTTTGGTTTCGATCATAGTAGGCTATTTTAAAAAAAATATCGATTTTATATCTATATTAGCATTCTTTATCATTTATAATACCTAGTTATGTTTAAAAATACAATTTAAAGCATTTTTGGTTTCGATCATAGTAGGCTATTTTCAAAAAAAATATCGATTTTATATCTTTATTAGCATTCTTTATCATTTATAATACCTAGATATGTTTTAAAATGCAATTTAAAGCATTTTTGGTTTTCGATCATAGTAGGCTATTTTCAAAAAAATATCGATTTTATATCTATATTAGCATTCTTTATCATTTATAATACCTAGATATGTTTTAAAATGCAATTTAAAGCATTTTTGATTTCGATCATAGTAGGCTATTTTCAAAACAAATATCGATTTTATATCTATATTAGAATTCTTAATCATTTATAATACCTAGATATGTTTTAAAATGCAATTTAAAGCATTTTTGGTTTCGATCATAGTAGGCTATTTTAAAAAAAATATCGATTTTATATCTATATTAGCATTCTTTATCATTTATAATACCTAGTTATGTTTTAAAATACAATTTAAAGCATTTTTGGTTTCGATCATAGTAGGCTATTTTCAAAAAAATATCGATTTAATATCTATATTAGCATTCTTTATCATTTATAATACCTAGATATGTTTTAAAATGCAATTTAAAGCATTTTTGATTTCGATCATAGTAGGCTATTTTCAAAACAAATATCGATTTTATATCTATATTAGCATTCTTTATCATTTATAATACCTAGATATGTTTTAAAATGCAATTTAAAGCATTTTTGGTTTTCGATCATAGTAGGCTATTTTCAAAAAAATATCGATTTTATATCTATATTAGCATTCTTTATCATTTATAATACCCAGATATGTTTTAAAATGCAATTTAAAGCATTTTTGGTCTCGATCATAGTAGGCTATTTTCAAAAAAAAATATCGATTTTATATCTATATTAGCATTTTTTATCATTTATAATACCCAGATATGATTTAAAATGCAATTTAAAGCATTTTTGGTCTCGATCATAGTTGGCTATTTTCAAAAAAAATATCGATTTTATATCTATATTAGCATTCTTTATCATTTATAATACCCAGATATGTTTTAAAATGCAATTTAAAGCATTTTTGGTCTCGATCATAGTAGGCTATTTTCAAAAAAATATCGATTTTATATCTTTATTAGAATTCTTTATCATTTATAATACCTAGATATGTTTTAAAATGCAATTTAAAGCATTTTTGATTTCGATCATAGTAGGCTATTTTCAAAAAAAATATCGATTTTATATATTTATTAGCATTCTTTATCATTTATAATACCTAGATATGTTTTAAAATGCAATTTTAAGCAATTTTGGTTTCAATCACAGTAGGTTTTTTTCAAAATATATAGATTTTATGTCAATATTAGAATTCTATATCTTTTATAATACCTAGATATGTTTTAAAATGCAATTTAAAGCATTTTTGGTCTCGATCATAGTAGGCTATTTTCAAAAAAATATCGATTTTATATCTTTATTAGAATTCTTTATCATTTATAATACCTAGATATGTTTTAAAATGCAATTTAAAGCATTTTTGATTTCGATCATAGTAGGCTATTTTCAAAAAAAATATCGATTTTATATCTTTATTAGAATTCTTTATCATTTATAATACCTAGATATGTTTTAAAATGCAATTTAAAGCATTTTTGATTTCGATCATAGTAGGCTATTTTCAAAAAAAATATCGATTTTATATATTTATTAGCATTCTTTATCATTTATAATACCTAGATATGTTTTAAAATGCAATTTAAAGCATTTTTGATTTCGATCATAGTAGGCTATTTTCAAAAAAAATATCGATTTTATATCTTTATTAGAATTCTTTATAATTTATAATACCTAGATATGTTTTAAAATGCAATTTAAAGCATTTTTGATTCCGATCATAGTAGGCTATTTTAAAAAAAATATCGATTTTATATCTATATTAGAATTCTTCATCATTTATAATACCTAGATATGTTTTAAAATGCAATTTAAAGCATTTTTGGTTTCGATCATAGTAGGCTATTTTCAAAAATAAAAAATAGCGATTTTATATCTATATTAGCATTCTTTATCATTTAAAATACCTAGATATGTTTTAAAATGCAATTTAAAGCATTTTTGATTTCGATCATAGTAGGCTATTTTCAAAAAAAATATCGATTTTATATCTTTATTAGCATTCTTTATCATTTATAATACTTAGATATGTTTTAAAATGCAATTTAAAGCATTTTTGGTTTTGATCATAGTAGGCTATTTCCAAAAAAATATCGATTTTTTGTCAATTTTAGCATTCTTTATCATTTATAATGCCAAGATATGTTTTAAAATGCAATTTAAAACATTTTTGGTCACGATCATAGTAGGCTATTTCGGAAAAATATCGATTTTTTGTCAATTTTAGCATTCTTAATCATTTATAAAACCTTGATATGTTTTAAAATGCAATTTAAAGCATTTTTGGTTTTGATCATAGTAGGCTATTTTCAAAAAATATCGATTTTTTGTCAATTTTAGCATTCTTAATCATTTATAAAACCAAAATATGTTTTAAAATGCAATTTAAAGCATTTTTGGTTTTGATCATAGTAGGCTATTTTAAAAAAATATCGATTTTTTGTCAATTTTAGCATTCTTTATCATTTATAATGCCAAGATATGTTTTAAAATGCAATTTAAAACATTTTTGGTCACGATCATAGTAGGCTATTTCGGAAAAATATCGATTTTTTGTCAATTTTAGCATTCTTAATCATTTATAAAACCAAAATATGTTTTAAAATGCAATTTAAAGCATTTTTGGTTTTGATCATAGTAGGCTATTTCCAAAAAAATATCGATTTTTTGTCAATTTTAGCATTCTTAATCATTTATAAAACCTAGATATGATTTAAAATGCAATTTAAAGCATTTTTGGTTTTGATCATAGTAGGCTTTTTAAGAAAAATATCGATAATATATATATTAGCTTCCGCATGGATCACGGAAGGTATTTCTTTATGTCGTTCAAATTTTGTCACCTAACCTACAGGTCCACCGTATTATCCAAAAGTAATGATTTATATGTCAAAATTTGGACCTTGTCGTCTTGTAGGGCGGAAATTATGGCGCTTTGCATGAACTTTTTTTTTGAGACCGTAGTGCTTCATGGAAGATTTTTGCGAAATCTTCATGCAAACACTACATTTGCTTTAATTTGTTTTTAAAACCTTAAATCAAAAAATAGCTGGTAGTTTAAATGTTTAACATCTTCTTAGATAGTAAGTCGTGTTTTTCGGATTTTAATTTTTACAGATGTAAGCAATGACTTTTTGTCTGTGACAAGTTTAAGCTCAAATTGATACATTCTAAAGTAGTTGAAGCTTTGTTGCCATCTTTTTTGATCAATTGAAACAACCAAAACAAAGTTTAAGCATAAAATAAGTTGAAATTTTAGAAGAACAATTTTCAAGTGGAAAACAAAAATGGCGGTAAATTTTTGGTTGAATCTAACGGTTTTATATTTGATAATCGCACAGATTATCATTATTTGTGTATATTTGATGGAATGAGACTTCATGGCACAAGACGATATTATAAACATTTTAAAATGTCATTGAGTCAATTCTTTTGTATTTATTAAAGTCGCTTTCAATATTTATCGCATTTCTTTCTATCTAAACAAATTTGAGGCTTTTTCTTTCTTTTTGAGGCAAGTCTTTTTGCTTTCTTTCTTTTTATCACGGTAAGAGCTGAATTCTTACATATCATATTTCGTGCACAATAAAAAATGAAAGATAAGCGTGCATATTTGCGAAATATATATATACATGAACCGCTCATATTCGCTCAATAATACAATAATAAAATTTCCAAGGATACAAAACTCTTTGGTATTGCTTTTTAAAATTCTGTTTACTTATCTACCTCCTCGTTTATTATTCATGAAATATATGATAATTATGTAGAACTTATGTATGACAATTTTTGGCGTGTATAATTCGCGATTTTGTATTCAATTCTGACTAATTCTGTTAAGTATTAATTTAATTCATTTATGCTTACTTCAGCAAGTTTGGAAGGTTGATAATGTTTTTAATGAATTTTGTCAAGCAAGCCATAACGCCATAAAGCCATAAATTTGTAATGCATCATCAAAGTCACTAAAATGGGGTATTTAACACTATTATTATAAAAATGTCACCTACGTCGTTTATCATCAAAATATCGTCCAAATGATATGTTAAACACCACTATTAAATTGAATGATTATTATAAGCATGCAATGCAAAGGCAGGTAGATAGGTGGGTGTTGAAAATCATCGAATTAGTTCGCATTACACTATTATGAATAATTAATAATGATCGTCATGAGCTCGCTTATTATTATTGAATATGCGCTAAACATAGTGTACGCTTGCTATACACGTTCCTCATATTAGCTTCTTAATATTAAATGTAATTCATTTCGACGCCCTTTTATCATGAACAACCTCACGAATTATGCAAAAGAGCACAGCAATGAAATTCTTGTCAGCTTACTAAAAGTTGGCTTTCCCTTGTAAACTTCTTTAGTTCGCAGAAAATGATGACGATGATAAATCTGTGTATCTACATTAATATATTATTCATAAAAATATAGGAAAAAGAAAGAGGAAATTAAGGTAGGAATTGGGGATTCCACGAATTGCAAATTATCTCGAGAATTTCAGCTCTTTTGGGAATTAATTTTGCAAATTTGAAAATGAAGGGTAATTTTAGACGACGAAGAGATATTAAATAATTACATACTTACTGTGTGCATGCGATGGAAACCGACTTCTTTTTTTTAAATTTTTGCTTCTTTTGAATTCGCTTATGGGAAAAGATGCAAGTAAAATTTGAATTCAAAATTATCGTTAAATAAAAATTGAATTTTCAGTATCCGTTATAAATTACAATTAGAGTTTGCTGCTATAAATCATATTATTTTTGTGCTACTTAAAAGACGACTTTGAGACTCTAGTAACGAAAATATGTTTGTATAAATTATAATTTAAAAGAGAGAATATCAAATTACCTGCAGAAAAATAAAACAAGTTTTTAGCAAAGCAAAAAAAATATATCTAGGTATTTTAAATGATAAAGAATGCTAAAATAGATATAAAATCGATATTTTTTTTGAAAATAGCCTACTATGATCGAAACCAAAAATGCTTTAAATTGTATTTTTAAACATAACTAGGTATTATAAATGATAAAGAATGCTAATATAGATATAAAATCGATATTTTTTTTAAAATAGCCTACTATGATCGAAACCAAAAATGCTTTAAATTGCATTTTAAAACATATCTAGGTATTATAAATGATTAAGAATTCTAATATAGATATAAAATCGATATTTGTTTTGAAAATAGCCTACTATGATCGAAATCAAAAATGCTTTAAATTGCATTTTAAAACATATCTAGGTATTATAAATGATAAAGAATGCTAAAATAGATATAAAATCGATATTTTTTTTTTGAAAATTGCCTACTATGATCGAAACCAAAAATGCTTTAAATTGCATTTTAAAACATATCTAGGTATTATAAATGATAAAGAATGCTAATATAGATATAAAATCGATATTTTTTTGAAAATAGCCTACTATGATCGAAACCAAAAATGCTTTAAATTGCATTTTAAAACATATCTAGGTATTATAAATGATAAAGAATGCTAATATAGATATAAAATCGATATTTTTTTTGAAAATAGCCTACTATGATCGAAATCAAAAATGCTTTAAATTGCATTTTAAAACATATCTAGGTATTATAAATGATAACGAATGCTAATATAGATATAAAATCGCTATTTTTTATTTTTGAAAATAGCCTACTATGATCGAAACCAAAAATGCTTTAAATTGCATTTTAAACCATATCTAAATCTTATAAATGATAAAGAATGCTAATATTGATATAAAATCGATATTTTTTTGAAAAAAGCCTACTGTGATTGAAACCAAAATTGCTTTAAATTGCATTTTAAAACATATCTAGGTATTATAAATGATAAAGAATGCTAATAAAGATATAAAATCGATATTTTTTTTGAAAATAGCCTACTATGATCGAAATCAAAAATGCTTTAAATTGCATTTTAAAACATATCTAGGTATTATAAATGATAAAGAATTCTAATATAGATATAAAATCGATATTTTTTTTGAAAATAGCCTACTATGATCGAAATCAAAAATGCTTTAAATTGCATTTTAAAACATATCTAGGTATTATAAATGATAAAGAATGCTAATATAGATATAAAATCGCTATTTTTTATTTTTGAAAATAGCCTACTATGATCGAAACCAAAAATGCTTTAAATTGCATTTTAAAACATATCTAGGTATTATAAATGATGAAGAATTCTAATATAGATATAAAATCGATATTTTTTTTAAAATAGCCTACTATGATCGGAATCAAAAATGCTTTAAATTGCATTTTAAAACATATCTAGGTATTATAAATTATAAAGAATTCTAATAAAGATATAAAATCGATATTTTTTTTGAAAATAGCCTACTATGATCGAAATCAAAAATGCTTTAAATTGCATTTTAAAACATATCTAGGTATTATAAATGATAAAGAATGCTAATATAGATATAAAATCGATATTTTTTTTAAAATAGCCTACTATGATCGAAATCAAAAATGCTTTAAATTGCATTTTAAAACATATCTAGGTATTATAAATGATAAAGAATGCTAATATAGATATAAAATCGATATTTTTTTTAAAATAGCCTACTATGATCGGAATCAAAAATGCTTTAAATTGCATTTTAAAACATATCTAGGTATTATAAATTATAAAGAATTCTAATAAAGATATAAAATCGATATTTTTTTTGAAAATAGCCTACTATGATCGAAATCAAAAATGCTTTAAATTGCATTTTAAAACATATCTAGGTATTATAAATGATAAAGAATGCTAATATAGATATAAAATCGATATTTTTTTTAAAATAGCCTACTATGATCGAAATCAAAAATGCTTTAAATTGCATTTTAAAACATATCTAGGTATTATAAATGATAAAGAATGCTAATATAGATATAAAATCGATATTTTTTTTTAAAATAGCCTACTATGATCGGAATCAAAAATGCTTTAAATTGCAATTTAAAACATATCTAGGTATTATAAATTATAAAGAATGCTAATAAAGATATAAAATCGATATTTTTTTTGAAAATTGCCTACTATGATCGAAACCAAAAATGCTTCAAATTGCATTTTAAAACATATCTAGGTATTATAAATGATAAAGAATGCTAAAATAGATATAAAATCGATATTTTTTTTTTGAAAATTGCCTACTATGATCGGAATCAAAAATGCTTTAAATTGCATTTTAAAACATATCTAGGTATTATAAATTATAAAGAATGCTAATAAAGATATAAAATCGATATTTTTTTTAAAATAGCCTACTATGATCGAAATCAAAAATGCTTTAAATTGCATTTTAAAACATATCTAGGTATTATAAATGATAAAGAATGCTAAAATAGATATAAAATCGATATTTTTTTTTTGAAAATTGCCTACTATGATCGAAATCAAAAATGCTTTAAATTGCATTTTAAAACATATCTAGGTATTATAAATGATAAAGAATTCTAATATAGATATAAAATCGATATTTTTTTTGAAAATTGCCTACTATGATCGAAACCAAAAATGCTTCAAATTGCATATTAAAACATATCTAGGTATTATAAATGATAAAGAATTCTAATATAGATATAAAATCGATATTTTTTTTGAAAATAGCCTACTATGATCGAAATCAAAAATGCTTTAAATTGCATTTTAAAACATATCTAGGTATTATAAATGATAAAGAATGCTAAAATAGATATAAAATCGATATTTTTTTTTTGAAAATAGCCTACTATGATCGAAATCAAAAATGCTTTAAATTGCATTTTAAAACATATCTAGGTATTATAAATGATAAAGAATGCTAATATAGATATGAAATCGATATTTTTTTTGAAAATAGCCTACTATGATCGAAATCAAAAATGCTTTAAATTGCATTTTAAAACATATCTAGGTATTATAAATGATAAAGAATGCTAATATAGATATAAAATCGATATTTTTTGAAATTAGCCTACTGTGATCCTGATACGTTCAATTCATGTTTGACAGACTTATCGAAAGTCTAGGGGTGTTTTAATATGCACTTTCGAAAAATTTAAATTTGAAAAACCGTTACAATTTTTTGTTATTTTATTCTAGTTATTGATAGTTTTGAAAACAAATTTAGCTATATTATGCTTATTATCAAATGATAAAATCCAATGCTAGCAAACAGAAATTTTTGAGTTCTTATTATTCGAACTTCGATTTTTCGAGGTTCTTATTTTTCGAAAATCGAATCTTCGAAGTTCTTATTTTTAAAAAAATTCGTTGTGAATTATTATTTTTCGAGTAATTTGTAATTTTAGTGAACATGTCTACTAGTTTTTATGATTAAGATAATCACTGTGATGAAATTGCATTCCTTAAATGTTTATGCTTTAAAAAACACCTAGTTTAAAAAAATAAAAAGTAACAGACTTTATTATTTTGAAATTTTAAAAAAATACCGCGCGAAAATTTTGAATTTTTTTTGTTTGTAACGGACTCTGTTCTCTTTGCTAACATTGGGATAAAATAATATTTTTATCAAAAATTCATGAAAAAATTGCTTAATTTAAGTTTTTATTTTTTCCTAATTTTCGAAAATTTGGAACTGCAGGGTATGAAACTTCGAATTTTGCATCGCAGACAGACAAATAAGACATTTTTGCAAGTGTTCTTGGAAACTGTAACGGTCGAATTTCTTGAATTGTTCGTATCAGGTTATGAAAAGTAAAAAAGGACAAATTCTGCAATTTTGTATGTAATTCCATATACTTCACAAGCACCAGCAGAAATCAGTTTGGTGTATTACATTTTTTTTCCTTAGTTATGTCGGTTTCAAGTCGACTAAAGTGAACATGAAAAAATCAACTCGGTTAAAAGTCGACTAAAGTGAACACGAAAAAATCAAGTCGGTTTCAAGTCTACTAAAGTGAACACAAAAATATCAACTCGAGCTGACTTGAAACCGATTGAAATTTTAGTGAAGTGAAGTGAGTTTGCTTCATCGACTTCGACCTCTGCATTTCGGGCTATATCTCCAGCACTGTTGCACTTTGGGCCAAAATGAGAATAGATTCTGATTTCTTGGATAAAAACCTTTCAAATAAGCCAATAAAATAATTTTTGGAATAAAATTTCGATTTTATCCCATAATGATGTGTGCACATATTTGATGTATGAAACATTATTTTGTGTCACATATGAAAATGTGTGATGTGTGACACATATTTATGTGTGTAGATATCATGTGTGAACATGCAAAATCTGCACATATTTATTAATTTGCGGGACTAAAGTAATATTTTTTTGTAAAATTTATTTAAAACTAGTGTATCGGGTAGAAACCCAATGCTGCCATATTCACACCGTACCATCAAAAGTCTTATGGACAGAGCAAGATTAGCTCAGCATAAGTTTGAAGGTATAAAGCTAGCTGAGCTTTGCTGAGCATATGTTTGAAGGTTTAAAGCTTAACGAACATACTTTGAAAGATTTTTAAAAAAAAAATTTCATCTAAAGTTTAATTATATAAAAATCACAGTAAACTTTTGTTTCGAAAAGTTCGTAAGAAAGGAAAGTTTTTTGCTTTTTTTGAAGCAACGGCTGTTCCTACCTTGCCCAAAAACAATACAGCTCTTCTATAGAGCATCACGGATTAAATGTAAAAAACTAGAAGTCTCTACGATGTCTCGTTATTGAGATTTCTTGCTGATTAACTTACTTGTTTGCTTGCTTACAGAAAGCGTATTTTGCGATTTTCTCAGCAATGCCGTAACCAATTTGAAATATGTTTTTTGCAAATGATGTAAAATTTCAATTTTGCTTCGTTTTCTCACAAAATGCGAAAAACTGATTTTTAAATCAGTCAAATCAATCAAAAATCAGTTTTTCGCATTTTGTGAGAAAACGAAGCAAAATTGGTTATAAAATGTCCTTGAAGAAAAGTTTGTGTCTGAAATTTTACATCATTTGCAAAAAACAGTTTTCAAATTGGTTTCGGCATTGCTGAGAAAATCGCAAAATACGCTTTCTGTAAGCAAGCAAACAAGTAAGTTAATCAGCAAGAAATCTCAATAACGAGACATCGTAGAGACTTCTAGTTTTTTATATTTAATCCGTGATGCTCTATAGAAGAGCTGTATGGTTTTTGGGCAAGGTAGGAACAGCCGTTGCTTCAAAAAAAGCAAAAAACTTTCCTTTCTTACGAATTTTTCGAAACAAAAGTTTACTGTGATTTTTATATAATTAAACTTTAGATGAAATTTTTTTTTAAAAATCTTTCAAAGTATGTTCGTTAAGCTTTAAACCTTCAAACATATGCTCAGCAAAGCTCAGCTGACTCGCTAGCTTTATACCTTCAAACTTATGCTGAGCTAATCTTGCTCTGTCCATAAGACTTTTGATGGTACGGTGTGAATATGGCCGCATTGGGTTTCTACCCGATACACTAGTTTTAAATAAATTTTACAAAAAAATATTACTTTAGTCGCGCAAATTAATAAATATGTGCAGATTTTGCATGTTCACACATGATATCTACACACATAAATATGTGTCACACATCACACATTTTCATATGTGACACAAAATAATGTGTCACACATCAAATATGTCCACACATCACACATAAAATATGTGCACATATGCAATGTGACATATATTATTTGCCAACATATGAATTCTGCCACACATTGTTCACGTAAACATATTTTTAAAAAAGGCCAGATTCTATTTTTAACCACCCTGAATAAAACTATTCTTTTATGCTTAAAAATCATTTATTTATTATTTTCTTATCCTAATATCAGTTTAAATGTTATTGCAAATATATTGAAGAATATCAACGGAACTGCGGGAAGAGAGAAAGAGATACATGATTAAGTTTAAAGATCCAGTAGCAATATTCAATTTACTTACTCTTAACAACGGTTCTAATAGATCTGATTAAGTTTAAAGCTTGTGACTTCATTGATGGAGGCTCAAAACTCTGTTGATGTGTTGTAGCTCCCCAGCCGACTTAATATAATTAACATTTTTACTAATGAGTTGGAAGTTTTTAATTTCTTACTACTTACACTTTGCTAGAAATCTCTCTTCATGTAGGATACAGACAGCATTTAGACACAACAGTGTCGCTTCCAATAATGACCATAAAGTGAACATAATTTACTTAAATAAGCTTTAAAAACGATTTTAAAATATCGCAAAATTCTATAAACAAGGGTATGGACACTTTCGCGTCACTAGTGACAGTCAGTCAGCTAAAAACAAAACAATCTTAAATAATAAGCTATTTCTGAGCAGATCGAATCTTGTTCAAAAATAAAAGATTAAAAATCTGCTTTAATTAAGTCATGAATATTGCTGCAATTAAGATTGAATATAATTGTGTAATTTAAAGTCGTTGAGTTTTTTAATTGACTTTTTTCAGCATATCTTGTTGTTTTTTGATTAACGTACGCAATAAATTTAAAAGATTTTGCATAACAAACAATGCTGCTGTTAAAGAATATAAATTTAATTAAGAATATTGCATTTTCTCAGCAAACTAAATGCTGTCCATTGCTAAATCCATCAAGAGGCTTTCATTCATCACTTTTGCTATATGCCCAGAAAGATCAAAAGGAGAATCAATTGGAATCAAGTGATAAAATTCGAGTTTATTATGGTAACTTACAGGCATTCTTTAAATCATACAAAAATAACTTAATTAAACTTAACAGGAACATTAACGCCACAAATAAGAGCTGTAAAAGTGTTTTCATTGACAACAAGTATTGTTGGAGTTTGTGCACAGCCAGTACTTTATGAGCAAGCAGTTCGATTGGGAAGTTCAACGCCAGTCATTGTTGCTGTTTGTGGCTTCATTGGATTCTTCACATTCATTACTCCGTTCCTTATACACATGATTACCAAGAAATATGTGACTGAACTTCATTATGATAAGAAAAATAGTGAATATATTGCTTCTGTTATAACATTTTACTTGACCAAGAAGCAGGTGAGTAACTAAGGGCTTTAATCTGTGCCTGACAAGCTGTTCAGTTTTGTGAACATTGAAACATTTAAGATATAACATTTCTTTTTTCCCAGATCAAGTTCAAGCCAGAGGATGTGTCAGTGCCTGATATTCCTGGAATGTTTGCCTCATTTAATGTCAAGGATAAGGATTCAAAGAAGTCACATCCATTATTCGTAGATCCACGACTATTTGAAGACACCCAGCATTATATTAAAATCATGGGATTCGACAAACCTATAGACTTCCAAATGGACTATGCCGAGAAGGAAAATACTGAAAATAAGAAATAAATGAAGCAATATAAATAAATAAGGCATTAATGTATTTAGCATAGATTTCTTTTATTTATTATTTAAATATACTTGAATTTCCACAGAAATGTTTAATATAAACTTTCAAATCGTTTATGATTTAATACAAATATCGCTAAATAATATATAGATTAATTCATATTCAATTTTCAACTTTGAATGTGAATTCTTCACAAATATTCGATTGCCATAAACTTTTCTCTCAAATCATTGCCTCGTTTTATCATTTTTATATATTTTTTTTTTGTTTGTTATTTTAAATTAGATCCAATCTATAAATCCCACAACGGATAAAACAAATAAAGTATTTTATATAAATTAAAAATCATGATCAAAGCTTTGATCGTTAACGCCTTTTTTATATGCTTTCTTTAAGATAAAGAAACTTAATCGTTATTAGCGTCATTTTTTAATAATGATAAAAAATGTTTTTCTTTTAATATATTTTTTTAAAAATAATCCTGCAACATTACAGGATCGTCCATGTATTTCCCTTGCAAATATTTTTAACTAGTAAAAAGAGTAGTTAAATTGGAGAAAAAGAAAACTACGTTAGTTCTAGTCATCTATGTTCTGCTAATGATTATGATGATTTCGTTTGTCATTTTTCGTAAAATATTGGTCTTTTTGCATTACTTTATATATTTTTTTTGTCACTACTGATATTGAAAATGTAAGTTCCTACACAACGCATCACAACTTCTCACTGAAGTCTACATTTGTGCATGCCATAAATGAGCTTTAACTAAATATGAAACGCTTTTGTGGTCAAATAACAAAGAATCATGACGAACTAATTTGTTTTAATCAAAAAATGTTTTCAGCTACGTCCTACTATATTTTATATACCGATGCCTGTTTTAAATTGCTTTTTTAAAAGACATTTAATTTAATTTTTTAAATTTTTTTTTACTTTTAATTTTAACAGCAAAAAGCTTATAAATGCATTCAGATTCATTTGTTTCATCTCTGCTGATTTTTAAGAGATTAGTTATTAATGCACCTCAAAACCTACATCCGCGACAAATCAATGATCTCTGACTGCACTGAACATTTAATTTAATGGAGCTTCTTTTAAATATATTTTGTTTAAATCTTTTCTTTTCTAATTTTATACTTTTCTTTTAGGTATTTAAGAACAGACATGCTGCTCAGAAGATTAATTCTTTTAAAAGATTTAGTTCTTGATGAAAGTTATAAACTGGCAAAGTTTATAGAAAGTGTCATAAGTTTGAAAATTTAATGGAAATTGGAAAACTTTTAAACTTCCGATCAAGTTTTGTACCTGAAGGAATTTTCCAGTCACGTACAACACATCAAGTGTGAATCTTTACTTTAATCTAAACGTTACTTGCTCTTAACGACGTAAAGATTTGGATTTAAATCAATGAAATTTTAATAAACTATCTGAGAATTCTGATTACTTTGAGCTTAATATATTTGAAGTCTACATCTATTGATTTCCTGTTATTCACAGCTATTCTAATGTGCTTAATTTCACAAATCTAATTCCAAAATTTACCAGCCAATAATTTTCATTAAGAACTTGTCTTGCTTGATTTTATGAGAATATAGCAGATATATGTAATTTAAAAACAAGAACATAGAAATAGAAATTACAGTATGAAGAGATTAAAAATTCTGTTGTGTAAAAGCAATAACAATTTCATTATTATAGACATTTCTTTTGTGCTTCATTTATACTCATCATTTTTTTTGCACTATAATTCAACCTCCAAACTTTCTAGTTGCTTGAATAAAAAGATCAGAAATGTATGAAAAACATAACAGCGAAAAAGTTTTTTCAGTAAATATCGAATGACACTTTCTAAAGTCAATTAGATGATTTTTATCTTCATCTATATCATCTCTCATATCGATACTATGTATTTTAATTATTTTATTTTTATTTCTTGTATACACAACAGCCAAGAATAATTTCCTAAAAAATGTTAACTGATATATATATATCCATAATATATATGTTTATCATCCACGTACACATGGGTATATATTTTGCTCTGCAGAAGATTTGAAAATAGTTTTTATTTTATCTTGCACAATAAAGGACCATATTATTATTTTTTTAAAAAATACAACTCTACATGCATCCTTTTTTAGCCTTTTATCTTGTATGACATGTAGTTTTAATAATCAACGATTATTAATTATAATGCATCATTATTTAAAGTTCAAATTTCTTATATCTTCATCTTTTTTTTCCTTTTTGAATCCCTTTAACGGGATTTTAAAAGTTTTATGTGTTTTCATTTTCATTTATTTTTTTTATTATGTTAACTCTAATTTCACATCACAATTCAGAAAACATAAATGAGAGCGTTAAAAAAGGATAAGGATTTCTTTTAAAAAAAACTATTTGTATAAAAATGACGCTCTTCGTTCATTAAATTGCATCATTTCTTTTCAAAGCGACAACTAAAAGAGTGTAGAAAGAACAGGTACTCGACAAAATTCTCGAAAACAAGAGCATGATGGGAAATTTTTCTAATCTGATTGATTGTAGAAGTGTACGTACTAATTAATCTATGGAAAAACTACCACAACTATCACTTCTCATCTCTCTAATGTTACTCTTTTGTATTAGAATTTAAATTTCATTTAGTTATTTTTGTTGCGTGATTTGCTTGGCTGAATTAATATGAATAGCTGGGGTTTAAAATAAATCTTACGATTAAATTTTAATAAAATCTGTTCAGTAAACTAAACTTCATTTCATTTCAGTTCATTTGAATTTTGAAAACCCGTTTAAAAATTCAAACTAGAAATCTCATTAATGCCAGCATAATTCACGCTGTAATTATAATTTTACTGATTTTTGATTATTAATTATCATTTTATCAAATTTGAAGAAATTATTGCGCTTCTTTTCAAACAATTATTTGGTGAATTTTTACATGGAAATGTCCTAGCAAACAAAAATACATTAATTTTTTGTGTCTGGTAAATCTCAATTTTTAATTACGGTTCATTTAAAACTTTTGTTCCATTAAGTTTCGCTTAAAAAGAGCTCTTTTTCAGGTTCTATTGTTACACAATCTGTGAGCTTTAACAATTGATTGTTATGGTGTAACCCGCTACTGATTAATAAATAATCTCATGAATTGACTAATGAAAGGAAGAAAGAATGTGCTAGGAGTCCAATAATGAACTATGGTATTTAAATCAAAGAGGAAAATAAAATAAAATCATCACATTATTGTCACTCTATCAGTAAAATTGAAAGTCATTTTCTTTAAAATTATTGGATACAAGAAACATAATTAAATATCTTTTCATTTCAATAGGAAACAAGCAGCAATGTTTAGATTTTAAATGTATAGAAACATTAATATTTTGTCTATAAATTCAACATTTATGATTAAATATTTAATATTTATTTATATATATATTTTTTTTGTCTGGTTATTTCATCTTAATGAAGAGTTTAAAGTACGTAAGATGAAGCATTGAAATTCAAAATAAAGAACATTTGATCGTAATTTAATCTCTCATAAATTAGAGATTTCATTAGTTTCTTTTTTTACATAATATAATATGTAGATGACTTCTCATCACCCCCTATAAGTTTTGTGTGTTAACTGTTTTTCATTTACTAATTTTACATCATCAACTAGTAAACTTTTTAAATTTCTTTACTTCTTCCATTGTTTTTTTTTTTGCGCTAAATTAATATAATTTAAAGTAAACTATACCAAATATTTGCCCTCGTCATCACTAGATCCACATTACTTTTCTTTTGTTGTTGTGCTATGTCGGGCAAAATATTTATCTTGTATGTTGATGCACATTATATACTATAATATATGCATTGGACATTATTTCACATAATCAGAATTTGTTAAATTGATTAACAGCCGAAGAAAAACTTTATAGTAATTGGTTTGCATCAAGCAAGTTTATTAGCTATTGCGCAGTATTGCTTGATTAGCCGACATCTTTTTTATCGCTAGATTACTGAACAGTTGAAAGTTCGTTCAGTAAGTTTTTAAATTTCATTTCATTTCGGTTCATTTGAATCTCGAAAAGACGTTAAGAGCAAATTGTTTAATGGAAAGAAGTTTTTCTCGGCTAATCAGCATTTCTTACGCATTCTTGTAAATTAGATAGATAATATATGTATCTTCAGTGTTTCTCAAATATAGAACATTCAACGTTAACTATAATCTTTATTTTCCAGGTTTACATTCTATCGACATGCGTTTCTTAAATCGTTTTGACAGTGAAAAAATATTAGTACATACTTTGATGCATGAAAATATATATATTTTCTAAGAAGTGTGCAACTGTGTTATTCATGTAATCTTTCATTGTCAAACACATGACAAAAAAATGTAATCAAATTATAGTTAAATATTTTTCTTTTCCATGTTAATAATAATAATATAAGTTATGCTCTATTAATAATCAATAAATCAAGGATTTGTTTTTGTTTAATGCATCACATAATAAATTTGAACTTAATTTTAAGCAAATAAAATTGAAAACTTCGTATGTAAAAGTTAAATTAACGTTATTCATCATTAAACTTTTTAAAAAATTTCCTGAATTTTTTTTCTTTTCATAAACAAATTTAAACGATTGTTTAAAAATCACAATAAATAAGATTATGCATGTATGATTTAAAATTATTTTTCTCGAACACAAAAGTTTACGCTTTCTTCATAACTTCATAACATTTAAGTCTATCTGAATTATTGTTACATTTTCTTCTTCTTCTTATTCCTCAAACTGCTTTTAAAAAGGATAAATATTTTTTTTTTTTTAAAAAAAAGGAAACTTAAAACTTTCTTTCTCATTCACAATCCGTGATTAATTTGTAAACTGTCTATGTTTACATATTAAATGTCTATGTTTCATTTAGCTACTTATTTTGTCACTATCATTTTGCAGTATTCAATAAATTTTTATGATTTATTAACTTGCGTGAGAATTACTCATCTATAAAGTTCCATAAATTTGACTTTAGAAACATGTCGTTGCCGAGAGAATCGACATCTTTCTTCGGTTCATTCCATTTCAACGTATCATTTGCCCAGAAATCGTCTGATACACTCGTTGACGAAATCTAATTGAACAATAAAAATAAAAACAAATGTATTGGAAAAGAAATAATGATGAATTGTTAAGAATATTCAAAGAGCATTGAGGTACTCACGTTAATATCAGAAATTGTCATGTTAAGGAAGTGTTCGTTAAGACCATGTTGAGAATTTTGATTAGCGGAAGATCCTATGTTTAAGTGAGCATCATTGGACTTTTTTGGCTCAATCGAGCGCACAAGATCCATAGATTTGAATGAATCGTTGCCACTTCCACTACTTGTACTTCCAATATCAAAGTTGTTATTATCCATGCCTGATAAGCCACTCCATTGATTTGCTTTGAAAACATTCAAGTCACTATTTTTCCCAATAGCACCATATTTCCCATTTGTTGGCAAGTTGTCATATGAATCGTCGGTATTTGCTGTCAATATCGAGTCAGATCGGATGAATTTGTCCTTATTAATGCTACTACCAGCAGACATCATTGTCGGGTTTGTTTGAGTGAAATGATAAGGAGCTGTGGATTTCATGATTTGTGTCGATGGTTGTGGCTGCTGCTGCGGATTAAATTGCTGATAATTCCACATATTGGGCATTGCTGTGTCAGTTTCATCGTTGTTAACATTATTTTTTGAATGATATCCATAATTCGATGGTGGAACCATGTTCATTTGATTGACATTTTGATTGCGATGCTTATTATTATAGTCATGATTTGGCGAGACATCGAAACGATTAATTGGTGATGCATTTGCAGGCTTATTAAACTGTTGTGATGTTGTCGGACTTTTTGGCATTAAATTGTTTGGCGACTTCGATTGTTGTTTCTGTTTTTCCTGACCACGATTCCATGGTACGTACTTTTGATCTCCTCCAAATGACGCAGATGACGAAGAAGATGTATTACATTCATCATTGCTGCTATTGTGATTGTTATTATTATTACTGATGTTATTGTTATATGGTACAACATGGTTATTGAAAAAATGAGCAGGTGGCTGTTGCTGTTGATTCTGCATCCCATAATATCCACCATTATTATTATTATTATTGGTGTTATTGGGAGATTTCATTGGATTGAAATGATTATTATTGTTATTATTACTCATGTTATGAGTTGGAGATGAGAATGCATTAGGCATATTGTTGTGTCCATGGTAGGGAGATAATTGCTTCTTAAAATCAGCAGATTTGACGTAGTTTTGTTGAGTAATTGGTGGAGCCGATAACGGTGGACGATTCATTTGGAACTTTCCAGACGAAGCAGGTAAATTTGGATGTGGTGAATCCAAAAAGTTGTTTGGTGAATAATTATTATAATTGTTTGGACTATTCCCATTAAACGCAAAACGTGGACCATTCGGTGAATGAATCTTATGTTGACTCGGACTTAAAGGTAAAGACAAATTCGGAGTAGAAGTTGACGAAGAATTTGAATATACATTTGTAGGCTTTAAATGATTAGAATGATGTTGGTGGTGGTGATTACTATTATTCGGTGTCATTGAATGATGATGCTCATTACGATATGACATTGACTTATTAAATCGAGAGTTGTCTTGATTATTTTTGGCAAATGTTGAATGATGATTCATGTTAACTTTTTGATTTGGTCCATTTGAAGCATTAAAATTATTCGACTCTTTCATTTGATTGTTGCTGCTGCTGCCACTATTACTCCCATTATTAATATTACCATTATTACTATTATTATTACTATTGTTGTTGTTGCCGTTGTTCCCGTTGCCACTATTGCCAAGTGATGATGAGTTTTGAGAATTTCTCATGGTATTCTTCTTGTATTTTGCTCGATATCGTTCCAATTCTTCATCGGAATGAGCAAAATTACAGTTTTGTCCACGAGCACAATTTCTATGATTTTGTAACTCTCGACAAAAGCTCACCTTATAACGAGACGTATTCTGTAGATATGCATTCTCTTGAGTTTTACGATTCCCATGATGCTGAATGAAGTCGATCAACCCATTTACTACTTGCTTCACCGAATTCAATGCATTTGAACATTCAATCCATGTCGGAATGATGCTTGGTTCCGATGAGCTATCAATATTAGCTAAATTGTCCATATGATTCCTTAATCTAGAGAGATTCGCAGGATCGCCAGTACGTTGTAATGCCAATACTAGTTCATGAACAGACAATGCAAATGATGATGGATTTTGTTGCTTATCAATGATCGATTGCATGTGTGACTTATGATTATTATCACCATATAATAGAGCACTCCATTGATCTGGAGCAATTCTAAGTCCAGCTTCGGTAGCAATTTGCACAATTTGTGCATCATGTTCACGTCTTAATGCTTCATATGTTCTGAATTCTTCCTTTAATGTCATCAATGACGAATCACTTTCACGCTTTGAAACTATAAAGCAACTTGCTCGATATAATAATTGTACGACATGTCCAATACTTGTTTTTGAGGCTTGTGGAAATGTTGTCACCAATTGAGATACAACATAGAGTACTAATACCTTTCGTGATAATGACGAGCCATCTTCTAATGCAAGTAAAACTAATTTAAGTACTTCCTCTTGCATTGCTGGCCCCAAAAATTGACATCCCCTAGCTCGAACAGCAGCCCATAAATGAGTACTTAACAGCTGCGGATTTTGATGTTGTAAAATTAATTCGGTAACTGTGCGCTCGCCCAATGATCTAGCTGCTCGCAGTGATCGCGCACGTCCTTCATCTTCAATGAGTTGACAATTAATAAGTGTAACGAGTTTTCTTTGCATTGGTCTCGACAACAGTGCCGAGATATTTGAGCTCGGCCTCAAATACAGTGCTAATTCCTCGATACATCGTGTAGCACTCTTGTAATATTGTAAATCTTGTTCTGAGAGTGTTTGAATAATAGAGGGCAAAATCTCATGTTCGACAATATTATTTGATGATGCTGATGACGGTACTAATTGCAGTAATGCATAGTTGATTGGCAAGTTGTCTAAATCTTTTGTTATGCTTGTCTGTGAGATGAAATTCAAATTGTGATGTAGAGAAAAAGGTCACGTAATTTGAGAGAGACACGATGATGGAAAAAAAGAAGGCATTGGATATAATAACAAAAAAATAAAAATAATAATACTATGAAAACAAGTGGTTGTGCGATGACGACTTTTCTTTCTTTCCATATACACACACACGCTCTGTGCTGTATGTATAGCTGTTTGGTACATGATGTATAAAGAGCAGACAAACGAAAGAAAAACTAAAATACTATTTCTCTTTTTCCTTTTCTTTTTCTTCTTCTCTTCGTTTGTGAATTGTAATGTTGTGGAAGAAAGTGAAAGTTTTCATGCATATAGTTGCTTTATATTATTATTATGTTATGTTTTTTAAAAAGCTCTTTTCTTTCTTTTTCCTCATTGTCTTGTATAGTTAATGAATTTAATTTTATTAATCACTTACCTGATCGAAAGGGCATTGCTTTCGATGTAAGGTTGCAAGGCAATTCTTGCATATTGTATGTCCGCATGCTAAAGTTATAGGCGCACGAAAACTTATCTCAAATTCGTGCGTACAAATTGGACAGATTAAAAAGTCAGTCCACGATGGTGCCGATATGGGCATTCTGTAGTAACAGAGAAAAAGAGAGAAGAAGAAATCGTTACTTATCTTGATTAATTCACTAAAATTACTATACAGTGTATTGTATTGCACGAAAAAAATTAAATAGCACACATTTCACAATCCGGATATTCACAATAATATGAGACAAGAGAGACACAATGGCAACAACAAGAGTCTATTTTTAAGTTGAAATGTTAATGCAAAAGGAATGTTGCTCAATTTAAGTTTTTTTTTTCTTTCATCATTGATGACTCACAGAACTTTCTAGGTACAATAATAATTGTTGCAACGAGAGAATTATTATTATATTTTAACTTGACACAATAAGTATAAAGTCATTTTGTGTTTAAAAACTAGATTATTTTGAAGGATTTGTAAAGAAACTTTGGTGGAATATTTTAGATCCGTGTGTTTCACTCTTGCTAATGTTCAATGTTAAAAAAATTCAGATACTGCTGCCAATATAACTTTTTCTTTTCTTCTGCTTCACAAAAAAAATAAAAAATCTCAATCATTTTATTACAGAGTAATCTTAAAAAGCTCAACAAGACACTATTTAAACTATTAGCATGTAAAAATGGCTATTTTATGACAAGAAATCACATTAGATCTAATTAAAGTCACAAAAAAGTGTGTGAAAAAATTTTTCTTGCCAAATCATTCGTAGAATTTTCATTTTCATTAAATAAATCAACTTTATTGTGTCTTTTTCAAGACAATTTCAACCTTATTAACACGACACAATAACTATTAAGTAAGTTAAGTACTTTATACCTTGCAAATTTTAATTTTCATCGCATATTCTTAAAAAAATCTTAAAAAATAACTTTTTGTGAAATTAATTTTTTTTTCTTTTCGAGAGGGGATTACAACTTGACTGGATGTTTTGAAAAGTGAAGAAACACGTTTGAACAAGTTCAGACAGAAATTTTCACAATAATTTTAATACTTACAGGTTTCTTATAGACTTTACAGCTATGATCTTTGATTTGTAGTCATAAAGGTCCAAATAGTTTAACTTATACATTGTTTCCATGCTTATTTTCATGCAATTTTATATTCTTATTATTAAAATTCTTACATTATCAATGAAGATAATTATTTTCCAATTTAAAAATATCCACTGGTCTCATTTAAACTTTACACTTAACAAGTTTAAAATATTTAATACAACTTTTTTCCTTAATATTCTTAATATTAACAAAAAACAATCATTCTTCGACAAGGTCTGAACTCAAAGTGACCTCGCTGCAACGGAAACTGCTACTTTGTTCAAATTTGAACTTTCGAGGGAAATTCAAAATCCAAAAATACGTTAGAAATTGATAATCAAAATTAAATTGTAATTAATTAAAGACACACAGAGAGATGTACGCAATAAAGTACTTTATTTGAATTCAATTTGTGCATGGTCAAAAAATTAGAAAACAACATTTTTGTTAAGTACAAGAGAATATTCGATCAAGTACTTATGAGTAAATAGAGCATTTAATAGTATAATTATATAATGTATATAATTGACATCCAGAAAATATAAAGCATTAGTCTTTCTTTTCGACCTTCTTGCTGCCATAGTTTGACGCTTTAGAAATTTTAGACATTCCTATTGCATAATTGTACAACAAATGAAATGAGACTAACACGAAAACTCCACTTAGAATATAGAAAATATTTCCACTAACAATCATGGAAAACAATAAATATAGGATTGGAAGCATAGCAATAATCATCCACACTATCCAATTTAAAACGCTGGATAATCGTCGAGGTATAGTGATCGGTTCAATTGGTGTAATATCATTTCCCTTAAAATAATCGCCTGTTTCATGGAAGCTTGCTTGTAATTTATCCTTTCGTACGTATAAATCATGAAGCCATTGTGCTGCTTGTTCTTCATCCTCTGGAACCTCACTCATTGATACTCTCCTCAAATATATATGACCTGTGATGCTTTTACCCCGTAATAAATTTATAATTGTCGGTTTGACTTTCTCATCCTCGCTAAAAACTAATTGAACATCCATAATAGCTGGACACTTTTTCTTTAGTACTGGTAAACTAGCTGTAAATCCCTTCGTCCTTGGAATCAAATGATGCTTCAAGACTGTCATTCCTCTCTCTTGTGCGAATTTCACCGAAGCTGCATGCTTTGACTGCGTGAATCGCGTGCCTTCCGCATTCAGCAGTAGCCTATAACATTATAAATAAATCGTAGGATTAAAAATTAAACTGCGAGTTCAACGTAAGTTATCAATAATTTCTCAAGTTTTGAGCTAATCGAGTCGCGTTATCAGGTTAAACAAAAATAGCTTACCAAGCAGGGTCTGGGTAATCAAAGATTTCATTAAGCTGCTTTGTAATAATTTCTCTATCCTTATCAAACGACCTTTCCAAAAACACAAATTCAGCAAATTTCCACGACCATCCTAAATATTCAAAAACAAAAAAAAATCAATCAATCAATTTAAAATGAAGGGAAATAGACACAGAAATGTTGAATAACAAACCTATTGTTGGTATATATGAAATGACTTTTTTGGCATAAGCTTTGCAATTACCGAGAACGCCAACTTTTTCACAAAACATCCATCCAAAAAGCCAGTCCGTTTCGTACGTGTGGTTCATGATTAACAGAGCTATTTTGGAAAACATAAAATAATTAATACTAGTTTTATGTCCAATTAAAAAAGACTAGTAGAGTAATTACCATGTTCGGTTCCAGCTTTTGCTAAATCTTCTTTGGAAATGTAGATTTTGAGCACTGATCCACTCCACCATTCTCCTATAGCAACCAGTTCTAGTATATAGAAAATAAATTTACATGGTCATCAAATGAAATATCAAAGGAAAGGCAAATAAACTTACGACAATGAAACGAGTAGCAGAGATAGTAGAGTAATGTTCTAAATAATCTTTTATTGAATGGTTTGATGCATAAAAATAGAATGCATTGCATCAAGTTGATCACAAGTCCAGATGTAAAGTAGCTGATAGCGAAGCACAGATGGACAATGCTAGACGATTTTATAGCATTCAACAGTGAAGACATTTTCCTATAATTATGTAAATATCGTGTGTGCGTGTAGAATGACCTGTAAAGTCATAAAAAGAATACCGTTATGCAATAGACAGCCCAAAAATATGCTCAAATTCTAATCTTGATTATGAAATTTCCTTATCTATAGAAGCTATTTATATGACGAATGAAAATTTTATGGAATTTCCCCATACCTTGTCTTGGAAACTATTAAAAAAAATTGTCTCTAAGAGATATTATCTATCTGAATGGTTCAGAGTACTAAACGAAAATGAAAACAAGAATGTAAACATAAAGTCCAGCAGTGATTTTCACGAATAAAACCTTCGTCTTTAAGATAAGAATCAATAAAAATTATCTGATTCCAGAAAAGTCTCTGCCTTCAAATTTTCCAATGATAAGGCTTAATATAATTTTCGTACTCACTGTTTTGATGTTGATTGATTCTTCTGCCAACCTCCTTGTTCCACATTAATTATGCCTTTCGATATAATATCAAACAATAATATCAGCTTTAATTGATGAATGTGGTATTCTACGTGAATGAAATGAAATGTTTTAAGCGCAGATTATTTGATGTTTTTTTTGTTGTTGTTTCTAATTTAGTCTAGTTGTAATCCCCTTTGAAAAGAAAAACATTTGAAATTTAAAAAACAAAATAATAATTAAAGTGTAAAATCATAAAATGAGCAAGAAAGAAGGCAAAGATAAGGCTGCTGGTGTAACATATTACACGTTATTTGTCAAATTCTCAAGAAGAGTTCCAAATCCATTAAATATTCGTAAGTAAAACAACTTTAAAATGATTTCAACACGTGCATTTGTTGACAATACTTTATTTAACTGAATTAATATAGAGGATGAAGTCAGAGCACTCTATTCGGATGTCTTGAATGTGAGAAAACCAAGACAGAAGAATGCTCGATGGATCTTGATAGATTTCGAGACTACGGAACATGCTGAAGCATGTAAAAAGATTTTGGAAGAAAAGAAGCATGTAAGTCTTAGTGGATGTCCTATAATATAGCATCATTACATAAAGTTTATCCATAGATCGCTACGTTACCTGTAAAAGTGAAGAAATTAAACATTAAGCAACATGATCCAGCAGATGAAAAAGGAGACAATGAGAGACAGGATAAATTAAATAATCTAGCCAGAACAACGTTCCAGTCATCAAAGCTTGAAAAGTATTCAAATAAGCTGTTAGTAACAAACATACCGAAAACAATCACAATGGAGGAACTGAGAGAACTATTTCCTGGACATGAAAAGATTGATTTGAAACAAAAACCGACAACTCGAGCCTACATTACATACTCATCAGCCAAAGAAGCCATGAATATGAGGATGACATTAAAGCCTGTAATTGCTCGAGAGAAATTCAGAGTTATTGTGCTTTTATTAAATAGTGATAAGGTTAAAAAGCCACAAATTAAGGTTGCTGGAACTGGGAGATATTTTGAGAGTTCTATTGAATAAACGATTATTCAGAAGCCGTATACTTTTTAATATTTTATTGTTAACTCAAGTAAGTCATAATATTATCAGTTATCAAATTAAAAACTTGCTGTCATAAATTTCCTCGGAAATTCTTGCCTATGAACCCTCTGTAGATCTTGCAAATCCTTTGTTTCTCGACAAAAGTTGCAGAACTGAGATGTGAGGATGTCAAGAGGTGATCGATAATATATTTTTGGATTCTGATTTCTCTTATTCTTGTGATGCGCCCAAATATGTAGCACTAACTCTACAACGATGATATAGATAGCACCAAGTTTAGGAAACAGGAAAAATGAGGGAATTAAAAACAGTCTGTGTGAGAACTTGTTATATCCAAAAATGATTTCCTAAAATAGATAAATCAAGAGTCATCAAGTGTTGGCCTGCAAAAATATATATCTTATCAATATTTACTTCTTTAAGGTCAATAACACGCTTCTTGTTTGTCAATGAAAACGATTCTTGCGACGATAAATAGCAGTCAAATTTTGCGTTGCTTTCACATTTTGGTTCTTTTATTAACGCTTTTGGGACATTAAATTTTGATTTCCTTGCAACAAAATGCAGTTTCTGCTGACTCTCATCAACTTCTGACTCATCACACTCTTCCAATATTTCGCCAGTTTCTAGATCCAAATTATGACATTCTAAATTAGTACTTCTTTGAAATAAAATCTCTCCCGTCTCACTATCCATTAGTTCCATTTTCAATAGACTCTTTGTGTTGAAGTTTACTGGGAAATTGTCTTAGTCATACAGTATTATTAAATCCGATAATAATAATAAACTGCAAATTCTGAGGAAATAAAGTCATATATGAGTGTGAATGTAAAATAGAGGATCAAAGGTCGTACACTTTTTCAAAATATTCTCTTTATACTCCAAAACTTTTTAATTAAATGCGATGAAATTTCTTCCACTTTTTAAACAAAGCACAGCACTCAATCTGATATCAGATTCAAATTGTTCTAGATCTAATTACGTCTTATTTGTTCACTATCATTTGATTAGTGCACAGTTATCAATTTAATAAGAATAATTTCACAAATTTTCAAAATCTTTTACCACAAAAATGTATTCTAAAGGTAGGTATTCCGCAGTTTCCTTTACGATATAATTCGAAAGCTCATTAGCAAATAAAATTAAACCAAGCGTACGACTTTTTGTTTTTCAACTACTTCGTATTATATTATTTTTTTTCTGTCTGTATAGTCGTGTGTGTGTTTAAGAATCACTTTAATTCTTTTTTCATCTCATAAATCGCTTGAGGTACATCTACACACCATCAACTTCTGTTCACTTCTCTTAAGCGCAAAATTTTCCAAAAATATTCTTTTTTACTTGCTTAATAAATTTTTATTTGAACCCATTGATTTTCAGTACAATTGTGATCACTTTAATGTTTAAATAAGCAACAGTTTAAAGCCTCAAGGTCACTTCTGCAGAATCTTTTTTGTTGTAGCCTAATTAGAGTTGTATTAGGAGAAGCTTGTGTTCAAAAAAGTATTATTTTAATTTATAAGCAAATTGTTTCCTACACCATAAATTTTAACCACCGTCCATCTTAATACAACCCTGTGCCTATCTAAATCAATTTTATTCATGTGTTGTGTGTGCTGCAAGGTAATCTTCTATACCACTGCACAATAGTTTACCGGCTTTTGATAAAATCTCGGGCACGTGAAATGCAAAAGATATTCGTACGTAGTTCCTCAACTTATTTTCAATTGAGAAGCGACTGCCTCTAATAATAAAGACTTTATAGTTTTTGAGAATAAATTCACACATCTTTTCGCCATCAATATGATCAGGCAGTTTGATCCATATGAAATAACCACCACGAGGTTTTAAGAAACTGCAATTTTGTGGTAAATATTCAGTCAATGCATGAACCAGTGCATCACGTTGAGATTTGTAACTGTGCCAACATTCTTGTACATGTTCTTCTAATTTTCCCGTCTCAATCATGCTTGTTATGACACCTGATGCATAATTGCTGATTCCACCACCACTTTTTAAGAAGCCAGAATTTTGGAAAGCTTTTGTGATTCTTGGTGGACATTCCATCCATCCAACTCGAACACCTGGTGCCAAAATCTTTGAAAATGTTCCATTGGAAATGACATGTCCTTTATAATCGTTATCATCCATAGAATCGTATGCAAACAAACGCTTTGGTGATATGTCATCATCGTAATGCAGAATATTGTAAACATCATCACAAACAATTAGCAAGTCATGCTTTCGCGCAATTCTTATTATTGTCTGACACGTTCCTATTCAAGAAATATTAATTAATTAGATAAATGTCTTTTAATTAAATTATTATAATCAATAATACCTTCAGAAAAAACAATCGATGTTGGATTATGATATGTAGGCATGGTGTAATAACATCCCCAGAACATTTTAGAACCACCATGTTTAAATTTATGCTTTACAATCTTTTCCTCTAAATCAATTAGATCCACTCCATCATCATTAAGCTTTACAGGAACAATTTTTAATGTATTAAAATCTGATATGCTTTCTAAAGCAATCATGTAAGTAGCTTCGTCCAAAAAGACTACTCCATTCAAGTCCATAAGAGTTGACAAAATGACTAATAAGCCATACGAAGCTCCAGCAGTGAGAACCAAGTCAGCAGCATCTACATTCCACTGATATTGTTTGGATAAGAATTCAGCGAGTTTCGTTCGAAAGCTATAAGTTCCACATGTTGGTCCATACTGGAAGATGTACGAATGGTTTGCAGCTTCATACTTCTATAAAAGTAAGTTTAACGGTTAAAAAATATTCAAATAAAGTGTGAATCTTGTTTACAATCGTTTTGAATATTTTTGGTAAATTGTTAAATAAATTAAATATCTAATCAATTCTTACTAATTTTATATAAATTTAAGGTTTACTAAGCAGTTATAATGATGGGCTGGGGAGATAAAATGGAAGAAGGTTCTTCAACGTTTGTTTGGGGCAAAAAATTAGAAAAAGAAGGTTTAAAAAATTTATCAAGGAAGGAAGTAGAGCATCTTAATAGAATTAAAAAGCAAGAGAACATAGAGGAACTAGAGAAATTGAAGAAACGTAGACATGAACGAGAATTAATAAGGCAAGAGAGAGAAGATGAAATGTATCAGCAACAAAGACAAAAGGAAGCAACACAATTTGATGAATGGCAAAAGCAGGAAGAGAATTTTCATTTAGAACAGGCTAGACTGAGAAGTAAAATACGAATCCAGGATGGACGTGCGAAACCTATTGATTTATTAGCACAATACATTAGTGATCAAAATTTGGAAGATTCGATTGAAATGCAAATGCACGAACCTTATGAATTTATACGTGGTTTAAGCATTGATGATTTAGAGGACTTACTTGCTGACATAAAGGTTTATAACGAACTCGAGAAGAGCTCAAATTCAGATTTTTGGGACGATATAATGATTATTGTTGATGATGATTTAAAGAAATTAAAGAAAGTAGAGTCAGAAACATCATATCAAGGTAGACGTGAAGGGATTCATCAAAGTGTTGCACAGGACGTATCTAAAATATTTCGTGGCAAGACCACAACACAATTAAATGAATTAAGAACCAAAATTGAAGATAAATTATCGAGTAAAAGCGATGGAATTGATATTGGCTATTGGGAAAGTTTATTGTCACAACTTAAGGCTCATATGGCAAGAGCGAGACTACGAGATCGTCATCAAGAGAATTTAAAGAGAAAATTAGAATTGCTAAAGAAGGAACAAGAAGAGATTCTGATTAAAAAAGAGCAAAACAACGATGATAATGATGATCAGGAATTGACAGAAATGAAAGCGCCATCAAGTAGTTCTAATTCACCAAGACCCTCAACTTCTAATGAATGTCAGCCATCAACTTCTAAAGCAATGGAAACAGACGAATCATCACAAGATTCAATAGATCATAAGGCAAATGAAACAGATTTACTACAAGAATGCTTCAAGCTATATGAGAAAGGAAATTACTGTCCAAAATACATTAAGCCAGCTGATATCGAGTCATATGTGGAAGTGATAACTGAAGAAGATAATCAAAAACATCTCGATGAACTAAGAAGTAAATTGATTGAAGAAGAGGTTGAGGAGGTATTTTCTCAACAAGAAGTTTTATTGCGAAAAGAAGCACGTAAAGGAATGAACGACGATGAAGCTGAATTCTCAGTCGAAGCAAAATTGGACCCTCAAACACATTTGTGGTCATCCGAGAAATATAGACCGCGAAAGCCTCGTTACTTTAATCGAGTTCACACTGGTTTCGAATGGAACAAATATAATCAGACTCATTATGACATTGACAATCCACCACCAAAAATCGTCCAAGGATATAAATTCAATATCTTCTATCCTGATCTAATCAACAAAAGTATCACTCCACAATACTTTTTGACTCCGTGTGCTGACAATGCTGATTTTGCGATTTTGAAATTCCATTCTGGACCGCCATACGAAGACATAGCATTCAAAATTGTCAACAGAGAATGGGAATATAGCTACAAACGAGGGTTTAGATGTCAATTTCAGAACAACATTTTCCAGCTTTGGTTTCACTTTAAGCGTTATCGTTATCGCCGTTAAACATTATTATTACTCTTCTTATCACTATAATACTACTACCATTTACTACCATTCATATATAATTTAAAGAATTGTAATTAAATTAGATCTAAGATTCTTACTTATTCTTTCCAATAAATTTCTTGCTTGATTTCAATTAAATATTGTTTGTCTTACCAATAAATGTTTTGTTGCAGCTTCAAACAGCTGATTGCATTTACCCAATAAAATCTCATTTGGCGTTCCTTTAAAGGAAGTTAATTGGATTAAAGTCATACTTTAATATTGTCACTAATGACTGTAAATACCTGCGGATAGATTGATGTAGTTACTTTCGTAAACATTCAGATCACTTCCATCAAATAAATGTTTTAATGGATATTCTTTTCGTTCCTTGAACTTATTTACTTCCATGTCTAGCTCAGTCTAGCTTTTTTATTGACTGACTAATTCCAACAGTCAAAATTCATTTGAATGCTGTTCAAATTTAACTTTTTGAAATCGAGCTAGCGGGGCACAAAATTTGAATCTTTCTTTTTCTGAAAATATGCCTGCGAAAAAATGTAAGTTTTGACAAATTTAATGAATTTTGTAGTTTAATTCACTTAAACGTGATGTTGTTATATGTGATATTGTGCATAAGGACTTCCTTCATCTTATATTAATGGAGTTTATCGTGGAAAGCTTAATTACACACGAATAATTGTTAAAAATGTTAATAATTTTTCTATCATGCGTATATTTCAATTGTTCAACCATTTTTTCATCTTTTGTTCATTAACATTTATACATGTGTTTTACATGAAACTGATCACTATTAAGGAAATGCGTTAATTAAAATAGAGCTATACTAGTGAATTAAATGGACAAAAAATTCTATTATAAATATAACCTACAAAAAAAAAATAGTAAATAAAAATTAATCAACACATTTTATAACTCTATTTATTTGTAGCGGGTGAATCGTCCGATAAGGACAAAAAACCAGCTGCAGCGAAAAAAGATGCTGCAAAGGCTGGAGATAAGAAACCTGCCACATCAGGAGCTCAACCTGCAAAAAAACCAGCTGAACCAGCAACAAAGAAAACTGCTGAAAAACGTCCAGCACCAGCAACTACAAGCAAACCAGCTGAAAAGAAAACAGCAAAGCCTGTTGAAAAGAAAGCTGCACCAGCTTCTAAGGCTGCAAAGCCAGCTGAAAAGAAAGCTGCTGCTCCAGCGAAGAAAACTGCTGAAAAGAAGCCAGCTGTAAAGAAAACTACAAAACCAGCAGCCAAGAAAGATGGTAAGCCTAAGAAGGCACCAGTCAAGAAAGTTGCTGGAAAAGTTGCAGCCAAAAAACCAGTTGCAGTGAAAAAACCAACAACTATTACAGCAGCAAAATTGCAAAAAGGATCAGCTCGCGCAAAGGCAGCAGCTATCTTAAAGGCAAAACGTGCACGTCTGAAGGTATGCTTTGTTGCATTTTGTAATCTTATTAATCTCTTTATGATGAACTATTAGTTGGGAATCTCTTTGATGTAACAACATGAAAAGAATCACTAATACACTCGTTAATCTCTTGTCTGATATTCAGTCATTATCTTCAATCGACGACTTTTATTAAAAACCAATAACTGATGAGATATCTTGTCATACATTTTTGCAGGCTGTCAAGGGACCATTCGGAACTCGTCTACGTAAAGTTCGCACTTCAGTTCGTTTCCGTCGTCCCAAAACCCTCAGATTACCCCGTAATCCTAAATATCCACGAAAGGCAGTTCCAACCAGAAATCGCATGGACGCATTTAACATAATTAAATATCCATTGACAACTGAAGCCGCAATGAAGAAAATCGAAGACAACAATACCTTGGTTTTCCAAGTTCATTTGAGAGCTAACAAGAATCACATTCGTGCAGCCGTACGTAAACTTTATGATATCAAAGTTGCTAAAGTTAATTGCTTGATTAGACCTGATGGCAAGAAGAAGGCATATGTTAGATTGGCACGCGATTACGATGCGCTTGATATTGCCAACAAAATCGGAATCATCTAAACCATACATAATTTGATGATAATGGTAATTATTTTCATCTTTGAGAATTTTTATTTGTATCTTTAAATAAGAATAATAATGTGAGCGGGGATGAAAACATGAAATAAAACAAATTCCTTTAAAAACAACCTGATCTCATTGTGTTTCTTATTTTTTACATCTTTTACTAATCTTGTATTTTTAGCATAAATTAATTAACGGATTTTTAAAATTCATAAGATTCGTAAAAACAACGTTGAATTAAATGAGAGGGGCATGCATTTTGAAAGGGGCACGCAGAAAGTTGGTGAAAAGAAATCGAAATTTTATTGGACAATTTTATTAATAATACTCAGTATTTACGGTTGAAAACTAGTGAAATGATAGCGGAAAATCTTTATTGAGATAGAACAATATCGATTTGATTGAGAGAATTAAGAAGAAAAGAAGAAATCGTGAAAAAATTGGTTATTGATTTTTCATTGGCGAATATTTTGTGAATTTCAAAAAGATCCAGTAGAAAGAGAAAAAATTAAAAAAACACCGCAAAACGTTTGAAACTTAATGTTAATGTAATAAGCAGCATAAAACGATAGTTATAACATGTATAATGGAATTGGATTAACAACACCAAGAGGAAGTGGAACTAATGGACATGTCCAAAGGAACTTTGCATTTGTCAGACCAGGGAAGAAGGATAATGTACATTATAGGAGCGAAGATGATATCGCGAAATTAGATGCTGCAACAAATCGTCAACCAAACCTTGAAATATTAGATCATGAAAGAAAGCGGAAGATAGAAGTCAAATGTGCAGAATATGAAGAAGCTTTAGAATCACAAGGGTAGGTTTCATACATGAGTCATTATATTACACAAACACACACCCAATCACCTGTCATGAATATTAACAACTATTTTTGATATGTTACTAAATGAGTATGCCAACTTTCCCCTTTCTACAATAATTTTATAACAGGCTTTCTGAAGAAGAAATTCAAAAGAAGGTTGATGCATTTCGTAGCAAAATTGTAGGCACAAATCAACAACAAAATGGAAATGACGTAGCGAAAGATGATTACGGTCGTCCAATGTGAGTATAATCCTTGACATTTCCTTATATTTTAAAATTGCCATATCAGTTGACACAACTCTCCAAAATTTTGATTTCCTATTCCTCACTTTTTCCATATCCTTTTAATATACAAAAAAAGAGTGATTTTTGAGTGGGGGAAACTCACGTGAAAATGTTTTTCCTATTCAGCATCCTATCTGTATTTCCATGCCACGATGAGATTCTTTTTCGTTTCATTGTAGTAGTTGGGATATGCTATATATCGATTTTTCTTCAGTTCTCAGTTTATTATGAGAAGTCTAGAGAATAAGTTGTGCAAAATAATAATAATAATATAATTAAGTTTAAGCTTCTTCTGAAAGAAATGGGATTCTTAAATGGTGGATAATCGTACTATTGCGAAGGAAGCAATAAAAGTGGGAAAGAAAAAAAAGGACGAACGGTTTCCAGAGTTATTAGATATTAGCTTTTTTCATGTTTTTTAAAATGTAAACTTCGTTTAATCAATAAGTTTTTCAAAATCACATTGTCTTCCACACTAAAACATAAAGTTTTAGTGAAATTTTATGTGATTTAATCGTTAGTCTTCCTTATAAAAATTTTAAAAATTAGTATTAAAATTAAGTGCAATTCAATTTAAATAAATAATTATTAAGACATGAATACAAAACGGGACTTTATTCCAAAGAATTCAAACCAAAACTTCTCTCGGAATAACGTCAATAATAAGAATAAGAAAAGTCGTTCAATAAAAAATCTGTCTCCTGCCAAAAAGTTTCGATTACGACTTAGAAGAGCCAAGTTACAGAAACGGCAGCAAGCCAGAGAAGAGTATTTTGAGCATGACATGAGAGAAAATAATAGGAATAAAAGGAGGAAGCGCAATAATAGATATAAAAATTACAAGCGGCAAAATAATTTTCCAAATAAAAATAAAAATGGAAATGGAACGAATGAGATGTCGGCTAATTTAGAACTCGTGGAGCCGTCTTCAAATAACGCTAATTCTATATCCTATGCTGCATCGCAAGAAATTATGTCTAAAAGTTTAATTCGTAGTGAACAAGCGAAAAATGAGGAAATTTCTTCTCCAACTTTACTCTATCCAACAACCAACACAAATACAAATGCAGGAAACTTTTCCTCAACCAAATGTTGTTGCCATTGCGCATGCTCAGGATCGTCAAAAAGAAAACCTAGAAGGAAGTTATCATCTCCATATCTAGGCGATTTTAGTCAAATTATGCATTTTGCTGGCGGCAGTAAATGCTTGAATGCGGCAAATGAATTAACAACAGAAGTTTTAAACAAAACTATCATGACACAACATGAAAAGTTTATTAAAACGAGTGGGGTGCAAATAAATTACGATATACCGGCTTTTGGCACTTATATGCACAAGTCGGTCGGAGAAAATCTTAAAAATCGTAATGAACGAAATTGTGTTCAAACTATGAGGTTTGTCCTTAAACTCAACTGATATAGTGACGATAATAATTTTGTATCTTACATAAATTAATTGAAAATTCAATTCCAGTTTGAAGGAAACACACGAAATCGCCCAAGCTCAGCAAGAGAAAAATGCAAAATTGAGAGAAGCATTTGGAATATCAGAATACTTTGTCGAAGGAACAAGCTTTGATTCCGATAGAAAGGCACGCGAAGATCTGGCAAAGAGTGAGGCATTGCAAAAAGAGATTCAGGCAGATAAGGCTAATCAAATGAAATATGCACTTGTAAGAACGCCGTCTCCTGATATCGAAAAAGAAGCAACACCTGCCACTGAAGACGAAAAGAACGATAAAGTTGATAAAAAAAAGAAAAACAAAAAGAGAGAAGCGTAAGAAAAACTTTTGACATAATCACTGATTTTAACAGAAAGAATCAATAAATTATATTTTTTTTTTTATGTTTTGGCAGGTCTTCAAGTCCAGATCGCAAGAAAGATAAGAAGAAAAAGTCGAAAAAACATAAGAAAGATAGGTAAGAAAAAGAATTTATGTCTATAATTAACAATTTTGACCTCATTCAATGCCTCGATATCCAATGCAAATGTTTTAAACATTATTATCTCCTGTCATTTGAATATTCTTTAATTTTGATACGAAAAATTCGTGTTAAAGACGATAATCGAGGTAAGTCTAAAGGATTCTACCACAAAATAAAATAAAAAAAAGACGAAATAAACCCGTTTATAGAGTCTCTTATCATGACTAGAAATCCATTTGAATGATTCTTTAAATTAGCTATCAAATATTAACGCATAAACCATTTTATATCAACAGTGGAAAGAAGAAACGCTCTAAAAAACGGCGCGACAGTGATGAAAGCAGCGATTCAAGTGACTCAAGCAGTGAAGATTCTTCCTCGAGTGATTCCGAAAGCTCTTCTGATGCCTCCAGTGTTGATGATCGTCGCAAACGTCGCAAGAAGAGTAAAAAGAATAAAGTAAGTACAGATTTATAGCTACTTGTAGAAATCTCAATATATCACATTTACATTGATTTTTCAATTTTTTTCTTTTGCCTTCATTTTACGATAAAAATGAAAAATATGATAAATTTTATTAACTTCTCTATATATTTTCCAAATCCATAATTCTTTTTCTAAAAATTCAAACTGTCCTTATTCAAAAACCGAAGATAACGGAAAGGTATCTAGTAAAAACTCAAAAACTTTTACTAAAAACTAAAGTAATTCTTATATTTTTTTTGTATTAATTTAAGTTTTTTTATTTCCTTATCGTTTTCGTTCTTGATTATTGATACATAAGTTATGATTTTGAATTTTAAAGAGTGCTCACATTTTTTTTATTGTCTTAATCAAATCATTTATTCATTGGTGCTTGGATGGAACCATCGCTATTTAATCAGGAAAGATGTTGCTGATAGAAGTTCCAACTCTGTAATTGAGACTTTGCAAGCAAGTGAAAATGAGCCAAAAGAATTTATTACTTTTGGCTTAATAAAACCAAAAATCTGCATAAAAACTATGACATATTCCATGTTCTCTGTTCTATGTTCCGTCCAAAAATCAATGAATATCACAAACATTATTGCAATACATATCTATTTATTTACATTTCCCCCCTTTTGACTATGTATGTTAAGCATAATATTTTCGTCGAGTTCTTATCAAATTGCTCATCTAATGTTATTAAATATTCAAAGAAACTGAAAAACAAAAACATTAAAAGATTTTATTCTATTTTCTTGTATGCTTCAAAGTTGAAGGAATTCTTTTTTAACGAAAGCTTGAAAACTTTCACATATTCAGAGTAGGTTATGGTTTTCAATAATTCAAGTTCATTATGCTTCGACATGATTTTTTTATGCAAGATATTTCTTAGTTGTTAACTGCTAAAACCTGTTCTTAAATCTCATGATTTATCTTAATCCAACGCGATTACTTAATTTGAATTTGATATTTTCGTCAATAACTTAGAAATATCTTGCATAAGAGCAAAAAATTAATAAACTTGTGATCGATAGACATTAAATTCTTTTTGGCATATATCCTTTAAACACGTATTAACACTAAAAATACAGTTGTGTTAGGAGATTAGTTGAACTGTAAGTAATCGTGAAAGTTTTCTTAATTTGCTTTCAACTAATAATAAATTTGTTGATCGTGATAATGCTTTAGTTGAATTGATTTTGTATCGAGCTTTATGTATTGTGCCTTCATACAAAATCAATGTTTGACAGAATAATGAAAAAAAAAAATAAGTATAAGAATTGAAATACATATTTTAATACGATTGCTTACGTTCTGAATAATATTGTCTAATAAAATTGTTTGTCTTTCCGTTTGTTTACGATTTATTTGAACAGAAGAAGAAGTCAAAAAAGCAAAAGCATGAAAAGAAAGAGCGTTCACGTGAAAGGTAATTAATTTAGATTTATTTGTATTTAATATTTTGTTTAAATATTATCTTTTATCAATTCAGCTCGATAGATAAAGGACGAAAGAATCATTCAAAAGATATTAAGAGTCGAAAAGATGACAGACGAGAAATGGAACCACGTCTTCTTGAAAAGGATGTACGCAATTTAAGACGAAGTCGTTCAATAAGTAAGCGCAACGAAAGAAAAATGTCTCATAGTCGAAGTGACAGATATCAACGATCACAATCTCCAGTTAGAAAGCCAAGAAGGGATTCACAATCACCAGAAAAACGCAGGAAGGAATCATTATCACTAGAAAAACGCAGGAAGGAGTCAAAATCACCTGACAGACGTAGAAAGGAATTAAAGTCTCTAGATAGACGCAGGAAAGAATTAAAATCACCAGATAGACGCAGGAAGGAATCTAAATCACCTGAAAGACGTAAAAAGGGATCACAATCTCCAGTTAGAAAGCCAAGATGGGATTCACAGTCACCAGAAAGGAGTAGAAAGGCATCAAAATCACCAGAAAAACGCAGGAATGAATCATTATCACTAGAAAAACGCAGAAAGGAGTCAAAATCACCTGACAGACGCAGGAAGGGGTCAAAATCACCTGACAGACGCAGGAAGGGGTCAAAATCACCTGATAGACGCAGGAAGGAGTCAAAATCACCTGACAGACGCAGGAAGGAGTCAAAATCACCTGACAGACGCAGAAAGGAGTCAAAATCACCTGACAGACGTAGGAAAGAATCCAAATCACCAGATAGACGCAGAATTGAACCAAGTAGAGAAAGAAGAGACGATTTTCGTCGATTTAATGATATTGCGAGGAACAGAAATCGCTCACCTCCTTCAAAAAGTCGAGCATTTTCATCATCTAAAAATAGAGCATCTCCACAATCTAGAAATCGCTCTCCTGGATTAAAAAGACGTTCACCATCTCCAAGAAATTTCCGTAATCAAAATGAAAGGAACCAGAGAAAACGGGATAAATCAACAAGACGAGACCGTTCAAGATCAATGAATAGACATGAAATAAATCCTCGTAGAAATCCATCACCACCTAAGCGTCGTCCATCAAGAGCTTCTGATAGAAAAGAAGTTCGTGACTTAAAAAGAGATTCTTCAAATAGTAGAAACAGACGTGACAGAACACCGGATAAAAGAAATCGTGTGGACGAAAGAAAACGATTTTCACCAAAACGTCGATCAGCAGAAAGACGCCGTCCAGAAATGGATAATAAGAGAGGTAGAGATAGGTCATTATCAACAGATAGAAATCATGTGAAATTTCCACGTAAACGATCAGCAAGTAAATCAAAATCTCCAATTCAAAGGAAAATGTCTCGAGTAGAAAATCAAACAAAAGATATTGAACGTAAAAGTCATACAAAGGAACGACAATCGGATCGATCATTGAGCTATTCACCTGCTCGTAGAAATCCAGAACGGTATAAGGAGATTTTGGATGCAAAAAATAAATCGAATGAAAAGGCTAAGAAACATACAGGGCCTATAGTTAAATTGCAAAGTGATAATGAAAGTTCCGATAATGAACAAGCTGATAAAGATGACGAATTTCTTATTGACAAAAATCAAGACAAGGAATTCAATCGAATGAAAACAGAATTGGCAGCAAAAGTTAAGGAAACATTAGAGAAGAAAATCATATCGGAAGCTGCTTCTTCTCAACCGAAAGTTGATCTAAAGCAAAAATCGTCTACCGAATTTATTGATAATCGTAAGCATGAAAAAAATAAGGAAGTGCTAATAGCACAAGTAAGTTTGCCTGCAAAAGAAAAGCATGATAAAGTTGACAAGCCAATTGTTGGCAAATCTCAAAAATCAAGCAATGAAGCACCATTGAAAAAGAGAGAATCATCAAAAACTCCCGATAAAGATGCTGTACGCGGTAGAAAATCCAGAAGTCGATCTAAATCACCGCGAAGGTATGTCAATTGACATTTGTTTGAATGACTGAACAAAAAAGTTCATTTCATTTCAGTTTATTTACTCCTTAAATTTTAAAAAACCGTTATTTTTTTAATCTTTTGGATTTATTTAAATTCCCAATTGCAGAGGACGTAGATCAGGCTCATCATCAAGTTCTTCGTCTGGTTCTGGATCATCGCATTATTCGAGTGACGATTCTCGAAGGTCATCAAGTCGTTCGTCACATTCAAGTCACAGCAGTTCATCATCTAGCTCAACACATACAGAACGTTCACATCATGCATCAGCAGAAAATGGATCGCGTTCGCCAAGCATCCCTCGTAGAGCTGGATCTCCATCATTTTTGGACAGACGAAGAATCACAAGGTAAGGGGATTACTTTTTGTGTAGCACTTTTTAAGTCTAGCATGATTTTTAATTATATTTTTCTCATCATTTGAAATTATTCTTTAGATCACGGAGTAGAAGTTCAAGTTATCGGCGAAGACGTCGATAAATTAAACAATTATTATTTTCTATAATTTTTTTGTGTGCTTCATTTTTTTTGTAAGATAAGCTACAACTTTTTTTTTTCATTTAAATTTTGATGCTCACATTTATTAGATGATAATTTCTGATTCTTTTTATTTTTTGATGAAAGTTTTTTTTTCTTAAATAAAATTATCAAAAAAAAAACTCAATTAAGCATTGCTTTGTGAAGTATTATAGGCACAACTTTATAATTTTAAAGGTCAATTTTCAGTTTTTTTTTGTTTTCTTGATTTTGGTAAGTCAACATTTATTCCTATTTATTTTTATTTGATACAAATTGCTTAGAATACTAATCATTTTGAACATTATAATAAATAAGTCATTTACTAATAATCTACTAACATTTTCTTAACTTTACTAACCCATAAAAAATGATAATATAGTGCAAGAAAGCGACCGATTCCACTACCAAACTATAGAAACTCTCAAAATTCATCAGGAAGTTCACATAGCTCAAGTGTTAGCCGACGAAGTATAAGTCCTTAATTTGACACTCATCAGCACGAGTTTAATTTTTTCTGGTCACTGAAATCCTTCTAGTCTCAACTCTTTTTTTTACAAAAAAAAAGGAATATCCAATAAACTTTATTTTTTTTTCTCTGCAGTTGTTGTCTTGTACTAATAAAAAGCAATTAATCACATATTTCATGATATTATAAGGACATTACAGTAATAAAATAATAAAGGAATACCATAAAATTAAAAAAAAAAATTAATCCTTAGTCTTATTTGCTTTATATCCCTTAAACCAGGCTCAATTAATCAAGAATGTTTGCGAACGTATACGTTTTAATTAGACTGTTTGATAAAAGCTATCAGTCACATATTATCAATATTTATTTTGTGTTTTCTTTCTTTGCTGCTGCTCTACGTCTCTTATCAGCTAAATAAATGATCCAGAAGAATCCAATGATGTTGGCGACAAAAACTCTAAGCATTGGTGGTACAAAATTGAAATTTACAAATACCGGTAGTGATAAGTACCTCCAATTTGTGACCAAAACATTTAAGTAGAGTTGCTTAAGGATTTTTTGCGCCTGCTCTGGTGATTTTCCCTCAAAAATGGACAGGAAGTAAAGACTAAGTCCTACAAATACCGGTGCAAAAAGGGTTCGTTCCATAAAAAATTCAATTAATGCTTTATATTGAACATCAGGAACGACATTATTAAAGAATGAATAGAAGTAATGAGGCACAGATCTGAAAATAATAAAAAACTTTTATGGCTGTTTACTTTTAATGACGGAATCACTAATCATACCCGCCAAAGATTAATCCAAACAATGAATATGCAAACACTGTACGTGGATTTATATTCTGTCCTGATAAAATCTGCGATACAATTGTTCCTGATGTTGCCACAATGGAACTGAAAATTTTAATCATCAAAAATGAATGTCGAATAATGAAATTTTCATGTTTTTCAGCATTTTACCTAGTGATTGACTTTGTCCTCACTGGATGATTAAACAACTGCTCGAAATAGAATCCTAAAAAGTTATAAATTGGTCTTGAAAGTGCCATTTTCAGTCAATTACTCGATCTAATTGGATGTACTTTGATAAGTGTTTTTATACGACTAAAGTTCAAGTTTCTTTTCTTTTGTGCTTTTATTCAAACGATGTTTTAATTGAAAATGTAATTTATGCAGTCAAGTATTCTGTAGTCGGTTTAGAAACGTTTTCACTAAAGCGTGTCTGTGAAGTTCAAGTTTCGAAGAAAGTCAAGTGATGCGAAATGCTTTTTGAACTTGAGGTAATTAAATATTGATATTAGCTTCCGCGTGGAGCACGGAAGGTTTTTCTTACGGAGACCGTAGTGCTTGATCGAAGATTTTCGCGAAATCTCCATGCAAACACTACATTTGCTTTAACTTTTTTTTAAAGCCTTAAATCAAAAAATAACTTTTTGGAGATTCTTCAGGGCTATTGGGTTTTATAGGTTTTCCAAAGCTACAAAAAATACCAATAAGAATGAAGGAAGCTTTAAAAATGTCCGGTTCCAAACATTTTTTCAAAATATTTGAAAATGGAATCAAAACCGAAAATTGAGAAAATAAAGTTTTTTTTGAAATTTTGGGGACTGGATATGGTCAGTTCCGCAATTTTGAATGATAAATAAAGTTCATTCTAAACCATCCTTTACGATGGCTTAGCATTTGTATTAAAATTCAAACGAAAAGGGTCTCAACGGCTAGTTCCTCACACTCAGAAATGCTTAAAGAGATCAAAAATGCATCCAGAGGCATTAAAGCTGTAAACTGATATACATTCAAAAACAGGAACACAGTCAATATCAGAAAAACTTCCATTAACCTCTTTGTTCAAAAATTTCATTCAAATTTTTTGAAAAATTTCCCTTGTGACGTCACAAATTGAGATTAAAAATCTCAATTGAGATTGAGAAATGAGAAAAAAATCTCACGAGATTTGAAAACTCGCGAGATTTCAAATCAAGTTTTCTCTGAGAAAATTTTTCTCACGAGTTTTTTGGTGAGATTTTGAACACTAATTTATATTAGCATTCTTTATCATTTATAATACCCAGATATGTTTTAAAATGCAATTTAAAGCATTTTTGGTTTGGATCAAAGTAGACTTTTTTCAAAAAATATCGATTTTATGTCTATATTAGCATTCTTTATCATTTATAATACCTAGATATGTTTTAGTGAGCTGAAGTGGCTCGGTGGCGGAATGGTTTAGTACTTCGGTACCTAATTATTGCAATACCGACACAGCGATCATGGGTTCGAGACTGGGTATGGGAAATTTTTCACTTGTTCTTTTTCGAATCATATGTACTGGAAATGAGGCTCACAGCCTTCCTTTGTAGGCTACAGACAGAAATGTCATCAAAGGAGTGGTTCGGATCCCACTATAAATTGTAGGTCTAGGTTTGAGTGCAGTGGTTTGGCGCATCCTCACTCGTTAAACTCTCATTAGCTGCGAATCGCCCTAGCGCACCTCTGGATCACAATTGATCTGAATAGGTAAAGGTTTTTTTTTTTTTTTTTTTTTTTTTTTTTTTTTTTTTTTTTTTTTAGATATGTTTTAAAATGCAATTTAAAGCATATTTGGTTTCGATCAAAGTAGACTTTTTTCAAAAAATATCGATTTTATGTCAATATTAGCATTCTTTATCATTTATAGGACCTAGATATGGTTTAAAATGCAATTTAAATCATTTTTGGTTTCGATGTTTCGATCAAAGTAGGCTATTTTCAAAAAAATATCGATTTTATATCTATTTAAACATTCTTAATCATTTATATTACCTAGATATGTTTTAAAATGCAATTTAAAGCATTTTTGATTTCGATCACAGTAAGCTATTTTCAAAAAATATCGATTTTATATCTATATCAGCATTCTTTATCATTTATAATACCTAGATATGTTTAAAAATGTAATTTAAAGCATTTTTGGTTTTCGATCATAGAAGGTTTTTTTCAAAAAATATCGATTTTATGTCAATATTAGCATTCTTTATCATTTATAGGACCTAGATATGGTTTAAAATGCAATTTAAAGCATTTTTGGTTTCGATCATGGTAGGCTATTTTCAAAAAAATATCGATTTTCTGTCTATATTAGCATTCTTTATCATTTATAATACCTAGATATGTTTAAAAATGTAATTTAAAGCATTTTTGGTTTTCGATCATAGAAGGTTTTTTTCAAAAAATATCGATTTTATGTCAATATTAGCATTCTTTATCATTTATAATACCTAGATATGTTTAAAAATGTAATTTAAAGCATTTTTGGTATTCGATCATAGTAGGTTTTTTTCAAAAAATATCGATTTTATGTCAATATTAGCATTCTTTATCATTTATAATACCTAGATATGTTTTAAAATGCAATTTAAATTAATTTTGGTTTCGATCATAGTAGGCTTTTTCTAAAGAAAATATCGATTTTATGTCTTTATTAGCATTCTTAATCATTTATAATATCCAGATATGTTTTAAAATGCAATTTAAAGCATTTTTGGTTTTCGATCATAGAAGGTTTTTTTCAAAAAATATCGATTTTATGTCAATATTAGCATTCTTTATCATTTATAATACCTAGATATGTTTAAAAATGTAATTTAAAGCATTTTTGGTTTTCGATCATAGTAGACTATTTTCAAAAAATATCGATTTTATGTCAATATTAGCATTCTTTATCTTTTCTAATACCAAGATACGTTTTAAAATTCAATTTAAAGCATTTTTTTCTCGATCATAGTAGGCTATTTTCAAAAAATATCGATTTTATATCATTATTAGCATTCTTTATCATTTATAATACCCAGATATGTTTTAAAATGCAATTTAAAGCATTTTTGGTTTTCGATCATAGGAGGCTTTTTTCAAAAAAATCTCGATTTAATATCTATATTCGCATTCTTTATCATTTATAATACCTAGATATGTTTTAAAATGCAATTTAAAGCATTTTTGGTTTTCGATCATGGGAGGCTTTTTTCAAAAAAATCTCGATTTAATATCTATATTCGCATTCTTTATCATTTATAATACCTAGATATGTTTTAAAATGCAATTTAAAGCATTTTTGGTTTCGATCAAAGTAGGCTATTTTCAAAAATATCGATTTTATGTCAATATTAGCATTCTTTATCTTTTCTAATACCTAGATACGTTTTAAAATGCAATTTAAAGCATTTTTGGTTTTCGATCATGGTAGGCTATTTTCAAAAAATATCGATTTTATGTCAATATTAGCATTCTTTATCATTTATAAAACCAAGATACGTTTTAAAATTCAATTTAAAGCATTTTTTTCTCGATCATAGTAGGCTATTTTCAAAAAATATCGATTTTATATCAATATTAGCATTCTTTATCATTTATAATACCTAGATATGTTTTAAAATGCAATTTAAAGCATTTTTGGTTTCGATCAAAGTAGGCTATTTTCAAAAAATATCGATTTTATGTCAATATTAGCATTCTTTATCATTTATAAAACCAAGATACGTTTTAAAATTCAATTTAAAGCATTTTTTTCTCGATCATAGTAGGCTATTTTCAAAAAATATCGATTTTATATCAATATTAGCATTCTTTATCATTTATAATACCTAGATATGTTTTAAAATGCAATTTAAAGCATTTTTGGTTTCGATCAAAGTAGGCTATTTTCAAAAAATATCGATTTTATGTCAATATTAGCATTCAATATCATTTATAATACCTGGATATGTTTAAAAATGCAATTTAAATCAATTTTGGTTTCGATCATAGTAGGCTTTTTCTAAAGAAAATATCGATTTTATGTCTATATTAGCATTCTTTATCATTTATAATACCTAGATATGTTTTAAAATGCAATTTAAAGCATTTTTGGTTTTCGATCATGGTAGGCTATTTTCAAAAAATATCGATTTTATGTCAATATTAGCATTCTTTATCATTTATAAAACCAAGATACGTTTTAAAATTCAATTTAAAGCATTTTTTTCTCGATCATAGTAGGCTATTTTCAAAAAATATCGATTTTATATCAATATTAGCATTCTTTATCATTTATAATACCTAGATATGTTTTAAAATGCAATTTAAAGCATTTTTGGTTTCGATCAAAGTAGGCTATTTTCAAAAAATATCGATTTTATGTCAATATTAGCATTCAATATCATTTATAATACCTAGATATGTTTAAAAATGCAATTTAAATCAATTTTGGTTTCGATCATAGTAGGCTTTTTCTAAAAAAAATATCGATTTTATGTCTATATTAGCATTCTTTATCATTTATAATACCTAGATATGTTTTAAAATGCAATTTAAAGCATTTTTGGTTTCGATCATAGGAGGCTTTTTTCAAAAAAATCTCGATTTAATATCTATATTCGCATTCTTTATCGTTTATAATACCTAGATATGTTTTAAAATACAATTTAAAGCATTTTTGGTTTCGATCATAGTAGGCTTTTTCTAAAAAAAATATCGATTTTATGTCTATATTAGCATTCTTTATCATTTATAATACCTAGATATGTTTTAAAATGCAATTTAAAGCATTTTTGGTTTCGATCATAGGAGGCTTTTTTCAAAAAAATCTCGATTTAATATCTATATTCGCATTCTTTATCATTTATAATACCTAGATATGTTTTAAAATGCAATTTAAAGCATTTTTGGTTTCGATCAAAGTAGGCTATTTTCAAAAATATCGATTTTATGTCTATATTAGCATTCTTAATCATTTATAATACCTAGATGTGTTTAAAAATGTAATTTAAAGCATTTTTGGTTTTCGATCATGGTAGGCTATTTTCAAAAAATATCGATTTAATGTCAATATTAGCATTCTTTATCTTTTCTAATACCTACTTACGTTTTAAAATGCAATTTAAAGCATTTTTGGTTTTCGATCATGGTAGACTATTTTCAAAAAATATCGATTTTATGTCAATATTAGCATTCTTTATCTTTTCTAATACCTACTTACGTTTTAAAATGCAATTTAAAGCATTTTTGGTTTTCGATCATGGTAGGCTATTTTCAAAAAATATCGATTTTATGTCAATATTAGCATTCTCTATCTTTTCTAATACCTACTTACGTTTTAAAATGCAATTTAAAGCATTTTTGGTTTTCGATCATGGTAGACTATTTTCAAAAAATATCGATTTTATATCATTATTAGCATTCTTTATCATTTATAATACCTAGATATGTTTTAAAATGCAATTTAAAGCATTTTTGGTTTTCGATCATAATAGGTTTTTTTCAAAAAATATCGATTTTATCTCAATATTAGCATTCTTTATCATTTATAATACCTAGATATGTTTTAAAATGCAATTTAAAGCATTTTTGGTTTCGATCATAGGAGGCTTTTTTCAAAAAAATCTCGATTTAATATCTATATTAGCATTCTTTATCATTTATAATACCTAGATATGTTTTAAAATGCAATTTAAAGCATTTTTGGTTTTCGATCATAGGAGGCTTTTTTCAAAAAAATCTCGATTTAATATCTATATTCGCATTCTTTATCATTTATAATACCTAGATATGTTTTAAAATGCAATTTAAAGCATTTTTGGTTTCGATCAAAGTAGGCTATTTTCAAAAATATCGATTTTATGTCAATATTAGCATTCTTTATCTTTTCTAATACCTAGATACGTTTTAAAATGCAATTTAAAGCATTTTTGGTTTTCGATCATGGTAAGCTATTTTCAAAAAATATCGATTTTATATCTTTATTAGAATTCTTTATCATTTATAATACCTAGATATGTTTTAAAATGCAATTTAAAGCATTTTTGGTTTCGATCATAGGAGGCTTTTTTCAAAAAAATCTCGATTTAATATCTATATTCGCATTCTTTATCGTTTATAATACCTAGATATGTTTTAAAATACAATTTAAAGCATTTTTGGTTTCGATCATAGTAGGCTTTTTTCAAAAAAATCTCGATTTAATATCTATATTCGCATTCTTTATCATTTATAATACCTAGATATGTTTTAAAATGCAATTTAAAGCATTTTTGGTTTCGATCAAAGTAGGCTATTTTCAAAAATATCGATTTTATGTCTATATTAGCATTCTTAATCATTTATAATACCTAGATGTGTTTAAAAATGTAATTTAAAGCATTTTTGGTTTTCGATCATGGTAGGCTATTTTCAAAAAATATCGATTTAATGTCAATATTAGCATTCTTTATCTTTTCTAATACCTACTTACGTTTTAAAATGCAATTTAAAGCATTTTTGGTTTTCGATCATGGTAGACTATTTTCAAAAAATATCGATTTTATGTCAATATTAGCATTCTTTATCTTTTCTAATACCTACTTACGTTTTAAAATGCAATTTAAAGCATTTTTGGTTTTCGATCATGGTAGGCTATTTTCAAAAAATATCGATTTTATGTCAATATTAGCATTCTCTATCTTTTCTAATACCTACTTACGTTTTAAAATGCAATTTAAAGCATTTTTGGTTTTCGATCATGGTAGACTATTTTCAAAAAATATCGATTTTATATCATTATTAGCATTCTTTATCATTTATAATACCTAGATATGTTTTAAAATGCAATTTAAAGCATTTTTGGTTTTCGATCATAATAGGTTTTTTTCAAAAAATATCGATTTTATCTCAATATTAGCATTCTTTATCATTTATAATACCTAGATATGTTTTAAAATGCAATTTAAAGCATTTTTGGTTTCGATCATAGGAGGCTTTTTTCAAAAAAATCTCGATTTAATATCTATATTAGCATTCTTTATCATTTATAATACCTAGATATGTTTTAAAATGCAATTTAAAGCATTTTTGGTTTTCGATCATAGGAGGCTTTTTTCAAAAAAATCTCGATTTAATATCTATATTCGCATTCTTTATCATTTATAATACCTAGATATGTTTTAAAATGCAATTTAAAGCATTTTTGGTTTCGATCAAAGTAGGCTATTTTCAAAAATATCGATTTTATGTCAATATTAGCATTCTTTATCTTTTCTAATACCTAGATACGTTTTAAAATGCAATTTAAAGCATTTTTGGTTTTCGATCATGGTAAGCTATTTTCAAAAAATATCGATTTTATGTCAATATTAGCATTCTTTATCATTTATAATACCTAGATATGTTTTAAAATGCAATTTAAAGCATTTTTGGTTTCGATCAAAGTAGGCTATTTTCAAAAAATATCGATTTTATGTCAATATTAGCATTCTTTATCATTTATAATACCTAGATATGTTTAAAAATGTAATTTAAAGCATTTTTGGTTTTCGATCATAGTAGGTTTTTTTCAAAAAATATCGATTTAATGTCAATATTAGCATTCTTTATCATTTATAATACCTAGATATGTTTTAAAATGTAATTTAAAGCATTTTTGCTTTTCGATCATAGTAGGTTTTTTTCAAAAAATATCGATTTAATGTCAATATTAGCATTCTTTATCATTTATAATACCTAGATATGTTTAAAAATGTAATTTAAAGCATTTTTGGTTTTCGATCATAGTAGTTTTTTTTTTAAAAATATCGATTTTATGTCAATATTAGCATTCAATATCATTTATAATACCTAGATATGTTTTAAAATGCAATTTAAAGCATTTTTGGTTTTCGATCATAGTAGGTTTTTTTCAAAAAATATCAATTTTTTGTCAATATTAGCATTCAATATCATTTATAATACCTAGATATGTTTAAAAATGTAATTTAAAGCATTTTTGGTTTTCGATCATAGTAGGTTTTTTTCAAAAAATATCGATTTTATGTCAATATTAGCATTCTATATCATTTATAATACCTAGATATGTTTTAAAATGTAATTTAAAGCATTTTTGCTTTTCGATCATAGTAGGTTTTTTTCAAAAAATATCGATTTAATGTCAATATTAGCATTCTTTATCTTTTCTAATGCATAGATATGTTTTAAAATGCAATTTAAATTAATTTTGGTTTCGATCATAGTAGGCTTTTTCTAAAAAAAATATCGATTTTATGTCTATATTAGCATTCTTTATCATTTATAATACCTAGATATGTTTTAAAATGCAATTTAAAGCATTTTTGGTTTTCGATCATAGTAGGTTTTTTTCAAAAAATATTAGCATTCAATATCTTTTATAATACCTGGATATGTTTAAAAATGCAATTTAAATCAATTTTGGTTTCGATCATAGGAGGCTATTTTCAAAAAAATCTCGATTTAATATCTATATTAACATTCTTTATCATTTATAATACCTAGATATGTTTTAAAATGTAATTTAAAGCATTTTTGCTTTTCGATCATAGTAGGTTTTTTTCAAAAAATATCGATTTAATGTCAATATTAGCATTCTTTATCATTTATAATACCTAGATATGTTTAAAAATGTAATTTAAAGCATTTTTGGTTTTCGATCATAGTAGGTTTTTTTCAAAAAATATCGATTTAATGTCAATATTAGCATTCTTTATCTTTTCTAATACCTAGATACGTTTTAAAATTCAATTTAAAGCATTTTTGGTTTCGATCATAGGAGGCTATTTTCAAAAAATCTCGATTTAATATCTATATTAGCATTCAATATCATTTATAATACCTAGATATGTTTTAAAATGCAATTTAAAGCATTTTTGGTTTTCGATCATACTAGGCTTCTTTCAAAAAATATCGATTTAATGTCAATATTAGCATTCTTTATCTTTTCTAATACCTAGATACGTTTTAAAATTCAATTTAAAGCATTTTTGGTTTCGATCATAGGAGGCTATTTTCAAAAAATCTCGATTTAATATCTATATTAGCATTCAATATCATTTATAATACCTAGATATGTTTTAAAATGCAATTTAAAGCATTTTTGGTTTTCGATCATAGTAGGCTTTTTTCAAAAAATATCGATTTAATGTCAATATTAGCATTCTTTATCTTTTCTAATACCTAGATACGTTTTAAAATTCAATTTAAAGCATTTTTGGTTTCGATCATAGGAGGCTATTTTCAAAAAATCTCGATTTAATGTCAATATTAGCATTCTTTATCTTTTCTAATACCTAGATACGTTTTAAAATTCAATTTAAAGCATTTTTGGTTTCGATCATAGGAGGCTATTTTCAAAAAATCTCGATTTAATATCTATATTAGCATTCAATATCATTTATAATACCTAGATATGTTTTAAAATGCAATTTAAAGCATTTTTGGTTTTCGATCATAGTAGGCTTTTTTCAAAAAATATCGATTTAATGTCAATATTAGCATTCAATATCATTTATAATACCTAGATATGTTTTAAAATGCAATTTAAAGCATTTTTGGTTTTCGATCATACTAGGCTTCTTTCAAAAAATATCGATTTAATGTCAATATTAGCATTCTTTATCTTTTCTAATACCTAGATACGTTTTAAAATTCAATTTAAAGCATTTTTGGTTTCGATCATAGGAGGCTATTTTCAAAAAATCTCGATTTAATATCTATATTAGCATTCAATATCATTTATAATACCTAGATATGTTTTAAAATGCAATTTAAAGCATTTTTGGTTTTCGATCATAGTAGGCTTTTTTCAAAAAATATCGATTTAATGTCAATATTAGCATTCTTTATCATTTATAATACCTAGATATGTTTTAAAATGCAATTTAAAGCATTTTTGGTTTTCGATCATAGTAGGTTTTTTTCAAAAAATATCGATTTTATGTCAATATTAGCATTCAATATCATTTATAATACCTAGATATGTTTTAAAATGCAATTTAAAGCATTTTTGGTTTCGATCATAGTAGGCTTTTTTCAAAAAATATCGATTTAATGTCAATATTAGCATTCTTCATCATTTATAATACCTAGATATGTTTTAAAATGCAATTTAAAGCATTTTTGGTTTCGATCATAGGAGGCTTTTTTTAAAATAAAATATCAGTTTTATATCAAAATTAGCATTCTTTATCATTTATAATACCTAGATGTGTTTTAAAATGCAATTTAAAGCATTTTTGGTTTTCGATCATAGTAGGCTATGATCAAAAAAGTATCGATTTAATATCTTTATAAACATTCTTTATAATTTATAATACCTAGGTATGTTTTAATATTTAAGTTCACGTTCTTTTGCAATTCTATTGGTTTTGTTCAGATTGAAAAATCAGTTTTCGCATTTTTGAGAAAACAAAGCAAAATTGCTTTTATAAAAGGTTCCAGAAGAAAAGTTTGTGTTTAAAAATTCACATCTTCTGCAAAAAATAAGATTTCAATTTGGCATTGCTTAGAAAATCACAAAATACGCTTTCTATAAGCAAGCAAACAAGCATGCAAGCTAATCAGCAAGAAATGAGAATAACGAGACATTGTAAATACTTCTGGTTTTCTACATTTGATCCGTGCTGCTCTATAGAAAAGCTGTATTGTTTTTGGGCAAGGTAGGAATAGCCGTTGCTTCAGAAAAAGCAAAAAACTTTCCTTTTTTACGAATTTTTCAAAACAAAAGTTCTCTGTGATTTTTATAAAATTCAACTTTGGATGAAAATTTTTTTTAAAAAACTCTTAAAGAATGTTCGTTAAGCTTTATACCTTCAAACTTTTGCTAAGCAAATCTTGGTCTATCCATAAGACTTTTGATAGCACGGTTTGAATATATCCACATTGGGTTTACCCGATACACTAATTTTCGTTTTGTGATATATATAAAAGAACTGTAATCTAACATAAGTCAAATGCATGAGCTAGTGACTTTCTACGTAAATCGTGTTTTTTTTTATTAATTCTGCTAATAACAGCATTAGATCATTTATCAATCATGTTAAACCTGGTGAGATGGGTATTCAAGTCTTCATTTGCTAGTTAATGTTGAATTTCATAAAATTTGAAAATGAGCAACAACAGAGATCAATCTCGAAGGTATGAAGTTTGAATTGACATATTCACACCTTGTATGTTAGAATTCACATCTTTTAAACTCCACTATTGAGATCCAGTGAGATAAAATAAAGAACGATAACGTTATTTATAAACAAAACATTACTGGATCAATATCAAAATCCTCTATAATATGCATTAAGTTACATAGAATAAGGTGTGAACATGGAAGGTCAGCAAAGCTGAGCAAGACTTCAGAAACATTATTATCAAATTTGTTTATTTTCGTCAAAAACAGTGAAAAGGTGTTTCTGTGCTTGTTAATTCATTTAATATAATTAAATCGTGACAAGAGTACGTTAATAAGATTTAGAAATATAAAGCGGCAGATAAAAACTTAAATTAAGACATTTAATCAGGAGAAAATGGTAAAATAACATAAATCTCTTTGTTTTGTTTGGGTGAAAAAAAAAATCTGATGTAAAAAAAAGGAATAACAAATTGACAAGCCTTCAGATTTTTTTCTCACACTGATAATCCATACTGCTATTAAGTCTGTGATTAAAAGAATTTTAAATTATGTCAACAACATTGTTGTCGCACATTTTGAATGTAATTTTTATTCAACTTTCATGACCTTCGGATTTTATTCGTTGACTGTGTGTCTTTTTAGGAAGGCGCAATATCATCGCCTTGGCCACGAGCAGATTCAAAGCCTGATTTATTAAATTACAGACATGAAGACCTTGAAGACGCACTACATAGCATTAATTTAAATAGCCACATTACATACGAAACTAATGATCCATCGAGTAGATCCTTTACAGTTATAGACTCAAATGAAAACTTCCAAGTGATTGATGTTGAGAATTTTATTAGAAAATTAGGTATTTCAGATCCAGATAAGAAAGTCAAAGTTGTTTCAATATTCGGTAACTCAGGTGATGGCAAATCGCATACAATGAATAATGTCTTTTTTGATGGAAATGAAATTTTTAAGATGAGTAATCAGCAAAAGTCCTGCACATTAGGTGTATGCTGTGCTTTTCAAAAGTATTTCTACAACAGTCAAATCTTATGTCTGGACACTGAAGGTCTTCAAGGAATCGCACAAAATGAGAATCAACAGCATCGAATGCTAATGAAGGTTCTGGCTGTATCTGATATTATAATTTATAGGACACGAGCTGAAAGACTAAATTCGGACATGTACAAATTCTTGGGAACGGCATCAAAAATTTATCAAAGACATTTAAGTCCAATATTACATGATAATGCATCAGGCTATTTGGGTGGTCCAACTGTTATTATATTTCATGAAGTACACAATACATGGCCATTGGAATCGAATTTAGTGGAAGCACCAGAAAATATAATTAAAGAAAAATTCCTTGAGATGAAATTAAACATTGACGCATTCAGTTCCTTACATTATGTTGGTATTAAGACAAATTCATCGCCTACCGATTTTAATCCATTAAAGAGCATTTTAAAGAATGATATTGAAAATAAACTCAAGCCGTTAAGGACAATTCGTAGTATTTATGAGCAACTTGATATGCTGAACAAAAAGTTTTCTGGAAATGTCGAGTATAACATAGATAAGGAATATACTTTGCATGAATCATTATTTTTATGTGAAACAGTATGTGAAGGATGTTATCAGCGTTGTGAGAGTACAAGAGATCATGTTAAGAACGGAAGTGAGCATACAAATTCATCAGCATGTAATTATCAGCAGCATCTCAACAATAAGATTTATTTATGTAAAAAGTGTCATTTAGAAGGACGTAGAAGTATTGTTAAAGTTATCAACTCAAATGGAGATTGGATAGCTAAGTACACGTCATGGAACTTCTCAAAAATTGACTGTCCACGTCATGGTGAAATTTATCGTAGCCGATGGTATGGCAATAAATCACCAGAAGAAATTTGTGTTCTTTCTGAAGCTGTTCATATTTGGCGTGATGGTTTATTTAAGAATCAAGTTCCAACACATTCAGCACAAGCTATTGTCGATGGAATTCTGTACATATCAGATGCAATTACATCAGTTTCAGCACAGCCAACTAAAACTGTCACATCATGGGTTGCTGATAATCTAGTGAATCCAGAATATTGGGTTCCAAATAGCTCAATCGTCCATTGTGAACTCTGCAAGACAAACTTTGAACAGAGTGGATTAAAAATTCATCATTGCCGTAACTGTGGCAAAGGAGTTTGCAATGATGTAAGTGAACTCACTCCTTATATAGTCAATCGTGTCATATTAATTTACATGTCTTTATTTGTTCATTTTTAAAGTGTTCGAAGAACCGAATGACTGTTCCAATTAAATTAGGCTGGGGAACGGATTTAGTGAGAGTCTGTCATAGATGCCGCGACGAGTTGATGAAAAATGAAAATGGTAATAGTGATATCAAAGGTTCGTAGAGTAGAAAGAGAGACTCGTGTCAAAAATTTATGTCTATCTAGCTGTGCACTAGATTCGACAGCCTGTTTTTCTTTTGGAAACGTATTTAATTCCTTTGATTATTATCAGTATGTATTAATAGGTTGCAAAAAAAACATCATTTTTTTTTTGTTTTTCTAGTTGCGTAGAATTTCTTTGTTTGAATTTTTATTACAAGATTTCAAAAACGTGACTCCAATGTCATCGACAAAATTAACTTGTGAATTAATATTTATTTCTATTGACTTAATATTCATATTTTCCTTTACTTTTGTTTTTTTGTCGTACATTGTAGAGCGCTTAGATGAGGAAACGAAAAACGTCAGAGTACGAAAGTATGGAGAAGTTTTGGCAAGTGCTGTAAGTAGCGTAGCTGCTGCATTGGAATATCCGAAAGAATTAATTAAGGATAGTGTTCGACCTGAATATTGGGCAAAGGATTCGGATTCGCCGTCATGTACATTGTGTGATCAAATATTTGGAAATAACATTGACGACATGGAGCAATCTAAAATTCGTGAGCTTAGCAATGCCTCTGGAAATTTCGGAATGCAAAATTCTCCAGTCCACACCATTCTCGATGTTCGACGACATCATGTAATAAACTACTGATTTAATTACCTTTTAGTTTGTGCTTAATATTATATTATTTTAGTGTCGTGGATGTGGAGCTGCTATATGCAATAAATGTTCGCTGAATCGAATGCCGGTGCCACAACATGGCTGGAATAGTGATGTGAGAGTTTGTGATAATTGCTGGAAGAAGAGTAAGGATACATAAGTTTCCAGGATATATGATGTAATCATATAAGATGTCTGTCACGTGTGACTTCTAAAGCTAGCTGCGTGTCACTTCATGGATTCAAATCATCTTTGATCAAACAAAACTTTGGAAGTCACATGTGAACGACCCCAAACAATACTGCGCTTTTTAAAAGAATTATGTATTCCATATTGATAGACGATAGTTGATCCTTTTATATATAAAAAAATTCAAATGATGTAGTCATTTTGTCTTTCTTTAAGCCAATAAGCTTAATTCTATTTTACATAGAATTCTAGTTTTCTTCTTTTTGTTGTGTTTTATAAATCAGACATATTTATAAAGAATATTTTTATTTCGATGCAAATTAATACAAAAAATATATTTACAACTTTTTTTTTCGTTTGCTTAACAATAGACTTATTTCTTTAGTTTAGTGGTGTCCAAACTGTCTCTATTGCTCTATTTCATAGATTCTTACAAGATGATCATTTCCACAACTTGCTAGGTGAATTTTATTTTCAGATGGTCTGAATTCTAGCTTATTTACTGTAAGATGATGTGCGTCTGAGTTATTTAAAGATGTAAGAAGTTCACAAGTCTTGCCGTTGAAAGAATAAAGTTGAATGATTCCAGATTCAAATCCAATAGCCAATAAATAACTATTTCCATTATAAATATTACAAGCAAAGCATAAAGCAGTGATTGAATCAGATGAAATATTGATTGAGCATAAGCTTGAATAGTCTTTTAAGGTAGATTCTGAGCAAGTGCTATTTTTAGTCCATAAAGCGACTTTTCCATCTCGAGATCCAGTAGCAAAGAATTTATCGTCATGCGTCCAGTCACAACACCAAATAATTCTCTCGTGAATTCCATTGTTTTTGTCTGTCGTTGACACTAGTTGGAAATTGACGTCATTAGTCCCATCAGGAATATTCTCAAATAAAGACCATCGACGATCGCGTGAAACTGAAAGCAATCTGTTTCCATCTGACGAAAATTTAATTTGTGTGACAGTCAATTTATGTGAACGAAGTCGTTGAATGATTTTCCAAGTACTTGTGTTCCACAAAAGAATTTCAGCATGCTCTAATGTTGTTGCTTTACATGACGAAGCTAAAATTGTTCCACTTTTATTAGCAGCGAGAGCATAAAGCTCATATCCATGACCATAAAGTTTCTGTACTTCTGGCCATAGTGTATTTTGTGTGAGATATTCTTCAGTTGGCGGTTCTTTCATCAAAATTGGTACGAAATAGTTTTCAGGATATTCATCCTTGAATTTTTTCTCTTCATTTACTGGATTTAATAAATCTTCTTCATATACAATTTTATTGGACAGTCCTAATGATGGAACTGCTGCACCTTTCTGATTAGAATTAGCAATTGTGTCCCCTTCAACATCCTTTTCTAGATTCCTTGTTAGAGTTCTGAAGTTCTCAACGAAATTAGCAGGTGCTTGAAAGCTTCTTACAATTTTCTCTTCAGCACCACTCGCAAATCTGTATCTTGATAAAATAGCTATACATTGCATATCATATCCATGAACTTGAGGTCTTGCTATTTCATGATAAGTTCTGATTTTCCCATCTCGTGTCCAATATGAATGAAGTCGAGTTGTTTGGTCCATCGAAGCTGATAGTAAAAATTCGCCTTTTGGTTCCCATGCAATATCTTTGACTTCTCTAAAATGACCACTGTTCATTACTGCTGGTTCCCAAATTCTATCATTCTCATTAGATTTCTTCCATAAATGCAAACTTCCTTGAAATCCATGCCCAACAATAAAATTGCCATTCTTATTGAATTTTCCTCCATAAAATCCTAAAGTATTACCACCAACTTCACCTACTCTGACCTTTTCTAGCCACATACATAAATCATTATCATATGTCCATATAATCATTGATCTATCCATGGAACTAGACAGTAATTGGAGTGTATTAGTAGATGATTTATTCCAATGAACACTATAAACCCAATTTTCATGACCTTGCAGAACTGATTCTAGTGCCAATACAAATTTATGATTATTTAATGTAAAGGTTCTGGCCTCAATTTGAATTTCATCGATATCTTTTGAAATCAACTCAACATTTTTGTTGTAAGGAGAGATTTTCCAGAGACGAATAAAGGAATCTTGAGATGAACTAGCAAGTAATAAATCACCATTATCGTCCTTAATGAAATCTAGACAGCGAACCCAATCTTCATGTCCAATTAGTTCCTCAATTTTCTCAAAAACTTTATTCTCATTTTCTCCATAAAACTTGATTTTATCATCATCGGTTGTAAATGCCAACAAAACACCGGCATTGTATAGTTTCACAAACTTTACACTGAAACAAATTCCTCGATTTAAGTCAATTACTTGAAAAGCTTCAATACTTTCTTCCTGTAAGTTATTGATTCTCCATAATCGAATTGTTGAATCAGACGATCCAGTTACAATAAATAAGGCATTTTCAACATGGATACTATCGAGAGAAGTGATTGAATCTGTATGTCCTTTTAATATAATTTTCTTTGGATGCTCTATATCCTCAATATTAAGGTATACACACAAATTATCGTCACTTCCAGAAATCAATTCATTTTCCTTATCTACACCTGGTTTCTTTATCCATTTAACAGTATTCACTCGATTCGTGTGAATTGCATGTATTTTAAGTAGCTTACATGAGTCATCATACTGCAAATAATGATAAATTGACATAACAAGTACATTTTAAAAAAGATAACAAATTTCTCACGTTTGGATCCAAGATAGCTATCGAATTTGCAGCGGCATAACAGATTAAGCCATTATTACCTAAATCAAGTGCAAATGGAGATCGATTAACAGCAATAGACGTATATAAATTTGTTATTTTCATTTTAAAGAGTAAGTAACAGAATTAAAATGTGATTATTGTTTTTGTAAACAGCGGGGTTTGTCAAGTGATCGATTTAGCGTATTTTTTGCAAATCAATGGACTGAGTCTAGATGTGTTGTCAGACTTTATTGATGTTCAAAATTAAAGAACTTTCTGTTTTTAAAATTCATGCAAATAGTTCAGTTAAACTTTAGAAAAGTAAATAATAACTAGTGTATCTGGTAGAAACTCAATGCGGCCATATTTACACCGTACCATCAAAAGTCTTATGGATAGACCAAGATTTGCTCAGCATAAGCTTTAAGGTATAAAGCTAGCAAGTCAGCTGAGCTTTGCTCAGCATAAGTTTGAGAATATATAAAGCTAGCGAGTCTGCAACGGCTGTTCCTTCCTTGACCAAAAACAATACAGCTCTTCTATAGAGCAGCATGGATCAAATGTAAAAAACTAGAAGTCTTTACGATGTATCGTTTTTGAGATTTCTTGCTGATTAACTTGCATGCTTGTTTGCTTGCTTACAGAAAGCGTATTTTGCGATTTTCTCAGCAATGCCGTAACCAATTTGAATTCTGTTTTTTGCAAATGATGTAAAATTTCAGGCACAAAATTTTCTTTTAAGACATTTTATAATCAATTTTGCTTCGTTTTCTCACAAAATGTGAAAAACTGATTTTTCAATCTGAACAAAACCAATAGATTCACACGTGAAATCGGTGTGAATATAAAAATATAACAATTAAGGTCGAAAAATACATCCGTAAAATCACCTATAATTAACTTAGGAATAGTCAGTAGAAGTCAAGTTAAAAAGAAGCATCGAAAATTGATAATTATGAAAAGCGCTTTGATTATATATCACTAAGTTTTGTTTACTTGGAAAAAGTGAGACAGAAACGAAAATAAAGGCATAATATTTGGGAGATCAGAAAAGTCTATTTTTCTCTATTATAAGAACTGTGTATTAATGTAGAAATGTCAAAAATATTAAATATGTGTTGTTTAAAAATAGATTAGTGTGAAGATTTGTTCGATTCTGATCGAATGGTGAGAAAATTAGCTAAAACTTTTTTCAATAATTTTTTTCCTTGCAAAATCTCTTCCTTTTGACGTCCATTTTTGTACTTCTTGCCTTGCCTGCCTTGTAAAAATCCTTTGATAAAATTTCCACATATTTATTGTATGATTCATTCATTTCACAGAAATTATACCAAATTTTCAATCATTGCCAAGAAGAATAAATGAATCAAGAAGTAAAAATGTACGGCGTTGATAGGAAGTCAAGTAGTTCGGACGAGGATTTATTGGATGATTCAGAGGAGTTGGAAGCACAGAAGAAAAAACATTTTTTGGATTATGATTATGGTGATTCACCTCAGCATACAGCAAAAATCAATGTATTGCATGCTAAAGCATCAAATGAATATCCAATTAGTGTGAGCAGTAGCAACAACAATAATAATAATAGACCTACGACGGCACCAACAAATCAATTAGATTGTAAGAAGAAATTAATTAACGATCGCCCAAGTACGTCAAAAATGGCTATGATGGATCAATTAAATTCAAATACGTTGGCATTGACAAACAATAATAACAATAGTAATAATGTAGAAACAGTTTATTCAATCTTCTCAATGCTCGGCTCGTATAATTCTGCAGATATAACGTCAAAGTTTTTAGAATTTTCTAAAAATAGGGAAATGTGTGCGACTTTAAGGCAATCGGGATGCATATCTCTATTGGTTCAAATTATTCACTCGGAACCGGACGATGGAGTTCGCCAAAAGCAGTGTCTCCAAACATTACACAATATAATTCATTGTAATGCAGACGATAAAGCTGGGAGACGTGAATCACGTGTGATTAAATTGATTGAACAATTGTTTGATTATTGTGATGCGCTTCGATTAATTTTGAGAAATGAATTGAGTGATAATGTCGATAGACATCCAATTCAAGCGATTGGAACTTTGATGAAAATCAGTTTTGATGAGGAACATCGTCATGCAATGTGTCAACTTGGTGCTTTACAAACCATTTCCACATTAATTCAGTTAGATCATGCTGTGCACGGATCAACGTCAAGCGATAGCTCTTGCATAACAATGCGTCGTTATGCTGGAATGTGTTTAACGAACTTAACGTTTGGCGATGGAAATAATAAAGCCCTTTTGTGTTCAAATAAGAACTTTATGAAGGCACTTGTTGATCAAATCAATTGTAATAGTGATGAATTGGTGCAAGTGACAGCTAGTGTTATTCGTAATTTATCGTGGCGTGCTGATGCAAATATGAAGGAAGCACTAAATGAAATCAAAACAGTTAAGATACTAGCTTTAGCTTCAATGAAATGCACACAAGAAAATACATTAAAAGCAATTTTATCTGCACTTTGGAATTTATCTAATCATTGTGCCAAAAATAAGGCTGAAATTTGTGACATTGAAGGTGCCATTGAATTCTTAATCTATATGCTCTCATATGATGCTCCGAGCAAGACAATGGCTGTTATTGAGAATGCAGGAGGTATTTTAAGAAACATATCGACTCACATGACATTACACGAGAGATATCGAGTCATTTTGAGACAAAAGAATTGCTTTACAATACTTTTACAGCAATTAAAGTCACCAAGCTTAACTGTCGTGTCGAATGCATGTGGAACTTTGGGAAATCTATCAGCTCACAATGTTGAAGATCAGAAATTCTTACGTGACAATGGAGCCATTCCAATGCTTCGTTCTTTAATTTATTCAAAACACAAAATGATTTCGACAGGAAGTACTGTAGCATTACGTCACTTATTGGCGTGCAAATCAAATATGACACACGGCGAGAATTTAGATTCGGTCGCAAAAATGATGGATCTCAAAGAATTGCCTACGCTTAATGTCCGTAAGCAGCGTGCACTCGAACAAGAATTAAATTTGACTGCTGAAAATTACAAACTTGATGAGACATCGCCGTCTACGAAAGATGATAAGATAAGAGATTTTGAGACAGTCTCGAAAGTTAATAAAAATAAAAGTAATAATAATAATAGTAATAATGATCGAAGCAGTGAAATGAGAGTTCAAGAAATCGAAGATGAAGAAGCTCCTACTAATTTTAGTAAATTCGACGATGATCAAGACGAGACGGGCGAAAAGTGTGAATATCAAGAGTCGGATCAAATTACAGATTACTCAATTCGTTACGGCGAAAATCAAGACTGTGACTCGGATGATGGTGAGGAAACGAGAAAGCGACGAAATATTTTGAGTGCTGATGACACAACAAAATGCTATAATGAGGAAGGAACACCAGCAACAATCTCAAAAGCTGGTTCTATGAGTGATTTGCGTAAGGAAAAATTATTATCAAAAGAACCAGTCAAAACAGTCGAAGTCGAGAAGAAAGTAAAAGGAAAGTTTTCAGCCGGTGCATCAGGTCTTCAAAGTCCAGAAAAGACGGTAAATTATTGTGTTGAAGGAACACCAGGCAATTTTAGTCGCAATGATTCACTTAGTGATTTAGAGGAAGCTTCAAGAACACCACCAATAATAAGTACATCAAGTAAATCAATTCCAAACAAATCATCAATTGCTTCCAAAATTCCACCGCCATTAACAATTAAAAAAGAATCTGTGGGCGAAAAAGAATCAGTTGCAGCCACACCAAAAAGTGTTACATTTGTGAATTTGGCAGAAGAAACGCCTTTAATGTTCTCTCGTACTAGTTCTATGGGATCATTATCGAGTGCTGAGCCAACTTGTATTGATGACAAAAGCTCTGTTGTGAGTGATTTTAGTCGACTAGCGAGTGGAGTTATGTCACCATCCGATTTACCAGATTCTCCAACACAAAGCGTTCCTCAATCGCCTTCATCTAGACAGCCCAAACCAGCGCCAAGAAATATCCCAGTAATTAAAACTCCATTGCCTGCAACGAGAGAAATTATTGGTGCTGAAGCTGCTGATGATAGCACAAACATGTTCAATGTTGAAAATACGCCTGCAGTCTTCTCATCACGAACGAGCTTGTCCAATTTGAGCTTTGACGATGAACCTAAAATCTCAACTGACACAATTTCGAAAGACTTTCATTTAATGAAGCACCCAAGCGAGGATGAAGACTCAAAGATGGCTAAGAAAATGATGGCAACAGAGAGTTTTGCTCAAGACATTACTGCTGAGCATTCAGACGTCGAGTCTTCTGACGATAACATACTTTTTGAAAGTTGCATTAATATGGGAATCAATCGAGTTGTAAAACAAAAGGAAACAGCTAATGGAAGTGCATCTATGAGACCTGAAAACAGTGGTAAATAATTTATTTTAATTATTCTTAAATGTTTTATTTAATATATTATTGTAATTTAGGAACAAGCTCAGCAGAAACAATACCAAAGATTTCGCCTCAAATGATGAAGGAAAATCCAATCGATATGATGCGATCGACGCCTTTATTGCCACCTTATCTTCCTGTAGTTGACGAGATGAATCGATTTATCGTTGAAGACAGTCCATGTAATTTTTCTGTAATGTCTGGTCTTTCAGCTATAACAATTGAGTCCAATATGCATGCTGTCAATCAAGCTAACAAGTAAGTTGATTTTTTTTTGAAATTTAACCGTCAATTATAATTTGAAAATCTGTTTAGTAAAATTCTTGTTCATTTCTATTCAGTTCATTTAAATTTTAAAAACTCGTTAAGAATATTTTTAATTTATTTATTCAAGGCCAACGGCAAAAGTAGACCCAACAATCCGTAACGAGACAGACGAAGGAGCAGGATCGTCTCAAAAGCCCTTGAAGAAATTACTACCAGATTATGAGGATTCCCTGAGTTCATTATCCGTTGAATCGGAAGATGATGCAAATTTACTTAACCAAGCAATTGCAGCAGGAGTTCAAAAGCCAAAGAAACAAGATGTCAGTAATCCTATAAATATTCCAATGAAACCAAAAACATCAACAGACATTGCGAACAATTCCATTAGTTCCGTTGACTCGTGTGATAAAGATGATGCTACAAATTCAATATTAGAACAATGTATAAGGAGCGGAATTAACAAGGGAGTTAAGAAAGATAGTGCTAAACATCGTCCATTAATGACTTCATCGCCTAAGAAATCCTTACTTCCAACACCATCAACATCGAATAAAAAAGTTGAAAAGAGTCAAGCTCTTCAAGACGAAGAACTACTTAAAGAATGTATTGCGACGGGAATGATGAAAACATCTAAGCCTGATAATGTTCTACTTGAGAATTTCTCAAAATTGTCAATTGCCGATCCAAAAAACGGAGAGACTACGTCTGTAATTGCAACAATGGATGTCCAATGTGTAATTACAGGCGTAGAGTTAAGCACCGAAAAGAAGAAGATGTACAACAACGTGATGCAGCAAGACCAAGACGAAAGTATCGGTTCCGAAAACGAACGTTCTCTCCCAGTAATTTGGATGATGCCAAATGGGTCTAGTAGTATGACATACGAATTGAGTGCATCGCTTAATAGCATAGACGATAATATCCTCGAAAGATCAAACGAATATCCAGCAAATAAATTATCAATGTTGGCAGCATGTGTTGATTTAGAGGACGAATCTATTATGGATGTGTCTAATGAATTTTTAATTGAAAATGAGAAAACATCTGAAGCTAAAATTGAGGATAAACATAAGAATCCAGATTTAATGCTTAAATCTGTTGATCGTTTGACACAGGAACTCGTATCAACTGCTGAATATTTAAGGAAAAATGTATTAACAAATGATGATATTAGTGAACAGAAAATGTCAAGTAGTATTAGCAATAATACATGGAATGATGAAGTTTCTTTTCCAAGTATAAGCATGACAGCTCCAATGATTGGATCGACTAATGACGAGGCTACTTTTGCAACAGATCAAATTAATCCATTGCCTGAAGAAAAGATCGATGGAAATAATCAGCTTGATGACAAAACACCAACAAATGAGCACTATGTCTTTAATACAATTAAGAATGAAGCACATAGCGAAAGTCCATCACCAAAACTTGACTTTAAAGTGGGCGGAGAGATTCAGTCACTTAATGGTAATAAAATTAATTTTCTATCGTATGGACCAGCGAGCATTGATACATTAAGCTCGACAATGAGTAACTCAACAATCGTTCAAGTCGAAGCGAAAAGAATTGCAAATGATTTAATGAACAACCAAATGATGGATAGCACAACAAGTTTAGATTTAGAGAACATAAGACCACCATCAAGTATGGATGCAATTAGCTTGTGCAGTTATCAAGATTTATCTGTTGTTCAAAGTCCACATAAAGTTCAATCAAACAACAATGGAAATAATAAAAAGTCACTACTTACTGGATTAGTAGCAAAACGTGCTTTGGGACATCAAATGTTTGGTGGAAGTGTCGAAAGCATTAATAGTATTAATAATATTGACAGCATTCGACCACCATCTCTAATGGATGAACTTCTTGATTCTATGATAAGTGTCGATTCTATTACGAGCGAAATTGTAGATCCAACATTTGCAATTTCTAGCTATGAGACAGCTTTAAGTGACATGGAAGATAGTTTGACACTAAGAAGTTGTCAGGATCTCTCAAAAGATGAAACTTTGACGCCAATGTCATCTGACTTTAGTAGTGTCGAGTCTACACCAAAGAAGAAACGTAATATAAGAGCAACTACTCCAAAACAGAAGCGTCAATCTGAAAAAGATCGCTTTAAGACTTATACAATTGCAGTCGATATGCTACTTAAGGAACAAGAGATGCAAAACTCATTAACAGAATCAAGTAGACGGTCATCACTAAATGCAAGACAGCGACGTCAAGAAGATCGTCAAAGATTTGAGACACAAGTAATTACACCGGAAACATCTTTAAGTGTGTCAAGGAGAAAAGATGATCCTGATAGATACAGGACATTTAACATTGAAGATGAAGATTGCTCGATCCGTGACATGACTGCTAATTTTGAATTTATTCGAACGGAATTAATTGAAGTTAAAACTAATAATATTTTTGATGCAACTGGACTTCGAGATAAATTGAATATAATTAGATTTAATGGAAGTACTTCATCTAATTCACCAGCTCAGATGTCAAACAAAAATAGTGACGAAAGTCTTGAAGATGAACATCAATCATCAGAAACTGAATCGCAACGAGATCTTAAGAATGTTTTGCACATAGAGGAAGTGATTAATGTTGAGGAAGTGATTGCAAGTCCAGCAAGTGAAATTGTTAAAACAAAAGGAAATAAAACTTCTTACATTTCGCCATATCGAATGACAGCCAAGATAACACCAACAAAGAATAAGTCAGTCAGAGTTACAAAGTCACCGATAATAGCAAAAGTTATTACCACCACTAAGAACTCATGTCTGGAATATAAATCTAACAACATTTTATCACCAAAATTGAACATCTCGAACTCTAAAATGAATGGAAACAAGAGTCGATTTGGAGTCATTCCAAAAGCATCAATGAAATCAAATAATGTTGTTGCATCGTCACAAAACAACTTGAAACCTGAAAAAATCGAAGAAGAAATACCCCAAGTGGCACCAATTATTCGTCAAGGCACTTTTGTCAAGGATGAGCCAACAAATGAACAAATTCCAGTTGTTGACGTTGAACCAGCAATTACACCGATTAAGAATGTTCAGCAACAATCAAAATTAAAACCACCGACACGCTTATCATCTGCATCAAAGACTCCATCGATTGAAAGTAAAAATTCATCGCCAAAAAGAACTTCCAATTTACCAACTTCCTTAACACAATTGAAATATCGCTCCAATAGCAATGCTTCTATGAAAATCAAGGAAATTTCCAATCCTGTCGCACGCAGCAATACAGGAATTACTTTGAATAATCCAAAGAAAAATGTCTCTAGTAAAATTGCAGGAATATGGAAGAATAATGATAAGAGGACAATTTCTAGCTCCTCTACTCAATTAAATGGAGGAAGTAAATTGTCAACGCCCACGGGAAATGTCAACAGAAAAATTGTCAATAGTCCAACAAAAGACACTACAAGAATCAAGAGAAGTTCGACATGCGAACAAATTGGTAAGCAAAAAATCAATAAATTTAACGGTTTTCAAAAATTTTAAATTTTTGCGCAAATCATTTTTCATAAAATTCGAATTTTATTGATCCGTTAACTGTTATCATTCTCATTCACAGCATAAATCATCATAAAAATTATGCCGTTCTATTACAATTAAGGAATGAGGAAAAGTTTTTTGTCTTTGTTGAAATAAATCAACGATAATGTGTAGCTGATAATATAAATTAAGAAAAGTACAGTAATCAATCGTCAATATTTTCATTTTTTTGAAGAAAACATTATGAGGAACTTAGAATATTCTAGAAAGGAACGAGGAAAGTAACAAAAGAGTAAAATATTTTTGTCTAGTCGGATTTAATCATATTATTATTACTATTGTTCATCGAAGGAACATTTTTTAAAACAAGCATAGTTTGAAGAGTTGTGAAATGATAAGCAGTGCCATATTTTACTGCTCTAAGGATATCCAAGAAAGTTTACATTATAATTTAGTTGTGATTACTGCTCGAATAGCTCCTTTTTGTGACATTCAGTGGATGACTCGGAATTAATTCCACATTCTATGAATGTCTGAGCAAATTGCATGATGAATATTTTTCATTTTCTGTCCTTAAAGATTTATATTTTAAGTTAAAAAAGCGCTTTTAAGAGATTAATTTATGGATACGACTTCATGAAATGATGTCAAAAACTTTCCAAGGTTTATTCTGTTTTCGTCATCATTTCGTGGACTCGAAAGTTCTTCTATCTTATTTTTGGCTTCCATACACAGACATGAATTGCTTCATTTTTGTGTATTTATGTTTTTTTTTTTGGAAGAATTATGCTTTAATTTTGTTTTATTGCAATATATCCTCGTGGATCCTTCATAAGATATAAAATTTATAGCATTTAAAATATTTTCTGCAAGAATTAAACTTATGTATTTGAAAGAGATGAGATTAAGCATTGTATTTGGCAAATTGTAATTTAATTAATAAAAAATTCTACTTCTTAAATGTTTGCTTATTCCCAAAAATAGTTTTTTTTTTATTTCACTTATTTTATTGATAAATAATTAATATAAAGTCAACATCTACATTTGATGGACAATCTGGGATACGATAATTTCGATCAAGCTGACTAGACATATGCTGTCTTTTTTGACATCAAATTTACCATTAATCACACACAATTTAATATTTAAATAACACCAACATCCATTAACAAACCAAGATTGTCACAATTCGTAAGTCTCACACCACTTTTGACAGCATAAATTATGCTTGACAATAAATTGCACCCCACATTGTCCATTTATTCAAATTTGTACAAAATAATTTCACATATTTTTTGGAAGAGAATTATTTACAGCATATATTTAATCATCAATAACTTTCACGAACATTTCCACAGGACAATAGCAAGATTTCCACCAAAAAATAGATACAAAATATTTCTCGTCTCGTACGACACCTCAAATCCAAAGCCCTCACCAACGCAACAGTGCCAAAATGATCCAAATTTTTTATCCATTGCTTCTTTAACTGTTTTTGCAGCCAATTCATAATTTTGTGCATACTTCTCACATGCTGTCGTCACAATTTCAATTGCTTCGTTTTTAATGTCGTCACTCATGTCGGAATGCTATGCAAATTAAAAGGATTTGTTTAGTTTCGGTCTTTATAGCAATTTATAGATACAAAATAATACATGTATGTGAAAAAGAAAATCATCTATGTACTAAGTGTTAAGGTAGAAACGCATTTTTAAGGCTTGACTGATTTAAAAGAAAAAAAAATTTTAACGACTTTAAACCCGGATTAATTTTAATCCTAGGCTTAAGCTATAAGATTTAATCATATGATTAATAATAAATTAATAGACTGAAGCAGAACTGAGGAATTCAATCAGCAGGCCATAACTCAAACCAAAGTGACATAAGAAACCACACAAGCAACACTTAATTCCGCTGAGGGAACAGAATGAAAGGTTTGTTTATTCTCTGTCGATTAGTAAGCATGGATACACACATAACTTTAAGCTCGTTATGTTCAATTTTCTTTATGATTTTTATGAATCAATAAAATTTATTCATTTGAAGGCAAAAGAAATAAGCAGCAACTGAAGATACTGAATCGTATTGTTATGAAAAAAGGGGAAGAAATGCGAATGTAAAGATAATAAATAGCTAGACATATAAAAGAGGAATTGATGACTAAATGAAATTGTCAGATTGATTACAATGTGTCTCATTCTTTTCATGTCGATAGCTGTGACACACCGAAAATAATGTCAACTGTAACTATAAAATTAACTTATATGAAGAAATTTGATCTGATAATGTCGTTACTGCATGCTATACCTTTCAGTCAAGCAAGTCAATTCGCGTTTCTTTTTGTTTGCCTTTTTCGTAGACTTCTTTTTTATGTCACACGAATGATAATTGAAGGCATTCGATATGAACTATTGGATTTATGGATGCTACTCTATGCTTCAGTAATTGTAATTTATTTCATACCTTAACTAGTGCATATGTGTGGACAATTTTCTTATCTCCTTCACCACCTTCCTTCGGTTGATCATCCATTGTCAGCACAATTCGTTACGAATTTAATTTCCGTTCCTAGTTCCCAATACACAAATTAATATCACACAATTGATGACAAGACTGACTGCTCACAGCAAACTATATCCACATTCGATGCACTCGATTGTTGTTTTACAAGTGAAATTATCCAATATGATGCTTTTAAAATCAGAAATTATTGCGCTTGCGTTTAGTTCCTTCATTCAACTCAAGAGCGTACTATACCATACATATATTGTGAATTATGTGCAAAATTCTCTCTCACTCACTGTGTATATCCTTTTCGATGCATGCAAAAGAGGGTTGATGGTTTTTGCCGGCTTTTCTTTTCTTTTTGTTGCTGCTGTGGATGTCTTTTTGCTGCTTGTTTTTTAAGGGGATGGTTTATGTGATCAAATAATGATAAATTTTCACTTTAATTCACTTGTTGTGTATTGAATTTATGTCGCCAAAAAGTTTCTTGCATCAAATTATTATTATTTTATTTTAAAAATCAATGTAAACTCGATTAATTATTTTTAAAATGAAGAAAATTTTTTTATTTTCATTGTTTCATTGGGACATAAATCTATAGATTATTATAATTATTATTATTTTAAGCAAATACATCTTCACGATCTGCTCCGGTTCCATCGCTAGCATCTTCGAGATTTGAAAACATTAAGAAGTGAGCAGGTCGATGAACTTCGTGGTAAAATTCTTTTGGATTTGATAGCATCAAGTCATACTTCATGTTTGGATCGTGACGCACTCCCATGAAATTGTAATTCCAACTTCCTTGTCCAGGAACCATGAAGAATCCAAGGAACTTGTTGGATAATAACATTTGAACTCTCTCGTAGTGACTTGGCAGGTAGCCTTTCGGGTTGTTTCCTGGATAATGAGAATCAAAAATGTAAATTAATTTATGGATTATGATAAGATTAAAATTAATCGTGAGGATTAAAAAAATAATCCTAGTGACAGCACTTACCTTTATCAGTGTTCTTAGTTCCCCATTCAAAACCGGAAGGTGTTAATTTGTAAGCTGTTAATGAACATGAGCCAGGCGTAAATGAACAAGTAATGATGATAGTCTTTTCTCCATCCCAACTTGGATTTTCTGACATAATCTTGGCATGAGTCGTAATATCTTGAGGTGATAATTGTGGCAATTCATTTGGTTGTGTATGAATCCATCCTAATGGTTCCATATCCTTCAAATATTGATGTGTAGGTAGAATATTGGGTAAATTGACAACTTGATGTGTTCCCCATTGACATGGCATGACAATACAACGAATTTCTTTAACTTGTGGATTATCAGGCGGACTTACTCCATATAAATATCCAGCAATTTGAGCTCTCAAGTCGGAGATTGTCACAAATTTCTTGAGAATATTTTTCGGTAAGATGTAAGTATATCCAGTTTCCTTAATGTCATCAGAACTGACATAAATGTGATTTGTACGCAAATGTAAGTTTGTAGCTGAAATAGCTCGAATACGCCATTCAGTCTTTGAGCTGAAACTCTGTGTCTCGTAATTTGATGTCGTCGATGTGATAATTTCATCACCATGCTTATTTGTTGTTCTTGTTGTCGTAGCTGTCAATTGTGATTGTTCTTTTGTTTGCTTCTCAATTTCAGCAATTTGTTGACGTTGTGCTGATGGTGCAGATATTTCCATACCCAAAATAATATCACGAATTTCAGATTGTGTCAATGACGCGACATTCACATTATTCTTCTTTCCGTAATCAGCCAAAATTAAATCTTTTAATTGGACTTCAACCTTTATCCATTCTTCGTCACTTAATGTTGGCCAAATGTGATGAGCTTCAGTAATTGTCGTCTTATCAGGTTTTAAAATGACTTTTGTTCGTTCTGTATTAACATGAAGTGCACGAAGGATTAAAATGAGACGTGAGAATGCAGTATATGATGAAATTGTCTTGAGCCAATCATCATACAAGTTGAAGAGAACCATTTGTGGTTCTGTCGCTTTCAAGATCAAATCACCAAACTTTTCAACTTTTAAACATGCTTGGAAAGGCAATTGCAATTCTGATCCCTTAATTACTATATTAGGGAAATCAAGTAAATGGACTTCAAGTGGATCCAACATTCCCTTTCTGGTTACAATAATCTGTTTAGGTTGTTCTTCAACTGGAAGTGATCGAATTAAAGCAGCAACTTCTTCAGCAGTTTTCCATTTTGCAAGTTGTCCTAAACGTTTCTGACCAGCCCATACTGACGTATGAATAATCTTCAAGAATAACTGTCCAGTTCGAGGATTAAAGATGAAAATAGCTCCATTAATTGGTTTTGTTGTTAAATTACCCTCAAATGTTTTGTGAATTGTTACACGATATACATTAGTATCATCCACAAACCAAATGATTTGATTACTGAACAATTCTCCATAATTTTGAGATGATAAGTAAGGCTCAGTTGGTTCTGAACTGTATAATTGAAGTGCCTTTCTGATACGTTCTCTCAAGACATATAATGCAGGATTAGCTTTCATAATTTTAGCCATAGCTTGTTGAATTAAAGGCTTACAACCTGGGAACCAATTTCCATAAGCACTATGCAAGTTATATGCTAAATCTATTGCAATTAAAACACCCGTTGGAGATGGATAGATTGACATATTGTCTGTTGTATAATCTAAGAATTTAGCTCTCGAGTATCTTTCAATGTCATGGGAATCATAATCACCCCATCGAAGCTGCACATCAATCCAATACTTTTGTGTTGTTGTATTATCCATAGTATCTTTTGAATCAGCCAACAATGAAGGTCTCGAGACATTCCATTTATAGGCAGGGAAAAGAAGAATATCAGCACATGACGAATTCATTTTGTATGATTTACGTGGATGAATTGTTTCCTTCTGTACTGTTTCAATCTCCAAAGCATCCAATTCTTGATCAAAAACTTGACATAAATCCATAACAATAGATTCGTGAATCTTTTGCCACAAATGCGCACGGAAAATTTGAATCAATGAGATTTTCAGAGTCGGAATTTTACCATGCATGAAAATTCCAGTCAAATCAAGCTGAACCTGGAAACCAACGTAGACATTAGCTCTGTTGATTGTTGGTGACCACCATAAAGTAAAACGACGATTTGGAATTTGATTCAAACCACTACGCTGTGCATTTGTCAGTTTCTTATATTTCATCGACTCTTCGAAACCAGAGGCTTTCTCCCAGAACAAACCTTCCCATGTTGGGAAATAAGTTCCTTTGAATAATGTGTGCTCAAGAATACCCTCAACGCCTCCCAAAGCTTGAATCATATCTGTACGATAATTATTTAAATTCCACAATTTTCCGTCGTGTCTCTGATGTGTCCACCAGAAAGGATTTTGCTTCAAAACTTGATACTGCTTGAACTATAATTGAAATAAATTTAAAAAAAAATTAAGATTTGTTTAGTAAATTAAACTTCATGTCATTTCAGTTCTTTTTTTTAAATTTAAAATAGCCGTTAAAATTCAAATTTTGAAATATCCGATAGAAATAATTACCTCAGTTCTGATACGCCAGCCTTTATCATAAGCAAGTGTATGACGATCTTTTTGGAATAGGGTGTTAATTCGAGGAACACCACGATCCCAACTGTCTTCTAAATCTTCAAGAGTCAATCTACGACTTTGTGCATTCGCTTCTTGACGTTTTAAAGCATATTCAGCCCATACACGCTGAGAATCTATAAATTCACTTTCCCATGGCTGAATATAACGATACAAATTAGGAATCAATTGATCTTCGTCATGTGACATACCTATAAACAAACGAGAATGAAGAATAAAATTAATAAAATTGTAATACCAACATTTACAGGTATCAAATTACCAGATCGGAAGTGAGTAATTCCAGCATCTGTTTGTTTTGACCATCTCAAGTCAGATTGTGGAATTAAAACGTGTCCCATTGACAACATTCCTAAACCTCCCAATTCTTTTGGTGTGTAAAACACAACAGGTGGGAATCTTGAAGGCATTTTTGAGTTTAGGCCAATTTTGATACGAGTTTGAATCTTATTTTCGCACTTGACGAGTAAATCAAGTAATTCTTGTGTATTTACAACTGATTCTCTGAAGTATGTCATTAATCCAATAAGTGCTGTGTTCCATTTATTGACAATCTTTGTGAATGTTGTTGATCCTGAAGCCATTAAAATTTGTCTTACACGATTATGGAATCTATTTAATGATTCATCATCGACTCTCAAGAAACATTGTGCTGTTCTTTCCTTAGTAACTTCATTTTGCAAATTCCAAACACCATCACGATGTGTAAATTCTTCATGCTGTAATCTGCATTTTGGAAGAATTCTACATTCAAATCCAGCCATATTAAACAGCAAATTTGGATTATCCTTTGAATATACAGACACGAATGTATTGTCCCAATGAACAGTTGTTACTGAACGTGGTAATCTATTCTTAATATCCCAAAAAACGGCTCTTCCTCTGTAAAATTAGAAATTTGACTATAACTTTTTGATTAATTAAGGAAATGGAAGTTTATTAGCTTACAAATTGACATCATGTTTCATCAATCGCATTCTTGCATCTCTTGGCCAGCACTTCTTATTATTATAGCCAACAATATTCTCATTATTAGGATCTGGATGTTCAGTCAAATACTTTTGAATCAAGTCTCTTGCTTCCTCTGCTGTGAATCTAATGGATTATAAAGAAAATCCTTAATAACTTTGTGACAAAAAGGAAGTCAAATTATGAAGCTTACCTGAAGAAGATGTGAATCTTATCGACATAACGACAGTACAATCGAATTGGATGTGATATTTCAGCGACTGTGTCTTGAAAAGTCAAGAAATCATTGGGCATTTGAGGAGGTCCAGCCATTTCGCTAGCACGTTGAAGACCAAGCACAAGTAAATCCAATACAAGACCATAATATTGTGTGATGAACGATGCAAATTGTAGACCACGAATAATTCCATAACTGTTCGTATGGTTCATATCCTTATAATTAATAACGACATTATTCTTAGCTGTCATATAATCAGCAATATTATGATCCACGATGAGACGAAGCAATCGATTCAAAAGTGTCAAATCAATCTTTTCATACAACTTCTCGAATCTTGATTCCATAAGAACATTACATTCTCCTTCAGAAACTTCCCAAACATCCTGCAGATTGTTGATTCCTATGCAAATTAAATCATTAATTATTTGAGCCACTAAATATGCACGTCACTGATGAGCTACAGCTTATAATGTGTTGTCAAATGACTTACCGTAAGCGTGAGGTTTGTAACAAGGGGACAAATCAAATCTAATCTCTATGCTACAAAGCACACGCCCACAATAATCACCAAAAATCATTTTCACTCACAAAATTAAGAATCTAACTTAAGCTTACCTTGACAGAATTTATAGACCAAAAGCGGTGGAGGTTCTGTATCGCTGGGTTTAATCCATGGAGGGAATAGTCGACGTTTATCTGCTTCATACCATAAATATTGATCAAGATATGCGTCGGTAATCTTTTCTAAAGGTTCTACATCATAAACTGGAATTAAATGGCTGTACAAGTCCATAAATTCGATTCCTGTTTCTTTAAATGCTCTCTGAGTAAGTAAATGTCTTTTGATTCTCGATAAAGCTTCATGAGGATTATCATAAGCCTGTTCAATCAATCCAAGTTCTTCTCGTTGACTCTGATTTAGACGTGATTTTACGCTGTAAGCTTCCTTTAATCTTTCGAGTGCCAAAATCAACAATTTTGTGTCGTGTTTGTATGATAACGGTGGGAAAGGAATTGGAGCAAATCTTCTCGATTCCAACCAATGAACTGTTGTTGTGTATATGGCAACAGCTTCTTCTGGAGAAATGTATGGACCATCTTTCAAATAATTATGCTGTCTCTCTTGTTCAGCCTTCAAGTACAATCTTGTTAATCTACCCAAATTTTTTTTACAAACAGTCTTATCAACAGTTGCTCCACGACGAATTCTCTCACGATTATAATGTGCTGTATTTGTCCACCAATCTGCCTTCATTTTTACATAACGAAGAATCATATTTTCAATCGGAATCGGAAGTCCAGGAACTTTCCATGGAATATTTGCCTTCCAACAACGCCATGCTTCTGATAAATGTTGCAAAATTGTTCTCGCTTTATTCTGCTTAATTCCTTCTGGCATCATGTCAACGATATCGTGCATAACGGATGCTCTCAATTCCAAATCAAAATGAGATTCAACACGTTGTTTTGTCACAGTTTTGGCGACTCCCTTACTATGACGACCTTCGAATTGACGTGACAAAAGATTTCCTAACCATCTCTCCAATAAAGGTGTAATTCCACGCATAAAGAAGAGCCAAACTCTCCATCCAGGTGCCCAAAAACCACATCCAGGACCTTTTCCAACAGATCCAGTATTGAATCGATAATAAATCAGATGCTTTAAATCCTTACACATACGAATTTGTCTCATAAGTTTATATTTGTAACGATACATTCCCGTCAATTGACCAACGTGAGCAAAAATGTATTGCAAACCATCCGAAAGTTGGAAAGCATCAACATTATTCAATCTGTATTGAACATGAGAGTCCACAATTAATTTTGTCAAACGCAGAATTTCACGACATAAATGGAAAGCTGTAAATAAATTTGCTCTATTTAGATTTAAATAGTAAAATTGTTTTTTAAAGAAAAACGTAGTAAAATAGAAGGAATTTTCTTTAAATCTAGGTTATATTTTTTTAATCGCACGATTAAACTAATCTCAAAGTTAAATAAATGAAATGCATTAACTCACCATTTCCGAAACGGGATTTTTTTCTCTCTTTTGTTGTCAATGTTTTTACAGGTTTTAAGTTGAAATTATAGTCAAGATGAAGGTAGTTTAAATTTTTACGATGGATCAACAGATTTAACATATTATATCCTTGTCTTGTCACTTGTAATCCAGCTTCTACCCAATCTAATGTCGTTGTTTGGAAAAACTTTGTTGCCTTGAATGATCTGAACAGATAACGTTTCTTTTGTGGCTTTGGTCTGCGATGTTTTAAAGCATTAAGGACATAATATTTCAGCAATTTCTGATAACTGACACGAACTTTAACTGGATTTCCTGGTGGACAATGTTCTTTATACCAGCATTTAACGATTGGAACATCAATTGCACGACGACAACGTCCTGATCGCATATTAAATGGTCTTGGAGCCCATAATAAGGCAATTCCATTAGCTGTATTGTCAGTATAGAGTGGTGTATCTTGTAAAAATGGCTGAAGTTCATCCGGTAGAATAAACTCTTCGTCATCATCTGGTAATGGATCAACAGATTTAACACCATGACGATGAGCAATAGGATTAATCAATGGATCAAAATAAAATGCTGGCAAATCTGGATCCTCAGTTTTGATGTAAACGACACTTGGCGTGTGATACCTACAAAAAATAAATTTTTTTGTATTAATATAAGTGAAACTCAGCCCTTAATATACCCAATTTATGGTATGAAGGAAATGGCATTCACTTTACAATTCAGTTCATATGCAAAATTAGCATATATTGTAGTAAAGATTAATTGCTTTGATTTAATCTATCCACGCCAACAAAGGGAAGTTTAGAATCTTTCGAAAATAACCCTATTCATACATGGAATTCTTGACACAGAAAAAAAAAGCAAGTGACTTACCACGAAAGATGGACGTAAAGCGGCATATTGTTGTAGAGATATGGAAATGCAATACGATATTCAGTTCTTACAGGTTGACGAATGATTATTTTATTGATATCATTAAATTCATTCCAATCTTCATCGCCTAAATGCTGATCCTTGATTAAAGGTTCGAATTTGGGACCGCCGGGAATTGCCATATTTAAGGCTTTAGCAGTAAAGAAACTCTTTGGATCAAAGAGATAGAAAAAGTTTTCATCGACAAGATCTGTCAATAATTGATTTGCTAAACGATATAATGTAGCCATTTGTGGCAATGTCAAATTCCATTTTCTGAATGTAGATCCATTGACATGTGGAGTTCCAACAAGTGGCTTATGTTCATAAAACCAATCAAAGACACTGCCATCTTCTTCTGGATCTAAATCAATTTGAATAGCTTCTAACGGTTCAACATCAAGAACGTTATCAGCATAATCTAAAGGCGGTTCCTCGTCATCAAATGGTGGGAATCTCATTCTTTTAAAGTGACGACGATCTCGCTTTTCACGTCTCATCATAATCCACATTGTACCCCATAATGCAATATATAGAGGTTCAATTACCCATGGAATTTCATTTACAAATGTTATAGCTCCTGTAATATGATACAAAACTTGAACGTCTCGAATTTGTTCCCATGGCATTGGCATATTCTCTAAAAGTTTCATGACTGCATGAGGCATATACTTTAATGCTCCCAAATAGACTCTCTTATCATGTCTATATTTTCTACTAGTCATATCTCCATGATCTCTAATAATCTTTCGAACATGTTCGGCAGGCATATCAGCTTTTTGTGCATCAACAAATCCAAACTTCCTCTTTTCGGCAAATCGTTTTGATTGAAGTTGTGACCATTTCTGTGATTTTTCCTGTAATTTTTCTTCACTTATGATCATCTTTGTTTCTTCTCTTGGTGGAGGTGGATTTCCAAAATTCCAATCCATTCCTGTACTTGGGGGAATTTGAATTTGCGTTGCTGCTAATTGCTGAGCGTGCATTTGTTGAGCCATCATTGCCTGTTGCTGAGCCATAAGTTGTGCTGTCCAAGGAGATTGGGGAGGACCCATCCCTGGTGGTAGCATATAAGGATTCATGCTGGATAACTTTAAATCCTCCTTCTAATACCTGTAAATTGAGGTTAATAACTTAGTATTATTAAATTATCTTCTAATGCTCTCTTTTAATAGGATTTATATGAGATAGACGGACTATAAAACAGCTAAATCAATTTATTAAGCGGAACTAGCGCATTTTTCTAAACGTTTGGAATCGAAAATGTCTGTTTTCAAAATGTTGATTAGTAAATTTGCAAAAAATCATATAAATTCAAGCCTTTTAAGATACACTTCTATTTAAATCAGCTCTACTTACCTTCTAGTCTGAGTTTGTTATATTTATACGCTTAAATTAGTTAATTTAACACGATAAAACTTAATTTGTTGAATTTTTTCGGCTTTATTTTCGTTTTTGTCTCACTTTTTTCAAGTAAACAAAACTATGTAATCTATGCAAAAAGCGCTTTTCTATTTATAAATAAAATATTGGGATTTGTGACAATCGGACATTTTATAAGGAAAAAGAGGCTTAAAAGATGCGAACCGTGGCACAAAGACGCAAAAGTGAGAGAGTGAAGAGTAAATTGAAAATATTTGAGCAAAATTCTTAATAAAATTAAGTTTTTCCTTAAAAGATCGGGAAAATGTTCAAGAAACTTAAGGATAAGATCGCAGAAGAAGTGAAGCAATCGCCCGCTAGATGGGAACAGATCTTAAATACAGCACAGGTATGGGAAAATTGTGAAAAATGAATGAAATTTTGTCGAAAAGAGAAAGGGAGAAAATCAAATAATTAAATTACAGCGATTCATTGTTTATTCAAAGTAAATCAATGCATTGAAGTGTATTTATATTGTTCGGTATCTATTTATTTAAAGGCGGCTGTTAGTTCAGCAAGTTCTAGTTCAAATTCTGATGAAAATGTCACATCCAACACAAATCAAAACAGCGAATACTCGTCATCAGCAAATGAAAATTTTTTCTCACTCAGCGAAGATACACCCCAAAATTCTCCAATGAAAATACCACTAAATAGTTCGTCGACTCCATCAAGTAGCAGTAAAACAGTCAGTGTAGATTTATACAGTCCATCATCGCAAAGTTCTACAATTGTGAATAACGGTAATACATCGCAGCAGCGAGCAAGACGATTATCTAATTCATCAGTAGCAAGTGATGTCAGTTTTCGTTTACCACACTACGATTCGCAGCCTGTAAGCTATTCAATATTATTGCACATGCAATAACAATTCAGTAATACTGTTTAAATATATTAATACTGTTTTTAAGGCACATAATCTTCAATCAGATTGGGAATCAGCAAGTGAGGCTGAAGATTCAAATTTCGCGCCATCAGTTGATGCTCAACTTGAACAAATTAGTAAAGAACACATCTATCAAGCGTACAGAAACTCACTAGATAAATATCAAAAATATAGAGGTCGTTATACGGATATTGTTAGGAGATTTAGAGAACTCGAAAAGGACAATGCTAAAGCACGGCAAGTTCTCGTCGAGACCCAAGATAAAGCACTTCGTCGCATTAGTGAGTTAAAGGAACAGTGTCAATTAGAGCAACAAGCAAAAGCTCATTTAGAAAGTGCATTAAGATTAGAAATGGATGATATGCAATGTGTAGTTAAGACCCTTAAAACAAAATTAGAATTGCTTGGTGAAAATCCCGATAACATTTTAAATGGTTCCTCATCGAAGGAAGATAGCCTTATAAATTTCTCAAGCGAAGCAGACACGTCTAATGAACATAATGAGCTTATCAAAAGACTCGAAATGGAATTGAATGAATTAAAGCAAACTCATACTGATGAAATCAGTAAGTATGAGAGCACAATAAAACAGCTGACTGAGCAGCTTGAAAGCTCAATGAAGGAAATAAGTTCATTAAAAATGTCTGAGGACGAGAATAATATTACAATGGCACAAAATAAAATGATGATTCATTCTGAGTTGGAAAATAAAGAATCAGAGGTAAAAAATTATAAGGAAATGATAGCAACAATGGAAGTTAATGAGAAAGCACTAAGTGGTGAGCTTAAAGCAATAAAAGAAAAGTTTAAAAAGCAAGCAAGTGATTTTGAGACCATTTCCAAAGATAAATTAAAGCTTGAAGAGCGTCTAAAAGAAGTGTTTGAAGAGAAAAAGACGGTAAATAATGAGCTGAAAGACATGAAGGATAAAATTGAGAAAGTCAATAACAAGTTTAAGGAACTAGCTGATGACAAAGCATCCCTTCAAAATCAAAATGAAAGTCTAAATGTTGAGATTAAGAAATGTAAAGATGACATAAATGAGCTACAAAGACAAAAGATTTTATTAAACGAGGAAATTAAGAGCATTAAAATAATTAGTGAAAGTACGGAATCGGAAACGATCAATACACTGCAAGAATCAATGAGAAAAACTGTGGCTGAGTTGGAAACAAACTTGCATAAGACGAAGGATGAACTCAACAAAATAATTGAGGATAAATCAATAGAAATGTCGTCATTAACAAGGAAGCACGAGGAAATGATAGAAAAGTATGGTGATATTGAAAAAGAACGTGATACTTGCAAGTCGAAAATTGATTCCTTGAAAAATGAAAAACGTGACTTGGAAAAAACGTTGGAACGAGAAATTCGAGAGAAAAATGAACTTAAAGCTCAAGTCACAAACATTCTACAGGAAATTGGTCGTTTAGAAGAACAATTAAAGGAAGTAAGGACAAGTCATTCAAGCATTCAAGCTGAAAAACAAAAGTTGGAAGAGAAAATCGAAAAGATTCAACGACAGCATAATGATAGTAAATCTAAATTGGAAAAGGATCAAATACATAAATGGCAAATTAAAGTTAAAGAACTTGAATCAAAATTGCAGGAAATTCAATGTGAGAATTCTCAATTAGCTGAAAAGAATTGCTTATTAGAAGAAAGCTCACATCGTAATTTCGATGAAATAAAAAGATTACAATCTAATTTGTCAGAAAATCAAGAATCACTGCGCGATGAACATGATAGACTAATTAATCATTCAAGTAAATTAGAGGAAGAGATTCTCACACTTAATGATAGAATTACTCAATTAACTGGCGATCATGCACGATTATTTGACGAAAAGGAACAGCTTGATCATCAACATCGATCATTACAAGATGCAAATGAAAAGATTGAGAAAGAAAAATTATGTCTAATGGAAGATTTAAAGCTTGCTCAAGAGGAACTAACCGCATGTAAAAATGAAAAGTCAAACTTGACAGAATGTTGTGATAATTTAAGGATTGTCGTGAATAACATCAAAACGGAAAATGAAGCAATGATTGTAACAAGAGATGAACTTCAAAAGTCGTTTGATAACATGAAGGCAGAAATGGATAAATTGAGTGGATTCAATAAGAATTTAAGTGAGAAAAATAAATCACTAAAAAGTGAACTTGACACACTCAATGCAAAGAATCAAAACAGACTCGCAGAGTTGGAGAACATGCTAAAATTAACGAGTGATGAGAAACAATCACTTACTGAATCATTGCATAAGAATGCAACGGATATAGAAAAGAAAATGAAAAATTACGAAGAAATTAAAATTCAAAATGAATATTTGCAGACAATAGTCAATCAACTCCAAACTGATTTAAGCAATTTAAAAGACGAGCTGGCGAGCAAGAATGAACTAGCAAAGGAGATAGACGAGAAAAATGATGAAATTAAAAGTCTCAAGGAAATGAGAGAAAAATTAACAGCAAATATCCAAGCTGAAAATATTGAGTTGAGCACAAAAGTCAATGAATTGGAAATCAAATTAAATTCACTATCAGATTATGATGGCATGAAGGAACAGCTCTCATCTCATATTACCGAAAATAATGAGTTGTCTGCAAAATTGAAGGAATTTGAAATTAAGTTATGCGAATATGATAAATTGGTAATCGAGATGGATTCATTGCGAAATGAGAAGAAGGAAGTCGACAATAAATTTAATTTGTTGGAAAAAGACTGTAAGGAATTGGAAGTGAAGCGTGTAGCTATAGAAAATCACTGTAAAGATGTTGAACAGAACTATGCAGCACTCGAGAATCGCTGCAAGGAAACAGAACTTAAGCATGCAACATTACAAAGTCAATGTAAGGAAGCTAAAGACAAGCATTTAGCAGCTGAAGAAAAACTTACAGACATTCAAAATGAGATCCAAGAAGTCAATAACAAGTTTAATCAAGCCAATGAAGAAAAAAGTAAGCTTGAAAAGGAAATTGAGAGCAGCAGAAGCATAATTAGTGATTTAAATAAAGATTTTAATGATAACTTGAAAGAGATGGAAGCGCTACGAGAAGAAAATGCAAAATTGATTGGGGAGGTCGAAAGTCATAATATGAAAATATCCACAATGGATAAAGAACTAAATACAGTCAAGAGTATGAAAATATCCGATAAATATGAATCACTTCAAATGGAAAATTCCAAGCTTCTTGAAAAATTAGAAAATCTTGAAAAAACAAGCGAGAGACGAATTTCAGATATGACACAAGAGATTGAAGAGCTCCAAGAAAATTCGCAACACTTTGCCCAAATCAATTCAGAATTTAATGAGCTAAAAGTCAAATATGATCAACTAGTGAAAGAAAAAGCAAATAAAAGCGATGATGATTTAATTGAATCTAGTAATAGCGATGAGTTTTCATCCATCAAAGTTGAACGAGACGAACTTGCCGATAAATTAAAGAAAATCATGATAGACGTTGAAGATGTGTCAAATAAGAATCTATTCCTGGAACAAAAGGTCGAAAATTATCTCATACTTGAGCAATCAAATGAAAGATTAAAACTAACGAATGAGAAGCTGATGAGGCAGCTTGATGAAACTCTGGTAAGCATCGTACAACTCATTTACAGAATGACGTCCAAAAATGTAGGTCTTCGATTGACGTCATTCTGTAAACGAGTCATAAATTATTGCTGCAAAAACATTAATAATTTATGTAATCATTAAATCAGGTCTCAATGCATCACAATGAAGGAATTCAAGCCAATACGGAATTTGAATATCTCAGAAACATTTTGTTCCAAGTAAGTACTAGACAGTCCAAAAAATGCACATAAGATTAAGAACCACTTATTTTACAGTATCTTTCGGGTCACGTTAATGCCAATGGCACGACTTTGGTGAAAGTAATTGCAGCTGTCTTAAAATTTACTCCCCAGCAGACACAGCTTGTCATTGATAAAGAAGTACATCGACACACTTTGGTAAGTATTAAGCTTTAAATTTGACCATAGGATTCTTATTTTCTCATCTACATCCACAGCTTGGCCAATTAAACAATTTCCTATAGCAAGAACTATACGGAATCAACTTATCATACTTTTAAAAAAAAATACCTAATTTAATCAAAACGGATCGCATTAAAGCAAACTAGATAAATTTAAAGTAAGTAACTTAACATTTAAGCTACAAATATGATAACACATTGTGCATTGCATCATTAATGAATTTACATACCTTATGAGATCAGATCAGCCAGATAAAATTGCGCCAAATTGGATGACTTCTTTTTATAGGATACGCGTTATATACATATTGCATTTTATTATAGTCCACATTCTTACTTCATTATTCAGAATTTAAAATTGCAAATTTAGTGTGACTTACTCTATTAATTTTTTACCGAGGGATCAACAGTCTGTTAATGATGTGTAAATAAAGCTTATGTTGAAATTATTTGCATTCTAGCTAGTTTCAAGAAAACAGCTAGTTTCCACGATCAAAATCTGTTGTGAGGTTCTGGTTTAACGGTTTTTTATTCAAATTCAAATTTTTTTAACGTAATTAATTTGCCTAGGTACTAAAAACGAAAGCTTTTGTATGGTTGTCGAGAATTTAAATTTTACAAAAACCGTTAATTTTCAAATATTTTTGGGCATTGTTCTTTAAGTTGTTTTGCAATTTAATTTAATCAACAAGAGCTTACTCATTATGTCCATCATTTTTGACCCTTGAATTTTATGTAACGAAGCTAAAAAAGATTCAAACCATTTAATGTAGAATTTAAAAAGTGATGTTAATGTGTATTAATTTTTCCTTTTTCTGGTTAATTATTAGTCAAGTGTACCGTAGTTTAGTTTATAAAAATATACATCTAAGCACTTTATTTATAAAAAAAGGAAGATAAAACTAATGTTGAAAAAAAAATATAATCGATTTGACGATGATAAAAAGTTTAATCTATAAAAAAATAATATTTTAACAATAAAAAAGCTTTACTCATGTTTTTATGTACAATCTAAAAGTTTTAGTCTAATTGTTACTTAAGAAATTGAGGAACGAGCTAGAATATTGATTTGGTGATGTTGGATCAGCTGGATTTTCGGGATCTTCAAAAGACGTCTCTCCATTCCAACTTAAATTCTCGACATTCTCTTCTTTAAAATACACTTTGCTCGTTCCTGAATTTTTCGATGATTTTACAGCTGAATTTCCATTGGAATTTTGCTGCTTTAAAATTAAATTTTCATCATTTGCTGATTGAGGTACAGGTTCTGATGTGTTTGACGTTTGTTTTATATCATTTGAACTTTTGATTTGTAATTTATCAATGGCACTTTCGACTCTATGCAATGCTCTTGGACTTATATTCGACGATGAAACTTTGTCATTTCTTGGTGATGTCTTGTTGTTACTGTTAGTTCTTGTACGTAATTCCTTTGGTGATATTTTCTTTTGTGGTGATTTATGCTGGATCGTTTGAGGAACTGAATGTGATCGTTGGGTTTGTTGGTGGATATTATTTGAATTGTAGCTATTTGAGTGTTGAACAGGCTCAGATTTCCTTAATGGTGGTCGTATTGGCTTAACTGGAACAGTTTTAGCAACACTTGGTTGTCTTTCGTACCTCCTCTCGCTTGATACTGTTGATTTTTGTGACGTTGTTGGCTGTTGAAGCTTACTGGTGACTTTTATTACTTTTTCTGGCTCTTCAGATTTTTTAATTTCCTTTGAAATATTTTTATTAGCACATTCCAGCAAATACGGTTCGTAAATCTTTTCTATAGACTTTTCTAAATTCGCATCATTAAAGTTACTGTAATAGAGATCGAGTGTCATGATAAGAAAGGCTTTCGTCTTGGATGACAATGAATTTATTTCAATTAGGCACTTCCTTGTGTTCATCAGCATTGATTCGATTTCTGTTTTATGACGATTTTTCAAGAGATTTCCATTAAGAGCCATCTGAAACAGAAATATCCATAGCAATGAGCATGTTGGCAATAATAATATAAAGCACCATGCCGTACCTGAGTTAGAATAAGTTCACTAAAGCTGTCATTTTTTAAATGAAAGAGCGTTTTGAGCTCCTTTTCAAGTTCCAAATTCAGGAGATTCAGCAGTGATTGTCCCAAAATATTTATTGGACTTCCATTAGCATTTCTGGCCTTATTGAAGTATTCGCCGAGCAATTTCAAAGAATTATAAAATTTATTGACATCATCACGTTTATAATGGTCAGCACCTGCCGTAAAATAAGCTTGTTTATAATCTCTTTTAGTGACGACGAGAAAAAATGTCACATTCACTTACACTGAAAGTTCTTTTGCAAGATTTCGATGCATGCATTTCTCGATGACTTGCCATTTGCTGTAAACGCTTCCATTTGGCGAGTACAAAGAACGCAAACGAATTTTGTTATGAAGCCATCGTCTTGAAGTGCTTTTGTGTTGAGGAAGTCAAATAAATCACTGAATGTAAAGCAGTTATGTAGATTATTATATTATTATTACGTTTATAGCATGTACAACAACGTGTTAGTCATTACCTTAAAGTCTTATCGTCCACAATGTTTTTAGTAAAAATTTTAAGGATTTCCTTTAATTTCATCGATTGGATGATGACATCTTCAGTCTCAAAATTATTTATAAGCTTGCCAATTTCTTCGAATTGATCATTCTTATGACGCATCTTTTATGTTCTGTGGATATTTCCGCAAACTTATCCGCTTGATGATGATGATTAAGGGTAAAATCCTCGATTTACAAATACACTCAATCGTCAGATGTTTACGTGCTGAGCTTAAACTATGTATATGATATGTACTCTACTTATTTTCTTCTTCTTATTGTACTGTATCTTCCTGATTCTTTTTTTATATTACTTTTATGCTTGTTTTTTTTACTTTTGTTATGACTAATACAGACAAATTTAATATGTTCAACAGGTAGACACTAAACAGGATTTTCCTGCAAATTTAAACTTTTTTTTTATATAACTTTCTATACTTATTTCACAACTTTTGTTACTGCTATACTATAAATTAATCGTACATTCTCCGTAAAATTTACGTAAATATCTTTTTTTTTTGAATTTCTTTTGCGTTTTGTTTGAGGTTTATTTTTAATGTGTGAATATTCTGCGTATTAGATTTTATCAGTTCCTTTATTTTTACAGCATTAAGAATAGCTTTACAGTTGCAAGAAATTAGAGATTAGATTACGATGAATATTTTAGACGAAATTAAAATTGTGTGTAAAATAAATTGTGTAGAAAATAATAGGAATATAATATGCAGATAAAAAAATAAGCAGTTGTTTCAAGTCTAAAATGCAAAACGAGACTGACTTGACTGAGAGGAAAATGAGAGTGCTGAGAGCGAGAATTGAATGTTTTACAATGTTTTTTCAGCATAGAGAGCGCCCTTTACATTTGTTTGAACATTAACGGAAAAATGGAACTGCTGGCTTTTTACATAATATATGCTAATTTGGATACAAAGTTGTAACTGTTTACTGGATTAATTAACACAAAATTAATTCTTAAACGGCTGTAAATGTCTCGTCCAATTGCTTTTTCTTATTCTCTTTTATCCACGGATGAACCATAACTTCTCTTAATGATATTCTCAATCCATTTGGTTTGAGTAGCTTTGAAATGAGATCTCGTGCACCTTGTGTAACGTATCTTGGATAATGAACTTCAATTCGTCTAATTTTAGCATAAGTCTTTTCAGAATCTTCTGACTCGAATGGAGGACTCCCAACCAGAAATTCATAGCACAAAACTCCTAAGCACCATTGATCAACTGTATCGTCGTATGACTTGCTTTCAACCATTTCTGGTGGCAAATAATCCAAGGTTCCACACATTGTCTTACGTTTATTTGAAAGCGTATGTGCAGACCATCCAAAATCAGCTATAGTTAACTCACTATTAGTTATTGTACATTAGTAATTAATTGAATTTTTTGGATCTCACCAAGTTTTATATTGTCATCGCCAGTAAGAAGCAAATTCTCAGGCTTTAAATCTCGATGAATAACATTGTTTAAATGGCAGTAATGAAGAGCATCGGCAACTTGATAGGTGTACTTAGCTGCTCTACGCTCATTAAATCTCCCGTGAGGCGAGGCCTTTAAATGTCTGTACAGTTCACCTTCACTCGCCAATTCAAGAGCTATATAAATTTTACGATCATCATAGAACCAATTAAACAATCTGAGGATGTTTGGATGCCTGGAATTGATGTTATCATTAGCCACTGTATTAATTTTGATTTATTATAACTCACTTTAATCTCGACTGGATCTCGAGTTCTCGAAGAACTTGCTTTTCAACACGACCTTTAACCAGTTCTGATTTAAAGAGGATCTTCATGGCAACAAGAAACTTGGTTTTCTTCTCTCTAGCAATATAAACACGTCCGAATTTTCCTAAAGATCCAGAATTAAATTTTCATTCAATATTCAACTATTAGCCAGCTTATAATGATACAAACCTTTTCCTAATGGCGTTCCAAGCTCGAAATCATCTTTGGACCAGACATAACTACAATTATTGTACGCTTCATGACACAAAATCCCATAATGAATTTGAGTTACAGCATCTTGCAGTTTTTCTGGAACATTTTCAACTAAAGAACTTAAATCTTCTAGCTGATATACTTTAGTTTCTTCCTTTCTGCTCATTGTAATGTTTTCTAATGCAAATCAAAGCTTAATTAACGTGAAATTATTAAATTATCTAATTTTATTTAATGTTTTTGTCGTTATTGAAGATTATTTGAATTTATCAGCTGAACTTCCCAAAAATGACAAATGTTTCAAATCTGAAAAAAACCGTTAAAAATAAAACAAAATAATGTTTTGTAAATTTAACAATTTTTATTACTATTATTATTTCAATAATAATAATAGTTGTAGCAATAATAATAATAATATAATAACTTTTTTGAGATAAATTTTCATCAAATATATTATAGTTTTTGGTAAACCTGTACGAGGTGGGGCACCCTTTTATTTTTGATTTTAAAAGTGTTTTCTTATTGCAGGATCTTATTTTTGCAGGAGGTTTGCAATTGATCAAAAATTTTATTTTTGCAGGTGTTTTTCAGTTAATTTGCAGGAGGTTTGCAGTTGATCAAAAAAATTTATTTGCAGGAGGTTTGCAGTTGATCAAAAATTTTATTTTTGCAGGTGATTTGCAGGTTTGCAGTTGATCAAAAAAATTTATTTTTGCAAATGGGTTGCAGGAGGTTTGCAGTTGAGGTTTTCTTTTCTAAATCGAAGTTTTTTTTTAAAAAAAAATACATTTTACAAAAATAAAATTTTTGATCAACTGCAAACCTCCTGCAAATTAACTGCAAATGAATTTTTTTGATCAACTGCAAACCTCCTGCAAATTAACTGCAAAAAAATTTTTTTGTTCCAAATGCATTTCCGCCAGAAAAACTTTTGTTTTTATAAATTTACACATTAAAAGCAATAAGAAAACACTTTTAAAATCAAAAATAAAAGGGTGCCCCATCTAGTACAGTTTAGCCTAGTTTTTTTAGGAAACGCAGCTTCATAGTTATTAAAGAAGTATTTAGTTTAAGCAAAAAATTTTGTGTGTACTACGTACCAATATCAAAAAGAAATACCAAGGAGAAAAAGTTTACAAAGTTCATTGCACAAGAAATCGTTTGTCAATCAATCGATTCCATCGGTTTTGGTGATGATTAAAGATTTTTTTTTAGAAAATTGAAGGACATTTAGACCAATCTTGTTTAGCTTTACAGTCCCAATACTGTCCATTGAAAACATGTATAACATTGTCAGTGCCTTCCTCTTTCTCCTTACTAAACCAAGTAGAATCATAAGGTGGATACGGACGGCCTTCTATTGTTGCTTTTTCGGCTTCTGCCTCGCGTTGTCTTCGACGTTGTCGTTGTTGCTCTTCAAGTCTATAAGTAAGTAAGGCGTGCGATTAAATTACATGCAAAAAAGAATGGATGTGTAAATATTTACCTCAATTTTTCCGCATTGCTCTCATCCCATCTTGAGTTCTCCATAAGACGTTGATCGGGTCTCAGGCGAGTATCAGTAGGTGCAACACCTTAATTTTTATATCCATTAATATCCCATAAATCATTCAATATACAAAAAAAATGTATGCTTACCTTCTTCTGGCTCATTTAATTGGCATGCAAGTGTAGTGAAATTATAATATTTATCACAATCAGGCGGTGGCAATCGTCGTTGCCAAATCGTCTTATAATTTGAAGTTCTGTAGACGGGATTTTCAGGCGATCCACTGGTCGATGTAACAGCGGCAAGTTCCATTTTATTATCCCAAGTACCATTTAATACCCATTTTACTTGTTTTTCTGGATCCATTACGACACCTTTTACTCTACGCTGTGAATCACGTGTAAAGTATGAATATGGAAGATACTTTAAATGACACTTGTATCCCGTAGCTGATTTTTCACCAATTATTTCCATATCACCATGATTATCAACCCATAAACGTCCCACGATTATATTATGAACAGTTGTCGTCACTTTTCGCCAGGAAAATTTATTACCACTTGCTGTAAACTCAACATGCGAATTTCCTAATGGCACAACCTGAATATATTTGCCACGAAATTTCGATGTCATTGTGAACTCTTGCCAACTCTTCCAGCCACGACCTTTAACATAAATATTTCATTTAGAATTGTAGAATTATTTATTAGCAAACAATAAAAAAAATGAGAATAAATAAGTTCAATCACCTTCACAATGTTGGACAGCGACTGGTGGATGGTGAGAAACTTGTTCGTTTAGACATCTCCATCCTAAATCATCTGTTCTGTCGCATTCATAAGTTTCACCTGAAATAAAATGGCAAGATTAAAAATAAATTCAACGATTTAAAAAATCAAGCACGCCATAAAATTTACATGCTATGACCTTCGAAAAAAAATCGAATGCATACCTAATAAGGGATTAAATGGCTTTCCAGTACGATTGGCTGTAGTGCTATAGCTAGAAATTGTAAATGCAGCTACATAAGCTAATTGTTCGCATACAGTTTTACACGATGCAGCTTTATCAAGCAGCTCAGAATATTCAAAGTCTTCGGTTAATCGTTGCAACATCGATAATGGCTCATTAAAATTAACTGGCATAGGAATTTTAGACAAATCTTTTCCAATACAATTCTTAATTATACTCCACAAGTTGAGTGGATGATTAGGCTTATCGGGAACTTTTGTTCGTCTCTTTCCAAGCGAATTCTTTAGATTTAGCGGCGTAAGGGAACTGCTCGAATGAACAGATGCCCTATCAGTCACGTCAGTGTTACTATTCAATAAATTTGGATCATTATTATCCGAAACAACCAAAACTTGTTGAGATTTATAATCCTCGCCTTCGGATGAGCTCCTGTCATCCTCATCATCCCTCTGATGTGACTTCGGACCAGGAATCTTTAATATAAATGATGTATCCTCGTTTGAGGCAATGGAAGCACCTTCTTGAGCGTCATAAAACTCATTTTCTTCATCGTCACTTGGCGATGTTACAAGGGCACGTTGTCCTTGATGTGCAGCTGCCTGCTCTAAATGCGAATGCTGTCTTGCCAATTGTTCAACCATTTCTTCCAAATGCAATTTTTGTTCGCGCTCATGTTGAAGCATTTTACTCCATTTATGTCCTTGCGTTTGAGCCGTTGATAAATAATCAGTACATGCATTTATCATAGCATTCGATGATATTCTAAATAATGTAGCTCGTTCATTCACAATCTTATTTTTATTTGCTAAATCTTCTGCACTTTCTAATTCCGAGAGAGCTCGCTGCAATGCACTGCCATGCTTCGTTATCAGATCATAACAAGTTTTCAAATTTTCTAATCTATTTATTGCGCAACATAGAAAGAAAGAAGGAAAAAAGGGTTATTGGATATAAGTCAGATCCAAAAAAATATTAACTCACTTAATCGTTAAATCACGAACGACAGCATTCAGTTCTTCACTCGGAATGGCATTTGCAGTGTTATCTTCCTCTTCTTCCTCACTTTCAATTGCTCTAATTGCTTTCGCTTTTGCTAGTTCTAATGCAGTTACCCACGATTGTCGTTCTACTTCATTACTTGCTATAGATTTCGTTGTGAATTGATGAATGTGAGTGGTATGAAAGGATTGTAAAGAGTGAGAAAGGCAAATAAAAGAAAAGTTATTAAGAAAATAAAGGCAGCATGTAGACAAAGTCAGCGCATTTTCCTTTCGACTAAGTTTGGTCAAAATGAGGACGTTATCTAAATTGCTTTGGGAATATGCGCTCTAAAGGTTTTTTATGTAATAATATTATATTTCCATGCAATCACACACTAAATCTTTCATTCATTGCCGCACAGTGCATGCAATAAAGGCAATAATGGGAAATAAAAGTTTGAAAATTACCTTTAATATGAAAAGTTTGCGTTCCACCATTGGAGATGACGAATGTACATGAATCAACTGTATGAATTAGGGCGCCATGCAGAGATATTGTTCCACGACATGTATGCGCCACTTCTGCTTGATTTCTGTAAGGGAATTTTCCAAAACATAAAAAAAGAAAGAAAAGATCGATAAATATGATTTTGTTTGTGTTCTGCTGCTCGTTTCCTTCCAACCAAAGCCACTACCTTTTTACTCATTGTAACGCGAAATTATGACAAAAATATGTAAATAAATAAAGTATGAAGAATAAGAAGGCAATATATACAACGGGTATTAAGGGAGGAAGTGCATGAAAATTTATTGACATTTTTATTGAACCTTTGTGTCTCATACACAAATTTTCTGGTCTCTTTTATGTGTATGAAGAAACACAGGCTACACAAAAAGTACTAGTGACAGGGAAAAGTAATTAGTAATCAAATATTCTAGTCTAATCAAATGCCTTTTTAACACATTCCAAACAATAATTGTCCTTTCCTTACGACTTATTTTCTCTGATTTAGTCAACAACAAACCATAAATTAATATCCATATAACAATAAAAACGATTTTGTTAAGAACATGCAAACGAAATTATTTGGAAATCATCATAAAATTAAATTTTAAATAACATAGAACTACGAATAAAAAAAAACGTAGTAAAAATCAGTGTGGCTATTATCGCGAGCATACACATTAGCTTTTCATACATTATTAATTAAATCTTTTTTTTTTGTATGTTTCTTTCTGTTGTTCCTTATTTATTATGATATGGAGGTGTAATGCTGAGAGTAGGAAAAAAACTGGCATGAGGAAATGCAGGTCCCTATTGATTCTTGTAATAAAGCTTTTACTAATTAGCTTTCAACGGTTTTCAAAAATTTAAATTTTAACGTTCGTGAGTATTTTGAAAATTAGAACCAAAAGTAAATGAACTCGGATTGTTGAACGATAAAATTTTTAATTTCAAAAATCCGTTCCCGATTTTCAAACTTAAGGATTAAAACCAATCGGGACCACTGCTTAAAACTATAATATGTTCTAGCATCAAAAATCAATGGTTTGAAAGTATGTTCTATACGCAAATAAAAAAATAATTATACAGGAATATTTATGTGTCTATGAGGTGAGATAGAGGCACAGCATATAATAATCGTTAAGAAGATCCCAAAAATTATTAGATTGTCTTTTATAACGATAACCTTAATTAAAGTAATTAATGAGTTAATCAAAAATGTAAATAACAAGATTAGAGAACATAAAGGAATCAAAGCATAAGCTAACCAAAATTTGCACTTAACAATGACGAATGTCTGATTTGGAATTGATTGATTTTTTTTTTTCATTTAGTTTCATTTATGACTACTCACTCCACTATGGATGTATGATTATGATTCTTCCTGCGTCGACGAATTGACAATTTACCAACGGAACTTTTATTGTTACTACTCAATGTTGATCCACCACTTGCTCCTGGCTCAGCCCTGTCCCCCAAATACAAAACATCATTTTCATATTTTTCGGTATATTCAATGTCATTTAAGCTTTTGGATTTTATCAAATTCATCAGTTTTTTACGTTTCCAATGTTTTTTCTTTGGCATTCTAAGGATTTTTTTACATGTTTTTTTTTACAATAACGTGATTTATTTAAAGCAATAAAATCCAATTAAAGTTAAGGAAAAGGTTTCAGAAGATTATACAGATGGAGGTGACGTATGAAAATCAGATTTAAGGTTTTTCAGATTTTTCAATAAATTTTCAATATAAAAAATGAAAGGAAAAAAGAAGAAAAAAAAATAAAAACAAAAAATAATAAAAAAGATAACAAAATAATGCTAAATAATGACTGATGATCTATAAAAATAATTCAAATGAAGTATGGACTTTATGATATTATTGGCTTGATTATGAATGATGTGTTAAATATTTTGGTTACTAATTTTTTCCCTGAACTAAACGATATTCTAATTAATGCACCTCTCTCACACATGCCATGAACGTGTTAATTTCCGATGACATTAAATAAATGCTGATAATTATTTTCGTATGGAACAAAGTTTTGTATGTCTGTCACTAAATTATAGGTTGGTATAAGATCACGTCACCTTTATCGTGAGATCAATATCAACTTGATCATTAGAAAAGATCAAAAGTCTCACGTTGTTGATAATATAAAAATATCAAGAGTGTGGTGGAGATTAGTAACTGTCTATTCATAAATGATTTTCATGTCCAAAACTCTTTAAATTCTTTGAAATTTGATCTGCCCTTGTCAAAGTAAAAGTTCATGCCGATAAAAAAAGTAAACTGTTGGAATGTCATAACTAGATTGTAAATAAATTATTCGATCTACTCAATGGATGTGCACAAATTTGCACACATTCTCACAAATTTGCATAATTTATTCAATTAGGTAGGTAAAAAAAAAATCCGAGAAAAAAAACCTCTGACCTAGTTGTTGTGCGTGCTTTGTTTTACATAATGGCTGGGTTAAGTTAACATTTTAAAAATCTGTTTTTAATCTATAATGGTGAAAAGGATGTTAGCTGATAATTTAGTGAAGTCGACGGTTTGAGTAAATTTGAGAATTCAGAAAACTTTTGTTCATTTCGTTTCAGTTCATTTAGAACTGGATTTAAATTTAAAAATGTTCGTTACAAAATTAATTTAAAAAAATAATAAATCATTCAAAAAAAAAATCATGAATGTTTAACCTACGTTAATTTTGCAATGTACTTGACTCCAACTACAAAAATTCTTTTGGTTATCACATTGAGTAAACCAAAATTTGTCATATTGCACCAATATTAAATTTTGCTATCAGCAACGGTGAACAAAGTTGAAGTTAATACTATCAAGTAATACATTTTCAAGAGAATAAGAGGCGCGTGTGTCTTGTCAAAAAAAAAAAAAGAAGTGACGAGACTGAAAAAGTTTATTATTGTCTGAGAAATAAAAGCATGTAGCGGAGCAATTTCTCTCGTTTAACTAGGCATGAAATAATATTATTAATAATTGTCGATAACCATAACATTCCATTTCATTAATAATAAACGAATGTTATCAATAGAAGTGATGACAATAAAGCATTTCTCAATTGATAATAATATAAAAAAGAAAAGTTTAAAAATGGAAAGATAAGGAACATAAAATCATGTTATCAATGCACACATTCCGTTCGAACAGAGAACATAGTATAAGGAAATGAAAAATTTTCCTCGTTTTTGCGTGTCAAGTCGCGCGAGCCTGTGCTATGCTTTCATTTTATTTACCACCTGTTCAGCACACGATACAAGTGAATAAATTCATAATGCAATGCATGCAATAAATGTATATGTAGGTACGTTAAAATATCAATAAAGTGTTAATATCAAGGATATACCCAATGCTGATTCTCACGAAATTGTCGATTCTTAGTCAGCATTGAGGATATCCATACATTCTTCTAAAATACTGCATTTGGGTTAATGAAACTATCGATAGTAATGAAATGTATGAGAAATTAGGTTTATGTAAATAAGAAAATTAGGATAAATAATCAATGTGTAATGTATGTTGATATTCCAATTATTAATTTAATTTCAAGTGTATGACAGATAGATAAAGGTAGTAAAAGAAAAAGGAAATTATAAAATACATCAAACAACACACACCATTCATTACATAATTTGAATTTCTTATAATCTTAGGTCTGTACAGACATATCAATATCAATATCTTCACCACGTCTGTATACTGTATATAAGAAGCTTCATACAGACGGCCAAAACAAATGAAAATGAATAGGAATGAGAAACGCAGTATAATTTTTTAAATATAAAGTGTGGATTAATAAGCTCACCTATAGTATGACAGAACGCCATTTGAGAGCACAAAAAATCGTTTCTGATAGCCTGAGAAATATAAAAGACAAGACAAGACGAGAAATATTGAGTATATCGGTGTCATTGAAATCCACATCGATTTGAACTTGATTAAATATGTTTTTCTCTCTTTTCTGTGCATGTATATTGGACTGGTATGATGCAATCTTGTGTGCTGTACATGCTACCAGCTACATACCTTTTAAATAATTTGTCCATTTTAGCAACCATCCAGATTTAGTTATTTTGCTGTTGATGTTGTTTTTCGATTCGTCTTCAGACATATTAATGATTTTAGCTGATTCTTGACTACTCGTGTTGTTCCTTTTTGTTGCTGTATCATTCGATGTTATCGATTTACTAATATTGTTTTCACTCATTCCACTTTATAATTTGATTTTATATGTATATATATATATATTTTTGGGCTATTTTCCAAACAAGCTTATTATTAATATAATATCTTATCTGCCTTTCCACTTTTCCGATGAAAATTCTTTAGATCATTTTTCTCTTTTTTTTTTGCGAGTGAAAAAAATTCCAAGTCACCAAAAATAATAAAATTTAAAAACGCTATAAACAAGCTATAGGCAACGTATATCCACTGTACTCCGATTAATTACATTACAGATTTAGAATATGTTTAATAATATTACGTTATCACTGTCTAATATTTAAGCTAAGTATGATTATCGATGAATTTTATTGAAAATAATTTCTTTAATAAATTTTGCGAACGAAGAAACTTGTGAGATTTGACTGAAGATGTCACTTCGGTAAACTTTTCTCTGTGCTTAAAATTGTAATGTATATTGGATTTAGCTAATGAAGCTTTACAGACGATTTTCTAGCAATTTTTGAAATTATATCCAATGCACCACGTTATGCTTTTGATGTACCACGTTGTAAATTTGTAAATAACGGCTTTAAAAATTTCAAATACTTGATTTATTTCATAAAATTCAAATTTCAAAAGTTCCTTATTTTTTGTAAACATCAATTTACTCGTGTAATATTGATAAACAATTTTTCTAAAATTAAAAGCTTTATAAGTGAATTTAATTAAGTAATTCAAAAGCAAACAAGTTTAAGAGCTTTCTCGAATAACATTCTATTGTTTATAGAGGTCGTGTCAATCGCTAAATAGTGAAAAACACATGAGACTGAAAAATATTGTTTATTCCAATAAAATTAATTAATATCGTGTAAAATGGTCTACAGACAACAAGTTCTAGCGCTTTATAGAGGTAATTATGACTAATAGTATCAGGTGACATCAACTTAAAATGTCAATATTGTATAATTGCAGAATTATTGCGATACAGTAAAGATTTGAAGCTTACAGATAAGGAATACTTTAGACGTTGGGTCAAGGAAGAATTTATAAGGAATAAGGAAGTCAAGGAAGCTCACATACCTTATTGTATGAAACAAGCAAGAGTGTTTATGCTCGCCAAAAATGTTCTCTAATTTAATTCAACGTAATCCAGTAACATTAGTTCGACTTTTTAGTAGTATAAAGAAGAAGCTTGATTATTCTAAAGTTCCACAGCTAATTGAAACTGAGCTAGAGGAAGAATTTATGAGAGGAAGTGGTCCTGGTGGACAAGCAGTACAAAGAACATCCAATGCTGTCCAAATTCGTCATATTCCAACAAATATTGTCGTCAAGTATCATGGAACTAGATTATTGTCAAGGAACCGTGAAATCGCTCGTACCTTATTGATTAACAAGCTTGATGAACTTTATAATAAGGAAATGTCCGTAGAAAATCAACGTAAAAGGCTGGAAAAAGAAAAGTCTGTGAAACGACACGGTAAAAACGATAAACTTCGCAGACTTAAAATAGAGTTTAAGAAGAATTTGGAATCAATAAAGAATGGCGAGGAAGATTACACAAAATAATAAAACATTTTTTTATTATTCACTTAATTGACATAAATTTTTTTAATTTGTTAAATCAAGATTAACTGATGAGGAACGAGAGCTTTCACCGCTTGATAATGTTTCTGTAACTTCTCCTTTATGTTTTGCCAGCATCTCCAAATTGTGCTTTTCACGTCTCTTCTCTTTTTTATGCTTCTTTTTGTGTCGTTTCTTGTCCTTCTTTTTCTTTTTCTGTGGATTAATTAAAACATTTTGTAAGATTAAAAATAAATCGCGAGATTAAACTCACCTTGTGCTCCTTAGTAACTGGCTCTCCAACATTAGCAGTGCTAATTTCTCCAAGATTTGGAATCTCATTGAGTTCAGTGCTTGGTTGTGACTGGGAGTCTGATGCATAATCAAGTTTTATTCTCTTTGCTGATGGAACTTCGATGGTTTCGGTAAATTGTGTCTGAATTTTTTCAGTGTCGCTAATTGATGTTGTTGGAATTAATGAAGTTTCAATAGCTTTATAGTCATCAGCATCAATTTTCATGTCAAGTTCTTCGTGAGTCTCAATTATCATTTGGTCTGGATTATGTTCTTCCATTGATTCGGTGACAACTTCAATTCCTTCAATGATTGGCTCTTCTTTTGCATCGACCATGTCAATTTTAAGATCCTCGATTTCATTTCTTTCATTTTTGCTTGCTGGTTCAACCTTTTGTGGCTGATAAAGTGCATCAAGTTCAGGATTTCTGACCATCATCGGTTCTTTTGCGCCATAAAGTGCATAATAAACATCCACAAGATCACATCTAAGTCGTGTATCATGCGATAATGTTGTATTCATGCTACTCCAAATTCTGTCACGTAAATCCTCACGATTTAATCGATGGTTCTTGCCACGCTCAAATGGTGGATTTTCTACAATCATTCTTGATAGCTGATGACGCACTTCTGGATCTAAATCATTTTCAAGGAGCTGAATAATAAATTCCATATCATCCCACTTTCCATCAACTTTTATATAATCAACAAGACATTCTAGTGCGGCCAGGCGAACATCTATGTACTGTCCATATTCAGCATAGCTCTTATAAATCATAGAACTTGGTGGTAAATGTCCACATTTCTGGAGTTTTCTTAAAACTTTTAAGCATGACACAGACACTTTGAACTTGTATGAAGGAAGACTCTTTTCAAGATTTAATATTCTCGTTACTTCCTCTAAAACTAACTTTGCATCTGGTGTCAAATTTTCAGATTTAATTTTTGATCCTTGCTGAATTACAACAGCAATTACTGGAGTTATTGAAGCCCCAAGAGCATCAATAAGTGCTGAACGATAATAAACGTCAGAATAATGATTCTTTGCATTATCATTGTACTTGAAAAGGTCTAATAAGAATCTCATGATTTCAGGTGGACAAATTCCGTGTGCTGTTCTCAATCCAGCCATAGCTAATGGAATTGTTTTTTGAAGAAAGTAATGTTGAAAATTGGTAAAATTATTTTGCTTCACAATATGTGATGCTGAAAATGATCCAAAAAGCTTTCTAAAGATTGTTAGCATAGCAGGTGGACCTGACCATTGTGAAGGCATAGCATTTGCTACTTTTGTCAGACATTTAGCAGCTTCACATCGAACTTCATAGAATGTTATTTCATGTTCAATTACGTCAGTAAGTGCCATTCGAGTAGCAACTGTTGGATATTTCTGTAATGCCTGAATGGCATCAAGTTGTGCTGTCACATCTCTTTCGTGTCTTAATTGAAATTGCCATTGAAAATCAGGTTGTTCACAATTGACATGTCGCATTAAAGTCATTTCAGGATCAAGTCTAATCCATAAAACGGGTGATTCGGACATGACTGATAAATCCATGTCGACTTCTTCGCCTGTACATAATGGAATTTTCTTCTTTTTATTTCTTCGAGATTTACTGTGACACGTTATGTCTGCTTTGACAATTGTATTTTCAATTTGAAGTGTGTGCTTAAATGTTCCATCCAATTCTTGTAATTGTACCAATAACGGTCCAACATACTTCCTCACACCTTTCTGATTAACAGAATCTTGTCGTATTTCCAATTCTATTGTATTACGCTTACTATTGAATACAGATGTCAGGCTGAATTTAGCATGACCTCCCGTTCGTACCCATTGATCGATAAAAACTGTCATGTCTTTTCCAGTCACAGTGAAAATAGCTTTTGTAAAGACATTTGTTGATATCAGCAGTTGGTGCCATAAGCCGGCACTAATTTTTGTTGTTGCTGCATTTGTTGCCAATGCTAATTGTTTATTAAACACTTGTAGAAGCAATTCTTGTCCGATTCGATGTTCCAACATTCTTATTACTAAATGAGCTTTCTTTCGCATAATTTCCACATATTTTGGTGACATTGTATGCAGACTTTTTATGGGAAAATAATGAACATTTTCAATTTTCTGAATTTCAACCACTTTTGTTGATTGATTAGCTACTGGAAGTGGAGCAGGTGGTTGAGATGGATCTAAGATTATCCCTCCATATTTCTCCTCATATTGAACGACTTCTGCCAATTCTCTTCTTATCCATGCACGATAAGCATTATTACCGAAACATTTCTTGCTATAAAATCCATTTAGATATTCAGCTATTCCACGTGCAAGCCATACATCATTCCAATTCTTCATCGTTATAAAGCAGCCAAAAAACTGTTCAGCAATTGCTTTTGACATTATCGTACGTGACATAAAAGTTTGGTCAATAATTGCAATTGAATGAAGAAGATGTGTACTTAAAATTGTCATTGTAGCATAAGCATGAACTTGTCCTTCCAACTCATCAACAAACACTTGTTTGTAGCAAGAAAATGGAAAACGTGATGCCAATACTTCTTCAAAAAATTCAAATGCTTCATGCAAATATCTCACGGTATTTTTAAGCAGTGGCAATAGATTTGGCAAACAAAAGTGTGTGACTTCATGCATATTTGGATCAACATATATTTCAAAAGGTCCAACAGCTAAACATATATTTGGTGCACATATAGGCGTATTAACGACATAATGAAAAGTCTTTCGTCTCAAATCTGGAGTCATTACAACTTCCGTTAATTCACCATTCGAAACTGCTGTCATTTTTTCATCAATTGTAAATTCAAGCTTCCATGTACATGGTTCAGCATAGGAATCAACGCATGGGAACCATAGACGTGATGAATTTTCATGTCCATAAGTAAACATGTGAGCACCAAGCTCATACATTGCATTCGGATTGTCAGTTCCATCGTCAGGAATTACGAAATGAATGCCACCTGATGGCTCCTCTAATGAAAATTCTATGCCTACTCTCAATCCACGTCCTTCACCTATCAAATGATTAGCTTCTTGAGGAATTATGATTACTAATTCGCCAGAATTTTGATCTGGATCTATTAATTGAGATGCATTGAAATGGTGCTTTGAAAACTGATCTAATGAACGCGTATTAGGATTTTCCTGGCAAATATTTGTGAACGGATCAAAATAGTGAAATTGAGCTTCATATGTGTCATTTAAGATTGCTTTATATATTCGACACTGTTTTGCATTCAACTTAATATATTTTAGTGTCTCTCTCACAGGAACAATCGTTAGTTCCACAAAACCCTATAAATCAGCAAAAAAAAAGAAAATATTAATTATAATCAATTTTATCAGTTTTAAATAAACAAACTTACAATTATACTCTTTTTTTCAAAGGATATTCCAGTCAGTGCCAATATCTGATGTGCTAATTTAAATGGTCTTGGTGACTCTTCCGTTTTCTCCTTCTCCTTTACTTTTAATTCCTTCATATTACCATCAAATTTAATTATTTCATGAATTTTATCAAGGAAATTAAGATTGTGTTTTGGTCAGTAAATCTCAAACTTTGTGTCGCTTTGGCACCTCTATATATGAATATTATAAGTTCGTTACTTCTACTTAATCTCACCAATTTAATTTAATCTCGCGAGATTAACGCCTAATCCTGATTTAATTTTTAACTCTTATGCTTTCTGGATCTTTGATTTAAGTATTTAATTAGATTATAAAGTCTGTGAGAGCTCGGCAATAAATAGAGTTTGGGTAAAGGAAGTACTACGGGTGTGAATCGTCTTGTAAAGTGAGATCCGCTTCAGTCATTGTTCATTTTCGACTGGATCATGCAAACTTCGACTTTTCGGACATCAAATTGATAATTGATAATTAAGAAGAAATTTAGTAAAAATGAGGAGATTTAAGTACAGTTTAATGAATATTGTAATTATTTTAAGTGTAGTAACAAGTTTATGTAGCGCTTTATATGAAGATCAAATTGGCAAGTTTGATTGGTGAGCATCTCATTATTAATTCATCCAAAACTTATCTTTAAAAGCTCGTCATATTTTTTTAAGGAGGAAAAAATTTGTAGGAACAATAAAATTTGGCTATTTCGATGCCCAAAATGCCGATAAATCGATAGTAGCAACAGATGAGAATGTACTAGCGGCAATATCAAGTAAAAATGGTGATATATTATGGAGAAAAGTGTTTGAGACAGACAATACAAGAGGAGAAATTAAATTCCTGCATGTCACGAGAGAAGGCAAATCCATAGCAAGTCAATCGGGTGATCAAAGTCCATTTGATATAATTACGGTTAATGGAAATAATCCATTCTTTTTCCGAGGATATAATATGAATAATGGAAATTTACTTTGGGAATGGTCTATAACTGCAACTTCCCAAGATCCAGAAAACTCACTGTTTTTCTTCAAAGAATACAGCATGTATCATGTTTTACCTATCTGGAACTCACATATTGAAGTAACTGAATATCATGCAAGTACAGGACAACAAAGCAATCCAACAACATCATCAATTTTTGCAGCATACATCACTAAAGATAACTGTGTCCTCAATGGACAATATTTTGCATGTATTGTTAAGGAGCAATTGCTTGTGATAGATCTTATAGCTGACCAAAACAATTTACGAACCAAAGCAATTGAATCTCCAAATAGTTCTATTAAAGTCATTAGAGGCAAAGACAATGTAATTCAAGTTGGCAAGTCAGTTCTTAATTTAGAGGATCTAACAGTCATCTATGAGAATAAAAATGATGTTGAATTGTACATAGAAAGTGATAAAATCATTCGAGTAGTTCAGAATGAGAAGGATGTAAAGATTTTAACCGAGAATGCTGAATTATCATCCATTGAGGATTTACCTGAGACTTTAGACAACAACTTGAAGATTATGGCAACAAAATGCAAGCCTAAAAGAGACGACACAAATCAAATTGCATGCCGTTTTCTTCTTTCTACAAATGACGGTGCTATAGCTCTTGTTCAACAAGGTAATAATTCCTTAAATATTGATACATGTCCCTTACTAATGCAATTTATAATTAATTCAGGAAAAATCAAATGGGTCCGAGAAGAGTCTTTGACCAAAATATCAGCAGTAGAGTTTATTGAATTAAGTTTGTCAGATGCACAAGGTGCAATCGAGGAGGAACTAAATAGCGGTGATGGTAGGTCAAAATTTACGCTATTTATACATTGACACAATTTTCAACTTTTTTCTCTATAATTACACTCTTTTCATGTCTTTAGAGGAACATTCTAATTGTATGTTGGATTATTATGTTATTTGTGTGTGCTTTATTTCTCTAATTGCGTGTTTTGTTTAACTTTATTGTGTTCAACTGGCAAAAAACAAACATATTAATCTATCCTCTTTATTTCCTATTTCATACAGCTGATATTTTGAGTTCATTGTACCGTCGTTTACACAGTCAATATGGAATGATCAAAAACATCGTACTACACTTATTGGGACTTGGACCACCTCCTTCATTTTCTCAACGTGCTGGCTTAGTTCGTGATGATTTTGGGCTTCATAAAATGATGGTTATTATGACAAAGTCAGGAAAACTTTTTGGAATTGATAATGTTTCGGGTAAACAACATTGGGTACGTGTACTGAAAAATTCTGAAGGATTCTCAAATGGACAAGGCATAAGATTGTTGGTTCAAAGAACATCAAAATTCTATCCATTACCAACTCAATGTGTAATTATTGCACGTGAAAAAATTACAGGCAATGGTATTATCTTCCAATTTAATCCTCTTTCGGGACAAACAATTGATAAAGGGCTATTGAACTTGGACTATAAAATAAAACAAGCTGCATTGTTAAACTACGGCGATAACTTTTTACGTCCAATTCTGTTGGTTGACACTAATGATAATGTTCATATTTTACCTGAAAGTTCATTGAAACAAGCCGATGGATTCTTTTTCTATACAGTCAACAGACAAACTGGATTCTTGAATGGATATATGATCCAGCACGAAAATAACGTGAGTATTAAACTTTTCAAAACCGTTGTACTTTTAAAAGTTACAAAACCATTTTACTATTTACAGAAAGTAGATCTATTGCCAACATGGAACTTGAACTTAGGAGGAACTGAAAATGAGCAGAAAATCACACACGTTGTATCAAAGAACTCAGTCGAACGTGTTCATTCCCAAGGTCGTGTTTTGGCTGACAGATCTGTATTGTACAAATACATTAACCCAAATTTAATTGCGGTCGTTACTGAAGGACCTGATAGTATTCATAAATGTAAGTGCCCAAATAAAAAGAAAACTGAAAAGAATGGGAATTTGAGCACACTTTTGTTTATCACGACCAATTCATATTTTTGTTATTATTTTATGTTGTTCTAGATATGCTGAATGTTCATCTAATTGACGTTGTAAGCGGCTCAATTGTATTCTCGATGAATCATCGTCGTGCAAAAGGACCTGTTAGAATCGTCCATTCAGAGAACTGGCTTGTTTACTCATTTTACAACGAAAAAATCCGCCGTAATGAGATTAGTGAGTATTATTTATGTAATCATCCATTACTCCCTGTACTTTTGCGAGTTATCGATTTATTTTGTTGACCTGGGGTTCTTGACTTGTCTCTTCATATTTTATTTGTCGTAAAATTCTGAAATAACCGTTATTTTTTTTACTTTTGTTTTCAAATATTATTCAACCGATATTGTTATTAAATGAATGATGGAACATGATTGCACTCACGTCAGTCACGAGTGATCACGTCCATATTACATAGTTTTCGATTTCACTATGTAATCTGAGCATTTGATTAAAAGCAATTGCGCATCACGTGTAAAATTATTTCTTTATTATAAATTTTATAGAGTACAAATGCCTCTGAATATGGTTGTTTTGAAGTGGAAAAAAATAACAACTGATAAATATTTTTATTCCATATCATGCTTCCTTTCTTCTTTTTAATTTAAACTTATTTTCATATTTTTTAATTTATTTATTTCATTCATTTTTTCGCCCTATAGCATCAATAGAATTATATGAAGGCAAAACACAGACAAATAGCACAATTTGGAGTTCATTGAATGCTCCACCATCACCACTTGTCGAACGTCAGACTTATATAATTTCGAGTAGTATCGCTGCACTTCGCGAAACAATAACGGAGAAAGGAATTACAAATAAGCATGTCTTAAGTATGCACAATTACGATAAAGAATAATTGATTGTAATCAATAATGCTTTTAATATTTTAATTTTATAATATATAGTGGCCCTTGACTCTGGTGCTGTCGTCGAAATGCCATGGATGTTGCTTGATCCACGACGAAATTCAATGGTTCCAACTGAATATGAAGGCATAATACCATATATTCCAGAACTCGTGATTCAACATGAAAATACCATCAACTATAATCAAACGATAGCAAAAATTAGCGGGATTTATACTGCAGCAAGTGGATTAGAAAGCACGTGCCTTGTTATGGTGTATGGACTTGATATATTCGTGACTCGGGTTTCTCCATCAAAAACATTTGACTTATTGAAAGAAGATTTCGATTATTTCTTGATCTCAATTGTCCTCATTGGACTAATCACAGCATCATATGTTGTTAAGCATTTAGCAGCTAAAAAGACTATTAAGCAAGCATGGAAGTAGACTAAACAATTTATATAATTTATTTGTATTGAAGTAGTCATTTGGTCATTAGATTGTGGAATAAAATCATTTTGTTTTGGTGAATTAATCGTTATTTCTGTTTTGTCAATTTCAGAACATTTGCTGCACGTGCTGATCAATCAGACTGCACGTTTTCAAACATTCAATATTTTATTTATTAGTACATGATAGTTTTCGTTTCAGAAAAAATCTAGCGCGAATGAGTCTGAAAAACAAAACTGATATGACGCACATTTTGAGTCGATTAGCTAGCTAAATATTTATTGATATCAGTTTAGATAAGACTTTAATTTTTTCAATGATAAAAGCATTTTAAAATTTTATATCATGGTCGCTAACTCTTACTCAAGTTTTTGTTTAAATTAGTAAGCATAAAGTAAGTCTTATCTCATATTTTGGTCGAGTCTGAGCTGGATTTTGTTTTGGATTAGGGCCGTTCACTTATTACGTTACGCAAAAAAACGACTTTTTTTCACCCCCTCTGCCCCCCTTGTTACAAAAGGTTACAACTCACAACCCCCCCCCCCCCCCCCCCTGAACGTTCATAATTTATTTTATCACTAAAAAGGTGAAAAATTTAAAAAAATGTTTTTGGTATGAATTTGTAATTAAACCTTTTTCGTGAACTTTTTTTTAAGACAGACGACAGTTAGAACGTTACATCCTTCTTGACCCCCCCCCCCCTATGTTACACTCTGTTACAATTTTTCAAACCCCCCCTCCCCCCTAAAATGCGAACGTAATAAGTGAACGGCCCCATTCGATCGGTCTGACTTAATTTATAGTTTCATTTTATTTCAGTTCAATTTTTAGATTATGAAATGAATTTTAGACTGTTCAGTAGTTCAAGTTTATTTCTTTTCGGTTCATAAAAGTCACATCGTTTGAATTTGAAAAAAACGTTAAAATGAAAATAGTATAATTAAAAATGCCCAACAATTGATCATTTCCTAAGTATTTAAACACCTTAATTGACTTCGTATTTCTCTGTCAGTGTGAAGAGTCAGAGTCAACAATGTTTATATTATACAGACGAGTTGATGAGTATTACGGTAACATTCAGTCTAAAAATAAAGAATAATTTTTGAACTCTCATGTGTAGATGACAACATAGGCGATTTAAAAGAAACAAACAAGAAAGATTGACAAAAAATTTATATCAGCATTTAAAACTTAAATGAGTTCAAAAACAGTGAGAAAGATTCCTCGAACGATGCTTATGTACTGGCCTTGAAAAAGTGTAGATAGCCACATAAAGCTGAAGCAAAAGAAACTTAAATGTTGACAAACCAATACACCATCTGTGCTATGTGCTCATTTCCCTTTTCCTTTATTCTACACATCCGATAAAGTTAAGATGTGTATAAAGAATCGAATGCACATCGCGATGCATTTTGCAAAAAAAAATTAACAGCTGTGTGTTCATATGCTTCACATATGTTTATATTGTTGTAAATATACACACATTCCTGTTTATTGCAATTGTATGCGAGGTAAGTTTTCTGAAGGTGAATGCGTACGTGCAAAAATAAAATCTTTTATATAATCAAGTTCTCCTTCCTTTAACTTAGATGCCTTTTTTTTATTGACTTTAAACTTGATATTGTATCTTATGTTTGGTACTTGATATCGTAATCTAATCGAAACTGTTATTTAAATCAATAAAAATTACGTTTTGTTTTTTTTTTTTGTTTTTGGTATATTGTAACAGGACTGCTATTTATGGTCTGTTTGTTTGTGACATACTTAAATACTTTTGAACTTGTTAATTTAAAGTTATACTTACTTTGTATGCAAATGAGTTATTCATAGTAAAATTTTTGAAACATTTAAATTGTTTTTGATTGATTATTGAGAATTTGTAAGGTTTTCAGTTTAATTTGGTAGAATTTTATGTTGCAAAGTTCAAATGAGTTCGTTTAAGAGTTAAATAATAAGTTTTTAAGTATTTTTGAGATTGAAATCCACTCGAAACCAAGTTTTTGACCATGTTTAACATCAAATTTCCAAAAGCATGACAATGAGGAAGTAGACATGAAAGATAATAGAAACTCTAGGATAACTTCGACTCAAATATTTGACAAAACAAATACTCAATATCACATGACCAAATTTTGTGGTACGCCACAAGTTGAAAATCGATCACTTCCGAAGAGCCTAGGCTGTAAAATAAATTCAAAGTCTAAAAAAAAGAGTCAAAGCTGATAAGAATAACGCTCAAAAATTATGTTTTTTTATCAATTTTTACTTTCTATTCTTTATTATTTGATTGATTGGTTTTTTTTATTCCGAAATCAATTCAGTTTTTTTTTCTTTTTTCTTGTCAGAAAAGTGGTCTTCACAATTGTTTGTGTGATACTAGTTTAATTAAAAAATAAATTAATATTAAATTAATGAATAAACTATAAATACATTCAGAGATGATTTTTTATAAGACATTTATGGATTTTTTTTAACTTTTTTTTTTTTTGTTGTGACCATAATAAGAAGAGAGGAAGGCTTTTTGAGAAGTTGAAGGAAACAAAATATGAGAGAAGCCTTTAAATTCAATGTCAATAAGCTACATACTCTCCTTCCTTCTTACACAATCACTTGTTATTAATTTTAAACTTACGTTTTTTTTTTATTCCACATTCATAACTCTACGGATTATCTCAATTATTAAAATTAAAAAATGATTTCTTTCAACACTCTTCCATTCTTTTAGATTTACTTGAAGATTCAATAAGTCATTTGGTGGTTTTGGTGTGTCATGTGAGAGTGATTATGTTATAATATTCGTATATATTGTATATAAAGAGAAGCTCTTCATCATCTCACAATAATTTTACTTTTTTTCTTAACTTTTTTAACTTTATAAATTAATTTCATTTAGGTATTTTTAAGATCACAATTTATCCCATTTGTTGGTTATTTCTATACAATTTTACTGTCAAATAAATATAAATTACGTTTTTTTTAAACTTTAGGTTGTGAAAGAAAATACTATTTATGTCTGCAAGATCATGCTTCATTTCTATACAAATACTTTATTCATCAGTGATCAATTTATGGCATAATTTTCCCATTCAATTCTACATCGTTGCTGTTGCTTCATCGTTGATCTTTGCCTCTCATTTTTTGAGTCGATTTCACAATCTTATGCTGTGATTTTTTTTTATTTCTATTTTAATCCTCACTTTTGAATCTTTTAGAAATTCATTTTGAAAATCTCAAAATTCAAATTTTTGGATTAAAATAGTAAAAACCTTACTAAAATCTAATACAGAAAACCTCAGGATTATCCCGAGGCAATCCAGCAATCTAGAATCTCTAATGTCCTCTAAATCTCACACCCAGCTTTTGAGAAATCACAAAAATATATTTATATGTTTTATGAAATCGACCCTCAAATAGTTTTTCATTGAAAAAAAAAACTAAGTTTGAAGCTAGCCTGTGAGCAACAGCAACAAAGTAAGACGGATGTACATGAGCACATATTGAACACCTTTAAGAGATCTCTTTTTTATTGTGTATCACTGACGTACAAAATAATAAAAATTGAAACTTGTTATTCTTATGGTTAGCTTGGTCTTGCACTCTTTGTGGAATGGTCATCAACCTTGAATAGGTGATTAACATTAAATAAGAAAAAACTAATAATTTCAATATTTTAATAATCTCATTTAAATTGCATGCATTCATGCACGAGTCAGCTCATAATTACGACAAGTACTCGTTAAAATGCCCATAATGATTAGCCTTGAGTCGTGCATTGTACATGATTTGAAGATGGAAACTTTAGTTTTTCCTTATCAGTTAATTCCAATAGTATTGCCATATTTCTTCACTCTTTTTTTTCGTAATAGTTCATAGTTCATAGTTTTTTTTTTTTGGAATTGACACTTTTTAAAGTTCTTTTTGCTTTAATATTCACTTTTTATGCTCTCACTTATGCTTATGCTGTCCATATTTCTCACTTTTTTTCTTCAATTTCACTTTGATTGAATTTCTATTAAAATAAATTTCTCCAAGATAATCTTCAAGTGCATCTCGTGACTGCACTTGTTATATAAAAATAACATTGCCTGTGCTTGCTTCTTTGTTTAGAAATTCATTTTTTCAGTTTTTGTTGTTTTTTAATTGCACAAAAATTTAGGCTTCAAATAATAAATTTAAAAAGTACGTGAAAGTAAAATGTTTTAATTTTAATTGGGTACACAAAAATATAAAATGAAAATGTTGAAAGAAAATCGAAGCTTATTCAAGAATATAAAAATGCAATTGATCAGGTGTTAATTAAAGTTAATTTGTATATATCTTCTCGAAACAGTGAAAGTAGCCGTTAACAATTATGAAACTTTTTAAATTTTAAAAAAGTTCCAAGTTTTGAATTTTAAAAAACCATTTGAAAAAAAAAAAATTTGAAAAACCGTTGAAAGTTTAACTGACTATCAGCAGTCAAAAGGCTCACATCAGGCAATGCTGAGAAGATATATACACATTAATTAAAGTACGCACGATTAAACTCAAAAGCAGAAAACCCAAAACAAATTGATATAGGTTTGATCAATTGCAGTGATACATTTACAGATACAGAATGCGAGATGATGTTTGAATTTACATAATTGTTAAGTTAATTATTGTAAATGTGTAAATTTTTGCTATTTATCACTATTTTTATCTCTCTTTTTTGCGCTACAGGTTTATTATGCAACAAAGAAATTTTCTAGTAGCTTCTTCCTGATCTCAACGAGGAATCCGTTAAACGATCATTATCTCCCCATTATTTTTTCGCGCGGCATTTAAATCATCTTCTACTTATTATGTCGACAACAAACGAGGAATGTTTATTTTATTTTTGTTTTCTTATCAACGGCTATAACCTCTGTCTAGCAACATAACGGACATAACGTACGCGGTCGATGTGGCATGCTTTGATAATGAGCTTAAAGCCTACGAAAAAATTTCTTTGCTACTACTTGTTGAATAAGTTCTTTTTATAATTTTTTTTTCTGAATTTAACTATTGTTATGTACTTATTATGTTAATGAAATTGTTGCTGGTTCCAATAAAATGAGTTTACTTTCTAATAATTTGTTTAATTCCAAGGATCTTTTTGGATTTTTTGTCTTTTGAATTAATTGAAATCACTAACCTGGATGTTGGTTCCTAATCCCGGATTCTTTTTCTGACATAAACCTAAGCTCCTGATCTTCAAAATGATTTGATTTTTTTATCTAGAGATTTAAATCTTTCGGATTAATTTTAATCTCCCGGGATTTATTTTTAAAATTGAATTTTAATGATCTTAGATCTTAGGAACATGATCAGAAAATAAATCCGAGATTCCAAGCTTAAGATAAGTCTATAGAATTCATAAATCTCATCCTGAATTGATAAAAAGAATCTTCAGATTAAAACAAATCTAGACATAAGTTTTTTTTTCATGATCCAGAAATGGTAGAGCGTAAACGATTCATTTTATTGAAACCAGCAGATCTAAAATTGATTTCATTTATGATTAACATCTTCAAAAATTTTACATATCTTTTGCTTTATTTTATTTATTTTTAAATATATATTTATATATTGTGTTACTGGCTCAATGTAAACAGGAAATAATGTAAAAAAATCATATGGAAGGGACAAAAAGAAGAGCTATTATAGATTTATGAGATTTTTTTTTCATTCTTTGATGTTAAATAATTTTTTTAAAGGTGCTGAGTAGATGTTTTAAAAAAATAAAAAAAAATTCCACAGTCAAATGGAAGTTCCGTCATCTACAAACGTGTGGTGTTTTATATACGTGCAAAAATGAATTTTACAAACATGCATTTTTATACCTCATTCTCTCACAAATTAGAGACTTACATGACTAAAACGTTATGATTTTTTTTTTCATCTTGAAAATTTTATCAGTTTTTTGTACTTTTTTTCTTTTCTTTTTTTTAAAAGTTTTAATATTTTTTTAGAACTAGATTTTGAAAGGATTTTTAATCTTTTTTTAGAGTTTTTTGTGTCAGTCCTGGACGAGTCCAGTACTTCCACCTTTTTTTGTTCCTTAAAGTATTTTTCTCTTTTTTTAAAAAATGAAAAATTAACTTAAAGATGTTTTTTTAAAGAAAAAATATGAAAATAGGTAAAGGCTGTTGTTGATATTTCACCCCCAAAATTATATAATTGTCAATCATGAAATGAATAATAGTTGGTTGAAAGAATGCTTACGGTTCTTAAGCGCAGCTCTTTTCCGTCATATTTAAGATGTAGATTTTATCTTTTTTTAAATAATAAATTAAATAAGATTTTGTGTTGTTTTTTTTCTTTTGTTCTCACAATTGAATGGCTTGATGATGAAATATTAACATTGCTCACAAACAGCAACAACTGGACTTGTGGGCCAGTCTTCTTCTGAACCATCTTCTGACGAGACACTTCCTGTTCTATATCGCAGATTATTGTTATCTTCCTCAATTGTTGGAAGATATGATGAAACCTTTAACTTATCTGTTGGTCGTAATGTTCGAAGTGTTCTGGAGCTTAATTTCCAAACTAATCGCTGACGGTAGGGCATTTTCTGTTGACCATTGTAGTTTGATAGAATCTTTACTACGAGGTCGTGTGTGTGAAAGAACGATGAGTCTGGTATCTGTTAGGAAAATAAAAAGGAATTATGTTATTACGGTTATTACGGCTTTTGCAAATTCAAATTATAACGGTTTTCAAAAATTCAAACTGAACTGAACAGAAACGAACTTTGAATTACCGAACAAATTGATCGCTGTCATGAAATCATCAAAGCTTATCAGTGATAGCGAAATTATAGAATTTTCCACAAATGTATTACTTATGAGTCAAAGATGATGTCATGAAAGTGCGCAACAATTATGAAATGTTAAGGATGACTTACCCGACACAGTTTCTGAAGTTGAATAGCATAGTCGACTAATCCATGAATTTGAGTTGATCCAGCTTCTAGCTTGCTAATTGATGCAGCGTCCATTTGCGTACAGATGCAAACGAGTGCCAATTCCGATGGACGAATACTGGCACAATTTGCATCACAAGCTAGAATTTCCATTCTTTGTTCGAGATCAGAAAGAACAATAGAGGAATCGTAGAAATCAATTAAACCCATATCAATAGCCGTCAAGCGAAAAATGTGATAGAAGAGTCGAATAAATGTGAGTCCGCTTGTAGGTGGTGAATTCATTTGAACTCCTAATTTGTTGTGAATGATTTCTGCCATACGTTCTAGATCACGTGCGGTGCAACGACACTATTTCATGGACGAAGGAAAAAAGAGAAAGAAAAATTGAAATTAAATAAATTAAATGTAATTATATGTTATTATGTCACAATCTATAAAGAACGACGTCAGAGCATAAAATTGTTGTTTTTTTTTCACAATTTTTATGTGTGCTCATTATTCGTGTCGTCATGTGTCACAAAACACTTGAACAAATGCTTGAAAAATAGAAGTAAAAAAAACAACTTACTTGAGATATAGCAACTAAATCCTCTGTATCAATTGCTTCTACGCCCAACTGTTTAATTGCGAGATGTAGTGACCCGACAGAAATACATGCCATGTGCTTAGGTCTCACTTTCATTTTAGTCAAAAAGCGATCTACATGGTTGATTGCGGTAAATAGAACATCATTTGGCAATTCATACCAGACTTTGAGGCATCTTAAAACATGAGCGGCACCATCTCTAGTCCCGATTGTTATCTCACCATCCTATAAATAAACAAAAGTGCAAAAAAAATTTAAAAACAAGAAAATAATTAACTTATCTAATCTAATCTAGACAGTAATTTACAATAATTGTAGTAAGAAATTGAAACCTTGACAGTGAAATAATGACCGATATGAAGTCAAGGAGCAAATTTACAGTTGAAAAAAAAAGCATGATTAACGTTAGGGGCCGTTAACTTATTACGTTCGGATTTTAGGGGAAAGGGGGGTTTAAAAAATTGTAATAAAATGTAGCATATGGGGGGGGGGGTCTGTCAAGAAGTATGTAACGTGTATAAAATCTTTCATAATAAAATAAATTATGAACGTTCATGGGGGGGGGGGGGGGGGGGGTTGTGAGTTGTAACATATTGTAACAAGGTTTTTCTGCGTAACATAATAAGTGAACGGCCCCTTACAAAAATAATTATTTTTTTTTGAGGGAAGAAGTCATCTTAAGTGATATAATAAATTAAAAATAAGAATGAGAGTAAACTTACATTGGATTGCTGTGGTAAGAACAAATTGGGCTGATATTTAGGTTCCAGTGCAAGGGCTTCATGAAATTGTATAAATAAATGTTGTGCACTAGTTGTGTTGTATTGTGGTGGTGGTTGTTGAATAGCCGCTGCTTGTGATGTTGCGTTATTATAATCATGAAAATTGTTGTTGTTAGAACTCATACTTGATGCATTGTTAGCATCCGGAGTTCCTATTTCCATATGCCTACCCTGATGATGTTGTTGGCAATTATTCATCAGCGCATTAGTCTCAGTCATACCGCTGCTCATACTATTGAAGTCATTGACATCTCTTCTATGATAAACTTGGCCAGACTGCAATGCGTGTTGATAACCGTTGCTTGTTGATGGACCAACAATAGTATCGGCAGAAAAGCGTTGGACCGACATAACGTTGATGATGAATTTAGGGTGGCTGGCCAAAGGACCTATATTTTATATTTTGTTATTATATATTGAAGTATAATCAACGAGTTTGTTAATTATTTTCAATATCCTTGTGTATATAAAATTATGTCTTTATTATTTGCGTTGCCACAACAAACTTACTTCTTGTCTATAAGCTATTGTGGATTGCAAATTTTTCTTTTTTTTAAATAAACTTATTTTTTTCTAGTTTAGTTTACAACTTCGCAGTTGCGAAAAAGCTGAGCAGATTTTGTTTTGTGTATTTAATTATATTTTTCTTTGAGTTGTGTATATTCGCAACTACTTCAGTTGACCCTGAGCACACACTGATCGAATGAATGTATATTCTTTTTTTTCGATCTTCGCGCTCTTTAAGTATTGCACGACTACTATTTAATTTCGACAACAAATCTGTTCCTCGTCCTCACTTGCCTAGTCTTAATTTGACAATGAGATTACAGTACACAACGATCAACAGCTTATTTTTTTTGAAGAGATAAATATCAATTATCAGCTGAGATCTTCGTACGTTTACAGAGTGGATTTGTTGTGTATAGCAGATTTATATGCAATCTATAGATTATGTGACTAATGTGAGAGCAGATATGAATAATAAGTAAATATTATCAATGAGACAGCAGAAAATGCTTGCAAGTGATTTGGAATTTGCAAAATCAACAAAATTATCACTGGCAATAAAACAAATGGGTCAACTTGAAATTTCTTTTTCAAATACAATAAGTACGCAAATTGAGATTTAAGGGTAAAATGTATTAAAACAGTTTTCCTAGATCTCTTTGCTTAATATAACTTTTTATAGGCGCTTACAATGTCTTCTGTAAAAATTTGATTTAAATAAAAGAGAAGAAATTAAGTTAAGGTAAATGATAAATAAAATAATAAATGTGAGTGTAGGTATGACTAGGTTTAACAACTATGGACAGAACTGTAGTTAAGATTATTAATTTTTTTAAAATAAATTTAACGTTTTTTTAAATTTTGTAATGTGAACTGAAATGACATGAAATCTGACTACTGAATGACTAATGTACGCTTAAATTTTTATCTATCCATACATGAGTCACAGTTTTTTATGTCCAAAACATTGATATTTTACTAATCTAGAGCATTTAAGTCTTTAAATCTCAAAATTCGTCATGTACTAAAACAATGAGTACTAAGTCATTAAATTTTAAAATCTGGTACTAAAACCTTTATGTCCATAGGGGCTGTTCACTTATTACGTAACACGAAAAAATGACTTCTTAGACCCCCCCCCCCTCGTAACAAAATTTGTATGAAAAAAAAATTTCCTTGTTTGAACCGTAACAAAATCTTAGACCCCCCCTCCCCCTAAAAGCGTTACGTAATAAGTGAATGGCCCCATAGTAGTTGGCAATATTAAGCAATGGCATGAAATCAAAAATGATCTCATACAAGCATGTGACGCTATTAATAAATACACAAAAAAAGTATAATATAATGATAAACAGTAATGTGCGATCGTAAATGCCATCATTTCGCTAATGCTTGATAGGGGAGAAAATTTTTGAATCATTCACGATTGTGCCTGTACAGCCAAAGAGATATTTTTGTACATTTGTAGCCAAAATGGAATATGACGCGCTTAGATGCGAGGTAAACATGTTTAAACTTGATGAAATTTAAAAATATTTTCTTCTTTTCATTTACATATGTATTGAAGCATTATGGGTAGCAGTAAATAACTGAACTGCGAAATTTTAGAAGAGAACATTGTTCGAGAAAATATTATTTATAAGTAGCAGACGATGACGAAATTTCTTTAAGATTTCATTATTATGTGCAAATGCGTCTCAGTAGTCTATCTAGTATGGATCATATGCATTTTAATGCATCAATACTGTAAAAAAGTTTCATCATCAACGCAAAATGCACAGAAAATCATGAAATTTCGCACGTAAGTTACAAACGTAAAGCCTTGCTGAAGACGATCACTATAACTTTCTACCTGTCCTACATATTTTTTTTTATCACATAGCTATTTTTCTTTAATTTTAAAACCTAATGCAGGCAATGAGATTGGTGGGGAAATGGAAATATTATACAATTTTCTCTCATATTCAATTGATTTTTAAGCAGTTAAGCTTCAAACGAATGCTCTCAGCTGATTCAGTTAATTGACTATCTACTTTTCTTATTACATTTTCTCTTTGAATTTTTACTGAATATCACTTAAGTAGCATAATTAGCTGTAATCAGTTTGAGAATATTCTAGGTAAAATTACAACATGTATTAACGGGATTTGAGCAAATAAAACGCGAGAAGTTTCTTAACTTGGAGACAAAAATGGAAGTACGTTTAAAGCATATAGAGATGGAAATAAAAATGGCGTTTGATCGAGTAAAGAAAATTTTCACTTGACATTCTATGCTGCTTATATAACGAAATTTAACATAATTTTATCACTTTTGGGCTTGTCTTGATGTAAATTTTAATTATATTCACTAATCCTTACCCGGTGCTTCCTTTTTGGAAATTTTTTGTGGATTTTTATTAAAAAACGAGCATTTCTATATGTTTTTCCTTTGAATGTATAGTTGAAACTGAGGATTTCTTTTGTCTTGTTGAGGCTTGTTCGTACAACATTCGAATTTTCGACATGCCTTTGTACTGCCTTCGTTCATTTCGAAACTGATGCTTAGACGTTAAGGAATTTCGCGCCATATGTTACTTCTTATTTCTTTTTTGGGGAATCTTTAATTAAAGTTTTTTTTATTTTATTAAATTGTTTTAGTAAATCATGATTATAAAATTGGTACAAAATGACTATTGATCTGCATTTCCTTCATTCTCTTTTTGTCCATTCGCTGGATTTTGTTCATCATTATGTTGATTTTTGGTGCATCCAACGAGATCTTCTTCAGACTCGATTGGATGTTGTTGAGCGTAAAAGTATGCCTTCATAACGGCTTTTGGTGCAATATTATATAAAGGATGTGTAGGCAAAACTTCATTATCGGGATTTCCAATTACAATGGGCTGCTTAGTTGAGTTAAAATTTTGAGCAATTGATAGCCCACTAAGTGTATAGCATGTATGATATAAATCTTCAGGCTTTCCTGGTTTATCAATTAAACCACCATGTGGTTTTTGGCAACAAATCAATATATATTCTTGTAAAGCTTCTCGATGAAACATCAATTCGTCAATATTAATCGTATATCCATCATGGCATGAATTCTTTTCAATCAACATTTGAATAACGTGAACTAAAGAGCCCATCCAAAATGAGTAACATCCATCAACAAGCTTATTTGTACGTCCTTGAAATCCACCCTCATATCTCATTTGTCGGTATACAGCCCATCTCAAAAGAGACTTTAAATTAACAGTCGAAACATCATTTAATAAAGCTAATGCTGCAGCACCACAAAATGAATAGCCACCGTGAGCTTCCAAATTAGGAGATCCACCAAATCCTCCTTCATAAGTTTGGCATTTAGCGATCCAGTTTGCAGTTCCTTCAAATAATTTATTTTGTGGACTAATTCCACTCAATCGACCAACAGTTATTGCACAATAAGCGCCACGAACATCAATTTCTCCGTCAACATGCATTCGAAATGCTCCATTCTCTTCTCGTACGCTCCACAGGAACTTCTTGATTCCTTCCCTAAAATCACATACAAGTTAACTTATTAAACGAGATTTTAAAATTAATTACTTTTTAGACTTACGGATCAATGGCTTCGAGTGCTTCGTCAGTCTCGATTAAGCATAAGCTTAATACTGCAGCATAAGTGGGTGCTAAATGAGGCAATTGACTTGGTCCACCTGCAAATCCACCTGAAGGACAGCGACATTTCTTGAGAAAGTGAATGACATCACCAAGAACTTCATAGGAGAACTTAAAGTTCAAGCAGTGAGCAGATTGTAAGATCCAGTAAACAAGCCAAGTTCTTGAAGCATCAAGACATTCATATCCAGTTGATAGAAATCGTAAACAGCGTTCCAAGAAACGAATGTGTTCCTTGCGATAAAAGTATGGCAATGTATTATCCATGCTCGACAGCTGTTCAATTCTATCAAAACATTTCTCGACCAAATTCTCAACTTTTATCTGTCAACCGCAAATAATAATAATTAAAAGGTAATGTAATTTCCTATAAATCACTACTCACTTGCTCTATGGATGTCAATGTCTCTAAATTCTCATCGTCGAATTTTGCAGACTTAATTTCAGTAAAATTTCTAGTGTGTCCTTCCATCGTTATTCCTTAATTAATTAAAATTTTAAGAGAGAAAAAAAACTTATGTTATTATATTAGGTGTAGAAGAAGTAAAAAGTTTCGTAAGAAACTGTTTCAAAAAAGCGCACTACCTGATGTCATAAACAAATTGCATCTATAAAAGTGTCAAACTTAGTGCTCAATTATTAACGGTTAAAAACAATTTAAATAAATAACGGTTCAAATAGTTTTAAAATATACAAAAGAGTCAGACAAATAGAGAATTAATGCACATGTTTTATGAATGCTAACAGGGGAAAATCAACCATCATGCACACAAGAGGACATCATTTGTGAACGAGTCCAAAAATATTTTTCTCATAAAAATATTTCTTTTTTAATTAAAGTACAATTTAGATCAGAAATATCAAGTTTCCAGATGAAATATTACGAAGAAAACAGTGCTGCGATGAGTGAAGACGAAAATCTAGACGTAGAAAGTGATGTAAGTGCGATTTTAATGTAAAAGAATTTTTTAGTGACCATTTTTATTTTTTTTGTTCGTCACATACTTTTACAAATATTTTGTCAATAAATAAATCCAGGATGAAGATTTAAGCAACGAAAATAAATCGCGCTCGTCAGGCAGTCAATACTTTTCACAGGTAAATATCATCATTAACAATAATATTATGCATGAATATTGCCTTTGTCAATGATCCATAACGTGATTTAATGTAATTGAACATTCTCACAGGCTGAAAAGCGTGCTCATCATAATGCTTTGGAAAGGAAACGACGTGATGTGAGTATTCTCTTTGTTTACCTAAAATCAACTGGTTTAAACACAACATTATTTATATGTATTTTTTATTGACAGCATATAAAGGACAGTTTCACATCTTTACGCGATTCTGTTCCTTCATTGCAAGGCGAAAAGGTAGTACGTGACTAGTATAATTAAAGTTATTAAGAATAGAATAATAATATGGTGCACTTTTAAATTGCAGGCAAGTCGAGCGCAAATATTAAAAAAAGCCGCAGAATATATTCAGTTTATGAGACGCAAGAACCATTCTCACCAGCAAGACATTGAGGATTTAAAGAAACAAAATAGTATGTTGGAAGCGCAAATACGATCATTAGAGAGAGCACGAACAAGTGGAAATTTCGGTCAGGAAAGTGCAAATGAAGCCATGGATAATGTCAAGTCAGATGTCAGCTCTCACGAAAGTTCAGACGAAAATGAGGAACATGATCGACGAAACACAAAACGCTTAAAGACGGCGACCTATTAATAATTTTTGTGATCTTACCTCTGACAATTTGCAGTTCAACTTGTGCTTTTTTCTAATTATGGTAAATGGACTTACCTACCTTATTGTAAGAAGTAGCAAAAAGTCGCGTAATATTAAGTTCAAAAGAATATGTGGAATTCTACTAAAAACGGAAATTTATGTTTTAGTTGCCTACCCATATATTCATTTATATATACATACATACATACTTCCTATACTATTTTTTAATCCTTAACACTTTATTACTTTATTGTTTTTTTTTTAAATTCTCTTACAAAACCTTTATCAGCTTCTTTGCAGACCGTGAATTATGATTTTTTTTTAAAAAATGATCTTGCAAACTACTCTCATTGAAACAAAACAATATGTATGATTGATTTTTGCTAGAAATTTAAGGATTAATAAAGAGTTTAAACCAAAATGATTTGAAACTGTAAATAATTTCCTTTATTTTCAACAAAATTGTTTAATTAACAATCTTCTTCGACAAAGCCGTTACTCAATCTTACAGATTTTCTCTTATTATTAATTGGAGTTTTGGGCTTCTTTTTAGTGCTGCTCCCTTCATGTTGTCTCTTTTTTGATGCTTTTGAAGTTATTAAAATGTCATAATCATCATCATCATTGTCTATTTCCACAACGACAGTTCCTTTCGTTTTGAATGTCTTGACATCGGTTTTTTTTAATGGCATATCCTCATCACCATCTTCTTCCTTAACTTCCTTAATTATGCCAATTTTAGATAAATCAATAACATCTAAGCATGTTAATCTACATCCAATGTCAATTCCACAAATCATTTCAATCTCAACTTTTTCATCGATAATTACTTTCCATAAATTAAGTTCTCCTTTACTTGATGCTGTTGTTAGATATCCATCATGATATTTCATAGCTTTAACTCTATTATCATATATTTCACACATTGTTGCTTCCTCATTCTCATCTTCCCAATTGAAAAATAGCAGCTTACCGTTTTCCATCCCTACTAAGATGTCTGTGTCTGTTATCCAGCATATACTTGTTGGTTCTGACTCACATTTCTTTGTTGATATTACTTCAGCCTTCTCTGTGCTCCACACTTCAACAGTATCTTTGCCAGCAACAAGGAAATATTCGCCACTTATAGACCATATAACAAATTCTAGAGAATTCCCTAATGCCTTGTTGTTTTTGAGCGATGTTGCAAACGCCTGTCTTCCATTAATCAAATTCCAGGTTCTTAAAATCTTGTCGTTTCCTATAGACAATGCTAGCTTTCCTGACGAATGAACACTAACGTAATTGACTGGACTTCCTTTATGTGCCTTTTCAAAAACTCTATCAATTTTCCAATTGCTTGTCTTAGTAAATACCATTTTTCCATCTGCTCCACAACTTATTAAATAACTGCAATCAGGTACAAACTGAATTGAATTGACTGTACCATCGTGGATATAAAGGTCTTCAACTTCCTTTCTTGCTTCCAAATCATAAACACAAATTCTGTCATCACATCCACCACTTGCTACATACTTTCCATTCGATGCTAAACATCTAATTGATGAGGTATGAGAATGTGTTGAAAATGACTGGTACATGTCATACTTCCGGTTATTCTAATTAAATTTTGTATTGTTTAATGTCACGTTTATGTTAAATTTTTAATTAAAGTCTACTTACACTTCTCGATGGTCTGATTCGATAGCCCAGCAAGAATTCTTCATATGTACCTACAACAATCTCAATACTTGTTGCCATAATGCTTTTAAATCATTTAATTAAAATAGCTCAATGATTTATTATTGTTTTGTTGTTGTTGGTTAGAAAATATGTTCTGTAATAATGTACCAAGCCACTGAATCAAGTTGAAACTGTATGCACTATGATTTTAGAGCGCATTTGAAATTATTCAGGAAGAGCTAGGATATTCAGAAAGCAAATATACTATTGACTATATTATTCAAGCAGCAATCAATTTTATTACTATAGAGTTGGATACAAAAAAATGTGGACGGATTGGACAAAAGAGGTGCGAATAGAAAAAACAACAATTCAAAAACTAAGCTAAAAGCCGTTAAAACATTTGTAAATAAAGATTTTAAATAAATGCTGTTAATAAAATTGTAAAGAAAAGTTAAATTTATATTAATTATGTTAATAAGTGAGTATACAAATCGAGATGAGATACTATTGGAAGCATCGAAAGAGCTACGAAAGCATGAGATTAAAATTAGATGTGAAAAACATCAAAAACACTTGGAAAATAAGCGTCGAATGAATAAAAAGATGTTTAAAATTCAATTAAATCATCAGGCTGTTGATAATGCATTATTCAGTAATGGACAATGTTCAGCAGTCCCACGTTTTGTGCTCCAAGCATGCCAGAAAATACAAAAGGAGAGCAAAACGGAAGGAATTTTTCGCAAAACTGGAAGTGTCAAAAAGCAACAGGAAATAAAAGATTACTTAGAGAACGGAGGATCATTGAATGATAAGCACTTCAATGTAATTGACATAGCAAATTTATTAAAAAAGTATTTTCGAGAGCTGCCTGAACCGTTGATTCCACAAGGAACGATTCAAGATACGTTAATCAAGTCCTTGATTTATTGTACAAAATATGAGGACAAAGTTGAAGCTCTACTGATGACTTGCATGTTCCTGTCACCAATAGCCGTTAATACACTGGCATATTTTCTACAATTCCTTGAAGTCATCATAAAGCACTCGTCAGAAAACTTTATGACACTTGATAATTTAGTCAAAGTTTTAACACCAACAATCATGCCACTTCCATTAAATGCTCCAGAGAAACGCTTACAGTCACATTTTAAAGTCCTGGAATTGCTCATTGAAAATGCCAATTTAATTGGTGTCATTCCTGACAGAATGATTAAACGAGACGATTTAAATGCTGTTCCAATGACAGACGATCGTAAAAAGAAGAAGCAACGTCGCAGTGGGTCCTTAAATCGAGTCTTTACCAATATCAAAAAGAAGCTTGTTGGGACTCTGGGGTCATCTGAAAGTCTCGACAAGTCGCATGAAAATACGATTGAGGATATAACGATGATGACACCAAATGTCACAAAGTCTACTAAGAAACGTCGATTGGAGAAACTTGATGTGCTGGCCTTTAGTTCCAAGAAAAAGTATGTTTATCAATAAAAGTTGAATTAATGAAAAGTAAAAGTATGATTAATTTTTTTAGGAAAGACCCAATACCAATGATGTTAACATCACTGCCTGAAATAGACGATTCGCCATATGCTCAAAGGAAACCGTATGTCACTCTAATTTACATTAATTATTTCCTTACTACAACAAGCATTTGCTTACAGTGAAAATAAAAACAGCTTAGGGGAAGTAAATCAGTCAAATGTATCGCCAAAGGTACGACGTCATAGTTTGGCACCAAATACGCTTACGAGAAATAAACAAGTTGTACCTTTACAGGAGAACAAAACTAATGAGACAGTACTTAATCGTCGATATGAAGAATATGTGCGAGTTCCAAAAAGTGAATATGAAGCATTCAAGACACGATTAAATTGCATTGAGACAAAAATAACGCACGAGTTTAATATAGTCAAACTTAATTCAGTTAAAGCTGAATTGGGCAAGAAAAAATTTAATGGACCACAGCAAGTTGAAAATAAATTTCATGAGACTTTGCATGAAGTTGAAAAGATTGGTGATTCAGAACGAAAAACTGAACAGCTTGCAAAACGTCTAAGTCGTGAATTAAAGATTCGTCCACAGCTTGAAAATCCAGTCATTCGATCACCAAGTGCACGTAAAATTGGAAGTTTACGAAGACGTCAAGAGAAAACCACGAGATTATCTCGTACTCAGTCATGGCATTTAGGTCCATCTGCCTTAAATCCAAAAGTTGAAGAAAGTCCAGAGAAAAATAAGACTTTGACCTCATCATTAAGTTTCTATCCAAAACCAACTTTAAAACGAGCACGTTTAGTCGATTCTGGACTTATTCAAGAAACAAAGACACTGCCAATAATTCCACAGTCAATAGAAAAAGTTAAGCCTGAAAAACCAGCCAGAAAGTCAATAAGCTTAAATGTTAATCAAATTGCATCAGAAGTTTGGATGCCTGCAACGGATTTTTTCAACAATACAAAAAGTATTTCAAGTAATGAGAATGAAAACAAAGTACCGGACATAATGTTTAAGACACCAAATCGACCGAATAGGAAATTTACTGTTGCTAATGAATTTGACATGAACAAGACTCCAATGCTGCCACCGAAAATAACTCCCAACCGGAAGTACACACCAATGAGCGATAAAAAAACACCGTCAACGAATAGAACAATGATGTTAACTCCATCAATGAGCAATGAATCACGCGAAGGACGAGCCTCTATTATTCAAATAAGAAATCAAAATGCTGGCATGGTCGCTCAAAAGGCGAAATTATTTGATGACTTGTCTGCTGACTTGACAAAAAGTGTCGATCGATCAATTAAAATTCCTCGTGTCATAATTAATAAAAAACTTGAGAATATAAAGAATATGAATATGGATATGACACAAAATCAAGTGTCATCGAATTCGACACATAGTCCACGAAGAAGTTCAAGATCGCCTGGTATAAATCGTCGAATGAATTTAAGGATATCAACTCAATCTCCTGTACTTAAAACAATTAAGGAAAATGCTACTGACAACCGTAGCAATAGAGTGAATCTGCTTAAATCGGATGTCCTTAATGAAATTGCATCGCCAAGAAACCGAAAAGTTTTGTCACAAAGCAACACGCCACGACGAAACAGCAAGACACCGAAAAAATCAAGTACAAAAAAGCACCGAACGCCTCGTTCTTCGTCTAAAAAGTCCATGCGACGACATCAAATCTCGTTCGATTAATTAATTAAGTTTTTTTAACATGTCTATTTGATTAACCTTAGACTGTAGCTTGGATATAAATCCAATAACATATATTTAATTAGATTATATTCGATTCCATATAGAACAGATTTTTATCTATCCTTTAAGTAATTTCTCATGATTTTGTTATATAATCAGTTCTGTATATCTGCTGCTTTTAATCTAATCATAGCATTTTATTTTTTTTTGCCTTCTTTTAAATGCCATATCTATGTTGAGAATGTAACAACAATAATGAGCGTTGAATAAAGCTTGATAGACTTATTTTTTTTAATCGAATTTGGCATATTTTATTTTCAATTGTGGTTAAAAAGTAACCGCTATTCAAGGAATTAAGCTGTCAATAACTTTCTGCTCATTTGCGATTTCCTTTACTTTTTCATCTATTTTCGTCAATTCAGACATGTTGGTGCAAGTGACCAAAACTGACCAAAATTTAAATAAATCCTCGGATTAAGAATTTGTCTAGTAGACAGTTATAAGGTTGTGAATAGTTTATGTAAGCAGTTTGTTGAACTTCATTGTTCTCTGTAAAGCTTTTGGAACTAGTTGTAATGGATTTCAATAACTTAAATGGTATATAAGAAGGCTTATAGTCAATTGTATTATTCAGCGTCTCAAAATTGGTCTGCAAAACTTGAAACAAACGTATACGTTATAAAAAAAACAGTTAAGTATCTAGAAATAAAGGATTTGAATTAATGTCTTCTTCAGATTCGTCTAAACTGCGCTTGTAACTGCTGCGTGAAATACTCATTAAAGTAGAATTTTGAACGGGACTTTGATAAAAAGATGAATTGCTACCATGAGATTCTACGTTTTTATAAGTGTTAATAACAATTGGACTGTTGCTGGAACTGCCACTAATGTTTGAAACAAGCTGAATATTAAGGCTTCCGGGCGATTGGATAGAAATTGTGAGATTTGGACCACTAGATTCGATACTTTTCTGCATATTATTGCACTATGGGCCAGAAATTGCATTTTAAAACATATCTTGGTATTATAAATGATATAGAAAGCTAATATAGACATAAAATCGATATTTTTTTGAAAATAGCCTACTATGATCGAAACCAAAAATGCTTTAAATTGCATTTTAAAACATATCTAGGTTTTATAAATGATATAGAATGCTAATATAGACATAAAATCGATATTTTTTTGAAAATAGCCTACTATGATCGAAACCAAAAATGCTTTAAATTGCATTTTAAAACATATCTAGGTATTATAAATGATATAGAATGCTAATATAGACATAAAATCGAGATTTTTTTGAAAATAGCCTACTATGATCGAAACCAAAAATGCTTTAAATTGCATTTTAAAACATATCTAGGTATTATAAATGATATAGAATGCTAATACTTGATATAAAATCGATATTTTTTGAAAATAGCCTACTATGATCGAAACCAAAAATGCTTTAAATTGCATTTTAAAACATATCTAGGTATTATAAATGATATAGAATGCTAATACTTGATATAAAATCGATATTTTTTTGAAAATAGCCTGCTATGATCGAAACCAAAAATGCTTTAAATTGCATTTTAAAACATATCTAGGTATTATAAATGATATAGAATGCTAATATAGACATAAAATCGATATTTTTTTGAAAATAGCCTACTATGATCGAAACCAAAAATGCTTTAAATTGCATTTTAAAACATATCTAGGTATTATAAATGATATAGAATGCTAATATAGACATAAAATCGATATTTTTTTGAAAATAGCCTACTATGATCGAAACCAAAAATGCTTTAAATTGCATTTTAAAACATATCTAGGTATTATAAATGATATAGAATGCTAATACTTGATATAAAATCGATATTTTTTTGAAAATAGCCTGCTATGATCGAAACCAAAAATGCTTTAAATTGCATTTTAAAACATATCTAGGTATTATAAATGATATAGAATGCTAATATAGACATAAAATCGATATTTTTTTGAAAAAAGCCTACTATGATCGAAACCAAAAATGCTTTAAATTGCATTTTAAAACATATCTAGGTATTATAAATGATATAGAATGCTAATATAGACATAAAATCGATATTTTTTTGAAAATAGCCTACTATGATCGAAACCAAAAATGCTTTAAATTGCATTTTAAAACATATCTAGGTATTATAAATGATATAGAATGCTAATATAGACATAAAATCGATATTTTTTTGAAAATAGCCTACTATGATCGAAACCAAAAATGCTTTAAATTGCATTTTAAAACATATCTAGGTATTATAAATGATATAGAATGCTAATATAGACATAAAATCGATATTTTTTTGAAAATAGCCTACTATGATCGAAACCAAAAATGCTTTAAATTGCATTTTAAAACATATCTAGGTATTATAAATGATATAGAATGCTAATATAGACATAAAATCGAGATTTTTTTGAAAATAGCCTACTATGATCGAAACCAAAAATGCTTTAAATTGCATTTTAAAACATATCTAGGTATTATAAATGATATAGAATGCTAATACTTGATATAAAATCGATATTTTTTGAAAATAGCCTACTATGATCGAAACCAAAAATGCTTTAAATTGCATTTTAAAACATATCTAGGTATTATAAATGATATAGAATGCTAATACTTGATATAAAATCGATATTTTTTTGAAAATAGCCTGCTATGATCGAAACCAAAAATGCTTTAAATTGCATTTTAAAACATATCTAGGTATTATAAATGATATAGAATGCTAATATAGACATAAAATCGATATTTTTTTGAAAATAGCCTACTATGATCGAAACCAAAAATGCTTTAAATTGCATTTTAAAACATATCTAGGTATTATAAATGATATAGAATGCTAATATAGACATAAAATCGATATTTTTTTGAAAATAGCCTACTATGATCGAAACCAAAAATGCTTTAAATTGCATTTTAAAACATATCTAGGTATTATAAATGATATAGAATGCTAATACTTGATATAAAATCGATATTTTTTTGAAAATAGCCTGCTATGATCGAAACCAAAAATGCTTTAAATTGCATTTTAAAACATATCTAGGTATTATAAATGATATAGAATGCTAATATAGACATAAAATCGATATTTTTTTGAAAAAAGCCTACTATGATCGAAACCAAAAATGCTTTAAATTGCATTTTAAAACATATCTAGGTATTATAAATGATATAGAATGCTAATATAGACATAAAATCGATATTTTTTTGAAAATAGCCTACTATGATCGAAACCAAAAATGCTTTAAATTGCATTTTAAAACATATCTAGGTATTATAAATGATATAGAATGCTAATATAGACATAAAATCGATATTTTTTTGAAAATAGCCTACTATGATCGAAACCAAAAATGCTTTAAATTGCATTTTAAAACATATCTAGGTATTATAAATGATATAGAATGCTAATACTTGATATAAAATCGATATTTTTTTGAAAATAGCCTGCTATGATCGAAACCAAAAATGCTTTAAATTGCATTTTAAAACATATCTAGGTATTATAAATGATATAGAATGCTAATATAGACATAAAATCGATATTTTTTTGAAAATAGCCTACTATGATCGAAACCAAAAATGCTTTAAATTGCATTTTAAAACATATCTAGGTATTATAAATGATATAGAATGCTAATATAGACATAAAATCGATATTTTTTTGAAAAAAGCCTACTATGATCGAAACCAAAAATGCTTTAAATTGCATTTTAAAACATATCTAGGTATTATAAATGATATAGAATACTAACATAGACATAAAATCGATATTTTTTGAAAATAGCCTACTATGATCGAAACCAAAAATGCTTTAAATTGCATTTTAAAACATATCTAGGTATTATAAATGATATAGAATGCTAATACTTGATATAAAATCGATATTTTTTTGAAAATAGCCTGCTATGATCGAAACCAAAAATGCTTTAAATTGCATTTTAAAACATATCTACAGTAGCGTCCAAAAGTTTAGAAACAGTCTCAATTTTGTTGAATTTTATTAAAAAAAACATACTTAAACATAAGCAAATAAGCTCAAATTTTCACCAACTGTGTAGTTTTTGCTATATTTTAATTCAATAAAAACATTTTGTATTATAATTAAGTATTTCAAAAATTACCGTTAAAATTCAAAATGGCTGTCGTCCAAAAGTTTGGAAACGATTTTATGATAATTTATTTTAAAGCTTTATACTTAATTTAGGTATAATTTATAACTCAAAACATAAAATTTGGACTTTATTCTTTGTTTTAACACAAAAAAGTATGTTCAAATCGGTTCCTTTCATGATTTATTTTCGATTTCAAAATGGCTGACATTTTTATATGATATTAATCAAAATTAACACTTTAAGCAAACTTTTTTCTAAAGTTTAAATGCTTATTGCATAGTTTTTTACAATATCTTTCAGAAAATATATAGTTTATTATGTTTTGGTGAGTTTTGAAGTCGAATTTAAAAAAAAATACTTTTTTGGAGAGAAAAATTTGCTGCTTAGAAAAGTTCGAGATAATTTAATTAATTAAATACCAACAAACTATTCCACATTTTGGTACCAATTTATTGCATTTCAATTCTCCTTTACGTTTTTGTATGATTTCGTTAACATATTTCAAGGATAAAACTTTTATTTAACTATTCTTTAACCTACAACAGACAACCTTGAACGACGCAAAATGTTTTTGCAAAAAATTTCTTATTTCCATAATTAATTTAACATGTTTTGTTTAATTCATCAAAAGAATGTTATGTTAATACATTTTAGTCATTTTGCAATAAAATTGATAGTAAATTTCAACAATTTTTTGCAAAAACATTTTGCGTCGTTCAAGGTTGTCTGTTGTAGGTTAAAGAATAGTTAAATAAACGTTTTATCCTTGAAATATGTTAACGAAATCATACAAAAACGTAAAGGAGAATTGAAATGCAATAAATTGGTACCAAAATGTGGAATAGTTTGTTGGTATTTAATTAATTAAATTATCTCGAACTTTTCTAAGCAGCAAATTTTTCTCTCCAAAAAAGTATTTTTTTTTAAATTCGACTTCAAAACTCACCAAAACATAATAAACTATATATTTTCTGAAAGATATTGTAAAAAACTATGCAATAAGCATTTAAACTTTAGAAAAAAGTTTGCTTAAAGTGTTAATTTTGATTAATATCATATAAAAATGTCAGCCATTTTGAAATCGAAAATAAATCATGAAAGGAACCGATTTGAACATACTTTTTTGTTTTAAAACCAAGAATAAAGTCCAAATTTTATGTTTTGAGTTATAAATTATACCTAAATTAAGTATAAAGCAGGGCTCGTGAGGAGTAAAAAACATTTTGATTTTCTGAAATCTGTTATTTGTGTGATTGAAAAAAATCATGATTTTTCAAATCCTACGTAAATCTTCACATAGGATTTCATTACGTAGACAAAATCTCAACGTAATGATTTTCATTACGAATTCAAAATCTTTCCGTTAGGATTTAACCTACGTGAATTTGTAATTGTTTACATTTTTTGGAAACTGATTGTTTTTATTGAAACTTGAAACTTTCATTTCAAATGATCCAAAAACAGCTGAGCAAGCCCATTTAAATTCCAATATTACAGAATTCGACATGTATTTGGATGAAGATCAACTTCCAACTGGATCTGAAAGAAGTAACGAAGCAGCTGTGTTAGAAAAAATTATGAAATGCTGCATACAGCCTAGAGTTTCGGCATCTGTTGATGATTTTGACATATTTAAACAATCCGTATTAAAATATATTTATCTTTGCTATTCCGAGCTCATAAGTCAATCTTTGTAGTATATCAATATATTTGATGTCCTTAAGGCATTAATTTTGTCAAGTTTCAATAAAAACAATCAGTTTCCAAAAAATGTAAACAATTACAAATTCACGTAGGTTAAATCCTAACGGAAAGATTTTGAATTCGTAATGAAAATCATTACGTTGAGATTTTGTCTACGTAAGGAAATCCTATGTGAAGATTTACGTAGGATTTGAAAAATCATGATTTTTTTCAATCACACAAATAACAGATTTCAGAAAATCAAAATGTTTTTTACTCCTCACGAGCCCTGGTATAAAGCTTTAAAATAAATTATCATAAAATCGTTTCCAAACTTTTGGACGACAGCCATTTTGAATTTTAACGGTAATTTTTGAAATACTTAATTATAATACAAAATGTTTTTATTGAATTAAAATATAGCAAAAACTACACAGTTGGTGAAAATTTGAGCTTATTTGCTTATGTTTAAGTATGTTTTTTTGATAAAATTCAACAAAATTGAGACTGTTTCTAAACTTTTGGACGCTACTGTAGGTATTATAAATGATATAGAATGCTAATATAGACATAAAATCGATATTTTTTTGAAAAAAGCCTACTATGATCGAAACCAAAAATGCTTTAAATTGCATTTTAAAACATATCTAGGTATTATAAATGATATAGATTGCTAATATAGACATAAAATCGATATTTTTTTGAAAATAGCCTACTATGATCGAAACCAAAAATGCTTTAAATTGCATTTTAAAACATATCTAGGTATTATAAATGATATAGAATACTAACATAGACATAAAATCGATATTTTTTGAAAATAGCCTACTATGATCGAAACCAAAAATGCTTTAAATTGCATTTTAAAACATATCTAGGCATTATAAATGATATAGAATGCTAATATAGACATAAAATCGATATTTTTTTGAAAATAGCCTACTATGATCGAAACCAAAAATCCTTTAAATTGCATTTTAAAACATATCTAGGTATTATAAATGATATAGAATGCTAATATAGACATAAAATCGATATTTTTTTGAAAATAGCCTACTATGATCGAAACCAAAAATGCTTTAAATTGCATTTTAAAACATATCTAGGTATTATAAATGATATAGAATGCTAATATAGACATAAAATCGATATTTTTTGAAAATAGCCTACTATGATCGAAACCAAAAATGCTTTAAATTGCATTTTAAAACATATCTAGGTATTATAAATGATATAGAATACTAACATAGACATAAAATCGATATTTTTTGAAAATAGCCTACTATGATCGAAACCAAAAATGCTTTAAATTGCATTTTAAAACATATCTAGGTATTATAAATGATATAGAATGCTAATATAGACATAAAATCGATATTTTTTTTGAAAATAGCCTACTATGATCGAAACCAAAAATGCTTTAAATTGCATTTTAAAACATATCTAGGTATTATAAATGATATAGAATGCTAATATAGACATAAAATCGATATTTTTTTGAAAATAGCCTACTATGATCGAAACCAAAAATGCTTTAAATTGCATTTTAAAACATATCTAGGTATTATAAATGATATAGAATGCTAATATAGACATAAAATCGATATTTTTTTGAAAATAGCCTACTATGATCGAAACCAAAAATGCTTTAAATTGCATTTTAAAACATATCTAGGTATTATAAATGATATAGAATGCTAATACTTGATATAAAATCGATATTTTTTTGAAAATAGCCTGCTATGATCGAAACCAAAAATGCTTTAAATTGCATTTTAAAACATATCTAGGTATTATAAATGATATAGAATGCTAATATAGACATAAAATCGATATTTTTTTGAAAATAGCCTACTATGATCGAAACCAAAAATGCTTTAAATTGCATTTTAAAACATATCTAGGTATTAAAAATGATATAGAATGTTAATATAGACATAAAATCGATATTTTTTTGAAAATAGCCTACTATGATCGAAACCAAAAATGCTTTAAATTGCATTTTAAAACATATCTAGGTATTAAAAATGATATAGAATGCTAATATAGACATAAAATCGATATTTTTTTGAAAATAGCCTACTATGATCGAAACCAAAAATGCTTTAAATTGCATTTTAAAACATATCTAGGTATTAAAAATGATATAGAATGCTAATATAGACATAAAATCGATATTTTTTTGAAAATAGCCTACTATGATCGAAACCAAAAATGCTTTAAATTGCATTTTAAAACATATCTAGGTATTATAAATGATATAAAATTCTAATATAGACATAAAATCGATATTTTTTTGAAAATAGCCAACTATGATCGAAACCAAAAATGCTTTAAATTGCATTTTAAAACATATCTTGGTATTATAAATGATATAGAATGCTAATATAGACATAAAATCGATATTTTTTTGAAAATAGCCTACTATGATCGAAACCAAAAATGCTTTAAATTCCATTTTAAAACATATGTAGGTATTATAAATGATATAGAATGCTAATATAGACATAAAATCGATATTTTTTTTAAAATAGCCTACTATGATCGAAACCAAAAATGCTTTAAATTGCATTTTAAAACATATCTAGGTATTATAAATGATATAGAATGCTAATATATGGGTGGGGGGGGGGGGGGGGGTCAGCAAGAAAAGAACAATAGAAATTCCAGGAAATTCATTGTTCTTTTTTGAAGAATGACCGTTAATTTCGGACGTTAACCCCAAAGCTTTTGTCAAATAACTTTTTACAAACTTACGAATATATAATTGCTTGTATTCTTGATGGAAAGCAATGAAGGACTTAATTTTATTAATTTCTGACAAATAAAAGTAGTAATTTCCTGCTCTTTTCTCCATTATTTTAATTAAACAATTTTTCTATGAAATTTCAATTCATGCGAGCTTTTAAATACAGATTTGAACAAACTGAACTAAAATGAACTTTCGTGTTAGGTAATTAAAATCAAAAGGTAAGAAATTATAGAATTCCCCTAGACCTATAAATTGGTACCACTGTTGTTGTAGTAAATGACGTTTAATTTTTCGGAATTCTGCTTAAAAATTCAAAATACTTTATCAATTTACAGGAAAGTTTCTATAAGTGTCATGCCATAAGATGGCATCTCATGCCATCAAAAATTCACGGAAACATAATTAAATTAACAAAAATATTATAAAGTTTTCTCCAAATTTGAAATCTTTCATTATATAATTTAAACAAATTGTTTAAATTTAAACAAACATTCAAGTCTTAAAAGCGATAGATAGGCAGCATTTAAAAATAAAATAAAATCCTTTATTCAGAATTAAAAATAGTTCATTATATTAAATTCATTATTCAGTTATTTTCCTTAATATTCATATTTCTTCAAGTTAACTTAATTCCAGCAGATAACTTGCGACTTACTTCTTATACTTTTTTAGGATCTTGTAAATTTCTGGTGATTCCTTAACATACAATTTCTTTTCGCGGATCAACTTGATCTTTTTAACTTTCTTTGGCTCAGTCTTGGTCTTTTTTGGAATGCGATTGTCTATTTTCTTGTTATCAACTTCATCGATCTTGCGTTTAGTGGCTTCAACCTTTTTAGATATTAATTTAAGTTTTTTGTCGAGGTCATCCAAGAACATTTTACTAACCTTTTGATCTGCAAGCTTCTTAATTGGATTAAACGCCTTTTCGAATTTTGCTAAATTTTCTTGAGTCAATTTGAGGATATTCCAATCGTCACTTCCAGATTTTGATGCTTCTGTGCTGTCAATGCTTTGATTTGGTTTATTTTTTGGATGTTTAAATTCACTCAATTCTCCGTCAACATAATAATAATGTTTAGTGCCAGAATCACTGTCTTCATTAGAGTTTGATGACTTTCCATCATAATTTTCAAAATTACCCAGACCTTCTAATGTTGCCTGAATACTTTCAATCTCATCGGAATTAACATTTGGAGTAGGAGCATGTCCATAAAATAAATCATCATATAATGTAGATTTTTCAGAAAATGATGATTTTTGAGGCATACGAGGCACATTCCAATTTGAACATAATGGAGTTACACGAGGCAATGGTGGTGAAATACAAGGTGTAGCTGAAATAATACTTTTATGATTCGTATAAAGCGGTGTGACTGTCGGTAAAGGAGGTGAAATGCAAGGAGTTGCATGACACACGTTTTGAGTACTTCCATAATTTTTCCAAGGATCATAATTGTTGTCTTGCATCGATTGACATGAATGAGTTGATGTGCTAGATGGTTGATTTCTAGACCAAACATTTTCACAATAATCTTTTTCGTCGCCAGAATCAGATACACTTTTTTGTGAAGGTTCTGAGAGGTTGTCAGGATCATCATTTCCTAATCGTTGTCGATTTAAATAGATTGAATCTTGAATATGACGACTAAAGACTTCTTGTGCTGAAAAGTTCCTTTCAAGCTGCGGTGAATTTTCATATTGACTAGGAGTTTCACTTATTTGTCGTTTATATGACGAGTTTTTTAAATCGTCAAGTAATCCTGAACTTAATCGATCCTTTACTCTGTTAAATAGATCAATAGCCTTTTGTAATGCTGTCCTACGGTCAATTTTATAAACTTTTGACTTAATGATTGCTTTTGCTTTTCCAATAAGTTCCGACAGTTTTTCAATGTGATATAATGGACTTTTAATGTCTGTATGCATTAAGTAAGCATAAATTCTCTTCTCAGCAATAATTTCATCAAAATCACTAATTAAGTTCTTCTGAATTATTTTGATTGTCTCGTACGGATCATTTTTTGACTTTTTCAATTGTTTTGCATCCAGTTTAGCTTGATACTTTTGTGTCATCATAGCTGTACGTTCTTCCTGCTCAAAATGAGGATTTAAATTGACTTTTCCATTGATTCTTACGTTTAGCACTATTAAAAAAATAATTACAATAGAAAATCATAAATCTCGTATTTACAACGATCTATCAAGACTTACTTTTGGAATGTGCATAGTTATAAAACCAGATACCCGAATATAAATGTGCTAAAATTAATTTTTTATGGATCCACGCCTTTTGTTTATTATTTTTTTCTGATGAAATTTTTGAATTCATATTATCCGTTACAAATTTGAAAAAGATGAGGTTTCGAATTTTAGAAATTCGTTATTTTGATAGAAACTCAAGCAGATATTTTCAGGCACAACCTTAGTTTTTGGACTATCCTGCTTATTCACGTAATGTGTATAATAAAAAGAGTTTTTTACTAGGGTTTCATCAATTTTATTGCTTTAACTTAATTAACTATTGGCCTTAACTGCTCAACACATTTAATATAAATAAATCTACAAAAAAACTTGATTAAATTGGCATTCGGAGTCTTCTTCTTCTTCATTTCTTGTCTTTAGCTTTGCTGATTGAGTACAATTTTACAGCTTTAGCTCCTTCACTCATCGCATGATTAGCCAGTTCGCCTGTAAATAGACAAAGATTCAGTAAAGAAATATTTTAAACATGGCGACACAAATAAAAATCACCTGGCAGCAATAATCGCACGCTAGTTTGAATTTCACGACTTGACATTGTAAGATTCTTGCCAAGTTTTGTTAAGCTCGAAGATTCATTGGCAATGCGTTCAAACATGTCACAAACAAAGTTGTTCATTATGTTCATTGCTTTACTTGAAATAGTCCTCTCTGGATGGACTTGATTGAGCACTTGATGTATGTATCTGGAAAATACTATACTATTTTTGTTTTTTCCATCATTCTTGCTCTTTTTCTTGCTTTCTTCTAAAACTTTTTGAACTTTCTTCTTTCTGCCTGCAACTTTTTTATCGGTCTTGATAACTACAGTCTTTGGAGGTTCCATTGGTTCTTCCTCGGATTCAGTTTCCATTTCCTCTGGGTCTTGTTCAATATCCTCAGTTTCGCCAATCGACATGTCAACATTAGATTCGATTATACCACTCTCATTTTCTTGTTCCTCCTCACTTGTTTCTTCTTGGGGTTCTGGTTCCTGGATCTTTTGTTGCTTTGGTTCCTTTTTTGGTTTTCCACGTCCGCCTGCCATTTTGTTTTTAATTGGTTAAGTACCTTTTTGTTATATTTGATGAGTGATGATAGTTTGACAGCACAACACAAAGTGAGCTCGTTCTCGTCAAGTTTTGGCTTTTATAGCTGCAAAAAACTAGTATTTTGACCCGTTAAACACAGAATGTCTTGAAATAGTAGGTAATTAGGAATAAGGCAAAAAAGGTTTTTGTGTAAACAATTTTTTTATTTATTTTGTATTCTCATCTATTATTAATAGATTTTTTTTTTTATTTATAATTCTAAAAAGGATTCATGAAATTCAAAAAAAGGTTAATAATAGTTTAAGTAATAAAAAATAAAAGGAAACAAGTATGTCTGATGATTCATTCAACATTCATCAATTTTTGAAGGTGGTAAAAAGGAATAGTAAGGAAATTAATAAAAGGTTCAATATAATTTATGTATGTAGATCTTAAATTTTTAAGTGCACTTAGACAATCTATATAATTCATTTCATTACTTCCTCTCATCATTCATTTTTGTATGTATTGTAAATGGAACTAAGCATTTGACTTAATAAAAATTAACTCAAGAAATCCAAAATGAAATAATTAAAAAAAAATCATTGTTCCAAAAAATACATATATAAGAAACAGACAGATAATGACTTATGTACACAAAAGGATGCCTCTCATTCATTAATGTTTCCTTGGCATTCTCCTGCTAGGAATCACACCATACTGCTTAATTGGCGACTTTTCAAACTTTTCATTCTTTATGCCACAACTGATTGGTGTCTTAATCGTGCATTGAATCATCGAGTGTCGATTCTTATTATCGACATATTCTGATATGTTGTAGGAACGTCCTGAATAGTTTTGATCTTGATGATGTATCACGACTGATGGCGTAAAAATTGATTCTGTTTTAATAAAAGGTCGTCTTGTAAATTGTGGCGTCTGAATAGCATATGAAGGATAGGTAGGAATTGTGTACTCATTGATATTTGGTCGTGGATTCTTTTCAGCTTTAATATTAATAATTTTATTTTCCTGAATCTTTCGTCGCTTCTGTGGTGATCGCTTTTGTTCAGTCATGCCTTCATTCTTACGCTTACGACCTCGTTTAGTCGGTAAAACAGCTTCTTCCTTAATAACAGCAATCATTGGCTTGACATTTTCAGCAGTTTTCTTTCGTGCACGTTTTTGTTGTGGATAACTCTCAACATTAATAATGACTTGATCATATCTAATGACTTTATCGTCTGCACATTTTCGTCGTAATCTTGTTCTTCTATCTGATTCATTATTACTTGTATTGATATCAACTAACGTCTGTGTCTGAATAACACAATTAATATCGTCCTTAGGTTTTCTGCCTCGTTTCTTTGCTGGCTCTGTTTTAGCACTTAATAGTCTTGCATTATTTTTTGTGGTGCTTTGTACGGATTTAACTGATGGACCAGATAGTTTTCTTCGACCACGTTTATTTGGTGGCTTTATCACTTGTAATACTTTAGGATTTTCTTGAAGTGACTTTTCATTACACTTACTAAACAAATTACCAAACAATATTAAGGTTACATCTTCCTTTTGATCCATAAAACCAATATTTGGATATCCATCAACTAAATTGTCATCATATCCTGTAAACTTCTCCTCAATATCACCTGAAATATGTCTCGGAAGTGGCGATTCTTCTAACTTTTGTATTTTTATCTCTTCCTCTTTATTTTCGACCTTATTCCCAGCACTTTTATTATCATCAATTGACGCCGTCGTAACAATAACCTTCTCCATTCCTGTTTCTGTCTCACAATCAGTCTTTTTCTTGGTGATTTTCTTCTTTCTGTGCTTTGGAATAGTTCTCTTAATAGATTTAGATTTTTTGATAGATTCTGATGATTCATTCGTGTCAATTGGCATTTCTTTATTTTCATTGTCAACCTCACTGTTTTCAGGCATAACTTCTTCCTTCATGCTAAGGTTTTCTGGTTCTTCTTGCACTGCAATAAATTCATTGTGATTTTCCTGCATCACTTTTTCTTCTTTTTCTGTTGGCTTATACTCATCAAATACTTGAACGACATTTTCGTCCAATTCCTCGTGATGACTACTTACTGACGATGATCCTTCATTTCGTTCGGACATGACAATTCCACTACTACTGTCATCATTTGATCGTGTCTCTTCACGATTTTCAGGCAATTGAGTGATTTCATCATCATTATTAATTTTAACTGTTACATTATTATAGTCATCGTTATAGTCATCGTCATCAATATCATCATTAATGACTGTATCTTCAGATTCAGCACGATGAAATATTTTTGTTGGATCTTTTTCACTTGGCTTAAATTTCTCTACTGGATTCATCCACGGATGATCTTTTAATTCTTTTAATGTCAATCTATTTGATTCATTGACGACCAATAAACTTGCAATAAGATCTTTTACCTGACGTGAAATATGACTCCAACGTTCATTGCTTATATTGTAGAATGCTCTACGTATATTCTCAGTATATTGCATTCTGTAATTTCGTTCATCTTGGTCCTTATTTGTTGGCTTAAATGGCGTATTTCCACACAACATTGTATATAAAATCACTCCAAGTGCCCACAAATCTCGCGAAGATTTTGTAGGACTTCGAATTAAACTTTCTGGAGCTGCATAATCCAATGTAAAGCACGGTGGAGTCTCATCTGTCGTTTCATGGCATGCAAATCCAAAATCAAGAAGTTTTAAGTCAGATTCAGGATCATCATTAACAAAAACAAAGTTTTCGGGCTTCAAGTCACGATGAACAATCGATTTTGAGTGCATAAATGAGACAACGTCAACAATCTGTTTGAAATAAAGTCGTGCAAGCGTTTCCGATAAATATCCATTATGACGAATTCGATTGAATAATTCACCGCCATCAAGAAGCTCACAGACAATATAAGTAAATTTCTTGTCACTTATTTTCTCAATCAGCTTGACAACATTCTTATGTCCTTGACACATTTCTAATGCCTCAAATTCCTGCGATGAATCGTGATCCAGCTTAACTATCTTTACTGCATATTCCTGACCGTCTTCAATTGAAAAGCATTTAACACAAAGCGAATACGTTCCATCACCCAGCAGCTCCGAATCTTCTTGTATACGATACTTTTTGAAAAATGGAGATTTTGACTGAAAATGAAGAATAAGAATGAATTGAGTAAATTAAAGTAAACAAATTTAATGGAATGAGAAAATGTAATTTACCCTGCGCTGCATGCTGTAAACATCTTCTAAAGTTGGCTGATTCATCTCTGGCTTGCTTGCAATATTTAAATCTAGCATATAAACGCTTTTTCGCAAATGAGGAGCAACAAATGAATAACCTGTTTTCGGGAAGAGAATTTTTGTTGTTAATAAAGTTGCCATATTATTGCTAATTTTTTATTTGTAAACAAAAATGTCTCAATGTCTTGACAATTGCCAATGAGCAAAAGTGAAAATTACCTCTAAAGTAGCGAGTTGCACGAGGCCCGACTGGCGGTCCGTTTTCAGCTGGACCGTCTATGGCTTTTTGATTTGTAAAATCTTCAGAGAATTGACTAACATCATAACGATCCTTTAGTGTTGGAACCATCAGTGCTTCATATTGTTTATTTTTTAGTACATTCCATTTGATTTTCCTGAAAAAGGGATGATTCTTGATCTCTTGAGCACCTTTCTTTGAGCCTAATCGCTTCCTTGGATCTTTCTCCAACAACTTAAGTATTAAATCTTTAGCTTCTGGTCCAATCTAGCAGCAAAAATTTAATTTAATTAATACAAAATATCCAGCAAAACATAAAAAGAGTGAGAGAGAGAGAGAGAGAGCTTACAATTTCAGGAATAGTTGGTGGACTGTTTTGAATACGTTCGGAAATGACTTGTTGATTGCTTTCTTCGCCTTCACGTGAGAATGGAGACTGTCCAGTAAGCAATTCAATTATCAAGACTCCTACACTCCACCAATCAACATTCAAGTCGTGACCACAATTTGGATTGACAATTTCTAAAAACGAAAGAAACAAAGAGGCATTAAGACTCAATCCAATTATTAATAGTCATTAAAAGATACAATTACCTGGAGCCATGTATTCTATTGTTCCGCAATAGCTATAAGCTCGTGCGCCATCCTTAAGCTCCTTCGAAAGACCAAAATCTGTTATAATTATGTGTCCTTCCTTGTCTAACAATATATTCTCCAATTTGATATCTCTATAAATTATGTTGTACTGCAAAACAAGAATATTAAATTTTCATTAACTGACAATTTTAAGCTGATCTAAGCTATTTTTTACACGCTTTTTTTACCTCATGCAATTGTTCTAGTGCCACAATAATTTCAGCAATATAAAATCGGACTTGTGATTCGGCAAAATTTTCCGTCTTGTAGAGATGCGAGAATAGCTCGCCGCCTTGAACGAATTCCATGACTAAATACAACTTTTCCGGTGTTTGGAATGCATAAAATAAAGTTGCAAGGAACGGACAGTCAATCACTTTTTCCAATACCTAAAAAATTCATTTGAAATAAGTTACAATTCTAGATATAATAAAAACTTTAGTTATAGCTTACTTCACGCTCAGTCCTCGTGTGTTCTGTGGTCTTTTTCTTTAGTGTAACTTTGCTTTTTTCTAGAACCTTCATAGCATAAAGTTGTCCATTATCAACGCCACCGATTTTCTCAACTAGAAACACTTTTCCATAAGCGCCAGTTCCGAGTAATTTAAGGATTTTAAAGTCATTCTTGTTGACCTTATCTTCTGGATTTAATTGCACTATAGCGTTATTGATAGAAAATTTTCTGTCAAAAACTACACCAATTACGGGAGGATTTGAATTTAATCTACCTGTTGACACTATCTTAGATGATTGCTCAATGTCTTCATAGAACCTCTGAAAATCATCAGACACGATAACGACATCACTTGAAGTACTTTCTCGTTCCGATTCATTGTTGTTGTTTTGTTCATAAGCTCGTTGTCGATCTGGTGATGATTCTTCATTATTGTTGTTTCTGTATCCATCACGGCTATCTTCTGAATCGATTTCAATAACTTCTTCTGCTTCCTCCTCGTCTTCAGTTTCAGGCTTTGCAGGCGGTCCCCGATGATTTTTATATGATCGATTCACGTCACGCTGTACATCCTCATATATTTCACTATCAGATCCAGATTCATGGAAACCATTTTGTACATTTCTCATTTTATTGTTCTTATCAGTATCTCCAAATTTATTATGATTATGCTTTTTTGAAGATTTATCCATCGCTCGTTTGCTTTACTTCATTATTTTCATTAATAAACTATAGATGTGTAAAATAAAGTTCACTTCTTCTTATTCACCCTAAAATTGGACGAGAAAAATACAAATATACATATATCCATTAGAATTATTGAGTTATTACTAGCTTGTGGATTGTGAATTGAAAACAAAGGCAAGCATTTTACTGATGTTGATAACATTTCATTTGAGAGAAAACAGTGAGCATAAACAGTTACATATTTATGCTTACTTTTTATTCCTCTCTATACACCTTTCGTTTCTAACATTCTTCTCTACTTTCGTGAGACTTATTAGACTCTCTTTAACATTGCTTGGATATCTCTAATGATCAACGAAACATTGAAAATAATATATAAAGATGGAAAACAGAAATGAGTCAAGTAGGAAAGAAAACTCATGTTTACAACATACGTACGTGCCAATAAGAAATAGAGATAAATAGTGTAATCTCTCAATACAATTTTCGTCACAGTAAATTCTTTAAACTATCTATTTGGTGCTGTGTAGCATAATTTTAAGCATAAAAAAACTATGCAAATTCGTTTTTGGTGATTTTTTTTTTTTTTTGCTAATTGGTCTGCTTTCACTTTCAAATGTATGAGCTGGAATATTTTTATACTGTGACTGCCTACCGCTTCTATTTTTTTTTTTGGAAATAAATTCCTTTAAACAACCTTTAGACTGAGGAAATTCTGTCATAGATCAGTTTTTAACAAAATCAATACGACATCCAACGATTTAAAATATCATAGAAAATAAATAAATACTGACCTTATAGAATAGAAGGAAGCAAGCAAGCAACAAAGTTTTTCTGATGATTTTCGTGAATTGAATTTTACTCCTTTTAACCTAGTTAACAATTTCTTCTTCACACAATGGGATTTACAATAATCACTTTTGCGTATTATAAGTTAAGTCTTTAATACGCTCTTTTATACACTATAATTAACCAAATGTCCTCTATAAACTCGCGTATTTTGAGGTTTTAATTTTTTACAATTCTTTTTTCTCAAACAATTGTCTTTTTTTGCATAAAATTCCTATTTCATTGGACAGTTTTGCGTAAATTGAGCAAAAACAATAACAATTAGACCTCTTCTATTTGCTTCCCAATAAACTTTAATTAAATATCTCTTTTAACAACGATTTAATCGTGTTTGTTATAATAAACTGAGAATTAAGTTATTTTTCTAAGCAAACTATTTTTTGTCAGGTTTTCGTAGTTTCACATCCTTTTTATTATTTTTGTTGTTATTGTTTTGATCCAGAGCTGGTCATTGGCATTTCTTGTCAATAATGTTCAATAAGAATTTTATTTAAAAAGTCAACTGACATTAAAAACTCAAATGATGCAGATTTTTGATGATTTTTCAAAATTATTTAAATTGAAAACTTACTGTAACTTACTTCCAGTAGTACCAAGTTATATAAAGGTGCATACTCTGGTTCGTAGTTTTATATTTTGAACCCTTTGAAAATGTCAGTTGGAGAAATTTTTTAAATTTTTATAAAGTGAAAAATTATTGAAAAAAGTGGAAAATAATTGTGTTCTATCTGTTTTAATTATATTTAATGCTTGATAATGGATAGTTCACGTGACGAATCATCCTCACAGTTATCAGAAAAGGACATTTCACATAATCACAATGAAAGTAAATCAAATGTGTCTATATTTAATAAAATTAATCAATTTACGGCTGCTAGAAACGATTCTACTGTAAGTAACACTTCATTAGTCCACTTTTTGATAGTCTAGTACACTTAATAAGCTATAGAACTCTTAAAATTTGCTAATATCCTAAACACACACGTTTATTTTCTGATCTTCAAATTGTACTGGTTGTTTTGAATATGTGATATGCTGGATGTTATTTTTTGTGACTGATTAGCATATTGTTATGTCTAGATAATCTCCCATGTGTCATATATGCATAAATTTGTTCGAAAGTATTATCTTTGATTTTGAAAATGAATGTTTTTAAAGATTCATGAAGGAACTGATAGAGTTAATGATGCAGAACAAGCTATCTAGAACCCATGATTAGAGAAATATTATCTCAATAATCCAAAGGTCATAAAACACGTCAATAATTGGACCCCATCCAGTTCAAATAGTTCAAATAGTTGCTCCTCAAAAATACACATTACATTGTCTAGTCATTTCAATCATCAAAGTAGTAATTATCTCCATAATACCAATTTAGTGTCAAATAGCAGCGACATTATCGTTCACAAAAACGCCTTCAATTCTTGACTTTTGCATCATCAAGCCTATCTCACGCGGAGCATTTGGAAAAGTCTTCTTGGGCTACAAAAATACCAAACCGGATCAGTTGTTTGCAATAAAAGTATGTAATGAGTATGTTTGTGTACTTTGTCACGTAATATCAAATAAACATTTAATTTCAGGTAATGAAAAAGTCTGAGATGATACATAAAAATTTAGTAGCACAAGTAATAGCTGAACGGAATGTTCTAGCACTGTCTCAATCGCCATTCTGTGTTAAGTTGTTTTATTCCTTGCAAACAATTTCATCAGTTTATTTAGTCATGGTAAATTCTTTCATATTCCCTTCTTATTATAACATGTTCAAACACGTTCGTTTTTAACTGAATTCACAGGAATACATGGTTGGTGGCGATATAAAATCATTGTTGGCAGTTTATGGATTTTTCGATGAGTCATCTGCAAGATTCTATTGTGCAGAAGTGCTATTGGCACTTCAATATCTTCATCAACATGGAATAATTCATCGTGACATAAAACCGTAAGATATTTTTTGTCAACTTATCAATTTCTCTTAAATTTCATAACGGTTCATTTTATTTCATAGGGATAATATGTTGATTAGTGGCGATGGACATGTTAAACTTACCGATTTTGGATTGAGTAAAATTGATGTCCGACGGGACTTGGAAATCTCGGATTTGATAAATACATCGCCAAACAATTTGCAAACACGAACACCTGGACAGCTTCTTTCATTGACGTCTCACCTGTCATTTGGATCATCTGAAAAAAGATATATAGCTTCAAGAATTGATATGAAAAATGACGAATTTGATAATTCGCAATCAGATCCATCAAATGACAGTAAAATATCAGGTGTATCGCCATTTTTCTCAGCAGAAGATATCAACATTTCCATATCATTAACGAATAAATTCAGTAAGACAATTGAATCATGTTCAAGCTATAGTACAGCTGAAGGATCAAACGCTAGCTCAAATGTTTACATTACAGCTTCTTCAAATGATATACGAATACAGCTTGATTCCGACAGCGATAAGGAAAATTCAAAGAACTTTAATTTCTCGATTCCACCAATCAAGAGTATCAGCCAGTTGAGATATAATGAAGATTCTGGAATATCAAGTCGCAAAAGTGATTTTAGTCAAAATAATAATGAAATTTCCGTAGATAATTTCTTAAACTCAAATAGTTTAGGATCAGATTTGTCAAAAAGTAATTATAGTGACTCAAGTAAGTTTAATGAACTTCATTCACCAATACGTGCTGGTTTGCGACCATTTAAACGACCTAGTATGAAACGAAAACGTACACTTACTGGACGAACTGATTATTCATCAGATACAGAACCTATCAATCCGCATACAGGTCTTACGCAGGAAATTGATTGTATGGATATTGGGAGTAGCACACCAAAAAAACACAAATCAAAGAATGAATCTATGAATAATCAAATAAATAAGGTGAAATCATCGCCAGACGAAGAAATTCGTATCAGTGCTATTAGTTCCAATGTGATTGTATCAACTCCGGTTTCTAGTCAAAAAGTCATGCGTACCAAGAAGAAGAATATGCTTCGTTTTGCTTTACCTCACTCTTCAATTGAACAACAGCGAAAAACTGAAATATTAGAGTATGTAAAGATGTCTGAAGATCCTGCAATGTCACCAATTAATGCAAATACAACACGACCATCAATTCAAAATGAAATCACTCCAAAAATGCCAAAAACTCCGTTTCGTACTCCAAAAAGTGTTCGTCGTGGGAACATTGCGCAATCTGATGAACGAATACTTGGAACTCCTGACTATTTGGCACCAGAATTATTATTGATGTGAGTATTATGGGCTACTAAAGGATAGTAGAAAAGATTTAAAAATCTTTATTGTACTTTTTTTATAGGAAAGGACATGGTTGTGAAGTCGATTGGTGGGCTTTAGGAGTTTGTCTCTATGAGTTCATGACAGGAATTCCGCCATTTAATGATGAAACGCCGATTAAAGTGTTTGAGAATATTTTACAGCATAGTAAGTGTGATTGAATGTTTTAATCCCAAGATTTGCTGCTAATCTGATGTTTAATCCGAGTATTTAAATTTAATTTAATTAATTATACCCAATTGCAGACCTCGAATTTCCAATTGATGATGAAGCACTGTCAGATGAAGCCATGGAAGCCGTTAATGCATTACTGACTGCAAATCCAACAGAACGTCCAGGTGCTGATGAATGTAAAAGACTGAAATTCTTCGAGTCAATCAACTTTGATGACATAAGGAACATGGAACCTCCATTTGTGCCATCATTAGACGATCCTCATGACACTGGATATTTTCGTGCTCGTAATGAGCTACAAGATCTTCAATTATCAAATTTTGAACTAAGTTAAGCTATGATTTTTTTATTTTACCTTCCTCTCAAACTTTATTTTGATATGTTCAGCATGTATTTAATATTATGAAAAGTTAATAAAGTTAGATTCCTTGTTTGTTGCAAAAATAAATAAATAAAAACTGTTGAGCTTTCTCATGACTTTTTATTAGTATTGACTTGAAAAAGGAGAAATGGCAAATAACGAAAACATTTTCGTCTTTCCACAATAAAATAGCACGTTACGTTATATTTGATTAATGTATTCCAACGAATTAATACAGAATAATAATTCATTATCATTACTGATTTGCTGCACTATGGGGAACATTTCTTGCCTTATTTACAACTTAATTAAACAACTCTATTATTACGTTAAGATTATTATGATAGGGAAATAATTAATTGCGTGCAATGTGCAAAAAAGTACGTCCAAAAGCATTTAAATTTGAATAGTTTTAAGGCAATTTTTCATTATTTGTGTGGGATGTACATACATTAAAACAAAAAAAAAACTTTAATTCTTATGGGGCTGTTCACTTATTACGTAACGCGAAAAAATGACTTTTTAGACCCCCCCCCCCCCCCTCGTAACAAAATTTGTATGAAAAAAAAATTTCCTTGTTTGAACCGTAACAAAATCTTAGACCCCCCTCCCCCCCTAAAAGCGTTACGTAATAAGTGAATGGCCCCTATGGATATAATTATTTTTCCTTTAAACCTTAGGTCTATATTACACAATACGTATAAGAATGTATATTTTTAATATAAGTGAGTTGATATTATAAGTAAATTAAAAACACGACAGAAAACTTACGGAATAAACCTTTTTGATAAGGAAAAGAATTTATGTAAAAATGTCATCCAGAATGGATGTATTAAGCGCATTCCTGCATTATGGCTTCGATCAATTTTTAAAATGATGACTTTTTGATTTTTAACGTACTCTTTAAATTCAAAATATTTGAACTGAAATTAAATAAACTAATGGATGACTGAAAGACGTTTTCAAATTTAAATTTTCCGTTAAATAATAAGCTATTCTAGTGTGATTAAACAGTCAAAAATACATACAGTTATATATTAAGTGATTAAATCCACCAAAAAGTGAACATATTGTCGCATTCATATTGCAAAAAATACGGCTAAGAGTTGTAAAGTTATAGCATGAGAAAAATTATGCGATTTCATGGTGAATGGAAAATTGATTTTCCCACTTCTGCTCGTCTAGCTAACTGGTCAGCTTTAATATTGGAGAACCTTTTGTGTGATGGCAAAGTAGAAAATTACAGCAACGATATATCCAAAAATGCTGGCAATGAAATTTTTAACAGCCGCTGTTAAGAATATAAAAATAAATATTTTTAATTACTCGAGGATATTCAGCATTAAATTTACCGTTGCAGTGATTCTCGATTAAATTCTCCATCCATCCGTTCTCCTCGTCGCATAAACATAACTTTTCTCTATTCGTGTCTTTCGAGAATGAACCAAGAATTGTTGTCTTTGTGCTGTTATTCTCACGACATAACATGTTGTCCTCACATTCATCAGTTTTTTTACATTGATGCCTTAATCCTTTTAATGTCGCTGTACATAAACCATTAACTGGAGCTAAGAAATCCCCACATAAACATCTTGGCTTAAAATCATAGTCTTTTACACATGACGAATCAGCGATTCCAACGCAATCAGCATTGGTGTAACATTCCTTGCCTTTTGCTATTTTCATATAGAAAGAAAAAAAAACAGAGGAAGAAATTAATGTCCATATTTATGGATGGAATTAGAGAGCATTAGAAGGAATGAAAATTGTTGATTCCAGTTTTGAATTTCATATTATTACACCATTTGTAGTTAATCAATAAAACAGAAAGGAAATTATTATATACTAAGTCACTCATGAGTTATAAAGCTCAATTTTTAAAAGCACAGAATTGATATTGAAGATTTGAAAATATAACGATTAGAAAATATTTGAAAGATTACAGCCATAAAATAATCAAATTTTCTTAACCAAAATTTAAATGTGTAAAAACCGTTAATTTTTTAACAAAAAGAGCCTTATCTGGAACATGTCTAGAAGAAAGAAAATGAAAAATATCCAAGAATTTTCAGAACAAACTACTTAATTTATGCAAATGCTAATTTCGTGTTCATAGAATTCTTTTACGATCCATGCTCCACTAAATCATCAAGAAATGCAAATGTTTCTTATAGTTTTCTTTCTCTATTGCCTTTACACGACCAATTTGAATAGTGAATTTTGATTAAGCATTGTCGTAGAAAAGTCATACTCTACAATTTAATACATGATAAAGAATGAAACAAGGTGCCGAAAAATTGTCGTTTAATTATGCATCCGGATAATTAAATGATACTCGATTCATTGCTTATTTATAAAGTTTAATGAATTCGTTAATTTAACAGTCATAAAAATCATTACACGCCTAAGCTTTCAACCTTTATTTTTAAACATGTTGGAGGTTCCTAAATTTTGAGGTCAACGAATGAAAATGAGAATAAAATCCACAAGCAAGACATGTCGCGATTAATTGAAATGTATAGCTATGATTTTATTATTAATAAAGATTGATGAATGAGCCATGTTTGATCCTTTTTATGGAAATGATTCCTAATGCATAGAAAATTAATGCTCAATTAGGATTTAAAAATAGATATGAAAAATAGGTGTGCTGAGCAGTTAGAATTGATTTAGGTCATTGAAGCTATTGCAGGGCATATGAGTATGATGTGAAGCATAATCCAGAAATTAGAAAACTTGGGATAGTAAGCTCAAATTCCATGATTTATATTAAAGCTACAATAAGTTCTGTTCATTTATTTCATACCAATAAAAGTAATTGCTTTTTTTTTTGGAATCTGTGGTTTTCTAGTAAGTATGCAGTAATATACATTTCCTGATAACACGATTTTTGAATGTTGTAATCCATCGAGTGTGTTACTTCCTACAGTTACAGCTCTTATAAAGCACACCCACTTACATAAAAGTGGACAATTTGCTAGAATGTACTGGAAAGATGCTTAGTTTTTCAAATCAATAAGACCATTAGCTTACTATTTGTGTGTTAAGAGCTTATTATAACCTAGCATGATTTCTGGATCATGTGGATTGAATTACTTATAATGCAGAATACTTTTTAATCTCTTGTAAAAGACGTCAATAACTTTGAAACCCCACTCAGCACTTAATTCTAGTCGTCATAGTTAAATGAGTCATACTCAATGCCTTTTATCATAAATATAGCATATCAATGAGCCTCACGAACAACTCTACTAAAAGATCTAATCATTTTTGTATCCAAAAAATGCCCAAAGCTTTATAAAAATAATGACTATGCTAAAAAGTAAGTCTAAAGCTCATACTTAGTCAGTCATGATTATAGTTGAAGCTATGACGTGGAGAGGTGAAGAAAAAAAAATGTAAAATAAAATTGAAAAAGGAAGAAAGTCGTATTATTACGTCACAATGAATAAAATGTTGTGATTGCACGCGTATATAATCGTTAACGTTAGCGATTTTTGACCTACTGAGTAATTTTCATACAGCAACATGTAAGTGGGGGGTTAAGAATGATCAGAACTAACATTATTGTCAAGATACACGTGGAGGCAATTTAAAGAACAACTCTTCACATGATCTTGAAGAAAATGGATTTTTTTTATTCCTATCATCAACAATGTAAGGTCTACGGCTGATGCCGTAGCAAAGATAATACCGAAAATAAATATAAACCGTCGCTAAGAATGTAAATCAAAATAATAGCAACGAAAATGTGATTTCACTTTAAGCACATAAAGTAGTAAACAACCTAATATTCGTTTTATGATTTCCATCAAAATTCCATTTATTTATGTCGAAAGAAAATGAGAGTCAAATTTCGATTTCGGTTATTGATAAAACTTCTGCCTGCTTTAAAAAGACACTTGTAGAAAAGTTCACGAAATAAATTTTCTAGGACGATGAGTCTATTCATAAAATGATGAATTTATTCAGTTTTGTTCTATTTAGATCGTCGTAAGACAAACAAACTTTATTGTGCATTGTTTGGCCTTGATTAGAGGCACCTGCATGCATTTAATGCTGGATTTTCATTTACAATTAGGTATGTAATGCTTTAAACGCACTGCGTAGCAATTGGTCATTTAAATATATTGCATGCCATTAATATGCAAACTGTCAGAGTATTAAGCTTGATTAAGCTATTGTCTTGATCTTGTAAAAAAAATACAAATTTAAAAATAGAGCACAAAGCATTACAACAGCCAAAACCTTTCAATTTATTACATTTGTATGGCTTTTTGAAAATAAATTTGAAATTTTTAACAACTGATTTTTGTAAGCTTTAAGTTTTAATTCTAATCCTCGATTATCTTTAAAATTATTTTCCAATCCCTGCCAATCTCATTGAAATTTAATTAAACTTTTCAAATAATGATTTTTTTCGCAATACGAAAACCTTCTCGTTATCATTATTTCATTGACATTGACATTTGAGATCATGCTTATCATACACTTAGCACTGCTTAAATAATTGTTTTTGCAACCTTTCAACTTATATTCCAAAAAAATAAAAAGTTTAATCGAGCACAGAACATCAATAAATAAAAAAAACATATTTTTTGATAAATGTTTGTTACTCACGAGCATGTGTGGGAGCTACTGGATTATTAGCTGGTTTATTAATCCCAAATGTTGTCAATGCAGTCGAACTGAGTGAGAACATAATTATAAAGACAGTAAAAAATGTAGTCAGACTAGAACATTTCGTACAGCTCTTTAGTGGCTGTTGCATTTTAAGTTTTTATTAATTTATTTCACTTTTTATCTTCAATAATTTTATTCAATTCCACTTCTTAGATCACTTATAGCTTTCTACTTATGATCCTCAAGAATAACTTTCGATTTGAATCATAAAGGAAATGATTTCAGATTAAGCCTTAATCAACTGAATAACACAACTGAATGAAATGATCGTATAAAGCACAATGATGGAATTTTTTCGCTCTTTCAAGCACAAAGCTTTTGCTTTTAGCGAACCAGAGAAGCTTTTCAAGGCATGCGCATTCGACAGGTGAACAAGAAGATTGATGTGATTATTCAAAGAGCTTTTTAACTTGTCTTCTTGTCTATTCCATCAATCTATTCACTTGTCTTTCCTATGTTCCGGCAATCAACATGCTGTGATTTTATTAAATGCTTGAACTTGACGGAACTGGAAACGAAGTTTTTTAATAATTTATTACTTTTTAAAATCGAAATTGGCAATTGAATATCATGAGATATATTGAGAACTTTCCATGAACATGAAAGAAAACTTGAAGGAACTTACATCAATTGGAAAGAAGAAGGCAAGGAATTATCTACCTTCTTCCATCGGTTTTTAATTTTATAGCTTTCAATCACGCGAAACTTATTTTTTTTTCTTTATAATATGGAGAAATAAATATGTTGGCAGTGACTTTTGTGAAGATTGCTGAATGCTCCTTGAAACTGCTTGAAACTTATCAATCTGATGAAAATTGGATTTTAATATTTTATACATTTACAGGATGCCAAATTAGGAATGAATGTTTATTGTTTAATCGCAGATGACTTATGGACATTGCAATGAGTTCTATGGATGAAGGAGCTTGATTACAATTTCAAAACTATCAATATTGAGTGGACAAAGTACTATTTAAAAGCCTGCCAATGACTTGCCTGTTCATAGCGAGTAAGTATCCATTGACGTGTCTTTGCAACTAGACTTAGGGACGACTAATGACATATTTTGCGCTTTCCATTTAACTGGACATAGGAGTTGCACATATGTCTAGTTATTGTCCAGTTACAAAAAAATCGAAATAAAATAAATAACACGTGTCTTTTTCTCCATTTTTTTTTCTTTTGTAAAATTTTATTATTGTATTAGTGTAATTAATTAATTAAAGTACACTAACACTTATGAAAAATCTCTAGTAAAAATTGAGTCTCGAACACTTGCGCGTGAAACATTTATATTTACTTAAAATTTTCATACAAATTTTGGTAGACCTTATATAAGTGATTTCTGCAAGCGCTTGTGAAGTATATGGTCAAAAAAGCAAGGAAAATTATTTTTGAGTTTCGAGCACTTGATTGATTAGCATGAATGTCCAGTTAAAGTCTAGTTAACGTTTAGTTCTCTATGTCGTTTAAATTTAGGCAAGTTAAAAGACTGTTAAATGATTGTCCAATAATGGACTTTAACTGGCTGTGTCCACCCTGGAATGGACTATTTTAGTTTAATATAAATATATATTTATATTTAATGCCAACTTCAAAACTGTTACATCATGCATGTATGTCTCATGCTACAGTAAAGCAAATCAGATGAAAATGTGGAAAGGCTAAGGATATAAAGATTTTTGCAAAACATTAATCGTTCTACTTCATACACATAAATTTCGCGCATTTTTAATTACCTCCTTATTCCTTTGCGACTTTAAAGAATTTTCTTTTGTGAACAGAAAAGGAAAGGAATCGACATTGACCCACCTACTTAAAGCAGGCTAAGAAAGTACATTGTATGGATGGCAAATTACTTTTTCACTTTCTTTATTCCTCATGAGTTTAATGAATTTTTCAAAACTTCCAACTGCAATTATAACTTGTGTATCGTGGACTTTAAGGTCAGTAATCAAAACATTAGAAATGGTCTTGGATGCAATAAAAGAAAATAAAAATTATTGTACATGCAATCTCTGTTGAAAAATGCGTTCAAGAAATAGCAAAATACTTTAAATTGTATGTCGAAAGTTTAGTTAAAAATTCATATAATCAGTTGTGCTGAATATTTGTAAAGGTCACTAATAACTAGGGTTTGTGGAAAACAGCTGTTTTTGAAAAACAGTCTGTTTTCGGTTTTTTTTATTTTTAAAAACAGCTGTTTTCCTGTTTTTCTTGAATTCAAAATAAATTGAGTTATCCTAAGTGTTTCTCTAAGATAATGAAACTTTTTGGTGGTTATAAGCATGGTGGGTGATTTAAATCAAAATCAAAATCTTTTTGCAATGATTTTAAAAAGGGATTTTGATTTAAATCATTTTACCCAAGTGATTTTTTTCTCGATTTTGATTTAAATCATTTTTGCAAAGGGATTTTTTTTGGGATTTTGATTTAAATCTCTTGTATAAAAGATTTTTTTTGGGATTTTAAAATCGCTCCTAGGGTTTGTGAAAAACAGCTGTTTTTGAAAAACAGTCTGTTTTCGGTTTTTGATTTTTAAAAAGATAATGAAACTTTTTGGTGGTTATAAGCAGGGTGGGTGATTTAAATCAAAATCAAAATCAAAATCTTTTTGCAATGATTTTAAAAAGGGATTTTGATTTAAATCATTTTACCCAAGTGATTTTTTTCTCGATTTTGATTTAAATCATTTTTGCAAAGGGATTTTTTTTGGGATTTTGATTTAAATCTCTTGTATGAAAGATTTTTTTTGGAATTTTAAAATCCCTCCACATAAAATTTTTGTATGCAATTTCTCAAATTATTTTTCAAATCAACAGTTTTCAGTTGTAGTTCCTCATAAGTAAGAATGCAGTTGATCCTTTTTCGGACAGAATCTTGCAACTGGATCTTTTAGATCCAATCATTTTTTGATTGGTTCCGTGCTGTTTGACTTATACGAAATCTAATTCGTGATTTTTAATCTTCTGTGCCTTGCTGCTTACATTTAAATAACTTGACTTCATCAAGCATGCCTGGATCTTACTCTATATGAGGAACAACCTGCTTTCAATGCTTATAAAATCTTAAATGTCTTTTATTACAGTACCATAGTAATCTACGTTAGTTTAATGAATCATAAGCAAGAATACGCACTTGAACTGCCTAGTTCCTTTACATCCACAAAAAATTTTTTTGTTGTTTTTTCATCTAGGAATCATCTCTTGAAGTCAAAAAATTTTTGCGGAACTGACCGGTTCCTTTCGTTCCTGATGAAATTGATTTGAAAAATAATTTGAGAAAGTGCATACAAAAATTTTATATGGAGGAATTTTAAAATCCCAAAAAAAAAATCCCTTTGAAAAATGATTTAAATCAAAATCATTTTTTAAAATCATTTTTCATTGAGATTTAAATCAAAATCAAAAATAAATTCTGTGATTTTGATTTAAATCGCAAAAAATCTCCCCACCCTGGCTATAAGCAGTTAAGCATACATTATAGAGCTAAGCATTATTATTTCTTAATTTTTCGTTAATTAACTCTTTAAAATATAATGGAATACCTATAAAAATTTTAAAAAAAAATATTTATACTTTTAAGAAACATTGCATTGTTGCATTGCAAAAGTTCCAGAAACTATAATATTTTATTTGAAATCTTCAAAAAAATCTTTCTAAACAAAAAAATATCTTGCAAAATTGTTGATTATATTTTTGAACTTTAGTAAATACTACAAAAGGTTCAACAAATTTAAAATTTCGATTGCAAAATTAGTAATGATTAATCATAAATTTGATAATGATTTCAAATTTCAAATTTCAATTTGGAATTCTAGAAAACTATATTAAGTTCTTCAAAAAGTTAAGAAAATTTTTTTTTCTGTAAATTATATGTAAAAATGAAAAACAGGAAACAGATCTGTTTTTGAGACATTTTTTCTGTTAACTGATTTTTGTCGAAAAACAGCTGTTTTTCTGTTTTCTGTTAACAGGTTCCCCAAATCCTAGTAATAAGTTTTGTTTCACGATTTGAATGTGTATCCCTTTAAAATTCTTTTTTTGTCGATGGTTTTTATTCTGTCCAATTATTTATGAAGTTTTTAACGGCTTAAAAATATTCAAATTTGAAGATTTAAAAAATTCAAAAAAAAAAATTGACAGTTAAAAAATTAAAATTCTTTTTAAAGCTTTCATGCGTCCTTATCTTTAAAAAATTAAAAATAAATTGGTCATTAAAAACACGAAAAAGAATTACTAATGGCACAAGATGTTCATGTTTTTCTTTCTTATATCAAAAAGCATTAAAATGAAAAAAAAAAATGTGAGCTTTGTGCAAATAAAATTGAAGGTTTCCATTGAGTGACTGACCAAAAGCAACAATTAGTAATTACAATAGACTTGCCACCAAAACAATAGAAGGGAGAAATTCATCGACGTCAGGCGTAAGTTTTATGAACAAAAACAAAAGCTTTTCTTTATGACTTCCTTGCATGTTATAAGAAACAAAAAACATAGAATTTGTGGAGTCAATTGTAGAGCTACAAAAGCGTTATCAAGGAAGCAGACAGTGAAAATTCCTTTATTTTATTTTTTATCGCACTTTTTTGATTTTTCCTTTTTATTTTTACTTCTTATACTTTAACCTCACTTCAGCTCAGCTCAGTTCAGTACGAAAATGTCAAGGGCTATATTCCTTTAATTTTAGATAGACTAAACCCATTTGATGAATCGTTTCATTTGCCTCAATCAGACCTCTTTTTAGTTCTACATTTTGAATAACAGCTTGTTCCTGTAAAATATCAATCTTAATTCATACAATACGAATTCATTTGACCTTTATGCTTACAACTTACCATAATAGTCTGATTCTTATCAATTTGTTCCTGTAGTTCTTCTATTTCATTCATGAGGATGTTATTGATTTCTCTTTCATGATCAAGCTTGTCATAAAGTTCAGCAATCAATAAATTATGTCGAGTCAGTTCATCAAGTAATTCATACTTTTCATTAGCTACCGTCCTAAAAGATTCACTCAGATTACTCGTATTAATCTTCTCGTCTCTCAATTTATTTTGTAATGACCATACTTCTGCTTTGAGGTAAGAAAGTTCCGACGCTGACACTTCGGATTTTGACATTAATGAAGAAGACGAGGCACTTGAAAAATTAAAGAATCATGCATAATTGTGGAAATGAAAAGGAAATTAAGTTCTTACTCTTTTGGTTTACTTTTGTAACTCTTAATTAGACTGACCATTGTTGATAGCTTTTTGTGCTGAACACACGCGCGAGGGTATAAAAAAAATAATGAAGAATGTTTTAACAAAACAAAATCTTGATTGTTGTGATCATTTTTTAAAGGTTTGAAGTTTTCAATGTCAATTCGTCCTTAGTATTAGCTCTATGTAACTTTGCTTGCTCTTGGACTACTTTTTATCGGAATTATCCATTTAACTTTTGTAATAGCGTAAAAAAGCATCATGCACTTCCTAAGATGCATGTTTACTAGTCATTCTCATTAATGCCGAACAAGAAAATCATAATTATAGTGACTTTAATGCTGTTATGCATTTTTAAGCTCTAGGAAAATGTTCTTAAGACCCATTTAAGTGCAATGAACCAAATAGAACAAGATAGAACTAGATTCTATGCTGCTCGAGGTATAATTACTTGGAACTGAAAATCCATGTACTCAACTCTGAAAAATAACTGTATTTTGGGTATGTACCGTCGATAGCGCTAAAAATTGGCACCTGAATTAAAAGTGACACACCGAGAGAAGTTCTAATTTGTAAAAGACTATGATGTACCGTTTCTTATTGATAAAGTCTCATTGATATGACAAGTATTCAGACATTAATCATAAAATTAAAGGAATAACATCTAAAAACATTCATTAAGTAAAGAATATGATTTTTATCTATCTATTCCATCATTTTGAGGCTCCCATTCCACTCGAACATCAAAGGCAATATGGAAAACATTCAATGAAATTTTTGATATTGAACCATGCTTTTTTATTCCAATTAAATATATCGTCGTAGTAAAAAGAATAAAAATGAAAAGGCATCGGACCAATTTCTATCGTAGATATTTTAGCTACCTCATTTCCGAATGTTATTAAAACCGTAAAACTGAGCTAGCACACAAACTATGACGTCAGAAGTGAAAGAAATGAACGCTTTAAGTTCAATTACGTAAGGAATTTTATTGATGAAATGTTTGTGAGTGACTGACTGGCTGTTGGATATACTGAGCCCTTATTATATTCACACCGTTTTCACGTGTGAATCTATTGGTTTTGTTCAGATTGAATTATCAGTTTTTCGCATTTTCTGAGAAAACGAAGCAAAATTGATTATATAATGTCGTAGAAGAAAAGTTTGTGCCTGAAATTTTACATCATTTGCAAAAAAAAGATTTCAAATTGGTTGTGGCATTGCTGAGAAAATCGCAAAATACGCTTTCTGTAAGCAAACAAGCAAGCAAGCAAGTTAATCAGCAAGAAATCACAATAACGAGACATCGTAAAGACTTCTAGTTTTTTACATTTAATCCGTGCTACTCTATAGAAGAGCTGTATTGTTTTTGGGCAAGGTAGGAACAGCCGTTGCTTCAGAAAAAGCAAAACACTTTCGTTTCTTATGAATTTTTTTAAAACAAAAGTTCACTGTGATTTTTATAAATTTAAACTTTGACTCGTTTGCTTTATACTTTCAAACTTGTGATGAACAAAGCTCAGCTGACTCGCTAGCTTTATACCTTCAAACTTATGCTGAGCAAATCTTGGTCTATCCATAAGACTTTTGATGGTACGGTGTGAAAATATCCGCATTGGGTTTCTCCCCGATACACTAGTTTATTTATGGGAGTTGTTCAAAAATGATGTTTAATTTTTTTTGAGGGATCTGGAAGATAAATTTTAAATAATCAATCTGACAATGATAGTAAGGAGTATATAGCCTTTGATTGACTCACGTTATTTATCAACGATCGTCAAAAAAAGAAAGAAAAGTCAATTGATATGTAACACGCAATCGTTTACTTTTTTTTATAAAAGACATTAAATCTCTTATAAGAGACCACCTTTGGCTTCATTTGTCAACCGTGCAGTGCAATTTCGGGCTATAAAAAGTCGTATTTAAATACATTCCAAAAATTTACCCACACCATTAATTGTTTGCGTGACTTCGCATGCTACTTATTATATATTTTCGCTCCATTTAAGCATCAAAAAAGAAGCTTATGACTGTGAAGAAGAAATGGTCATAGCCACATAAAAAAAATTGCGAACTTAATCACAAAAAAAAAATAATTCACCGATTCCAGTTTGATAAATTAATTGTTTATGTACTTGCGATACATTCTGGCTGTAATCACGTCCGAAAACTGTCGTATCGCATTAGCATAAGGTGGTAACTAATGGCTTCTTACCAACTTTACATAATTTATTATAATTCTTAAATTAGTATGCCAATGAAATATTGTGTTATCATAATTTGGCTGAGAAAATTACTTATTTCCGTCATAGCTTCAAATTATAGACAACCGAAATTCTGTGGAAGCAAATAATGCAGAAAATAGAATTAATGGTTTTTCAGTGAATTATTTTTAAACTTCTTATTTTTTGTTGACGATTCATCAACGTGGTGGATAATTCAGTTTCCGGATGATAATGCGTTATTAATGATACAGGTTTACCGTAAAGTCCTTCTGTAGACTAATACTAGGAAAATAGTTCTGAATAATTTGCTTAGACTTCTTACCATGCTGCCAAATGTCAATCGTAAAGGCTTCATCACATGCTTAACTTGAGAAATTTCTCTCGTATGTTGAGATGTGAGTTTCCATTAATGAGGATTTAAAGCAGTCTTGGTGAGGTGTAAGACTTTAAAATCACTCCTGGTTCAACAAAAAAAAGATTAAATCATAGAAAAAAAAATGTTCCTTAAAAAACATTATTTTGCAATTTAACGGTTTTTTCAAATTAAACGGTATAAATGTTTATAATTTTAAATGTAAGGTTTTAGAGCAAAAAAAGTAAACATTAAGAAGTTTTTAGAAATTTTGTGAAATAAGTAAGATTTTATTAGATAAAGAGATGACACGAAGTTCTGAGGATAATATGAATAATGTAGCTGAAGAGATCAATAAAATGGAAGTTGATTATGGCAAGAACTTTAAGATAATTCCTCCAAATGATCAAATTAAAGGTAAGGCAATGTGCTTTCTATTAAATAAAGTTATTTTTTAATAACAGACAATTATTAACAGAGTTGCAGACTATATTACGCGATAAAAATACATCAAGAAGTGATTTCAAATTCTACGCAGATCGATTAATTAGATTAGTCATTGAAGAATCCTTAAATCAACTACCGTACTCGGACTGTTCAGTCATAACACCGACGGGTAATCGATGTGCTTTATAAAGCTTAAAAATAGTTTAAGACTAATAGTAATATATATAGGTGCTATTTATGATGGATTAAAGTACAGATCAGGCAACTGTGGAGTATCCATCGTACGGTCTGGAGAAGCAATGGAAAAGGGTCTGAGAGAATGCTGCCGATCAATAAGAATTGGAAAAATTCTAGTTGAATCAGATGCAGACACTCATGAAGCTAAAGTGGTTTATGCAAGATTTCCAGAGGACATATCGAAGAGACAAGTCTTATTAATGTATCCTATAATGAGCACTGGCAATACAGTCGTTCAAGCAGTTAATGTATTAAAAGAACATGGTGTTTCTGAACAATGTATTATTTTATCAAACCTCTTCTGTACTCCTGTTGCTACCCAAATGATTATAAATCATTTTCCAGAAATGAAAATCTTGACAAGTGAATTACACGTTATAGCTCCAAATCATTTCGGCCAGAAATACTTTGGAACAGACTAGAAAAACTATATCTCAGATTTATTGTATGTCATTTTAAAATTAAAAAGTTTAAACAAATCGAAATAAAACATATTCGTTAATTTAATTCGGAAGCTTTGATTCATGTACTCTAAGGATCGCGATTTATGAACATAGAAGCAGAAATCACTCTTCAGATTCTACAAATGATGACTTAGAGCACGTGAAATATTGAAAACGTAAGGATAAAATTAGAATATGTAGCACTAATTATTCATAGAATTTAGCGACCTTAAAAATAACCGATGATGGAAATGGAAAGAACTAATACAAGCTTTGTTATTTTATTTTATTTTTATTTATTCTTCGTTGCTCTCCATAACAAGTTTTCCTTCTTCTTTTTTACTTCTACATTATATTATTAATTTATATGTCCTTATTTATTTATTTTATTCATTAAGGTTTGAACAAGCTTAATTTAATTAATTATTTATATATTAAGATGAGTAACAAGAAAATTAAAAAATAAACCGTAAAGTGTCTTAGAATTGCTTTTAGATATAAACTTTAAAGGTGTAAAATAACAATTCTCAATAACGTTAAATAAATTTTTATTGCTTTTTTTCATGTCGTGACCGTATTCAGGAACTGTTTACGGATAATATGCATCCTTTAAAGCAGAACCTGTAATTAGGAATGCTGAAGCAAACAGTAGTAATGTGATTACTTTCAATGGGCTTGTACTGGAAGATTCTAGAATTAATTTTAATTAATTTAAAGTTTTAAAGCCTTTAAAACTCATGAAAATTACTTTTTTTGGTTGGTCTAGGTCGAATTGGTGTATAATCATGTTGATGACAATGGCATCCATTTGCGCACTCTGTTGTAGGTTCTTCATTATTTACTGCTTCATTTCTTACTGCTATGCTTTCGTTCGAGGTACTTACATCTAGGAAGACATTAATTAGTTTATATGGGCCTCGTCACAAAAAAATTGTACGTGAGTCCTTATCCTTAAAAGTGACAAATTTAAGAGTTACTTTTTTGAAAAGAGAATTAAAATCTCCGTCTATTGTTGTACAATTCACTTCATCAAAGTTTACAGTTTATCGAAAAAATCACTTTAACTAAGCGTCACTCACGTACAATTTTTGGGAATTTTGATATATCTTCAAATGTATATTTTTAGGTCCAAAATTCAATTCTGTTATTTTTGAGTTTATAAAAAATTTGAATTGCTGCATTAACATACCCAAATGGACAAAATTAAGTTAAAATTTTTTTAACGGTTTGAACTTTTTTGAATTTTTATATTCACACCGTTTTCACGTGTGAATCTATTGGTTTTGTTCAGATTGAAAAATCAGTTTTTTGAATTTTGTGAGGATATGGAGCAAGATAGCTTAAAATGTTCAGACATGAAAAGTTTGTGCCTGAAATTTTACATCATTTTCAAAAAACAGATTTCAAATTGGTTATGGCATTGCTGAGAAAATCGCAAAATACGCTTTCTGTAAGCAAACAAGCAAGCAAGTTAATCAGCAAGAAATCTCAATAACGAGACATTGTAGAGACTTCTAGTTTTTTACATTTGATCCGTGCTGCTCTATAGAAGAGCTGTATTGTTTTTAGGCAAGGTAGGAACAGCCGTTGCTTCAAAAAAAGCAAAAAACTTTCCTTTCTTACGAATTTTTCAAATTAAAAGTTCACTGTGATTTCTTTTAAATTAAACTTTGGATGAAAAAAAAATTTTTTGAGCAAATAACCAAGTAGGAATTACATTTTCAAATATGAACTTGGGACAGGTCTAGTAAAAATCTAGTATTTTCCTTTTTTTTTCTTCGAGGATAAATCCAAATACAGTTAAACTTTGTATTAACATTCTAATCCTCCGGTCACTCATTTCTGAATTAATAAAAATCATTTTTTTGGACAAAATTTTAAGTCACGTTGTTTTTGAATGTACAACCAAATTTATAAAATTTGGGTCTTACGACATATAGAATACATTTCTTGCTTTAGATATTTAAAACTGTTTTGTATAAATATTAGTAAACTCACAAAAAGTTTCACTGTAATTGGATAAACCCTCGAAGAAAAAAGTGACAAAATTGATTTTGGCTAGGGTCGCCCCTAGTCCAAAATTGAAAATGTATTTCTTTCTTGGTTCTTTGCTCAAAAAATTTTTTGAATGTTTTATTTGTATTTGTTTTAAGCACTAGAATATTTATGCAAAGTTTCAATCCATTTGGATAAACCCTCGAAGAAAAAAGTGAGAAAATTGATTTTGACTAGGGTCGCCCCTAGTCCAAAATTGAAAATGTATTTCTTTCTTGGTTCTTTGCTCAAAAAATTTTTTGAATGTTTTATTTGTATTTGTTTTAAGCACTAGAATATTTATGCAAAGTTTCAATCCATTTGGATAAACCCTCGAAGAAAAAAGTGAGAAAATTGATTTTGACTAGGGTCGCCCCTAGTCCAAAATTGAAAATGTATTTCCTACTTGGTTCTTTGCTCAAAAATATTTTAAGATGTTTTATTTGCTTTTGTTTTAAGCACTAGAATATTTATGCAAAGTTTCAATCCATTTAGATAAACCCTCAAAGATAAAAGTGACAAAATTGATTTTGACTAGGGTCGTCCCTAGTCCAAAATTGAAAATTGATTTTCTTTGGTGTACTTTGGTCAAAAAGTTTTTTGTATGTTTTATTTGAATTGACATATTTCTGACATAAATCACATACCAATATTATTTTTTGTAATCCATAGCTTAAAAAAATCGAAATCTAAAATTTCGACTACCCCATCTGAATTTTGTTCATACTCTTCACTGTGGAAACCAAAAAACAAATTCTTTATCTTAAAACACTTGACAAAATAGCGACATAATTCAGGATTAATTACTTTTTAATAATATTTTAACATTTACGAGAAAATGTGGTTCAAATAAGTGTGAAGTATGGCCGAGATTTGGACCAAAATCAGCTATACTGGTTCATAGTGTTCCCGAGGGTGACAAAATTCAAACTAAGTGTTTTTGTAGCTGACATAATTATAACATAAATTAGGTATAACTTTTGAACTGTGTCGATATGGGTCTCGGCCGTACTTCAAGCCCACCCTTCAAATTTATGCTGAGCAAATCTTGGTCTATCGATAAGATTTTTGATGGTACGGTGTGAATATATCCGCATTAGGTTTCTACCAGTTTCTACCCGATACACTAGTTTCGGTTGTAATTTGTTTGTTTACAAACAAAATCGAAAATGAAATTTGAAAAGTCACGGAAATATCATCCAATAATGATGTAAAAGCTCTTAAAATAGTCAGAACAGCTAATGTATCATCTACTTTTCGTATTCAAATCGTAATATTTGGGATTAATGATTGAATAATTAAGAATTTTGAGAATTTAATTTTTGATGTTTTGTATGATAGTGTTAGTGAAAAATTCAAATTATTTTTTTCCGTTAAGCAAAAATCCTTTAAAAAACATCGAGGCCCATAACACATTATAATATTGACAAGCTTACCTCTTCTATCCATACTAAACGATTTATCACCCAAAAGTGGCCTTGATTGTTCGATTTCTTCAGGAAAATCAGGTTCTAAAGGAAATTAAGAAGATCTTTGGTTCATATTCTACAACATTTATGATCGACTGATCATAAACGTTCGACAACTGATCGATTACCTTTCTCTAGGTCCTTATCATTATCTATATAATCACTTTTGATTTGACTTTTCATAGTTTTCTCATCTAAAATGTCAATTTTGTATTCATCATTTGCAAAGGCACGATTATTGATTGGTTCGTTCTCAGCTTGAATTTTCGATACATCAAAACTGTACTGCTTCTGAAGTTGCTGTAACTTTAACTGTTGTGCATTAAAATTTTCCTTATAATCCAAAGTGCTTCTTTGTGAATTATTATCAAATAATTTGTTATTATTGATGTTGTTAACTTGAAATTTATCAGTGCATTGCTCATTCTCATGCTTAAAATCACATTTTTCAATAACTGGATTAAATCTTAATAAATTGTAGCAGGGACATATGATTGATGATTGTTTATCGTAATAGATTGGATTAAATGGTAAATATTGATTTGCGTGTGAATGAAGTCCCAAGGAAATTCCTAAAAATGGAAGAGATTTGAAAATAGTTTTCAGATAAAATTAGAAGATGTAAATCAGTCGTTGTTACTCTAATTTATTCTCTTTTGACACAACAACAAGGCTGATTGACATTACTATATGCTTTATACATACGTCTAGAAAAACTATTCATTGATTCAGGATAACAAAGGTGATCACTTTTACAATGAGAACATTTGTGTGCTTTTGAGTTAACATGACCATTGCCATAACAAATTTCATCCTCAGCTACATCACTTAAATCATCTTTACAAATCTCATCCTTTGGATAAAATGGATCTTGGCATTGACAAATTGATTTTCGACAATAATTGTGTTTGTGACCCGAACATGATTTATTTTCAGACTCACATGATTCACCAACTGAATAGAATAAGAGATTTTTTTTAGAAAAGCTCAAAGAAAAATAGAGATAAATTACATTGTGTGCTTTCGTCTTTAAAAGACGATTCGATGCTGGAGGTTTTTGTAAATTCACTATTGACTAATTTACTATAATTAATATAATTTCGTATACGTCTATTGGAAAACGAGCTAAATTTTAAATCGGATGGACTTTCTGCAGTGAGACTTTCAAGACTGTGTGTTGTTTGTATTGTTGCATCTTTAACGGATGGAGTTTGAGTACTAACGGATGTGCATATTGAATTTGTCTCGGCACCTATCGAACTAAGCTCGATCGTGTCAATATTGAAAGGTTCGTTCTCTAAAATATGAAGTGACATAAATAAGTAATAGTAAGCACTAGAAGTTAATATACTAACGTATAGACTCTCGGCGACAAACATTTGAAAATCTTTGATAAAATCCATCTGCGCATTGACATTTAACCTCCTTACATTCGAACGATATTTGGCCCACCAAAAAGCAATCCTTTTCCTATTTTGAAAATTGGAAGTTAAACATTCCATGCAAATAAAACAGCTATGACGCATGAAATAACTTACGTCATTAAGATTGATAATTTTTCCACAACTTTCACGACCATTTGCGTTCGGACATTCACAAACTCCATTGCATTGAGCTCCAGTACTAAGAATGTTTGAAATTACATTAGCATTAAGGTTTTCACAAGACTTTCGAGCATATTTACAGCATATGAAATTATTAGTTCGATTCCTTGAAGCATTCACCATGAAAATTTCCAAAAACTCGATAAATTCATTATTATTTTAATGACATGTGTCGATGATTAACTTATTAATCAAATATCGAATTTCCTTAAGCATAAAGCTCTTGATAATGATCACAATATCATTTAATTTTAATGTCCTTAACTAATTTTATGTGTCACAGCACTGAACACTGTCCAAAAATGTCCTCAATTGACTTTACATTTGTCAAATTATCCAATTGCACTTTGGTTACATTTTTCACATGCAAATTTAATGCATCTTTGAAACTTGACTCAATTGCTTAAGTTCCAATAGATTCCTTTCCTTTCGGGCTATTTACACAGATTTAAGGACGTCAGCTAATGTTACAGAGTCTATACATAATTCAAAATCAACTGGTTATCGTGATATCGCAAAAGATACATCAATGCAAATTGATTAATAATAAATAAGACATTATTCACAATAAATCGTCCTTCTTGCTTTGCTTCTACTCCGAATATCGACAATAGACTGAATCGAAAATACATTCGGAAAAAGAAGCAAATGAAGGCAGGACAACAAATTGAATTTTTTATTCCAAGAACAAAATTCCTTCGATAAAGTCAGTCTCCTTCTGAACTTTTTTTTGTCGATGGTCATTATATTATGCATACATTTTTAACGAGGTAATGTTTTGCTTTTATGCAACACAGGGGTTCTACAAGACATGCTTGAAACATTCGTATGTTATGGAAATGTCTTATGAATGAATGTAAGGATGGCCCATAACCTTTAACAGGCAGTATTTACACAATATGTTAAAGTTCTTATATGAATCCTTTATTATTTGAGTCTATTGTTTGAAAATTCATAGCTTGTTTGACAAGATAACACAATTAAACTTTTAAAAGCCCAAGTTCATGTTAACCTTTTTTTTTGTTGACTCATTTATTAGCCATGTGCTTCCTTCTTTGCATACTTTTTATTCGATATTTAGTTTACTGAAGTTGTATTTAAGAGCTTTAGTAAGCACATAATCATTTAAATGCTATTGATCTTGTGGGAATATTTCAACATTTGAGCATTAGCTTAATATGACCATAATATGGTGGTTTTGTATGAAAAGTTGGCGAATAAAATTTCAAAAACTTTATAAACAAACCTTCAGTCCTAAAACAAGAATTATAGCTAATTCAAAGTGCTTTTAGGATATCTATCAGAGAAATGAAATGTCAACTTCATTCATTATAGTAAAAGCCATTAAAAGATATATAGCATGATTAAGGTAAATTGGTTTCAAATCGAAAATACCTAATTTACTTATCCCACACAATTGCTATACAAATATTATTTGGTGGGAGCTGCTTGTTTATGACGTGAATCTCTCTTATTGCTAACTGATTTATATGTTTTTTTTATAGACACAACATTCGAATTTCTTAAAAACATTAACACGTGTTGGAAGTTATTCTATTTTATTGCTCATCCATCACATTACAAAATTCAAGACCAAAAGACGTTACATCGACGACTTTTCAGACCTATTGCCATGAAAAAATATTTGAATATCAGTAAATTCTTCAAAAGATTCGGAATTGAGATAAAATATTAATGCCATGGAGGCTTATAATAGAACTTAACTTCTAAACTAATGCCCACATGCTTTAGCTTTTGGTTCGTACTTTCTGACACACACACATACATGTAGACGATTCGATTTGATGCAACAACTTTAACAGTGTTGGACAGTAATAAGTTACGAAGATAGATAGATAGATTGGGGGTTGCCGTAAAGGAAGGAAGGAAGAATTGAACGAAATGGAAGTAATGTATTATCATTTGTAACATATATAAACATGTGTCTATCTATTTGTCTTTGTTGTCCAGACAGACGAGCACAAATTACATTTGTTTCTTGTTCTTTTTCCACTTTGGTCTTATTTAACATGCACGAACGAATATACGCACGCATGACAAAAAAGGAACAGCGACAACTAAAATTATTATTATTTTTTGTGCCATAGCTGAAAGTTCTACTTGAATTAGTAATTAATATTGATGGGGGAAATTCTTATGTCGGTTTGGTTCTATTCCTTTTGTGTCCTATTCAATCAGTCTCATGAATGTTTCAGCGAATGTATTCAATTATCCAATTGAAGTATTATGTAGTTTATTTGTAACAGATAATGTCGGGATCATCAATATTCATAACAATTGAATACTTGTAATAATCGGATATAAATTATGGATATTCCAATGTCAATGATATTACTTCTTTTCTTCTCCTTTATATTGGATTTATTATCAGTCAAGCAAATATTTGAATGAAATTTATTGATCCACAAGCGATATTATATGGACTCGATTCTTACAAAAATAGCCAGTGAAAAGTAATTAATTATGAAGAATTATAAACTTTGTATCTCATTCACTTATTTTTACTTCACTAATGCACGTTAATAAGCTGTACAGCTTCAATTTTTTAATCGATTTTTTTCTCACTTTCAACTTTTTTTTTCTTTTTAAAATTATTTTATATTTCTAAAATTAAGATATTCAGCATAAATTATCCGTAATTCCATTTAAATTATACTACGCTTCTTCGAAATTAGATCGCGATATATCCAATTGTAGTACATTCAAGTTTGCGTCAAACAAATAACTGATGAGTTTGACTTAGGTAGTGGTCGCATGCTACTTACTATCTATCTATTACAATTACATTTTCCTTTTTCTATTCTATTCTATTCTATTCATTCGGACGGACATACACACGAGAAATAAAAATGTATAGATGGAAATAAATAAATGAATGGGGTAGATATGTAGGTAGGTGGGTAGATGGAAGAAGAAAATGATTTTCAGGAAATGACTATGTGAACATATATGTGTGTATGGTGTAATTTTAGAATTTCAAAGTAGCGTGATGAAGGTAATAAAATAGTCATACAATTATTTTAACATAAACTTTAAGGAGAGCTTTGAGCTTTTAGTAGAGCTTTTGCATAACGGTTTTAATTTTTTCAAATTTTGTGACCAACTTCAGCCTTGTTTTCGACAGAATTTTGGGTTTTAATTCCTGAATCATACTTACTGATGATCCATCGGTAAGTGATCTGTTAATGTGTAATTCATTTGTAAAATAATATTTTTAAAAACTATGAGTCATAGGTCTAGAAATCCTTGAAATTAATTCAATGAAGTTGCTCAATCAGTTGCTCATTCGAAGTATTTCCTCATCCAAACTTTGCGTGATATTCATATTAAAGCTGACTGTCTATTTTATGATTAGTCGAAAGCTAATTACTCAAATCTGTTTTCAAAAGAAAAGCTTAAAAAAAAGCTCAAAAGAAGATTTAAAATTTCAAAGAAAAAATTATCGTTGGATTTTTTTAAAAGCAATTAAATGTTATAATAATAATGTGTGAAGGGCCCAGCCTTTCAGCTGGAGGCACTGCGATTCAAATTAGAACAGAATCTATTGTACCACACCCTTTAGACCTACAGTTTATAGCGGGATCTGAACCACTTGCAAGCTCTGTACATTGCAAAGACACGAGTACCTCATAAGACCTGATGTACCCTGCAATGTACCTAGGAGGCCGTTCACTTATTACGTTACGCAAAAAAACGACTTTTTTCACCCCCCCCCCCCTCCCCCTTGTTACAATATGTTACAACACACAACCCCCCCCCCCCCCCCCCCAGTTTTCTATTGATTTGTTACTTTATATACCAAAAACTATGTATTGCTTAGCTATCAAAAGTGATCTGGACATTCATAAATTCATAAATTTAAAAAAATGTTTTTGGTGTGAATTTGTAAACAAATTTTAAAAGACAGACGACAATTAGAACGTTACATACTTTTTGACCCCCCCCCCCCCCCCCTTGTTACATTTTGTTACAATTTTTCAACCCACCAATTTTTTTTTTTTTTTTAGTATTAAGCATTTAAATCAACAGAATTCAACATGAATTAGATTTCAGGAAATGATGCGTCTCTGACTTTCATACTTAATAACGTTCTTACTAGTTGCGCAAATGCAATAGTGTTAGTAAGTCAAAATTATTGTTCATCGCAAATAACAAAACTTTGGCAAAAGGCAGTTTAATTAACAAATTAGAACATATTTCGGCTGCATTACTTTAAATTATCAGGTAAGCTATAAAATAACAGTGAAAATAGCTAAAAAAACTCTAGATTTAAGACCAAAAATTGAAAATTATAAATCGTGAAAAAATTAATAATAAAAGTCTTCGTAAGCATCCGAAAATTGTTTATTTAACATATTTACACAAGTTTGATAAGTGAGGAAGCAAGTAATTATCAATAAATAAAGACAAAGTTGCTTAAAGCTCCAAAAAAGAAACAATTTAAGCAGTGGCGCAGATTATTGTGAAATAAAATTGTATTCTTGAGAGTTTCTAAAGTATGAGAATAATCAGCCTGTGTATAGCACACTGAGTTGAAACGTGAAAATAATAATAAAACAGAATAATCATTTCTTTTCTTCTTATTCACTATTTCTTTTTTTGTTCAATACTCGTTTCAGTGTTGTTTATTTTTTTCGCATAATAAAAGTGAATAAAAAATAGTAAAATAAAGAATAATGTGCATCGAGAGATTACCACCATCAAATTTCATGGGTTCAACAGGAAATTTCACTACAGACGTACCCGTCGAAATTCCAGATATAGACGCAGACTATGATATTGATGACGAGTCTGACGACGAGTATAATTTAATAGATGAGTCTAGTGAATGGAATGATTATTTATGGATGGAAAATGAACAGGAATTCGAGCAAGAAGAAATCAGAAGACTTGAGGAAGAAGAGTTAGCAAATCAATGTATGGAAGATATGAGCGAGATGTTATTACTTGACGAAATCACACAGGTTGAAGTAGAGCAGCACAAAGAGTAAGCTTTATTAATATTTTAATAGACATTAGATGTAGTATCTTCTATTTTTTCCCCCAATTCTTATAGATCTCTGTCTGCATTAGCACAAAAATCAAACTTAAATCCATTCGCTGAGGAGTTCTTTCCATCGGATGCTGTATTGACGTACATACATATATAATTGAATCCAACTCATAACATAAAGAAAACCAAATCTTTGAATTATAACACATCACATTCTTCCACCTCCGTTTCTTACTTCTTCTTTTTTACATTAACGACTTTATCCTTCCTTCTTCATCATTTAACATTTGAAATAATCAAATTTATACATTTTTTCAGTTCTGCAACTACACATAGCTATATAATATATCTAGTACTATTTCATACTCTAAGCAACAAAAAAAAAAACTAAGAACGTTGATAATTGTATTGTAAGAAGAAAAAAAGAATGAAGAAAAAAAAAAGTTGAGGAAAAATGTTTGTAACTTTTTGTGGTCATTCCTTCAATCTGAAGTATCATAAAAACTTCAAAAGCTAATAGAAAGGAACTCGACCACAAATTTAATTTAAGGAAATTGTCCTCAAATATTATTTTTTTTCTTTTCATTTTACGTAAAAGAAAAGCAAACAAAAAATACGAAAAAAAAAACTATTAAAATTAATTAAGAAAACGAAAAGATTGAAAAGTAGTCAGTCATGAGAGTCAATCTTATTAAACAAAAAAAAAAAATGTTATGATAATAAAATGAATGCTTTAAGATAGTTTTTTCTCATCATTTTAATTTATATGAAAAAAATACAAGAGGCAAGCATTTGAGGATAATTGTTGCTACCTGTCAAAGCTTTACTTTGACACATGTCGAATAACTTTGACAGCTTGTCTCATTCCTCAAATGTTTCCGTCTTGGTAAAATACAAAAAAAAATGACAAAATGCATTTTGAAATGAATTTTACTGCATCTTATCAGCCGTTCATGACACTTCTGGAATCATCGACTGATGTATTAGCTTAATATCAAGTCTTGTAAATTTTAAAAAGTTTTTGGATTTATAAGCTTTTTATAAATTGTACATGACTTGGATGTAGCCAACGACTGAAAGTTATTAACTGAAGATCCATAATCGACTGATAAGGCAGTAGCATACTTAACTTATTCGTGATAGTATGAGATAAAAAAAATTATAAAAAAAAACTCAATTTAAATGTGATAAAAAAAGTATAAAATATGGTAAAACATAAATAAAAACATTAAAAAAGCTTAGGAACATAATCGGAACAGAATCTTTATTTTTCAATCCTCACAACAGTTCAACCGTTTTTGTCACATGAGTGGCTGAAACTTTTGTGCCACAATCTTTTCGTCAAATTCATACTCATGTGGGAAACCTGCAGACTTTTTCAGCTACAAATTGATTAATCCATGGATTTAGTAACTTTATAAAGCTTTAGATTTATTTAAATCTAAAGGTAAATATTTAAATTCTTTAGATCTACCAACCATTTTAAAAATTAATCACATTCAGCATGCTCCAATTCCAGCATCTCAAGCGACTAGTCAGGCAATCAGCCGTATTAAATTATGCAGAGAATGTGCTGGGAAAAAAAATATATATGTTTGGAATTTGCGGATCTGTGTATGGAAATTATGTGGTTTATCTGTAGACATATTTTTATGGTAAAACATCTATAGCAGTGCTGCTATAACTATGTTCCTTGATACTGTCATGTTGTGGCTTCATCGCAATAATGTTGTTTTTGTTGTTGCCTGAAAAGAACTTACTTTATATAGCCGTAAAGCTCAAACGTCTGCATGAGATTGAATCAGTTTAGCATTAAACACAATTTTCCATCTATCGAATTTTCTTGTTTGTTGAGCACAATCAGTTCCACACAAAATTGAATTGTCCTAATCTATTTTTTCACAGTCGAGTATGTCCTTTCTGAGATTGATTCAAGTGTATAAATATTTGCCATCGTTTGTACGAGATTTGTCGCTCATTCACTTCCATCTCCATATATTATTATTATTATTGTAAAATCGTTTTCAATTGGCTATAAAAAGGCTGTGTCTGAATGGTGTGAGAAACGTTCGTAAATCACGTCAATAATAGGTCATTTACTAGATTTAGCTTGGAGGGTTAAAGGCTCTCTGATACTCAATGTAGAAGCTAGTCTTCAAAAAATTAATCAGTTATTGACAGTCATCCTTAGCTGACCCCGTTTCCCACATTATTTATCTTTAACGTCCTTCACTCGTGTCATCTGTTTTGACTTGAACCTTTACGTCTTTTACCTCAACCTCTTTTAAGCCCATGACATTGTTTTAATCATTCTTTCATTTAACTTTTTTTATGCTGACTTGGCAGAATTTAATGACACCATAATTAATTGCACAAACCCTTGATTACAAGTGCATACGGATCCAGCCAATTCTGTCGCCTTTCTTTTACTCTTTATAATTAACACATCTGCTTTCTGTTTGTATTTTCATTCATTTAGTCATTCATTGATAAATGGACAGCCTCAAGTCAGTTGTTAAAAAGGTATAACATCAATTCTTATCACAACTTTATGTCCTCAAACAGTAAGCTCTGAAAAATACTCTTAATGTTAAGAGATCAAACTGGATTTTGCTGAAAGGGATAGAAAGTAAGCTCGCGAAAAAGGTTGACATGCTTAAGTGTATTTTTTGATAACATCTTTTTATTATTTATTTTCTTCTCTTCCTCTACATCTTTTCAACACTCTACCAATACTTATAAGTTATAATAATTCTAATCTTGATACTAATAATGTTAAAAGAAGCTTTCGTCAGTACCGGTTCCTTTTGATAATCACTTTGTCCTTTGTTTTTGATTTATTCTTTTTATTTTATAGTTAATTGATAGGTTTTTAAGGTTTTAGTTGATTGAATCTGGAGTTTGTGCTTATTGAAAATGGGGTTCTAAGGGTAATTTGGTGTTACAAATAGTCGATAAGGTTAGGAAATTCAATCCATCGATTTTGTCTTTTAAGAACTAAATTATTAAGGCTTCAATAATGTCAAATATCTCATAATGATTCCTACATCAATTCACAATATTCTTGATTTTATTGAATAAATGCGTAAAAAGCAATCTACAATACTTTATATGTAATTACCACAACTTTTTTTTGTTTTTGATTAATGCTATTTTCAGGGTGGACTTATTGATGGACATGAACAACAGTTTTCATGAAGTCATTATGCTTATATATAAAAATTTTCCTTAATCATCTATGGAGGTTTATTTTTAGCGGGATCCTTTCCTTTTTGTTTTGTTTGGCTCATAAGAACAAGTTACAGTGAATGTCCATCAATAATAATCATAATAAGTTATGCTCAGTTCAAGATAGGTGGATTACATTTGCCAATGTTCGTTCTTTTATGGGACATTTTCTACTAAAGATTAAGAATTATATTCTTCTTACTTAATTGAAGCAACAATTTTTCATTTCATTTATCATATGATTTATAAGTATATAAGCACTCGTGGATGCCTAAAAGTATATATATTCAATTCATTTCATGCGTTTGACTAGTAAATAACAACTTTTTATTAATTTCAACACGACTACGGGATACATCAAACAGATGAAAGTAAAATTGTATTTTACTGAAAATGTTGATTCATTTTGCCGTGACATGAACATACATATATGCGGCAGTTCCACCATTCTTGCCGTCAATCATCATTAGCTTCCGAAACGCTTAATGGTTCCTTTTCAACTACAAACAAAGAATATCTAATTAAATGAATGAATGAAATGTCCTATCATTGACGTCACCCATCCATTTATTTATGATAATGTCTAACAACACAAACAAATAAATGATAAAATTGAGTAGGATGGAGAATTGAATTTTCATTCAAAGTCAATCAGCATGAATTTACAAAACTTGTTTGTTTGTTTTCTAAGCGCAATATTCATGCATAGAACTGTATTTTAGTGTGCCTTTTAAAGTGACTTCTATCCAAGAATAATACGCTGTTGCGCTAGGTCTTAAACTATTACATTTACATTAAGTTTTCTTGTTTCCTTTAGGGGCTGTTCACTTATTACGTAACGCGAAAAAATGACTTCTTAGACCCCCCCGTAACAAAATTTGTATGAAAAAAAAATTTCCTTGTTTGAACCGTAACAAAATCTTAGACCCCCCTCCCCCTAAAAGCGATACGTAATAAGTGAATGGCCCCTTACGGGCATTTCATTTATGACGTCCAGTGGCAGTGGGGGGGGGGGGGGGGGGGGGTCAGCAAGAAAAGAATTCCATTCTTCTTTTTTCAAAAATGACCGTTAATATTGGACGTCATAAGTGAACAATCCCTTACAATTCACCCGTTCCTTCTTTTTTCACACAATAAATAAATTGTGAATGAATGCATGGAAGAAGTTAACAACGTGTAACATTTTCTATTCATGCATTAAAGTAAACATTCTATTTTGTTGCTGTTCGTTTTACGAACTTTGAATAGCAATAAAATAAAGCAGAAAAAAAGTTTGGAACCATAATAAAAACAGAAGAAAAATGTTTATTGGTGAAATATAATAAGCATCAGTCAAAAAATCGTATAAATATAAATATATGGAGGATATACTCTGGTTTTATTGACAATATAATAATGGAGAGTGAAACAGTTGAGGAAATTTTGTCAGATTTTTACGCAATTTACTAAGAAACGTGACGTAAGCTTTTCAATTGTTTATAAATTCTTAGGCCACAGCTTTTATCCTTGACAGAACTATTTATAGTCTATTCATATGGAAAGTCATGAATTTTGTACGAGCACTAAACCGATTATAAAGGTTTTCTTCACCAACTTCGATGAATTTTAAGTTCGTCTTTCTTATTCAAAAGCATTTTGAGATGTGGGAAAACGTATGTGTTATTTGCTTTAAGCTTAAAATCTTCTCAGATCCGAGAAAAAGACTTTTGAATTGAAGAGCAAATTGAAAAACATCAATTTGAAGAAAAAAGAATCAAGGAAAATTCTTAAAGTTGCTTCAAGCTACCGGAAAGTGAGAATTTATAAGCGTTGTCCAATGTCATTTGATGACTGACTAGGATCAACAAAGCAAACTAAAGGAAAGGCAAATCGGTTGAATTATGCTTTATATTTACATTCTAACCCATATCAGATCTCTCTTTTTTATTGAGTTTCAAATAAAAGCACTAAAATTATTATTCAGAATCAGAACTATAAAAGATTTAAGGCTTTTTGGCAAAACTAAATGCTAGTCATCACAATATTCCAACAATTTCAAGTTTTAAGTTTATTTAATCTAGGGATTTAATTTTACAAACTTTAAAGCAGTGTTTCTCAAACACAATCAACCACAAATCGAGTGTGTTGTTAAACATAGTTTAAGTAATACTGCTTATAAGGTCCTTAGAAAATGGAGAAGTTTTGGAATTTTATGACAGTGGGGGGGTCTAGTCATAAGTAAATGACTACTCAACGTTGGATTTATCTTAAATACTTCAATAACATTTATTTAAATTTCCTTAAATCTACACTTACTTTTATATATTTAGAACTTAATGGCCTTAAAAATTCTCTCTTTACTGACCATCCGAATAGGAACAAATTTTTATGATGAAAATTATTCAAATTGGATTTCAGCAGTTTAATGGTCTTTCCATAGTCTATTTTATGAGCAATATTTTTATCATTCATAACTTTTAATGAGTTTTTGTTAAAAATCGATAGAAATTCTTAATAAAATTTATCATATCTGTTATGGTCGGATCGGAAACCTCACAATGCTATTGTGCCGACAATCGTGTTGAGCATTTAAAAAAACTAGCACAGCTCGACACCTTGAGAATATCTGATAAAATAGCTTCAAGGAAATGAGCAAGAATGAAAAATATATAGCTTCAGCCCCTAAAGAAAACTGACATTAATCTCTCTTGAAAAATAGATGGGAGCTAAGGTGTGCATAAGTATATAATAATATACATTATTTGATAACGTATTTCAACTATCTATCTATCTAAATATCATGACCTTTGGGGTTTTCCTCTTTTGTTACTTTTTTTATTATCCATAATAGTTCTCATTTCACTTTTTTTATGCTCATCTTTATCATCATCACTTAAAGCCTCTCCTTATGGAAAATGATAAAAAAATGGCTAACAATAGAATATTTGAGTACGGAACGAAATAAAAAAAATAAAATAAAAGATTTATCGAGATTTATCACTTTGTGTAATCCTTTTGTCAAGGATGTTGTAAACGTGGGCTTTCTAAATCTGTTCATCGTGTATTTCACATATTTCATCGTCTCCACCCACGCTACTCTCGTCATCTACAACAAAAGCATCATCATCGTGAGAATTTTCCATTGTTTTTCTTTCAATCGTCGATTGTTGATTGCTATCCTGATTAGCGTTCCTGATTAAATCTGATTCTAGAAATTCCACCAACTGTCATTTTCATTTTCATTTATTTTGTACGTGTTTTATCCATATTTAATATCAAGAAAATGAAGGCGCGTGATATCGTCCGTAGCGAATGTTGAATGTTGCGAGCAGTTACGATGAAAAAAGAAAAGAACAAAAGAAATTATGAATTAGAATGGAAATGAAAATTAAAGTCAAATAATGTCGAAAAAGCTTTCATTAAAGGAAATTTTTTTTATTCCATTTCTGTATGTACAGCAAGCCTTTCGTTCACGGAGCAATTTATCTTTGATCAGCATGGCTTATTAGTCATTTTGACTGTGCTCATACTCATTATTTGTATCGTCGATGTTAATAAATCGTAACTAATTTACTTAATAATACATCATGGGCCGCCTAGTAGCTCATAAATCATTCAGACCTGTCATTATCCTTAATTTGTCTAAATAACGATCATTAAGAATTTAAAAAAATGGAACTTATGATTTGAACGTTAAAATTTTAAACTTTGTAACCAGCAAGAATTTAACTGATTGAAGGCACATAAATGAGTATTTCATGCTTGAACTCATCTGAAGCTTCAATGCTTCCACTTCCAATTCAATTCCAAATCACTGAGTCTTCGCAATCTCTATTGATTCAGCTACAATGCTTCAAAATGAAGCGTTCTAAAGTCGACAAGAAAGCTCTCGAAAATAAATCAGAAACTATAGATGTGCCTTAAAGTCAAACGTAGAAATATTAAATAAACGATCTCAGATTTCCACTCTAATAGCTTTCTGTTGGCTTTTTATAAATTTACTCTTACGTAAAATCAAATAAGGAACGAGAGTCGTTCATTATAATGACTTCTTATGCTTTATAAAAAGGCAACATATGAATAGTCACATCATTCCTAAGATTCTTATTCAATCAGATTTCCACCAAGACCTTAAATGCGTTCCAATTAGTTAACAAATCGACTCACTTAAAATTCATATCCATAACCCAGATCTTTTGAAAATTTCAAGATATCACTGTGTGGCGGTTGGTGCTCTTTTAACTCCATACTGAGTATGATACTATTATATTAATGCCTTTCAAAAGAAAAACTTTTTTAATAATGTAATTCAATTTATGACATAATAATGAAAACGTTATTATCTTCAGTCATTTGTGTGTTCAGCATGGATACATGTAAATTATCCACAACCCTCGACATGCCTTGCATTCATCTATGATGTCTTACAGCTGATAGTATAACACTAAGAGGAGGAGGTCTATAGTTGAGTTATTAATGGACGTAACTTGCGAACATCCTCATATCCATAATTTTACCGCAGTATATATTCATAAACATGTATAGTCATGCACGATGAATTTTATTATCCCCAAATTGACTTTGTTTGCATTTATATGACTAGTGGGGGGAAAAAAAGCAGCAGCAACAATGTATTTGTCATCTATCATAGGTGACCACAGTCGGTGTATGTAGGATGAATTTTTATTTGATATAAAGCACCATAAAAATGTTCTTTGTCTAAAATTTATGATTTCTCAAAACATATTTATGATCATGATTTTTATTATTATGTCTCTCCGGCTTTTATCTTGCATGCCAATGTAGCTACTTCATCCACATTCTTTTATTTTCGCCTCTTACATGTTGACTCAATGAAAATAAAGCTCCAAAAAAAGTCCATTAATCGTGAAGGAACTGGCGACAAAAAGTCTTGCCAACAAAAAAGCGGAAAAACAAGTAACTGTTTGTTGCCTGTGCTGATGTCAAATGTCGACCCTTTCTTCTGCTTCATTCTTTTCATGCTTCAAATGGACTCAAAATTTGAATACTTCTGCTTGTATTGATGCATTAATAGCTATATACCTCAATATATGAGAATTATAACTAGCAAAAGGATTTATCGACACATCCTGAATAAGATGAATTCATTCACTTGAAATGGGGCTTTATTACTCGTGTACTGTCATAAATTGAAGTCTGGTGGGAAAATCCCATGGCTTATAATTTCCAAATTGCAATAATAAAACTAATTCTCAGTGGCTTCATATAAATTCCATTCCAATTTCCATACTACCTTGTTAACACTAATAAAATAAAATACTTAATTCCTCAGGCGTTTATTTATTTTTGAACACTCTTTTTCCCTCCACAAGAAAGTAGCTGAAGGAGTCATTAAGAGCTTTTAGCAAAACATTTCTTAAAGCACTTAATTTGTTGTTCATAAAACCATAACAATTGTGCTGCTTTTTTCCAGTCCTTCTTGAAATTTTATTTTTTATATTTAAAACCCACTCTTTTCTTTTTGGGATGATTTGCATGTAGATGTGTGGGATTTCTTTACACATCGAGTGCTTCCTCAACCGAAACTATAGGAAGCAACAAAGAAAAGCACAGGAAAAGTCATAAGAAAAAAAAACCTATCAACCGTCGGCATCATATAAGTGCTTTTTATCTCAATTTCGTTTATTTTATATTTTTTTTCTCCTCAGTTCCTTTTCCTTTATTATTTTTTTGTGTGTGTACCGTTTCTCGCCTGCCTCTTTTTTATTTCATTCACAGAAGGAAATGAATGCGTAAGAAAAGTTTGTAAGGAAAATGAAAAGAAGTCTGTTATTTGACAATCAAAAGAGCAGAATAAGAAGCATAGCTTCATGCCTGAATGAATGAATGAATAAGAAGAAAGAGAAACTTTTTATTTTTGCTACAATTTCAAGGACAATATAAAATGTCATGTGTATGACATTACGTTATATTACACACGTAAACAGTGCCAGTGTGGAAAATAACACATCAGCACAATAATGATTCGACTTCACATATATTCATGCTTATATTCCACCCACAAAAAAATGTGCCAAAGAAAACTTAACTTAAATTATTATTCCATTTTTTTTTTTCTTTTCTTTGTGTAACAAAGTTTCAATGCCCTTTGATGTAAAGCAGACTTTGTGAAGCATATGCTATTTTTTGTATGTCATGGAACACTTAGTATTAAAAAGTTAACAAGATTTTTTTGTTGCTAGAATTCTACTTGCTGCAATGTAAATTGAACTAATTTTATGGTGCAATAAGGAGAAGATTGTTCAGTCATTGATTAATTAGATGATCGTGCCAATGCAGGTTTTACAGCTTTTTTTGAGCTTGCTTAACAAGAATACTCAGAACTATTTGAGGTTTTTTGAGTAAAATCTTTCACAAGCGAGGCAAACAGCAACATGAAGCAATACTCAACTTTGAGTTTTTCAAGCTGAGCTTTTAGTATAGCCAACAATTTCTTCTTTAAAAGCTTTTAAGGAAATTGTCCTTAAAGAAAGAAAAACATAAATTTCATTCGAAATAATCAACAGAAAGCTAGATAAGATCTTCAATATTGAACGATACGATATTTACTCTGTAAACATCAAGCTGTATTCAATTTGGATTTATTGCAAATGAGCAAAACATAACACTCGAAGCTACAATGTTCCACATCTCAAACTTTAGCCAAATCTGCCCCTGCAACTATAAAATATGTAACAAGACAAGAAAAAATTCTCTGTATACGATAAAAGTTCAAATGTTTACCCGTAAACTATTTACCACAGAACGATACAGTAAATGGAATGATAAATTGAATGCTAGTGACTTCATACCATCCATCGACCACAGATTATCTTTTTTTTTTCTTGTTCACACAACAAAGAGTGTGCTTAGGGTTGAAAATAAAATATTATTTTCATGACAATTGTTTTGCACGTTCAAGCCATTTACATGTTGTGTGTGGTTCTATTGAAAAAAAAAAATCGAAGCCTATCATCAACATACACACAATCCTAAAGATAAGGAAGGAAGAGCATTGAAATCAGATTGAATGAGATAAGGAAAGACAGCACAGCACGGTGGTTTGAGGTATGTATAACAAGAATCTGATTTGTTTTGCTGCTATTTTTTACGTAACACCAAACCAGGCATGAAAGGAAAAGTTGTTTGTTCTGTCATCGTTATCATTCAATTGAAGTGATGAGAATGGAGAAGAAAATTCTATTTCTTAGTAAATGTGACGCGAACGGAATAAAAATAATCTTGGAATGTCATTTAGGGAATTACTATTATTATTTTTTAAAAATCATATTGTAAAAAAAGGGAACAAATTCATTGCTCGTTCATGCATTTGCATAATTTGTAGATTTAAATTTAGCACCAGATCTCTCGTCTTCCTTCCCGTTATCAACCCGAAAATCGTCGATAAATTCTTTGCCTTCTCTCCACTCCATCTCATTCTTATGTATTCAAATATTAAAGAAACATAAAAACTGGCACGAATGTAAATATCTAAATGCTTTCGCGTATTATGTCTATGTATATATGATGAGCTTGCTTCCTTGCTACTTTTAAAAGCTTTTTACATCGCGTACTTGAGATGAATATTTCTCATCTTTTACATTTATGTTTTTTGCTTTCCTCTTTGGTGTTTTCCGTCTCCCTTTTTTCACACACAAAACACAACACACAGCCTATGCTATTTGTCATGTCTAGCATGTCATTTCAAGCTTTTTTCCCCATAATAGGCAAATTTGCTTATATAATTTATATTATATTTTTTTAATGCTTACCATTAAGACGTCAGTATTTTGATTTGAGTTAACAGGATAGCGAATTTCAATCAGTGTCTTCATTTTTGATAAATATGTCTTTAATTTCTCTAAATCATGCGGTGATACTTTGAAGACGTCATGAAAAACGTTATGCTTATCAGATAGATTATCATCATTTCGAAGCACGTAACTTTGATAGATGGAAATCAATAACAGCAGTTGAAAAATTGTGCCCAGTTCCATTTTTGTGTCGTCTGCATCCTTTTCATGTAATTGAAGTAGCTTGAAGAATTTGTTCACATCATACATCTTGTAGTAATGATGAGTATCTTTCTTGAAGAAGTGTAAATAGAGTGACCAGAATAATGTTAAGGCTATATAAAAGCCTAATCTATTGAAATTGATGATTTTTGTCAGTATAAAAAATGTATTGTTGAAGTCCTGATTTAAAGTTTCATAAACTGTTTTCGTTATCAAGTGAACCTGTAAACGTTTAAACAAAATGTTCTATAATTGACTCGTACTAATGCATGCACGCGATGTAAAAACGAAATGGAAGAAAAATTGTAATATTAATACATAAACGTTTGTTCATGTAGAAAAAACATGCAAATCAACCGTCACAGCCAAGAGATTTGACCTGAAGCGCCTTTCAGTCCAAACCGATCAATAACTTTTGGTGATTGAAGGTGATTTCATTTTTAACGGCTTCGACAAATTTAAATTTCAATGCAATTGAACTGAACAGAGATGAAATCAAAAGTTTTATGAACAAATTTCTTTCAATTTATTCAAAAATTTATGATAACGGTTCTTGTGAACAGCCATAAAATTGAGCCATAAAACCTTGCGAGATTGCCTTACTGTCTACTATCGTTTTATATATCTCAAGAGCACATAAGCGAATACAAATAGAAACTACTAAAATGAATATTTTTCGCGTATTTGCATGGAAAGGAAGAAAGAAAAATAAAGGAAGATTGCTGTTGTACAAACCTTCACTGGATCTTCTTCCCAATTCTTTGGAAGCAATTGAAAGATTTCATTGAGCAGAATAATTCCAATATCGCCTACAGAGTTTTCGACGAGTAGCATCTTAACACTAAATTTCATAATATCAAGGATTTGCCCGACTGTATCCATTGATTTCAATTGACCTCTTACCATCTGAATAATCTGTAGAATAGACATAATAATTTTTTATGAGTAAAAAATAAGGAAAAGTCGTTGGGGAGAAAAAAAATATGAAAATATTAAATTTAAGATGTAAATGAGCATTTCAGCATGAAGTAAGATAATCCGATAATTCCTTTATAAAGCTATTGCTGCTATTATGAATTTTTTTTTCTCAAAGATTGTTTTTATTCATTTTCCGACCATTACTTTCCATCAACTAGAGATCTCACTTGAACTTTTGCAGAAGTACAGCATAAATTCAAGGATTTGCTGTTGTTTTTCAACATTTTCTTATCAGTTTATTCATGGTTGAAACTTTTTATTTTTTCAATTTAAATAATGAGCTTTTTATGTTTTATGCTGCATATTTTTTTATCATCATCAATAACCGATTTGCATAAAGGCTAAAGTGCTGAATTTAATTAACACAACTTTTGACATGAGAAGCATAAGACATCAAACATGAATTTTTGGCAATGTTTCAACACATGAAATGAATCTATGTTGTGCTATGATGTGTCGGTTGTAGGTTTATTAAAAAGCCGTACCTTCCTACATGCATAAAAAAATTGAATTGTGATAGAAAGATATGAAGAGAGGAAGTTACAGAGTTGTCACGTTTCAATGTTCTTTCGATGGCATTTAAAGTTACCTTTGTCAATGCAACACCTAGCCAAAGGCAATACTATCTATCGTAGACGTGTCTTTGACTAGGTGAAACCTATATTAGAATCAAGTACCCTGTTTTTTCGTTATAAGCTAGTAGCTAAGAAGAATAAAAGTGATTTTTTTGGCTCACTAGTAGCTTAGGAACGAGTAGTAGCTTATAACGAAAAAACAGGGTAGGTGCTTATTTTTTGAAGCAAAAAATATTGCCTTTTTCTAGTCATTCATGTTCTAGTGTGGCACCTTTCCAAGGTACCTATCTGACAACTCTGTTGAGGAAGTTACAGAGCATATAGGTAAATAAATAGATTGAAAAAGGGATAACGAAATGTCAAGATAATGTGATTTATTGATTTAATTTCACCTGACTTACTTCATCATATAACGAAACTTTATCAACGCTGTCAGGACTTTTCTTAAAATCATTAATTAATTCCTTTAACCGTTCATTAAATTTCTCATCCAGCCAATCAAATCGCACTTCCTCATCTTCAATTTCAATAAAATTAATTGACAAATTTATATTTTGCATCACAATTTCCATGATTTTTAACTTTAACAAAAATATCCTCTTTAAACGCGAAACATAAATAAACAGACTTTTTGTTTATCAACTAAAGAAATCACTTTTAGGTCCGTTCAGATTGAATGTCTAAAGCATAACTGACGACTAGCAAAGAATTTTTCGTCAACAACATGCTGAATCGTTCACAAATCAAGTCACATTACAAAAAATTATCATTTAGGGATTTGCTCCATTTGATCCTTGGGAAAAATTGTGCAATGACTTGGATTAGCCCAACTGTTAATCACAGCAAAAAGCTTAATTTAATTAAATATCTGTATTAAACAAACTATGGCTGATGTAAATTTTAGTAAAGTGATTCAGAATATTTCACTTATCCATACTAGAGCATCGCCACGCGATAAGCTTTGGATTCAGAGATTAAAGGAAGAATATCAAGCACTGATCAAAGTAAGTGACATGAATAATTGAGTGCCTTAAAGCTAATAATTGCCACTTTTAGTATGTAGAAATTAACAAAGCTAATGATTCAGACTGGTTTAGAATTGAAAGTAATGCAGATGGAACTAAATGGCATGGAACATGCTGGTTTATCCACAACTTCCAGCGATACGAATTTAAGCTTCAATTTGAGGTAACTAGGCATAATTAAGTCATTTAATTTCGTAATAATAAAGATAATGATTTAAGATTCCAGTAACATATCCAATGACGGCAGTAGAACTAGAGATTCCAGAATTGGATGGAAAGACAGCAAAGATGTATAGAGGTGGAAAAGTATGCCTTACAACCCATTTTAATCCATTGTGGATAAAGAGCAATGGAAAGTTTGGAATTGCACATATATTAGCTCTTGGATTGTCACCATGGTTAGCGGTTGAAATACCAGAAATGGTCGATAAAGGCTTAATAAAAGCTAAAAACTGCTGATTGAAGTAGCAATTTCCGTAACGGTCCTAAAACTTTCAAAATTTTCTCGAGAAAAAAACGTATACTTTTTAGCGCATTTTCTTATCAAGAAATGACGCTATTGTCCATACTTTGTTCGTCTGTCTATATGTCTGTCCAGCTATTTCCTCCCCCAGTTCAAGCTTTTTTTGAAGCGGTTTTTGGCTCATACTATTTGTTTTATGTCTGGCAAACGTTGCCCAAAAAATCAGAATGATTGGTGCTCAGAAAGATTAGCTTTTCTATAATTTCACCTTACGTTTTACGTACGTATTTCTTACGTAGCTCTTAAACACAGTGGCTGTTCCAAGGGCTGAACACCTAGGGGCCGTTCGTATTTTATGGGGGGGTTGAAAAATTGTAACAAAATGTAACATAGGGGGGGGGGGGGGGGTGTCATGAAGTATGTAACGGGGGGGGGGGGGGGGGTGTTGTGAGTTGTAACATATTGTAACAAGGGGGAGGGGGGTGAAAAAGTCGTTTTTTTGCGTAACGTAATAAGTGAACGGCCCCCAATTGAATAGCTGATTTAGCTTTTTGGACTTTACTGTTACCTCTCAAATATTTTAAAGACACTACTATTCAAAAAAAATTTGACAGTTATTTTTCAAAGCTTTTAAGTATTTGTATTCATTTTCTACTCGAATTCTGTGCGCTTCGGTCGGTCACGAGTGACCATCTCTTTACTAGTTTTCTGTGTATTAATTTTCTCAAATATCTCTAGATAGCTTTTTTTTATTAAGATTTTCATAAAATCTATTGATTTGGGATTAATTAAACTGTTTGTACATAATCAGCAACATTCGGACATTAAGTGACAAGTATTTGTGCCGGATTCCGAAGTGATTTTCTATTGAAAACCATTAGTGCCACGTCAAAAGTGAAATTTTTCTTGATAAACATTGTTTAAAGTTTAAAATTGACCAAAATAAAGAAACAAGCAAAGGCACGAAGGAAAAATGAATCAACACGGCAAGAATAAAAATCCACTATTATCATGTGCATTAACCGGTGGTTTTGAGGATTTAAGCACTGGAATCGTTTTAGCAACAGCTGGTAAGTAATAAAACACGATTGTTTTAAATTTCTCCGTCTGTAACTCTATCTATTCTTTAAGTAATTTATTCTGTGTGTTTTTGTTTATATCGTTTGTACTCAATCAATCAATTGTTATTATTACTATTTCTTTTTTTTTATAATTAAAATTAATTATCATTATCGTTACTATTACTTAAGCTTAATGCATAATCCCAACATTATCCCGTAGATTAATGCATAAAGAAAAACAAAAAATTAGATTTAACAGGCACTTTTACATATAAAATTAATTAATTATTTGAATCATGATGATCGTCGTCGTCTTTCAAGCTTAACGTCTCTGTATCATTCTTCAGTTCATTCTCGTGGAAATCTTTTAATGGCTCTTGATCGATTGGCTTATATTTATTTTGGCGATAAAGTGTAATCTGTTAAAAATTAAGAGAGACAAGATAAGAAGAAGAAAGACATTACACACAATATCACTTTATTTAATTAAATTAACGGAATTATCTTACAAATCCCATTTCGCCGTCCTCACTTTGCTTTTGAAAAACATAATTAGGCACATAAATGATATCACCACCTGTCAACATTGCCAATTGACCTAAAAATCCCGTTTCTTTCACTGTTGTCGACGTGCTTGTTTCATTTGTCGTATTGTTTCTGTCGTCAAATATTATGAGATATAGCTGCAGAAAAGACAGAGAAAGAGAAAATTAATAACATTTTACATACAGTAAACAGCATACAGCATGCAAGCAAGTGTAGGCAAGAAGAAATATTAATTAGTCTTACACGAATTCGCTTTTTGAGGAGAAACATTGAAGCCTGATATTGATGTTCATTGTCATTCGGTATATCGTCAGTCGTTATGAAAATAGCACTATCGAATGGAATCAATTGACCGGTTCTTATAATGCTGTAATATGTTTTACTCTTTTGATCAGTTGTATTTTCGTCTCTCACTTTATCCAATGTTGTCATCATTGCTTTAGTGTTTGTTAAGTTGTACGTGCTTTTTATTCCTTCCGAATCATATGACACGACCATAATGTCTAGTAATGAATTGGGTCGTAAAGCTGCTTTCCATAATCTCTTTGCTTTAGCCAACGGGTTCGTCTTTTTGTCTACAAGCGCTGCAATCGGTGAACGTAAATGTCCATCTTCTACGTAGAATCTTAAAAGCTCATTTGGCCTCGTTTTAAAGATTTCGATATTTTTTGGAGGTCTCTTTGATGTTGGCAATGTCAGTGGTAATGGTGATGCTGTTGTAATTTCTTCACTGCTATTATTTTCAATGTTTGTTTCGTTGCTTTCTTCTTCTGAATATGGAATTGTAGTTGTATCCTCCATGGAATTAGAGCTTTCATAGTCACTGTCACTACTACTACTACTCTTTGACATTTGAACAGGTGGTCTTGTCAATAATATTCTTGGCTTCTTTCTTGGATTATTTGGAGCATTTACATCAAAAAGTGCTTTAGTACGATTTTTGAGAATATTCACTATGTCAAAATGATGCTCAGTTGTCGTTTCAGCATCATTTGGGTTCGTTAATTCAATTGCAGAAATAAGCTTCATAATTATTGGACTTGATTCTTGTTCCTCTATTGTCGGATGAATTAATGTCGTCGCGATTGTTGTGGTTGTCTGTATACTTTCTTGATTCTTATTTGGTGTATTTGCTTCACTAATGGAAAATTCATTTATGTTTGTCATCGTCGTAAGCTCTTCCATTGAATTACTATCCTCAATATTAATTTCTACCGTCTCTTCTTCGTTCGAGTCAAAAATCTCTGGATATGCACTTGCCACTCCATGATGCTGATGTAATATTAAAAGTTTTAAAAGTACAATTAAAAATATTCTCCTCATCTCCTCCTCCTTCTTTTTTATGTCTCTGATTCACAGTAAGCTAGTTAATTAATTAATTAGTTGAGATAAAAAGTATCCTTTTCTTTAGCTTTATTCTTGTCTCTCTTTCTCTCTTATCTCCTTCTCGCCCGTAATATGAAATGTGTGAGTGAAAGAAGTAGAACAAACAAAAGCTTTTGAAATATATATTAAATGTTTTTTTTTGTATGTTGAGTCTTTCTCCTTAATTATGTTCGTGTGCAATGCTTTAGATCGTGAAGAGTCATATCATCTCTAAAAGAATAAAACGATGAAAGAGAATTTAATTATAAATTTTTAAAGTGCATATATTAAAGTGAGAAGAGCTTTTATTTTTGTGCTTCTTGTCGCTTACATTTTGTGAAATATTCAATACAATAAGTTCTTATTATGCGCTATCATTAATCACAACCAGTTAAATCTATACTTGCTATATTTGCATTGCCACAGCAGAAACTTTTCTCTTTATGGGCAATTGTCAACACTTGAGTTTTTGTGCTTTTTCTGATGACTCAAAGGTTTTTATTATTTTATTTTGCAAATTTTTATAACGATGTTTTAAATTTCTTTCGAAAAACAAACATCGTTGTGACAACATGTGACTTTTGTTTCATATCATAAATGAGAGAAAAACGAATAATTCTTGACATTTCTATTACTGCACGTATTTTTCTACAGAGTATTACGAGAGCATATTCAGTCAGGTATTAAATTTGATGATAATAATGAATTCTACTTCAATGAAATTGTGCTTTTTCATAAAGGGTGTCTCTTAATAATGTTCAATGCCGTTCAGCTAAGTTCTTCTTTGCTAGTTGAGGTGTTTATTGAATATTTTCGTTCAAAAATTCAAAAATTCTCATTTCCTTAACATTATCAGATAAGTTTTGGGATTAAAATCCCTCAAAAACCACAAAAAAAAGTTAATGACTTTGCTTATTGCCTTTTTATGACAAAATTAATTTCAAAACGATTCAAATGTTCACCTTCATCCACCACATTTTTAAAAAGTTCTAAATGAAAATAAAATTTTATAGCTTTTGACTGAAGTCAGGTTGAAGCATAAATTCTAGAAATAAATGCCAAGAGCAGTTTTGGACTAATAAAGTCATTTCAAGTTAATTTTGCAAGAAAAATTTCTTTGTTGCATTTTTGTGGAATTTTATGATTATTATGAAAAGTTCTGGGTTGAAAAATGTAAATTTTACAGCATGCATCAATTTCATGATTTCCATCTGTTTTAATTGATATGGAATTTCAGATAGTGATTATATTTATTGCATTAATTTGAATAATGAATCTATGCTAATGACCAAAAAGTTTATAATTAATTTTAAATCAATAGTTCGATGTGATTATTGAAACTAATTGCAATCTAATCAGGTTTATAATTTAAAATCAATATTCGACAATTTTAAAATTTAAGGCTTGAATCGGCCAGCAATGGATCTTTAGAACATTCGAACACTAGTTCTGTTGAATTTTTAAAGTAAATTAAGGTTCAGATTTTATAAATTTGCTTGCCGTCGGCCAATGGCTAAGACAATAGCTCATAAACTGATTGATAAGACAAGACAATCAAATATCATTTGCCAAAAATTATCACCAAACTCAAAGATAAATTTCGAGGATGAAACAACGCCCCAAAATTTCTCAAGAGCACAACATAACTGAACCAATAACAATTTCAAGCACATTGCCAATGATACTTGAACATATTTTTCTCATAATACTGAATTGTTCATTATTGTTAGGAGTGGAATATCTATAAAGAGAGGAATGTGTCCAAGATTTAATCAAAAGGTCAAAAAATAGGTGGAGTAAAATGGATGAATGAGCCATAAATCTTTATTGCAAATTTGATGACGTTGACATTCTTTTAATTCCGAACAAACTGAAGATGGAATGATTGATAAAATTACTTTGTAAACTCGATATTTGATCTATTTTTAAAATTAATCTGTCTTTAGGACAATTAAAATGAAAATCCCCACGTTGAAATGACCAGAAAAACACACTAAGTGCTTCATGATGCAAAGTTGTTCTACAACTAGCTTAAAACAACATTGTACAGAGTTGATTGTGTATTTTACATCGAGAAACAAGAACTGAGACGTTATATTTAACAAGTTATTGCCAATTCGCGAGAAAAGAGCAGAACCAAGTCAGTCTCATAGCTGGAGATAATTTTTGAGACACCCTTTTATATGAATTTTAATAAACGAACTCATTTGTTCAAAATATAATGCACGAAAAAAAAAATAAACTTATATCCATATTTCAGCTGTTGAATATGCAAGAGAGCGAGCTGTGAAAAATTTAATGTTTACTTAGTTTTGCTTCTTCTTATTGCTATAGATATTTTCTCATTTATGTACATGGAGCAATCGCGAGTAGTTGAGAGAATGTGAAAAAATTTAAATGATCAACAAATGACTTGCGAATATTTTCTTCTTTTTTTGGCATCATTCATATCAAAAGAAATGTCTTTTTGCTCAGTGCGTTATTTCGTGATTCCGCAATTAATATTTGCTGATTTGCGACCAGCTCTTTAAGGTTTACTTTTCGCATTTCTGGTTTTTTTTTTTGATTTTATTTCTTGTCGTTTGACATTTTAAATATCAAATTGAATTGTCTAATCGGATAAGCTTTACCATTTTTTTCTCGTCCACTTCTTAAAGTCGGATTTAAGTTTACGTCATAAGTACTTTTCCTATACTTCTAATTAATACGTCCTCATATCAGGCGATTATGTAATCTGCCGAATTGATTTATAAATGAATTTAAAGCACTTTTATTCACTCGCCGGCGTATAATAATTTTTCAAGATTGCTTTTTATTCATACGTCTCTTTTTTTTATCTCAACATGGCACCAACAACAGTATATTTATTTTCATAAATTAAGATTGAATGTCTTTCTTTTTTTGGTACATTTTTTGCCACACAAACAAGGTGAATTGTTTGTTCACTTTGGATTTATTTTCAAGTGACTCGATGTGACATTTTAATAGTCATAATTGCTTTTGTAAATTTGTGTTAGCTAAACAAAAGGCAATTCTTTTTTTAGCATTAATAAGTTTAAGTTACTTTTGAAGTAAAATAACCGTTCATTGAGGTTTTAAAAATATTAATGATCAGAAGTCATTCAGTAACACAGTTCATTTCAACTCAGTTCAAAACTGAATTACTGAACGAATAATTAAGTTCAATTCTTCTCAGCTCGGAATTGCATTACTGAACAGATTGAATTCTAAATTAGAATGATCGTTGTTCAATTGATTCTTAAATTATCATTTTAATAATCACAAACTGACCCGGCTAAATGCGCTTCAATCACCAATTTTGAAAGATCTTTTTATCATATTTTTTCTCAACTAGTTTTCCTTTACGAATTGAATGAAATAATAATAATGAAACGATATATTTATAAATTATCAGTTGAACCTATTTCACACACCGGTTTGGAACTTAAAAACAACACATTGCAAGTGTTTTTTTTAAAAAAATAATAAATTGAGATTAATATGTAAAGAGCTTTGTATATACAATGAATGATATTCTGACTGATTTACACCTTTAAAAATCACAGTTCCATACATTTTAAACTTTTATTATACTTATTTCTCGTTCATATTCATAATCGATTAACTCTGTAATTATATATTTACAAGAACGAATGTAAGCAGTGAAATGAAATTAATTTATTTTTGCTCTGTGGCAATTATTTTTCCATATTTTTTTAAATTTCTTCTTCCTTAATTCAGGAAAAACTTTTTTGCTCGTTTAATTCCATTAAACTTTTCCACCACATTAAATATTTTTTTTTTCACACTTTTCACATAGAACGAAGTATAAAATGAGGAAATTACACATAGAACAATTAGATTAGTAGTTGATGATAATAATATTAACACGTTTATTAAATTAGTGCACATGCAGCGTGTTTTATGCAATCAACGTCACCATAATGTCTAGTGGTCAATGCGCATTTTTCTCCTTCAACAATATTAATTTTTTTTCTTTTATTTCTTTTTTTTTCAATATACATTTATATGTATATATCTCTTTATAAATTTCGCAAACAAGACGATTACCTGAACTTTGCTTCTATCATGTTCAACATATAAAATGAAACTGAAAGCGAATGGTGAGTGAGAAGTTGTAGAGCGACAACAGAAGAAAAAAAAATATTAACTTGAGGCATATACGAATATATTTATATCTTTATAAGTATGTGATATTTTGGGATGGAAAAGGCAGACAATATTGAACATATATATTGAATGTAGCTTTTTGAGAATGTCGAGCCTACTACTACATGAGAAAGACTGGAAAAAAGAGTAAGCAACCACGAAATACAAATTTGCTCAACTTTTTTTTTGTTTATTTCAAGTCTTTACGACTTTCTGCTAAAGAGCTTTAAACAAAATCTTTTAATTATTTATCAAATCCTTAGCGACGAGAGAACTGAATATGTTTTTTTTTTCTGGAATATACTTGAAGAACATTTTGTTGTTATTGTTTATAACGTGGTGGCACACATGAAGAATTAAAAACAGAACTCCCGAGAGAGTTTCAAGACCAATAAAATGTGAGAGAGAAGAAAGAAAGAAAAACATTAAATTCCTTTGCCACCTTACATTGGGGATTAACTTACGCTTATGTCATTTTATTTTTTTGCAGACTTCTTCTTTATTTTTCAACAAACGCACAAAAAGGAGAATAAAAGAGTTGAGATAGTAAAAAGTTCTTCAATCGTTCTTGGAATTTTCAGAATTTCATGACATTTTATTTTTAAAATTTTAATAAAACAAAAAAATATCCCCCGATTATAGTTTTTGGCTACCTGATGACGCAGATTAAATTCATTATCATACATTAGCTACTGTGGTTTTCCTTCTCTTCTCTTGTGTCGTGTGCTTTCATTTCATTCTCCATCCTTTTTATTTGCTTCCTTCTTATGATACTCTTCTGCTTTTGAAATCATTTTCGTGGTTGCCTAAGCATTTATCATATTTTATTCATTTTTTTCCCGTCGTGAGGTTTTCTTAAATTAAATGAGGTTCTTGGCTTTATTTTGCTGGATGTCTTATTGATTTTTTTTTTCTTCTTCTTAAATCTACAGAACTGTGAACTAAATTTGAATGTTTCTAGTATCAGTTTTTGGTTGATTTACATTCTAATTTATGTAAGCTTGATCTTTCATTTGAGATATCTAAAACTTGTTATTTTGGTGATTTCCCTTATTTTTTTGGTTAATGAAGAGTATAAGGCGGAGCTGGATTCTTTTCAATAAGAAGTTTGGCATATAAATCAGCTACCAGGAGTAATTCGATCAATCTGATCTGACCTTTTATTTCCAAATGCTCGTTAAAAAGCGCTCAATTACTTCTTTTGTTGCACAAAAAGATCTTCAGTTTCTCCTTTTGTTTTGTCACTTTTTGTTTTGTTATCAACAACCAGCGTGTTGCCATCACATTAATAAGAAATGTTAGGAGAATGTGGAGATGATAAAATGTGAATAAATTGCGCGAAGCGAAATGTGTTGAATACTTGTGCCATAAAAATATTTCATTCAACTTAAATTCCCTCAGCTGTCAAGCTAGTTATTATTAATTACATTCACATTCTTTTTTTTTCGTTGCAAAAAAATTATTTTTTTTGCTTAAAAAACTTATAGTAAGGAATATGAAAGATCTTTTTAATGATGATGATGAGATCAAGGACAATAAATGTTAGTTTAAATATGCAGATTGCTGCTAGTGTTGTTTGCCGTTAAAATTGATGTGGCATTTTATAATTAAATAATAATAATCTATGAAATAGTAGCACTTTAGTTTGGCATGTTAATCATTGAGAATTAATAATGTTATTAATTTTATTTACACTTTACATTCATGCTTGATTGAATAATTAAGTGTGAAGAAGTCAGTCCTTACTAACGAGTTAGAATAGCAGTGCTCCTAGCTGTGGCTGTTAGATAAATTGAGCTGTGATCCTTGACTTTAGCTTAGTTCAACCAAAATGTCACGAAATTAAAAATTCAAGCTAAAAATAGCCGTTAATGATTTTATTTATGATTTGAATCTAATTTGAATTAATTTTACAAGCGGAATGTCTTCTGGTCACGTGTTTAATCACACAGTAAAAAAAATTCAAGTCAAACTTGAATTTATGACATAAATAAAGTTTATTTCGGGTACGAGAGAACTCAAAACATCATGTTGTGGATACAAACATTCTAAATGTCCTTAGGCAATGTCATTATCTCTGACAATCTGCTAACATAAATGTATTACACAATTCTTATTTTATTATTTGAGTGTTCATGATACAGCAAATGATGCCTTAGAGCATAATTCATAAGATGATCATCCTCACTGTACATACATACGACATTCATGACAATTTTAATTGACCATATTTGTGTGTAAGTCGTTGGAAAAAATAAAATGTGCGAAAATCACGATTAACTTTATGCTGCTTATTCGTATTTGCTGTTGTGATTCAGGGTTATTTTTTCATATTAGCTCTTTTTTGTTGTCCAAATCACATTAGGCTGGGCATGTATATGGGAGAAAATATTACTTCTTTACAAATTTATATTATTTTTATGGCCATGCTGAGGAATTTCACGAACTTTAAAATCAAGTGAGATGGAGAGCAAATAAAGAAGAATAACAAGAAAGCAGTAACAGAAGCATAAAAGACATAACAACTTCTCTTAAATTAAGAAAGGAATTCTTTTCATTCCAATCATGAATCGTGTAAACTTTTGTTCCTTTTTTGTCTGTGTGTAAATTATTATTTTTTTTTGGACAGCAAACATAACATAACTGAAATGTACTGCTTGAGAATATATCTCGTGCTGACTGTCTTGAATACTCATGAAATATTGGCTGACGAAGGAATGTGGAGAAAAAAAGGAAAGGAATTTCATCTCTTGTTTGGGGCAAAACAAAACAAAACAAAGAAGAAATGAAAATATAAACCAATAAAAGGTCGTTTGTTGTATAATACTTAACTTTGCCTCACTTCTTACTTACTTCTTTCGTACTCTGCTTTTGCTTATTTTTCGAAGAATTTCTTGCAAGGATTATTCATCATACTTTTTTTTTCTCTCTCCCAAGCACGTTTTTCAAAAATTCTTAGTAAATTCTTAGAAGTCAATCAGTTTGGGTGTTTTGGAATGTTGTGGGATTCGTGCTGGATATTTACTCAAGAATTAAAGTCTCGAAAATTTAAGAACTTAGAACAATACATTCTTTTAAATTTTGAGTCAAGATATATAGATGGGCTCATACAGAGTATACTTGACCATACTCGACCATACTATTTTTTGTGTACTTATACAAACAAAAATTTTTAAAATTTTCTATTTTCAAGTTTTCATTTAAATATCGACAGATGCAACAACATTTGTCTTAAGTCAGTTTCTTTAAATTATAGCAAAGCATTTGCAATACTCCTGTATCAACAAAACTTAACAGAAAGTTGAAAATTTTGCAAAACAAAAATTAAAAATTTTCTTTTATAGTGTTAGTGTTTTTAGAAAATTCAAATTTTTGACGTTTAAAAACTGCGATATTTTTGTATGAGCACATCTATATATCTTGTTTTGAGTTAATCCTTAAAGGGTCTAGTCAGAGATCAGTGGAAAGTCATCAACAAATTTAGTAAAAATTAATATTGAGTTAATTATGTAAGGATAAAGTCACAAATCATTGAAAAGTCATCAACAAATTTAGTCAAAACTGCAAGCGTCTGATCCACAAAACCACATCGACAGTCTTACTGCACGCATTTACCTTTTTTTTTGTGAAGTGTTAAATTAAGGGGGATGCTGTATTTGTTGGAATGAGAAACAGAAAGATTAAGAATAAGAGCAAACACATTATATGCATTAATCATAAACGGCCTGTTTCACTAAAGTGGATTATCCTCGATTTCGGAATATCCACTTCAATTTTATGGAAATATCTCCAGGCGCTTAAGGTTATTAAGAGATCTAATGTGTGATCTAGTAAGAGTAGTTTGCTACTTAAATTAACATATACTTAGAAATTTTATATCTTGATTAGTTTGAGAATTATAGCGAAAATCGAAGTTAATCTACTAGATTTGGCTAGAAAATTGAATAATTAATACTTCTTAACAAAAAGTATAAGTTTAAAGTACACAGAAATTTCAGGCATAGTTCACTCTATTATAATCCAATATAAGAAATACCACACCTCTTATTAAATTTAAGATATTTACAAAAAACTGAAGTGGATAATCAGAAATCGAGGATAATCCACTTTAGTGAAACAGGCCGAAAGAGTTCTTCCCTGATTTCTTTCCTCTCGACATTCCATAAATTCCTGAGTTCGCATATAACACACATAATGGATACGAGAAGAATGGAAAATATTTCTTATTTATACATAAATCGAATATTTACTGCTGTTGCTTGTTCTTACTTCTCTCTCTTTGCATTACTTCTTTTTGTTCTGCCTTTTTTTTTCTCACACAATTTTTATTTTTTTTTTGTATTCTTAAATTTTTTTTTCTGAAAAATAAGCACTGAATTTGTTCATGCAAAATTAGACAACATTATTAACATGTAAAGTGTGTGACTTCTGTGGAATGTCCATGTCAATTTTAATCACTAGATGTTGTAAAGCATAATAAAATTAAATTATTTAGCCTTTTTTGTGGATTAATTTGGTTTCTTTACTCTGTGTGATTAATTTTCGCAATGCTTTGCTCTCTCTCGCTCGTAAACTAATTTAAATTTTTCATTAGACATGATGAAATATTTGATAAATTTTTATAAAATTAAATCAACATAGTATTTTTTGCAGAAACCACGCGTATGTATCACGTAGTGAATGAGTTATATGTTGTAAAACTTATTCTGAAATTAACATTTTTTGTTTCTTAAAAATCAATTATGTACGAAATGTCCTCACCATTTTCAAGTGAAATAACACGAAATGCTTCCATAAATTCTTGTTTACCCTTTTTTGCGAGGTTTATGTGCTAATGAAATTTATGCAAAGATTCCGGAATGACACTCGAATGCGCTTTTAGCGAAATAAACGGCGAATGTAAAAAACCAGTAAAGAAGTCACTTGTAAAGCTTTGAGAAAGTGATTACAGCGCTTTTTATTAAATGTCTTAATGTTTGCAAATAAATAGCTTTAAAGGCTGAATCGCTAAACCCTTAAAAAAATCAAAACCAATCCAAAATGAATCTTCAAACATATTTCTGGCAAGAAAATAGCGCTAAAGAAGGCAAGACACCGTTTGAAGGAAAATGTTACGAATGTGCTTAATAAAAAAATAAAATAAATTCATTTTTTGGAGGTTCGTGAAAAATTGCATTTAACACATAACAAGGAATTAAATTTATTGACATGCGAGAATATTTTTGTGTGTTATTTTTTGTTTAAAGTCGTCGACAAGGATGTTTTTGACTTCCTTAAAGTTTAATATATTTGTACATTGCATTCATATTTAAATGTGTAAACAGAATGTCACAGTTTTACATAATTCAAATGACACATAATGACTCTATATGGTAGCATCTTATTGTATATTAAATGTGCATCCATGCTGACTCGTTTTTGTCTCGCGATATACCCTCATTTGATGGTCAACGTGCTACTTACATATGCAATCATCGACCTGTTCAATTTATTAATCTTGCATATACATGTAGCGTGCCTGATCAAATTGAAGTAATTTTATATTCATTGCATTTATTACTCTATCTGTATATGCTTCTTGTTATGTTTTGTTGTGTTTTGTCTTTTTTTTTCCGCGCTCAGTTCCTTTTTGTTTTTAATAATTTATTCTACAATAGGTCAAAATACGTTCGTAAATATCCACACATATATATGAGCAGCGAATATTTATTATTTAATAATAGATTTTGTACATAGATTTTCTCTTCAAGGCTATAATCCTTTTGGGCGAATTGTTTACCTATAAAAATGCTAAGTTAATAACCGAAATGTATCAAATTTATTGTGTAACACTGTAAATTGGTATTTTAAACAAATAAAATGTGTTAATAAGTTTATTTTGGCCAGATGAATCGCTAAGTATTTCATTATCACGTCTAATATATACGTATTGAGGGCAGTTTCGTTATTCAAAATGCTTAAACCTTAATTTTATGAATCATGGTCACATTTTCATTTAAAACAGTAATTTTTATTTTGAAAAGTCGTTCAGAAGTTCAAACTTCGTTTCAGTTCAGTTCATTTGAAATTCCAATAGCCGTTATTTTTTGAATTTTTAAAATCTGTTAAATTTTATAAACCATCCATGGATCACTTTTATGGTAACAATTCATTAATACAGTCAATTAAGCTCGAACGAGATCCTTAAATTAATAATCCTCATCCAATAAAAAGGAATTAACGTCAACATTGACATTGTGTGTCATAATTATTCACAAATCATCAACTTCATTATCATCATTGTACTTTCTTTTTATTACACGCTTTTTTTATTTACACGCTTTTTTTACACGCTTTTTATTGAGTTGCTCTGTTGGTTTCTTTGTATGTCACGTTCAAATCTTGCAATCGATTTTTCGACCACTTCTATTGCTCCAATCGAGCTCAAATTTTGTATACACACGTATTCCCGGTGACAATACAATATTTTAACACTTTAGGACCACACAAATGCTTAATTATAGTACAATTTTAATAAAACTTTTTTATATGGGAGAAAAATCCAATGTCAATGATATAAAATTTTGATTTGTTTAAAATATTATACTTGAAATGCTCAAAAGTCATTTATATGATTCACTATAGTTTAATTAATATTACTAATTATTAATAATACTAATAATTGGAGAAGCTGAAGATTTTCTGGGAGGATGAAAAAATTGACAAGTAATTTTTTCATGAATATCCGTAAGTGAAAATTTGAATTTTCAAAAAAACCGTTAATCACAAGTCCGTTACGAATTAATGCAAAATAACTATCAATATGTGATGTGCATTTAGCACACATAATTTGAGCATAAACGTATGCTGTTTTAAATGTATTACAATATTTATAGCACTTCACCAATTTAATTAAATTGACTTCTATTTATTATCGGCTTAACGTAATTTTGCATAACATATGAATGACATTCATTGAATTTAAATTTGAAAAATCCGTTATAAATACGTTACATATAGATGTGACGTCCTTTGAACTTTTTGATTTTTAGTCTTTTTGATAAAAGCGTGTTTTTTAAAAAGTTTTTTTTATAGTTATGACCACCAATTATGACTTTATACTGATATGGACTCGAAAATAATTTTCATCATCGCTTGTAAATAAAAATCTTCATTTGCTTTTTTATTGCATAATTTACGATGTTTTTTCTGCTTCTTATTTCTTAAAGATGAGAGTATAAACGACATAAATCACTATTCCACTTGTTGTAAACACAAAATTATAAAACATTTATTTCTTTTTCATTACAGAGAAACCAGTTTTTACTATCGGAAATGCGCCAGTAATAAGTGATATGGATAATTTCAGTGAAGTGAGTTTAGATCGTGATGGGAATTCATCAGAAGTTGGACAATCAGATCTACAAACAGATTTGGTTAATCCATTCTATCCAAGTCCATTATCTGATCTTGATTCGTATAACAATTTGCAAACACTTCACGATCCACCAACACTCGATATTAATAGTAACACTCAACAGCCGATTAATGATGCCACCATAAATCCAATTTCCGCTTTCGGAACTGCTGCTTCGACAGTCTTCTCTACGTTCTCAAATATTATTAAAGGATCAACGTCTCAGGCGAGAATTGAAGATCAACAATATCAGCCACAACAAATTCAGGAACAATCTTCTTTTATAAGTGGCAGTGAAACATATCAAGATAATCAAATGATTCTACCAAATCCTTATGTTTCTTATAATACCCAACAAGATACAATTAGTGCACCAATGCCTTCTTTTTATACGCCTGGCGATGAAATGCTTTTTAATAAACGTCCACAAACGGAAGCTCCAAGTAATACATTTCGATTAGGAGGACATAAAAAGAAAGCTTATGCACACATTCCAGGATTAAGTTCAAGTTCTCATTCACAAAATGTCCCACAAAATTTTAATCTTAATCCTGTCATGCCTCCTTTACCGCCACAAACAGTAACGCATGTTGATTCTATGCCAAATTTTCAACCGCCACCTCCTTTGTCTCAACAAAGTTACTTTGATAATAATACAAATGTCCAACAGCAGCCAGCAGCACAAACATCAAATTTGGAAAAGTCAACAAATAAGTTTTCATTCAGTTCATTACTTGATAAAATTCCAGTTCCATTAAGTCTATTTGGAAGTTCAGAATCAAGCAGTAATGAGACAAACTATAATAATTATCAAAATCAACCACAAAACTATTTTAATGAACCGCAAATCATTAATTCAGCTCCACATCAAGCACCAGTAATGAGCAACTATTTCAATCCACAACAGAATTTCGAGCCGGAAAACTTAACAATAACTACTGATTCAATAAATATTCAAAAATCTGACGTGACACAAATAAAAGAGAATATTCCACAAACAGTAAATTTCTTTAATCCACAACAATTCAATACGACTCCATTTTCGAAAGTTCAACAACCTTTAATGCAAAAACAACAACAAGGAGGAAATGAGTCGACTGAAAGTCAAACGAAAAATGACGATAATAATTCATTACTTGCACCGATGATGACGATGACTTCATCACAGGATCAATTTATGCCTCAATCATATTCCACTCCACCGCCTGTAAAGACACAAAGTAATGATAATAATAATTATCAACAAGTTGAGACACAAAAAGCTGACTTGTCAGCACCTCCGATATTTTTTAATCCAGTCCAAGCATCAGAAATGTTCAAGTCACGTCAAAATGATGATGGAAAGCCTAAAAATCCATATAGTAACACTCGTATGCGTGGCGTTGGACTTTATAAGGTACGTACATCATCCACATCTGATTCATCAAGTGCGCAACAAATGTTTATTACACCAACGGCGCCTTCTCCTTCACCCCAATTGTTTACACCATCTTCACAAAGCTTTAGTGATGCTGTAGATCATGCAAAAGACTCATCTCGACCGCCATCGATTCCATTAAGTAGTTCTTCAAACAATACAACGCCAAGAGCCACTCCAATACAGAGCTTTGAGCCTCAAGTGATGAATTTCAATATTCCACAACAAGTAGCAGTTCCTCAGGCACAATCAACATCAAATTTACATCCAGTACAGAATTTTGGGCCTCAGGTGATGAATTTCAATACTTTGCAGACTTTGCAGCAACAATTGACACCAGATTTACATCAAATTCACAACATTGAGCCTCAAAATGTAGACTTTAATGCTTCACATCAACAATTAACATCAGATTTACATCCAGTACAGAAAAAGTCAGACTTGAATGTTCCAGAGAGTGAAAACGAAGCGATTTCGTTTGAGACAAAACACGAACAAAAGGTACAGCATGAACCGAGTAATGTTTCAAATGTCTCAAATTTCTTTGAATATGACAATAGCAAGGTCAATGAACAAGTCTCGGCATTAAACTTTTTCCAAGTCAATACGGAAGTTAATTCTCAACCAGTTGTAGATAGTTTTGTTGGCCAGAAGCAAGATAAATTAGCATCGCATAACGATTCTTTGAATGCTATAAACTTCTTTAAAATGGATACGACAGTAACACCAGTGCTGAATAAAAGCAACGAAATGCAACAATGTATTGAGAATGAGAATGACGATGAGGAGGATGTAAACAAGAAAGAAGACATTCAGGAGGATTTTAATTCTCCAATCACGAGTTCAACGATGCAAGGCAGTGATTTAGCGAATGATATAACTGACAAAATGGAGAGTTTGAGTGCATGTAGTCGTAGCACATTAAGTTTATTCGCTACATCTGAACTAGATTCAACAATGGGTCAAAAATTAATGTCATCAGCGCCTGTTGAATCTCTCATTCCGAAATATCTTGAGCAGCAGCCTCAAATGGGTGCTAATTTAAAGCAATCGGAATCGCTAGTTAACGGAAATCATCATAGTGAGAAATACCGTCCAATTTATTGTCACTGGTTTTATCAAAATCTTTATTGGCATCCATTCTCGATGACTGACTCAATGGCAATTGATCAAGCGATTTTGAATGGCGATGAGTTTGTCTATACGAGTGGTGGACGATATGAAGTCAATATAAAAGATCGTAGACGATCGTCAATTTATTGGATGAGTGGATCAAATGTGATTAGGAAGTGTTCATGGTTTTTTATGGACGAGAAAAATGGAAATCAAAATTTAATTCCTTATGATGAGCATACTGGAGAGTTTTTAGAGAAGGAATATGAAAAGGCAATGACAAGTTTAACTTGGAATCATAAAATTCATTTGCCAAATTCGCATGATGTGATTGTCATGAAAGATCCAAATAATATTGAACTTCATAAATTGGAACAAATTTTGGTGGTTAAACGTGGCATCGACGAATTCGATATTGATGACGGCGAAGAAGGAATTGCCGATCACTTAATTATATGTGTTAGTGGATTTGGCGATAAAATTGATGAGAATGGTAAGTTCATTATTATTCTACAAACGGCTACGGACGTATAATGAAGCCATTAATAATCACTTGAAAATGCATTTTTTTCCTCTCTCTCGAGTTTGTTATTTTCGATAAATGCGTCGTATCTTGTGACATACTGGCTTACTGTTTAAAACTGGCTATAATTTAATGCAAATTTCGGGTCATAAATTTTCCACTCGAGGTTCCTTGTTTGTTCTGGATACAACAAGATAAATGCTGTGCTGTTTAAAATCCAGAAATGCTAAATTGTGCTAATTTGGCATTATTTATTAGTCTCTTGTGCCTGGTTACGGAAAATTTTAATTACGGCAATAAAAATGATCAAGAACTGAGAACTCTTTTAACGGCTTTTTGGATTTTGAAATGCATGTTTTATTTTTTAATTCGTTAAAATTCAAATCTGGGAAGTACGTTAAAATTTGAATGTCAAATGCCATTTTCATGATGAGCTAGCCAATGCGCACTAACTCGATAAATACTAATTCAACTCGTATCCAAAAGAAATTTACGATAATTTGTTTTTCTCTCCACACACAGCTGACGAAGTCAGAACAAAATGTTTGGAAACAATACAACAATATTATTCAGAGGCGTTTGATTGTGGCCAAATTAAGCGAATAGAAGTCCTTCCGATAATTTTAAATTCAATTGATGTGCTGAAAATGTTCGAAATCAATAATAATATTTTAAATGCATTGCCATTTAAGAGTCCATCGAGGGAAATAAATGAGCATGTTATGCGAGCTATGCTTTATTCAAATGAGAATTTTTATCAGGTAATGTTCATTTCACACATATATGTTTCCCACAATAATTATGACTTAATTCAATTTTCGGACACTTTCATTTCTATAGAAAATAATGAATCATTTGGCATTTAGTTTAAATGAAATCGTATCAAAATTCAATCAACGAAATTCGGACTTTAATGGCGAAATATCAGTAATGAGTTCATCGTATGAGGCGCTATTCTTATTTGACATGCTTGCCAATGACAATGCATCAGAATTTTGGCAGTTAAATTTCGATATATCAAAATTCTTTGCATGTGGAATGCCATCAAGTTTATTAATGATTAGAAATGCAGACAGATTAAAGCACGGCTTTGAATTGACGAGATGTAAGAAATTATTCAACTTTATTCATCCAGCTGACGATATTTCACAAAGAATTGAGCCATTACTTATACCAGAATATTCAAAATTGCCACCTGAGTCTGCCGAGAATTTAACAGCACAAGAAAGAATTGACTTTATATTGCCGGAGGACTCAGCCTTAGAGAAATTCAATAGCTCAAACTATTTCTCATCAGAAATTTTAATTAGACGAATAACAAATGAAATTTATGGTGCAAATCACATTCAAATGGACTCTGGTAGTTTATAAACGGATTATAATGAATTTAAGTAGTTGCGGACTAATAATATTAAAAAGTTATTTTATATGTGTTATCAAAAAAGTGTTTTCTTTTTGTTCTGTTTTGTAATTTGAATGAAAGTTAAATAAAATTCTCTTTTCTTTTTCTTTAAAATAAACTGGCTTTTATTAATAATGAAATAGTCAACATAAACTATAATAAGTGGAAATTAAATATTTAAATGAAGAAATTCTCTTGTATTTTTTGTTTTTTGTGGCTTGGCACAATGGATGCTTTTTATAACTTTTTCTGTTGTCATATTTTGGTTTCATTTCAATTAAAATTACGAGATTTTTTTTTTGTTCTAATTAACGAGGATATTTATTTAAAAACATTCAATATTGAACGGAAAATTTGAATTTAAAAATCAGTTTATTAAAATTTTGTTCATTTCATTTCGGTTCAAAAATTAAAATTTCAAAAAAAACCGTTAAAAATGAAGAATTCATTACAGTTCAGTTTATACAAACTTTTTCAGCTATTCAGTTTTCAGGCACAGCAAACTATTGACAGTGCAAATGACATTCCGTAAATATTGAATGTTTTTAAAATTAGAGTTTATTCCTCCGAGAAAAACAGTAAACAAATGACATAAACAAAATAAATACGCTTACTTAAGGAAATCCTTACGTGAGATGATTCCAGTCACATGATTATCATCGTTCACGACGACTAAATGCCGAAGACCAAGAGCACGAAAGAGCATGAATATTCTAGGAACTGACGTCGCTTGATGTACCTTATAAGGTGACGGATTCATAAATATCTCCATATTTATTGTATATTTATAAGCGAGTTTATCATTACTTAATTTAATATCATCAATGCTTGGAAATCGTGGATATTCGTCGCGGAATGCTTCAATGGAAATCTTTTGTTCCCAAAATCTCTTTGTTTCTTCAAAAAACGATCGTTTCAATATCACAATTAATTGAGTTCTTAATATAAATCCTCTTAGTCTTCCGCTGTTACGATTAATGTCATCAACTTGATCAACAACCGGAAAGCCATGATAACTTGTATTCTTCAAGATGTTTACGATATACTCGACGCTTTCTTTCATTCGTACGCAAACAACTTGTTCGCTCATAATTTTATTCGCTTTTGTCACCAGAAATTTATTCGGAGAATGCCAATGAAGGAACGGTACTTTTGATACTATACATCAATATGAAGACTCAATTAGATATAATTTTAAAATTTATAGGCTTCAGTTATTACTCACCTTTAATTTGAGTATCGTAAATTCCCTCATTAAAATAATCTCCCATCCACTTAGCACTCGTCAAAGCCAAAATTATTGGAAGTGCAAACCAAATGTTTCCAGTCGTTTCAACTAAGATTACTGCCAAAGATATATTCATACGTACAGTTCCTCCTAGTTGTGCAGCAGCTCCAATTAATGCATATTTGCCTGGATTAATGAATGTGGAACCTGGAAATCCCAATGCTAAAAATGATGCTGCCAATCTTCCCCATGCTGCACCGACCAATAAACACGGAATAAATATGCCCAAACTGACCATTAAGCCATACGTGATATTTGAGAGGAAAAAGTATATTGGAACGAATACCATTAAGGTTGTAATTTTATGTGATCCTATTCATTAAATATTAATTAAATCAATTAAAGGTTTTATAATGAAAAATTAATGAAATCAATTAATCTCACCTGGAGGATCATGGAATAAACTTCGTACGCTAGATTCAGGCGTTTGAAACCACAGAGCTGCTGCTGCATTATATTCATTATCCTCACAGAATAATTGAACTGGGTTTATCGTTGGGTCATTCCCTAAAGGTCGACAGTCATTAATTAGATACATCATTAAACATGCAAATGAGGCACTGACAGCAGCGACCATAATCGCTTCGATTACTCGAATCCACTTCTGCTTAATGCATTTGTCACGGAATATATTTAAAGATGTATTAATTTTGATCCAAAAAGCTCCAGATAAGCCTCCGAAGACTCCCATCAACATGAATATTGGAAGTTCAAAATATTCAAATGGAAGTGCCTCAAATTCACCCAAATTGAATAATCCGTGATATGTAAAGTTCTCTAATCCATGATAAGCTGATAGAACCAAATTAAGTGTGAAGGAACTGACAATTGCTGAGAATAAGGTCCTCCAAATAAGACTTTGATTCCAAAAGCTTGCAGCTTCTTCTAATGCAAATAACAAGCCACCAATTGGAGCTCCAAAAGCGGCAGCGACTCCAGCACTTGCACCACAAACTACAAAATCTCTCTTTTCATGATCATCACGGAAATATCGAAACATCTTAAAATCTTTATTGAAGGACGAACTTTTTCCCTGAGAAATGCCAGCAGCTATAACAGCACCACAATGAACCATTGGCCCTTCTTTTCCACCAGCTAATCCACCACAAACAGACGTGACGACTCCAATAGCTTTAACCACTAATGTCTTTAGCCTTACAACTTTAGGGATTTTAATGCCATTCAAGTAGCATTTTACGAGTGGAATTCCTGAACCAGTAGCAACCGGCTCAATATACGTGACTAATAAACTTCCAATCATCACAGGCAATGCATTCATAATGACGTAATAAACATAAGGCATGACTAAGTCTCCATGATTAATGTTCAGCCGTACAGCTGTGGAAAATTTAAATACTTTACATATAATATGGATTTAGTGATAAGAAAGCTTTGTGAACGAACCTTGCTGTAACCAACTATATTTGATTTTGCTTATTTCTTCTATCGATATTGCTATCGCACATCCAACTAATGCTGTCAATATTCCAATAAATAATGATACAATCCATCTTGCAAAATCCTTTTTAATTTTCAAATGTGGATCCTTTGTTAATTGCTCTTTATCCCACAGTTCATTTTCGCATATATCATAATCTAGTCCCTAAGCATGATAAAACAGAATAAAAGAATTAGTCATTGATTTTTTATAAAATCACAAGCTATGCATTCAATTTCATCAAATTTGGCTCAAGGAAAGATCCAAAATCTCAATTTCAAGGACAGACATTAGCCAATTTAGGTATGCAATAAAGCGCGACAGAATTTCTCAACATTTTACTTACTTCGTATTTTGATGTTGGCTGAATTGCTCGAGCTCTGAATATAGGAATCGCATCATCTGGTGCTGTTTGAGCCTAGAAATTCATGAAAACTGATCGTCATTAAGGAGATAGGTCTAATTACATCTTGATAAATTATACATTGTTTTTTTGTTCCTCGTCTTCACTGTCTGAGACGCCAATTAATCGTTCTGGTGCCATTTCTTCATTTAATTGATAATGATCTTGAGTTATTTGATATTTAATACATTTATTCGATATTCATTTGAAATCAAACTTGATAGTAGCTTAATTAAATTAACTTTTTGTATTATAATCTAATTTTTGCGTTAAGAAACCGAACTCTTTGTTTGGCGATTAATTGAAATTATTATTGTATTCAACTATCCGATTTTTGGTGCTCGACTATGTCATCGACTGTCTTACTGTTGTGTATGTTGCTTACTAATTCTGTTATGACTTGCTTACCTAGTAATAATGTTTCAGAACCATACAATTCCTAGCAAAACTGTTGTAATTTTTTAAAAACATTTGTATTGCTTTTCACGCAAGCCATCACGTTTCATCGAACACCAATGTTTGAAGTCCATGTAAGGAATGTCGATCAAGTTGTAGGTCACCGATCGTTATAATTTTAGACACACCTAAGTAGCAAGCAGAGTTAAATAAAATGAATTGTCTTCAAATAATTGGTATATTTATTGCTTTTATAGTGATAAATACTTGCAATGCACAACGAACACCATCTATAAGTTATATATCACAAGAACAGATTAAAGATATAGGAGGAACAGTAGAATTAGATTGGTAAGTTAAAATCATAAATTGGCTACAAATTTCATTTTATCAATTTAGCATGAGTCTTAATTAATTAACATGTCTTTATATAGCTCAGTACAATATGCCCGAGAATATACAGTTGTCTGGATTAAAACAGGCAGAAATAAGGCTGATTATGTTTTCTTATCGACTGGATCTTCATTAGTCATTAAGGATTCTCGATTCTCGCTTCGTTATGATGGTGCAAGTTCTACCTATACATTGCAAGTTAAGGATATCCAAGAAACTGATGCTGGAATATATCAATGTGAAGTTGTCTTATCAGTCAATAATAAAATTACAGCAGAAGTTGAACTGTCTGTTCGACGACCTCCAATCATTTCTGATAATTCAACACAGTCAATTGTTGCTTCAGAAGGACAGTCTGTACAAATGGAATGTTATGCATCTGGATATCCAACACCAACAATCATTTGGAGACGAGAAAATAATGCTTTATTACCGACAGGTATGAAATACTTAATTACTTTAACTTGTTCATGGCACCAATACATTAAAGAATGTGTCAATTTCCATAAATGAGATTTAACAGACGAATGAATCTTTCTTTTAAGGTGGAAGCACGTACAACGGAAATGTCATGAAAATCACAGCAGTACGTAAGGAAGATCGTGGTACATATTACTGTGTTGCTGATAATGGAGTATCTCGTGGTGACAGACGTAATATTAATTTGGAAGTTGAGTTCTCTCCAGTTATTACAGCACCAAGACCCCGTTTAGGTCAAGCTTTACAATACGATATGGATTTAGAGTGTCATATTGAAGCATATCCACCACCAGCTATTATTTGGCTTAAAGATGACATTATCTTGTCAAATAATCAGCATTACAGTATATCCCACTTTGCCACTGCTGATGAATTCACTGATTCTACACTTCGTGTCATTACGATTGAAAAACGTCAATACGGTGACTATAAATGCCAAGCTGTAAATAAGTTGGGTCAAGACGAGGCCAAAATTCATCTGTTTGAGACTGTCATTCCTGTATGTCCTCCTGCTTGTGGTAAGTTGACGATTATTATTTTATTTGTGGTTCCCTAATGATATCCTTTATCTTCAGGACAAGCTCATTATGGTGGAACCTTATACATCACTGCATCAACAGCTACCGTCTTGTTTGCAGCATTAATTGCCTTATTTTTTAAATAAATTCCTTTTAACAGTTCTTAACAAGTCCGTCCATAAAGAATAAGAAAACTTTTTGATAGAAATTTTATATCCGTCCAAGGAACATTACAAATCATTCCAAATGTAATTAAGTATTGAGTTAGTCGTATAAGAAAAAATCAGCATGCAAGTGCCTTTCGTAATTAGATGACTCATATCAGTCGCACAATAACTTGTTTTTAAAATAGTGAATCTCTGTTTAGATTTAGTCTCCATTTTCACTAATTTGGAATGAAGGTTGAGGATGTGAAGGATTGAGCATAAATGATGACAGTGATCAGGAGATTTTGTTTTAGCATTGAGTTTAGTGAATCAATATTGTTGATTTATTTGGACATTGTAAAATTAATCACAAAATTTATGAATCACCATTGGATTTAGTGCTGATAATTGAAAAACAGTATTAATTTGTGTGCCTCAAGACTCAGGGGCGTAGCCAGGGGGGGGCCATAGGGGGCCCGGGCCCCCCCTACGAAAATCTGATAATTGTTTTATTAAGTATTTATAGAGAAAAACCAGTTAATGTAGAGGAAGTGATGAAAGAAATGTCAAAATCAGCACGAAAAATTAAATTTAATGTATGAATAATGAATTAAATATTTAAACTTATGAAGAATGAATATAGATTTAAGGATACAAAATAACAATTTTTTTAATTTTCGAAAATGGGCCCCCCCCTTAAAAATTTTCTGGCTACGCCCCTGTCAAGACTCATGATCAAGATATTAAATAGTTCTAGAACATTCTGGATTCACAACACATCGAAAGTCACTAAATCCTTTGAATTTCTGTGTTCAGTACTGTGTTATCATGACTTGTAGTATCCGTCCATAATATTGCAAATTAGATTATCTCGTTCATGCCAAATCATGCATCCTCGACTCAAATACATTCCAATCTCAAATCTTTTTGTTGTACTCATTTTTATCGTAATAAGTTACTTAACATCCAAAGGATTTTATTTCTTTTTAATGATATCCGAATTAGTTGTTCTGAATTGTAAGCTTTAGTATAATAATTTTTTAAATAAATTGAATAAAAACTGAAAAATTTCTACAAATTAAATTTTATGCTTTTGACCCCCCCCCCCCCCCCCAAATTTATAATATGCACTCAAAATTTCTATGAGGAACCTTCTCAACAACCTGTTTGAATCTATCAAAAAATTATTATAACGGTCAAAAAATATTCAAACTTACAAAAAGCTCAACTTTGTATGTCATAGAAAAAAGTGCATAAAAGTATCGCATTTAATGACTTTATTTAAAGCGCACTATCCGAAGAAAGCAGCATGATCAATGATGAAGATATATGAAGATGTGATGAGATTTTCATCAACAGATTAAAATGAATTCTCTTGACATTTCTCGCTATTTTTAAATACAGCTAAATGAAAAGCTATTGTCTATATGATAAATGCACAATCATTTCCATATCATGATACAGAAAGTCATTGAATAGATCAAAATCTAGTTGAAAGCGTAGCTAAATGTCAAATTATTCCAAAAAATAGATTGAAATCAATTAAAAACATTTTCCGATCTGTTGCACATGACGAGGGAGGCACATGAACAGATGTGTATCATAGATAATGTCAATGGTACTAGTCTAATTGACTTTTGTTTTGAATTGTCAAACGATACCGCTACGCATATAGTAAACAAATATTTGGTCAATATTGTACAAATTATTCTGTCATGGATGATGGATTGCAGTAAGTAAGCAAGTACGTTGTTCTGTGGGTGATGATCTTATTTCTTTTTAGACTAAAACTGGGAATAAAGAAAACCGTTAAAAATTTGAATTTTTGAAAAATCGTCAGTAATTTGAATTTCAGAAAAACGTTAAAATTTCAAATTTTTAAAACCGGTAAACATTTAAAATTTAAAAATACATAATGACTTGAATTGTTATAGACCAAACAGTAAAGCATCCCAGTCATTGCATCAAACAAGTTTGTCGATAATTAAATTCCAGATATTATAGTTTGTTCAATTGTTCATTGCTCCAAAAAAGTAATAAATTTCAATACAACCAAAATTTTATGATGAATAGCTCAATACACACATTCATATCCATTCAAAATGTTCATCGTATCCACAAAATTTGTGCTCTTTCCAATTAAATTAAGACCAATACACCAAAAATATGAGTAATTATTAATATTAAATGATTTACATCGCATTCACAAGGTCAATTCTAATGTACATTTATAGCTTCATATATTATGATGGTGCATGAATGAGAGACCGAGAGAGGTCATGGCTATTAAAGGAATTTAAGCTTGTACCTCTTCGCTTACTCATGACTAGGAACCAAGAGAAAAACTTAATATTGTTATTGTCGATTCACAATAAATTTTAAAAAAAGAGAAGCTATAGCTCAATTCCTTCATGCGCCTTTATGTACAGACGAAGAGAAAAAAATATAAACATTACCTGCGAATATTCCCGCACAGCGAGTCGCTATACATTTTCATTTGTATGTTTAGCTGTTCAGTATAAAAATGAAAAACCTGCGTGCAGGTTGTGTTTTATTTATCGCGACAATCTCGCTCTGTAACAGTCAGCGAGCTCCCGTCATAACTTATATTGCGGATGATCAGTGGATAGATCAAGGTAGTACGGTTGAGATAGGATGTTCGGTACAGTATGCAGGATCAGAATATCCAGTAATATGGTCAAAAATAGGAAAAAATAACGATAATGTTTTTATATCGACTGGAACGTCTTTAGTGCTTAAAGAATCTCGATTTGCGTTATTATATGATGGTGCCAGTGCAACTTATGTAGTGCTTATAAAAGATGTACAAGAAAGTGATTCAGGCACATATCAATGTACCGTAGTTCTATCTGTGAATAACAAAATTACAGCAACAACAAATCTCTTCGTTCGACGTCCTCCTGTAATTACTGACAATTCAACACAATCAATTGTAGCGACAGAAGGTGGTGCTGTACATATGGAATGCTATGCTACTGGTAATCCACATCCTATCATCGTATGGAGACGCGAAAATAATGCTTTATTGCCAACGGGTAAGTCTTCAAATTTTATTTTTCGGTTCAGTTCAAGTTTGAGGTCAATGAGACAAAATGTTTGCCAAGGAACTTCGAGTGATGTTGGTGTCGTTTTGTACTGGCTAGAAATTCGATATTGATTGCTTGGTGTATTGTGTTATTTAAGTTCTATTTTGTGCATATAATGTGAAGTTCTCATGGAAATCGGAAATATTGGACATGAAATTTTAAAGTTTACAAATCGATTCTTATTAAAATTTCAAGGAATTCTAGCTTACTATAGCGATAAATCAGGGTAGTGCAAGTGACATGAAAAATTGTGTAAATTGTTTATGGTATTTGTCCATAAATTTAAGTTTCCTCCGAAAGCTGAATGTTTGAAGTTTTAGAGTCAAACCTGCTTACAGAAGACCTTCTTTAGCATATAAAAGCAGAGCATCATTTAACTTAAAACTAAGTTGCGCAAAATGCGCTTTAAACCCCTGAATCAGATGTCTTTCCTACTTATTTTAAACAAAACCTTTTTATATTGTTCGCTGACTTGTTCAATTTTAAACTTTATGTATCTTGAATACAATTAGTTTTTCGGCAATTCTTTTTTCTTAATCTCATATGTATCCACAATGTATCTTCGTTAATATCAATTAAAATAAATAATGTTCATCACGCGAATCTCCAATTATGATGAAAGCTTAGAAGCTTTTTTGAAAACTCTAATTTATAAAAAAAATTGTATGCATTAGGTCACGAGTGTTAACAAATGGTCACATAAAAATTTGTTTCTGTGTCTTAATATTTTGGGTAATAACTCATTAAGTTCGACGTGGTTTTTGTGTAATCAACTTGCTTTCTGTTGAAATTCATAAATTAATCATATGACTGCAATGAAGAATTCGTCATTTGAGTATAAAGGCACGGATGAATAAAAATAATTTTTTGATAATTTTTTAAAACAAGCTCTTGTTTCTCCAATCATGTGATCATGAATCATTAGGGGAATTCGAAGAGAAGATTATAAATTTTAAATTCATTATGGATGAAATAGGAGCATCGATATAAGAAGAATATTTGCTCTTTAAGAGTTCGTGGAACTTTTTGAACAAGGCAAGCATGTTTTGGAATGTTCCATAGCATTTATAGGTCGTTCATTGATTTTGACAAATACTGTAAGGTCTTAGGAATGCCGTAGCAAGAAAAGGAGGATGAAGGGTCCTTGTTACGCCCTGAAAATCAGAGGTTCTCAACTTTTTAACAAAGACACATTAAAACCCTGATTTTGGTAATTATGTAAAACTAGCTAAAGGGATCGCGAATAAAAGGTTGTGAAACAATGATCTAAGAATTATTATGGCTGAGATAGAGGCACGGAAGTAATGAGGAGCACTTTTGAAGGTTTTTGTGATACTAAAGACTAATCTAGGTAGAGGTAGACGTCATTTCTGACAAAACCCTTTCAAATATGAATATTTTCTATTTCTCCAAAATAATTGTCTTAACGATTTTTAAATTATGCTGAGTATACTATATTTACGTCTAATAATTTGACTAATGTACATTCAGTTCTGCAAATACTCTATCCACTTGAAGTACAAGTAATTTGAAGGTGACATTGTGGCGTCTTTTAAATGTCGATGTCTTTTGGTGAATCCCAGGTAGTTGAAATAAAAAGTCACATTTGCTATATCAATAAAAAAAAGCGGAATCAGCGCATTCCTGCCGATCAGAAATTGCCAATTAAATTTAATGTTGTAGATTTACTTGAGAATTTCAATAATTGTAGTGATTGGAGGGGTAAGCAGTGCCTAGCATCCAATGATAAAGTCAGCAAGGCAAAAGATTTCTAAAAAGTTCCATAAAAGTTGTTTTCAACAAATAAATCCACCAATTTATTGTGGAACTTGCTGACATCAGACCTCTTTTAACTTGAAATCGCTTATTAAATGTCATCACAATGTAAATAAGTTAATAAACAGAGAATACCGTGCTTACAGGTGTCGAAATATGAAATTTTTTAAGCACATCTGTTTCTTCAGCTATAAATACCGGTAAAAATCAAGTGATGAACTGCTAATGAGATATTTTTAGCTCACGACTTTAATCCTATCGTAAAAAAATTCCTCAAAATTGCAAATCAATCTAGAAAGTTTTTGCTGCAGACATCTTATCAAACTACTCATTTATCTGTTTACGATCTTCAATTTTTTACGATCGTCCATGCCACATCTTTTTATTCCTTTTTTTCTCAATGCATTGCGCAAATATTTTTATGTTTTAAATAAAATCTGATTACAGCATTCAAGCTATGTGCATGTCTTATTGCAATATTTTTTCTTATTTCTTTATATTTTAATAGTTCAAGATTTTTAAACACATGTAGATAGTGCTTTTATAGGTTTTGACACTTGTTAAATTAATGCTCAATTTACGGATATATTAGACTAATTTATTGAGATATGTGTAAATTAAAATTTAGAGTGCCCACTAAGTATGCTAATTGATTGCTATTATAGGCGCGTTAGCTTAATTAATTGAATTTTTAATTCCATTGCTATTTTTAATTTAGATTTTTAATAGTTTTAGTTTAAAAAAAAATTAATTTTGTAAAAAAAAAATAAATACTTTCATATTAAATTTATAAAGGTTTGCGTTTCTGCCGGTTACAACAAACATGAAACGACTTCCAAAAAAGAAAGAAACAGTTATGACACACAACCCCATTAAATCAGGATGATATTCACGCGACACGCGAGTATAAATGATGATAAATTTTAATATCAAATATCTAAAGTCCACTCCTTGATATTTCGTGAAAGATGCTATAAAAGCAGTAATTTCACATCTAACATGCAAGCTAAATGGAATCTAGAAAGATAAAAAGAAGCAATGAACACAGAAAGTTGTAATACAAAGTCTTTTAAATACGTAAGCTAGCGTAAAAATTAATGATCATTCATTCTTAATTTACACATTTCGGATTATTAAGATTTCGCAAAAAATATAAAAAAAAACTTGTCTTTGTCACATTTATATAAATTTATATGATGAATAAAACAAAAATAGAAAAAAGGGAGATGAAAGGGAAAGACGGAAAGATATGCAAAGACATAGTATCAAAGCCCATTAAGCATTAATAGTATTGATATAAAGGAATAAATAAATCATGTAAATGACGCAGGAGAATGGACATCTCGTAAATTTCTATTTTATATAAGCGATGTCTGAATCAGATTGTGCTTAGTTGGATATAGCTCGAAAAAGGGTTTTCTAAAGCTCGTTCTTAATATAATTTGAGGTAGTACTGAAAAACTGTGTGACATGGCTCCAAAAAGGTTGTACACACCTTTGGACAAACTTCAATAAATGAAGTTATAAAACAAAATTTCCAGCATAATTATTATGGCGAGTCAATAAATTCAGTTGTTTTTGCCGGCAAATGTCAATGACTCAATCAATAACTTCTTCTTACCCTAGACGAAAATTCTAAACAGCAACTAGTTCAAGTTCCCAATGTTATTTGAAATCAAGCATGCCAAACATGTATCACGTTTCCATGGGTCACTATCAGACTAAATTGAGAATTATTGATTTAATAATATTGCTAATTTACAAACGCGATTCATTGAAATCGAGAATATTGTGCACTTGATATGTCTCTGTTGTTAATAAATTGTAAATTATTACTGAAAATTTGTCGTTTAATAAATTTTATACAGAGGCTTTGAGTGATATTTAATTCATTCAATGACTTTCAGCTTACTTACTTAAATAATTGAAGGACTTTATGTTATTAATCATACTGAGTGATTAACATACATTTTTATCATAAGATCATGAATTTGGAAGACACTGTCCTAGACTATACTTCAAAATAGTAGAATCATAGCAAACTTTACGTCATTATTGAATTTCCTGTTGCACGATGTGTCTTACGACACCCTAGTTGTACCTACATATGCAAAATCAAGTATTGATGCTCAAAAATGAGCTGGTGAGATTCATTTACTAATAATTAAATTAAAGCATTGCCTTCCAAAAGGAATAGTTTGTTCTAATAATTAAATTAAGGTTACATGCGCTTAAGTCAGTTTGATTTATATTATTCTCCCAACAGTAATCGTGTTTATTGTTTCCTTGGCTCCTTAATGTCAATAAAATTTCCATAAAAAAGGGGGTGAAGCTGCAAATGAAAAAAACTTCGCGTTTCTTTGTTAACTCTGTGAATTCCTTTAAACAAAAGCTCATTGCTGCATTCAAATATTTTTAATTGTAGTTCTGGGGGTTCATTTACTTATGACGTCTATAATTTTCGAGCGAGGGGCTCTGAGATGTTGCGATACCTTAAAGTTTATAATCAAGAAATTTTTTTTGTGATCAATAAGAGGAAAAAAAAAATTTTTTGATTGACTTCATAAATGCATATTTTATGAATAATTAAGTTGGTTTAATTACACATTCATATATGCTCATTACATTATGACAGTTAAACAAAAGCCACTCATCTGATTATCCGTAATCTGAATAAATATCAAAGCAAGCAACGGTAATAATCTTGATTATTAAGTTTGATCTTGAAAACATGCAATTTCGATAACAATATTCATGTAATTTGTTATTCGAAAATTAAAACATTAAATTTCATGCTCTTAGTTCCGATTTTACAGAACGTGTCACATGTATGGGAGAAGAAATTACACATTTCATGTGCATACATGATAAGAATGTGAAAACGATGCACAGCTTACAAAGTTATTTGTCTCCTTTTAAATTAACTTGCTGCTGTAATTGGCTTATGCCTTATTAAGTCTTTCGAATTGATGCTTTTTTATTGTTTGATTGGTAAGGACAAATAACGTCTTGTGAATTCTTCGAGACACAAATGGCATTTACAAGTAAATTGCGAGGTAGGCAATGCAAATTTGATGAATTACATGGCACACACATCTTCCTTTATGGATATGACATTCATTTCTCTTGTTTCTGAAGAAATGACAGTGGTGTGTCATCAAAATGGAAACTTAATTTATCGTCGAGAGCACTGTGCTTGGGTATCCATAAAATCAGCCTCATTAATAACTTATGTCTATTTGTACTGGATTATCAATTTACAGTAATTTAATATTTTATCAAAACTCCTGTTTAAAAATTCAGCTATAAAGAGTTAGTAAATTAGTAGCACAAGGAATAGCTACTTCACCCTAATTGCCTAATTTATGTTCTAATTCCTCATTTTCTATTTAAGAACGTAAATAAATTTTTTTTTGGGAAAGATGACCTGTTTTTTACGCAATTATTCGATTGCGTGTTAAAGGTTCTCAAAAACAAGCAGTGGAATTCCGACCAAACTGGATTTGATGTAAAGAATTATAATTTCGAGTTACCAAATGAAGAATGAGAACTCGAGAGTGGAAAATACAGGGATTCCCCTGACAAAAGTATTATATATTAAAAAAGGCGAATACATTATGTGGTATTGCTACAATGCTGAATACGTCAAGAATATGTAGAGTCATTATTCATTCTTTGAAGTTGTTCCCTTTCCCAAAAATCGTAAATTAGAATTGAATAATTTGCGCTTCAGATTTGGATACCTTTGATGAGGTGAAATCTGGCAAATGAGCATAGTTTTGGATATTTAAGAGATCTAGGTGCTGTTTTTGAAAAATAGGGTACCCTATGAAAAGTATACGATAAGAAAATCCCTAGAAACTAGATCCAGCACGAGTTTAAACCAAGAGTACACCCTTCAGCATCATCTCTACACATCAACATATTAGCTAACCATCCATTCAATAATTTCAATAGCTTATCAAATATCAAACAAACAATCGCAAATTTGTGTAACATGCTGATTGGTTACGGTGCTTTTTGATTCGTTCCCATAAATCATGTAACAACTTCATGCACAGCATAAACAATAAGTTTATTGAAAATGTTGTTTAGAATTATTCACAAGTGATTTTATTTGATTTAAAACACAACAAATTATTGCATCTGAATATAAAACAGCCTTTTGATCTAAATTCTAATAATAGATACGAACCTGACAATACCGCATTTGTCTCTTTTTAAGTTGTGGAACAAATAAACTTTTTTAATAATTGAATAAAATAATTTAGAATTCTACTTTTTTCCAGTATGTCAGTATTTAAAACACATGTTTGAATATTAATACCTTAAACTACACACGTTTTTTAATGTGTGGTATTTTTCCAGTGAACGGAATCGAGTTAATTTAATGCTAATACTATTTAATTAAAAGTTTTTAATCGCAAAAAAAATTCCTGCATGTTCGTGATAGAAACACAAGAAAATGAAAAATCTTCTTCTTCTCATCTGCATTGTCGCAACAAAGTACAAAGTATAAACAAAACGAAAATTACAAGATGTCATTTTGTATGTTGAACTACTGCACGTCATTCGTAATGTGTACAAAAACCTCAAATTAATGGGACAATTATTATAAATTGTTAAAGAGATATGGACACAATCATTCGATGCATTGAATATTGCTATGACCCATAGAAAGCATGTATTGCATGTCTAGTTAATAATAAGCGTTCAATTAAAGTACATGAGAACAATAAATGCTGATTTTTGAATTCTTTCTGAAGAATTATTATTTCAATAAATTTACATAATTGTGAATGAAGCAAACGCACGTAATGCGTGTTTATATAGGCTAGTGCAGCTTTGGTTTCAGATGAGTGAACCGATGTGCCTACGTTTTGGCTACTTTAAAGCTTAAATTATAAATTAAAATATTGCTTACCTTTTTCAACAATTGCAGAGAACTTTTTACCACGTTTTTTCAATGATTACTGAGAACTGTTTAAAAATTTGTTTGAAATTTGAATTTTTATCAACCGTTAAACTTTTTAATCAAATTTCAGATTGAAATTTCAACTCTTTAAACAACATCGCTCATTCCTCAACATGACCAAACCCAATTTTAAACTTTTCAATCATTCCGTTCGAAAACATATGTTAATAAAACTCATCCCAATACTAATAATTGAATTAAATATATTTTTTTAAGGTGGAAGTTCATACAATGGAAATACCATAAAAATTCATAGCGTACATAAGGAAGATAGAGGCACATACTATTGCTTTGCCGATAATGGAGTTGGGAAAGGCGATAGACGAAATGTAAATTTAGAAATTGAATTTTCTCCAGTGATTACCGCACCTCGAGAACGAGTCAGTCAAGCAGTAAATTATGATATGGACTTAGAATGTCACGTGGAAGCATATCCACCACCACAAATTACATGGACGAGAGAACAAAACATCTTGAGTAACAGTAAAAAGTATAAAATTTCAAACTTCAACACAGCTGATGAATTTACGGACTCAACATTGAGAATTATTACAGTAGATAGCAAGCAATTCGGAGAATATAAGTGCGAAGCAGTCAACAAATTAGGACGAGCTGAAGCTACAATTAATCTTTATGAAAGCAAAAATCCTGTTTGTCCACCAGCATGTGGCACCACATTTTCGTCTACTAATTGCCATAAAATCTCATTTACCTTTATTATTCTTACATTCTTTTATGCAATCTCATCATTAAGAAGATGAATTTTGGAATGAGATTAACTATGAAATTGAAGGAATTCTTAGAACTTAGGACATTAGTCAACAAATTGTGATGTTAAATCCGTCCATTTATTATAATAATGAAGTATTAAGTTGAACGAAACAATTTTAGAGATTTAAGAAATTAGATGTAATAATGGTAGTAAGAGCATACAGATAAATACTTTAAACCATTTTGTTTGGTTTTTTTTTGAGTGTGCACAATTTTGATATTCTTGACAGATTTGTATACAGGGAGGCAAACTTGCAGAAACTCATTCTTCTTTTGCGAAATCGTAGAATATACTCAAAAATAAATATATCCTAAACCCTAAATGATATTGACAATATTATGATTTTAGACAAGTACCGATTTTATGTTTAAGTTAATTTGCATTATAATTTATCTTTTGTATGTTTGTGTATTAAGCATTATTGAATAAATAAAGATTTTTGTAAGCCTAGATACTTCCTTTTGTAATGTTTTAAGCCAGTGTATCTCAAACTATGATCCGAGTATCCCCTAACCCTTAGAATTTGAAATTCAAAGCTGAACGACTTCTTATACATAGTTAAAAATATATCTTTAATCATCAAAAGCTGCAAAACTTTTATATCACAACTATGAGAGACTAAATCTGTTGAATGAGCTTTTAAGCCACATCCATAGCTACATTAAAAAGCTTATTTCAAATTTGAAAATAATTCAGCCGTTATTAATTTTCTCACAATTCAATTACTTATGATTCATGCTCACAAAAAGCTAATTGCTTAGAAAATTAGACATGGCATTGTCACAAGCCGGTTGGTGCTGCGTTTTATGCCACTTTTATTAAATGATTAATTATCTTTCTCTGAAATAGTAAATGATATCCTCTGGCGAATAAATAATCATTTTAAAACTTTGAGTGCCGACTCGTATAAAGGCAATATTCCACGTGTGCTGGGGAATTTAAAAAATCGTGTGAGGTTAAATCACAAAAACATATTTTTATTACAAAATTAACATTTCTTTTCAGACAATCGTAAGCTCAAAATTAGAGCAAACGCTTAACATTGAATGTCCTCGGGATAACCACAGATGTATAGGTTACGGTCAAAATGTTGATCTTCCGAACACGCCTTGAGAACTAACCCATATTCAGCACATTGATAATATTTATTGCAGTCGCTTTCGTGATGATAATAATATTTTGAAATGTCTTCAGGTGTGCTCTTTGCGATTGATACACAATCCGGTGGTTGTTGTGATGTCACAACAGCAATTACTGCTGCAAAAACTGTTGAACGAAAAGAAATAAAAGCAAATATTTAAAAAGAAACCTTGAATATCAATTGTCGAAAGACACTAAAAATTTATCATACCGAAGACAATGGCAATAAGCTTCATGTTTGTACACCTTACACGTCTGAATTTTACTTCGTGACTGGAGAACAGTGAGATCACTTTCGCTTTCGTTCGTTATGTCTGTCTCCTTTACATACAATCTTGGAAGATTGGTACGAGAAAAAAACAAACTAGAGATATAGATATAGAGACACGAGTAGTAGAGATGAGACAAATGCATAATACAGTATAAACACAAGAAATATCAGGTTCGACAGGTTTCGACTTTATTTTTGTGCAAAAATATAAGAATTTCTATTTATTTGTTTTGTTTGCATCACAAACAGCTCTTAAATGTTTTTCTTAGCATGTTACTTCGCGTGGACGTCCACAAATGTGAAGCTCACGATCAAAGTACAAGCTTTCTGGACAATTGAATTCCACAAGTCCATATCTTGAGCATTGGAAGTACTTGTTGCAGTCAGATCCGTGTGACTCATAGTAACGATTAATCTTTAATGGATTCTCTTCTGCTAATCTCACGCAATCTTCGTCAGTTATGGCGGAAATGCTCGCAGCCAAAGAAACTGAAAAAATTCAACATTCCAATTATGACTTGGCATAAATATGTAAGGAATTTCTCACCTAATAGTACGGAAAATAATAATAAATGCTTCATATTAATTAGCAAAACTGTTTGATTCACAAGATAGAAACTTAATGAAGCTGAGTTCTGTGGTGTATATTTTCTGATCGAAACCTCTCTCTGACTCTCTCAATGCTTTCAATTTTTCAATATATCTTATATATTTAAGTTTTGAAGATGATATTGATGAGCATATACAAATAAATGTATTTAAGTTTAAATGCCATACTGCATACTGTCAACGCTTCTGATGAAACGAGTAATGAGGAAATAATTTGATGCCTTATTGTATTTTTGAGTTATGGAAAAAAAAAATTTCGAAAGCTTCATGATTGTTCCAGATTGTTTAATTGTTGCTTTAATAAGGATTCGTTTTGCTTGGAAACTTAAAGTAAATTTTAATTTTTAACGTCTTTTAAGAATTTGAATGGAATTGTAAGGTTTAACGGTTCTTTTTAAAAATAAATTTGAATTTGAAGAAACCGTTGAATTTCTTTTTTGAATTAAAATTCAAGTTCTTAACGGGATTTTGTAAGATAGCTCGACAATCTGACAAATCACACGCTCGTAAATGATTAAATTAAACATCCATAAACTCATTGTTTACAGATGAGATGAAAATCAGCATAATAGTCTCAATGAGAGGAAGAGATAAATTAAAGAAAATTAAATTTTATGAGAATTTTTGTGAAGACGGTTAATAAAATTAAAACAAAAAACGCAACAGCATCAGGAAAAACAAGTTCTCACCATCCATATCGATAACAAGCCATGGAGACATTTTTTTGTTTTTTACAGTGTGTTACGAGGGTACGCATGCCTTTTTTCGAGAGCGAGTTAAACAAGGTAATGTGTCTATGCATAATTGTAACTTGATTTTTTTTATGTAATTGATTGGATGATTAAACAATTCGAAAAAATTTACATTCAACGAATTTTTTAAAAGCCTGCAGAATGTCACTTAACGGCTGGCACATGTTCGTCCAGCCTTCACAATATTATTACATGATAATGACTTCAAATCAATCAATTTTAATGGGTTTTGATAAAATTAAGGAATGGAAAAAGAGAGAAATTGGGTGACGTTTAAGTCATTAAAAAGCATGTAGCTATAGTTAAAGGAAATCGAAAGTTTATTCTTAAAATAATTAAAATTTACTGAGTATAATTCATGATGTCATGGTGGTACATGGAAGTACCTAATGTTTGTCGTTCTTGTCGAAAATGGCAACAATATAAAATACACATTAATTCTAACTGGCATAAAATGAATAATATTTTATGTACGTGATCTAATTAACATACAACATCGTCTGGTCTACCGCACTGATGATTCTCTCTATCGAAATGCATACCTGGTGGGCACTTCATTCTGTTTTTGGGAAAGGGAAGTTATTATAAATGTTATTGAACTATATTGGAACTGATATCCTGAAGAATTTGATTCTTACCTCATAGCACCATGTGCTGTACATTGATAGAAATACTGACAATTTTTCTCGTATGGGAAATACACTTGATCAATATTATCTGGATCCTCTTGATAATACCTCCAGCAATTTGGTCGCTGGCCATTAACCAATAGCACTAAGAGTGCTGTTAAATAATTCACAAAAATTATAAGCACAACTATCTCTTAAATTAAAATTCCACTCGCTTACCAATTGCACAAATTATTTGCACCATCAACTTCATTTTTAGGTCTGCTCTGGTTTAATACCGAACTGCGTTTGCACGGCTGTTGTTTTATTTTTCATTTCATTCATCTCTAGGAACGGAAAAAAAAAGTTTATGAGTATATAGACACTCAATACACATGTGTATTTAACAATAATAATAAAAAGGCACCTACTACCTGTGGCCATATAAAATTGTTTTCGTGTATTATTTTTCTTCTTCTTATTGATACAATTTCGCAGCTCATACTTATGTATGTTTAATGTTCAGCATATAATATGGTGCATACAATTATTCTCTCGCTCATGTACATGCACATGTGAAGGTGTTGATCGACAAACATGCACAAAATAATCTGATTATTTCCACTCGTAAAGTCATTAACTGCATTTTTTAATGCTTACGAAATGATAATCCTTGATACGCATTTATTTTCATGTTATCCTCGAAATTGAGACAAGTGTAAGTATATTGAGTTACATGAATTTAACGCATGAGCACATTAATAGCTAATTATACATGCTGTAAACAAAATGACTTGCGAATTATTTGTATGCGAAGGAATGTTCGAGAAAGGAAGTTATTTGAATACTATTTTGTCTTTTGAAGGATTAGAAAGGCGTGAGCTGTAAAAGAAAGCCTAACAGTACTTGATTTTTAACGGTTACGAATAATTTAAATCTAACGGTAAATCAACATTTAAAATTTCTTCGTGAAAAAAACTTGACGAAAGAATTATTCATTTGAAATTCGTAAAACCGTTTAAATTTTGAAAATTAAAAATCCGTTACATAAAGATTACCTTCAAGTTCCAACATGAAACTAAAGTTTACCATAATTTACAAATAAAATCACTCAACCTCCGCAACATTCATTGAATTTTTTATGATCTCATAAGCGTCGGAATTGACTCTTTGAGGTTCCAAAAATGCAAAAAACTATTAGATTTAATTTTAAAATCAACATGAAAATTAAATTTAGAGGTTGAATCAAATTAGTCATGACTATTTGACAGGTAAATTGACTCGTTATTGGCACAAGTCGCGCATTAAGCGATTATAAAAGATTTAATGCGCACGAGATACCGGTATGTTATTTTGTTTATTATTTTTTCTCTATATAAAATTCAAAACAGGTTCGCTAGAAATGAAGAAGAGAAAATAAGAAGCCATAAAGTCGTTCCTCATAAGTCAATTTTTATTGGTCTACAGAATCATCAAATACAGTCGTCAATTTATTTTTTTGAGAACACAACTCGATACTTACTTGGTCCCATCCTTCTTATAATGCTCCATAATTGCTTCCATGATGATTTCCTCTTCATCAAATTGATAATTGCACTTGACTTCATCAGGCATCTCACAGCGATCCAAATAGAGATCATAATGTAAAGTAATTCTTTTATTAACTCTTTGACATTCCTTCTTTTGCAATTGATATGTTGTACATTGCCACCAAAAATGACAATCAGGCTTGTAAGGCAGAACAATCTTTTGAGCAATTGGATTAGCTAAAGTATATTCACGACAAAATGTATCGGCTGCATATCTCAAGTCTCCATCGGCTTCAAAAGGATCGATGATTACTTCAGTCTCATTTTTAGAGGATTTGACTTCATCAGCGGCAAATGTTAATGTGACTAAAAATGATGCAATGCATAAAGCATCTAAAAATAGAAGAAAAAGGAAGTTTTAGAAGCGAACAATTTCAATGCTCGAATATGACACGAACTAGTTATTTGGTTAAAAAAAAAATGATGAGGAAGTGAAACTTTTTTTTTACAAATTAATTTATTGAAAAAATTGTAAATTTTCAATAAAGCACTTAATTTAATTAATACTTACTAATGAAATGCACTTTCATAGCTGAAAAATAATATTGAAAACTATTATTTTCTTGACCAATAAAAGAGTATTGAGCTGAGCTCAAATGACTGAATGAAACTAAAAGCCTACATTTCACAGTATTGAGGCACAAACTTCTTCATGGTGTTTCATTTCTTTTGTTTGTTGTTGTGTTTTAATTTAAATCAATATTGTAGCATCGGGTTTAATTCGTTTATAATGTCTACACTGCATGTTTCTTTATGTGTTAAAGTTTCTCTTATACACGGACTTGTTATAAGCTAAAACCCTGAAAATTATTAATAGCTTTCACTTGTTTAGCAGATTTTTATATGCGAGACTATACAATGACATCTTATTTACAGGCTGGGCTAGTCTTCAGATTAATTGTAAGTTGAATTGAATAACCTTGATTAGCTGAATTGTACTAGATTGACTGAAATAGCTGAATTGTACTAGATTGACTGAAATAGCAAAATTGTACTAGATTGACTGAAATAGCTGAATTGTACTAGATTGACTGAAATAGCAAAATTGTACTAGATTGACTGAAATAGCTGAATTGTACTAGATTGACTGAAATAGCAAAATTGTACTAGATTGACTGAAATAGCTGAATTGTACTAGATTGACTGAAATAGCAAAATTGTACTAGATTGACTGAAATAGCAAAATTGTACTAGATTGACTGAAATAGTTGAATTAGACTAGATTAAAAGAAGTAGTTCAATTAGACTAGAATAACTGAACTGGACTAGATTAAACTTATATACTGAATTAACTGACAGAACTTATTTGAACTAGATTTAATGAATAAGTTAAATCGGACTAGATTATGCTGAATTGGACTAATTTGCTAAATGTGCTCAATTCAATTTTCGAAAGCCACTCACAGAATCGACCAAGCTGTTTTCGCAGAAAGAGAGAAAAGTGTGAAAATGTATTGAAGGCTAACATTATTATTGTACTTTTTATTTTATCTTATACTTAAATTGATTTCTTTGTGAGAATGAAAAAATCTTTTTAATACTTTTGAATTTCTGACCTTACTATCCAAAAAGTCTATTAAAACATAAACAATTATGGTTTGCGTCTTGCAAAAGTCTCACGTGATGGCTTTTTCTTGTTTTCCTTAATCCACGGATGCATCATTACTTCCTTAAGAGAGATTCGCATGTCATTGCGACGCAGTAGTTTTGTGATTAAATCTTTTGCACCAAGAGTGACGAATTTTGGGAAGTTTAGGTCGATTCTTCTAATTTTAGCATAAGTTTTTTCAGAATCCTCAGATTCAAATGGAGGATTGCCAACAAGGAATTCATAGCATAAAACGCCTAAGCACCATTGATCGATTGAGTCATCGTATGCCTTTCCTTCAATCATTTCTGGAGGCAGGTAATCCAAGGTTCCACACATTGTCTTACGTTTATTTGACATAGTATGAGCAGACCATCCAAAATCAGCTATAAATGTAGAAATGAGTAAATATTATAGAATCTTATAAGATCCAGTTAGTATAAAATTTACCAAGCTTGACATTATCATCTGCGGTAAGTAGTAAATTCTCAGGCTTTAAATCTCGATGAATAACGTTGTTTAAATGACAGTAATTAAGGGCGTCGGCAACTTGATAGGTGTACTTAGCTGATCTGTGTTCATCGAACCTCCCGTGAGGCGAGGCTTTTAAATGCCTGTACAGTTCTCCTTCACTTGCCAATTCAAGAGCTATATAAATTTTACGATCATCATAGAACCAAGTGAACAATCTGAGGATGTTTGGATGCCTTGAATTGCATTTATCATTAGCCATTGTATTAATTTTGATAATTTTAAAATTACTCACTTTAATCTCGACTGGATCTCTAGTTCTCGAAGAACTTGCTTCTCAACACGACCTTTAACTAGTTCAGATTTGAAGAGGATCTTCATGGCAACAAGAAATTTGGTTTTTCGTTCTCTAGCAATGTAAACACGTCCGAATTTTCCTAAAAGATCCAGGACAAATTTGTTTAAATTAATTTATTGATTAATCCAGCTTATAATAACTCATGTTTACATACCTTTTCCTAATGGTGTTCCAAGCTCGAAATCATCTTTGGACCAGACATATCTATTATTATCGTATGCTTGATGAGAAATCATTTTATAATGAATTTGAGTTACAGCATCTTGTAAGTTTTCTGGAACATTATCAACTAATGAACTGAGATCTTCTAATTGGTATACTTTCTTTTCTACGCCTCTATTCATTGTAAATAGTGTTAAAAATAAATAAATTAACTTTTTGGAATAAAATTTGAAGTTGAGGCGCGCGATTGTTGAAATATATATTTGAATTTGAATTTATTTTGAACGTTATTTTATCACAAATTTATTTTATTGACTATAGCTAAATGGTTGGAATTGATTTATACACTGATAATAATTTTAGAATTCCAATTATTAAATAAAATATCAACTTTAATTTAAACTGAGGGCAATAAAGTTGTAAACTTGTAAACACACATACATTAGCATTGATTTAAGATAAAAACTTGAAACCTTATAAATGTTTTTACAAAGCTCTTCAAATGTTTTCAAATTTTAAAATAACGACTTTTCTCAATTCACAGCAACTAAGTTGCAAAAATTTATTCATTGGCTGTCACTCAACTGCGGGGGTGTCGTATTCTTAATGACTCATTATTAATAACATCAGATTAAACAGTAAATGTCATTTTATAGTTTCCCTCAAAGCTTCTTAAGATAGAAATCTTAATTGATTATTAATTGTTGTTCCATAAAATGAAATTCTTATCCCGTAGCTATATTTAATGATTTTTAATATTTAAAGATTTTTATCTCTTATTGGAACTTACAATGTTGCTCAACAAATAATGATTGCTACATCTGTAACAACAACATTCTTTAATGTAACTCTCTCAGTGCTATTTTAATTCTGTCGAAGATTAAAAGGGGAAAAAGACAACAAATCAGAATAGAGTGTATTCTAAGTCAAAAATCAATAATCAAATTGTTCCTTGCTATCTCTGCTCTATGTTGCTTTTTGCTACATCTCCAATCATTACATTTGGCTTTATTTTAGACACTCTTATTTAGCAAAAAGCTTGTTTGATTTTATTAAAGGCACATTGGTTGCATGGCTGTTTATAGGAATCAAAATTCCAAACTCAAGCTTCGAAATGCGCTACATCGTGTGTCATACAACAAAAGAATCTACATCCTTACACTCTATTTTCCCCAAAAAAAAAAAATCCTCTTCTATTCTGTCAGCCATTACGAAGGAATAAGAATGGCAATGAAACTAGATGAATACATTCTATTGAAATGTAACAGTTGTTGCTTTATAACAGGAGCATACGATGGAGAATAAAACCTTTTGTGATTTATATGCTTACACTATGCCACAATACGGTCTCGACTATCACATTTGTTTAACCTCCTTAATGGCAATATGGATTTCCTTTTTTTTCACCCCGCACTCAATGTACCTACCTACGGTAAAAAAAGAGAGTTGTAAAACAATTTCACTATCAAATGGAAATGCCATCGGATTATCTCAGGTGTAACTGATGGGCTCTTTGGTTTATGTTTGGGTTATTCATCCTTTCATGTTCTTTCTATTATTTTTATTATTGTCTTCACTGCAGTGATGTTAAATATATACATGTATGGACATAAAATAGAGATGACTTGATTGTAATGGATTAACATGATGGTCTTCTCATTTGGGGATTGTCGGCATATACAAAAATCTGTTTTTTTTTGCTACTTTGAACTCATTTGGTGAGAGGAAATGAAGTAAAAAAATCCATTTGTACCATAACTAATTAATAATCACAAGTTTACATCAATTAGTGTTAATTTGAGTGTTTTGGTGAAATTTTCAATTATGTCATGCAAAGCTTATATTGTGTAAGTTTTGAAAGGCGTGGATGTGAAACTCAAATTATTGATTTTTTACTCCTTTAATTTTAAGTTGCTGTGCGAATTTTGGTAGGTATTACTGAGTATTCACAGTTTTAATGGAAATTAGCAATATTAAAGCATTATCGCTGATTCATTATGACACGTGATAGCTAGTCAATAACGGTCAAAATTTGAAAGTTTTTAACATAGTCAAATTCAAAATTTAAATAACCGTTAAAAAATCAAAAGCAGACAAAATGCAATTAAAAACAGAAGCAATTAAATAAAAATCAAAACGGATTTAATTATGAGCTGCAAACAACCATACGAGACAGACATGTATAGGATTGTGTAAAGCATAAAAAATTGGATAGACAAAAGAATGAATATTCAAGGTAAAAGTGAAATTAAACCTTAAAAATTGCTCCAATTTCGTAATTGCTCCCCATAGTAGATGAATAATTGTCATGAGGATGACGATGGCAAACAATAATGAATTGAGAGAAGGCAGTAGGAGTAGAAGCAGCGAAAAAAAAAATTGACGGATGTAAATGAAAGAGTAGCAAAGTGATTATTTTCATGCATGATATCATAACGGTTAAATTACATCAACGAATTTATTAAGTGAACAAATGAAAATGTTTTAATTAGTGACCATCTCGTTTTATTATTCTTACTATGACTGACAATGTGAGGAAGAGTTGTGCAGTGTTGAATTTGGATAAATTTGATGAATTTGGCTTTACTTTCTGAATTTGCTGAATTAAACTGAACTTGCTGAATTTAACTGAACTTGCCGAATTCAGCTGAACTTTTTGAGGTGAAGCTTTGACTCCTTACTGCGACCCTATAGTTGTGAATGGCAGATGGAAAGGATGGAAATTAAATTTACATTTCATTATTTACGCTATGTTGTGCAGTAACTTTAACCAAGAAATTTGCTTCAAAGGATCCTAATTGTGGTGCTGTTGCTGTTAAATATAGAAGAATTTTATTTAATGTTGTCATAGAATTTTATAGCTATCTCAATTAGAAGACACACACAGCACATCAGATAGAGCGACAGACAGAACCATATTTTTATGCTGTCATTACTTTTTCCATCCATTTATTTTAGTTTTTGAGGGAAGATTTATGAAACAAAAGAAAAAGGAACATTAATAAGTTGGTATCCATTAACAGCACATACATTTTCCTGACTCCTTTTTCCTCCTTTATTATTATTAAAAAGCTTGTCTACTCGAACCATAAAACATGAATAATGCAGGTAAACATTTCAAGAATTTTTCATTCTTTATTTCCTGTTCTATAAATTTATCAAACAGACATTGAAGGAAGGAAGAAAAAAGCAGAAGATAATAGATGCATGAAAAGCTTATGTGTGTACACGCTCATTTACTTTTATCCATCATCATCCTTTGGGTTTTTGTTGAATTTCTAAGGATATGATTACATAAAAATATATTTGCTGCTCATTTTTCGAGGGTAAGTGTTTTAAGTAACTTTTGGTTTAGTGTTTATGAATGCGCAGGATTTTGAGGATGATTTTATTGATATTAATGGAAATTGGGATGATAAATAGATTTCGAACTTGATGTTTTACACTTAAATGACAAAGTAGGACAAAGTGTAAGCAGCTTAATAATCTTATTGACAAATTCTAGTTCAAAATCTCTTCTTCAAATTCACATTATAGTACAAAAAAATGCCATACATGCCAACTAGCTTTTATTAATAATTTTAATGTAGCTATAGCACATTTGAGATTTCAATTAAAAACTTTTCATATTTTCTTTTATTATTTAGCACAAAGATTCTCTATGTTCATTAAACTACATAGATTTTTAAGATTTCCCTTTTACTTTGTCCTTAATATCACACAAAAAAATGTATTCATGCAAAGTTAAGCAAGCAATTTCTGAAGAAGAGATTTTCCGGAATAAAAAAAAGGAACAAATAAAAATATTCAACAATATTGTAGAAAGGTAAAGCATATGAATGAGCAGGAAGGAAAAACTTTATATCAATTATACATAATTACTATGATGATGAAAATGAATAGAAATTTCATATGTTTGCATGGATATGGATATAAAAAAAATATGAAGCTATGATAACTACAGGGAATGTATTATAGCTTACACCATGTCCATTAAGAGATTTGCACAACGAGTTTGAATAAACCAAGTGCCGTAAAAAATAAAAAAAATAACTTTTTCCTGCAAAAGTGCACAAGTCTGAATTTATTAAAAGAATCTGAAAGCACTTACACATTTTTTATGCTGTATGCTAATTCTCCAACATAATTAAATTATGAACAAAATTTTCTTTTTTTAATATGAAGTGAAATATCCTTGTGAAACAGCTAGCGCGAATACAGCATTTGAAAGCAAACTTCAAACTATGGCTGCTCATTTGAAATGTTTTGATGCATGAAATTTCTCAATGAGAAATATCACAGTCTTAACTGCTGTGCTGCTTTATGACGCTAATGAAATGAGATTCAATGTAAGCAACTCTTGACATTTTTAAGGACTCTTTATGGAAGGCGAATACTTAAGTAGCATAGCTAGCTGCTGCGAAATGAGAAATTCTCTTGATTATTTTCAAAGCATATTTGGATATGCTATGCTGTTTATTTTCATCATAAAAATTATTCAATCTTGCAAATTTTGAAATTTTGAAATGGAAAATCTTCATTTAGAATAATTGAGCTGGTCCACTTGCTTTTTGTTTGCAAATCGAGCCAAAAATTCTTATTTCATGCAACGTAATTGGTAAACGTCCCCTTAGAAAACTCAGTAGCATTTTATGAATCAACAAATACAAAAAGTGGAACTGAAACTGCACAAAAGAAAAGGTCAGATTCAAGATTAGTCTGTGGCCAATGAAGCATAAATTATTTAAATTTAAAGTCTTGATGATAATTGGTGCTTTAAAAAAATTAATTAACTGGACTATTTCATTAATAATAAATCGTCTATGAATCATGCACAGAAAAAACTTGAATATTCAAACTGTAATTTTTAACATGCTGTAAAAATGCATAGCTCTGTGCATTGTTACTTAAATTACAAAATTTGTTCCTATTCATTTCTAAATCAGACTTAATTTTGCTGATTCATTTCGGTCGATTAAAAATATTAAAAACTGTATTTAATGCAGTCATAAAGTGGAAATCAGGTAATCAGCTTTTGGTCTGTGGATATGGGGCAATTCTCTTAGCAATCGTATACTTTTGAAGCTAGAGGATCTCATTGTTAAACTGAATAATCCATGTTATAAATATGCAGAAACCCTACCTAATATTGCTGTTGGATGTACCTCAAAAGACATACTTTGAATATCCATTTAGGCAAATAAATCAAATAATGCAGATGTGTCAATTTTCACATGTATTATTCAACTCTTAAAATTAAAATCTATAAAATGTTCATTGTTCTGCTCATCCAAAGTGCATAATCCAGTCAAAACGAGATTTAAGCCACAACTGTCATAAAAACACGTTAAAAATAAAATATGAAGTGATGAAGTACAGTTAATATCTTTCATTGTGAATGGCCTTTAAGAATGAGACATATAACACCTTATTATGACGTTGATGAATTTCTCTCCAGAAATTCTTATGGGTCTTTGGGTCAGCGACGTCAACTTTCCCATCAAAACTATTATTAATGATCTTCAGAATGAGAAAAAACTTAATGAAGTAAAGAAAGAGGGAGAAGTTATACAAAAGGAGAGTAAGTAAGTAATTGTAATAGTGATGATGATGATGCTATAATGTTAGGGAATGTATGAAATCAGAAAATGCAATTTTACTAGCTACTACTATTCTCAATTATTTTCTTTAATTGCATTACAAATCTTCTCTTCTTTCACTGTTAATTAACTTATTTCTCATATTATGGCTGTTCTCATCACATTACGTACTTACACAAAAATTATACACTCATACATGTGATGCAATATAAAATTAAATTACGATGAAGACATTTTACTAGCCGCACTTAACAATTTAATTTAAATAATACAATAAATTTCATGTACTGAAATGTGTTTATAATTTCTTATTTAGACATCTACATTACGGGCTATGTCTATAATTTTAATGTCTATATAATCAATTCCTCGTTGAAGATTGTCGACATGAGCGTGACTTATTGATCCCTGATGTTAACAACACTTTTGGTGTTCTCAAGCTTATTTTCAGTATTAATCTTGTTCAGTTTGGTCTTCTGCTAGTTACTACATTCCTTGAATTAGCATTAAGTGGATTGTTTGCGATTTAAAGATTCGTTGAACTTTTTAACGGTTCGATTTTTTTTGAACTTAATCTAATATTTGTAGTTGAACACCTTTTGATCATTAAATGTTAAGTTGTAAACCCCAGTAAACCCTGTTAAAATTGTTTTAATTTTCAGTCTCGCTTCATAATTCAAACAGTAAACATCATCAAATTGATGCAAATATTATTGTTATTACTGCATTATTAGATTATAATGGATTGTGTAAAGTTCATTACATACTGCATACAAGCAAGTCAATAAATCAAAAGATCTAACGTTTAATATTTACACATAGATATAATTTACATAAATTAACCCTTTAAAATGCGTCTTAGTAAGTTTTGCTTATTCAAATAACATTTTACTATTTTTAACAAAGCATACCAAACAAAAAACAAGGCAAGGAAGTGAGAGACGAACAAAAAAAGAAGAAGTTGAAAAAGATGAAGACAAAATATTTGTTTTTATGCCAAAAGACGGCAGGCACCAAAAAGGTAATCAATTTGTCAGATATTAATTGACCTGCATGATATAATCTTGAAAACTTTTTCATATCCATTCTGTATTTTCCATAATTTCATTTGTAGAAAAAAGATGAACGTAAAGTCATATTCCGATGTCAAGACTTTGTTATTGTTCACGTTTTTATTGTTCTTCTTTAGTTTTTATAGCAATTCTCATTCAGTTCTCTTTGTTTATTGAAGAATCGATGGAAACATTTCAATTTATGCGCTAAAATCTTCTGCTGCTTGCACATGTGAACGAGGAAATGAAAAATATCTTGTTAATTGATATTACAAGTTATACCACATAAAATCATCAGAATTGCAGCTTTGATGTCTTCATCATCATCATATTTTATGCATTTGGATTTGTTCAAATGTGACGTGAATCAAAATCTAGATTTTTTGTGTGGAGATTCAACTCAGCTTATTTTTTTTGGATTCAGCAGTTTAATCCTTAAAGTTGAACCTCATCTGTGAACTTCCCTAATAATATTTTTCTTACCGCAATATCAAGAATTTCTCAGTCTTCCTTTCAAATTTTATGTCTGTGTAGAAAAACGATTTTATTTTTCCTCCCACACCGAATGACTGCAATTTTGCTTGGTTATAGAAATTCTAAATGAATTCATCGCTCAAACGATTTCATGCATGAATGCGAAACTCATTACATATCAATTGAAACTCTACGTAAGTGCTACAACACTTTATAAAAATTGTGAAAATATTAAGGAAAGAAAAGTGCATATCAATTTTTTTTCTCTTTATTTTTATTTCAAATGATTGAAAAAGTTTTTCTTTTCTTCTTTTTTTAATAGTTCAGTCGCTTCTGAAAAAGGAGAACTTTTTAAGCATACTCATACCTTGTTTGATTGTCGTTGAAGTTGCATTAAAAAGAAATGAAAACAAGTCGCAAGTAGCAAACCTATAATAGATGTTCTGCTCCTTGATAAGGTTTATTGGAGGTTAGGTAACATGATAAATAATACCTCTGCTAATAATAATAATAATATCAGAGTCATGCAACAGCTTTAATCGCTTTATCAAAATAATGCACATAATAATTTGTACTTTAAATCGCATATTGTTATTTAATATTTTACAGATTATTGGGAAGTTCTGTATAATTATTTGATGTTTTGAATGCATTTAACGACACGTTTAATTTTAAAAGTACTTCCAGTGGATTAACAGAAATTTATTAATTCCATTATTTTTACAACACAGTGAAGTAAATTAGCGGATTAAGTTAGCAGCTTCAATTTATAGTGTTAATGCGGTTGGATATATGACTTTAAAGTTGTCATGTAGGTGTGAAAGTCCGACTCATATGCCCTGGATCTGATGTTTCCTGGTTCTGAGATTTCTAAGATAAATAATCAAACTATTTAACAGTGCAGAATAAACTATTTTTTCAGCCTGTTATTCACTAGAAAACGTAACGGGCTCATCAAAGCTTAATCAGCAAAAAATTATGTTAAATTGATGATTTAATTATATTTAATATCTTCCATAAATTTTCACAAATTTTGTAGAATTAGGAAGCAGGTTAAATTTATTATCGCAATAAAACTTTTATGCTAGTTTCGAGAAAACAAGATCTAATTTTATGCGAATTAAGCACTATGAGAAAGCTAAATTAAAGAACTAGAACGGATATCTTCAAAGTTATAGCTACGTAAATTTTAAGACTTAATTAACGGATATTCTACCCAAATTAATTGCCAATATCCCAAAAATCGGAGCTTTTAACAAAGAAAAAAAAAATCAGCAATCTATTTGCATATGCGTGCATATTAATTAAGCAATCACAGTTCGATGTATTTTTCCAGCGAACGTAAACATAGACAAGCAGTCGTATTCAATTAGTTAAAACTTTAATATGATGTTGACCACGAACATAACAGTACAAAAACCTTTTATGTACTGACGATAAATCAAATCGTTGATAAACCAGTATGCTTCCTAGATGTAAAAGTGATTATCAAGGTTATTGACACCTTAACAGTCATTTAAACGACGAAAACATGCATAAGTATCCTTTCTGGTAGTTAAAGCTTAAGTAAAGCATGGTGAGGGCCCAGCTTTTTGAGCTAGAGGCACTGTGATTCAAATAAGAACAGAATCTATTGGACCGAACCCTTTGGTAATTGGCATAAAAAATTAAAGTAAGGAAATATGAGACAGACGAACAATGTGCAATCAACAGCAACTCTTTCTGAATCTAAAACTGTGATTCAAAAAGGAAGGAAAAAGACTTTTGCAATAACGGTTTGTAGCTTAAATATTCATTTTTATTGAACAGATTGAATCACACAAGAAATTCTGTGGAAAAAAGACAAGATTGATTTTATTTTATTTTTAAGTATTCATAAAAAAAAATCTCAGCACTCAGCTCAAAAGTCACATAACGTTCTCATTAAAAATACAATTTTATCAGATGTCTTATTGGTATCATCAATTAGATAGAAATCAAGGAGTGATGAAAATGAGAACGTGAGTAAGAAAGTAGCTCATAACAGTTCTGTTATAAAGAATCAATTTATTGCATAACAGTTCTCGGCATGACAACAAACCAATAACATTGATTTTGATCTCTCCTTTTCTCTCTCATTTAGCCTGTTTTACTTACTTATTGAACTGATTTCATGTTAAAATAATAATGTGATTAACAAGCTAGTTTAGATGTCATAATGCTTGCGTTGTGTCTTGAAAATGGTTCCTGCATAGAACTTAAACAGAATATCGTAGTCGTCACTGACAGCAGCTTTACAACTGTCTAGGGTTTGTGGAAAACAAAGATTTGTCACCAAGTGACTCTTGGTTTCCTTAAAATCTAAAATTAGACCTCCAAATCAATGCAATCCGCTTAAGTAAATGCGCTTCAATCACCTTATGCTCTTCAAATTCTCTATTCATTAATATCTGTTTATATAACTCACACTTAATATCATTATTATTATAAAATGGAATCAGATTCTGTAAGTATTATAAAGAGTGAAATGAAGTCAAATGCTTACGTTCTCGGATTTGGTCTACTTATGTCATGCGATGATGCTGTGTGGCACAATTCTTGTGAATGCAATGATATCAGAAAATGAACGAAGATTTACTTATTCAAACGGATAGAAGAAATGTGAGAAAGACTTAAGAAAAGTAGCAGAAGAATATGTCCATGCGGTAAGTCATTGCAGACCTTCTTGATTAATATCAATAATATGACTTGAAGGCAGTCATTATGTTAATAATTTGTTTGCTTCCATGTTCAACTGGATTTTAATTTGTGCACACTTACAATTATCTCTCTACCTACTTGCCTTTACTCCACCACGACTCGACTATTTTAATTTATTTACATCTAGACTGTCTAATAGCTTTGCAATACATGGTAAATATTGTTGTAATATTGTTATTGCACTTTTGACTTCATACAAAGAAGCGAAAATATTTTATTTTATTTTTTTTATTGCTTAAAGCAAATTCCTTGCAGTTTTGCTGCTGTTGCTGCTATTGAAACATACGCTTTATTTTGATAAATGACCAAGAGTGTGATAAATAATTGATTAATCTATTGAAATGGCTCGCGGCAAAGGGAAAAATATGTGCAAAAAATGCTTATAGATTTAGTTTACAGATGACGTCTCTTATTTATGATATCTAGGGGAAGGAGGGAGGGAAGAACCAGAAGTTTTAATTCCGGGGTTATATCTTTATATCCAGTTCCTAACCAATTCATTGTAACTTAAAGTAGTTAAAATGTTTTGATTATTGCAAACATTCTATAAACGACAATCGGTTTGGATTTTGATGAAAACGTCATTTAAGAATGCCCCCCAATTACAAAAAATTAATATAATAAATTGTTTATCAACACATTTTTCAACAAACTTCCTTCATTATTCTCATTAATGTCTTCGCATAATAGACTTTCTCATGTACTAATTTCGTTCAGCTGCTGCCTAAGCCATTACCATGATATTACACCGTCTCAACAATGCTCTGCGAATGTTTGTATTGAGCTTTATTGAATATCACGGAAATCTACTTTTTTGTTGTATTGTTGTACGTCAAAATGAATTATGATTTTTGAAAATCGAAAGTTTATTAATTCGGCAACTGAATTGGATCTTTTATAGACGCGAGTATCAGACATGACAAAGAAGAAGATTTTTTTTTGCAAACTAGACTTTCAATTTGTTATTGATTGTTTTAAATTAATTTTTTTATGCATTAAGTTGGCTGATTTTCGAGTGATTAATAAGGATTATAGAGTAAGGTTATTGATTTGCTTTATGGATTTATCAAACTTCCTGCTTAAAATGGATTAAGATTTAAAATCGAAGAATTTATTGTGTAACAGTTTTTAAAAATTTGAATTTTTTTGACTTACAAAATTTAAAAAACTAGAAGCCGTTAATTTTTAAAACAAATTTTTGAGAGTCAAAAAACAATTAATTTGCAATTTAATATGAGGCAATTATATATATCCGCAAATCTTAAGCTTATAGCTTTATAATAGAATTATTTCGCTGACTAATAAAATATTTGCCAATTAAATCATAAAACTTAGCTACATTTCCAAACAACTATTCAGCAGGACTAGACATTATACAAGACAGGAACGATAAGATAAATGAAATATGAACAGTTGTTCATTAAGGTATGGAAATTTTCATTTCTATAACTCAATTATCGATCACTAAATTACAGTAAATTACTCATAATTGAATGAAACAAATATACAATGAATTAGACAACAATAAAAGCCATAAAAATTAGCCAAGTTTTTTCGCAATCCAATGAGACATTCAAATAATAGTATACAATTTAAGTTAAAGCGATTGCATGAACTATAAATAATAAATAAAGTCATTTTCACTCCGATCGTCTTATTTCAATTAAATATTATGTCACATCCTCAGCTCGATAAACCCATTTTTAGCAATTAGATTAGTACGTAACATCAGCTTTTAATTCAAACGTGCTAATTTAAAAAAATTTTGTTGTGAAAAAATTCAATTCAAATTTTTCTTTTATTGCCAAATTCCTCTATTGTGTTCAGCATGTTAATGCCAATGTGTGACTAAAAACATCTTCATCCTATTAGCTCAATGGGCTTAAACTTGAAGATGCTCATTAAAATCGACCCAGTTTCTATGTTTTTTTGGTCGTTGATTGATTGATTGTTGGTCTGTGCTTCATTTTGGGGAATATCAACGATAAAGATTTATTTTTTATGCACACGAATGTTGTTGACCTTTGCTGACTCAACATATTTGTGCTCAACTCTCGCTCGTTCAAAGCCATTACCATGCGTGTAAAATATTATTATATAGAAGCTCGTTTTTTTATAATTTGGGTAATTTTTTAGTCAATTTTAAATATATTCTTGCCAACTGTTTTTTTTCCAACTCTTCTTCTGTCGTTTATATTTTAAATAAAAGTCAGACAGCAACAGTTAGGTTACTTTATAAATAAAAACCGCCGAACAAAATTCGTGATGAAATATTGTGTAATTCACGTAAAATTTAAAATACCTACAGTCATATCCACACACAGCGAGGGATAATATTGAATATTGAATATTGGGGTCGTCCATAAATGATGTTGAACATGAGGAGTGGGGGGGGGGGAAGAGTTGAGACTGCTTGAGAGGATTTTGGGATAAAAACTTCTCTAATTTGGAAAATTTGCCCTCCCTTCCCTTGAACATAGATTGAGGTGGGGGGGGGGGGGGTGGTATTAAAAAATTCAAATTTTCAAGAAGTGTACGTCATTAACAAACACCCCTCTCAGTATGAATTTTATTTATTTAAACGCAACTTTATCGATAGTAAATCGCTGACATAGCACTGATATGAGTGAATGAATGTGAAAGATAATATAAAAATATCAGCAGTATATCAATAATTTTATATTCTCATAAAATGTGTGAATGCAATGCATCAGCTAGCATGATTGTCAAAAAAAAGGATTTTGATGAAAATATCAAACAGAGTGTGTGAGATGGGGGGCACATCCACATCACTGAATAAAGCAATAACAATAATATTAACAGCAAGAGTGTTCGAGGAAAAAAAAATATATCGTTTGATCCAAAACAATAGTGTCGAACTTCAATCAAAATTTTAATTTATCCATCGAATAAATGTGAGACAATAGATTTTTTTTGTACCAAACCTCCCCGTTGTTATCGTAATGACAAAAACCAGATAAAAACTGTCATGAACACAAACATTCTTCCCTTCCTTTTGCCTTTAAAAAATGCAACAACAACAAAACTATGAAGGTTTATTGAATGGAAAATAAAAGTTTCTCTATGTTTGTCTTTTGGGAATTTTCAACAAAAGGATAATTTATTTTAAATCAATTTTTTTCGGAAGTAAGTTACACGATTGAGAATTTTTGCTTTTAAAGCTTTTGTTTACTTAACCGTGAAAATTTCAAAAAAATTGAATCAAAAATTTGAATTTTCAAAACCATTAAAATTTGAAATTTACAAAATCGTTAGAAATTTGAAATTTTTAAAACCGTTAAAGATTGAAATTTTCAAAACTGTTAAAGTTTGATATTGCAAAACCGTTATAATTGAAATTTTAAGATTTAATCATTTTTGACTTATGAAAAAAATTGCAATTCGTTGAACTTAAAAATCTCAAACCACACTCAAAATAACCAATTTAATTCAAAAATTAATAAAAAAAAAGCTAATGAGCTTCCAGCAAACCACAAAATGAACTTTCTTCAACCTTAACCAAACCAAAAAAAAAAACTTAATAATTTCCATAAACTTCACTCTAGTAAAAAAATAGGCATAAAAAGTAAATCATAATAAATTTCCTCAATCACACTTACAGAACTTCTATACTAGCTCCCACTAAACAAAACTTTAATAAGTTAAACGCCAAAATAATAATAATAATAATTTACCCGCACGTGGATTAATCAAGTTTTTTTAACGGTGGTTTACAATTTGCTTACTTTTTCCACTTATTCGTAATGACATAATGATTAATTTAATAACAAGACATGTAGACAATATAATAATCACGTCATGGCATTATTTTAACCAGTTGCTAAAAATAAACACACAGTTGGGTTACTCAAATGTCTGGCCATGATGCTTACTGTATTGAGGAACATGAGTCGAGTTCTAGTTCACTTGTAGTGAAAAAGTGTATATAATTTATAAAAATAAAATAAATGTTAAGTGCTTTTATGTTTTGACAAAGGATATATAAAAATATGTCTGACGATAGACACAGGAGATTATTGCAAAAATAAAAAATATTGGATATAAAATCTAGTGCTGAGAACTTTAATCTTTATAGTCATTTTTTTAATAGGAATAATGGAAGACAAGCTACATTAGCAGTTTAGAAGCACTCGTATAGTCTGGGTTTTTTTTTGTTTAGATCTAGAAACAGCCTAAAGGCTTTAAGTCCTTTCAAGGTTTAAAACTTAAATGATTTAGAACATTTGTACTAGAATCGTAGCAACCTTCCATTTAACAACCCCTATCCGATCCCTAAATGCATATCTAGAAGTTCCCAACCCTAGAAAACCAAAATTTCAACTGGAAAAATCTGTCGAAATAATTTTAGTGCCAGAGAAAAAAAATCTCATTCAAAATTTAATGAAAAAAAGTCTTCTGATAATCAAGAAGGGAGTACAAGAGAGAGAAAGGTCCGTTCAGCACTAACAAGCTTTTTTTTTCAATTTCTAATAAAGACATAATATAAATTTATGTTCATGATGTGGCTATAAATTTTATAATTGAAAAACTTCTTTCATTACATTCAATCATGCTTACATTCTCAGCAAAATTGAAATACTCCATTTATAGTGTTAGATGAGATTTATTTGTTTATTTAGTTTTTTTTATTCAACTCAATGCAGATGAAGAAGAAGAAAGGGGAAGATTGAAGATTTGATCAGTCTTGAGATCGACAATAGCGCATTTTAATCGCAGAAAAGAAACAGGAAAATTTGAACTTAACGTTCAAAAAATATTTGAAAATTCAGTTAATCGGTAGTCTTACGAATGGACAGACAGACAAAATACAGACATTAGCATCATTTTCTAAAGCAAAATGCTTTAAAAATTGAAATGAAAATGAAAGAGATTTTTTTTTGATTTAATGCAAATTAATTTTCACTTGTGGTATTTTAAATGAGATGAATAAATTGAATGTTTCTTGTTGGATTCTTCACATACATATTTATAGATATGGAAGAAGAAAGAAGAGAAAAGAAATCTCAATTATCCAACAATTTATTTAACTTACATACAACTGACTGAAGTCATTAAAAGATGCAACACTCCCCGAAGGCATTCATTAGTTTTTACAATAAAAAAAAAAAAAATGCACGCACATTCGATAATGCTATGAGGAGAAGAAAATATTATTATTAAATACATATCGGTTTAGTAATATAATTAAACTTCCAAATGTACAACTCTTTAACATTTTTATTTTCTGAGGATTTTCATAAAACTCTTTCTCACGTTTTTCAATCGGCTTTTGTGCGGTTAATTTTCCTGGAATTTTTTGTAGTATTTATGCAATTTATTCTTTTCATATAGAGAGCATTACGGATGATGAGGAGACGGCTTCGAGCTAAGAATCACTTATATGCATAACAACTGAAATGAATTCTGGGGTGAGTGACTTATGAGGATTGGGGATGATAATTTTTTCTTTAAAATCTTTTAATATGATTGAAAGCAACAGCTCATGCAACAATGATATTATTTGTTAGATCCAAGTAAATCTATACTTTAAAGCAAGCATAAAAGCTGGAAAAAATATTGAATTATTAAATATTGTGATTGCGAGTCATTTAATCGAGTTCAATAAATTCACATGATTGCATTAAAATGTGATGGAAAATTGTGTTCACGTTACAATAAAGAAAATCATATACAGCACCATAATCATCATATAAATATGAGCAATAAAAGTAAAGCAACTAAAGTGCGATGTTAATTTTTATTTAATGACTAGTTGATGATGATTCAAAATCGTTTTTTTTTTTGCATTTGTGCATCATCTATTTTTTTCTTCTTTACGCTTCCCTCAGCTCTGCTGCTTTTTTTTATCAATGCAAAGTTGCAACGAATACATTTAGCGTTAATTGGTAAGAACGTTATATTAATGGGCTGATAAATCATAATCGTATTTTGCTGTACAAGTATTTTAATGATCTCCTTTTCTTTCTATTTTTTATCTACTAAATATGATGGAAGAGCATTAATAATAACCATGCCATGTGTGACTCAGTTTAGTTTGTGCAAATTACTCTAAGCTATTTTCTTTTCTAACAGTATTATTTGATTTTAAATTTATTACGTTTTTAACGTGAAGAAGTTATCGATATCATGAATTTTATAATGTTTTATAAGCTATGATCTAAATGCTTTTATAATGCAATTTGATATGCACATAACATAGCAATAATAGTCAGTATCAATAGAAAATGAGGTTGAGTTTATTGAATTTATTTAGGTTTAGATTAGTTGCGTTTAGAAATTTAATTGAATTCCATTAATTTTTAGTTGAATTGAACTATTTCAGGAGCTTCATTTAGAACTCGATAAATTCAATTTATTCGGTCAATTTATCAAAATTCATTCAATTCAGCGGATTCAAGCCAGTTCCCTCAATTAAGTTTAATTCAGCAAAGTTCAGTCAATTCAGCATTGAGTTAAAAATTCAATTAAGCATAAAATTCCAAAAAATCTACCCGTAAATACGTAAAAGATAAAAATCCTGCTTTACTGTAGTTCTGAATCTCATAATAAGCTCACACAGAACAAGAGAAAATAAGATAAAGTTGATAATTTCACACAGAAAGTATGACCATATGCACAGCATGGTGTTTATCATTTTAAACGAATATGCTTGGCTTAATTAATAAATTAATAAGTTGATTCACTTTTAATTACAATATGAAAAGCAGAAACAGTTTAGTAGGTTTTAATTTACATAAAAATGCAATTAAGTCTGCTCAGTTACACATAGAAAGTGCAATTTCAATTTTTTTTTCTCTATCCAAAGATCGTTTCTCGAGCGTTAAAATGCGTTTGCAGTCTCAGCTGACAAGATTTATAATTAATTATTATTTATTTGATAACATTTCTGAATTGCGTGATCGGAAATTGATAGTTTTGCAGTAGTAAACTACTTTTGAATAGTCGACTTGATTGATGCTTTTCATTTAGGTCGTTTTGACATGTAGACTAAGTCTCACATTAGAATGAACGATTATGCATGAAATATATTATATTTTAAAATCCCATAATATGTAAATAAGATTTACCGCTAGGCTTCTGCCCACTGCACCGAAAAAATAAACTTAAAAATTCAATTCTAATTTAAATTTGAGTTGTTTTTTAAATTTTAAAACAATAATAATATGCAGCAATTAATAGTTATTAGCATTGAAATTGACTTCCAGTATAAATCAGTCAGTGAAACTTTATTAATGCATAAGCAATCATATAAATAACAGCAGCAGCGGCAGTGGCAGTAATAACAACATCATTCACTCATTTGAATATGTGAAATATTCACGAAATTGAATTTTATGCAATCATTTTATGGATACATATTATATTCATACAGCACTCAATCTCTTTCTCTCTCTTGTCTCTGTGTAGGTATGCATGCATATTATTATTATAGAATAATTTTAAATCATTCATATTCCCAATTTTGGAATAAATTTTTTGTGAAAACATTTTTTTGTGCATATCTCAAGCCTTTAAATTAGGAAGATGGGATTGTGAGATGTTAAGTTGTCTTGCTGTCAATATAATTGCTGTAAATGGTCACTTAATTATTAAATTAGTTGTAATTGGAAAGAAAACAGCTGAAAAGTTCAATAATTGACATTGAATGCGATTTTAAGTACAAAGTAATTACCATAGAATGTTAATCTATATTCTGAAGACTAAGAAGGTACGGGAAAAAGATCATAATCGAAATAGCGACAGTAAATTAAATTAAAGAAGTATAGCACTTAAGAAAGTTCAGCTCGAACTAAACTTTAACCAATTAACTTAACACTGTGTGTCCAGAATTACGCCTTTGAGTCAAGGACATAAAAAAGAAATCTCAGAAAAAATCACACATTTCAATAAAGTGCGCTGCAGCATCAAAATCATGAAAACTTTTAAACCAGCATCACGTTTTCGAATCTTTGGTTGAATGAGTCATTACTTATGAATTCTTTTTTTTTTGTTGAACTCCAAACAGCCAAAAACAGAAAACAAAAACAACAAGAAACCTCTAATGATTGAAAACTGCAAAAGAATTAAAGGAATAAATCATCGACTCATATATGTTTGTGTATGTGGATATGTGCGGTTGTTTGGATTTATTTAAAGCACGATTTTGTAATTTGAAGATATTATTATGTTGCTTACGGCTGCGGCTGCATTAAGTGCCTTTACCTTATACACTCATCTCGTCCTTTTCATTCAATAAGAAGCAAAAGAAATAACACCAATCATATTATTCATGTGAAGATACATCTTCTGTATTCATTTGCATTGTTTTCTGATATGTTTCGTGGGAAAAAGTATTTAGAATGAAAATAAAAAAAAGTTGCGAATTATCATAATTACTTACGTATACACATATATTCCATTCTACTCGAGGGTTAATTCAGGAAATTATCTTGTTCTTGTACACAAAACATATAAAGACAGCGCGAGAGAGGAAAAAAAATTCTTGTTTTTAATATTTTTTTTTTCTTCGTCCGCTGCTGGAAGCTGCTGTTTATGTATTAAGAGAATTAAAAAAATCAAATGAAATATAAAAATTATAAGGTTAAGATCACTACCTACTAGCTATTATGACTAACATTTATTAATTTCTTTTGATATCGTTTTCGATTTCTGCCAGACAATTGCGTAGGTGTCTTCTCCTTTATTTAGTTCTCATTCACAGTCACTTCCATGTGAATACATTTAAATTAATTTAATGGCGTAACGCTGACATGTGAGTGACTTGAGCGCAGCTACGAAATCAATAACGATTTTACATCATTTAAAATTTAACGTTTTTTTTTAAAACTTAAAACGTGAGATTCAAAATTTAAACTTTAAATTTTACTGCACGTCGTTTATTTATTTTCTTAAAAGTCAAGCAGCAACTAAAAAGTTTAAAAGTCCATAATTAGATAAAACCTAATCTAAAGTGCAGCAATAAACACCTTGCAACAGGTTTAAAATTCTGAACAACAACGAAATTTGAGATTCTAAACAGTAAATAATTAAAAGTTATATCCAGTCAACTAGGTACTTAATCAGATAAACTGAAATTAATACCCCATTTGCTATCCAGAAATGTATAAGAAAGAATAACAAAAAGTTGCTGGGAATCAAGTTACAAAATTGGGAAGATTCCATTCACAGAAGAAAAAAAAATTATATATTTTATTGTTGAATTGAGATGCTTTAATAAAACTAAATAGTCGTCTTCTCTTCTTCCACCGTTCGAGGTTCGACGTCGTCGAGGATTATTAATTGACTCACATTAAATGAAGTCCATAAAAAATTAAGTTTATTGTCAAAAATAGAAAGAAGAATGGCTGAAGTTGGCAATATAAATTATAAATTTAAATGAATTCGAATTCGCTACTTTACATTATATTATGTCGATCCACATAATAATTGATGTATATTGTCGGAATGGCTATTTAGCTATTTAACTTTATTAATACTACTTATTTAATCCACATGATATCATCATCATCAACATTAACAACAGTAACAGCAGTTCTTTTATTTATTTATCATACTTCCAGTGCAGCAAGCACCTGCCGGTATGAAAACATTCAAAAACATCAACTTTCATTCATAAAATCATATTGCGTAATGCTTTGTTATTTGCCACTTGTTAGTGCTTCAGTGTTTTATTGGAAATATAACATTTAAAATAGACCGAATGTTGATCAAAAACCATTCCTATTGCTGCACAATAAAACATTCAACAATTTTTCCAATGAAACATTCTGTAGATCAATGCACGACTTTAGTCCAAACAAAATCATTCGTGTTTTGAAATCACCGCGGATAAGTCGATTTTTCAAGTTCGCTCTTACACTTTCATCAATTTTATTTGATTATTAAAGTTGAAGTTTAAAAGAAAATTAGAGCAGAGTGTGTCTTTAAGTGCTGGATATTCAATAAAAAAAAATAATAAAATAAAAATAAATTCGTGGAATTAATGAGAAGAAGTTTCTCTCGCATCTCACAAGTGAAGATTATTATTTTTTTTTCTAACATTTCACATCCACAATTAGCATACAATCAAGAATAAAAGAAATTTATATAAATGCATGAGGAAGAAAAGCTATTCAATCGAAAATATTAGAAAGAAAAAAAGTAAAAAAAAAAATCTTGTGAATTTCATCAGAAAAAAATAAAGAAAGTGAAGCAATTGTTGGGATTTTGTGAATATCAGAAAGGAGAAGAATTAACACAAAAAGCAATTAGTTCAATAAATTATTTATGGTGATTTGATAAGGAAAATTAATGGATTACACAAAAGCCTAAGGAAAATAAGAAAATCAACCTATTGTTCGGATTATTATGGTACGCAAAAAAATATTTATTAATACCTATTGTGCTTATAAAATATGTTGTCAGCCTTTCATCATCTACTGCCTGACTATTTTTATGTGTGCTGATTTTTTTGTGTGATTTTCTCCAAAAAAAAGAGAATAAATATTAATAACTTTTTTATTCTGACTGGAACAGCATATTTCAAAACATATTTTAATCAACATTTACGAGTTCCAGGGGAAGAGTTATTGACTTTAAAAGGTTTATGATTTTTAATAATAACTTCAACTTCTGGAAAACTGTTAGAAAACAAACAAATTTTATTTTTTAAACCCATTTTACACTTAATTGTTAACTGACGAGGAAAATTGAACTTCATCCAGAACATTTTTCAACAGTTCTATAGAATTGAGATTTTATTTTGATTTTTCTAAAAGTTTGCATGTTTTATTTGAAAATGTAAAGCTCAAAAATTCAACGAACTGATTCAAAAGTTCTTCAAATATTCCAACCTTTTGTTCTAATACCTGCCCGAATGCACACAAATGCATTGAAATTTTTTCGGAAACTCGCTAATTTTTCAAGCTACAATGGTCATTGCCTATTGAAGTTAACATCTCTTGAAGCACAAACAAAAAAATAAAAATAAAAAAATTCGAAGCATTTTGTGAGAATTTTCACCGGCGAAAAAAAATAAATTCTGATTCTATGAAAATTATTCACCGAAGCGTAATGCATAATTTTTCATTAATGAATATAAATTTAACAAAAAAAAAAAAAAATCATCATGATCATCTATAGCCTAGCATGGGAGCTAAAACAAACAGTTGAGAGAGATGAAAAAAACCTGAAAAACAAATGAATTTTTTTTCTGAATTTTTAATGCTGTAGAAATGACTTAATAATAGAATAATTTTTCCAACTTCTATGTTCTTTTATTTTCAAGTTGTTGAGTGTTTTTAACAAGTTTATTTGAAAAATGAAAAATTATACGATATGAAAGCGCGCGCGAGAAAAAGAAGGAGGAAATGAAATATGAGGAAACTATTAGCATTTTCGCATGTTTAAAGAATATGTGCGCGGTGATTGTTGAGAATAATTGCTCAAGTACAGTTTGCTAGAACTTTTCTTCTTTCTATTATTTTTATTCATGCTTATTTGTGCAAACCTTTAGCCGCGAATTGTTAACCGTAATTTTGTGTTCAGTTTTTTTTTTATTTAAAAACTCAATGAGTATCAATTTTCTGAAATGTTCTGATGGGAACTATTATAATTGAGATAGAGGAACGAAATTGCTTTGTGCTTATGTTAAACGCAGGCAATTTTTAAGTCGGTAAATTGGCACTAAATAGAACAAATCTTTCAAACTAATGAGATTATTAGACAAAAGTGGAGCAGAATTGAAGCTTCCAATTCAAATTTCTTTATCAGAAACTGGCTTATTCAATAATAAATTCTATTCTTCGACCATCAACGCCTTCCAATTTCTCAGTTCTCTTCCAATTTGTTTGAGTTTTGAAGAAATATAAATTAGTAATTTAAATTAAGTTTAAATTAAAGAAAAAAATCAAAAAATAAATAAATTAAAAATCAATATTTTCTCTCAAAACAAAAATCTCAAAAAGAAGCTAATTTGGCTGCTCGGTATGCTGAGTTTCTTCTTAGAAAATTTCATTACACAAAAAATGATGAAGTCTGCCTGTGGGCTCAATAAATTCAATTTCTGATGCATCCCACGCAAGTCGTCCATAAGAAGTCTTTTGGACACGTTCAGTCTATAAAAAAATTCATTTAATGCAGAAATCATGACAGTAATCAAATTCAAAGCACTTGTTCCATAAGAAATTTTTTTATGTCCGAAAAAAAATAATCCATTTGACCAGGCAGAAAAGAACCTTCAATTTCGGTTCAATAAAAATTCATTGGACTCAAAAAATAGAAAGCACAGCAAGTTCACCTTTCTTATATTTTGACATAAAAAGATGTTGACATTTTTGCTGCTACTTATCGGTAAAATCTTTATTAGATAATACCCGTAATACCTGAATTATAAATAACATGAATCATAGCGCATGTCGTTCAATTTGTAATGTAAGCTTATAATTTCTGCAAAATTGACTTTTGGAATTAATAATCTGCTTATTAATAGCATTACTTGCACAATATTTTTTATAGATGAAAGGTTTTTTAAATTAGCAATTTTATTTACTGATGGAATTAATAATGGTCAATGTAAATGCAATGAAACTGTCATCGACTTATATGCGAATGTTTTTACACCAAACTAGACATTACCTAATATCTAATAAAAGTGCCAATAACATCTTAAGTGATAGAAAGAAGAAAACATTTCATTATTGGTAAATAGAAGCACATATGAGAGTATCAGCATGAGATTTATTGGATAATTTTTTGACTCTTTGAAGAGATAAACAAATAATTGCGACTTCATGCTGAATAAAGTTGGCGATTATTGGATGTTGAAAAGTGGGTTAACTGGGTTAATCTGAAAATATTGCTAATAGTTATAAACTCAATCGTGAGATATTAGTTCTTTCAGATCTTAATATACAAAATGCAAATAAAAATGGGGTGTGAAACTACATTCGATAAATAAGAAAGAATAAAATTTGAATCTTAAAAGTTCGTTAAATTACAAAAATTACAGTTGAAGCTTACTTCTAAAACATTTTAAGATTTTACTCGAAGTGTTTCTAGATAATAATTCAAATCCACAATCTCCTTAAATTTTATTCAAATCATTGACCTTCTGGTCAATAAAACATGAAAGCACCTGAAACCTGTCAAAATTCAGCACATTTCTCTTAACAGTTAGCTAGGTGTAAGCATAGACACTGCCAATAATCAAAAAAGAAAGATCGATTTGTCTTTCAACAAAATAATACAAAATGCCAAAAAAACTTCTTCTTTTGCTGATAATTGCTATTCGCACTCTCGTTAACATTTTTATCTGATGGATTTTTGACAATGAATTAAATGCTTGAATTCCCAACAAGTGAATATATTCCCACTGATTACAAAGATACAAATGGACTTGTATTATTTCCATGAAGAAAATTCCCAAATACCTCTTGCTGATTTCAAATTCTTTTCTTTTCTTCTCTCAGCGCGTTTCGTATTAAGAACGATGTAGTTTTAAAGAAAAAGATGTCGAAAAAAAAAGAGTTTCAGCTGAGAAGAAGTGTTGTTCAGTTATGTTCTGTATCTTGATAAGGAATTGCAAGAATTGTGGCATGTAACAGTGAATCACACATTTACTTCAATTCTCCCATCGAATTCTATTACTGCTTATTTATTTTTTGTCACTTCTCCATCTCTCTTCATATGAATGGGGAATTTTCTTCTTCATTCTTGTCGTCGTCTTCTCTTTGGTACATGCTCTTTTTTTCGTTGAAAAACATTTCGTAATCATGTTGATGCATTTTAAGTGCAAGTTTTTAAATTCATTGAGCTGAAAATGGGTTTTTGAGGGTTCAGAATGAGTTTATTAATTTTTGAATTTTTAAAAACCTTGAAACCGTTAAAAATTTGAATTTTCATAAACTTTTAAAATTTGAATTTCTAGAAACCGAAAAAGTTTGAATTTTCATAAACTTTTAATATTTAAAATTCTTTAAACCATTAAAATTTGAATTTCTAGAATCCGTTAAAATTTAAACTTAAAAATGCGCCCCTGATCATCTGATTAAGCTTAAAGTCAATTATAATAAAAACTTTTCGTTGCTCATGCGAAAAAATAAAATTGTTGAATTACCAAAATTGATTTTGAATGAGACAAGAAATGACTGTGTACATAAATAATTTTATGATCAACTATCTACGTGATTTCATGTGATATAATTAATGTACACGGAGAGGAATGAAAGAAAAGTGCATGTAGTAAATCACACAAATTTTCCCACAAGAAAAAAAGAGGCATAAAAACGCAAACATTTATGTACCTATAAACATAATAATAAGATGATTCTGATGGCATGTTCATATTTATTTGTCTATCTGTGTGTGCATAAATTGGAGAGATGTAAACGTGATAAGCCCTGACAGCATACTGCGAATGATTTAAGTGCCGCAGTTTATTAAGTAGAGAGAGAAAAAATTACAAATGATTGACATACTTCTTTACTATATAGAATTTCAATTCTTTTTCACTATTCTCAGCTGTCAGTCACAATAACTGGCTGAAATAACCAAAGGTAAAAAATGAAAAGAATTGAAGTGTCTGGAAAGATTCAACTGTGATTTTATTTTCTTTCACTCCTAGTGAGAAGTCGTCTCTTTATCTTTAAGTTGATGCTCGGATATCTTTTGGATAGTTGATTTTTTGAGGACATTAGTGACTGCGTTTGAAGTTTGTCATCTTCCAAGATTTTGTCTTTGAAAAATCTTTGCAAGATTTTGAGATCACAAATTGATTTTTTTGGTAAATCTGACTTATTTGCTGTTGATTCATCACAAAATCCCACATCCAGCTCCATAAATTGGCAATCTTAACCATTAATCCAATTAATCATTTTAGATTCTGTCAAAATAATTGATACAGCCCCATTAAAATATAATCCGACTTTAGAGTATCCAAAAATGGTGCATTTTTCTACAAAGAAGTTCAATTCCTTTCGAATATGTCAATCGGAATCAATCTTTCGAATCCAATTGGTGATCTTGCTACTTTACCAAATTTAGAGTTGGAAGTTTGAAGCTGGTGTAAAATCGTTCTTGTCCAAATATGGGTGAAATTTTGACAGCAAAACAGAAGGAAATGCGCTGTCATGGCTTATCTATAACAACATCTTCTGGATTATTTCACTGCTAGATGATTATCTTTATCAAGTTATACTTGAATCTTATAAAGTACTTAACAAAAACTAAAGAATGGATAAAAAAAGAGCGGGAATGAACAGCATAATAAATTGAATTGAGTATATATTGAAATAACAAGTGGAAAATATTTTGTGAAATATTTTTACGAAAGTAGATTTCAAGAACAATTGAGGAATAAAAAAAAAATACACAAAAAAGAGAAGTTTCTTCTTCTTCTTCGTACTTTTTAACTTTATTTCATCTCCTTTCATTCGCGCTTTTCATTAGAACAATACAACACATAAATAAACATAATCGGCACGAGAATAAATAATGGAAGTGAATGGAGAAAACAGTTGGATATGATTATAAAGTTCTGATTCCAACTGACTGCTTCATTCAATTAATTATCGCCACAAATTGCAGTGAAATTGTTGCTTAACCTTCAAAAACGTTATTTAAATTGAGGGAGCAATAAAGCTGAGTGCTGACTGATAATTATGAATCGTTTACATACCGACTGGAATTACTTCTATCCACTTCTTTCATCATAATCGCTCTAGATCTATAAAGATTATATTGATGATGTAAATTGATTAAATAATAAGACGAGATATGTGTGTATGCAAATTGTATGGATAGACGATGCTGCATCCGCAGTTCTAGCGGACTTTCAACGATGCAAAATAGTTTAATGATATGTCATTAACACAATCTTAGCCGTAGAAGATAGAATAAAGAACTAGCAGCTAGTGATAGTGAGATTCTTGTCAAACGAGAGTGAGTTGCGAGTTCAATTGCTTCTGTTGAAAGGAAATTAGAACAGATTCTTGTCAGATGAGTTCCATTAATTTGCTTGCTTTAGTGTCAATAACCAGCATCACTTCTCGATCGATTCAAGGAACTTTCTCATCATAAAAATTATTATTTAAATGACATCGATTTTATTCTTAATGCTGCTGCTGATGTTGCTTTTATACAACAAGAATCGCCCAATGGCATTATCTTGACTGTTGTACACATATACGCGAATATTTCAAATGCAACGCAGTTCCGCTCATGATGATGATGATGATTTTCAGTCATGCAAAACAAGTTTGTTTAACTAACAGCGAAAGAACGATTGGAAATGTGAAGATTCACTTAAAATCTCGAGTCATTCACTCAATTATTTATTTATTGTGCAATTGCCATTCTATTGAGTATCAGAATCGACAGAATGGAACGGAAATTGATGCGGTTTTTCATTGATAATTGTGGAGGAAATTGAGTAATCTGTTTTAGTGCTCGAGATGAGAACCAACTTCAGAAAATAATAAGAAGATGAGAATGGGAAGAGTGCATTTTATGAATAATTACAGAAAGCACGAACTTCAGGATGTCTGTAATCAAATCTTAAATTCTCTCTTTGCACTTTCTCATGTGTACATACTCATCATTCCATTATTACAGCTATTGATGGTCAAACCGCAAGTTTTCTTCTTTTTGTTATACTCTTATGCGGATGTTCCTTCACGCTAATGAAAATGAGAACTGAAAAATTTGCATGTCATTAACAAATAATTCAAGCATGACTTGCTGACATGTTTCACACCTAAATGTCAAGGAAGAATCGAATTCTCTGTAGTATTTTGGACTTTCCTTGTTCCTTCATTATTTCCACAAATTCCCTTTTTTCATTAAATTAATTTCATTCAGTTCCTCGCATGCTATTTTTTCATTACTTTGCTTTCAATCCTGTTCCATACTCCTTGGAAGTTTTCCTTTGATTCGTTTGTATCATAACAGTATCAAGAACATCATCGGATCAGAGCAGTTCAATATGCTTCTTACTTATTTCTTATCTTATTTTGTATACAGAATGATTCTTAAAAGTAAATTGAAGGGAAAGCAATAAAGGAAGGATGGAGGATATTTAGCATGTAAGTTTCTTATTTAAATGTCTCGTTCTTGTCTCTGTTGTCGTATTCTGATGATAAAAATAAGCCTGAACTTCCCTCACATCACATTATTACACATGCGATATTGCTCTTTATAGGAACATATTACACATCTACATAATATTCGATGATATTTTAGTTATTCGCGGATATACTGTAAGTGAGATAGAGTGAGGCACAAGGAGGCGAGATTAAAGATCTTGAACTTTTATTATGCAAATTCTTTTCATTTTCATTCTTTTGTGCTTCTCTCTTTCGACATGCACAAGCCGCAATCGATCTGATCGAGCAATTGCCTCAAGACATTTCATGTACTTTTTATATATGCTTTATTTTTCATCTTGTGCCATGTCTTTATGAGATGATTTTTTTATTTTAAATATTGAAAAGATGTTTCCATTTAATGGCAATTTCAACTTACAACAATGTCGACCACAACTGATGATGACAATGGAACGATGATGACGATCCTCAACTTTTTATTTCTATTGAACAAATTTAATTTTTGTCTTAGGAACTGAAATGAATCATTCCTTGCAGCTATAGACTCTCTGGAAGGTTGAAGGTTTTGCAGTTTATAAAAAAGCCGATCAATCATTTTAATAAAAACTGGTTCCTTGATTCGATCTTTACGAGATAAATAGTCTCAGTGGATTTATGTCTCTCTCTTGTTTTAATGCTGTATTTTGCACATAAAAGACACAGATTTAAGTGTTGAAATTAATTGTCACTTTATGGATCATTGTTACTGAACAAAAATAAATTTCACAAATGTAAAAATCTCTGTCAGTGGGTCTCATTACAAAATTCTATGCTGTATATCCCATTATTATTCAAATATTTGTTTTCTTTCATTTCATTTCATTCTTTGTCATTTGTGATTTGATACACTTTTATTATGTGCCATTATTCAAATGACAAAAAGAAAGAGAGATTTTCTCACTCGCAATTCCACAAGACATATAAACAACATTGTAAAGTGAGTTAGACACTTCAACAGATATTTAAATGTAAAAGAGGCGTGGGTGACTTTTATGAATCAAAAGAAATTCATTTTTGTTTCCTAAAACAAAAATGTAAAAATATTTTCATAAAAGCTACTAAAATTATGTCGATGAATATTGTCTATTAAGCCGCAAAATGCCTTTTGTAGTGTAAATCAAACAGTGCTGAGAGAAAGAAAACGAAGTCAATATTGATAGTTTTGTGACTTAATAAAAATCGAATCATGCCAGTAGCCGCGCTATTATTAAGCGAAATGCTGTTCAAAATTTCAAGACAACTTTGACAGCTAGGCTAAATATATCATCGAGTGAGACATATGCAACAACATTTCGGAATTGTTATGGAGAGTTGTCCGGGGGCGTCAGATAATAAAAAAAAACCTTTCAGACAACTTACAAGTTTTCCTATGCTCCAGTGCCAATTCATAGACACTTACAAAAAATTTTTTTTGTGTAAATAATAAATTAACAAGTGCGAAATGGTTTTAATGAGTGGACTTATAGACGCACTTTTTGTCTCGAGTCGTGTTAATGGGATTGTGTGAAAGGTGTTGAACAAGCTTGACAATGGATGTAAAAATTGATTTGATGTTAAACTGAAGTTTATGAACCTTAAATTTTACTACTAGATATTCTTAGTTGACTAGCTGGGCAGATACTTTTTGATACAACCAATTTAAGTCTCATTATCTGGCCTAGAAACTACCTCCAAAGCACTTAATCAAATGAGCTAAATATTAAGCCATTACCCAATCTAATCTGTCCTTCCACGAAAAAAAACAAAACTCATAGCTTTATAGACAATTGGACAATCCACAATAATTAACAACCATAATCTCCAGAAAAACCTTGCGAATAAAGCAGCAATAAAAATGCTTTTGGCAATGTGTTGATTTTTCGACTGATTTATTTCTTTTTATCATTTTAATAAACATGCAAATACTCTATATCGAGTTTTGTGATTAAGTAATTTAATGTTCACATTGTAAGGCTGTATCAAGTATAGATTGCTTAACTTTCACTACTATAGGAAACAATTACAATTTGTTTTGAATTGATTGCAGATTAATTATCGAGTATTTTTATTAAACGGGGGATATTTTTTTATAGCATTAACATGTACAAGGTATACATTACAGTCTATACATTGATTAAATGACCAACCAACAAGGCAATCATCAATAACCAATTGCATGTTTATTCGTCTGCTCTCTGCTTGATTAGAAAGAAACAACAAAATGCTTGATTGAATTTCAGATTTTGAATAATGATGATGGTTGGAATTGAATTCATGCGGAAAATCCATTTAGTTCGGAAATTTCTCAACAACTTTCTGTTGTTTTACTTCTTATACATATGTATTCAGCATCGTTTATGAAACAGAGTATCTTTAGGGCATTAAAATTCTCATTATCATCAACTTATGCTGTAAAAAAAGTAAAACAGTCGGCTGGTTTTGTTGCCTGTCTTCTTTACATTCTTGATCATTTTTCAGCTTACTAGCTTACTCACTTCTCTGAAGGGTCATAAAAAGTTGTAAAGAAAAATGTTTAAACGAGTCTTAATGTTATTACAAATTATGACATTCGAAGATAAAGAATTCTTTGTCTACCATCAAATTAAGCTCTTTTGTCTTGAAGTGTACAGAGAACTGTTTTCATTCTCAAGTCTTTTCCAGTCTATTCAGAAAGAGGCTGTTCTTAATTCTTTGATGTCATAGTTAACCCACTTCAACACTTTACTATTTGCACAGTCGTTGAGAGAAATGGAAATAAAAACAAGCGACTATCTTGAAAGTACTCATTAGAAAAAATTGTTAAGCACATAAATATCTGTTTTTACAAATCATTCTAATTTCGAAGCTCTCATTTGAGGTGATGAGATAATTTGTGACCGATTTCTTTTCACTCAACTCTTTTTTAAAAAATGAGGTGATTGTTTTACAATATAAGTTTTGTGTCTCACAAAATGTTTTAAAGAGGTTTTGTTGTTAATGAACAATAGAAGATTAGTAAGTTTGACTGCCAACACTATTTTCTTTATTTTAAAGCTTTTCTAGTTCAACAATTTTGCTTAGAGTCATTGAAAATTTTCGTATCTTCTTTGTTCGATCAATTTCTCCAAAAAGTAGAGTGCATCCTAGTAGAAATTGTCAGAAGTACTCAATGACGATAGGTTTCAAAAGTTTAAAACGATTTTGTTTGATCTTAATTTAAGTAATCTTTGCAAAATTATTTTTGACAATTTCATTTTTGTTCAATTTTCAGTAACATTGCTCAAGTCATTTACTTTTAACTTAAATTTTAAAGTGAAAGGATAAAAAACGTATTTTAATCTCTATTAAGTAATTGAAAACTTCATATTCAAGTTGAAAAACTAAGTTCGAACATCAAGTAAGCATCAAACTTTAATAAAATAACTTAAATTTAATAAAGAAAACTTTACAAATTTCTGAGATTAAAACTTTGGTGAAAAATAACTTTATCGAATATCAAAGAACTTTTAAACATTCCTCCTTTCAAATTTTACTTCCTTAATACTTGATTGGTAAGAAAGTAAGCTGCAAAAACTTGTTAACAGCATTTCAAGAGAAATTATTCTTAGTCAAACGATGTAAACATTAAAGCTTTTAAGACTTTTCCGACCCTTGTTTTTCTATAATTTATTTCATCCAAAATGAATGTGTTCAGGATGAATGTCAGAACTACATTTAAATCACATGAATGAGCTAGCAGAAAATTGCGATATTTGACCTTTTTTTCCGTTATCATAAAACAACAGTCATGGAAATCTTAATATATATGGGAATTTGAGGGTTTTTCCTTTCTTTCATTAATGAAATAATTAATTACTTTATGTTATTAATGGGAAAGCGCCGTGTTTAATGCTCTTGACTTACTTTTATTTTTCTTCTTAACGATATTAGAGGAAATTACGGATAGAGAATTCATAAAATTACTTTTTTCACACTCCATACACGACATTGTCATAAAATAGATTAAAGCAAAGCAAGAAGAAATGATGAATGTAGTTATAGTGAATTAGATTAAGTAAAAATATCAGTTGTCCACCCATTGTTAGGAATATATACATATATATGTGAAAGAAGAAGCATGAGACCATGAAAATGAGCGTTAACAAAATTATAATAACACTGATGAGTACATCATTTCACATGACTTTGAACATAATCCATCTATTCAATTGAAATGACGAGGAACGACGTCAAATGAAGATGAGAGTGTTGGAAACTAGAATATGAGGTTTATTAATGAACAAATATAGAAGTAGAAGACAGTAGACGAAGAATTGAATAATTTCTTTGTAACTTTTTTAACTTTGCCGCTCAAACATCTTATTTTTGCTCTTCTTTTTGCTATAATTGTGTTTTGTATAAGCAGACAGTAGAAAAATGTTTCTTATAAGATTTGGATATGTTTGATTTGATATGTATAACTTATTATTAATGTTATTATCTGCACACACATAGGATTTAAATACAATGAGATGAGAAAATTACTGATTTGCGGTTTGTGCTGTAAATTTTCGTTAGGATTTTAGTTGAATGTGATGTAGAATTGCTTTAAGACAAAAAAGGTTCTCGATGTATAGAAAATTTATCGATCCTATAATTCCATTCATATCATATTATATTGTTTAAGCTCATTCAAAATAAATCAACATCGATACAATAAAGATGAAGGAATTATGATGAGAACTGTAAATGAAATGAACGTAGAGCATAAAGAAAAGTGAAGTCTACGAGATGTTTTTTTTTAAACAGCCTAGAGCATTTGCTATTTGAAGTTCATTCAACTCCTATAATTCTTTGTGTTACATTTGTTTTTACTCTATCTTACCTGCTGTCGTTGCTCTGACTCACATCTCTTATTTCTTTGTGGTCATTTTTGCTGTTATAGGCTTTAAACTCTTTTCTTTTTATTAAATGATGAACGCAATATTGAATAATGTCTCTCCATCTCTATCATATATAAAACCGTCATCAAAAAGAACATGTGAACAAGCTTGGATAGAAATGAATAAATTTCTTCTGGAACGACAGAATGAAAGAGACTGGGAAAAAAAGAGTCAAGAAAGGCTTAAAAATTGAATGAACGACAGATTTGTTGTGCTTACTATTTATTCCTTCGTGACCAATATACCGATTTGAAAACAGATATTTATGTACATACACACGATATGTGTTATATACATACGTTCATTCGGAATTGCTAATAAAATTTTTTCAACACAATTTTCTTTTTGGACAGAATGTCTTCTGATGGTCAGTTTGACCAAGGAACAATATTGGATAGTTCTCAGATACTAATTCAATGTTAAATTATTAATATTTTATATTTTCGTTAAAATTTCTTCACTTCACGATTTCAATATTGAATTGTAACTCAGTTCTCCATTAATTTTGAACTTAAACGACTCAAAATTGCAAAACTTTAATGAGCAAGCAGAGTTTTATCAAAACTTAACATCAATTCAATCTAAAAGCTTTAAAAAGCATTAATTTATGTATTTCAATTAAAAATTTTGTTTACAAACAACCGTGAAAATTGTGCGGGAAAAATTTGAATATCTCAAAATAACGGTCACTATTAATCTACGCTAATTAAATTAGTTAAAGATTTATGAGATGATTCAAATGAAGAATTAACATTATTAATACCAAGAAATATTAGTCGGTGATTTGTAAAGAAAAAGTCCATTCACTTTTAAAGCCATAAAAATGTACTTAACATCATAAAACTCAAAACTTAAAAATGACAATTAATCACTATTCACAAACTGCGCCACATTCATCTGATAAAAATTAGTATTGGCGACTTTTACATTAGTTTTTTTGTATTCAGAATCAGTAAGAACGAACTGGGAGAGGAGATGAAAGAAAGAAAAAAGAGATGTTAAATGCAAAACAGACATAAAAATTTAACATGTAAAAGAAGAAGAAGATCAATAATGATTTTTTCCGTAGTATAAAATATCGGTCACTAAAGAAGAAAATAAGGCGAAAAACAGAATCAGAATAAGAAACGAAATCAGATGAGCAAAAAAAAAGAAGAAGAACACAACAAGCATAAATCTTTCCCAATGTGCGATCCGTTTAACAGTAGTATTCAGATTATGTAAATTCCAGAATGAGATCTTTGTTTCCTGTCGCAAATTATGCAAATGATCCAATAATATTTATAAGCTTTAAACAGATTTTTATGGGAAAAGTAACTGTATGATAGTATAGACATTGATGATCTAATTTATAATAAACTTTTTTACGATAGCCAAGGAGGAAGTGAAGAAGTTAAATGAAGCATGCATACTTGGATAATAGAAACTCACATATGTCTATCTGCATCTAAATATATGCATCTATCTATCTATCTACCGCTATAAGTTAATCAAGTTATGGAAATACAGTGTTGTAAATTTAAAATCTATATTATACATCATACTTATGATATGTTGCTGGAGATAAATAACAACATTCTACTTTATATTTTTTTTCTTCTATAATTTAATTTATCGATTATGAATTTATCTCGTTTATTAAATATTTATAGAATGTGGTACTGGGTGGAAATGTTTGTGCTTGTGCCACTTCCTTTGTTAAACTGATTAAAGCGCTTTTTGATGCTAATTTGAAGGGCATAACTAGTGACTGGTTTCTCACTTAACCAGTGTGCAGTAGGGTTACTATCCATAGCGTCTTAACTTTATCAAAGTAGTTGACAGCCCTATTTGTTCTTATTACCATTCCTCCCACTAATCTCTCATTTGTGATATACCTTATAATAAGTACCATTTTTAGACATTAAAATGTGATAAAAATTTTAACTTTGCATGAGACCTTTAAAAATTTCTCTTTTACGACCTTATTGACATACCTCCAGCTGAATAATTTTTCATAACGCGCCATCTTTAAAATATAAAAAATAAGGTACCAAACTCAATCATCGCGCATCTGTGTCATTAATAATAACGGGTAATAAAATAATCTTGACGAAAGCAGACGACAAAAATTATTCATATCTCACGATCATCTCTAGCAGCGAGGTTAAGTGATTAATAAATTAGGCATTTCTAAAAGCAGATTAACATGAAAATTATGAAAAACACGAAAGTCAATATAAAGGCACGACTATTGAGGGAATTATTCAATAAAAATATTTATTGGAAATTAATTTCTTTAACATTTTCCCGCCAAAAAGCCTATAAATCTTAATTAGTACATGTAAATCATGCTATCTGCTGTGTTATACATACATTGCATATTGAGAATTGTGGAGCCATGGGGAACTTATCAACGCATTAAGTCTCGATTCTTTTCGTGTAATTCTTCTTATGTGCATGTGCACCTTTCCGGTCTTTACAATACTCAATTTTAATCCGTTGAGGATTAAATTATTGGTTCCCTGGAAGTGACTTTTGTCAGACAAATTGGAACTAAGGATGATAAAAAATTTTAAGGTTAGATATTTTGGCCGGGAAATTTCAATTTCCATAGCAAAGCGAGTTTGAATTGAATAAATTTAAAAAGTCTTTTTCCATAGAAAAATATTGACACCTGGAAAAATGCAATAAAAATTCACCGCAGGGCACCGTCTTTTTGTGCATGACAAACGCATCTACCCAAAAACACATGCTGAATAAATTTAAATTTGCAATTAGACATCAAACAAAATTTCCAATTCCACCTTTGTCGAGTGCATAAATTTGACTGAAATCAATTTGCGATTAATTCATCACGTAATTCCTTTGCAGTACAAAGGAATTGAGGATTATTGCATACCTCCCATGTCATCAATGTTAAAATTGAATGTCGATTGTGTTGTAATCACAGTTGTAGTAAAAAATAATTTTGATGAATTACAATAACAATAATCAATATATTAAAGAAAAGAAACGTGAACCTGTTGATGAATAATTACATTCATAAGAAGTAGAAAGAGAGATGGAAAGATAAGAAGTAAGAACTAAAAGAGGTGTGTTAATATTCTTATTCAGATACAAGAGGACATTAACCCTCGATCAACAATGTTACAAAGACTTTATATTTTTCATATTTATAATATATTATAATAATATATTCCATTGAAATTGACTTTGTCACAATTGATGAATATACAATTGACTTGATTAACTTCTTATATGATTCAAAACTACGAAAAAAATATCAATGAAGGCGTTCATTTCATTCTAATGCTTAAGCAACGTCAGAATGAGTTTTATTTTTTAAAAATTATTGTTTGAGTTGAAAATGAGAAGGCAATGGTAAGACATGCAAAGGTTGCTTGTAGCTCATTTGATTTATTATGTTTTATTGGTAAAGGACTTAAAGTCATAACGGATTTATTGAATCATTCATTTTTTGAAGCTTAGAATGATTAATTAATTCGTTAATTAGAGATTTGTGGGAAATTTTTCTAGATTTTGTGTACATGCATAAGATCTTTGGTTTGATGCTGTTTTGTGAAGTGCAATTAATTTAAAGTGTTATTGCCTATTGTGAGGTTTTTTAATTAATTACGTAAATTCTCATTCATAAGCTAAGCCTTGGAAATGCTCTTAGAAAATCAAAACATTTCGGAATGAAAGCATTTACCGACAGCATTTTACTATAGGCAAATAAAGTTTATAGCTTAAAAGAAAACAGAAGCAATTTAAATGAACTATTTTGAATGTGGTCAGACTTCAGTGTCAGACTTGTTGAATCCAATTTATATTCGGGGTCAAAAATTGGATTGAATATAATGGAAACTTGAGTATTTTGAATGCATTTTGATTTATTTGAGGGATAAAGGTTGGTTGATGCTAGATAATGGAGACAATAGATTAAAAGCAATGATTTTGAATAATTATGAAGAATTAGATTTACTTGAAGATATTTTTTTTAAAATAGCTCTAGCATTGACTTAACATTTGCATGAAGAATCGTTTACACCCAAAGTTCAAATCAGACCCAAAACCTTCATTGAAGGGGTGGAAGGTAGTGGATATGAGTATTTTCATTCAAAAGACAATTAAAACAAAAATTTAATCTAAAATCGTGCCAGAAGTGAGACACAAAAACGATAAAATAAGACAGCAACGTCAAATAATTTGACATGTATCGGATTTAAGCTTCGTTTTTAATGCTATAAAAATTCATATCCCCGTTAGATTTAAATATTTTTTCAAGTTTGATTATAATTCGCTTATTTTGGAATAAAATTTTAATATCCTGCCATATCTCAGACATGTCCGGAAGTTCTTAAATTTTCAAACATTAAGCTACACAAAATCACTTTAAGGAGCACTTTAAGTTTTAAAGCGTGCAGATTCTTATCGTTGACATTTCCCATGATACAGTAAGTAAGAAAACAAGAACTTCAAGGCGAATGATTGAAATTAAATACTCAATTCCCCAAAGTAAAGCACAGCAAATCGAAAAACATTTCTTCAACCAAGTTTTATGTAATTTTATCAGATTTTCAATTCTATTATTGATTTGCTGCTGTCATTTCTACAAATAACAATGTTGCTGATACTGATATTCATTTTTGATATTAATATTATGATTGTAATCAAAATATTCAGTTACTTCAATGTACAAAAAAGATCTTTAATGGTCATATGAATGGATTGAAGCAATGTCAAATATGAGGTGGGTTCGCTCAAGTTTATGAGATGTGTTATAAAGTTGTACACCTCTCTTAATATTTCGTTCAATTCTTAAAAATCATATTAATTAAAAGCTTTTGAAAATTTAAAAGCACAAAAGAAAATCCTTAAAACGCCAATAGCTTCAAAAAAGCAAACAAATAAAATTTCAATCCACACAAAAAAAATAAATTCTCAGAAAAAAAATTATGAATATGCTAAATTTTAGCATCCGCATTTCGCAATATTTACTGAAGAATTTTTTATCAGCAAACACAAACAGTACAGAAACTCATTAAAATTATATTCCTCATTTCATAGCCTTAAGCTATGATTAGCATTAAGATTCATTCAATTGATACAAACAATAGCAAATAAATGAACGAACTGTCTCGAGATTTGTATTAAGAATAAGAGCACTAGAACCGTCTTAAAGATGTTCTTTTTCTTATTAATCGTCGCTTTCAAAAGCGTCTGAATGGAAATTTTATTTGTAATAGAAAAAGATAGAATCGGTATTTAGTTCTTATTCTACTTTACTTTTTTTTATCATGTTTTTCTCGTCTCGTGAGCATTTAGAAATTTATAGTTCATATTCTATTATGATAATTCATGCTTCATTTTTTTTTCTCTTCTCTTTCATAGCAGACGCCTCAGCAATTAAAGTCAACATCATAGTAGTAAGAAAGCGCCGTTAAAACGCTAAAGCAATGCATTGCTTTTGTCGATCGTCGAAGACAATTTCTGTGCGAATCATACTTCTTGATGAAACCGATTTCTTACATGAGATTCAGGTAAGTCCTACGCCTTTTCTTTTGCATATACATAAAATAATTATTTTTTATGCCTTTATATTTAAATTTAATAAGAAATTACATTTTGAATATTTATTTATTTTTTTCGCCACACACATCGAATGTTGATGCTTTGCTGTTCTTTGAACTGTTAATTTTCATATGGGTGTACTTGAGAAAATGTGTCGCTTACTCATGCTCTTTATTGTTATGTGAATTTTATTTCACTTTATTTTCCTCCTTTTAGCTCGTTTTGGTATGAAAAATCTCTTTGAGGTTGAGTCAGGTTGAGTTCATAAATAACAGTTAATTTCTAAGTGTTTATAGCTATTGCGTGTAAAAATGTTATTGAGTTGATTAAAGAGGTTTCGAAATCAATCACTGATGAGTTAATGTAATGCTAGCAAAACTATTAGCAAAACCCTACATTACATTCTATTCTAATGTAATGTTATTGATGATCCTTGAGTAGATTTAAGGGTTCTTAAGAGAAGTTTTAAAGTAAATTTCACTTTCATTCGAAATATTTTAAATAATTGACCAATATTCACGATGATTCACATTTTATTTTGAAGGAGAGGGTTGAAGAGGGATCACACTTTGACGAGTGGGTTGAGCGAGCTTTAATTTTGATTAGCAATTGCATTATAATCAAAGATGGCAAAGTTACTTCAAATCATCACCATACGATACATTGGATATGATCAGATCCTAATCAGATATTTTATCAATCCCAAATCAACTCAAACCTCAAAATGCGCTCAAATTCAATGCAACCTCTACAAATTTCCCCAATCTATTTCCATCATTTAAAAACCTCACACTTTTTATTGTCTTTTTTTTCTGCGAGCGAACAAAAGAAGGAATAAAACTAGTGTATCGGGTAGAAACCCAATGCGGATATATTCACACCGTACCATCAAAAGTTTTATGGATAAGACCAAGATTTGCTCAGCATAAGTTTGAAGGGTGGGCGTGAAGTACGGTCGAGACCCATATCGACACAGTTCAAAAGTTATACCTAATTTATGTTATAATTATGTCAGCTACAAAAACACTTAGTTTGAATTTCGTCACCCTGAGGAACACTATGAACCAGTATAGCTGATTTTGGTCCAAATCTCGGTCATACTTCACACTTATTTGAACCACATTTTCTCGTAAATGTTAAAATATTATTAAAAAGTAATTAATCCTGAATTATGTCGCTATTTTTTCAAGTGTTTTAAGACAAAGAATTTGTTTTTTGGTTTCCACAGTGAAGAGTATGAACAAAATTCAGATGGGGTAGTCGAAATTTTAGATTTCGATTTTTTTTAAGCTATGGATTACAAAAAGTAAGATTGGTATGTGATTTATGTCAGAATTATGTCAATTCAAATAAAACATCCAAAAAATTTTTTTGACCTAAGTACACCATTGAAAATCAATTTTCAATTTTGGACTAGGGGCGACCCTAGTCAAAATCAATTTTGTCACTTTTTTCTTCGAGGGTTTATCCAAATGGATTGAAACTTTGCATAAATATTCTAGTGCTTAAAAAAAATACAAATAAAACATCCTAAATTTTTTTGAGCAAAGAACGAAGTAGGAACTACATTTTCAAATATGAACTTGGGACAGGTCTAGTCAAAATCTAGTATTTCACTTTTTTTTCTTCGAAGATAAATCCAAATACAGTAAAACTTTGTATGAGCATTCTAATCCTCAGGTCACAAATTTCTGAATTAATAAAAATCATTTTTTTGGAAAAATTTTAAGTCACGTTGTTTTTATATGTAGAACCAAATTTATAAAATTTGGGTCTTACGACATATAGAATACATTTCTTGCTTTAGATATTTAAAACTGTTTTGTATAAATATTAGTATACTCACACAAAGTTTCACTGTAATTGGATAAACCTTCGAAGAAAAAAGTGACAAAATTGATTTTGACTAGGGTCGCCCCTAGTAGGGTTTGGGGAATCTGTTAACAGAAAACAGAAAAACAGCTGTTTTACGACAAAAATCTGTTTTCTGTTTTTCATTTTTACACAAAATTTACAGTAAAAAAAAATCTCATTAATTTTTTGAAGAACTTAATATATTTTTCTAGCATTTCAAATTGAAATGTATTTACTATTTTAATATTTTTTGGATGTTTAATAGGTTTGAAATCATTATCAAATTTATGGTTAATCATTATTAATTTTGCAATCGAAATTTTAAATTTGTTGAACCTTTTGTAGCATTTACTAAAGTTTAAAAATATAATCAACAATTTTACAAGATATTTTTTTATTCAGAAAGATTTTTTGAATATTTCAAATAAAATATTAGAGCTTATGGAACTTTTACAATGCAACAATGCAATGTTACTTAAAGGTATAAATTTTTTTGGATTTTGTTTTTGCATTTTTATATTTCATAATATTTTTTAGAGTTAATTAACATAAAAAAATAAGAAATAATAATGCTTAGCTCTAAAATGTATGCTTAACTGCTTATAACCACCAAGAAGTTTCATTATCTTAGAGAAACACATAGGATAACTCAGTTTATTTTGAATTCTAGAAAAACAGGAAAACAGCTGTTTTTAAAAATCAAAAACCGAAAACAGACTGTTTTTCAAAAACAGCTGTTTTCCACAAACCCTAGCCCCTAGTCCAAAATTGAAAATGTATTTCCTTCTTGGTTCTTTGCTCAAAAAAATTTTTTTCATCCAAAGTTTAATATCAAAGTGAACTTTTAATTTGAAAAATTCGTAAGAAAGGAAAGTTTTTTGCTTTTTCTGAAGCAACGGCTGTTCCTACCTTGCCCAAAAACAATACAGCTCTTCTACAGAGCAGCACGGATCAAATGTAAAAAAACTAGAAGTCTCTACGATGTCTCGTTATTGAGATTTCTTGCTGATTAACTTGCTTGTTTGCTTGCCTACAGAAAGCATATTTTGAGTTTTTTCTCAGCAATGCCGCAACCAATTTGAAATCTGTTTTTTGCAAAAGATGTAAAATTCAAGGCACAAACTTTTCATCTCTGAACATTTTAAGCTATCTTGCTCCATATCCTCACAAAATTCTAAAAACTGATTTTTCAATCTGAACAAAACCAATAGATTCACACGTGAAAACGGTGTGAATATAAAAAAAAGCATTCAGTTATTTGTGCTCGCACAAAGTTGAGCCTCGAGTCGAGTGAGATGGAAAGAATGTTATTGCGACACTTATATCAACAATTGTTTGAAATATGAGAAATGCTTGACGTTGTAAATCTTTGAATAATAACAGCATTTCAGTTACACCTTAAAGCAATTTAATATAAATATAAATATAAATTGTGTACAGAACGAAGAGACTAAAGTTATCAATCTTCCATTTTCTCTCCTTTATTTCTTGTTTTCATTTTTATTATGCAAAATAAAAATATATGCAGAAAGAATTATTGGGACAATCACTTCTCGAGGTTGTTTTCAATCGCCTCAATCTGCTCGAGACTGCTTACTTCGGTCTGCGATATTTAGATCTTGAAGGACAAACGGTATGTGTGAAGAGAAACATGGGAAAAATGACTAGAATAACTCAATTAGTCATTTTTTTTCTATTTTTACTCTTACTCATTTTATATCCAATCTATCTTATTTCCTATCCTGTTTAGCACTGGCTCGATGCAAATTCACGCCTATCACGTCAACTGAAAGAGAATAAAGATATTTATGAGCTTTATTTCTCAGTAAAATTTTATGCTGTCGATCCATGTAAGCTTATTGAAGAGATTACAAGATATCAATTCTATTTACAATTGAAGCAAGATGTATTGCAAGGAAGACTGCCTGTTCCATTTGATTTGGCATCACAATTAGGAGCTTATGTTGTTCAATGTAAGTCTATTAACATACATAAATCGTGTTCCTTATTTCTTCTATTTCTATTGTACATTTTTTTTCTACGATTCATTCTCAGCCGAAGTTGGGGATTTTGAGCCAACCAAGCATACATACGGATACGTATCAGAATTTCGTCTTGTGTCAAATCAAACAAAAGAGCTCGAATATCGTATTAGCGAGCTTCACAAACAATTGAAAGGCGTCGGACAAGCGCAAGCGGAATTTAATTACTTGGATAAAGTCAAATGGCTTGATATGTACGGCGTTGACCTTCATCCAGTCTTGGTCAGTATATGTGTACACACAATAATTTTATTTTAAATTATACTATTCATAGACATTATTACTATTTTTTTTTCGTAAGTTAAATACTAATTAAAGCTTTATAGTCCAGCCGTTAAGTCAACTTTTTAATATTATGTTTTTTTTTTCTCTTCTCTCGTTGTGTCCATTTATACTTAATCATTGGTCACGATTAAATAACGTCAATTCTATTACTGTTGTTGTCCTCAATTTTTTCGATACTTATACATCAGGGTTGGATAAATACAAAAGTCAGTATAATTGGCAGTGATAAAATGCTGACATTATCAGCAACAGTTTTAGAGAATTGTCCTCAGAAAGATTTGGACATTTTCAAATGTCTTTGTCCAGACAGGATTGTCTAGCAGTCTGTTTTTTTGTTGACTAAAAAAGATCAAAAACTGTTGCTGATCATCCTACCAGTTAGTATTGTCAATCACATAAGCTTATAAGGAGCTAGGTTACCAAAAATTCATAATAGTTTCGAAATGAGTTTCTAGTCTGTGACATTTAGTTCTATTTGCTAGTCAATCTTAAAATAGTGAATGACAGCACTGACTGTTGGTATTTTCTATCCCAAACATTACAACTGACAGGAACAGCTATTCTTCTATTCATGTCAGTTACTAATGTCATCATTTACCAACCCTGAAGCTTACAGTTTTGAATGATTTTAATTGCAGGGTGAAGATAGCGTAGAATACTTTTTGGGATTGACACCGAGTGGCATAATTGTGCTTCGAAATAAGACAACAGTAGCTCATTATTACTGGCCTCGCATAGCAAAAGTCTATTTTAAAGGACGCTATTTCATGTTACGAGTATGTGACAAAAATGTGAGTACTTATGCAACTTTTAGCCTTTCATGCACGAGACAAAATTAATGAAAGTGTATCAAATGATGAGCACATCCACTCGTCCAAAACACTTTTACTTAATATGTCTCTACATGATTTTTTGTCTTCTTTCTATCCTATATATATTTTTTTAAGAGGGTGTAGACAAACATTAATTTCAGAGATCGAAGCCGATTTTTTCGGCTTAACTCAATTTTTGATTTTTTTGATAGAAGAAAGCCATTTAACACCCATTTTAAGTATTTAAATTGAACTTTACATGCTTTACTATGATTCTGTGAAATATTTTTTCAGCATGTAGCTATAGTGAGCTCAGAATTTCAAGTTAAAGAATGTTAAGCCGAAATTTAAGCCGATCGGCTTAAAATCGGCTTAACTGAAATTCTGAGCTTACTATAGCTAAATGCTGAAAAAATATTTCACAGAATCATAGTAAAGCATGTAAAGTTCAATTTAAATACTTAAAATGGGTGTTAAATGGCTTTTTTCTATCAAAATAATCAAAAATTGAGTTAAGCCGAAAAAATCGGCTTCGATCTCTGATTAATTTAAAAACCTTGCACACGAAATTTACTTTAATTTTCATTTTCGTCACTTCTCCTCTGTCTCTTTACACTTCTTGTTCCATATTTATTCAATTTTTCTTATATATGTGTAACATAGAATGAAGTGAACACGTACGGATTCGAAACGCCCAAAAAAGTAGCTTGTAAGCATTTATGGAAATGCTGTGTTGAACATCACGCCTTCTTCCGATTAGTCCGTGTCTCCCCAGCACATGCCACAGGCGAGTTTTTCTCATTAGGTTCACGTTTTCGCTACAGGTAAAAATTAAATATTTATTTTGATGTTCAAGAAACATTTTTTGGACTCACTTTACTCATCTTCTATTTTTATTCCCGTCTCGTTTTCCTTGTTTAAACAAAAAAAAAATCCTTTTGCAGTGGAAAAACAGAACAGAAAGCTTCAAAGGATGCTTCAAATATTAATCGAGCTCCACCATGCTTCACAAGAAAGCCGTCGAGAAGACAAATAAGAAGAAATTTTGACTCGAGTCATCATGAACAAAGTTTCGAGACAGATAATAAAAGAAAGTTTGAAACTAAATCAATTTCCGTACCTCAGCCAGCTTACACGTATGTAAAAGTTATTCTTCCTTAGTTCTTTATGAATTTTCCTTTCATTCAACCAGCTTTTTTTTTTGTTGTTTACTCTTGCTCGTTGATGCATTTTGTTGTTGGTTCCTTTTTTTGTAAAGGATTAACTGAATTTTTTATGTGATAGGGGATTTCACTGGTATTTTGCCTGTCTGTATGCTGTCCTCTGTTGACAGTTTTGATAATATTAGGTTTGAGAATCCAAATTAACTTGGATTCATGTAGAAAACAGTTTAGGTTGACAAATAAAATTTGAATTTGAAAATTCGATAGGCTTTAAAAATATTGTAATCCAAAAATTAAAGCAGACAAGAAAAGGTTTTTCCCCCTTAAATTCATCAAATCAGAACCAACACAAAATGCTGTTTCGTTCCACTTTGTCGCCGACATTTCCTATTACTTCCTTCAAACAATTCCATTCAATGTACAATTCAATTTCATCCTTTCAACTCGCATACAACGACAACACGAAAATTTTGTGGTTTGAAATGTTCAAACAAATAAAATATTTTTTTTTCTTTTATTCCTTCCCTTTTATTCAATCTACATCACATCACATTACACGATAAACATGATGATGCACACACCAATTCCGTTTAGAATTGACAATGTATATAGATCGACATGTAGCATACCAGCAGCTCTAAGCAACAATAATAATAATAATAAAAACAGCATCAACAACAACAACAATAATAGTAATACAATGAATAGCAGGTACAGCCATCATTCAGCGCCAGATTCCCCACGTAGTACACGAAGTGCTGGATGGGCAAAAAGTCAACAGCGCGGTTTGTTTGGCATAAATTCGAGTCCAAAGTCGGTACGTTCTGCATCATCGCGTAACGGAAATTCTCAATCGAATGGACATCGACAGCGTTCAAGTTCAGTGGAGAGTCAGTCATCAAATGATTCACGTTCAGGAAGAAGACATCGATCACGAAGTAAGAAAATGTCGGATAATGAAAGTGAAATGTCTCGTGGCTCAGGTCGTTCGGGAAGATCTCATCGTAAACATCGACGTCATAGATCTCGTAATCGTGAATCGGGATCGGAACGTGGAAGTAGCACTAGAGACTATAATTGCAATGAGAAATATGCAGATCAACCAGAGTTAGTTGACTCCAATAAACAATGGTTGGAAGTGCAAAGAAAGCAGGCAGAAAAGTCGAATATGGGAACCGTGCAACAAGCATCTGTAATAAAAAGCAATACAGCACCAAAGTCAAATAATTCCACTGATACTTATAGCCGTAACAAGAAACATAGGAAACACAGGTAAGTTAACTACATTTATTTTCTTTTTCTGGTACATTGTGTGTGTGTGTTTGCTTTTGTGTGAAATTGATTATGGGAATTATTGCTATCATCATAATTAATGGGAAATCTTTTTTTCCCATCCACATTAAACACAACGCGGCATGCATTTACATCCTACACAAGCAATTGAAAACAAAAATTGATTTTTCTTGTTTCTCATCTTTACCCGCATTTCACAGATCTCCCACAGATTCTAGAAATAAAATTTGGTCTTCGGAACTCACGAGACATTTACAATTTGACCTAGTTGATACAGATGGTATGACGGAAGATCAATTGAAAGAGATTCCGTATACAGTCGTTGAAACTACACAAAATACACAAAATCGTAAGCGTAATAATAGCACGAATTCACTAAAAGTGCACAAAAATTCATATGGAAAGGATAGAGTTGATAGAATAAGAGGGTAATGGATTTAATGCTTTATAATAATAATAATAATATATTGATTTGGTCAATAAAATATATAAATCTTTTCCTATAATTTATAAAAAAAAGGCCTCAACTACCATCAGATAAAAATATGATGGATGGTTCAATACGATCTGGTAGCACAAATAGCTCATCTCAGGACTTTGATCGCAATAATGGATTAAATCGTATGATGTCAAGCTTAAGTATTGGAGAATTTGCAATTTCATCGAATCTCAACCGTATTGATTATGCAGGCATAAGAGTTTCTCATGAGCACACAGACTCCGGTCTTGGTGATCAAGATTATGCATATTCATCGGAAAGGTATGCCTTTCATAAGTAAATATGATTTACAGAATTCCCTCTTGGGTCGTTCACAAATGACGTTCCTCAAATAAAAGCTCCAATCCCCCAAAAATGCTGGACGTCATTAGTGAACGACTCCTTACAATAATTTATATTTACACAGGTCATCGGACAGTGCCAAATATACAAACAAATCGTCGGGAACGTCAGTGCTATCAGGCAATGCAAACTCATTTCATACAAAGTTTTACAATAAAGGTGCTCGACATCATGAGATAGAGAGGCAAGCACAACATAAAACACCGATACCAACATCAATGTCCACTTCAACGGCGCCGGTACATAAAAAGTTTGTTGCTAAATCAAATCATTGCGATAGCAGTAATCATTATATAAATCGCTTCTTTAATAATAACAACGCACCATTCAGTAATAGTATTCACAATAACAATAACAATCATTACTCATTAAGCTTAAATCGTCATTCAGAAAATCATAATCACATAAACTTTGGTGTTGGTTGCATCAATGGCACATTAACATCTCCATATGCATTCACAAGTGGTAGTGGTGTCGAGAGAAATCGCGGTGGAACAAAATCCGATATTGGATATCCAGTATCGTCATCTCGTGCTGGAGTGATGAAAAATAATTTGCCGAAAACTAATTATTTTGTACATGGCAAGCCTTCATTATTGCCATCCGTTCATTCTGACTTATCAATTTATGAGACAACATTCAAAGAATCTCATCCAAATATACCTGATGTTCATAGAGATATTTTAAATAATAATAATAATAATAATATTTGTAATAATAATAATAATAATAATGGTAATGCTACAACATCACCAACAACAAACAATGATGATAATACACCAATGACAAAAACGACAAGTTCTAGTGCAATTATGTCATTATCAAAGACTGGCTCAAAACTTTTATATACAAATAAGCATAGACTAGATATGACTAAACATTATATTAATAACAATAATTGTAATCCTTTGACATCCACGTTCACAAACAATGACATGAATATTATTAGTCAACAAGGGCCTCTTATTTACAAAAACGATGATGAACTAATGCGTTGTGACTGGAATAATTCAGTCTTTGATAATCCAATTATGTCGGTAAGTCCCGTCTACTTCATTTGATATGTTCCTCAAACTCCCCATCATTGTTTGAAATAATTTTTATTGTTCATTTAAATTTTTAACATGAAGAAGAAAAATACGCTAGCATGAAAGCTAGTTGGCATGAATAAGAAATTTTTAACTGCATTCTTACTATTTATTGCCACTAAATTCTTCTTGATTTATTTTTACGTTCTTTCAATCTACTTTTGTCCATAAAACTCTCTGGCAAATGTTCATCTATTCTTACTCCACTTTTACTTAACTTTACTGTACTGTACATAGTGTATATAGAGATGCTTTAGTTTTTTTATTGCATGATTTTTTTGTTTTGTTCTTGTAAAATAAACATGCTTTTGTGCTCATTTTGACTAGAACAGTTGCATGAATTGAACAGTATTGTAAATATTGAATGATGTACAATGATTTTATTGTAAAAGCTTCTATTGAGACTTTTGATGTTTAATGACTTGCGAAGCTCAAATCTTAAAAAGTACAACAAATAATAAGATTTTAGAACTGCTTTTAGCTAAAAAGTGCTGAATATGTTTAATCAGATGCAAAATACTGCTGAATTAAGAGTAAAAAGCGCTGAATTCGAAGTTAATAGTGCTGCATTAGAAGTAAGTTGAACTGAATCCGATGTAGTTTGGGCTGATCTAGAAAAAAGGAGTGCTGAATTCAGATTTAATTGAGCTGAATTGGAAGTAACTTGAGCTGAATTCGAATTAGGTTGCGTCGAATTCAGAAAAATCAAAACTAAATGCGTTCTAGTCACTCCACAAAGCCAAAACTTCCACATCCATTCATGTAAAGAAAAGTAGACAAGTAGATCTTAGTTGTTGTTGTTTGTGGGCTGAATATTAATGTTGTACTAAACCATAAAAATCTTTCACTATGCTGCTGCAAAACTTTTTATATATTTTTACATATTTTTATTATAAAAAATGAAAAACTTTTTCTTTTGGCATTTTCATTTTCATTTACTAAGCAGCAACGAAAAAATTTTTTGTTCTGAATGCCAAAAATAGAAATAATAGAAGGACGAAAAATAATTCGCAGTACACAAGACATAAATAAATGAAATCTCCAGATTATTCCCCAAGAACATATTCAATGTAAATGAAATTATATGTGGCATGCACCATACTTTTGTTTATGAACTAACTTTTTGGTTCATGGATTTAAGTACGTATGCTTAAGACATTCATGATAATTTAAGTGAGGAGGTCTTTAAAACCATCGTTAACATATGAACGAGATGGCAGGAAAGTTTACGCAATAAATTTTCATATAATCTCAATTTAATTTCCCTCTATAAATTTTTATATGTACACATATTACACACTAAAGGAAAATAATTTTTTATTTGCGCTTTGCTCCTTTTGACATAATATTTTTTTTCTGCACATTCCGTACACAAGTATACACATTATAATGTATGTGATAAAATTTTTTTGAACCCTAATAAATAATCGAGCTTTTGTGCTTAACATTCCTTTTGGAAAACAAATAAAGATGCCAATTTATACAGATACTATATCATACATGTGGAATTTACAAACGAACAAATTTGTAATTTAAATAAATGTCCTGGGAATTTTCATTTTATAATTGGTAAAATCGTAAATAAGATTTATTTTGTAATTCTGATTTTTGACAAGAGTATTTGCTAGCCAACCACATTGGAAAGCTTTAATAGAGTAGAATTTTCAACTTATCTTTGATGAGTTCTATGGATTAAGCTGATGTAACGGAATTTGGTTGTGATCAGCAAATTCAGCACTTTTAACTGAATTTAGCTTATTCAGTACTTTAAGTTATTTTTGCTGAATTCAGTTTATTCAGTATTTTTGGCTTTTTTGTTGAATTCAGCATATTCAGTACTATTAGCTAAATTCAGCTTATTCAGCACTTTTTTCTGAATTCAGTTAATTAAGTACTTTAATCTGCTTTAATCTTAAATTCAGATTTTTCATCATTTTTTGATAAATTCATTTCAATTTGATTGATCAAGTTAATAATGTCGAACTCAGCTAGTCCAACCTTAATCCAATCAAATAAGCCTTTATTAAAAACAAATTGCATCAAAAATCTTACAGAATCATTCTAACGCAATCTTTTCCACACAATTCTTTCATTAATCTCAAGGAATTATAAAAACTCAAAAATTTATGAGATTGAAAAAAAAATTGGCACAACAGAAAACATTGTTTGAACTATTCCGATCTAACCATACCATTTATAGCATTAGACGAGAAGGAAGGTCAGTTTGTTATAAATCTTATTGTTTTTCCCCTTATGATTATTTTTTGATCGATATTTAATTTGCTTGGAGTGAATTCTTGCCACAAAGATTATTTCCCTCATGTATTTGATGCATGAGAATCTGAGATCATACAACATACTAAAGCAATATCTTGTATAACATGAAACCAATTCAAATTTAATTACCTTGCCAAAAAATAAAAGTTTCACATGAACTCTTCCACTTACTTGGTGGTCTGAGGATCTTCAAATCTTAATATTCCATTCACTCACTTATTTCTATTAAAAATTGAATCAAACGGTTTCCTTTCAAAAAAGCCTTTTAATAGAGACACGCAAATATGTTGACCTTTCGCTTAAATCGAGTAAAAAAAGAGCAGATCGCAATCTTTGAAATGAGAAAACCTTAACTGTATCCATATAAACCGTAATAATAAACAATGATAAATTGATTGCAATAAATTATGATATAAAATTGAAGTGAGAGTTAAAATATAATGTATTTGCAATTTCATGCTTACTCATGCCTATAAAATGCCCAATATAAATTGAAATAGTCATGCAAATATAAATACCTTTATAGTAAAATCAAAACATTACAAAATTTCATAATCAGCATCAAAAATTAAATTTTAGGTCTGTAGTTTGCAAAATTATTTCTCATAAATTATACAGACAGGCTGCACAAAAAGAAAAAGATGTGAAAATTACTGTTTTGATGACAACCGGAAATTTTCCATGTAATTCTTTCAATTAAAGTGACACAATTAGATACACAATTTTATTAACTTAATTATGAACAGAAAGTCTCTCTTCTACCACATTGCACATCTCATTGTATGCTCGCAAACATGAATACCTTAATTATATGGTTTTATTGTCGTACTGTAAAGAGCTTTTACTGCATGAATAAATTGAACCACATCCAAAATTACATCTGTCATTAAATCTTATTTAAGACATTTAATTTTCATTTTATTTTCGTGTCCAAAATATTTTATCTCGTTCATTAATTATTTTTATCAAGATTTCTTGGCGGAACTGGATGAAATTTTGGCACTTGACTCGGGTTTGGTCGACTAATTTGATAGAAATTTATGAGATGTTAATTAATAGAATATTTTGGATGTCATGTTTGTGTGCTTTGAAGGATTTTTGTTATTTGGAGTGTTCGTTCAACATATGGCTCCAAAATGCTTTGTTGTTAAAGCTATTCTCAGTAGCTACTAGCTATCCTGTCACTGTTGTTTGCTTTGAATTCTTAAATTGTTAAATTTTCTGGATTTTCAATACTTCAAGTTTACAATCCTTAGAATGGACTCAAAGGACAACCTCAGATTCGATTCCCATCAGTTATTCCAATTAACTTAATTAACTAAAGGGGCCATTCACTTATTACGTAACGCTTTTAGGGGGAGGGGGGGGGGTTCTAAGATTTTGTTACGGTTCAAACAAGGAAATTTTTTTTCATACAAATTTTGTTACGAGGGGGGGGGGGTTCTAAGAAGTCATTTTTTCGCGTTACGTAATAAGTGAACAGCCCCAAACTTCAAATCCACAAAGCATGGAAATATTGACCAAAAGTTCAAATGCGTTAGTATATACTCTAATTCCTTAGTGCCTTTTCTGCATGATTTCAGTCCAAAAAGAAATTATATTTTCATTAGTATGTTGATATGCTGCATAAGTTATTGGTAGTGAAATGAAAAGAAAAGGCAATGAAAAGTATTATAAAGTTGTTTTAACTGACTTGTATTGCTTCTGATAACCATAATTATTTTATATTAATTCTTTTATAAGCTTTACTTCATTCACATTGAGTGAAACAAAAAGCAGAGATTTGCTTCTTTTTTTTCATTGCTTGCTGCTTGCTTACATTTCGTATGAGTTAAGTGCTTCTTATATTTTTTTTTTTGGAATGAAATGTTCATGTAATCAGAAAGCATGAAAAGCGTGCGCTGTTGGTGCTTCAATAATAACAAATTAATAAGATCATGAAATGTGTTTCTTCTTTTCTTTTATTCCTTACATTTTGTATAAATTTTTAATATTCCTTTCCCGTACCATCCACAAAAATATTTTATATCTGACATTCTTAAAAAAAACTCATATTTGCCATACCATACGATACTCATTTGTATATGCAGAGTAGTGATGGATTGTCTAGCATCGAGAAATTAAATAATAATGCTGTAAATTCATCTAGCACTAACGATCGTAGAAATAAACTACCTAACTCTAGCAAATCATCAAGTCTGGAATTAATTTTAACACCAATAATTCAAAGTCGACGGTAAGTTAATGTTAAGATCTTTTTCTCACTTTAATTCACTTCCCTCCCCCAATGTAACAAATAATAATTCGATAATAATAAGCAATAAGCCTGTTGTAAGCTATTCATTTTTTTCATATTTATTATTTTTATTACTTTTAAATTACATTGCACAAAACGAGATTAAAATACATACATTGTTGAGACAGAGACGCGATTGAGCGAGTTATTGCACAAAAATTAATACATCTCACCTAAGTGGCTTAATTTTATAGCTTTTTTCATCACAGTTTATGTTTTGTTGTATTTTGCACCCCATTGGATCATTAGACTAATTTAAATTAGACTTTAATGAGTTTTAATATCATTTTAATTAGGCTAATTTCATGTTTGATTTGTTCCTTCATTATTTCATAATTTTTTTGTATTATTTTCACCATTATTTTCTAATTATCATTTTTAATAGAGTTAATATAGTCACACAAAATATTCTGTTTATTATTCATAATTAGCGTAATTTTTGGGAATAAATAACAATCATCCTCACATTTTTGAATTTTATGGAAATAAATTGACTTTTATAACTGATAAGATTTATATACTGACAATTTTTTAAGTTTGAGTTAAAAAACCGTTAAAGCTTAAATTTAAAAAAAATAACCATTAAATTCAAATTTAAAATCTAAATGACCAGTAAACTCAAAAAGTCGTTATGAAATTTCAAATTTCAAAACACCGTTAAATTGATCAATCTTAACATTCCAAACATATTGAAAAATTTTGACAGACTTTAAAGAAAATAAATCTGATTGCCACTGTTGAAAAATCACATTTCAATGGCTTTCAAGATTTTAATCTATTACTGATGGTTGTCGGCGAACATGTGCTTTGATCTACCGTCATACGGAGATATTTTTTACGAGTTTTAATTTATTTCCATTATCATTTCATACGCACAATCAAGTGAGCGAGTGGATTAACTCACTTAGCTAATTGAGAGACGAAAAAAAAATATTTAATACACTTAATAAACATATTCATATGTGTTTATTTTATTTATAATGTCGCTGTTGAAATTAACAGAGTACTAATGAAATTTTAATGAATACATAATTCCCCCCTTTTTACAGATCAAAACATTAGGTGAAATGAGTACGGAGCTTTGATAAATGGAAAATAACATAAATGAATGAAAAATGGCGCTTTTTTGGTCCAGAAAGAGGCGATAGTTTTACATGTGAAAAAGTGCATTTACAAAAAAAAAGTCTTTAGTGATTTTCATCATCTCTCCATTTCTCCTAATAAAAAAAAATCATCATTATCATCATATTTCGCTTTACTCGTATAACTTTTTACATTAAAAACAAAATGTATACTCAAATTTCACAATTTTTACATTTAAAACATTTTTGCAATGTTTATTTTTTCTGAAAAAACCTTTTTTGATCTTTTTTTTTTATTGAATTATTCAAAAAAAAAAATTACAAAGAGAAATTTTTGTTAAATGGAAAATAAACAAAACGGAAAATAAAATTTTGTCAGTGTATGATATGCATTTAAGAAGTCATTCATAATGAAAAATTTCAAAAGTTGGCTTTTGCAGGAGTGACGAATCATTGGTATTTTTCGAAATGAGAAATTGAGTTCTATAAGTTCAAAATTGAGTTCTAAAAGTCCGAAATTTAGTTCTTAAAGTTTGAAATTGAATTTAAAAAGTTCGAAATTAAGTTTAAAAGTTCAAAATTGAATTCAAAAAGTTCGAAATTGAGCTCTGGAATTTTCGAAATTGTGTTCTAAAAGTTCAAAATTGAGTTCTAAAAGTTCGAAATTGAGTTCTAAATGTTCGAAATTGAATCAAAATCTATCCGAAATATTTAAAGTTTGAAATATTAAATTTTCAACATTCGAAATATTCGAAAATCTCGTCCACAAACCTTGAAAATTCCAATTTAAATATTTACTGTGGAAAAATAAATCTCTCCACAGAAGAGTCGTTCCAAAAAAAGTCAACAAAAGGAATTTTCAACTACGAATCTTCTTAATTGCAAAAAATATATATTTTTCATGAAAATTTTATTATATTTGTCATCACACAAAATATTTGTAGTAATTTTAAGGCGTATTTTGTAAACGTTATTTAATTGTCTCAATAGAAATGGAAAATAAAAGAAAGAAATAAGTTTCAATAGGAAGCACCAAATGAATTTCTCTTTAATTCTACTGATAATGGCTTATTAAGATATATATCCTGCAGAACAACTGAGGCATAAAGAAAAACCATCGGAAAAATAACTTCTCATTGTGTTGTTGTGTGTCTCTGAAGAGAGATGAAGATTTTATTCCAGCCACTCTTTTTTTTCAGAATAAAGTCAGGCGTAGCAAGATAAACTCATTCTACTAGATGACAATTTTGTTTTTATTACATTCATGCACATATTTTTTCATATTCTATTCGAGCTTTTATTGCAACATCCACAGAACAAAAGTGCTATTATTTTCACTTTGGTTGATAAGTGTCTCTTGGATGTAATATTAATACCAAAGTTCGTTGTTATAATTTTGTGGAATTTGTTATGAAATGAGGTCGAATTAAATATGAATGAACGGGAAATTGCATCGCGAGTCACATTTTTATCCAACAGAATGGACATTCGAGACTAATTCTTATGACAGTTCCTACAGCTATCCAAACTTCCATTAAACTACTTTTTCAACTCATAATGCGTCTTAGTCACCTGCAGCCACAAACTGTTTTTTTTTTGCATTTTGAGAAGCAAATTATATTTTGGCATTGTACTGCTGAATATCAAAGATCAGCAAAAGGCAGTTGGAGTGAGAACAAGCATTTTTCTTATTTTTCTGGAATGTCGTCAAGCGTTGATAAAATATTTAAACAACCTCTGCTGTTGTTAAGGTCACTAACAATGTTATTGAGGGAGAAAGAATCTCTCTCCGTTGAATAATTCAATTTTCAAACAGAAGAAGAGGATAAAGAGAGTAAGAAAGAGGTTAGTTCCGAGGCTGGAAAGCGCATTTCAGGAATTTAATTCGTTTAAGGGACCTTTCACTTATGACGTCAAGGCGTGGTAGGGGGGGAGGTCAGCAAGAAAAAAACAATAGAAATTCCTGGAAATTCATTGTTCTTTTTTGAAAAATGACCATTAATTTCGGACGTCATAAGTGAACTTAGGTTTTAAGTAAAGTTAGATGCACGATAAGAAAACAAAGATTCAATGTAGAATAGATTAATGGTTTAGGTTAGTATTCTGCAAAACTTAACTTCTTGATACCTTAGTGGTAAGAGGATATGAATAAAATCTTAAAGACAGCTTAGGACATTGGTTCCTTTTGTTTTCGTGAAAAATAAGGTTATGTGGAGTTCGTGGTGGATTCAAATTCGAAAAATCAACATTTAAGAGAGTGTGGAATTTAAAAACCTTTGTTTTCTTGGCAATCAGCCGAAGTACGGACATAAAATGGACTATTTTATCAAAATTTATTGATTCAAAAGCAGCATCAATGGCAGCCAAAGAACGACAATTTTTATATTCACACCGTTTTCACGTGTGAATCTATTGGTTTTGTTCAGATTGAAAAATCAGTTTTTCGCATTTTGTGAGAAAACAAAGCAAAATTGGTTATAAAAGGTCACAGAAGAAAAGTTTGTGCCTGAAATTTTACATCATTTTCAAAAAACAGATTTCAAATTGGTTGTGGCATTGCTGAGAAAATCGCAAAATACGCTTTCTGTAAGCAAACAAGCATGCAAGCAAGCAAGCAAGTTAATCATCAAGAAATCTCAATAACGAGACATTGTAGAGACTTCTAGTTTTTTACATTTGATCCGTGCTGCTCTATAGAAGAGCTGTATTGTTTTTAGGCAAGGTAGGAACAGCCGTTGCTTCAGAAAAAGCAAAAAACTTTCCTTTCTTACGAATTTTTCAAATTAAAAGTTCACTGTGATTTTTTTTTATTCTAAATTAAACTATGGATGAAAAAAATTTTTTTGAGCAAAGAACCAAGTAGGAAATACATTTTCAATTATGAACTTGGGACAGGTCTAGTCAAAATCTAGTTTTTCACTTTTTTTCTTCGAAGGTTTATCCAATTACAGTGAAACTTTGTGTGAGTATACTGATATTTATACAAAACAGTTTAAAATATCTAAAGCAAGAAATGTATTCTATATGTCGTCATACCCAAATTTTATAAATTTGGTTGTACATTCAAAAACAACGTGACTTAAAATTTTGTCCAAAAAAATGATTTTTATTAATTCAGAAATTTGTGACCTGAAAATTAGAATGCTCATATAAAGTTTTACTGTATTTGGATTTATCCTCGAAGAAAAAAGTGAAAAACGAGATTTTGACTAGGGTCGCCCCTAGTCCAAAATTGAAAATTGACTTTCTATGGTGTACTTTTGTCAAAAAAAATTTTTGGATTTTTTATTTGAATTGACAAAATTCTGACAAAAATCACATACCAATATTACTTTTTGTAATGCATAGCTTAAAAAAAAACGAAATCTAAAATTTCGACTACCCCATCTGAATTTTGTTCATACTCTTCACTGTGGAAACCAAAAAAAAATTCTTTATCTTAAAACACTTGACAAAATAGCGACATAATTCAGGATTAATTACTTTTTAATAATATTTTAACATTTACGAGAAAATGTGGTTCAAATAAGTGTGAAGTATGGCCGAGATTTGGACCAAAATCAGCTATACTGGTTCATAGTGTTCCCGAGAGTGACAAAATTCAAACTAAGTGTTTTTGTAGCTGACATAATTATGACATAAATTAGGTATAACGTTTGAACTGTGTCGATATGGGTCTCGGACGTACTTCACGCCCACCCTTCAAACTTATGCTGAGCAAATCTTGGTCTATCCATAAGACTTTTGATGGTACGGTGTGAATATATCCGCATTGGGTTTCTACCCGATACACTAGTTAATATTAAACTTTAAATGAATAAAAAAAATTTTTTTGAGCAAAGAACCAAGAAGGAAATACATTTTCAATTTTGGACTAGGGGCGACCCTAGTCAAAATCAATTTTGTCACTTTTTTCTTCGAGGGTTTATCCAAATGGATTGAAACTTTGCATAAATATTCTAGTGCTTAAAGCAAATACAAGTAACACATTCTAAAATTTTTTGAGCAAAGAACTAAGAAGGCAATACATTTTCAATTTTGGACTAGGGGCGACCCTAGTCAAAATCAATTTTCTCACTTTTTTCTTCGAGGGTTTATCCAAATGGATTGAAACTTTGCATAAATATTCTAATGCTTAAAACAAATACAAATAAAACATCATAAATTTTTTTGAGCAAAGAACCAAGTAGGAAATACGTTTTCAATTTTGGACTAGGGGCGACCCTAGTCAAAATCAATTTTCTCACTTTTTTCTTCGAGGGTTTATCCAAATGGATTGAAACTTTGCATAAATATTCTAGTGCTTAAAACAAATACAAATAAAACATTTTAAATTTTTTTGAGCAAAGAACCAAGTAGGAAATACGTTTTCAATTTTGGACTAGGGGCGACCCTAGTCAAAATCAATTTTCTCACTTTTTTCTTCGAGGGTTTATCCAAATGGATTGAAACTTTGCATAAATATTCTAGTGCTTAAAACAAATACAAATAAAACATTTTAAATTTTTTTTGAGCAAAGAACCAAGAAGAACAGAGGTCGAAGCGAACTTGGTTCGCCAAGTTCGCTTCGCTAAAAATTCAACTTGCCAAAGTCGAACTGTAGCGAGAAAATTTTTTTTCTATTCGCCTAAGCGAACCATAGCGAACTCAATTTTATTTTTTTCGCTTTAGCGAACTATTAGCGATGCTATGCTGAGCAAATCTTGGTCTATCCATAAGACTTTTGATGGTACGGTGTGAATATATCCGCATTGGGTTTCTACCCGATACATTAGTTTGTGTTACTTATTTTTTTCATCTTTACAGTCTGTTGTGGATTTTCAAGATAAAGTAAATTTTTGACACTTTCTTGTTTGTTTATTTTTCATGCTTTTCTGCTTTAGAAGCTGAGCATTAACAACATCATTATCTCCATAACTTTAAACATTGAAAGAAAAGCTAATTAGCTGTAATTGAAAGAGATAAAAGTGATGAAAAATAAACACAACAATAACTTTCTTTTGACTGTATTCAGTCATTGATGACCAAAAAAAAACTCTTTCTCGTTCCTTTTTAAGCTTAAATAGCATCAATGATTAACAGCAGTATTATAATTTATTCCGTACTGATGAAGTGATTTAATTTACAAGAATAATTGGACATAATATTCCTATATAGGTGTATAATTAATAATTATTAACAATGGACATGACATAATACAATAATAACATAATTTGCGAACCATCGCAATTGGAAGTAAAGTAAAAGTTTAATTGTATCACTTCCCGTTTCTCATCTAATTTGCCAGAGATGAAACACTCTTTTTTCATACTTTCGCTTTTTAATTCAATTGATTTTATTTCATTAATGACGATTTTTCTCTAAGCAAATGAATTTTGCAAAAATTATGGCTGATTGAATCTTCACAGTTTTCGCATCAAATTGATATTCTTTTTGGCTATTCAGGTTGAATTAGTAATGTCTAATTTAAACTGACATTTAAATTCTTTGATTTATTTTGGAGCAATTTTTTATTGGATTTTTGTTTTGTTTCTTTTTGGATTTTTATTTTTATGAAGAGAAATAACCAAAACATGTGATGAAACAAGCAAAACAATGGGGTTCAGGCATCCGAGTAGTTCATTATGAAAATTTTTGAAATGGTTTTTGGTGAGAGTAAATTATGGCATTTTATGCAACATAAGCAAATTGAGGGTTGAATCTTAAAATTAGATAGGTTTGTAAAATATGTTGCATATTCAAGAATATGTCTATAAGCTAGAGCCCTTTCGTCAGATAACAGCAACAAATCACATTGCTAGCAGTAAGATAATAGCTAGAGCTCTTTTTAAAGTTTCTTACATCTTTAAGGCATTACTAAAGTGTCGTGGCAGTGCATAGGAACTAAAATGTATCGCTCGGGAACATTAACAATGCCCAATTCTTCATTTTCAATCCTAAATGTTCAGATAATCTTGTTAATCTCCTTCAAAATATGTTCATTTAGATAATCTTTAACTAAATACATCAGAAGATCCACACGATGTACACCTGATATGGATAAAATCTCTAATTAATATCTAACCTTAGACATATAACCAAAATCAATTTAATAGAACTGAAAAACCTTGAAAGCTAAACTGTAAAAATTAATAAACCTAAGCAAAATCAATAAGCTAATTTCCAATGCTTATAATAATTCATAGGAGAATCTAATCGCATGTTTAACACTAGTAAATTATTATAGCAAAAATATTGTTAAATACGCCCCTATGCTGCTTCAAACCAACAATAGAGCATCATTATCATATTTTCTACCTAATAATTTTTTATATTCGCAAATTGAATATTCATCGATCAATTTAAGCAACGAAAAAAATGCGCTGCAATTATGCCATAATTGGGACTTTTATGCCTCCTTTTTCAGCTAGTTTTAAACATTTTTTTCACTTTTTAGAGAAGAAACTTTCTTGAAGCCTTCTTTACAATTAAATTTCAACGATAATGAAGAGTTAATTTGTGTAAATTAATTTATAAGAAAAGGGAAAGAATGAGTCGAGTCTTTTGACTCACGACTGCTTTAAGATTAAAAATAGAGACTTTAAAGGTTTGTAATTCTCGTGAAATTTTCGATGATTAGTGAAGAGACTGTCAATGAGCTTTAGAGGAAGAAGACTTTAAAAATTTTGAGCTACAATTAGCTTTAACATTTTAACGATCATTATATTTTTGAATTTTCTAACGGTTTTTTGATTTTTGAACATGTGCACACAATTTTGTTAAAAATCCAGGTTTAAAAAATCCTTACCAAGATTTCAAACGAATCCCTAAACCCAAAGAACAGCACAATGCAAGCAAAAGTTACCGAACAAAAGCAATCACACGATTATTTACGATATTTTCTCGAAACAACATAGATAAAGAGAGAGAAAAAATCACATAATCGCGATTAAATTACAATAAATAAAGACAAACAACAATTGATGCCTAATAAACAATCCATTGGCAAATTTTCATTATTAATAGCGTTCCATTACATTAAGACGGAATGATAATTTATCACCTTAATGTTTCCATTTAAGATAAAACAAAAAAAAAGCAGAAAACACAATGTCTGAGTTGCTGTTAAGTCTGCGGTGCAGTAATTTAGTCAATTACCCACCTTGAAATTGCAGTAGCAAAATAATAACTACCTTTAAGCCAACAAGAACTCTTTAATCAGTTAATATGAAAAATTGATAAAAAACGGCCTATAAACTGACTTAATGTACAACTGCATTTATTGCTATGGATTTTTTTGTGCTGGTTCTTAAAGATCTCTCATATTCAATGTGCCTTTAACAAAATTAATCAGCAAGCTAGTCTTACAGTTATAAGTATGTACTCGTGATAGTAATCTATTTTATTCACCATCAGCATAAATAAAGGCAGCAGAAAGACTGAAAGTAGAATTAAGGCTAAAAGAATCTTCTGTGAGAAATCAATAAATGAGGGAATTTTTAAGAAAAATATTTAAAAAAAAAATAATACTTTTTACCCACAAACCCATTGCAAGTAAGTTCGTAACAGCATCCAACAGTCAGCCACTGTAACAAGCTAGAGAATTTCATACAATATTAGAATGAAAGGTAGTGTGTAACAACAAAAATTATAATGCCTAATGATTTTTCTTTATATACGTCTAACAGTACTTTATATTCATTCTTATGTTGCTTTCTTATATGTTCGCTCTTACTCACTTACTCTCTACACACAACATAACATACAGACTCCATCTAAATAACTTTTTAGTGGAAAATAAAAGTAAATAAGCAAGGAGATTTTTAAGTTTTATTTGTTTTCGATTGTGGCGCATTACGAAATCGAGTGCCTTGGTTTGGATCACAAGAATCATTTAAATCTATGTCTGAAGATGGAGTAATCAATTGAACAAAGCTTCTGGATCGTCAGAAAGCAGAATCCTCTAAATTTATAAGTTTAGCTATATGTGACTCTTCTTTATACATACATACATACATACATACATTCATCATTGGCTTTACAGATCAATTGTGATCCACAACCCCTCTTAGTTGGCGTCTAAAGAAGACCCAGTCACTGGCTACTCTCTTCCAATCACCAATACCAAATGCTATGCTATCTCTGTGAACAGCTTCCTTCAAGGAATTCTTTGGCCGTCCAAGCAGTCTCTTTCCATCCAAATGAGACTATTTCCTGATAATATGACCAGCCCAACGTAATCCGTTTACCTTGATCCGCTTCACAACATCAGCTTCCTAATGGTGACTCTTCTACAATAATGTAATTCTTAGAGCTGAACCAGCAACCAGACAAACAGACAAATCAACATCAATAAACCAGCATCAGCTAATAAGCTGCACTCAAAAACAGGCACATATTTTCGTGTGTTCTTGCGCGCAGCATTTATTGGTGCCTCTTAATCGATTTCAATGAATCAGCTTTTTTTTTCTTCTCCTACTTCATAAACATTATTCACGTGTTGCATTTTCAGTGAGTGGTATCTGATTTGAAACTGTATACAGTTTATGTACGATACATGTGGCTGCTGCTTAGGACATATTCAAAAAGAAGAGAGTGGAGAATGAGAAAGAAAATACGTGGAAATAGAAATGTATGGGCATGAAATATTCAAGAATAAAGAGAAATGATTTTGAAATGTAATTAAGTTTGGGTCAATAGTTTGTGCTAGAAAAAAAGTACTTTAAAATGTGTATTAAGTCATTTAGTAGATATTCCATTTTAATTATCGATAAACTTTCCAATCAACTCACGACAACAATGACGAATGGCTTTTCTTAGGGAAACTATTTTTTTTGATTCACAAATCAATTTTGATCTAATTCTTCTTATTCTACAACTGATTTGAGGTTTAATCACCTTTTTATTCTGTTTTTTTCATTTATGAATCGCCAATTCATGGTCCCACCTACACGAATAACAATTACTTAAGTATTCTTTCTCTTACGCTGGTCTTTATTACTACCTGAATGACTGACTGACTTAAGGAATTTACTGCTCGTAATATTTCAATTTCTTTGATTTGAATAAAATGAAAATTAATGGTCTCATAAATGCGAACAAATTCATTCATTTTCTTCTTCCATACACTTTCAATATCTATGATCTATTGTATTACAGTTTGTTCTACCTCTATCATAAATTATAAGGGAGAGGGAAGCGGTAAAACAATGCGAAATCTTGATGTTATTAATTATTCTGCTTCGCTTTCAAAATTACTTTTCTTTTCGATCTAGAATTTTATACCTTTGGTTAATACTTCTATATTGTAGGAGGTTGGTAGGAGTTGTAGATAGAGCCTTTCATAATTATCATCATTTCTTTTTAATTCCACCTTGCTCATTCCGTAAATATCTTCTCATTTATTTTCTCTTCTTCTATAAACTGGAATTCTTGGTTGTTTGGGTTTGTAAGTTCTAAATTGTCTGCTGTATCTTAAAGCTTGAAATGAGTTTCAGTGTAAACAAATAAATTTTTTTAAGTTACTGAACGCACTCTTTGGTTTAAAGAAATTTCAATTGTTAAAATCAACAATCGATGCTTTTCCAATTAATTTAACCATCAATTTATGACATGAGCTAAAAGTACAAGTCACAAAAGTATCAAATACCACAACAACAACTGCATTCTAATCCAAAAACAACTCAAAAATTATCGCCTATTTAAATCACCGTAAAGGGGCCTTACGTTCTCTTATTACGTTACGCAAAAAAACGACTTTAATCACCCCCCTCTCCCCCTTACAATATGTTACAACTCACTACCCCCCCCCTTCCCCCTTGAACGTTCATAATTTATTTTATCATTAAAAAGGTGAAAAATTTAATTTCTTGACCCTCCCCCCCCCCCCCCTCCTATGTTACATTTTGTTACAATTTTTCAACCCCCCCCCCCTCTCCCCCCTAAAATGCGAACGTAATAAGTGAACGGCCCCAAAATGAATCACTTCCTCCCAATGCTTAGACTTAAAAATAATCTCTGATGAATTACCACATCAAAAATTCTTGTCGAATAGAACTGTAAGCGATCCATTTACCCATGCAAATTATGAGCATTTAATGGCATTAGTTAAATGTCATCAATTATCGCTTAGAGATTTTTATCGAATGTTTTTAATGGTGAGATAATTATAACCGACAAAATTTATTACATCCGCTTTTTATGAATCTGAAGAGAACTTCTAGCTGCTATAAAGTTAAGAATTCCTGAGAATGTCTACCCATTATATTGACTCATTTATATGACTATAAAGAAAATAAACAGAAAGTCTATTAAGAATCTTAAAATACTCATTTTTTAATTACGTCTAAGTCAATATTTCCTCAACAATTTAAGCTTTTGTAATAATTTTTGATGTAAACATCCGATGGCATTTTAATTTTGTTTATTCAAGAAATTCACACTTCATTCTAAGCCCTCCTCTTATGCTGCACACATTAAAAGATATATGAGTATCATTTTTCATTTTATAATAAATGCGTTTGTTCCATCATCGCCGTGTCATGTTTTTATTACCAGACTGATATCAACATCAAATCTATTTTTCAACCCCAAAAGTCATCACTTTTCATCATTCATATCCATTTGTTGAAATTACTTCATTTTCTATCTCGAATTTTACGTAAATAATCTCACTTGCTCTCTCGCCTTCCTTCTAATGGATTTAGACCATAAAAAAAAATTCAATATCAGAAAAACATTTTTCTCATTATGAGCATTATGAAGTTTGTATCCATGTTAGGCTCATGGTAAGTAGCAATATCATCTGCTATAGCTGTATTGAACTGTACGGAAAGAAATGTAGAAACATCCTCAGGGCTATTTCTTTCTGTTTTCGTGCAATAAAATTAATTTGAAGACATAAGGAGTTTGAGATGAAAAGGAAATTGCCAAAATCAGGAAAGAAACTCATTTATTGATATCAAAAAGGAATTTTTCTTTGTGTGGGTGCATTTGGTATTGTCATCAATGTGCCGCCCTTTGTGATAACTTTTATTATCTCTTTTGGATGTGATTATAGGAAAAGCAGTTTAGAAGTTTTGTGAAAATTAGTTTGGACTGGCGCTTTTCGAGTAAATGAAGCTAATGTACATGCTCTAATGTCAAAATTTTGATCACCATCAACGATACCTCGATGACTATTGCGAATTCTATTTCAATAAAAGTGTGAAATTAAATTTTCCAACTTCAAAAGTACCGAACCAAGGGGGATAACAACATGATGAGGAACACTTCAAACCAATGAATAGAAGGTTCATCATTCTATGTGGTGAAAGCTTTATGGAAATATTCCATTAAATCCTTTTCCTCATCATGTTGTTTCCCCCTGCATAGAATCTAAAGTCTATTACATACCATACCCTTTTTTCCAGTCTGTCAGATAGATTGATGAGTAAATGCATAAATTGCTGCAAAGGATGTTTTGATAGCTGAATGTAAAAATGCTTTGAAATTGTACAGAACAAGAGAAGGAGAATTAAAGGTCAGATTGGTAGATTAATAGGCGGATAGAATGAGCTGACAAACAGAATAATTGATAACCAGATAAATGCGAGGAAATCCAAGAAGGATGAATCAAAAAAATTGAGTCAATAAAGGTACAAAGCGGACTCATTTTTCTTACAAAAGTGGGCTAAAAAAGAAATGAAAATCATTTCTTCAGATGATACCGAAAATTATTAAGCATCTTATTGTATAAAAGCAATTCAATTAAACCAAATGTCCTACCCAGTTCTGCTTTTGCTGTCACGGGCAGAATGAAATGAGAAGAAGAAAAAAAGTGTGTTAATGACTCCTCAATATATTTGCCAATCAAATACAATTTGCACGATTATTAATTTTTTAAGGCTTTATAATAACATTAAGCACACTTTTTAATATCTCAAACTCACCGCTCCTCTCGTCTCAATGCTTCCACTTCTTATTTCCAAGAACGTTTCTGTTATATGACTTTATTTATCATTGATTTGCTTTTATGCTTGCCTTTCCATGTGTAAAATACGAAAAAAAAGTTTAAGAGCTAGTAATGAAGGCCTCAGGCAAGGATGTTGTTAAGGAACGTTTAATTCTAATATTCTAAAGAAATGTCTTCATAAATTTTTTCTATGAAAATATAATTTATGAACGGATCTAATCTGAGAGTCAGACAGACTGAGTTCTATTGGATAGATAACATTTAAGACCCTAAATCGATCTTCTTTAGGTACCTAGGAATCACTGAAAAGACAGCCAGATAAACAGACAGACAAAGAAAGCACGTTAGAAGATATGTCCGAAAAGAAAAAAATACGCGAATAATAAGTCTTATGTCTCTCTATCGCTCGTCTTGTCGTGTGTATTGTTGCGGTACTTTACAACATATAATTTCGCATTATGAAAGAATCATAAAAAGAAGAAAGGAGGAGGTAAAAAAAAATTTCGCAGTTTAAATTGGTGAACGTCACAAATTTGAGATGAATGTAATGGATAGCCATTAGAACAAATAGCGAAAATAGCAATTACATCACGGAAATGAACAACTCTCATGACACCATCAATTTATAATGATACAGAAGTTTATTGCTGAAATGATATCTTTCCCTCATTCGTTTTATGTCGCATAAAACGTCCCATTTTCTCCTCCTGGCAAAACTTGTCATGCACGATTCAATAATTTTAATGTCCATTCATTCTTTCTTTATTCTTTGATGCTATACTTTTAACGACGTACTGTAAGAAGTGCCTTTCATAGAACATATGATGATGTTGATGATGATGATGAAGTGATGCGATATAAATTAAATCAAATGGTGGTCCGTTAACCAATCATCAATTTTTAATTTAATTTTAATTATAAGTCAATTGCAATTTTTCTTTTCATGTCTTACGTATTGAGCGTTATTAATTTCCTTTACATTTTTTTCATCTTTCTTCTTACTGTTTTTTAATTCACTTTTTTAATGCTGGTATGTTGTTTTCTGCTACTATGTTGGAGGTGGAATGTTGCAGGCATTTCAATATGTTAGGTCAGTTAAGTGGGTTATCTGTCAGTTGGGTTTGCACATTCTTCAGAATTAATCTTATTGAGTTAATCTAGATTCTACCGGGTATAAATCTTCGATCGATTGAATCAATTGAACAGTTTATCTAGTTTTTCCTGTATCGTTCTGGTTTAGTTTCACTTGACTTTAAATCTTTTGGAATCAATAGAGATTATCTTATGATTAGTTTCTACTTATGATATACAACATTCAGGAGGGGGTCTTGTGTTTTAAAGTAGAATGAAATTGATGAGTAACGAGCCATATGTAGGCGAATCTGCCATTGCAAGATTTAAGTCTGATCAGACATATAGGTCAAAAAACAGAAAGCAAATCTGGAACGTGTAATAAATATGTAGGTTCGACTCCCAGTATTGTTAATTTGACAGCGATTAACACAATTATCACCACATCATTACAGCCTTGAAATTCTAATTTAAGACATGTAATCTTCAATTTCTGTCAATCCTGTTCACAAAATTACCTTAAATTTTAATCGCTCAAATGACCCAAAAACAAAGCTTAACTCAATTACTTCCGGTACCTCGTTACAAACGCGAAAAACATTATAATAATTTTTAATGGACTTTTTTAAAAAAAAGTTTATTTTATACTTGAGGGGGAAACTGTGCGATGTTGAGAACGGTTATGCAATAAAATGCATTGAAACTGTTATATCGTTATTCATGTTCCACTTATTTTTTTTTTCTTAATTCCATTTCTCTTCTATTTTTCTGCCCTGGAATGCTTGAATGAGATCTACTTACTTCTTACGATTTAATAGAACACTCAAATACTTTATTTTCAGTTGCCAATTAATTATGTCAGACATCAGGAGATGTCTATGTAGTTTCTATAATTGCACTATACAAATGTCGAAACAAATTTTTGTATTTAATACAATCTTCAATTTAATTGAGTGTCACTTTGTATTCAAAAATATCCCATTGAAGGTTCCGATTTTAAGTTTTATTTTAATAGGAATTGTAGAAATTCTCATCGATATGCGTACTATAATGATATAGCTCTAGATGATATCGTTAATTTGAAACGCATATCTTCAGTCGCTTGGGGCATCATTTTGTCTTATAAATCAGACTTAAGCAGGTAGAAAATTATGTATTATAGATACCGTAATAATTTTGAATTTTAATGTCTAATAGCTTTTGGTGGTCGACATTAGGTCACGATATTCTTTTTGGTAGATTTTTTGAGTAATGCGGAAGGCATAAAGTTTTCACGATGGTGTCTTTCATAAGGCAGAATAAGAAGTTACAGATTGCATAAGGATTTAATGAATTGGAAGCTAATTTTTTTGGTATTAGATCATAGTGATGAATATTAAGACTCTTACCAGCTTTTTGTCGAATGACTATGCATTGTTGTTTTACTCCCGCATTCTTTTAAAATATAGAAGATCTTAGTTGATAGGAATCGAACCCAAGTCCGTTTTTTGGCTAGCAGAATTGCTTATATATAACATGATACCTCAAATTGCCCCATTCCACATTGGGAATTAAACAAATTGATTGTATCAATGACAAATCCGAGAATATTTAAGTCATGCGTTCAAAAATAAAATTCAGCTGAAAAATATTCAAAAACAATTAATTCTAGTATGTGTAGCATGCTGTGCTTGTTGTTTCTCGATACTTGAACTCCAAAACACAACTTCTGATTCATTGACAAGTCAAACGCATGTTGTTCCACTCCTTTACTAAACGAAAGCTGTTTACTGAGACAATTGAATTAAGCCACAACGTTAGAACTTTGCAGCATCTGAACTTGTCCTATTTAAACCACACCGCAGCAGAGCTGAGTCAACATAAATATTTATAAATCAAGCGTTTCAACTCATTTCGGAATGTGACCAATATTTATTGAAGAAATTTAACATTAAATGATCGTAATCATAATTTTTGGCAAAAAATGTGCCTTAAAAATTACCAATAATTATCCAAAGATGATCTTGGACATTTTGTGAAAGTATGAAGCTACAAAAACTGAATTTTTTTGCAAACAAAATTTTAAAGATTCGGATGAGATAACTGAGCCATTTCGCAAACTCAATTGTCGCATTATAAAATCAAATGATTGTCATTAAATGAAGCATTCAATCGGTGTCTTAAGCAACAATCACATAAGAGATTATCAAAGAGCTCATCTCAAACGATTATCCCTTAGCTAAATGCGCTTAAGCCATCGATTATATAAGATCTTCAGCGAGATTCCACAACAAAGAGTTTTAAAGAAATGCATCATTAAAAAATTTGAATTGAAATCGAAAAAATCTTCAAGAAGATGAAAAGAAAGAAAAAGCTTGCAAATTGATTTTTCGTCTAGAGTCAAAAAGAAGAACACTACAGTCAAAAAAGATTTCTCCATCAATAAACGACAATTCTATTACAACGAAATAAATTTCCCAATTTTCCAGCTCATGCATTCGACGATGGTCGTTCCTTTGTATCATGACAGGGAAGAAAGAAGAAAGGAACATTTTGAAAACGAAGGCAGAAAAGTGACTTATAGGCGCCTTTTTCTCATTTGTCATCATATTATGTTCGACTCCCGAATTTAAGGACATGAATTTCCAATCCAAATGCAAAGGACCTTAAATAGCTTTAGAAACCCGAGGCAGGTGCATCTTCTGATAACCAGCATAACTCCATGACCTAATTCCAGACAAACAGACATAAAATGAAAACTTTTCCACCAGAAAAATGCAGTAAAGAAATTTCCTTTTATTCTCATTGTCGAACAAATAAATGAGTCAAGCTAAATCTGGACTTGTATAACAATTAATTTCACAAAGGACTTTTCATCTTTCCTCTTTTTATTTGCCTTTCATGCTCACAATATATATAAGAAAGAAATCATCTCCAGTACTTTACTGTTCTCAAGAGAATTTTGTCTGCTTCGTAAGGCTCTTCTCTGACTTTAAGTTTGATGCTCTTTGACTGTATTGTCTTGTACATTTTTATTTTTATTTTCAAAAGTGTGCTTTAACATAATAAAGAAAATAATGAAAGCATCGAGAATGAAAATAAATAGAAGTCATCAAGCGATAAGCTGAGAATGAAGGAACAACACTTTTTTTCAATTCAGCAATTTTTTATTTCACCCAAGATATTTATTGTGAAATGTGAAATAACTCTCACTTTTCAACAGACGAAATAACCCGCAAACAGCATGTGAAATGATATAAATCAATAAAAAAACAGCATACATTCATTCTATAACGTCGGCATAATAAATAATACATGATCCCTATATGTAGGTTACTTGTTTCTACTATTTTAATGCACTCGAGTATTTTTTGCGATAGTGCGTTTGGCTTAATTCATTTTGGCAGATTGACTTGCGAAGTGATTAAGCTTGTGACAAGGTTAGTACGAGTTTATCCAGTTTGTGATATGAAATTTTGGTTTTAAATTTTTCAGGTAGCTCAATTGAAGGTTTGATTGACGTTACTAAGCTTTTGTGATTAGATCGAATATAAAATTATTGTTCTTAATGAATAATGCTTCCTTCTTCTTCCAGTAAACCTTAATTTCAAGAATATGAATGCAATTTAAAAATATTCTTGGAATAATATCTTGTGTTCTTAATTTATTAGTCAGCAATACAGCTTGATTCAGTTTCTTAGATTTAATAATGCGCTTCAGGCATTTCTGCAGCCACTCCATCCCTTACCTTTTCCTTTCATACCTTAAACACATAATTCACATTGAATTCAGACTTACTAAGTTACTCACTGTTTTTTTTTTTCTCTGTTTCTTTCTTTAAATCTAATCTCTGCCCATTTATCTGCCTGTATATCTCTCAATGCAAGACTTTCAAGTTGAATTAAATAGTAATAATAACAATTATTATTGTTGTATAGAATTCATAACATTATGTGTACTTAATATGAGTGCCAAAGTCGAAGGAGGTGTTGTGGCATTCCATAAATGTAAAGTAGTGATTACTAAAGACACTTATGGAATGATTAATTTTTCACTTCATAATTTATTGTCGATAAATCGTCTTAAGAGAAGAATATGTGGCGGGGGAGTTTATAAATGCTGTCTAGTCATGTCATATTATGTTGGTCTCATCCTAGCCAAGTTCCAGCTATTTGATATGGTTTGGAATGGTTAAAAATCACTAAAATAATTCATTAACTACTGAGACATCATTCATGAACGATTCCAGTATAAATTTGTATTAAAAATATTCACATTTCGACTCTTATGTAACGGAAGTTTAATATTAATTTGTCATTTTTCAGTGATTTATACTTTAATTGTATACATAAATCTTCTTATGATAAAGCCTAAGCTTTTAGGCATTCAAGATTCTTCATTATGCTCCGACATCAACATCATATCCAAACATTAAGCATAAATTGACTAGAAAAATTGGAGAAGTGATGAGGAATGCATGACACAGAAAATAAAATTGGATTCATAGATATATAGCTTGTGGCCCTTCATCACATAAAGCTTTTCTTTTTTGTTGTGAAGTTTTTAAAGAAACTGCCAAATCTAATTAACGTTTTAATAATTTTTTTTCCTTCTTATTATTAACTACATATATATCCGTTATATACCCGCACATGTTACCCATGAAATTGAATAAGAAAGCCATTTTTCATCGCAGACATAGAATGAAAGTTGAAAAAGAAATGAAATATTTTGACAGAATTTTTGTTTAAAGCCGTCAAGAAGCAAAAACCAGCAAAAATTTCTTCATTAACAGAACAAGCATGATTGCATAAAACAACAAAGCAAATAAACAAAAGCAAGGCATCATAAAATTTAATAAATCTCTTGATAGCCATGAAGAATAAGAAACGATGAAGAATAAAAAATGATTAATGATAAATCATAGATTCCATCCATAAATTACTTATTCAATCTACAAAATTTCTACATTAATTCATGACATGAAGAAGAACGAACAATGGGAAGAGAAAGATATAAAAAAATATGTGAGGACTGCATTCCATTTGCCAATTCACAGATGTCAATGAACAATTAAAGGTAGTGTAGAAACAAAAGACTATAAATCATCAGTGAATAAACCTGATTTGAAATACAAAGTAGCTGATGTATAAATGTGACAAATTCAGTCAGATTATTATTATTATTATTATTATTATTATTATTATTATTATTATTTATTTATTACTCGCAAGGAAAAGCCATCAGATATGTTTATTTTTAATGGATGTTATGAAATACTTCTCGTGTGACTTCCAGGTGGGATTTTGGAGGATTTAACTGGATGAAACTTTATTTGATTAATGGCTGTTGTATCCGAGCAGAGTTGAGTCTGGAAAATCAAGTAATATAAAGACAAATCTGCAAATGTAAGAGCAAGACTTATGTGGTCGAGTTGGTACATAATAAGCCTTTCTTTTGTGAGGATATGGTTCGATTCCTTTGAAATGACTTAAGTTTATCGAGACATGTCAAAAAACAGCACGAAAATCGCCACAACTAGTAAAACATCATGTTCCATCCAAAAGGATCTCCTTCCTCGAAATGACATCACAAGCAATCTAAATTTATACCCAGAAATATTTCTCATTCGCAAAACATTATGGAAGTTTATACCCCACACCCATTTATCGTATGCCTTTATTCAATATTTCTTCCTTTCTTTTATTCCTCTTCATCACTTTTGCCCATTCATCTTTCCCACAAAGGTATGAAATATTTCAAAAAGGCAAGCAATCGTCCAAGCCCACTTACTTGTAAGCTATAGCTTCATTATGCATTAAACGGCTATTTATTTGCCAAAAAAAGGTAAGCAAAATTAAAACATTTTTACAATCAGCTACAAACAAATTAATTCATGATGTGTAAAACATTGACCTTGTACATCCACAACAAGACATTACAGGAGCAATAAACATGATTTAAGACAAACAATTCATTCTCATGTGAGAAACGAAATGAATAATTAATCATCATTATATTCAATAATAAATCTTCACTCGCTTTTGTTTTGTGTGATGATGATGTATACAAAAATAAGGAACATTCTTACTTACTTGCCCCTTTTTTTTCTCTCGCTTTCAACAATTCACAAAAAGTACTCAATTCCTTTTTACCTTACCTCAATTTTTTACATTTAGAAGAATGGTTTGTGTAATAAATTAGACGAGAATTCACATTAAATTCAAGTTGTTCTATTTGCCATTGCTACGCTCACAAAAAAAAATTATATATTTTAATGTCTGAAAGGTATGAAATGCCTTCCCAGACGATAAGTTTTACAGCAAGACTTGGGGTTCATTATGATGTTACGTGATGCTTCAATAAGACCATCTTCATCTCTCATCTTTAGCACGTGTGAGTAATTTAGTATGACTATATGAAGTATAACTCAACCAAGCATTCCCTAACATCCAAACGTCCCCACAAATTTCAAAAAAAAACTTAGCCTAGTTTAAAGATGAATGGTTTGAGAATTTGTCAAAGCTTAAGATATTAAAAAGTTTTTCGAAAACTTTGTATGGAATCTATGACTGAATTATTCTCTCTGTATAGCTTGAGAAAAGTTTGAAATCTTTAATTGTTGGTGGTTGTCTAGGTGAGATTGAATGTTATGCAGATAAAGTTTTTTAAACTAATTTCTTAAAACTTTTGGTTGAGATTTTTGTGAGATAAAAAATTATTTTTTGTTTGATGCTTAATAATTAAGTTTGTGCTATATGCTGATGCATGATTGAAGAATATTATTTTTCAGATTCTCAATTATTTGGAAATAGGCAAGCTGCATGCTACTTTTATGTAATTCAATTCTAATTTTATTTATTTATGGCTGGTTGATTTTCAACTTTTCAAATGCATTCAAAAATAAGTTGGTGAGAGGTGCTCAAAACAACAATTAAGCTATAATGCCATATTCAGGCTTTTCCCAGGATTTTGTTCAATTATATACTACTATGTTGAATAATTAAGTTATGTATATATTGATCGTAGGAATCTGATTATTATTGCAAATATTGTTATCGTGAAAAGAAGTTTATTTAAAGTTAAAAATTACATTTTGCTATTCTGCAAGGATTAAAATAAAGAATAGATTATTTTAATTACAAGAGGTTATGGGCCTTATCGCAATGAAGTTTGAAGAAGAAGAATCTGCAATGTGCGAGCAATTGAACTGCAAGAATTATCGTGTCTGGGCACTTCGAATGAAGATGATTTTGATCAAGGAAGATCTATGGGATATCATCCTTCCGGGAAGTATAAAGCCAGAGGATGCAGTTAGAAGCTTAAAAGCATTGGCATATATTGTTTTGATGGTTGATAATGATCAACTGGTACATGTTTCGAATGCGAAAGGAGGAAAGGAAGCATGGGATTCATTGAAGAATTTTCATCACAACGATGATCAGCTGGACATAAGATGAGACTTTATAAGCAACTGTTCAAGATTGAATTATCATTGGGTGGTGACATGCAGAAACATTTGGAAAAATTGTTTGAAATTTTGCAAAACATCAAGGAATGTGGTGATCATCTTGAAAAAACCATGATTGTGAGTGCTATTTTATCAAGTCTGCATGCTGAATATGATAATTTGGTGACTGGATTAGAATCATGGAAGGAGAAGGATCTAACTGTTCAAAATGTCAAGCTGAAACTCATCGATGAATGGAAATTGATCCAAAGAAGCACATCAAGTGTCATCAGTGCAAACGAGAAGGAAATATCAAGCGAAATTGTCCAATGTTGAAGTTGAAACCGTCAAAATGGCAAATTTCAGTGGAGGGCGCAGAAATTGTTACGATCCTAAAGACTCTCAGTGGTGTATTGACTGTGGTGCTTCGTCTCACATGACCTACAGTAAGTCGTTTTTCCTTATTTTTGATGAAAGTTTTAGGGGTACGGTTACCGTTGTTAATGGCAAGAAGGTTGAGTACATAGGACGAGGGGATGTTCGTATGAATGTATTTGTAAAAAACAAAAGCTTTAGTGTAGATCTGACTGACGCACTTCTGGTGCCATGCATTGACAGTAATTTGATCTCTATCTCAAAGCTCTGTAATAAGGGCTTTAATACTATTTTTGATTCAACTGGCTTTTACCTTATAGTAGAAGATGTGGAACAATTGCAGATTTCTGAGAAATCAGGCGATATGTATGTTTAAGGGCTGTAGTTGAAAGATCATGCTTGTTTAATGACAGAGTAGATAAATGCTGTGTACATGAATGGCATCGAAAATTAGCTCACAGAAATTTGCATGATATACTCGCGATGAAGGATAAAGGTTTGAAAATTGCCGATTGTGGTTGCTCAAATGTGTGTGAATCATGCATTGTAGAGAAAATTTCAAGAAATCCATTTCCAAAGAAGGCAACACCTGTTGAAAATACACTTGATTGCATAGTCAGTGATATTTGTGGCCCTATGCCAACTACCTCAGTTGGAGGATTTTGATATTTTGCAACATTCACGGATGTTTATTCGAAATGTACGGCAGTATATCTTTTGAAGGCAAAGAGCGAAGTACAGTCTAAAGTAATAGAGTATTTTGAACTGTTGAAAAACAAGTTCGGTCGAAAAGTTAAAATGTTCCGTACGAATCGATGGACAAAATATTTAAGTGAGGAAGTTCAGAAGTATTTACGTTTAGAGGGAATTCGATTTCAATGTACTGTGGCTTACTCACCAGAGCAAAACGGTATTTCCGAGAGAAAGAATAGGACTTTAGTTGAGACATGTAGGACGATGCTTACTGAGTCAGGGATGTCACGAGAGTACTGAGATGAAGCTATAATGAATGCGAATTACTTATTGAATCGTGTTTTGAGCAAAGAAGATCCAAAGTCCCCATATGAGAAGTTCTTCGACAAGAAGCCAGATTTCTCAAATTTCAAAGAATTTGGTGTTGGCGCTTATGCGATGATTCCTCATCAGGAGCGAAAGAAGTTAGATCCGAAGGCTGAAAAGCTGGCATTCATGTGATATGACGGATGTTCGAAAGCATATCGACTTGCAAATGTGAAACAACGGAAGATAGCTGTGTCACGTGATGTTGTGTTTCTAAAAGAAAAGTTCATGAAGATAAGTCAGAATTCATCTCATGATATGAAGAGAACTAGCGGTGATTTGGTGCCGTTCCCGTTTTCGTCTGGTTCTACAATTGATGTTCAAACATTCAATGATTCTGAATTGTTTTATGATGCTGAAGACTCTCAAGATGAAAATGAGGTAGAAGAGCATGAAGAAGAGACAGATCAAGAACATTTTGAACATGGAGAATTTGAGAATGACCAAAGTCAGGAAATCGTCGTTGATCATAATTTAATGAATGACAGAACGTTTCGGTTCAGGAGGAGAATGGAAGAATTGATGAAATCAGAGTATTAGGTAGAAGAAATAAAGGACAAAGACCAGAACGTCTTGGTGATTTTGTTACTTATTCATCAAGAGTTGATTTTGAGCCTAAGACACTCAAACAGGCTATGAGTTGTGTTGATGCTGATAAGTGGAAAAAAGCTATGGCAAAGAATGAACGTGCAATAGGTTGTAAATGGGTTTACAGGCTTAAGCGAGATGATGTAAATATAGCTGATATGATGACTTAGTTGCTTAATCAAAAGATGCCTAATAATTCGAATTTTTCCGCTAATTTATAAACCTTGCCAATTGAGCATAAAATAAACTTTATCGGAAATCCACTGAATAGAACTGTTGATAACAAGAGTATTAATGAACAATCCCCTAACCCAAATTCAATTAACTCACCAATTCGAAGATAACACAGTTACAGACAATTTCAATTAAATTTATAATTAATCAACTTTTCCTTTATAAGCTTCAATTTATAAAGTTGTGGAAAAAAATCTCCAGAATAATTTTTCATTTTAAAATAAATTTTTGATGGCATGATGATGGGTTTTAATGATTGATTGGTCTCATGATGAAATATTCATTGCAGAATATGGCCTGAGTAAAATTGGCTAACTTAATTCTGATCCAATTTATTCCTCATAGAGGTATGACTCCGTTACTATGATACAATTACGAGAGTGCAAAGTGTGAATACGTGTTTAACCCATATTTGGAATAAATTGATATATTTTCATATTGAGCCAATTTTATAAATTATCGTGATGTTAAATTTCCATACTATAACAGTTTTCTGACTCCCCCAACCTGCACCACATCTCATTAGTGTTTCGTAATATCCGAATGAACCTTAAGTTCATTAAAATAGCTACGTGTACCAATGTTCTATTGAAATTCTTTGTAAGCTGATTAAAGAATCTCTTTCTGATATCAAACGAAAGTCTAAGAACAAAAAAATCTTTCCAGACAATGCGAATAGCTGTATTCTATCGATAATTCCTTCAATTTCATTTAACGAACAAAAATGAAAAATAAATTAAGCACTATTACTAGTTTTAGCAATAAGTAGCTAACATCAAATCCCATTAAGCATAACGAAAAGATAATAAATTATTTTTTGCCAAATTTATACGATTATCCAGTTTAATATTCGTTGAAGTTCTTCATTACATGTTTTTTTGTGTGTAATGATGAAAAATTTGATGTTTGGAAGTAGATCAATGTTGAAAATTACATTAGTTGTACAAACATTGATTGACTGCCCTTAATTTTCAGTTTCAACGAAAATACTTATTGGGTTAAATTTTCAACGATTTTTTTTCTCATCATTTCTTGAGAACGGATAAATCATCCGATGAATCACATGCGAAATGAAATGTTAGACATTGATAATGTGTACCTCTCAACAAATTTATAACACACAATGGAATGAGACCCAGTAATTTTCAAAAAAAAGATATAATTCTCTTTTTACTCAAATTATGATAAATTTCTGAGAAATTTTTATTTTGAAGATTTTTGCTCACTATTAAGTCTTAAAAATGCAACATCGAAATCAGAGATGTTCTTCGATGGGAGCCTTAAGCTAAAGGAATGAACGAAGTGTGATTATGGACTTTTACCGAATGATTATGGCGCATATTTAAAATTAACTCGTGAAAATAAAAGATTAGCTTTGAAGTGCAACGACAAAAGAAAATTTGAAAATAAAACGGTTGAAAAAATTCAAATTATTAAAAAATTCAGAGAAAAAATTTTCCACCTCGAAAAGTTTTTTGATTTTAAAAAATTAAGGAAGTAATTAATCAATCTGATCTTTTGTCACTCTACTCAAAAACATGGCAAGGAGACTTTCAGTAAAAGTCTACATCAAAAAACATTAAACTTAATAAACATTCAGACTATCAAACAAAAAGATAGACAAAATGCAATAATAATTGACATTTCCTATGAAGATAAAGCGTTAAAAAAGGCAGTCAGAAATCAGATAATATTTAAACTCCCTTACTTATTGTTGCCATAAAAAAATAATCAAGAGACATGGAAAATCTCATTGGCATGAAAGCACCTCACAAACGGACGCCGCTTTGTTGAATTTCATGTGTGTGAATTTATGTGTAGTTGCTGCAAACGATGCAGCATAAAAGAAAGAGAGAAAAAATAATAAAAGCATATTTCATTCAACTAATTAATAATACATCACGATGCCGTTTTCGCATCGTTCACGATTTGGTCTCAAAATGAAGATAAAAATCACTCTCGGGTATTTTGTTCCCCCTGAATTTCTCATATGCACAGAATCATAATCTTTACTTTAAAATACCAATGATAATGAATCGAGATCCCTTAAATTCATCAGAATTTGGTTGCAAAAATAACAGGTTTATGCGGGGCACAAACAGTAATCGTATCAAAAAATGAACAGCACAGTAAAGAATTGAAAAGCGAAAAAGGAAGATAAAAAAATAAGGAAGAGATTGCCGAGACTATCGAAATAAGAAGTTGAATTATAAATTCCATACTAAGCTTTTTAAAATCTGATTTATTATGGAAAGAACGCGCGCATTTAATAAAGGCAACGAGTAAAAGAAGCATAAGAAGAGAGTAAGAACTCGTTTGATCCTTTAAAAAAATATGTGTATAAATGTGTGGAATGTCTATACAAATTTGGAATATTCTTACCGAGAAGAAATGACACTGATGATGGTAGAATTAAGGAGCAAGAACGAAACGTTAAGTTGAGGGGCAAAGTAAATAAATAAGTAGAAGTATTATAAAGTCGAATGTCGTATGGCATTAGTGAAGTACTTTTCGCGAATAAGGTTAAAGAGATTTAATAAAAAAAAAAAATATTTACTGTCATTCCGTGTATGGTTAGGCATGAATGAGTGCTGAGTAAGAAAAAAATAAAGTTAAAGAATGAACAAAAAATAGAATTTATTTATTCTAAACCGTATATCTAGCTAAGTATCTTAATTGAGAATGCTTATAATGGATGAAGTGGTAGGTTGACTGTGGATATTTTTTTAGCACCTTTATGCTGCTTTAGTAGCTTAAGACTCATTTTGCCTGACTGATTAACTTTTTGAGTTGCACAAAAATCAATTTTCAACCTTTTTTGCATCTCCTTGTTCTTATTCCAGATATTTTAGGGCCGTTCACTTATGACAAAAATGACCGTTAATTTTGGACGTCATAAGTAAACGATCCCTTATTTGTCCTTCATATTTAAGTACATCGTGCTTCATTAATACCTTATTAGTGATTATAACATCAGATCACGGTTTCATAATTAAATTCATCATATTTACTGCATGCGCTTCAGTGCCAAATCTAATAATCCCCCAAACTCACTAGTTTTCTTTCAAAAGGAAGAAGTTTTTTGTATTTTTTTTTATTTCATTATGTAAGAAGTATAAACTACGAAGCACCATGTTATCCGAATAATGAAATCACATTAACAAATGCTTTGGTGCTGAAAGGAATCATGTAGAATTTGTATATAAAATATTATAACGTTATACGCTAAGTATATCGAAAGAAAACTAATAATATTCTCGTTTTAAATTATGATAGGCAGTACCTGGTTGAACGACGAGGATGGAGAGAATAAAAATTAAAAAAAATCGCCTGCTTTGAGATTATCATCGATCAATAACAACGAGAGAAGTTTTTTTAATTGAAATTTCATGTTGGTTTTTTGGCTCAAAATTCGTTAATAAGTCCAAAAGTCGTTTATTGTTCAAGCACAAAAAAAAACTCATTCTGGACCACCTTGCTTTCACAATTACTATACTTTCAAATATAATCCATAAAACAATTGATGTCTGACAATCCAATCTGACAAACAAATATGAATTCATGTTTATTTTAAAATATGTCTCATAATGCAAACATCAATTGTGTCTGTACAAAAATGCTCACAGAGACAGAATTTGAATGCAATTCATTTATTGCACAAAACAAACATTTCAAAAATTATTATTCTAGTGATGATGACGATGATGATATTTTGTGGAATTAATTTTATATGTCTCTACGATTCTCAATTTATGATAGCTCTACAGAATCATTTTTATAGCATCACTTAGCATAATTAGGGGGTTGGAAAAGGATCTGATGAATAAGAGTTTTTTAATCTGCCACTCATTTTAATTTATAATAATTGCAATCGTTTTCTGTAAATAGGTACTCGATAAAAAAAAGATTGCATAAATTTTACATTGGCAGACAGGAGGAGGAAATTTATGTAAATAATAACGAAATTGAAAAGTCAGACAAGTTACCCTTGCGGAATATATTAATTACTCATCGGGAAAACTACTTTGGGGCCATTCATGTATGACATCCGAAATTAACGGTCATTTTTCAACAAAAAAAAAAGAAAATTTCTACGAATTTTTATTGCTTTTTCTTGCTGACCCCCCCCCCCCCCCCCCCCCTAAACGTCAAAGTGAACTTTGTTTGAAACATCATTGATGATTGCATATTTCGACAGCAAATTTTAAATTGTTTCCCTATGTCGAGGATAGAATTGTTCAAACCTTAATCATTGATACAAGATGTATTTAAAAATTACATAAAAGATGCTGCTTGAATCAATTGAACGACGAGAACCAGCATTTTGTTATTTTAAAAACAATAAATTTAATAAAAATTCACAAAAGCAAAAATTATAATGGAAGTCATTTAATGCAAACCCTTGACATAAAATTCCGCAGCATAATACTCCCAAGCCACCCCTATGATGACCAGTTTCAGCTATACATCAGCTAGTCCAATAACCCAATCAAGAGTCAAAAACCCTTCTAAATCTGAATCAAATTCCAGCCAGGGAATGATTTGTAATAATTTACAAAGTATTTGTAAAGATTTCCATAAATAAATAGTGAATGATGGGAGGAGTTACTACCTTTTCAATTAAGCATATTGACATTGTGATGAAGGCAAATTTTCCAGTCATGAATGTTCTTGAAGGGTCTATTAATTTCTATGATGCTAACTGTTTTTGCTATCATTTCCCAAAAAATAAATAAAAAAGTTTCTAGAAACATAATATTGGAAACAAGTTAAAGATGAAAAAGTCAACAGCATCATCATATTTAGATAAATTCATGTCATTTATATTCTAGTTATTCACATATTTTACTCAATTTTATGTACGACATGTATAAGTTATGGAAAGACTTTTTGAGAAAAATTTATTCATGTTATCTATCTGCATACATGCTCGTACACATGTTCTCTTTGATGATGATGATGATTTCATGTGAATGAGGAGACGAAGACAGAGAGACATTATTCAATGTGCGTTCATTATTTAATAAAGAAAAGAGTTTAAAGCTATAACAGCAAAAATGACCACGAGAGATGGGAGAAGAAGACATGGCAGGGTAATGCAAAGAAAGTAGAAATGAAGAATGATAGGAGTTGAATGAACTTCAAACAGCAAAAGCTCTAGGCAGGCATCTCATCGACTTTACTTTTATGTCATATTCTGCCCCTTTTTACTTGTTTTGATCATCTGAATCAGATAATTATTGCACACCAACATGCATGAGTCAGGTTTAATCCTTTTTTTGCTACCATAAGCAGCACAGCAACTAATTTTATGTCAATAGACAATTTAATAGATTTTTACGAAACAAACAGTACCATAAAAGGTGAATTAAGTTCCAGGAAAAATATTATTGTCATATTTTTCGCTTAGAGGCACCCACACCTCCTACAATCCCAACCTTAGTGTCTTATTCACTTTTTTTATTATGTTGTTGTGGAATTGCTCTTTCTTTTTGTCATTTGAATAATGGCACATAACAAAAGTGTATCAAATCACAAATGACAAAGAATGAAATGAAATGAAAGAAAACAATTTTGAATAATAATGGGATATACAGCATAGAATTTTGTAATGAGCCCACTGACAGAGATTTTTACATTTGTGAAATTTATTTTCAGTAACAATGAGCCATGAAGTGACAATTATTTTCAACACTTAAATCTGTGTCTTTTATGTGCAAAATACAGCATTAAAACAAGAGAGAGACATAAATCCACTGAGACTATTTATCTCGTAAAGATCAAATGAAGGAACCAGTTTTTATTAAAATGATTGATCGGCTTTTTTATAAACTGCAAAACCTTCAACCTTCCAGAGAGTCTATAGCTGCAAGGAATGATTCATTTCAGTTCCTAAGACAAAAATTAAATTTGTTCAATAGAAATAAAAAGTTGAGGATCGTCATCATCGTTCCATTGTCATCATCAGCTGTGGTCGACATTGTTGTAAGTTGAAATTGCCATTAAATGGAAACATCTTTTCAATATTTAAAATAAAAATCATCTCATAAAGACATGGCACAAGATGAAAAATAAAGCATATATAAAAAGTACATGAAATGTCTTGAGGCAATTGCTCGATCAGATCGATTGCGGCTTGTGCATGTCGAAAGAGAGAAGCGCAAAAGAATGAAAATGAAAAGAATTTGCATAATAAAAGTTCAAGATCTTTAATCTCGCCTCCTTGTGCCTCACTCTATCTCACTTACAGTATATCCGCGAATAACTAATATATCATCGAATATTATGTAGATGTGTAATATGTTCCTATAAAGAGCAATATCGCATGTGTAATAATGTGATGTGAGGCAAGTTCAGGCTTATTTTTATCATCAGAATACGACAACAGAGACAAGAACGATGATAAACAAGAACGAGACATTTAAATAAGAAACTTACATGCTAAATATCCTCCATCCTTCCTTTATTGCTTTCCCTTCAATTTACTTTTAAGAATCATTCTGTATATAAAATAAGATAAGAAATAAGTAAGAAGCATATTGAACTGCTCTGATCCGATGATGTTCTTGATACTGTTATGATACAAACGAATCAAAGGAAAACTTCCAAGGAGTATGGAACAGGATTGAAAGCAAAGTAATGAAAAAATAGCATGCGAGGAACTGAATGAAATTAATTTAATGAAAAAAGGGAATTTGTGGAAATAATGAAGGAACAAGGAAAGTCCAAAATACTACAGAGAATTCGATTCTTCCTTGACATTTAGGTGTGAAACATGTCAGCAAGTCATGCTTGAATCATTTGTTAATGACATACAAATTTTTCAGTTCCCATTTTCATTAGCGTGAAGGAACATCCGCATAAGAGTACAACAAAAAGAAGAAGACTTGCGGTTTGACCATCAATAGCTGTAATAATGGAATGATGAGTATGTACACATGAGAAAGTGCAAAGAGAGAATTTAAGATTTGATTACAGACATCCTGAAGTTCGTGCTTTCTGTAATTATTCAGAAAATGCACTCTTCCCATTCTCATCTTCTTATTATTTTCTGAAGTTGGTTCTCATCTCGAGCACTAAAACAGATTACTCAATTTCCTCCACAATTATCAATGAAAAACCGCATCAATTTCCGTTTCATTCTGTCGATTCTGATACTCAATAGAATGGCAATTGCACAATAAATAAATAATTGAGTGAATGACTCGAGATTTTAAGTGAATCTTCACATTTCCAATCGTTCTTTCGCTGTTAGTTAAACAAACTTGTTTTGCATGACTGAAAATCATCATCATCATCATGAGCGGAACTGCGTTGCATTTGAAATATTCGCAATGTGTGTACAACAGTCAAGATAATGCCATTGGGCGATTCTTGTTGTATAAAAGCAACAGCAGCAGCAGCATTAAGAATAAAATCGATGTCATTTAAATAATAATTTTTATGATGAGAAAGTTCCTTGAATCGATCGAGAAGTGATGCTGGTTATTGACACTAAACCAAGCAAATTAATGGAACTTATCTGACAAGAATCTGTTCTAATTTCCTTTCAACAGAAGCAATTGAACTCGCAACTCACTCTCGTTTGACAAGAATCTCACTATCACTAGCTGCTAGTTCTTTATTCTATCTTCAACGGCTAAGATTGTGTTAATGACATATCATTAAACTATTTTGCATCGTTGAAAGTCCGCTAGAACTGCGGATGCAGCATCGTCTATCCATACAATTTGCATACACACATATCTCGTCTTATTATTTAATCAATTTACATCATCAATATAATCTTTATAGATCTAGAGCGATTATGATGAAAGAAGTGGATAGAAGTAATTCCAGTCGGTATGTAAACGATTCATAATTATCAGTCAGCACTCAGCTTTATTGCTCCCTCAATTTAAATAACGTTTTTGAAGGTTAAGCAACAATTTCACTACAATTTGTGGCGATAATTAATTGAATGTAGCAGTCAGATAGAATCAGAACTTTATAATCACATCCAACTGTTCTCTCTCATTTCTTTCTTTTTCCTTTCTCGTTTATTAAATCTCGTGCCGATCGTATTTATCGTGTATTGTTCTTTTTGCTAAGTGTAAATGATGAGACGGGAACAGAGGAAAGACAGATGAAATAAATGGATGGATGGGAATAGAAGAAAAAAAGTGTTTCTGTTTATTCACTCCTATCATGTCATCAGGCATACAAATTTTCTAGTCGAGTCAATGACAACACAGATAGCGACAATGCATAAGAACAATCATGTTTGCGATGTGACATGAAATCTAATTTTTCATTTTATTTTAAAAAAGGCATACAGCATGGAGGGAGAATAAGAACACGAGAAATCAAAGTACAATCGATAATAATCAAATACCAATAAGTCTCTTCTTTTTGTCTTAAATTGTGTCTACATTATTTAATGGAATTATACGAGGACAGGAAGAAATCTAGCTCAATGACGATAATTTCTTCTTTTTTTGTAGTCATATTGTGAGTGACAGAGTAGAATTTTATAGAATAGAATATATCTTGACTCATGAGAAGTATGTCAATCACTTATGCCTTCATACTTCTCTTTTATGTATCTCATTCATTCACTCTTTTTGATTCCATCAACAATAATGCAATAGTAAAGTGTTCTTACGGGTATCAGATCCTATAAATCTCTTTTTAAGTGTCAGAGTCGAGATGATTCTCTCTCATTCATATAAGGGAAAAAATAGAGTAAATTAAAGTCTTAAATTCAATAATAAAATGTTGAGGAAGTTATATTGAGTTGGGTGTGTCTGAAACGCATGTTTTTAAAGACAAGACTTAAGCTTCCTGATATCGGTACTGAATGGGAAATTTTACTTTGTTTATGAAGCAGGGTCAAGAACGTAAGAAGTCAGTATTGAATGGGTCTTATTCGGATATGAGTTATGATTATAAACATTGCAGAGTTGATGAGATTGGGGGTCGTCCACTTATTACGTAACGCTTTTAGGGGGGTCTAAGATTTTGTTACGGTTCAAACAAAAGAAATTTTTTTTCATACAAATTTTGTTACGAGGGGGGGGGGGGGTCTAGAAAGTCGTTTTTTCCGCGTTATGCAATAAGTGATCGGCCCCTTGGCATATTTTTGGCATGCTTAGCTATTGCTGACCGTTTTGGTTCGAATATAAACTTTTAAGATTTTGCTTTGGGGTTGGTCACTTTTGACGTCCATAATTAACGGTCATTTTTTAAATAAGGACAATGGAATTCCAGGAATTTCTATTGTTTTTTTTGCTGACCCCCCCCCCCCCCATTTTGTATTAGTGGAATTTCTAAAGGAAATGATTAAAGGCATATGAGCCATTGGGGAAGAGTTTCTAGGTATATCCTAATGCATTACTATCCAGCCAGCTTATTAAGGTTCTTCAGCATCACACCTAAACATCCTCTACTTAAAATTTGTGCATTGCTCTTTAGAAATTGGTTACAACCTTCCAAAGTGCCATACAAAGCACTCCTTACTCTTACAATCATGCTAAGCTGCACAACATTTCTTTTCAGATCACGCGGCATTCTAAGTGCCGACTACAAATTATTTTGTCTTTAAAAAAAGACTGAATTGAAAATTTATTAAAGTTCAACAACATTTTTTTTCCAACCATTTCATTTTGCCTAGAAGTTTCATGGGATTTTAATTATGAAATAAAGGGAAATAAAAAATTGTATGAATACTTTTTTTTAATTAATTTACAGACCTTTCTTCCCATCCATGTAATATACACGACTTTATGATGATTTTATACTCAAGAGATAGAATGAATGAAAAAAAAGAGATTTTCTTGCTGCTTCTTCTTCTTCGAGACTTTTTACTTCATCATTATGAAGCTTATTATTCCAAATAGATGGATGAATAAATGAATAAGTGCGTGAAGAGGGTAATTATAAGATTTTTTTAAATAAATCTAAAGCAATTAAATCGTGCATTGATCGTAAGCTAAGTTAAATTAACTGTGTGTGTTCTTTTGCACATTAAATTTAATATTCTAGCATTAATGTTGTCACAACATTATAGGATGAACTGTTAATAGCTTTTGTGGATATTTTAAATGCTCTTTAAATAATTATTATGTGAATTCCAAGAATATCTTTTAGAATCGTAAAGTTATATGACATCGACCTATTTATAATTAAATTTCTACTCAAATATGATGGATATGAAGGTTTCCATATCTTATAAAAAATAGGTAAATTGAATTTACTTTCAGTAAGTCTTTTTATTTCTCATTAAAAGCTTCAAAAGTTAAAAAGCTTTTGATAAGAGAAAATTTTCAGCAGTATTCATGATTCAAAGGTAAATTTAATTGTAGGAGTTGAATAAAGAGCTAAGAGCAAAGACCTTTTTAAGCACGTGGATGTCTTTAAAGACTAAAAATTCTCTCGTTTCGAATTTCGATATAATTAAAACGACGAAATCACAAAATCTCAAACCACATTTAAATGATTGACGTAATAGGTGAATAACTCCTTATTGAGTTTTTGGAAATGTTGTTACATCCAAAATATTATTTTAGCTCTAATATTCCTCGTTAACAATCTCATTACAATAGAATTTCTTGTAAATTCACTTCCGACTGTAACATAGATCCATAAAATTTGCAAAATTAAAATTTCACAAAACAATGTTCGAGAACACTTGAAACAATTTCTAATTTTAACTTGTAACCATTAGCAGCAGTGGAAATGAGAAAATCATTCTGAACTACGCAGAAAATGGTTTTTTACAGAGTTGATGCTAGTTTGTGATTTGCATTAGTAAGCATTGCGTTTAAAAATTTATCAAATTTAAAATTATTGTTTTTTAAGTTGTTTCTTCACTTCTAAGTTTAATAAGTCTTTAAATTCGTTAGTGTATTGTTCTATTCATGTCTGACTTCTTACATTTTGATAAATCAAGGATCCAAGACTGTGTAAATAACCAACAATCGGTAAGTATTTCATTTTATATATTTGAAAATTATCTTCGCTTAGTTTAAAGCTTGTTACAAGTATAGTTGCTGCATAGCAACCAAAATACCACTCCTGCATCTCATAGATTCAATTTATAGCCGAAAATTTCCCTAGTCAGATCATTAAACGCCTCTTTCGGCAATTCAATCGAAGTACATATATATCGTTACACATTTCTTCATAGCCTTTGTTCTATCCACTCTTGGATATAAATGAAAAGAACTTATTTTTAAAAGAATCGTCTGAAAGGCGGTAATTTCTTAAAAGAAGAAGCAAGACAAAAATGAACAAGAATGTAAAGCGTGAAATTTAATATTCGTAAACATAAGTTTATATCACGATTCTATAGATGTATAGTTACAGCATACAGTAGCTAACAGTCCAACAGAACAAAATTAAATGTGTAGAATGAGAGGCTTATTGATTCTGATTGTCGAGAGTAACAACAAAAGGGATGGGAAAGAAATTTCTCATGGTCATGTACGCACAGGCTCAACTGAGGCAGCTCGCAAACAATTTAAGCAAATGTTTCCTAAAAAATTTATGATATTATTTACATAGACTTGTCGAAATAAATACACAAACAAAAGAGGAAAGTTGGTGGGGAGATTACTGCCGATAGAGGAATGGGACATAGATGATATATATTTATCTTTGTAAGGATGTTTATTTTGTATTACGAAATTTTAGACAACATGGCACCAAACCAAATTGAACTTTAACGAATATAAATGACTAGATATACACAAACTTTTTTTTTGTGTGTCCTAGAACAATCTAATTATAGCATGGCTCAGTAAATAGTTCTTTAATTATAAAACGCTATATTCCGAAATAATCATCATCACATTACATGAAAATTAAAGGATTTAGTCAGATTGTGTGTTTATGCAACATTTATCAAAAGCCTCTCTCACATTACATTATAATCATTATTATCGCATGATTAAATAAGCCGATGATGTTGAATTTTCATCTCTTTTTTTTCATAGTAATTTTATAAAGTAAATGTGGTTGTGTATTTACTTTGGCAAGTTGAACGGTTGAGTAAGTCATTATCTTCTCTGTTTGCATGATGCAAAGGGTTAACAGTGTCTCTTATGTCAGCTTTGCTTTATAGTTTTACTCGTGAAATGCATTTGTGTGACGAGGATATATAAACTGATATGAGCTATATGGATTATGTAACTTAAGACATAGTAAACATAAGAGGAGCTACAACCCTTAATAAAATCATATGAAACTTTAAATAATGAGAGATATAGCAAGGATGAGGAACTAATCAACCTTGGCTTATTGATAGGAGCATAACCATGGACATAAGGATGCCAAATCCTCTTCTATGAAGACACCCGACGTTCTATAATCTTCCAACTGTATCTTTGGTAAAATCTATTGTTCAAGTCTCCCTTCAGGAACAAACTTTGAATCGAATTTGTAAAATTTTATATCTCAATGACTATGTTGGATACAAGTTGGGATTTTATAATCCAATTAGTTAAAAAATTTTAAGATTTATAGACTTAAAATACAGCTCCAACTCTGAAAGCCTCGAACAAAAGAGAATCTCATTAATCCTATTTGCAACATCAATAAAGCACCAACATTCAAAATGGCTTTGAAATCTGTTGGATATCAATCAAACGAAAATATATCCAATCCAATCTAAAGATCAACATTATAAATAAACTATATTTCAAATGCGTTTCAAAATACGCACGCAATTCAACCGTATGATACCTGCTTCATTATATTCAGTTGGACTTTAGTTGCATGTTAAACATAATGTACAGACATCAACAGTGCGAGTCAGAAAACTCCCATAGTAATTGATAATGTGCATTGTGTAATTGAATTTGTGAATAATTAAACGCTTATTTTTAATTAATCTCTTTGCGCGACGACTGATGTGTGATGCAAACTGCCATTAATGTCAACTGAATATTTTTTTATATTGCACAAATTCATTTTTGTGGATCCTTTCCTGTCTCTTGGTGATGAACTTGTGAACTTTAATATTGAAATTTTAACAATTTAAAAATAATAATTCTGTGTAGGAAGAGAATTTTCAATTGTATACATGAATAGGAATCCATACAAGCTTTTTGACTACAAACAGAGCTCATTTTCACATTTGAGCATCTGCAAAATATCATCACAACTTCGAGTGACAACAAAAAAAAAAAACATTAAAAATTACCGCATTTCGTACGCACACGAGTCAAATGATGTTCGTTACCATGACAGTAAAAAATTTTTTTGTTGGCAACAGCAAGAATAACGTGTCCCATGAGAATTTGAGGAGAGGAAAAAAAAATATTTTGTTGTCTTCAAAGCGGAACTTTATGCTTTCATAACCATAAAAAATACATAAAAAGTTTTATTACACACAAAAATTCTATAAAGTTCTGTTTTTAACATATTTTACATATATTGCATCAAGTGTCTCACCCAATATTTTGTGGCCAATTTTGTTGCAATCAATGCACGATTAGCATAAATATGTCCAACTGTTTAACAACTTTAATTCAGCCGACAAAGAAGTAAGAGAAATTAAATGCAATTAACGATTTTTTATGCGATGAGAATTTAATGAACTTTTAAAATTATTCAGAAACACCTTTAGAGTCGTTCATAAATGGGATTTTTTGGGGCTGTTTGCTGCTTTGTTTTGTATTTTGGTTATTTTTTGAAGAAATTAATTGTAAAGTTATGTCAATAGACTTTTAATTCCCAGACTTTTAAGTTAACCTAAAGCTTATGATAAAGAACACGTTTCCTAAACCGTTACTAGTGCTAATCCAGGCAACCTTAGTCATTCTCGGATAGATAAGTCATCCTAAGGTCCCAAAGGTACCCCAGAGACATCTTAATTCCCCTCACATATTTTTTCAAGGACGAAATAATCAAAAACGGCAACATTTACATCACTTCTGAACCAGCCATTAAGTGCATAGCCCTTTAGCAATCGTTCATTGAAATAAAAGTTCGTCAATAAAAAAAAATCATTTTTCAAAACTTTTAATTAACGCTCATTTGTGATATCTGAGAGGCAAATAAGTGTATAATTAGTGCATATACATTTTACATTCTGATAACATACAGCCTTATGAATTCATGCAAAAATGAAGTTATGATGAATTTGATATTAAGCGATGAAATATAATATTATGCTCATATGAGGATTTCCATTTTAATTTATAAAATATTTTTTTAGGAATTTTTTTATAAAATATTTAAGAGAAATGAAAACGTTTGTTGGGAAAGGCAATAACACTTATATTACAGAACATTCTCTTCTCGAGTGAAAATTTATTGTTGCTAGCATATTTTTCAGTCATGTAAAACTTCTATTAATGTATACATGAATAAGCTTTCGTATTTGGACAGTAGCTATGCATGCGAGCATTTTCATAATGTTTATATCACGAACTGAGAACTTTAACAGCACAGGTTTTTAAATTTTTGTCATAAAAATTATACTTTTTGATTTATTCAAATTTTGATTAATAAAATAACGCGTTGAGTTCATTATGAGTTATTAATTAATGTTTAATAGCTAAATATTAATTTTATTGATTGGTTTCATGTTTCAAGGTTGAAGTCATGATTTTCTAAGAACTAGACTTTTTGCAATAAATGCTGAAGGAATAATTAAAACTCAATATAACTCTATGTTTAAAGGTTGAATTTATGCGAGAGTTTCAGCTGAATTGGGTTAAATAAAACTCAATATTGCTAAATTGAGCTTAAGATTGCTGAATTGAGCTGAAAAGTGCTGAATTTACGTCTAATTTGCTAAATGGAGGTGTAAAATGCTGAATTAAGATGAGAAATTCTGAATTAAATTTTAAAGTGCTGAATTAAGCTGTAAACTGCTGAATTATACTGAATAATGCTAAAATGTGTTGAATTCAGCACAGGAAAAACATTTAAATCGAAAAACTTGGAAAAATTCCCAAATATTTGTGACCAGACTAACACTAGTTCAAACAATAAACAGTATTTGGTAACTGAAAACATTTACGACAGTTTAAATCCGGATAATAACATACTATTTACGATATAATACGCGAAAAGTTTCCATAGAAAATCATGATAAGTTTCAAATCATAATTGAATGACTTAATACGCTGAACAATATAATTTTAAATGCGCCATCATATAGTTATTCCATAATGCCTTAAGAAAGAAAAACAACAATTTTTATGAAATATTTTTCTTCTTGTTAAACGGGCGAAGATTTTTAGGATATTAAGGATGTGATTTTATATTATTTAATTTTTTCGCTTCATTCATTTCATCTCATTTCACATATAAACACATCTCATTTTACCATAAAATGTATGGAAAAACTTTCGCTGTTGCTAAACGATGTTATTCATGTATATATACACGAGTAGTAGAACAGAAAACTAGTTTAGAAAAGGTGACTTTTTTGATGCGTTGAAAGCGCTGTTTATTTGTAAAGGAATATAGCTACGTAAAACTTCACGCTACGTAATTTTGACGTAACGTAAGGCTCACTTCGAAAAGTAAAATTGAAATTTCATGAACACGAAGTAGACAATCGATTAAATCTTTGATTATTATGATCTTTGAGATGGCAAGGACATTTTAAGCAGAAAACATTATCAAAAAAGAGAAAACCAGAATAGCAGACAGACAAAACGTAGTCAATTGCATCCTTTACGTTAGAAAAAAAGAATTTAAAAGTAAGAAGAATGAATGAGAAAGAGAAAATAATGAATAATCAAGTCACAGAGAAAAAAAGTCGAGTATGAATAAATTTTTTTATGTTATAAAAAACAGAAAGAGCAGAAAAAATTGGAAGCAGCACTGACGAGGGATGAAAAAAAAGTTGATATTGCCAAAAAACTAAGTTAACATTTAAAGTTATGTATCGCAATAGATAAAGGCTATCAAATTATCTTTTTATGATATTGAGTGAGGCATAAAGAAAGGAAAAAATCGGGAAGCAAAAAAAGTTCTTGAAAAGCGAATGGATGTGCTTTGGAAAGGAAGCGAATGAAAAACTTTTTCGCAATATTTTTTTTTCCCTCCTTTTATAAATGTTAAATCTTCCGTGAACGAAGTACATTTTCCTATAGCCTTTTATGCCACATTCACAAGATATGGTTCAATACAGAAGGAGATACCATTTGTGTACCTTTCAATAAAGATTGAATCAACTACATCATCAACATCATCTTTCATCATCATATCAATATATCCAAAATTACATCTGACTAATCAAAATAAGCTTTTACTGATAATGGACTCGACTCATGCTTACTTTATGTAATATTATTTATTACATATAAGGTGTGTACAAGACAGCAGCATCAGCAAAAATCACAGAATAAGAAAGTTTTCATTTTGATAATGAAAATTTTGGGATTTCATCAATAACGAAGATCAATGTCCAATTTTCATCATCATGGCAAAATCATGTCAAAACAAATTTTGAGCCCATCAAGAACTTTTAGTAAATGAAGTGAATCTATAATTGGATTCGAATTGAGTTTCAATGGAACTTTATTTCTTGGGATGGGAGGAAAATTTCATTGAATTTTCATACGTCCTTTAATTTGTAGCTGTGCGCTGCCAAGATATTTTCGAGTTTGTTTGTGACAGTTTTATTTTTGAAAAAGGAACGTAGAAATGTTTCAAGGACAGACTATTCTGTTTTTTAAAGCAATAAATTCTCATTCATTTGGGAATTTTTAAATGTTTTGAGGATTCATTCACAAATGACGTAAAGAAGGTCTAAAACTAAAGAGAAATTCTCAACAAAATTGAAGACTTTAACTGACATCATTTTCGAACGATTCAAGGGATTTCAAGGATCCTCACTTGTTTTCCAGAATGTACGAAATTTATGCCTTTAATGCTAGGGATGCTAGCATGCAAATAATTTAATTTAAATTGCACAAACAATTACGGTCGCTTTACTTTAAATTAAATTTATTACGTGAAATTTTACCTTATCTCTCTTGATGTTAATGATCTTGTTGATGCTATCAAGCTTATTCGGTTCTTAAAATCGAGTTTTTTTGAAATCAGATTCATGTGATATATGAGAAGGCATCCTGCCGCTTTTAATTTTAATTTATTGAATCTTTGTAGAGTTTTGTCATTGTCTTAACTTTCGTTTTCGTGGAAAGATGTTGTCATTAAAAGTTCGTCCAACTTGAAGTATTGATGGGATTGAAATTTAGGTCATAGGATTAAGTACGGTTGTTGGAAAAGTTCGATTGACAAACTTTTGTATTTAATTAGTCTAGTTTTGTTAAGTTTTGATTCGAATGGAAGTTTTGTAGCCATTTTGACACACTTACAGCTTCTTTTTTTAAAAATCAAGCTTTAAGCACCATTGAAAAATCCTATTTATGCCTGAAAACTAAAAAACAGTAAGTTCTTAGCTGCATTTCTAATGCATACTTTTCTAAAGCACAACATGCGGTCTTAAACACAGAATTAGAAACTCAAATTTTCCATAAAACTATGTCATGCTGATATGGTACCAAAAGATTGAACTTGAAAGATTGAAAACTAAGAAAACAGAACTGACAATTATCAAAATTGGAACCGTTAGTTTCTTGAAAATTTGGAACATAAATCTTCACATTTCATCGTAATTACAAAACAATAGAAAAATATTTTTAGTGTCATTCCATAATTACTTGTCAGCTAAAGAAAGAGCATTGAAAGCATTCTTCATTATCACATGCACAAAATCTTTGAAATGAGAACATTCAATATTATTAATGTTCAGTTACGTTTTCTTTATTTTTTTGGTTATTAATTCTCTGACAAATGTCTCTCAAAGGCTTATAAATTACATTATTTTGGTCCATTGGATTAACTTTTAATGAACATGCTGTTGTGAAGACAAATTTTCTGCAACATACAAAAAACTGCAGCCAAACAATTTAGGTAAATTAATTTAATTTTGGGATGATTTCATTGAACTTTTTTAATGAAGAAAGTTGTTCCATTATGTCAGGGCAATCTCTCAAATTTTAATGATTTAATTTTCATTATTACATTTTTGGGTAACTAAGTTCATCGTACCTTTTGGTTCAAACCAACAATTAATGGATAATCTCTACGGGGTCGTCTGTAAATGATGTCTAATTGATGTTACATAACCGAACACTTGTACTGACAGTCTCGCCTCCATAAAAGATATGATATCTATAGATTTCAATTTGTCACAATACCATAAAGCATAGTTATAGATACCTAACCTTAAAAATGTCAATGAATTCTAGGTATCAAGTGAATACCTTAAAGCATTAATCCTGTGGTCGGCAAAGAGCTTATAAAATCAGTTCAAACTTTAAAGATTTGAATTTGAATTTTTGAACATTTCGGGCGGTAAAATTTAAATTCAGGAAAAACGTTATTTAATCATAATTTGTTTTGTTGTTTTTAAGTCATTTTGCTTTTAAATAATATAGTACTTAGTTTATTTCATAGCCTTTTTGGGTCAGTAAACATTTTGATATTCAAAAAATTAGCATTAAGTAGCTTAATTCACTAGACTTTGGGATTTCTCAAAATAATTTTTTCCTTCGTCATGTTTGTTTACATTTTGACGAAAAATATTTGAAAAAGAAAACGCGAAATTTTATAAAAACCAGATGAAATATTGAATCCATAAACAGTTTTAAACAAAGAATGTGTATCTATTTTATGTTTAAAATAGTAATCTGTAAGAAAATACAAGGATTTTGACTGAAAATTAACAAAATTTTCTGATTGGCTGAAATTCATAACGGATTAAGTTCTAAAAATAAGGACTACTAAAAAAGTACTAAATCTAATTGTTCTAAAAATAAGATCCGTTTGCCGACCACAGCATTAATCATAAAAAAACATCTGCAAATTTTCAATTCTAATTCCTATAGAAACGTCATTTCTCCAAGCAACTTTACATCTCCTTTAAAATTGTCTCATATCTTTAAATCTTCAAAAGATACCTCCCATACCCAAAGTCATTTTCCTTTGTCCAATGTAAATCCTCTTTCACAAGAAACACATTCATTCCTTAAACAAAAGAAAAACTAAGGAAGCCAGAATAGAATCCATGGAAATTAATCTGTAAGATAGCTGACATGGAATTTCCTTTTGTCTACCTTCAGCATTCCTTTATCTTAGTTCCATACTCAAGTGCCTATCGAGTATGTGTTTATGATGAAGCTGGAGTGACTCTAAAGTGTGATGAAATATTTTTTTTTGTTATGTGATGGAAAAGAATGATGACGGAAGAAGGTGGATAAAGACAACACAAAAAATGAGGAAGAGACATTAAGAATTGAGGCAAGGTTTATTGAATCTTAGGGCTCGTAAAATCCATTCATTCTTTTTATTATGATTTAGAACAGAAACAACAATCGCTTTTGTATGAGCCATTACATTCAGACCTTTTCAGGGGTGCTGAAAGGAATTAAGAATTTCTCTAAAACTGAAGAATTCAAGAAAATGCGCTAAAAATCGTGTCTATTTTATTTACCCCAATCCACTACATCCCTGGAGCTTTTGCATATTTCCTTAATTTATGGATACATTTAACAATACAGCATGTTACATGGGTTATATAACACTGAACAGACATTATTAATATTACTCTATTTTTACGACATAATTCTGATGAATCATTGGAATTTTTCTGTACCTTTACACGTTCCTGAAAAGAATCTTATTCATGAGATGTAGAAAGTCATTTTGCCTCATTTGAGCGTGTCTTAAAATTGTAATCTAGAGGAATAAAGTGCGTTGTACTGTATTGTATGTAAAGAATTATGCACTTCATAAATATTTCTTCTCTCTGTTCCCGCGAGCATGCAAGCGAATGAAAAGAAAGAAATTAATTTTCGCATCGCTAGTGGAAGAAATAATTGCGAAATATTTTAAATTTAAAAGAAGCCATTATCAACATTGTATTTTGTGCCTCGTATATGCTATGAATTGGATTATCTTGGTGTTATTTTTAGCACTTTGGGTAGCTTAGTGTCAAAGTTGATGCTTATTCTTATTATTTTTGCTGTTTTTCTGCCACAATGGCTCTATAAAGGCACTCTTCCATGTCTCTGGAGTTTGTCATTAACATAGCGATTTGATGGTGCTTTATTATAAAGCATGAGCCAATCTTGTAGAAAAAATTAGGGTCTGACACCCTTAATGACATAGATCTAACCTGATTCAATTAATATTTGTAGCTATGAGCATAGTCAAAGATTATCCTCAATTTAGTAAAGGCCCGCTAGTTTGTAACAAGATGTCTAGGGAGGTCTAAAAAGTATGTATGACACTGCGCTATATGCACTCACATCCTAATTGCCTTCCACATTTCTATTCACATGGAGCTTAATTTTTATCGCAATTAAAATAAGTGAGCAAAAAAGTTCATTCTTTCATTATTTTTTCATCACGACAGCAATACAGCAAATGAATGTGTGAGTGTGAATTGAATACGGTACCGAGACAGATATACGGACATAATTATAATAGTTTTGATTCACAATGATACTATGTAATGTATTGTATCTTTATTTGTAGACACTAATCACCTCATATTCAATATTTCTCGTCTTATAGCCATTTCATCGGTTTTAATGGTATAAACGATATTTTAAACAAGATACATTGTTAAGTGAAATAATAGGATAGGCGATTTACACAACATCTCTTATATTTTTTCGCATAATACTTGGCATTATACAAAATGCTGTTTAATTTCTATTTAATTTATGATAATGGTATGATGGGGAACGTTCATAAATGATGTTGAATTATTAGAAAGTTTGTGGGGGAGTCTGGTCCTTTGGGATTCTTCCAAGAAGGTAGCTTTTAAAAATCGCATTTTAGAAAGGACCTCATTTATGAACGACCCCCTTTTCTATTTTATCAAAATATCTCTTATTGAAGATATCAAAATGCGATTGAGTTATATCCACGATCTGTTTTAATGAAATGGGCAATCGATGAGATACAGAACGGGGAAATAACAAAAAGCTATTCATTAATGATGCTTTGCTTATCTTAATGCTACTAATTTTGGAGCAAAACAACATCATTAAATATTGAATCTATGGCAGATTATAATACCTATTTTCTATTCTCTATTCTATTCTCCTTATTCAAATTGTTTCTTTGGAAAAGTATTTATTAATGAGTTGTTTGTGATAACATAACATGTGTAAGCGCTGCTTTAGTCTAAATGAGAGATTCATACGTCTCTTAAACACTATAAAATTTATCAAATTACCTTTCAAATTAATCACTGTTTACCTTTTTAGCCAGAATACATTCTTTTGATAATCAAAACCCTTCGTATCGTAAAATTGAAATCATGATATGCTTTATAATTAAGGGGCAGTTCACTTATTACGTTACGCAAAAAACCGACTTTTTCACCCCCCTTCCCCCTTGTTACAACATGTTACAAATCACACCCCCCCCCCCTGAACGTTCATAATTCAAATTTTTTTCGTGAACTTTGTTTTAAAAGACAGACGACAGTTAGAACTTTACATTCTTCTTGACACCCCCCCCCCCCCCCCCCCTATGTTACATTTTGTTACAATCTGTTTTGAGGTCTAAAAAACTTGTTCTAGGTTGAGTGAAAAAACAGAATTGAAGCTTTTCAAAAAACTCGATTTTTCTAGAATTTTTCATAGGGGGGTACAGGGGGTTCAGTATCACGTTGAATGCATCTCAGCCTTTAGCAACTTTTGTCTATACATCACTTTTATGTTCACATCTGTTTTCAGGTCTAAAATACTTGTTCTAGGTCAAGTGAAAAAACAGAATTGAAGCTTTTCAAAAAACTCGATTTTTCTAGAATTTTTCATAGGGGGGTACAGGGAGTTCAGTATCACGTTGGATGCATCTCAGCCTGTAGCAACTTTTGTCAACACATCACTTTTATGTTCACATCTGTTTTGAGGTCTAAAACACTTGTTCTAGGTCGAGTGAAAAAACAGAATTGAAGCTTTTCAAAAAACTCGATTTTTCTAGAATTTTTCATAGGGGTGTACAGGGGGTTCAGTATCACGTTGGATGCATCTCAGCCTGTAGCAACTTTTGTCTATACATCACTTTTATGTTCACATCTGTTTTCAGGTCTAAAACACTTGTTCTAGGTCGAGTGAAAAAACAGAATTGAAGCTTTTCAAAAAACTCGATTTTTCTAGAATTTTTCATAGGGGGGTACAGGGGGTTCAGTATCACGTTGGATGCATCTCAGCCTGTAGCAACTTTTGTCAATACATCACTTTTATGTTCACATCTGTTTTCAGGTCTAAAACACTTGTTCTAGGTCGAGTGAAAAAACAGAATTGAAGCTTTTCAAAAAACTCGATTTTTCTAGAATTTTTCATAGGGGGGTACAGGGGGTTCAGTATCACGTTGGATGCATCTCAGCCTGTAGCAACTTTTGTCAACACATCACTTTTATGTTCACATCTGTTTTGAGGTCTAAAACACTTGTTCTAACCCCCCCTAAAATGCGAACGTAATAAGTGAACGGCCCCTTAAGAGTTTCTTGATTTCTTAATAATTTTTTGACTTTTGACTTGTAACGATTTTTTTTAAATTTTAACTCAAAACCATACAAATTTTGTTCCAAAACCATACAAATGTTTGACTTTTCAAAAAACTTTTAACCGTTAAAAATTCAAATATTTATAAACTGTTAAAAACGACATGCAGCAAAACTTTGACGAAAACCTGCTGAAAATGTGAAAATGACTTTTCCATTAAATCTTTAATTGAAGTGTTTTCGTCTCCCTCCTTCATCGTCACTCATGCTGTGTGTAACAGTTTGAATGAAATTAAAATTTAATGGAATTTCCATGAAAGAAGAAAGCAAAACGATGTTTTTCGACCTCAGAAAATTCTTACCATTCAACGAGTTTTGCATTAAATTTCTCTCTCAGCTATTTTATTTATTTTCTGTGCTGATGAAATTCAATATATATTTTTTGGAGACTGTTATGTCATAATATTAAAGACGGTAATTCTATCGCATTTTTTTTTGTGCTGATTATGGGAAGCTATCTAATATCAAAAAATTGATTCCATCCAGCATGTTACGTAAATAAGGAGGAAGAAAGATTTCTCATGAAGAAAATTGCTACATAATCATGAAATCACAAAAATGCTCGTCTTTTTTCCTCAAATTTCTCTTAGACTCAAAGAAAAATTTCCTACACGCTTCCTTCAAGACTTTTAATTTAACAAATTATGCCTCGATGTGCTTTCATTCATCATAGAAACAGAAACCTAATTTAACTTCAGACTTATTTCCTCTTCTTGTTGATTTTTTTGCGTGATGCATATCAGCGGAAAATATGAGTACTCGTGCGTTTAATGTGTGTGTTTCCACATGATTTGATTGATCTATTCTGATAGTATTAAATTTGAGTATTAAACGACTTTTTCAATTTTGAAACTAAACTGCAATGAGATGAACATGTGGATTACTGAATGAAACTAAAACGTTACAATTTTGTTAAAATTCAAATTGTAAATAACAGTTAGAATTCAAATAATACAAAACCGTTAAAATTCAAAGATTGAGGACAGTGCTTACTCAGCTCTTAAGTAAAAGTAACAAACAATGTTGTTTAAGGAGGCATTAAATTCAACAAGATTGTCATAGAAATTTAAAAGTAATTAAAATAAAAAATTGCGCATCATTTTGTGTTTCCAAGTCAACCAGCTTTTAAAACTCGTAGAAAAGCTCATATCAACTAAACATGCAAAGAAGATTGAGATGGGGTGAAAAAAGTACAAAAAAAAAGAGTTTAAAAAATCACATCATATCCTCATCTATCCATCCTTTTTTTCATTGTGTTTTGAAGCCTTCAAGTTTACGATCTCAATAATTCACGATTATCTTTCACTTTACATGAAATTTATTCATTCGTGCAAAATTTATTGAGATGTGCGTGAATAGGGCGAATATATTTCATTAATTTCAACATACGCATAAATAATTCAATAAACACATTCATAAGCTTATTAATGGCACTAGAGTAATAACTCGTCATGCTCGATCGAGCCTTGTTTAGTCGTGATTGTAAATCTTCAGATTTTGTAATTGATTTTTGAAGTTTAAATTTTGAATTTCGTTCAGTAGTTCTAATGTTTGTTCCATTTCCGTCCAGTTTGAATTTGATAAAGTCGTTAAAATTTGAATTCGAAATGACAGTTAAATTTGTAGCTGCAAAAGAACATGTTGAGAACACACAAATGAGGAAAGCTATAATTCATGATTTTTAATGCTCTTTATTATTATTTAAAGTTTTGTTTCATAAACATGTAATAATATTATATTTAAAGTTATAGATTAATAATAAATTGATATAAATTTATGAGAGAAATTAACGGAATTGAAGTGGCGAAACTTTAAGTCCTAGCACATCTTTGCCAATTTCAGCAACACCACAAACCTCACATTTGTATCCTTTATACTCTGGTATGTAACAGGCAGCACACAATGGACATTTCTCTTCAGGCTTACCACGATAAATTGGCTTATAAGTAACTGCACATAAACTAAACGGATTATGTTCATCATAAAGTAATTGATTTTCATCAGTAGGTTGAGTTTCGCATGCTTGAAGCATCTTTCTTGCTTGCTGTGCTGTATCATTTCGCGGTCCAAGTTCAAGTAAACGACGTGCGAATGATGCAGCTGTTTTGTAATTCTTCATTTTAAAGAACATATTTAATGCCGTTCTAAGCGTGAGAATTTGATGAACGGGTTGGAAATTACAATGTGTGAAGTATGCTGCTAATTCGCATAACCGTTTCTGCTCCTCTAATGTGTTTTTCGGTAACGTCTTTCTGTGTGTTTCCATTTGTAGTCCAACAACATATTCACGACAAATGTTCATTAATTGCTGTGCTTCTGCAATCTCTTGTCTACTCTCGACGACCAACAATGGAATATTTAGAATTATATATTGGAATTTCTCGATAGCTTCTGTGAACTTTCCGGATGTAGTTAATTGATAGCATGTCTATAGTTTTAAGTGGATAAATAAGGCAATAATTAGTAACAACTTTGAAATTTAACGATCGATACAAATTGAAAATGTCAAGAAGTTTACCTGTAAAAGTGCGACCAAGTCATTCAATCTAACGCCAACAGTTGGATGTCCATTTTTCAGTCCAGCTTCTTTCCAATTACGATGTGGATTTGTGAATTTAGATGGCAAATTAGGTAGGCATGAATATGAAGTTCTGGAACCGACAAATAAGAACATAAACAATTTCTTGTATGGCTCAAAATTGACCACGCCAACTTGTTCATTCAAAATTCTAAATGCAGTCTCAAAAGATCCAGCACGAATGTGATCAGCAGCAAGTAAGCTTCCATTAATCCAAATTTGTGTTTGTGGAACTCCTTTTGTTGGCGCAGCAAAGAAGTTTCCGTCCTTAACATCAGATTGAGCTAATTTATTTGCTAATTCTTCTGGCAATTCAATGTCATCGTCACCAACATCCCATCCAGCGCCTTCACCTTCTACTGTATCCAAAGCATCCTTCATTTCCTCGTTATCTTCATCGTCGTCGTCAAGTTTCAAGTCAGCATCGTCCCAACAACCTTCAACTTCAGTATCAAGCAATTCTGTTGTAGCCAATGCCTTTGAGACTGTACCTGCCTGTTTCGACATTTGCTGACCTTCAAAGAATCCACGCGATACCGTAAGTAGAGGCCAATTAGATTCAGCTTGTTGAATTGGAAGTGGACCTTTAAATAATTTCGCATTTGGATTTAAAATTGGCAATTCCTTGCCTTCGGCTTCAATTTGTTCAGCCATTTCACTTGCCTCGTGATCTAGACCGTGCGTTGCGGCCGTTAAATAAGCCAAAGACTTTTGATTGCAATTTTTAAGAATATTGAACCTTTCTTTAACATCACCGAGCATTAAAGCTCCTTGATATTGAGCCGAAACATCCTTTCTAATTTCAGCAATCTTATTCATCTTCTTTAATTTTTCAAGATTTCCTGTTATTAAATACAGGAATGAGAGCTTCTCAAAGTTCTTTGTACGTTGATAGCACATTTCAACGACTTGATGATTTCCTTGCATTAATGCCGCTTGACTTAATCTATCCCAACAATCTTTATCGTCTAAGCTCTTTGCTGATTCGAGAGCTATTTCAATATTACCGCATTCAAGTGCTAATCCAAATCGTGTCTTCTCGTCTTTAACGAAATGTAGGGCAACTTCTGGATAGCCTTTTTGCTGTAAATATGCAATGATACTTTGACCAACGAGACGTGCATTTCTAACCATATGTAGGACTTCTTCATATTTACGATTAATTAATGCAAGTTTAAATTTATATTCTGTTGTGTCGATATTCAGTACACGTGTACGACATTCACGATCCAGGCAAAAGACTTGATTTCCTTTAACTCGAGTAATGTAAATTGGTAAGTCTAATGTTCTTATAATTCCATGATCACCATTAAGGATGGCATACTTAATATGATTATTTGTTGTGTAGATAAAGACACCAGAATCATCCCAAGCACCAGACTTTACTCTTGTACTTTCCTGAATCGTACACAATGATTCTAAGCGACGATTACAAATCATAATTGTATGTTTTGAGAGCAGTGCTGCATGTGACATATCAGCAGACCATACAACGTATTTACATTTAGTAATTTTAACTTGTGCAAGATTGCGTAACTGCTGAACATCAAAGAGCGTGACATGATCTGATTCACGAAGTAATAACATTCCAGTTCCTGCATAGAAAATCTCGTCACATTGTGAAGTTTGAATTTTTTTCGTGACTTCATTCTTTTGATTTTTAACAACTAATTGACCTGATCTATCAAGAACTGCAAATCTGTTCCTTGCTACCCATAATGCAGTCACTCCTGATGATCTCTTTGAATCAACTTCTGAATTTGATTCGGAATCTTTTGGGATATTATACAAGTCATAAGTTGAATTTTCCATATTACTTGTTCTTGTACATAAAAGTATTGAATTTAATGCTGGATTATAGGACATCGAAAACACTGGAGTTTTTCCACCTCCTCGAATTTGCATGACAACAGAATCTTTTGTCGTTGTGAAATCCAATTTGCGTAAAAATCTTTCCTTGATGTAGTACAAAATATTTCCATGAACAGCATATGCAGGACGTTCACGTTCGAGTTTAAAAACAATCATCCCATTGTCGTGACCTGCTGCAAAGAGATTTAGTGTAGGATGGGCAGCAAGAATCCAAAAACGTTCATGTTCACGACGGAAAGTATTTAGACATTGTCTCTTTGTCATATCCCAGACTCGAATGCTTTTATCCTCACTGTTTGATATAATCAATTCTTGACGTGGATGGAAAAGAACGCATGAAACATTATTGTAATGTCCTCGACACGTGTCAACTTCCCATGCTTTATACTCATTCATGCGCCACAATTTTATTTGACGATCATCAGCTCCAGACACAACGAGTGGAAGTGTTGGATGGAAATGAGCCCAATTTACTCCTCTATCATGTCCCTCAAGGACGTGCTTAACAACTGCATCAGCTTGACCAAATAAGTCAGTTGACGATGGATTCTTTAAATGATCCTCTAAGCCTGAAGGTCCTGGTGCTACATTCTTCTTTCTCAATCCTGAAAGGACAATGAGACATGTTTAGTTTGGATCTTATTGACCATTTTTAAACCACAATTAAACATCAAAACTGTCAGCGCATTTTCCAAACAGCATAGATGAGAACCTTACAAATGTTTAAGATTTAAAAATAATTTGTATGGTTTTGACTTTAAAGAAAATTATACGGTTTTCAAAATCCGTTATTTTGGAATTTGCTGCTTTCTTAGCCAGGAAAATGCGCTTTAAATCGCCCTCTAGTTGTTAGTCAATGTGAAAAATCAAGAACCAAATTAGACTAATATTTATATAAGTACTTGCAAGCAGAATAAAAACTCCCTGAAATAAAAAGTTTGTGATATTTACAATAATTTTCTTTCGTTTCAAAAAAAGTAAGCACGTCACCAAGTATTATAAAATTTCAAAAAAAAATAAAATCTTAACTATCAAACGATCAAAATACACCATTAATGTGCCAAAAAGAGTAAAATAATCTCTAATTTGGTTCCTACCTTTCATTCCATCACGAGCAGCGACACCTAAGAATATTAGAACATAAAAATTAAAAATAATTCTGATGTGGCTGCTGATCAATCCATTTCAGAATGATTTTTTCATGATTTACCGCAACCAACGAGGACAAAACGAGTAATAACGAGAACTTACCTGAAAAGTCCCAGATTCGGACTGTCTGATCGAGGGATGCTGAGACAATTGTATCGTCTGTTGGATGGAATTGAGCACACATGACATAGTGATTATGTCCAGTTAAGACGCAGATGCATGTACGTGATTGCCAGTTCCAAATACTAAAAGATTAAGTTCCTTAGAAACAGTCAAGCATGTAAGTTAAGCTTTTAACATACCGAATAGTCTGATCATCTGAAGCACTCAATACCCAAGGATATTCGTGATGGAAAGCTGTTGTTCGAACATAATCTAAATGTCCAAGAAGTGTGAAAATGCATCGTTTCTGTTTGTAGTTCCAAACTTTAATTTTGAAGTCGTCACCACCGCTGACGAATAATGGTTGCTGGTTGTGAAATGCAATGCCTCGAACTGGACCGTCATGTTCATCGAATTTCTCCAATAATGTACTGATTCTATAATCCCATAACTGAATAACTCCGGTATGTAAACTGTTTTGATGAATTAAAGCATTAAAAGATGAGGTAAATAATGGAACACAAATTTTATTACCTTGCAAGAATCCACGGACGTTTTGAATGAAAGCTTAATCCTTTAACTCGAGCTGATTTAGTCTCAAAATTCGTCAACATCTCTACAACGCTTTCTTATCTAGCTATTCCAATACTTTTTCAATTAAATAAACACAAATTAACAGCGAAATATAATAATTTTATGTTCTTCCGACAATATTTTATCTGAGTTGGCAGCTTTCAAAGGGATAATAACATGGAAATGAATTGTTCTATGCCTGCAACTTTTTAACGACTTTTTTAAATTCAAATAATTCAAATGAAAAGTTACCGAAAAAATTATATGTGATTAGACAGTTCTAGACAACATGTCTTGAAAACAGATTGTACTGTAATCAAACAATAAAGCTATATTACATCTCAATCATCTATTAATAAATGCACGATTAGAAAATTGATAAAAATTGTATGAAAGCGGCGAAGCTAATTCGTGTCATTGACTAAGCATCAGAAATTTGGCTTCAGATTTTTAAATAATTTTCATCAAATTAGAAAAATTATGGGGAAAAAGACAGGAGTTTTCACAGAAGGTGAATTAGTGTATGCAAAAGTTAAAGGATATTCACCATGGCCAGCAAAAGTGAGTAAGATCGTATAAAAACACTTTTTAGAAAAGATCCAGCACCGGAACATTAAAATTATAATATACGCATAAAAATGCGATAAAAAGGTTAAAATAAGCTTGATATGACGATTTACATTATAACTAAAGAGTCTATTAGTGAACTATATAGAGCAATTGATTAAAATTGCGTAATTAGAATCATTACTGGATCTTAATTTTTTTATGTGCATCTTATTCTTTATCTTCAAGATCACAAAAGTAATATCGAAACATAAATATGGAGTGTATTTTTATGGAACAGGCGAGACAGGAAACTGTAAGAGTGAGGAACTAGATCCATATGACGATAAGAATCGAGGAAGATTTAATACAGATCGACAAATGAAAAAACCTGACTATAAAGAGGCAGTAGATCAAATAGAGTTAGCGGCAAAAGGAAATGATCCAGCACCGATAATTCCAGCAGATGATTCAAATAAACAAACTATAAGCAACGAGGAAGAAACGATTGAAAGGATGGAAGATGTATCACAAACTGACGATTTCGATCCAGAAGAATCTCAATTACAAATAGCTGAGGAAGTTCCAAAATCTACACCTGTTCCTAAAAAGATAAAGCCGGTTAATAAGCCAAAAGCCGTATCCACACCTATCATACAAAATTTAGAATCCGAGACAAAAGAGAATGAAGAAAAAGTCAGTAGAAGTGGACGTAAGATTAAGGAAAAGAAAATGAACAACGATGAGATGGATCCAGATGAAGTATTCTCACAACCGCGCAAGCGCTTAAAAGTTGAAGAAGTTCGCACTAATCAAAATAAACCTGTTCATGTACAGGATTTGGATGATACAGCCATAAATGACTTTTGTATTAGTAAAATGCATATCCTTCAAGATCCAGTAAGAAAACAATTCCTAATGACACAATATGATATGATAAAGACAGTTCAAGATGTTAAGCAGGCATTAGGCCTTGATGATGTGGATATGGATCGAGCATTAGATTCGTGTAAAGCACTCAATGATAAGGTTGTTCCAAACATTACAAAATTTATGCTCCAAAAATATTCAAATACTGTTGTCACAATCAAAAGATTGAGAAACTATATCGGTAATGTTGAGTCATGGAATTTAGAGGAGAAACAGCTTATCGAGTTCCAAGAGAAGGCAAAAGAAATTCGCGATATTGCAAGCGAAATTTATTCATCGTTAAAGGTAAACAATCTCTTTTGGCATAAATTAACTGTGGATGTGACATAATGCCACTGTCATATATTACAGAAACTGTTCCCGGAAGCACCTGAAGATTCATCTTTTTGGCAATTTTACACCGATCAGCATAAGCAGTTTCAAGAAAAGTACAATAAACTCGATGTAACTGAAGTGTTTGAAGCTTTCAACGAGGAAGGTTTGTAGACTAGCTTTATATCCCGGATAAAGTATCTTAAACATTATTTTTTAATCCACAGAACTAGACTTATTTTTAAATAAATCGACAAATAATCACGATGCAGAAGTTCCACAGCTTCCAGACACTGCTCAAATGGACGAGCAGGAAGCAGAACACGAAGACAATATGTCACAATAGTCTCGACACACAAGCTGTAATAATATTATTAATTAAATATTGTTCAGAACTTTAAGATTATTCTCACCGATGAGATGAATAGGAAGGAGAAAATTGAATGCACGAAACTTTGTTTAAAAATTGACATGTCTATTTACTTTAACATCTCCTCATTTTTCTTAAAAATAATACTTTTTTTTTCCTTAATCGTTTTGCATAAAGTAAGACAAAAAATCATGCAAATACTACACTAAAAATGGTCAATTTATTTCACTTTCTCTGCTAAAAACAAAAAAATGTGAATATTAATATAATATGCGTCACATGGGGATATATCAATTTGTTTTTTTTTTGTTTACAAGACACTCGGCAAGAAAAGAAACTGATTTTCATATTTTTTACGTTGTATAATATAATTCATTAATTTTTAAAGGAACTACCTATGTTGAATTTATAACAAAAGCATGTTTTTTTTTGCAAGAGATGAAACACATAAAGGAACTGTAATAATAAAAACGAAAAAAACACATTGAACAGCAAGATTAAGTTACAACTTGAGAGGATTTAATTGATAAGAGTTAATTAGTTTTTTTATTCTCAAAATGGAATAAATTTAAAATTTAAAAATAAATAAAGCATTAAAATTAATTTTATGATAAACGGAAGTGCATATAGTTTTTGTGGACTTCCAGATCCGCCTTATGTCTTTTTGGTCTCATTCTTTGTGTCTTCAGGAGCTGTTTTGCTTTCTACAGCTGCTGGCTTCTTCTCGTCATCACCAAGTCCTAAGAATTCTGTGATAATTTTGATACCTTGATCAGCTGTTCTGCTAACGACACTAAGGATATCACCGACTCTAATACCACCAATTGTCTCGTCCTCTTCAGTTGGTTCTGGTGTATCAGTTTCATTAGTTTCATCCTTTTCTTCCTCTTCAGTCTTCTTAGGTCCTTCAATCATTCGGATTTCTTGTTGATTCAAATCAAAGCATGGAAAATCAAAAGTCACTGGAGATTCACCGAATATTTTTGGTTGCATTGTGAGACATCCAACAAGACCGTTATTTGAACTTGGAATTAATCCATTGAATTTTGAGCACATTTTAGCAACTCCTCCCAACATTGATAAGCAGACGGGTTCTTCTGGTTTGTCAGTCTTGATTGTTGCTGCTTTTGAGTATGACTTTCCTAATGTAAGATTCATATGAACACCTTCGGATTGTGAGACATATCTGATCTTAACACATGCTGGGTCAAGTCGGAAACTATCAGAGAATTGGAAGTCCAAACAGCAAACGCAGTTATTTCCCTCAGCATTTCCTTTTAAGCACACGCAATCATTCTCACGATCACGCTTTTGTGGTGCATCGTCTTCGTCGTCAAGTGAAATGAAATCTTTATTATGCCATAAAAGAAAGAAATGAGAACATAAATCCCTATAAAATCACAATGGGGTCATTGAAATGGAGACAATCTGAGGCGCAAGAAAAGTAGCACTTGATACTAATATTTAACAATGAATCCAAAAATTTCCATTTCAATTGACAAGCTTATTTATTTTCTTTAGCGAGCCGTGACTTCTTCATGGCTTTATGGCTTGGTTTGTGATAGAAAGTAAAATTTATAGTTTTTAATTGTTTGTATATGCAGATATCTCGCGCTTTTTGGTTTATCACTTTCTATCTGTGACTTTTTATCACAATGATAATTGGATATTATGAGAATCTATTATGGGATGGTTCGGAAATTTCTATATATTAGAGATTCTATTTAGCACTTTCGTGTGAACTGCTTATGTTTGTAATCTTGTACCAGGCTGTTAATTGTGTATTTTTGGGTCTATATACAACTGTTTACTTTTGAAAATTTAACGGTTGAAAAATATTTGAAATCTCATTTTAAAAGTTCAACTTTTGAAAGAAAAATCTCAGTAATCTTGTTGAATTTTAAGAACATTTAAAAACTTTTCGTGTGCAATTTTGATTCAGTATAGTTTAATTTTTCTTGACTTGATGCTTAAGCAATCAGCTGTGATAACAAGTTAATTTTGTGACAAAATGGATCTGCGGCCCTTAAGTATCAGGTAAGACTATTAATGATACTGTTTGATCTGAAAAAATCTGGAGTAGGATAAGAGCCATGTCAGTTAAGTAATGTTGGGTGCGTCAGTTCTAATCAACTTGATTTTCTTAAATGTTTGTCTGTAATGCTTAAATAATTCAATCTCAGGGAAGATAACTCCAAAAATCGTTAATTTGATTTTGAACAAATCTCATCTCTGTTAAAAACTTAAATTTTGTACTGCAAAACTTTAAAAACTCTTTTCAATACTCTTTTTTTAAACATATCAACAAGTATATAATTCATGACAATTAACAGCGATCGTAGAAAAAGTTAGAATGATAGAAAATCGCAGGAAGTAAGCTGAACAATAATTTTCAAGAACTTGATTTTTCTCGCAAAAATCATGTATTTGATTAATGAGTAGTAGAGAGTAGAAGAAAATGACTGTTGGGACAACACGTACATGAAAAGTTCCATAGAACATTAAGCTGTTTCTTTTATTAAATATATTGCCTTCAAAATTAAAAGAAATTGACGAAATCCAAGATTTAGACTATTTTATCCATTTGAAAATAAAAGGCTTGTCTCGAGCAAGAAGTCGGCATTAAATAGTGTTGAACTAGATCTTGAACGACTTAAAATTTCTACCAATAAATCAGAAATCTTATTGCTATTAAAGTCACGGAGTATCGCTCGAGAGTGAGACATTTCTTGAGGTCGTAAAACAGAATGACACACTTTTTTATAAGCCTACACTTCTTAGCTTAATAACCGAATTTAAAAAAAAAACTTCACTTTCTTACCAAGAATACCACAATTGGCAATTATAATGAACGATGAAATTAAAAGGATGAAAAAGTAGTTGAATTTCATTTTGGTCTCTTTATGTCACTTTATGTTAAATTTATTGATACTTTATTTATTTGCTAGTTCCTCTTGTAAGTTTCAGTCCGTTCAACAGTAAATCTCGTCAATAACTAAGCGCAATCTTTTGCTTCGATGTGTCTTTAGTTGACTGTTTTTTTCTTTCCTTTTCTTTCTTATTTTATTCTCTTTAACTTTCTGTGCTTCTCATTTTATTTATTTTTTCTTCTTATTTTTCGTTTCTTTCACAATCAAATTTCCTTTGAAATGGCATGATGAATCTTTAATTGATATATAAACACAATAAAAAATGAGACATAAAGTATAGAGTGAGAGAGTCAGTGCCAATTTGAACGCGAATTCATTGAACACAAAATTTTCATGCATGCTCTATCGAATGGATCTAAATTCAGATAAACACACACGTGAAGACATGATCGCAGCATATAAAATAATGTGGGAATAATTGAAGTGAGTCATAGCGTGTTTATATTAAGGCGTGAGAGACACATTTTGTTATCTTGGAGAGAAAGTGCAAACAGAACAAGATGAATGGCATTGAAGCTGAAAACCAAAACTGTTAAATGCTTCTTTTGTTTGCATGCTTGTCCAAGCAACGTGCAACTGATGATTTCTTACTTATTCTACGACGCAACCATGCGATAAACGATTAACGGTACTACTGCTGAAATTTACTGCCATTTTCTATACAAGATATCTTGTATATACATAGAGAGTATTGAGTAAGAAAAAGTAGAAGTCTGGCTTGCTGCTGCTCGTTATGCATAAGCCATTTATATTGAAGCTTTCCAATATTTATTCTAGAAAGTGAAAAGCTCAACATTGATAAAAGCTTTTTGATAATTATTTGGATTAAACATTCGATAAGCATTCGATCAAAACAATGGATTTAACTTTAAATGTTGAGATTAGATCACTGCAAGCTTGAATAAAGTATAAGTTAGAAAGTTGTTGTAAGTTTTCCATTCAATACTTCATCTCTGTTTTAATAAAGAATTTGATCTGAAATCTTAACCAAAATACCAAGGGTCAGACACTCCAACAGAATTGTAAAGATTGTACAATTCTTCACAATCCATATGGAAGAATTGTAAAGATTGTACAATCCTTACAATCTTTATATGAGAAGGATTGTAGGGATTGTAATCCGTACTTTCCATATAAAGATTGTAGGGATTGTAATTCTTACAATCCTTTCCATATAAAGATTGTAAGGATGAAATAAATGTAAGGAACATTTAAAAATGTTTTTCATTGGTTATTAGAGAAGAAATATTAATTTAATATTAAAAATTTATTTGTTTGAATTTAAAGAACGAAATAAGCTTGATATGTCAATTTTATCCGTTGTAAAACTACGCAGATGGTCACCCTAAACCAGGGTGATTTAAATCAAAAATCAAATTCAAAATCTTTTTGCAATGATTTAAATCAAAAATCAAATTCAAAATCTTTTTGCAATGATTTTAAAAAAGGATTTTGATTTAAATCATTTTTTCAAAGGGATTTTATTGGAATTTTAAAATCCCTCCATGTAAGATTTTTGTTTTCAATTTCTCAGATTTTTTTTCAAATCAACAGTTTTCAGTTGCAGTTCCTAATAAGTAAGAATGCAGTTGATCCTTTTTTGGCCTGAATCTTGCAACTGGATCTTTTAGATCCAAATATTTCCAATGGTTCCATGCTGTTTGACTTAAACGAAATCCAATTTTGAGTTTTAATCTTCTGTGCCTTGCTGCTTGCATATAAATAACTGGACTTCATCAAGCATGCCTGGATCTTACTCTATATGAGGATTTACCTGCTTTAAATCCTTTAAAACACTTAAATATCTTTTATTACACCACATTAGTTTAATGAGTCATAAGCAAGAATAGGCACTAGAACCGCCTAGTTCCTTTACATCCACAAAAATTTTTGTTTTGTTGCTTTTTCATCAAGGATTCACCTCTTGAAATAGCATGGAACCATTGGTTGCTGTAATCTTTCTTTAAGAACTGCTTGGATCTAAAAGATCCAGTTGCAAGATTCTGGCCAAAAAATGATCAACTGCATTCTTACTTTAGGAACTGCAACTGAAAACTGTTGATTTGAAAAATAATTTGAGAAATTGAATACAAAAATTTAACATGGAGGGATTTTTAAATCAAAAATGATTTAAATCAAAATCTCTTTTAAAAATCATTGCAAAAAGATTTTGATTTTGATTTTTGATTTAAATCACTCACCCTGTTCACAAGTGTAAAAATTATACTTTTTACAACTTTTTAATGAGTTGAAATGTATGTAAATTATTGCATTTTAAATATAATTGTTTTCAAAGAAATTTCTGACTTTCTTCATTTTTTGTATTTTATCTTATTTTTTAAAAATAAATGGACATTATTTTTTGTTTAGTAAGGATTGTACAATCCTTACAATCCTCATATAGAAAGATTGTAGGAATTATATGAAAATGATTGTAGGGATTGTAAGGATTGTGCAATCCTCACAATTCGTATGGAAGGATTGTACAATCCTTACAATTCTGTTGGAGTGTCTGACCCTTGCAAAATACATTATCTTACCTAGAATAAAGTCAGATTCAAGCGATATCTAAAGATGTCAATGAATTATTAGTGTTTTGATCTGTAAATTTAATACATATCCAATTCGATTCTGAAACAAATGAAATCTAATTTTAACACATATCGAATTCGATTCTGAAACAAATGAAATTTAATCGATTATTACCTGATCAATCTTTATCTGTCTTATTTTTAATAAATGTCTGTGAAACACTCAGTAGTAATTTTATTTATTTATTTATTTTTTAAATAATTTTTACATAACAGAAATTGTCTATACAAAACATTAGGTTTCATCATTTGCTTTTTTTAAATATACTTAAAGTTTTTTTTTTATTTCTTGCTAATTGTGATTCTTCATTTTCCTTCTGCTTTCATTTAATTTTTTTTTCTTTGATTTTTATTAAAACTTTTATTCAATGTTTCTTATATACTGCGCCATATCGCCTCGATGAAATGCATTTTTTTCATATATTGAATTAATATTTTTTTTTCATCAAAATTAAACTTCAAATATTTTTTATATTTTATTTAATTTATTTCAAAACAAATTTTTCTTGTATTTTTGTGAGAGGTTTTTCGAGTAGTGCTTGATTGCAAATAAAGTCATGCTGTTTGTGGTGGTTTCTTGTGGATTCTAGGTCTTTTGGCAGTTTTTGGAAGTTTTGGCAATTTTTACTTTTGAAATCATAGAAGATGAGTTGAATGATTGCTAACAACAATGTTAACAAACGAACAGTAGATTGGTATGGCAAATTAGAAACATGTATAAATGATCTGGATTTTCTGAATCAAAAGCTTTTTCAACCTTTTTTTTTTGTTTGACGAATTCTTCAATTATTCTAAATTTTAGTTGTTCTGATAATAAGAATCAAGCTGATATCAATCGTCCATATGCATAACATTGATATTCCTTTCATAATTCATTGGACGATTTTGGCAGGACATTAAATTCATTAGAAGCTTAGTGATCAACAGAACTTCCTATCAGCTCAGGTTTTCTATGTATTTCAAGGAGATTCATGATGTTCAAATTGTCAATTGCGATAAGATTTTTCAAAATTTTAAATTATTATGCAAAGCTGCATCTTATATGTTGAAATAATTCACATCATGAAATCCAAGATATTGACTACCAAACTCTTTCTCAATCTCGCACAACTCGAAATCTCTCATTACATCCATTAATGCAATTTGATTACATTAATTTTCATATTTAAAACAAATGATGTAGCCAAAGGTCTTTCAAATCTCAACGTTGTCATTACTTTTTTTTTGTTATAGTTTTTACGAAGATAATTCATTTATTTTTTATTTTATTTAACCCGTGTATTCAAATTTTTTTATGACTTCAATCTTCTAAATGTGTTTTCATTTTACTTTTTTTTTATATTTTAAATAAATAATTTTTCTATGTGATCTTTTTGAGGGTGGTGCACAAATAAAAGAAAATCTATTTAACCAACTTAGATTTTTCTTATATTTTTCTTTGAGGTTAGTAGAAAAAAAAAGAAATTAATACACACTAATTGATATATTTCTCATCTTCATCAACATCATCAATAAAAAATGAACTGAATTTCGATAATTTTCTTTTAACTTTATTAATTCATTTTTTTTTTATTTATTTTCACAATTCTTAAACTAAGTTAGATTCAATTTCATTTGTCTGTATTATGAAATGTAAATACCTCTTTTTACTTTATTATACTTTGTTTTTAATACGACTCGAAGTTCACAAAACTAAGAAGACATTAACGAATTTTACACAATGTATCATCAACGTTTAGGAATTTGGGCAGTGATTAAGATTTTAATGTTTTTTTTTCTCTTCTCATCTTTCTCCTCTCATCATTCCTACATTCTTTGAGATCTTCTTATTAATCATAAGCTTTTCTAAATATATTTGTTATTTATTACTGCTTTTTTTAACTGACTATAGAGTAAAAAGATGATTTTTTTTCTTTATGAAATGAGTGCCATTGACTTGATGGTGTAAATAAATCAATAGAAAAATTATTGGAGCTAATTTTTTATGAAAAATATATTCTGTTGTATGATTTGACACAATCCAATTATTATTTTGGCACTCAGTTATTTTTTTAGTAATTTTTTTTTTCTTGTCTTTATCATTTAAATGAAGTTATATAGTTGAGCATCGAGGCGAAGAAAGCTTATTTTGAATGGAATTCGGAAGAACTTTTGTGTTTTTTATTTGGATGAGAATTGATTGATTTTGATTATGGACGATAAAACTACTAATTTGAGCTTTAACATAATTTGAGCATATTTTAAACAATTAAAATGGAAGGTTCTTGATGATTAGTGTGAAATTTATAAATTAATCGGAAGATCTTGGATTTCATTTTCACATCGTCTTGATCTTCAAGTTTTTTTACGTAACTTAGGAAGTTTTTGCATAAACTGCTTATCTCGGCGATCAATTGTAGCTTTTACTAAAGATCACAATTGTAATTAGATACAATCTTATATTTTTGAATGGTTTGATTTGTCAAATTTTGTGCGAACTTGAAATTCTGCCTAAAAACAATTCAACAGTATAGAATAACTCAATCCAATACCAATCCATAAACGCAATAAGTCCTTCCAAAAAAGTCACTCAAACTTATTCGCCTCGAATGAGCTTAATGATTTTTTTTCGTGAATTTATTTTGTATGCAATTAAAGATTAAATACTTTTACTTTTTTTAATATTTCCATCATCGAGTGTAGAAAGTTACTTAGGATTCAGCTTTAGGGTTCTCAAGTCTCAAGAATCAAAAGTAATTTTCCAGTTCATTCAATTATTATTTTTCCTTCTTCTTAATTTTTAATTCCATTCCCTTGCTTATGCATACGTTGATTCATTAATTGGAAAATTGCATGTTTAATTCATATATGTATTTTTCTTTTTATTGTTAATTAAAAAAGAGGAGGAACAAATTTGTGGTAAACCAAAGAAAAAGTTTTTGGAATACTCAAAAATTGCAAGTTAGGTACATATAAATTCAGGGGCGTAGCCAGAAAATTTTAAAGGGGGGGGCCCATTTCCGAAAATTAAAAAACCGTTATTTTGTATCCTTAAATCTACATTCATTCTTCATAAGTTTAAATATTTAATTCATTATTCATAGATTAAATTTAATTTTTCGTGCTGATTTTGACATTTCTTTCATCACTTCCTCTACATTAACTGGTTCTTCTCTATAAATACTTAATAAAACAATCATCAGATTTTCGTAGGGGGGGGCCCGGGCCCCCTATGGCCCCCCCCTGGCTACGCCCCTGTATAAATTTAATATCTTTTTTTTTTATTTATTCATTCGCGTTTCTTAAAATAGTATGCAATTCAATTATTTTTTTTTCTTTAATTTTAATAATTTTTTCGTATTTTATTTTTTTTTGTTACTTTTTTGGCTTCAACAATATTGTTTAATACCTTATAAGAGACAATATTTTTTTTTCATTATCATAGAATGATTTTTAACTTTGAAATCTTGATGGATTGACACATTTATTCATTTTTTTTTTCGTTATAATGAAATTAATGGCAAAAGTTAATAACGAGAAATTAACAATTTTTTCTTTTACTATTCTTACTTCATTTCAATTATTATTTATCATCATTTTTCATTTTTTTTTTGCTAATAATAATGATAGCGTCTTGATAAACAAACAGAAAATAGAGAAATTAAAGGAGAAAATTAATGTAGCAGTCGTTATAAGAACATGAATTACATTTTATATTTTTTTTTCTCTTACTTTTCATAAACTGAGAAGATTGTAACAACTTTCAAAAATTCATTTGAACTAAAATAACAATTAAAAACAACAATTTAGTAGTAACTAGTTAGATTTTTCTTTAATGAATTCACTATAAGGTTTTTTCATATACGCTGAATAACGAATTTTCAAAAATTTAAAAACTTTACGAATCTCATTTGGGGTGTGATTTTTGATAGGATCTTAATTTGATTAGAATTTTTGGATAATTTGCTGCTTTCTTCGATTGATTGCTGAAGAAAAGTTTGAAACATTTGTTTGAATTTTTAAGATTTGAAAAGATTAAAAATAATTCTTAATTTTTGTAAATCAATAAACTTTTTGAATGTTCAAATTGATTCGAAATTTTTTAAACAACTTTGATGAAAATGATTCGACTTTTATTAATTTTTTGAAAACTTTCCCAACTCTGGCCTTTAGCTATTTAAGTTGATTTTATTAACATTAACTTCAAAAGTAATTGGCATGTTTGAAAGATCCTATGCATTCTGACATTAATTTTGATTTATTCCAACTTAAAAGTTTTTATTTATATTAAAATATAATCAGAATTATCACCAAACTATTTAAACTAAGCTTCTATCAAAAACCTACAACTCCAAAAATTAATAAATTATTTGCATTTTTTGTTCATGAATCGAAATTATTCAAGAAGCATTTCTAATCGAAAAATGAATAAACTCTCTGAACTTTTAATGAGAGAACTTTTATGTCATTATGAGGACTCCTTTTTACCCATAATATTTTAACTCTAAAATGTCGTCATTTTTCTACTTTTGAAAATTCCTTATTCATATTAATACTTATCATTTTTTTATTTAACAAAAAGGATGTCTTTACCCTTACGTTTACACTTTTTTTGCCTACAAACATTTTTTTTATTTATTTTGCTTTCGTAATCAAACTCTATTTTTAATTTTTATTTTAAAACTGCATTTTTCATCATTTATAGTTTTTTGTGCATTTTGACAAATATTACATTTGACAATTTTTACCAAGTTTTTTTTAGCTATTTTTGAACCATTGAGCTTTCATTTCTGCGTTTTATTAATTCTTCATTTTTTTATTATACTTTTGTTTATTAATGCAGCTAAATGTGTATGTGTGTAAAAATAAGGAAATATGCCATTACTAACAACATACAATCATTTTTCATCATTTTTTTTAAATATATTTTTTTGAGAGAATTAAAATGACATTTTTACCTTTTTTTTTCATTTAGCAAAACGCAATAACAGATGCTGAATTTATATGAAAGCAACACCTTTTTTCCTTTAAGAAATTTTTTAATGATTTTTTTATTAGCCTTCGTACATAACGCACGGAAGTTATTTCATTCTCGACTATTTTTTTTTCTTCTCATATTAAAAAAATATTATTTGATGAAATTAAAAAAGAGAGGGGATTGTCGATGGTGGTAGTCACTACACTAAATGAAGTGGAATTAAATCGATTGAACTAATTTATTTTGTCTCATTTTTTTGGAATTAAAAGTTCATTACTTATATTTTTTTTTGTTGAAAGCTTCAAATATGAGTTTCTTTTATCAAGATTTGCTAATTTATTATACCTTTATATTTTTTTTTTGTCTTATCATTCTTATATAACTTTTATATTATTTTTATTCATTATTTTCTTCTTCAATATTCTTATAAAGATTTTTTATTTTATTTTGTATTTTATTTCCTTTTTTTTCTTTTGCAAATATATAATTTTTTTTAAAAAAAGAAAGACTTCGTACATCCTCCGTACGAGGCTTTACATCTTATCATCATTTTTCATTATGGAAGAAAATTAATCATTATCGATTACTACATTTTTTTATGTATCGTTTTTCTTAATAAATTTTTAAAAATTAAACTCAACACAGTACGTTTTTCATCTCAATTAGTAAATTTTTTAGTTCCTTGAAGATAAAAATATAGTTCTATATAAGTTTTGGGTAGAAATGCTAAATTTTTTCATTTTTATTTTTTACTTATTTTTTCATACCTTTCTCTTATTTTTTTTTTGTCTCATCAATAAAGGTGAAAAATGAGATTATCTAAATTAAAAATTGATTCGATACGTAAACGAAATCACATTTTAATGTTACCGGACTTTTTTAATAGCATTTTTTTCTTGATTTTATTTCAAAAAGTTAATAAAACATTAATTCAATTTATTAGATTTTCTTCTTAATATTTTTTTTTCAATGATATTTTTCACACTTTTAAAACAGGATGTAGGCACTCGATCATATAATTTTTAAAATTTCTACTTTTTGTAGCTTTTCAATAATTTTCGAGTCTTAAAGCATGTCACATACCTGAACTTTATAAAATTAGTGACAAATGAACAAAATTAGACTGAATAGATCAATAAACACTTAATAAGTGACTCAATAATTGAAATTAAAGTTATTATTAATTTAGGGTGGATATCTGCGATAGATTTGCAACAGACATCAAGACACAGGCACCTGGCTAATAACCCTAGCTTTTTTTTAAAAATCCAACTTAACAAAAATATAAAATTATCAAATAAAGTATAAAATTGATAAGATTGAGTGCCCACAACTAGATTCAATTTAGTAATTGTCATGTTTTTCAAACAAAAAATAATAAAACATTCAATATCATCATTTTGACCATTTCAATCATTGAATTCACTATGAACAATGGTAATTTTTTATGCTAATTGTGCAAATTTCCCTTCTCATGTTTGTGTTTTTAATAATTTCGTCATTTAAATCCATGTTTTGTCCTTTCCGCATCCATCCTAGTCCTACGTTTGTTTGGCAGTTTTAAACATATTTTTTTTGGCATCATCCAATTTGACACACTCGTTTAAACTTCTTTAATATCTTGTGTTTCACTATAATTTTTTTGTTTAAAAAGATTTTTTTTTCCAATTTCATTGCCTATAAAATTTTTTTTTATGTGTTTTTAGAGTTATGATTTTATAACATTTAATGTCCTTTTTTTTATTATTTCACTTTCATCTTAATGCATGTCTTTCATTGAATCACTTTTCGTCACCATCTTTTATTTTTTTTTTGTATGCTCCATCACCGTTTCATGCCACAAATAACAATTTTTTTTTTAATTTTCACTCCACTTGGTTTTTATTTTTCTTTGTCGGTTCCATTATCATTTTTTTTTCATCATCATTTACTTTTGTTTTGGTTTTGTATATTATAGATTAACATATATTTTAATGATTAAATCATTTTATTTATTTAGTCACGTGACGTGAGTTGTTTATGGTTTAATAATTCTTTAGTCCTTAGGTTAGTTATTCAAAAAACAAAAAAAAAGTGTTTATAATCTGTCCTCATCTTCTTCCTCAGGCTCATCACCGTTTTCCTCATTCTCTTCTTTGTATCCGGGATGTTCTGATATTGCATAATAATTGCCATTATAAATTACACCTAATTCACGAAGTGCATCACCACGTATCGTTGCTTTAATTGTCCAATTATAACAGTCATCTGATTCACTCTCTCGATCGAGACGTTCGACATCGAGAATTTTGGAACTGAGTCGTTCTAATATAATTCCAATATCTTTGATGCTCAAGTGACGTTTCTGGTCTACAGATAATTGATCAATGAGCAACAAAAATTTCTCTGACGTTACCGTTTCGTCTTCCATGACTGTATTCTCGGTTTCACTCTCTGAACTATCTTTTTCAGGGCCGATATCTAAAAAACGAACATGTCCTTTTGTTGCTGGCGCTCGTCTCTCTAATGAAGAAGCATTTATAGAACTAGGTTGTGGACTACTTGAGCCGTCTTGTATAGGTGAAGTCGCAACATTTTTATGTACAGCAATTTTTCTTCCTTCTTCGTGTAATGCACAACAATGAAAATCACATTCTGTTGCGCCGGGACTTCCGGCTCTAGTTGGTGTATGAGCATGATGAGCACATTCTGGTGTATGTATATGAACAGCTCCGACTGCGCTATCAAAAGATCCGCCACCTTTCGACAGACGCCGACCTGAGTGATAAAGGTTTGATGGATCATCGTGATTTATAACTGTTATTTGTGGACTTGGATAACGTTGTGGAGCTGGAGATGACTTATCTATTGAGCTTTGAGCTGAAAGGCCCTTTTTTGACGGTGAAAATTTATCATTCGACTGCCCTCCGATACCGCCGCTTTGTCCTTGCCTCTGATCCCAATGCAAAACAACGGTAACTCTTCCCTTATTATCCATAATTTTCCAAGATGGAGTTTCATCATGAAGTTCCAAGGCATGAATCGTCTCACAGACGATCTTTGGTATGGCAGATATTGCTACAATAATAAGAATTTTTTTTATTTAGAACTCAGCATTTGAGAATATAAAAGTGAGATACAAACCAGCTTTGATGACGTCAACCCCTGTGGGATACCAACGCTCACCCTGCCTCAAGAGCAATAGAATCGTGTTATTCGCCAAAGTACGAAAATACTCTCCATCTTCAACTTGCGTTCCATCGCTCTCTAAAACCAATCGAACTGGCTCTGAGGCAGGTATGCCCAATTTATCTTTTCCTGGAAATGAACAATTTTCATGTGAGTTTGAATTTTATTGAATTTTAATTCTGAATATCTTACCTCTAACTATTAATTCTTCAAAACTTCCAACTACGAGACCTTTTCTAATATTTCTCCAACTATCCCAAATTTTTAAAGGTCTCTTTCCTCGAGACTCCTGTGAATAAGAAAAATAAGAGAAAATTGATTAGTGAAAGTTTAATTTCATTTGAAATTGAAACCTTGACGGGATCATTGGTAAACATTTGTGCATCATTGATTTCTTATTGATTAAATTAAAAGGAATTAAACTAAATCTTGATTAAAAGTTTTCTGTATGAACTTCTGTGCAACCTTCATATCCTTAATTTTAAACAATTCGATGAGCAACTCTGTTTATTATTCCATCAAATAAAAAGCACAAATGAACCAAAACCATCAACTATAGGCCGATCGCAAATGACATAAGTAAACAGTTTGAGGCACGCTCATCTGCTAGACGTCATAAGTGAACGACCCCTTAAAGGTCATTAAATAAAACTTTCATGCAATACCGTTTGATTATGTTGCTGTTGTTGCTGTCGAAAAGTTAGACAATTACAAAGATTCATAGGTTTCGTAACACCCAAAGTACATAAAGCCGTTGACCACATATTTATTTAATTTACTATTATTTATTATATTTTTTATCCTTCGTTTTACGTCGACAGTAATGACAATAATGGTAATAATTGAGTAACAAGTATGCTTCGCAAAGAACACAGTGTTCTTATAAATCACAGATATTAACACTGACTAATTTAGCAAAAATATTGTATTGTCTTTTAATATTTCAAATATTGTAAAATGCATCCAGTAGATTTTTATTGCCTCATTTTTTTTTTGTTGTATGTAAGTCTAATTTAATTAGGTTTACTGACTTCATATAAAGGAAATGTTTGCGTTACTTTTTTTTTTAAAAAAAAGCTTCTTCTTGTATGTTTTATGTGTGCTGAGAACCAAAAATAAGAAGAAAAGTTATCCTTCCAGTCTTTCCAATGTCTTCGTTGCTGTCATTTAAACTGTGTGTATATATTCTTTTTCATGAATCGCTTTCCAAAATAACCAAACATAAGTTCATTGAAAGTAAATAGGTCACAAATGTTCCACACACTAATACAAGTTCATCGAAGGAGAAAAAAAAATGAAAACTCAATTTTTTTTTAGTATGAAAAGCTCATCAAATGAAATTGATATAATTATTATTCAAAGGTATATATGTATATATCTCATCTATCTCTCCTGTTTTATCACAAAATTTTTAAAAAACTTTTCCTTTTTAAAGCTTAAACTAATTTTTTTTAAATTTTTTTCTATTAAAAATTGCACTAAATTCAAATAGGTTTATTTCGCTACGATATTATAGACGATCCTTAAAAAACTTGTTTTATTAACACAAATATGTAACTTTTATATCACTTTTGTCGAATGCCTTTGACGCACTTGGTGAAAAATTTAATTTTTCATTCAGTAAAATTGTAAAAAGACTCTTTTTTTATTTGATTAAATTGGAGCAATGGTTTTTAAATTAAAATAAAAGAGAACAGAAATTTGAATGCACACTCTCGAGGAAAGTCTGTATGCGAATGCGAATCAAAGTGCAGTGCACTTTCTTCCTGATTCTGACCGAATAATATATTTTTTCTCTTCTTCACATAAGCTTTTTCATTGTGATTGTATTAGGGTGGATGACATATATACGTTGATTTTCCAAGAGCTTTAACGCACACATGTAAAATGATATGGCAACACGAGCTTATAACGTAAAGTTCGTTTGTCCTCGTTTCTTCATCCTTCACACATTTTTCTCTCTTCTCTTTACATAGCATTATTTTTTATGATGAAAGCTTCTTCCTAAAATGTGAATGTGATGCGATCATACACATTACTCCCACCGACAAAAATAAAAAAGGGAATTTTCTTCCTGTGCCAAGCCTTTATTTTACAATCTAAATACTATAACGATGATCTTATTTATTTTATTTAAATGGATGAATGAATATCTTATTTGAAATTAAATTTACTGCAGCACATAATGAACTATTTTCTCTCCTTCAAGCTAGTTTGACTTTTTCGTATCTCGAAGTTTTTTGTTTTGTTTGAATAACCAGGTGAGATTTGATTTCTACTAAGACTTGTAAGATTATTTCTTGAAATCCTTTTCAGATTTTGCAAAGTTTTAAGGAAGGAATCAAAATAAATCAAGGATTTAGAAAAGCTTCAAAGATTTACAGAAGAGAAAAATCAACATGATTGCAAATTTGCTATTGATTTTTTTTCTATAATTTTGATAACAAAACAGTGGCATAGGAATGATGATTTTGGTTCGAATGCCATTAAAAAATACCAAAAATCTCAACGAAAATCAATGATGCAGAACTAATGAATTAATCCAAAATGATCAAAATGTTATTTATCAGTTCCACAACCTTGACGAAAACGGGAAATTTCTTTCAAAACAATTTCCACATCATGCTGTTTTCCCCTCGATATTCTGAGGATTCATTCTTCTATTTTATAGCAAAATGAGTTTCAAAAGCTAGTAGGACAGGAGGATCGTCAGGTATCAATAATTTAATCCAAAATAATCAATGAAGCAAAAAACGGGGTGAGTGATCTCAAAATCTTTTCATTTTAACATATACCTAAAGTTTCATATATAAAATCTGACGAAATTTAAGCTCAGTCTATATTCCCGAAAGCTTTCCATTTCCATTAAAAGATCTTGCCCTATATACTAGTAAATAACCCAGTGACAGGATCTGAGTTCACAATAAATTTATTGAAAGAGAAATTATAAAGCCAAAATTGACAAGACAGCAATTGAAACCTTAATAAAACAGAAGCAGCAATAATCTTGGACACAAATCAAAGGAATTGCAAAATTTATAGCATTTAGAGAAAGATTTAGCTGCTAATTCATAGCAATAACTTAAATATCCTCAACAGTTCATCAAAATTAATTTAAGGGATCACGGGAGCATGAACGAAATCTTTTAAGATTTATTATGCATGTATGTCCATTTGAGAACATAAATAATTTCGTGTTGCAGTTATATTTTATAATGATAATACACATACCGCATAATACAATATGTATATTTAATACATAGCCGATAGTAAAATGCCAGGATGCGATATCAATTTTTATTATGTGCATTGCATCCTTTTTCCCACTGACCTGATTTTACAAATACCTTCTATGTATTGAATGTAGTTTTTCTCTCCATCCTATATACAAAATGGTATTATGTATAAATACATATTCCATCGAATCCAGAATTTCATCATTTGATGTGAGAGCATGTAGTGCAGTTTTGAGGAGTTTTTGCATGTTTGCATTTTTATTCAATTTTTGTATAGTTTTCAGTCTCATTCTCTCAGCTTTTCTCTTTATATACCATACATAAATCTCATTGCATTTCCAATTTTGTTTACTGTGAAATTTGCATTTTGAGCGAAAAAGTAAAGAAAAAAAATTCAATTTGATGCTCTTTGTATGGAGCTATATAGACTGCGATTTAATCATCATTATTTGATAATGAAATAATATGATGATGGTACTTGGTAGAATTTTTATAAATATGGTAAATGAGGGCAATTTTAGTACTTATTGTCATAATGATAAGTCTTCCATTCGTAGATCATCTTAACGATTTAACTTGCTTTCTTCAGACACAAAGACAAAGAGCTTTTAGATGGCTAAAACTTAGCCTCAACATGACTAATCGTGATCTGTTGAAGCATAATTAAAGTCGATACAATAAATTCGACCTCATCTCGTTCATTAGCTATTAAAGTCCATCATTTAAAAGTTTTGTGACACTTGAAAACGTTGGAAACGAAAAAGCGGATATAGAATTCCCTAGCAGAAATTTACTAGTAATTTCCTAGTAATTTACTGGATAACTTTCCATTTGCTACTTGCTATTTATTAGTAAAAATTCAAGTTTAAATCATCGTCAAGGACCCGCATTTCCACTTGCTAATTTACTAGTCAATTCGCTTACAATTTAACTAGTAATTTACTAGCAAATTTGTAAAAAAAATTAAAAGAATATAACCGTTGATTTCTACGTGTTCTTTTGATTTTTCTTATTTGTGTAAATTATTGTAAAAGTATTAGTATGCTTTTAGTAAAGTTAATTAAAGTACACTAACACTATGAAAAAAAATAAAAGACTTAATTTAAATAAGTCGAACACTGATGACTCGGACGCAAACCTGAAGTATATGACTCTTGTGAAGTATATGGCAAATGCCAAATTTAGAACAAAATTTTTTATGACGCAAAAAATTCTTTTTTTTTTGATTTTTCGTAAGATTCGAACTTAAGCAGATTTGATCAAACATTTTACATGGTAATTTGCTAGTAAATAGCAAGTGTAATTTATTAACAGTAAGTTGTTTTAATAATAACTAGTAAATTGCAAGTAGTAGAATAGAAAGACTAGCAATTTGCTAGTAACTCTCGCTAGGGATTGAATATTGAAATCCCTACTAAAAATAATGAACATCAAAAGTCAAAGAGTTCTAAGTAAAACATAAAGAGATAAGCATCAAGACTTGACTGACTACCACACAGCTTTATACTCTGTCCTGCCTTAAGAGTTGGATGACATTTGTGAAAGATTCATTCAACTCCAGCTCCCACATCCATTTTTAAATAAACATTTGAAACCCACGATTTTTGTTGTCCAAAAAAAATATAAATAAATTCAAAGAAGTTTAGAAGTCTTTAACCCTCTTCGATGTTTTATGAGAGCTTTTTTTTCGTACAGACGTAAATGCATGTTAGATATCAACCTATAGTGTCTCATTTGCTTATAAGCAGAAAAAATAATATTAAATCATCATGATTAAGCATGAATTTATGAATTTGCATATTCTTATTTCTTCTTCCTTTTAACATACTTTGTGATATGAGCATGCCTATACACTTGACGAGAAGAAAAGCATATTAAGGCAAAGAAAAGAGAAATTAGTAGATTGAAATCATTTACTTATGTCAGCAATAAGGACAATTGAGTATAGACCCTTTAAACATTATGCCATCCACTCCATGTCTATCGATGTGATATTGAAATTTTCATTACAACAAACGCATCGTCATCAAATTTTGTTGAATTAATCTTCAGTTTCTGCATCTCTCTTTCAATTTATTCAACTCACAAATGCTAATTATTAAGACACTAAGTAGATACTTGACATGAAAATTCCTTTTTCCGATTATTTCACATTGATTTCTATTTTTTTTTTGTAAATCAAGTATTTGAAAGCTTTTATACAATAGGATATGTGGAATCAACTGCATTTGCAAAAAGAAAAATCTATCTATGCTCACTATATTTATAAAACGTGTAGAGATGATGACGATGATGATGCTGATTGTACATTTTATGTATCAATGTGGATGGAGAGGAAAGAAGGAAAATGTGAAGGAAGTAGATGAAAATAATCAACGAATACTATCAAGGACAATGGAAAGCTTATTATTTGTGTTTGTTGGGAAGAATTTTCTTCTTCTTCTTTTTGTGTGATGGAAACACAGAGTTCTTCATTTCCTTCCATTTTCATCATTTCTCTCGTTCTTCATAGTAGATGTTTGATAAAAAAAAAATTATATTCATTAATGAAATTATTATTGAAGTGATTATTGAATGAGATCAAAAAGTACAGAATAAATATTGAATTATCAACATTGAGTCATATTTTAGGGTGAGGGATGATGGGAACATTTGTCAATTTTGTATGCTGCGTTAACGTAGTTTTAATTAAATTCATTTTATAAGTCCCATTTAAAATTTTTAAGATTTTAACAAAAAATTAACAATGCATGAAAATTTAAGAAAGTATACTTGACTATTACTGGCTTTCTATAAGCGATAAACTGCAAACTCTTCTCTCACACTGTTTAAATATCAACAAATTGAAGACTAAAGTATCAAAGTTTTATATATAATATTTTATTTTTGAATTTTTCCAAAGAGTTAAGAACTGAACAATATGATCAAAAGTCTGGAGATCAGGTCCGCATTCTTAATTCTTCGCCAAATCCCTGTTTTGGCTACAAAACTGTTTAGAAACCTAATATGCAAACAATAATGATACGGCATATTTATGAACTGAAGAGTTAATTATGATATTCTTATTTTTCTTTACATGCTGTAGCTTGAAATGAACATTACTAGCCATAAGCCAGAATCTATAAAGAACCTTTAGTATCCTCAACAATTGATTAAGATGATTCATTTAATAGAACAATGAATGATAAGGAAAGGTTTTGCCAAGGGTTCGGAACTGATAAATTACGTTTTGATCATATCATCAGTTCCGCATCCTTGGGTTTTACTATAAATAATTCAAAGCATTATTCCCTCTCGATCCCATATCAAGCATTCCCACAGAAAAAAAAAAACTCCAAGTCCAAAACATTTAAATATACAGCATAAAAAAACTCTTTTACATTTCCTTAATTGAAAGAATCGTGTAAGAACATTTATTTCCATTGTCTGAAAGAGTTAGAGAGTATCATTTTTTATGATGACGTCATAAACCCCATCTAATGTACAAAATGTGTACTCATAATTTCTAATCATAGTCTCAAATAAATTTTTCATCCCCTGACGACCTTTGAAGAATAACAACCTTTCGATCTTTTATTTTAAAATGCAAAATTAGCATAGCATTTAATGGATATATGTAAAATATCATGGCATATTCAAATTAGATGTATATTTTCAGCTAAATGCTACTGCTGTTACTAAATCATTATTATTCGATCTATTGCGAAAAAAAATTCTTTACTTCACACACGACTGACTAACTGTTCGTACTTTATTCATAAATTTCTATTATTCTATCGCAATTTCATTACATCTTCTCTAAATGTCAAAAAGAGGCTTTCCACCCACCAATTTTTTTTTTTTTTTTTTTTTTTTTGAGAGAAGAAACAACAAATCGTTTATGTATATTGCATAACATTTCATGAATGAATGTGCGCTCACCACGCAAAATTCCATTTTCCAAATCGAAAAATTATATGTAGCTCTTCTTTTTCGCAATTCCTTTTCTTTTTCGAAAAAACGACATTGGGTAATTAAGGAGACCTTTTCCTCATCATTTTTACATCATCTACTCATTCATTGAGATTTTTTGTCAAAAGGGCTCCTTAGAGTCATGCACACACACACACACACCTAATATTTTGTTTCCCGTTCATTTCCAATTCCTTATCATCTCCACAAAAAAAAAGTCTGAAAAGAAATTTTTTTCTTGCAGTTGGGATAGGCCAACAACAACCATAAAAATGCTTCATGCCTTCATTTCTTATCGTCATACCAAAAAATAAATCTCTCAAGTGGTGAAGAGTGAGAGAGAAAGAAAGATGGAGATCATTCTTCCTAAATTTCCTTCATTTTTAATCAATTCTGCAATTTCTATTGTGTGTGCCTTCCGCCTTTTATGTACTCCAGAACTGATATCTAGAAAAAAATATCGATTATTTTTTTTTCTTTCCTTCTTTCTTCCTCCATTCATCTCTGAGTGTTTTTATCCTCTCAAATTCTTTTTGATTGTCTCGAAAATTGAAAATTGAAAAAAGAAATTTAATCTATGGGATGGATGTAATACAGCAAATGGAAATAATAAAAGAAATTGAGAATGAAAGAAAAACGGAAAAAAATTATCGTTGAGATTTTCTTTTTTTTTCAATTTTCCCATCACATAATTTCATTCCTATCACTAGAAACAATAAATTTCATTTCGTTTTTTAATTTCCCGAAAATGTGATGCTGCTTGCTATAGGGCGGATTTTCACATTTTCTCTCATAAGAGCTTTTCTTCTCTTTCTCTCTCTCTCTTTTTTCTTTTCCTCATTTTTTTCGGTATAATAATGAAAATTGGGTATGAATCTTGATAGTTTGATTTTATGATGATATGACTTAAAGTTCATAAATTGTATCAATTATGGAGTTGATGACGATATTATTTCAGTTTTGTAGCTTAGCTTTGGATGTATATGGAGATTATTAGCAGTTAAATATCAGCCACATGACAGCCATGACGTAATTTTTTTTGCCGATCACTATTGTCACTATTGTTTCTTGACTTAAGGAGTGTTCCTCTTTTGTGAGGCTTTCTTTTCTTGGCAAAAATTCGACAATCTCATTATTTATGCATAGCACAGTATCTCTTTGGTATTGCATAAAAGTCATTTCACATTTTAATGTCACAAACAACTCACCTCTCTTGCCATTACGACATTTTCTCAGCAGAACGTTTTCGGGGGTTTAAGCCAGAAGAGCTCCCCCTCTTTAATTGCATTTAATTGATACTTTAAATAACGACATTAGTATTGTGTATGAAATCCACCTAATTTTGAAGGACAATGGACTTTTTTTATCTTATGATTAACTATGCGCTTTGATTTTTTTTTATTTTTTCTTATTTTTTTGACTCTTCACAAGGACGATAACAATTTACTATATTATTATTTTTTTATATATATTCGATATTTGTCAATTGCCTAAAGTTATATTTCCTTATCTTTTTTTATTTGTTTCTTGATTCTTCACTTAATATTTAATTCGATTGCAACGTTGATAACTAAATGAACACAGAACTGTAATGATTGAATTATTCAATGATGAAACAATAGCACGAATAACTTATAACAATTTCCGTCTTTCTCTTCTCTTTTGAGCAGCCAAAAAAAAAAATTAAATTTCACAAACACGAGTTCCTTTTTTTGAAAAGAAGCCTTTTCAATAAACCCCCTTAATTGTTCACATCTACACGTTTTTTGCCATAAAGTCACACTTCTTGTCGGAAATGAAAAGAGTTACGGAAAAATATATCACTTTTTAATGTAAATTTTTTAATTTATCCTTTTTTTCTCATTTTTTGTTTTACACCTACGGGAACATCGAAAATGTTGTGGGGCGAAAAGACGTCAAAAAGGATGAAAAATGACTCGCTCTCTTTTCTCTCTTTTTTCCGTTGTGTTTCTGTGTCTTCTCTTTCTTTGCTGTGAATTATTTTTTTCCTTGTGTATTTTGTCGCAAATCTACACACACGATCAATTCAAATTGGTGACTATACTTCGAGATTCAATATCAAAAAAAAAAAATCACTCTCTTTTCTCTCCTTCGATATATATCTCTCCGCAAAAAAAAAGCACATATATTATAGAAAATTTTGTGCGTCAGCGCAGCGCAGATTTACACCCAAAGATTGGCCCGTCGTGACGAATTTTTCATGCAACATTTGGCTTTTTGCTACTAAAATCCCAAAGTATGCCACTTCACTCGATCCTTATCACGAAACTTTGACTTTATCGCAACATTTAAAACCTATCGATTGTCCTTTAAAATACTATTGATGGCGAAATTTAAAAATAAAATTTCACGATGGACACGTTCACAATCGAAAAGTTTAGAGATTTCCAATGAAAATTCCTTCGAATATGTTCCAGTTGAGTGAAAGGATATTATTCAGCTTCCAACTTTCCAGTCTCATATGCCCCAATAATGTCGCATGAAAGTTCCTTTAAACTTTTTAAAGTCAGTAAATTCCTTCTGTTATCTTTTGGAATCAGAACTTTTAAATGAATTTTTAAAAGAATTTCAATTTATTAAATTTTAAATCTTTATTAATATTTGTCAACTTTTATGCAACACATGATTATAAAGCATGTAATTAAAAATCAACCGTCAATTCTTACAAAAAGTAAAGTTGTCTATGATTGTCCATTTTTTCGAATGTAGTGCTTTCATTTAAATGAAGATGCTGTCCAAACAGGAATGCAAGTTTTTGAGCGTATTGAACCACGGATGGAACACGAGTTGTCCCACTCCAGTTATAGTACAAATGACACCTGATTATGAAAAAAAAAAATTTATTAAAATTAATCATCAAAATGATGAGTATGAGAACTTACAATTTGTAGGAAAGCAATTGCATTTCCTTTGGCTTAAGACAACTTGTATCATAAATGATGTTGTATGAAGTAGGTGCAACTGTTCCTTGTTTTACACTTTGAGAAATTAGATAAAAGTCATATCTCTCTGGAAGTGTAATGACATCATCTACGACTGTTCCTGGCAATGGGTTGTCATAAGAATCTCTTTGTTTTGAGAAAATTCTTGTGTTGATTCTTTTATTAATAATTATGAATGCAACTTGAGGCTTAGATCCACATTTGGAGTATATCATATCAAGTTTCGAGTTGACATCATTTAATTCTTGACCAACAACATATTGAATTTGACCTTCACCGACTCCATCTCTGTATATTATGACTCGTTCTATAGAATAGGAAATATTTTAGCATATATTGATAAATTTTCAGTAGTAAGACTTACCTGGAAGTGCTTGATATGTATTCTTGTATCTCATGATCATTTTTATGATATTTACACCAAAATAATCAGAACAATTGGAACCTTTAGAATGCATATTGACACAAGAGAAGAAGGTTCCATTTGACTTCCCAGGATTCATGGATGCAACCATAGCTCCATAAGCTAATTTCTTATCTTGAGTATCATTTGTGATACTAAATCCAATAGTTAATAATCCACTGATTGGAATATCGATGCTCCATGGAATTCCGCCTAACTTACAGTTGACTTGAATGGCAACATTCGTTGCAACAGATAATCCAGCCTTTGAATCCATAACTTTTAATGTAATAACTTGTGTTGGAGTTGGTTTAAATCTTGAGTTTAAGCTCGTTTGTTTAATCATGCGATAACGTTCAGCTCTTATGTTTGGGACAACAATCAATAAAAATCCACAATCTCTTTCCAAATAAGTTTGGATTTTGTCAACGTAAGCGTCAGGTCTATCATTAGGCAGAAGAACTTTCTTAGGTTTCGAAATTTGCATGCCAAGTTTTCCACCAGCTTTCATGAATTTCTCCAAAAAAGCCTCAGATTGTTTTTCCAATGATTGTGGGAACATGAAAATCCATCGCTCAACACTCATTGCTTTAAACATTACAACATCTTTTAAGTTTGATGTCCATTCACCGATATTTTCTGATCTTTTGAGATCCACAACTTTAACATCTCCAGCATCGGTTCTTCCAAAAATAATTTTCTGTTCTGGTAACTTGCGACCATCGAATTCGACAAGACGATCATCAACACTTAATTGATTTGAATCTAATGACTGAGCACCATCACTTTTCAATCTTTTATTAAAATTAAACAAACGTTCGACACGTTGTTGTGGTGTCATTCGTGTCTTATCTGCCAAATCTCTCATTTTTCCGAAATCATTTCTCATTTCATCAGTCACTCCAACAGGGCTACTCAATTCAGGGATCAATGAAACTGCAAGGTTTCTTCCTCCACGACGATCCCTTGCTTTTGGCTTAGAAATCAGCATTGGCTGACGATAATCACGGATTTTAATATTGTATCTTTCAGAAAAATATTCTACAAATGACTTAGTTTTGCCATTTATTTCAAAAGTATCTTGCGGTGACTTTCTGAAGTCAATATCATCAACTATATTTTTGTGGTAGGAATTATAGAATTAAAAATATTAAAATTAAAATAAATGTGAGGAACTTACTTCTATAATTCTTATTATTATATGCAGAAATGACTGTCATCCCAACTATGCGCTTTTTAGCCATCATTTGATATTCTCTATCATCTCTTGAAGCTTGTTGGCAGTCTTTTAATATGCTCAATACAGTTTCTTCCCTTATTACTTTGTGAGTAAAATCACAGCATAAAAGAAGACTTTTCTCAAATTGTCGAATTGCGGTAGCAAAACCTGGCCAAATTTGAAGCTTTGCACCATGAATTGTCATGCTTGCTTTTGGATCAAAATAATTTCTTCCAATTAATTCCAAATTCATATCTTGTAAGGATTTTCTGATCACTAGATTCATTATTTGGAAGTAAGTTGCTTCATTGTATTCAATTTTTCGACGAAAAGTAAATCTCAGTGTAAATTCACTTCCGTCCCGTAAAGCTGTGCGAAATGAAGATTGACTTGGCTCATTCAGTAAGTAAATTGAGTTTTTATCATCAAAGACATGAACTCCAAGTTCATCCTTCAAGTTGTTGACAAGAATTTTGCAGAACTTGGGATTAAACATTGGAGGCTCAAAATCAACGCTGTACATTTTCATTGCAACTGGGTTCATTGATGAAACTTTGAAATAATTAGCACAAAGCTTAACGACTTCATCATTTCTTTCAGTTTCTCCTTTTTTGACCAAATTGTCTGGTCTTGTTACTGGAGAGTCAAAAAATTCAGGTTTTTCGGGTTTTTCCATACGTTTAAAACCACCTCTGCCTCCTCGACCACCTCTACCCCTACCACGACCTCTTGAAAACTTTCCTATTCTATCAGATCCAACAGAATCATCACGTGGTCTTTTATTACTTGCATCTGTAATTGATTGTTAAATTTTTCAAAATAAGCATCAAATTAAATAGTTTTGCAAACTTACCACGATCACCAAACCCTCGATCTCTGCCCCTAAAGCCATCCCTGCCTCTAAAACTATCTCTGTTCTTTTCATAATCTCTACCTCTTTCTTCACCTCTATGTTGTCCACGTTCATAATGTGAGCTCATGTTTCTAAGAAAATATAGAATTAAGATTGTATTATGTAATTTAATACCAGATGTGCATTTTTTTCTGAATCATAAAACATAACTACACTTCTAAGGTCATAAAATGTAATTAGGAATGCTTATAATATCGACATATTGTTTAGGTAGTTCCGAAATTGAAGATTTTTTTCTGTTGTGATGCCTATTGTGGTTTTAAAAATAGGGTTTAAGATTTTTGAAAATAACTTTTTATATTAACAATTAAAAAAAAAACATTTGTCAATATCCAATTTTGAATCATAAACAAGCTCAAGACCAGCTCAATATTTCAAAAGTCATTAAAAATAAACAATTTGTATCTACTGTTTATGCTATATGACTCTTCATGACAGAAAGTGCTGAAGATTGTGAAATGTGAAACTTTAATGAAAATGATCATATTCTTTAGAAGCAATTTAAAAACAGTTTCCAGTGATTTTTGTGTTGAAATTAATTATAGTTTTAGTAAAATTTTAAAATTATTGAATAATAATTGAGTTTAAAATCGAGTAAAATAGGAAGAGTTGAAAATTTGTCACAAAAAGTGCACCATGACTGCAACATATGCAAAATATCAAATTACCTTATCAGTTAAACCTTAAGATTTTTAAAAAGTCTCTTAAACATTTATTGTTTCTCTAAATTATAATTCACTATGTTTTGTAGCATCAATTTATTAAATGCAATCTAGTTAAGTTTCTTAATTCAATGATCGTTTGCAAAAAATCTTTTACAAATTTTATATCCAACCAACGACTTCAAAATTCACAAAAGAACTGAATGATCGAGCCAGATCGAGCTTGTAAAATAATTCTAAAGAATGCAAAAAATTTTTGAATCTCATTAAATTAGCTTTAAAGAATTTCAATTTCATTATTCAGGTAAATTTGATAAAGTTCTGCAGATAAAGTGTATTAATTTCAATGATTTAACTTTTAAAAATAATAATTCAAGGGTTGTAGTTATAAAACTTATGTAACGGCTGTTGTAGATTTTGAAATCTTATCCAAGAGAATATATTTTGAATAAGCATGACTAACATGAATTAACAATAACAACTGGTAACAATTTATTTGCTATTTGTGGAAATGGAGCGCAGCATGTTTTGAATAAAATGTATAAGGCTTAAATAGTTAAAATTGGTTTTAAAGAACTTGATTTTGAGGATTTAAAATGATTTTAAAAATTAATTTAAAACTATATAAATTTGATTTTGAAAAATCTTAAAGTTTAAAATTCAAAATTCCGGTAAAATTTAAAAAACTTTAAATTTGATTTTGATTTTGATTTTAAATTTGAAATAAAAATCAAATATCTTCAAAAAACTTAGCAAAATTAAAAATAAAATCAATTAATGAAAAGTAAATTTGCACAAAACAAAAATAAAGAGTCAAACTGAAGAGTAATGCAAAAGAGAAGATACTTTGTTTATGTTTAAAGTGCTAAAAATTCCATAAGAAAAAATTTCAGTCGAAATGGGACAAAAAATAAAAATAAGTTGTTAAGAAATTAAATTATTTTTTAATTAAGTTATAGATGATGAGTTATAAGAAATAGTGTTTTGTGATGACGAAAGTCATGTATACCAGCTCACAAAAATCGAGCGAAAAAGTAAGTTAATAACTTTTTTTTTGCCTTCATTCCTTTATATTCCAATCGTACCAAAAAATATATATAAAAAATAAAAAAAAATGTTTACCCAATTCTTCTTATTAAGCATTGACACAACGTTCTTAATATTGAAAGGTGATAGAGCATTCATAAATTTTTATTGACATTAAATAATTGATAATCAAAGTGTGAGGACTTCGCAGCTGATAAGGAACCTTTCATATTTATTTAAATTTTCTACTATCAAGTCAACTTCTCGCATATACAAATAAAAAATGTTCTAACAAAACGCCCAAATCGATTTATTTCATTATTCTTCTTCGCTCGTTCAGTCAGTCAGTTCCCACAGATCGAAATTTATGTTTTTTTATTATTAAATTTTCCTCTCTTCTCGCTCGACCATACTGCAGTTGACACATGAAAAACAAAAATACATTTTTTTATTTTTATTTTTTAAAAAAAGAAAAATAATAGAAAAAAAAATCAACGGGTCTACAGTAAGAGGCAGGATGATATCATTTTTTAAGAGCTGTTTATTACGAACCATATTCATTCGAATAGATTCTCAATCGCTGTAAAATAATACTCACTTCATTTTTCTTTATTTTCTATCTGTTTTTCCGACAGCATACAACGCTCTTTTTGATCATGATGAGACTTAATTTAAAGTATGTATTAAGTTCTCTGATTTTAATGGTCACTTGTGTAACGTTGATGTTATGGCATCGATGTGATTTTGTGAGAACATTTCCGAAAAGGTTTTATGGTAAGTTCAATTTATATACATATACACTTCCTCGTGTATTGATAATGAAAGTGTGCTATACGCTAATTTAATCACATTTTTATGACTTTTCTTCTTTCCTTTCTCTTCTTTAAAATGTTTTGCTCAATGTACTGAACTTGCAGCGAGTCAATATCAACAAATAACAGAAGCTGTAGAAATTGATTGTGTCATAAATCAAGAGTATTCAATAGGCTGTCGACGAGAGGGCGATGAAGTTTATCTCCCTTTTTCGTTCATTAAAAAATATTTCGAAGTGTATGGCTCGTTAAATACAATTGACGGTATTACGCATTTTGATTGGAATCATAGTTACGGTAAAGTGAATTTACCGCGTACCATATATGACCCGAAAGGTATTTTTATGTATTTTGAAAACTACAATGTTGAGGTAAGGGATCGCGTAAAGTGCATAAGTGCGAGTGCTGGAGTTCCCATCTCAATACAATGGGAGAGTCAAGGATATTTTTATGCAACACAAATCGCACAATTTGGCTTATCACATTACAGTAAGAATTTAACGGAACCAGAACCAACACGTAAAATAATTGAGGATGCCGATTCGAATCAATTTCAATGGATAACATTGAGGAATAGTTCAATTAGTCGAAATTATTCAGCTGATGTTACAGGAGTTGTCAATTTTGCAACAACCAATCAATTTGATAGTGCAATTTATGCCGATATGGATCATGTCGTCGACCTTATATTCAGCGTCGATTTATATTTTCAACTCAATGCGAGTCTTATAATCACAATGCAAAATCGCGAAACGTTACAATTATACAATTTACATTACATTCTTGCTGACCTATCAATAACTGTACAAGATTCGAACATTTATCATGGAATTGGCATAAATGCCTTGCAAAAATGGAAACGCATAACTCGCGATCTATTTGTGGATGTTCAAAAAGGTGTGGCGGCGTCATACGTCAGTCGTAAGCAAAAAATGAGACGTAATGAATTGAAAGTGGTTAGAATAGCATTTTTGGGTAATGGTGCTTTTGATAATCTAACACTTAGCACATCCGAGCATATACAGCACTTTTATGACGCAGCAGATTGGTTTTTGCGTCATCAAAATCAATCGACTGGTGGCTTTTCCATACCCGTAAGGAGAAGACTTGCATCGGGCTTTGAGGATCTTCAAAAAGGATGGCTCTCTGCGATGGCTCAAGGCCATGCAATCTCACTTTTGTCACGAGCCTTTTATCATTCTGGTGGAAATAGAAAGTATTTAAAGGCAGCTGTGAATGCATTAAAGCCATTTAGAATTCCATCGTCACAAGGCGGCGTACTTGCGAAATTTATGAATATTTTACCATGGTATGAAGAATATCCAACAACTCCAGCATCCTTTGTTTTAAATGGCTTTATATACTCCTTACTTGGCCTTTATGATTTACATCAAGTCGCACCAAAGACATCAAAAGGAGCAAAAGAAGCTGGAATTCTTTTTAATCAAGGTATGGAATCATTAAAGAAAATGATATCATTTTACGATACAGGTAGTGGGACAGTATATGATTTGCGGCACGTTACTCTCGGCTCATCGCCTAATATTGCACGATGGGATTATCACGTTACACATGTCAATCAACTATTACTATTAGCAACAATTGATGATGATCCAATCTTCTCACAAACGGCCGAGAGATGGAGAGGATATATGCTGGGCAAAAGAGCGATGCATAATTAATGAATGAATGAATGTAGAGAGAGACAAATTTATAATATACATATATATTGACAAAAGCTTTAACGTGCTTTTTTTCCAAGTAAGTAGTTTCGTTCTATGACTATTTGCACACATAAATACACATAGGAATGTCTTGTTCTTACTTCTTACTTACTTTCTTTCTTTCTTTCTTTTCATTCATTTGTTTTTCTTCTTCGTCCCTAAAACTTTATCGCTATACAACATTTATTTTTTTACTATTTAACATTATTAACATGATTACGATAATGTATAAATGTCAGTTCTGAGTAGATTTATCTTAATTTATAAATAATTTAACATTTAAATGCTATACATGTAAAATGGTGATTTAGAAGAAAATCTTTAATACCTGTACTTAAGAAATGAATTAGTAATTTAATCATTTCAACTTTTTTTCGTCCATTACTTGCCAGAAGTAAGCTTTAACTTACCAATCTATTTTTTTTTGTTTTTATCATTTTAATTACACTACTTATTATTATTTAATTATAGTTTCTTGTTTATAGGCAAAAAAACTTTTTTAATTTAAAAATAGTTACACAATAAGTTCATCAAAATGGATAATGTTGAAAGTTTTTTGAGTGCAGTTTTGGAAGTAAAAAAAATATATTAGTAGTTATCTAGGAACAACTGCAAGTTGTGTTTTAAGAGGGAAGCTAGATTTCAAGGTTTAATATTTGTAATAAGATCCTAGATGTGTCTCTTAATTAGATGAAGGAAGTGGGTGACTGAATGTTATAAGTGAACAAACCTTTCTAAGTTTGTTAAAATAAGTAGTTTTTGAGAAGTAAAAAAAAAACAACTTTCACTGAACGAACTTTAATTCATAAATTTCAAACCTGAAAAAACTTTTATATGTGTGTCAAAAAATCTAAAAGCTCAAAATTAATCAATCAAAACTTCATTGAATCCTTGTTCAAGAGCATCAATCTCTTGATAATAAATTGAAGTAAATGAAGAAGAAAACGTATTGAAACATAACACTCAAATTCAAATTCTATACTTCATTTAATCATACAAAAAGTATGAAAATTTCATCAGTTTTCCCCAAACACTCTTTTGTAAACACACATCCATAAATCTTGGTTACAAATATTCAAGAGATGAAGGCACATGCATAAATGAAGAGATATGACGTTTTTTTTTTCTTGTGTATGAAAGGAAAGCTCCCTCAGAAGACACTCGATTCAAAGACTTGCGATGAAATTGTTAAAAGCATATAGAATATACTACTTATAAGAAGTTATGATGACTTTCGTTTACTGTCGTACGAGAAGCACATCATGACTGATACTAAAGGTTGTGAATAAATCCAAAGTTTGCACCCAAAAGACTTCCATTATCCATCAATTCTTCTTTTTAGAATATATTCTAATTTAAAATTGATGTTATGCAATTTGAGCTTCGACACAAAGAAAAGTAAAGAGTAAAAAATCATACAGAATTCATAACAATAATGTCACACATGAATAGTACCTCAAAATTAACCTTAACCAATATATAAATAATAATAATAATAATAATAATAATAATGTATAATGTAATGCACGTTTTGTATATATGAGATATCTAGGAACAATAATTATCATTTTAATACAACTTTTTTAAAAACTCTTATGAATGATACATTAAACTTTCTGAAGAAAACAAAACAAAAAAAACAAAATGTTTGGAAAAATAATTTTTTATATGAAAAATAAAATATGTGGAAACAAAGTGAAAAAAAAAATTCTTTCCGACTTGAAAAAGAATCCCTTTCTATGCAATACGATAAAAAAAAACTTTTTTAAAAATGGAAATAACTGACACACATAAAAATACTATTTTTTGGTAAAAAAAAATAAAAATTGTGAAAGAAAATCGATCAAAAAAGTATAAAAAATATGCAATTTCATATTAAAAAAATAAAAAAGTAGTAAGAATTTTAAATAATTGAATAAATGCTATAGGAATGCATAAAATGGAATAATAATGTTATATTTCATATCATATATAGCAAGAAGTATATATCAAACACTTATTATTATTATTGGCATAGTACGCAGACATATTATATTATCCGTTATGAGCAACAAAAAAAAAACGAGAATAATGATGATAATTCAAATAATATTATTGTTCACTTTTCCTTTCATAATAATACACACAATATTTTCCATTCAATTTTCTTCTTCTTTCTCTTTAAAACTTTTTATGTCATCGCCAAAACGATGATCCAAGTCAGTAACAAACCATTTCTGATTTCTAACGGATTTTTACAATTTAAATTTCAATTGACTTCTTAAATTTTTGAATTATCCTAGACACAATTTTAAAGACTTAAAATTTTCCAAGACACAATCTTAACGACTTTTCAAAAAATTGAACTTCCCAAGACACAATCAAACAGTTTTTTAAAATTAATTAAACCAAGACACGTGCTTAGTACTTACTATAGACATAAAATTAGCAGATTTATCAAAAAAAAAAACAATCCTCATTAAACCTTAAAAATCATACATTTAGCAGTTTAAAATCTCAATTATCAAAAAAAAAAATTATCCGTGACATATTTTAAGCAGTTTAAAGTTTCTTAAATTTTTAATTCGTAAGAACTTTTGTCAATTATTTTCAAATTACTTGAATTTAATAGTAGAAAGCTAGTTTAGTTTAGCTAATCGAAGAAAAAATACAGCACAAAAGTCAAAATTTTCCGAGAAACAATTTCAACAAGTAATTCAGTCTAGAATCACGCAGATCTAATCTGCTAAAACATGCGTAATTTTTTGAAAAAGAATTTACAAACAAAAAAGAACATATCAATCTAATTACGTTAATTAATAATAGCTGAACCGACTCTAGAAAATTTGTTTCAAGGTCCATCTTTTTAGAATATTCAATTAATAAATTGATGAATTATAATTAAATTATTAATTAAAATGACAGACCGAAATAGTAGAGAGAACGACTTTAGAGGAACTTCCAATTAAAAATGAAAAAATATGAGAAAAGTCTTAGAAAATATTTCTTTAAATGACTAAGGGAATGTACAGGTTTTTGTTGTTAATTAACTTATGAATGTTAATTTCTCTTTTCGTGATGTTTGTTGAAAAAACAATTCTAACTTTAACTTGTAGCAATTTATTAAAAAAATGAATACTTTTTTATACCTTAATTTTAAGTTTTTTTATGATGAAAAATTGAGAAAAAAAGAAACGAAAAAAAATAATTAATTTAACTAGAATTAGATGACAATAAACTTAACTTATTTGAAAATGAATATGAATTTAAAAGCTTATAAAGTTACGTTCTAGTTTCTAAAAAACAATGTATTAGTGATACTAACTTTATCTTGCCACTTGCTATCTTAACTTTATTTCAAATTGAAAAAAAAAGTTCAGAGAATTATGCTGATTTTGAATTATTTGTATCAAATTTTGTATTACTTACTAGTAAACTGCAAAATAATAATACTGATGGAAAATAAAAAAGGGGAAATCTTTGTCATTCTCAAGATTTTAATCATTTTTATTGAACATTTAATCTTTTTTACAGTCACAACGGTCATTTTAAATTTGAATTAAGTTTCAAAACTGTTCAATAGTTTATCAAATAATTTAAATTTAAGAAAACCGTTAAAAACAAAAAAGTCATTTTGACTAGATAATCACAAAATTATAAAAATAATTAACAAACTATGACACTGTCATATATGGTATTAATTGAGTACGGAATTATATTAGCTTCTGTCTTTCCTCAGCTATTGCTTCTTTTCGCAATTGAACACAATCATCGGTAATGAATCTAAAAATAATAAAGAAAATTATTAATAGATGCAAAACAAGATGTGTAAATGGCATGTTTCCTACTTGTAGAATAAAATTGTAATTGGAGCCGACGATAGATGCCATAATGAGTGAGCATCGAATGCCCATAGGACTGGTGGGAAGTCATAAACTTCCAATATTACGGTCGATAAAGCTAATGTTACAAAAACTAGCATTTTCCATACATAACGTCTCTTTTTAATTTGCGACAAAGACCAAACTACCCATCCTATTCCTCCAATCACCTATGAAGTAAATTAAATCATTAATAAATTTAATTCAACTTAATGACTTAAAAGGTTTATTTTTACTCCTGTAAGAATGTTAACTCGCATGTTGTATGAATAATCGAAAGCGTTGTAACTTAGGTAAGCGAAATGATTGAGGAAGTAGAGTACACACAATAATGTTATAGCTACAGTCATCCTTTTCGATCTACCATGAATCACTCTATATGCAAAATTAGTATAAACCTTATCATTAGTCTGGATCGTTTATAAATGGTGTCCATCAATTATGAAGTTTTGGAATAGGAAGGCCGGGAGCAATCCCATTCTCTTGATGGACATCATTTCCTTAAAGCAGTTATTGTGACAGTTCATATAAACAGAGGATATTACCTAAGAATCATGCACCAAAAAGAAGCTAAGACCATTGAGTAGGCAAACACATAGTCAAACAATTCAGTTAAAGGATAGTCTCGAGCATGAAACACTGTCGACCATGTCCATGCATTAAGACAAATGACAGAGAAAGTGTGCCATAGCTTGTAAAGTGGTGCATCTGGTCTGACATCATGTCTAAATTGTAAAAGTCCTTTGTAGTGCACAAAAAAGTTGAGGAGTGAAAAGAATACTGATGCTGGTTCCTGGATGCCTAATATCCTAACAAATGGCCACTTTCCATGAAATTGAGGAATCTTCCATTTACGTGCTATAAAGGCATTCGTTGTTTTATGCATGCATTGATATTTACACTCATCGCGGCAATTCCATGTTATTAAATTCTCAAACGTGCTAATTTCAAAGTTCCTATATCTCCACAAATCTATCAAGTGATCAATAAATTTCTCTTCCATGCCTTTCTTATACAGCATTACGTCTAAAAATAAATCGCAATTGAAGGATTTTCAATCGTCTTCGATTATTCAATAAGAGGAAAATTTACTTACTGTTTTGACATGTTTTCTTAAGACAATTATTGACACAGTTCCCATAATATGGACTTTTATCACCAGGAGATCCAGTTACCTGTCCTGTCAGGCTGATTATTATTACAGAGAGAACAAAGTAAAGGAATCTTTTAATATAAAACATTCTTATAAGAATTTAGGGATGAATGTGTGAAAATTTTGTTTATATTCATTGACTTCGGCACTACCAATCAGTTCCTAAAAGTAGGGGGTTCTCGAATTGAGTGATTGATGTAAACCGAACTTTTAATTCAAATCGATGATGAGAACCTTACAAATTTTATTATGAAACATTTGTGAGGTTTCTGAATTGAATGCACAAAAGTCGTTATTCCTGTACAAATTGTACTTTTCTAAACCCAGGCTGTTAATATTGTGACCCCCTGTATACCTTTATGACATTCGTAGCTGTTTCTCCTGCATAGTTAAAAGAAAATTACGAGATAAATAGGAAAATTTTCTATAGTTCATATATTGTTAATTTTAAACACTTTTAGCCTTAACTCCAGCGATGGCAACCAAATCATTAGTAATAACACTGATGCTTCCACACAGAACATTAGCAGTATCATCAATTTATAGTATGTAAGTGGATAAAATTTCATAATTTTTGTTTTGTCTTAATCATAATAATTTTTTTTATTTACTTTTCAGGACAAAACGGAACTTCCATATAGGAACAGCCAATAACTTTGAGTTTACAAAGATATCACAGCTAAAGAAACGGAGAGAGTTTTATGGCAAACAGTTGGTTGGGTTAGTTTCATTTAAACAACCTTGATCTATTTTCTCTCCTTGACAATTCTTTTTTTTTCCTATGACCTTGAGATTTCTCTTGCTCTTCTTATCGTCTTGTATTGAAGCTTCTCTTCATGTCTAATTTGATTCAATCAATGTAATTTTATTGATTGACTGTGTATACTCAAATCCTCTTTTACTGGATTTTCCAAAACGGTTTTGAAGGAGTTTAAATCTCAAGATCTTTTTAATCTGATCTTTAATCACACAATTTATTTTAAATCCTAAGATTAATTTTAAACACTGATTCAGAGTTTCGAAACAGGTCACCTGTGACAGGTGAGAACCTTTCAATTCCTTGATAATTTGTATGGTTTTGTTAAAAAAAACCTTATAAATTATCAAGGAATTGTAGGGTTCTCATTTGTCACAGGTGCCTGTTTCGCAGCTGTGCACTGATTACAAGTCATAACTAATTCTTTGTTTAACTTTTCAGCTATTCCATGGAACAAATGTACTCCGTTGTCTGTAAATTAATGCTTTGAATAAAATAGTTTATTTTATCACTAATGAATTTTTAAATATTTGCAGCTGACGTAGAGAATTATTATAAGTTCGTGCCATTCTGTAAAAAGTCGATGGTTTATAACAAAAAGGACGGATTCTTAACGGCAGATTTAGTGATTGGATTTCCTCCATTATCAGAAAAATATACCTCAAATGTGACGATGGCAAAACCTGGTTTAGTCAGAGCTGAATGCAACGATGGACGACTTTTTAGCTACCTTTTAAATAATTGGAAGTTTTCGCCTGGTGTCAAAGATATCCAGCAATCATGTGTCATTGAGTTTGAAGTATCGTTTCAATTTAAGTCAGCCATTCATTCACAATTAGCAAACTTCTTTTTCGATCAACTTGTGATTCAAATGGAAAGAGCTTTCGTTGATGAAGCTGAGGAAAGGTACGGAGCACCAGCTATAAAATCTCATGTTCTTGAGGCTACTAGTCGTGTTGTTTAAATGTTGACCATATAAATCGTTAAATAAATTATTATGTACATAAATAATAAATTCTCTAAGTGCAAAAAGAACAGTATGGTTTTATTAATAAATTACATTTGACCACATTGTGTGATTGTTACAGGGAGTCGAGGCTTATTGGAACCTATCGTAGGTACATTCTCTATCTTTCTCACGATAAGCATGCCATCTAAAATTCTACCAAATACTACATGCTTATTATCAAGGAAACTGCATTTCGCACATGTGATGAAGAATTGACATCCATTTGTATCTTTTCCAGAATTAGCCATACTTAATAAACCCGCACTATCATGCTTTAAGGTGAAATTCTCATCTTGAAATGGTCCATCATAAATGCTTATAACTCCAGTTCCATCACCATGAACGAAATCACCAGCTTGTATCATAAAATCTTTAATAACTCTATGGAATGCAACTCCTTTATAACCGAGAGGAATTCCTGCAAATCAGATAATTAGTTCCACTGGATCTTCTTACTGGATATTAAAATTGATTGGATATATATCTAGTAATTACCTTGAGGCTTATGTTCTCCAGTACAGAACTGTCTGAAATTCTCAGCTGTCTTTGGTACAACATCCGCAAATAGCTCAATAATGATTCTTCCAATTTCTGGATGATTAAAAAGTTCCGGTAAGTCCAAAATCAATGAATTTATGACTTAAACTGACCTGTATTTCCTATTGACACATCTAGAAAAACTACTGGATTATTAGGATGTCTCAACTGGCTTTGAATTTGATTCCAAGTAGGCATATTTAATTAAATCAATTAATTTGAAGAATTCAGAGCTAAAACGTTTGACACAAGTTTGTTTGTAAACAAAACTTTGCGTAGTTCTTGCCCTTTATATTTTTTAACGTTTATTTTGAATCCAGACATTATTAATATATTTTTTACTTCTCCAAATATGAGTAAATTAAAGCTTAAATTACATCAAAACCATACAAGCTATAACACAATTAATAATTTTACAGATGACAGTGAAATGATGAAATTAAGAGACTTGCAAGAGGATGTAGTCAACATGAGAAAATCAGTTCCCGAAGAAATTGTTAAATTAATGGAAAGACACAGCAAGATGCTTAAAATCAGACGGGTATTCTTATAGTTGATTTATAAATCAGTAAAAATGAACTTAAAACCAACATCTATTAGCATTTAAGTCTTATCCGGAACTTAAAAGCATGATCCAGTTGGATATAAGTCAAGCCTAGAGCTTTCTTTTTTCCTAAGGAAAATGCGCTAATTAATAAGTAAGATTATTGTATTTTATAGACTGAAATTGAGAGTGAACGAGATGAAACTATAAAACCGAAATTCAAGCGAAGACCATTAAAAGTCAACGAGAGCTTGCTTAATTTAAATCTACAGGAATCTGTGAGGAAGTAACATTTATTTGGTTCTTAAATATCTTACAAACATTTCATTAAATTATCCACAGATTATTAAGATAAATGCGAGCAATGATGCACTGGAAAAAGTTAAGCAGTTCTTGAAAAAACCTGATCAGCACTCAAAATGAAACATTGACGACAATTTTTGATACATTAACCGTAAGCATGGTAGATTCTATAAGTATAAGTAACAAAGATCATTAGTTGTTAAGGTCATTTAAAGTGCCGAATTAAGAGAAATAAATCCTTAGTACAAACATTTTTGATAACTATCGTCGGTGACTTTTTCTGCAGCTCCTTATTTGTTAGGATTTGGAGGTAAAAGTCTATTTGATTCTGTGGAATAAAGTACATTAGTTAAGTAGCTGAGTGCTATTAGATCATTTAAAATTAAGATTGACTCACCAAGTGCTTCATCTCATTGATGACAATTTTGTAAATATTTTCAGAAGGTATGAAGACCGTCGATTTGCGGATATTGAATGAATAATAAGTTGTATACAAAATTCCGAAATTTTTGATCGCTTTGACTGTCTCTTTCTCGACGAATGAGGATAATGCGTAGACTGACAGGATTATAGGTAGACAGAACACAATATGCAGGCTTAAACTACTCAACTGCTTATATATTAAAAGGTAAAATATAATGGAACTGCTAAGAATCTTGATGTACTTGCTGCGATGTGAATGCTTAGCTTTTGAATCTTGAATTGTCAGATCCATGTACATGTCTGTCGACTGCATTTGATAATTATATTTTGAATCCTCAGTTTTAATCATTTTTCAATGTTATTGCAATTTGTTTATGCTTTAAAAAATGAACACAAACTAGATATGCTGTTCACACATGCACGAACCCCCTTGTTCTTATAGGAAGTAGCTAACATTAATCCTATTAGATTTTTGATATCCAATTAGGTTCAATGAACTTCCGTTCTTATCATAGCAACGTCCATAAAACATTACAAAACATAATTAATTTTTATGCACAACATAAACTTGCCATAATTGATCATATTTCCTATAAATAATTTATATACGGAGCTTCTTGGCTAGTAAAGTGTAAGATACGTTAGTAAGCAGTAATACAACTTGTTGAATAAATAGTCTCCGTCCATATTTAAGCCTACAGCGTCATTTAAGTTTTTACATACAAAATAGTTTCATTCTTACATTCGAGACGATATCTCGTGTGCATTTAAATAGAAAGTCAAAAGTTTAATAGACAAAGAAGTGAGTCAATTATAATTTAATTATGGACATTCACAATTATTGTAGAATGACTGACTTTGGGAGTGCTACATCCAAAAAATTCAACAATTCTTTGTGCATTAATAATTTTGGGGTATTTCATAATGATCATCGGAAGTGCAGTCATGCATGTCCACAAAAAATAGTAAAGCAATTTGGTTGCATTGTCTGCATAGACTCATTATCGATCCACACCTGAAATTTGATTGTGGCATTTTTTGACTGTATTAGTGTAATGAAGCATATCATGAAGCAGTTAGTGATGTAAAATACCTTTGGTGTACTATAAAGCTGTTTGTAGAAGAGACACAATTTATTTTTGCAAGTGATATAATGAATAGGAAGAGAGATTATTGGATATTATCTTGGTAGTGAAAGAGTTTGTTGAGTTTTGATCATTAATTTGTGCATTAACACTTGGTTTGTGATATAATTTTGCTTGCTTGTGTGTCTGCAATGTTTGTGAATCAATTTGATTGTTCTAGAAACTTTTGACTTATTGCTGTGCTTATGTTGAGCCAGTTTATTAATTTGATGGATTTAATTCTAAATTCGATCGATTAATTTTAATCCTATGGATTTAAGTTTAATCCGATGAATTTAAAACCAAATCCAATCAAACTCGAAACAGTTTTAATTGTAAATTCCATAAAAATGACCAGCAAATCATTATGAATCATAGAATTCTCATCGTGATACAAATTTACATCAAGCTGCTACACAGTAAACAATAAGCATGCAAATTGAGAAAAATATAAGTTAACTTCCAAACTGCTCAATACGTCCCTGAGCATTGTATTAATGCTTCCAAAGTAAATCTGTTGCCATAGCACAAAACAATTAAGCTATTGCACAATAACTGGCAGCTTACGCGAAAAAATAATATATTTTGTTATTATTATTAAGGGCAATTCTTTGGATTACTTTCGGAAAATTTTCAGCAAAAAATCGAAATTTTATTGATTTTTCCCATCAGAGGCACTGATTTTATGATTCTTATCGATGTAAAAATATAAAATGTACACTCCTTTTGATATCATATACTTCTAATCGCTGTATTAATTAAGTTATTTGGATTCTTTTGTCAATAACTCGATGACAGAAATCGGAATTTTCAATTTTCATCATCCGAAGAATCAAAAATTAGAGAAAACTATTGATATCCACATTGAATAACTTTTACTGAGTTATAGAACAGACAAAAATCTTTAATTAGGTTGCTTTTCTGTGTGCTTTAAGTCAGTAATTAATGAAATATTTCAATTCTTTGAAAAATTTCCTTGTGTCATCGAGTTATAAAGAAGCTTTTTTTTGTCTTAATCCGTGAAAAAATACAAAATTTTCAAACATATTTTTTCAATTTTTCACTTAATTTGGGTGAGTTGTAACATTTCAATAGATCACTTGTAAATAATTAATTATGCTTAATGATCTACGAAAGTTCTGGCTTATTATTCCTTCACAGTAATATGAAATTAAAGAAAACATTTTATTGGCACAAAACTCATTGACATTGGATTATGAAAGCTCATTTTTTTCAAATTCCACTCATCCAAAGAATTGCCCTTAAGCATCAGCAGTACATCGCATACAAAACTTGTGCTGGATATTTTGTTATTTTATTTTTCTGCTTAACAATCATTACTCATCGCTTATAATATCTTGAAAAAGTAGTTTTAATAGCATAAACATCTGTCATTTACAGTCACAATGGGAGTCTCCGGACGTGCGGATTTCTGCTCACAGCTAGTAAAGTATGGAATGTTCATCTCGAACTTGATAATATTCGTGAGTATATTTTCTTTATTTTTTCCTATTTCGGATGGCGGTTCCTTGAACTCTATCCATTAAGTTTCTGTTCAAAACTGGTTCTATTTCTCTTACTTTTTATTTTATTCTATACAGATTGGCGGAGCAATTGTATTTGTGATTGGTTTGATTACGATTGTTGACCGCAATTTCCTTAGTGAATTACTTGGTACAAATCTATTTTCGGGCGCTGTTTACGTGCTTGTAATTACATCAGCCCTTGTTTGTCTTCTCGCATTCTTCGGATGCTTCGGTGCTGTCAAGGAAATCAAATGTATGCTGTTAACGGTGAGTAATTGCCTTTACTGGTAGGCATAGTGTCACATAACGACAAGAAACTTGATTTTTTGTTGTTATATATTTTTTAACAAATGCCTGCCTGCCTCAGAATTGCATAGATGATGAAAGAAGAAGAAATATATACGAAACAAAAATTGCGCGCGTATTTCATTCCTCGATTCGCTGACCGTGACCTTGGAAATTTTCGCATTCATACATTCACTACAAGCTTCTTTGCTGTATAGTATTTTTTATGACTGGTGTGTGCTTTTTGCTATTTTGTGGTCTATGCATTTTGATGAGGCTGGAAAATTTACTTATTCTACAATATTTTATACTGATTAAGCTTGTTAAGCTTGACAATTTTATAAAGCATGGATATGAAGGATTTTTGAAAAGCCGTTATTTTTAAATAATCTCGTGTTGAAAACTATACAAATTCAATGTTGTAAAACTATTGAAATGTTTTGGAATTATTTGTAATTTTAAGGTTTTAAAAATTCAAAAAATAACGTATTTTTAAACAAAGCCAAATTTAATTGAAAATTCTCGTTTTGAATAATCTACATTAACCACAAAGCAATGCTCGAATTATTTTAATGCGCTCGAGATGATTTATAGTCATGACATATATACTTACGCATTTAAAAACCGCACATGCTAGTTGATTCACTCCAATTATAATTGGAAGTCCATATAAAAATCTATGACAATGACCCGAATTAGTTTATAGACCGAATAGTACGCGAAATGCAAAATAATGATAATTAATGGTTACATGAACCACATGATTTATATTTTTGTTTATTTAATTTTTCAGTACTTCATACTGCTTTTCTTGATATTTGTGACGATGTTGATTGGCGGAATCCTTGGATATGTTTTTCGTGAAAAGGTCGAGCTCACAATGAAGCAAGAAATGTATTCATCAACGAACCTGTATGGAGTCAGACGACAAATAACAACAGCATGGGATACGACACAAACGCGCCTCAAGTGTTGCGGTGTCGAAACATTTAGAGATTGGAAAGGCAAATTGCCACTTTCTTGTTGCCAGGAAATTGATCGAGACGGAATTCAACGAAAGCCTTGTCAAGATCATCCAACATTACAAAATACATACAACAATGGATGTTATGAAGTCGGTTTCCAATTTATACGTGATCGCGCAAATGTAATCGGTGCATCCGGAATAATTGTTGCAATCTTAATGATATTCGGCATGGTGTTCTCGTGCATGTTCTTTAATATGATTGAATGATGGAGCACAACAATGTCTAGCAACGATGACTCAACGCAACAATATGTGTACCTTATAAATTGACGCACATAATTAACTGCTCTCATATAAAACATGAAAAAATAATCAACTTGTGACATTCGAAAGTTCAAATGCCTCGTAGGAAATTAATATCTACTAGATGATGTCAACGCATTTTCTCCCTCAAACGTTCGAGCTCTTAAAGTTGATTGAAATTAATTAAATTTAAAGATGTTTGATCTTGTTTTTCTTGTTCCTTTTAATTGCTTAATTTTTCGTAGAATTCTTTATGTTTTAAGAAACAAATCCAGAAGATTTTTCAATTAATTCATTTCAATCAAGTTAAGGTTCAACATTTGAAACACCCACAACAGCATTTGATGATCAGAACCATACAAATGTAATTTCAAAAACATTACAACAGTATTAATATAACGACTAAAATAATTCAAAATCTTTCAAAACTTAAAACCGTACAACAGTTCTGAAAATGATACATTCCAATCCCGAGAAAAATGCGTTGAATTGCTTCCATTTTTTTAACAATGATCTGACATGTAAACATATTTTTTATGATATTAAGATTCAATCTCTATCTCCTTTATTTTTAGAACTTTTACCTGATCAATTTACTTACAATTAAATAAATCTAATTAAAGAGATACAAAAATTATGTTCGTAAATTTTATAAGACAAAATGAAACGTATCCGTCCATATTAAATGTATTAATTAAGTTAATGAATGAGAGTTTGTAGTAGATATAGAAATAGAAATTAATTCAAATGGAGATCCACACAATTAAATAAAAGATGTAATGTCGAAAGTTCTGATAAAGTTGTGGATCGTAATCTCGATGTGTCTTAATAATTAGTGACTTGTAGTAATTAGTACTATGTTAAAGTATATTACAAAATAAAACAAAAAATTTCAAAATTATTCCAAGTAATTCAACCTTTGCGTGACTCATTTCAATCACATTTCGTTCACTTTTCTTCCACAGCATTCGTCTTTGCGATGTTTTTCTAATGCATCAAGATCAAGGAACTTCCCTTTACAATAGTGGCACATCAAGGTTCCTTTGGATGTCAATTTTGATCCATTATGCATCATAGACATGTGATTATTGAGACTAGTCATTGTTGTGAATAGCTTATTGCAGATTTTACAGACATGATTCTGTTTGTGCTGCTTATGCTGTGTGAAGACATGAATACCAAGTTCTTTTTTTGATCTGAGCACTTTGCCACAAAAGCACTTAAGATTGCTGGATGATATTTGGCAGGATTTAAGATGAACTTGCATCTGTTCATAATTATGGAATTTCTGGCTACATGTTATGCACATAAATGAACGATTATTCTTTGTTGATGTTTCTGGACTAGATTCTGGAATTGCCTCAATAATGACTAGCTTCTGTGTTGGCTGTGCTTGAAGCAACAACTTCTTTGGTGGTGATTCTTCACTTTTGGGTTTTTCCTGTTCTGCTTTTACAGCCTGTGCTGATGTTGACGGACTTACTTGAATCTTCTTCACATTCAAATTTGTGTATTTCTTAGCTATATCCTCAAAAATTAACTTCTGTTCTTCCTTAACTTTTGGACGCATCAAATTTTCAATTTTAAGGATTTTCTGCGTGTCTCTTATGTTTTCTAAGTTATACACAATATTTTTGACTGTTTGATAGCATGTTGTACATACTTTTGATATATGTAGCAGTGATTCGTCATTGATGTTTATCTAAAAAATCCAGGATATTAATTATTTGTATGTTAAGGACAAATTAATGATTTTTTACCAGATTTGGAATGAAATTTGAGAACTTTTGTATTGCCTCATGATTTACATCACAGAAAATAAAGCCTTGCTTGCTGCAGAACCTGCATATTTGTGTTTCAAACATTTCCATGATCCTGTTCCTTTATTTGTTTACTGCAGTGTTTATCAACCTTTTTCGGACTACGGTTCTTTGTGTGACACATCACGGAAGTTGAGAAGCACTGAAAATAACCGTCTAAATTTGAATTTCTTAGCGGTACTTCTGTTAAAAAAATTCAAATGACCTTTAAGCGCATTAGATCATGCTATTAAGTTCCAGACATGATTTAAATGCTACTGGATGTTGGTTTTTAAATCTGGATATGACTAAATACTACAGGATGTTGGTTTTTAAAAATGCGCTCAGTTCGTTCGTTTACTTCTGTAGTGGCAGTTTTTATACTTGTTTTTGTAAACATTGTTGATTTTGCCGGTATTGTGAAATTTATTAATTAAAATCGAAAATGGAAAACAAAACAGAAGATTTGCAGAAAGAAACAGTTGAAGATAAAAAGGAAGACACACAGGAAGATGAAGAATCAATGGATATGTCTAATTTCGATCAAATAGAGAAAGTTTTAGAAAATGATTTTTGCACAAATACAAAATTCTTGGATTATGAAAGGCAGATGTTCCTGGACATAATTTACAATGATGGACTAGTCATATGTGCTAAGTAAGTCTGTACTTTGATTTTAACTCCTTGATTAACTTACAATAAGGTGTTATTTTCAGAGGAATCAGCTACGAAAGAGTTCTTCTCAATCTATTCAAAGTTTATGTACATCCAGAAAACCTGATTATCGTCTTAAACAGTGATGATTACGAAGAGAAGTACTACACAAAATTATTGGATTCACCAAATGTACATCAAGCATCCAGTAACAGCACAGAACGTGAGAAAACGTATTTAGCAGGTGGAGTTCAGTTTATTTCGACACAAGTGCTGGTCTTAGACTTGCTAAGAAACAAAATACCTGTAGAATTAATAACTGGCATAATTGTTTTGAGAGCACATAAAATCATTGAGTCGTGTCAAGAAGCATTTGCATTAAGACTTTATAGACAAAGAAATAAGAAAGGCTTCATTAAGGCATTTTCATCATGTTGCGAGGCATTCACAATGGGCTATGGACATGTCGAAAAAGTCATGAGAAACATTTTTGTACGAGACTTATTCCTATGGCCTAGATTTCATGCTTTAATTCAGAAAAACTTGAAAACTTACGAGCCAATTTCAGTCGAATTTCATATCCCATTGACACTGAAAATGACACAGATCCAGACAAACTTAATTGATTTAATGAACTTCCTTGTTAAGGAATTGAAAAGGATCAATCCAACTGTAGATTTAGAGGAAGTAAGCGTTGAAAATTGTGTCTCGAAACGATTCCAAAAGATACTGCAGTCACAAATGGATGTTGTATGGGATCAGCTTAGTTCAAAGACAAAGATGTTGATTAGGGATTTACAGATACTCAGAAGCTTGATGTTGTAAGTATATAGGGATTTGATTATTAATCCAAAGATTAATTTTTTAATCCTTTTCAGCACTGCAATTTACGGTGACTCGGTGACCTTCTTTTCAGCACTGAAAAAGTACCGATCTGCAGACTATGCATTAAATAATAGTGGATGGACTTTACTACATGCAGCAGAACAAATTTTCAAACTATCAAAAGAGCGTGTATACAACAGCAAAGATGAATTCGATCCTGAATCTTGTCCAAAATGGAAAGCACTAAGTGACATTTTGAAAGTTGAAATTCCTTCAGATATTAAAAGCATAATTCAGGATGAAGCCTATGAATTCGATAAAGAGAAACAAATTAAAATTTTAGTGCTTTGTAATGATTCCAGAACATGTCATCAAATTAATTATTATCTAACTCAAGGATTGGAAAGGACGTTATTCTTTGCAGCTTTAAAAAATGATGTGTCAGTCCAAAAATTAAGCAAAAAGTATGAAAAAGTTACAGGGACTGGAAGTGTTAAGGATTGCATGAATGTGAAGCAAATTCAAGATCCTCAACCTTTAGCACCGACTGAAAAAAGCAAGGAATCTGAAAAAATTCCATTGCGACTAGCTGAAAAAGTAGCAAGCAAGCGAAAAGTACATGTAAATCAGGAAACTAAGAATAGCGAGGAGCTACAAAGTGTAACGAGCAAAGATACTTTGGATTTTGAGAATACTGAAGATACTGATATTTTAAAAGATACGTTTATCCTCACAATGTCACAGCAAATCAATGGAAATGAGACAGTTCTTGCTTGTGATTTTGACACAACTTTGAAGGATCATGTTAAATTTGAGACTTTTCGAGATGATTGTCTTGAAGAAAGCCTGAATGTATCAAATATTGTTGCTAAAATGGAAAAACCAACAGTATTTATTCAAACTTACCGAAGTGATATCCTTAGAATGTCCTCTTTAAGTCAGACTCTTCAGGTTAGTGCTTATAACATTTAACGGTTTTGTAACATTTAAACTTTTAAAACATTTGTATGGTTCTAAAATTTAAATTTCAAAAAACCGTTACAAATTTCGAAAGATTATGACTTGATTCTGAATCTCCATAGGAAATGTCACCAGACTACGTTGTTCTATACAACATCAACATCAGCGCTATCCGACAAATTGAAACATTTGAAGCTCGATATCAACGACACAAAAAGAGAAGGCTTAAAGTATTTGTATTGATGCATGGTAAGACGGTCGAAGAACAGAGCTTCTTAACAAGTTTGCGTCGAGAGAAGCAAGCATTTGAGTTGTTAATAGAAACTAAGAGAAAAATGGTGGTGCCTGAATATCAAGATGGAAAAACTGATATATTGGATCCACACAGGGAACTAGAAGAAGATGAAAAGGAAGTTGATACACGAAAAGCTGGTGGACAAAGTTCTGATGTCAAGAAAGAAAATCCAAGAATAATCATTGATTCCCGAGAATTTAGAAGTGAATTGCCATGCTTAGTACATAGAAGTGGATTAGAAGTTGTTCCAGCTATGATATCAATTGGCGATTACATTATAACTCCCGACATTTGTGTAGAAAGAAAGTCAATATCGGATTTAATTGGTTCCTTAAATTGTGGTCGACTGTACAATCAGTGCCAACAGATGACTCGATTCTATTCGAAAGCAATTTTACTGATTGAATTTGATCAAAACAAGTCATTCCATTTACAAGGCAGATACATGCTGTCTCGTGATTCTGAAAGTATGAATCTAGACATCATGCAAAAGTTACAGCTATTGACTATTCATTTTCCAAAATTGAGACTTGTTTGGTCACCAACATGCTACGCAACAGTTCAGTTATTTAAGGAACTAAAGCTACACAAAGAGGAACCAAATATTGAGCAGGTTCTTAAACAAACTGGGACAGATGAGGATCCAATGCAGGAATTAGCTGTCGCCAGTGACAATTACAACACAAATATTTATGATTTCTTAATTAAACTCCCCGGTGTCAATTCAAGGAACATCCACGGCTTAATGAGAAATGGCAAAAATTTTAAGAATCTCCTAAAACTCACACAGGCTGATTTGTCAGACATTCTTGGAAGTGTCAAAGATGCAAAGTCATTCTACGATAGTTTTCATAGTGCACCAAAGCAAGTCAAAAAGGTTGAGGAAAAGTCTTATAAACAGAAGAAGCAAATGAGGAAGTACTGAATGCTGGTTATTATTAAGTTAAGGAAGTGATGTTGTTCTGAATAAAGTTTTTATTAAGTTTATTGACTTTTTGCATTTTAATCCAGCTTAAATCTAAATATTAGTTCAGTCAACAGTTCCAGTTTCCTTTAATCATGTCTGCTTGTTCTTATCTTCATGGGCTTTTGTCAAATGTCTCTCAAGATCAACTTTATATTTAGCGCTGTAATTACAAAATTCACAATTATGAGCCTTTGGTTGATGAATATTTTTATGGACGTCCAGCAACTGTATAGATGAAAATGTCATCTCACAAAGTGGACATTTAATGTTCTTCTCAGCCTTATGTATCTTGTTCAGGTGAACTCGAAGTTGATTTGAATTTGCTAGGACTTTTGGACATAAGTCACATTTAAATGTTTTGTCACTTTCGACATGAGCAGTCAGCAAGTGCATGTTAAGGTTCTGTTTATGAGCATAAGCCTTTGTACATCCGTCATAATGGCAGTTCCATACTTTTTCGCCAGTATGACTTTTAAGATGAGACATTAATACTGAATGGGAACTAAATACTTTATCACAGCTTGCACAGTTGAATCTTGGGGAATTTATCGACTGATGCTTCCTCTTGTGAGCATAAAATGAGTTGTAAGTCTTGAATGCCTTTTTGCAGTCCTCAATATCACATAGAAATTTTCGTTCACTTAAATGAGTCTGCATATGAAGCACCAACAGTGTCTTTTTCATAAACTTCTTGCCACAATGAAAGCACTCGAAATCTCTAGTTGCATTATGGCTACGTACATGCTCATTATACTGCTGACGATATTTTGTAGAGAATCCACAAATGTGACAGATTTTTCCAGAATCTAGACGATTCCAATCGCCGCTTGAGTGCTTTAACAAATGAGCTTCTAAGTTTTGTGGAGTCTTAAAGGCATTCGTGCAGATGTTGCATCGGAAATTTTTCTCGGAATGGACTGGAAGATGTGATTTAAGGGCCATTTGACTAGAAAACTTCTTTACACAGTCCTTGAATGTGCAGATGAAGATAGCCTCTGTTGCTTCCTGATTATGAGAGATTTGATGCTGCTTAAAATAGCTAAGGGAACTAAACGATTTCTGGCAAATCTCACAATCAAACTTTTGTCCAGAATGGATTCTAGCATGTGAAACTAAATTCCCTTTGACATGAAAGGATGCATTACATTCTGAGCATTTAAATCTTTTGTCTTCTTCGTGGCTTCTTTTATGAACTTTCAGAGCTTTAGGATTTTGATAAGCTCGCATACATCCAGTAATTGAGCATTTAAATGGTTTTGTGTCATTATGGAAGTCTCGTGCATGAATGACAAGCTTTGATGGACCTGAAAACTCATCGTCGCATGTCATGCATTTTATTGAGAATCGCTTTGAACTTTTTTTGGTGATTTTCTTTTCAGAAAAGCAATCAACTTGAATTCCTTTATTATCTACACTGCTTACACTTTCTGGAAGTGATTTAGAACTGCATTCTAGTAATTCCTCAAAGTCTGGCTTCAAATCATCCTCATTCATATAGTCTGTCACATAATCTTCATCAAAAAGATTCGTGTCTATGAAATCGTCGAAAATTTGGAACTTTGTCTCAAAATTGATGTTCTTAATGAATTGTTCTGAATTTTCACACTTTTGCTTGAAGCTGCATGCTATTTTAAGTTCATTAAGACAATCGCTGCATATCAGATTTGGCTTAAAATCGAGCTGGAAGTTTTTTATTTTTACTGGATGTCAAAAAAAATTATGGATTTTTATTCTTACGTCTAAGTTGCTGCATATTTGCTGAATCAAGCTCTTGATTGTTGAATTACCGATATATTCAGTGAAGCTAAATGAATTAAATGCAGACTCTTCTAGACATACTCTACAACAATTCAAAATATTCATGGCTGATTGTACTAATGTAAAGAACTGAACTCTTTTCACCTTCTTTGTTATTGTTTACAGCAGTGCTTCTTAACAGTGAAAATCACGGAATCCATAGTCAGTACCGCGAAAAAACAAATACCATCACTTACTCTGAATTCGACTTTATTGGTGCAGTCTGCAAAAATCTAAAGTTCATTCATTAATTTACACAATTTGAGCCGGTTAAACATTCCATAAAGTCATTTAAAGTATCAAAATGCCAAAGGCAGTGTGTGTTCTTGCTGGAGATGTTAAAGGAACAATCTTCTTTCAACAAGCTGTAAGTTTTTATTACATAAAATCATTCTGAAGTGCTTTTTACGACAAACCTAATTAGTGCTAATTAGATTCTTAAATTCAATGATAAATAAGCATGTAGAAAGAGACAGAACAATAAAAGTGACTTGCACAATAAATTATTAAGTATTCTCGTTGTTTCTATAGACTGGATCAAATGAAGTTCAAGTGTCGGGAGAAATTTCCGGCTTAAAACCAGGATTACACGGTAAGTTCTATGCTATTATATCTATTGACTGAGAAATGGAATTAGTTGCCCTTAGTAGTAGAGTGTAATAGTTCTAATAAATTGATTTTACAGGCTTCCACGTTCACGAGTTTGGTGACAATACAAATGGATGTATGTCTGCTGGACCTCATTTTAATCCATTTGGAAAGGAACACGCTGGACCTGATGATGCTGATAGACATGTTGGAGATTTAGGAAATGTTACAGCCGGCGATGATGGTGTTGCTAAAATTGATATTAAGGATAAAATGATTTCATTGTCTGGTGAATTGAGGTAGCTTTTCTATAGAATCGGTTGCTTTACATGGGCTTACTAGTTGTGCTTATTTATGAGCTTTGGGATGTTTTGTCTTTTTTCTGGTTTTCATGTTGATTTTATAGGCCTGTTTAAATTTAGAAGTGCTATTTTTATCTTGCGATCTATTTTTAAAAAGGTTTGTCGGTTTTTTGACTAAAAGCTTTTAAGTCGAGGATCAAAAAGTTAAGTCAAGAGCTTTAATTATCAGCGCACAGTTAGACTCATTAATGTTGTTATGCGATAAGAAGTGTTTTGTTTTCTTAGCTTCTTTTGGGATTCTTTGGAACAATCTTTCCTTTAATGTCAAATGACCAATGTGTTCGAGGATGTTTATAGCCATTTTTAAAATAAATCTTGATGCAAGCAATTAAAATCATATTAGGGACATATGGAGCATAACTTAGAACTTTCTAGGAATAGTCAACCAGATGCACACTTAAGTAGAGTCAAGAATTTGGTTACTATGGATCACATTTATAATTTAATGCCAATTATAGGACTTCTAGTATTAACAATTTTTATTTCCTTGCAGTATTCTTGGTCGCACACTCGTAGTTCATGCTGATCCAGATGATCTCGGACGTGGTGGACACGAATTGAGCAAAACAACTGGAAATGCTGGTGGACGTTTAGCATGTGGTGTCATCGGAATTTGTAAGGAATAAGAATCTTCAATAAAAAATTATAAATCGATGAATTACAAATGAAATTAATCATCGCCAAAATTTAGGCTCGCCTACCAAAAACGTATCCTTACCTTCTAAAAATTTAAGACTTTCAAGATTATGAGAAATTATTGTTTACTGGGGAGAATTAATGGAAATTGGATCAAATAAAGAGTCCAGGAATTGATTGGTTCAAATTTAGTTTATTTAATTTCTTGAATCATAAAAACCTAAAATAGCAAAAACTGTTTTTTCTTTTTCTTATGTCTTAAAATTTGAACTTTAACTCGCAATAAATAACCTTCCAATTTTTATTATTATTCCATTCCTTATGACTTGCTTCCTCCCAATATAGCTGGCAATACAATAAATATTCATGAATGATGTAATGTCATGAGCTTTGTGCGAATCTCTCACTCACAGAATTCCTTCCAAAAGACAGATTCCACTCAGCTCAGACATCACAAAGGAAATTCAAGCGAAAAAATGTAAATTTTAATAAATTTGGTTCCTTATTCTAGTCCGAAAATGAACTTTTTTCCTTGGTAAATTAATTTCTTGATTTTTAAATATTTTTCTTTTTCATCATCTCAACTTTTAAATATTAAGCATCTTTTCATATTGTTCATAAAACGAACACTTAAAACTTTTAATGTCTATCCTTACTTTATGCCTTTTCTTCAAAAATTTTATCTAATTTTGTCTTTTTTTTTATAAAATTTCTCCATTTCTTTTTAATACTTTTAATGTGCATTGGTGTGAATTTTCTTGTTCCTTTTTAATTCTCTTATACTTAGTTATTTGATTTAATCGCTATAATTGCAATTGCCTTTATGATTTTAAGATTTTTTCATGGTAATTTTGTAGGTAAATTAAGATCTTACTTGGATTTTTAGGATCTAGCAAGGAATTTTTTTATAGATCCAGGACGAATCTTTAAGTAGTTTGCAGATCCATCACAGTAAAGATTTGTTTGCAAATTTAACAAGAATTCAAAAAATTCCAGTTTAAATTTTGCACATCAAATTAACCAAGAATGCTGAACTGATCAATTTGATCAGATCAAAATCCTTGAATCTGTGTTCAAGTTCCAGCAGATAAACTAAAATTCAGCAAGGAAATCATAAAATATTGCAAAATCCAAGTTTATTGTTCGAAAATTAAAGTTACTTTGTTGTGGTAATGTAGTATATGCTTTAATAGATTATACCTGACATTAAATTAGACCAATAGTTCATTAAAATTATTCTTAAGATTCCATACAACTCTACAATAGTTTTTGATTTGATATTTTATAGGAATTTGGATGGTTTTAAAAGTATCTTTTCCAGTAATTTAAATGAATTCTGTATTCTTAGATCTAAAAGATATTAACTTAGCTTCAAAGCTTTAACAGGAAGTTTTTTGAACTTTCGATTTAATAGGAATTAGGAAAAATCTTAATCCCAATTTTGAATAGCAAATTTTAAATTTCAAAATTAATGTTCCTATTCATTTAATTACTGGAATGTCAAACTCATAATTTCATAATATTTGCGTACAATCAAAGTGTCACACATCAAGCAGCTTACATAGATATTAGTTAATAATTGATTTCACTAGAGTGCCAAGTGAATGAAATTTAAAGGATTGGCATCAACTTTTCATTGGCATTATGTCTGATGATTGAAAATGATGAAATTAATGGGTATTCGACCTCATGAGAGCTGTTCGGATATGGATTGAGGGTTTTTTGGAACTAGATTTTGGATTTGGAATAAAATTTGGGTTTTCGTTTGGGTTTGAAGTAAAAAGTTTTTGATTTTAAAACTAAAGTTACAAATTCAAAAATACGTAAAAATCAATCTTAAAAGCTCTCCGAGGTCTTTTCATAAGATTCTTCAATGGCTTAACTCAAATTGTCAATTTTAAGATTATAATCTTTGTGCATAAATGATTAAAAGTGCAGGACTCTGTTGTCAAAAATTTGGCAATTTCATTTTCATTATTCTTCGTAAACTTCCGATTCTAATCTAAAGATTCATTTTTTTGGCATTTAAATCTTACGGCTTGTTTCACTAAGGTGGATTATCCTCATTTTAGGATTATCTATTTCTTCGATGCGTGGAAAATCCAAATAATTTTTTTCTGATGTAGAATTAATTGGTTAATAATAATCAGAACAGTTTGATAAAAAATCTTCTTATTATATAGTGAATATAGCGAAAAAATAATTTTTGTATATGAATTATCCTAGGATAATCCTGAAGATTATCCGAATTTTAAATCTTGGGGGGACCCAGTTTTAACATTTCAGATTAATTATGTAGATAATCCTAGAATGATCACAGGATAATCTTCGGATAATCCACTTAGGGGTCGTTCACTTATTACGTTACGCAAAAAAAACTTTTTTCACCCCCCCCCCCTCTCCCCTTGTTACAATATGTTACAACTCTCAACCCCCCCCCCCCCCTCCCCCTGAACGTTCATAATTTATTTTATCATTAAAAAGGTGGAAAATTTAAAAAAATGTTTTCGGTGTGAATTTTCGTGAACTTTTTTTTAAAAGACAGACGACAGTTGGAACGTTACATACTTCTTGACACCCCCCCCCCCCCCCTTATGTTATATTTTGTTACAAATTTTCAAACCCCCCTCCCCCTTAAAATGCGAACGTAATAAGTGAATGGCCCCTTACTAGGATAATCTTTTTTTGTGAAAACCATCGTCAAAAAAATATTTTCTTAAAACCTTTTTTTTTTGATTCACCGTGCAGTTTAATGAAGTAAAAATTTTTATCGATTATCCTCGGATTGAAAAAATGGATGATCCGATTGGTGAATAATCCACCTTAGTGAAACAGGCCGTTAGTAATTTATATAGTTTGAAGTCACAATAACTTCTTGACACACATTATATTTCCTTATATCTCACCATTTGATTTATGTTCCTTACATCTCGTTAAAAATTATATGGATATCCATCCATAAAAGTTGATTAAATAAGGAATTATTCATTAAAGTGAAGATGCTCGATTATGCGTCTTGTAAATCGTAACTGTTGTCTGTTGAGTGTGTGTTTGACATTTAAAACTTGCAATTGTTGTCGTTGTCGTCATTTGAGGAGGTGGACCACTATTATCGTCATCATCATCATCCAATGGATCAAATAAAAATTGATTTTCTATAGGATAAAAATCATCAAAATACTCAAGCGATTGATGACGTAATTCTGGTGCCTTATCATTATTATAAAAATTATAAATGTCATCATTTATATTGTCTTGTGAACTATAATAATTGTACATGCCATCGGTGATGGCTGGAATTTTATTTGATTTATCCTCAGTTGGAAACAAGCCAACAGGTGGAAGAGACGATGACGATAGTGAGATTTTTTTCAGGCGCTCTCTATTAATATCACGAAAGTCAAATCGTGGTTTAGGCATTGGCTGAATATAAAACGGTACTTGATTGGGTTTTCTCACGTGATATCTTTTACTGGAAATAGAAAAATTCATTACATTAATTGAGTCAATTTTGATCGTAAAGGAACTGAAAAATTAAATTTGGGCAAGCTTATAGTTCAACAACCAGCTTCCTAATCAATAAATGACATATTTTCTACTTACTGCCTGTGTCTGGAAGCGCGGAAACATCCACATGAGCAAGAACACATTGAATGGTTGTCACCATCTAGTGACGATGAATCCTGATGTTGAAGTTGTGGATAATATTGTATACTATGGTCTATATGTATCCTATGACCAAGGTGACCACTTAATATTGATCCATTTGATGTTATTACATCACCTTCTAGTCTTACAGCACCTGGAATGAATTTATAAGATAAGAAATTGATTTATGTATATAATTCTTAACTTTGCATACCTTGAGCCGCTTGTTGAGCCTCCGCTTCATCTCGTCGTTCATCTTCTGTATTCATGGTTACAAATCGGAGGACAAGCAAGTTAAGTGAGGCAGCAACGATTGCTAATCCAAAGAGGATAAATATTAGAGCAAACATAACGTATTCTGGACGAGTGTTTAAAGAATTGTCTCGTTGAAGAGCGACCATATCACCAAAACCTGAAAAGGGGATGTGGATGTTAGTAATACTCAATTATTTTAGGAACTAGATGTAAAGTTGCTGTATTTTAGACATCATAACTGAATGACCTTTTTGTAAGTCGACTGAAAAAGCCCGCGCAGTCGAACATAAATAGAATATCTACCCAAACAATAATCTATGCGTATTTTTATAAGCATATTGCAACATTCTATTTGTAGCCATAAACTCACCTATTGTTGTTAGTGTAATGAAACAGCTGAAAATAGTATCGATAATTGATAATTAGTAAGGCAATTAAAAATATTGAATTGTCATGAACTGTCGACGTGGCGTGGGAAGTTAATTGTACAAACATAATACATAATGTCATGACTGCCTTTTGCCTAATTTTAGATATGATACTTACTAATAAACTGAATCAAAATATCTCCAGTTCTCGAATTTCGAGAAAGCATAAGCTCCACCAGCTAAAATTAAAGAATGAGTGTTTTGGATATTGATTTACATAATTTGAGGAACTAAATTTAGAGTTGAGGATTTTTTGGGGTGATATAATGAAATTTGAGGAATTCATCTTTGAAAATTGCAAGGGTTTGAATTCATAAGATCTCATTTTATTCACCATTAAGATCGGTTCCTCAGTATAAATGATATAATTTGTTAAGTGACATCACTAAGGTGCCGAGCCAAGTTAATACCTGATCCATCCTTAATTCCAAACTACAGTTTAATACTCACCAATAGTCAAACTACTGAGTGTTGTAACTACACAAATTAAATCCAATTCTGTGGCTGTCGTCTTCTTGCAATGCATAGATTTCCTCACGGTCTGTATTATAAAACTGTAAAAAATTGATTCAATTAATAAGTTATATTGCCACGCGATTTATTATTAATGTAAAAACATTAATAATCCAGTCAATTCAACCCACCTACTCAGTCTGTTTACTCGTTCACCTATACTTTGGAACATAACGAGTCCTGCAGCGGCAACAAAAGAAATTTTATTTATTTTTATTCATTAATCAACGACAAGAAGTATGGATAGGAAGGGGATTGTGAGTGAGAAAAAGTCTAAAAATAATCATTAATGTGATTACTCACCCAAAGGAATTCCTATCATTGCATAGCACATAGTAAACATCTTGCCACCTACTGTTGATGGTGTTGAATGCCCATAACCAATTGTTGTTAGTACAGTTAAAACTACATTTAATCAGCATGAAGGAAATATTGATGTATTTTTTGGCGACCAACGAATGTTTTGTTGTTATTTGTGACGGAAGGAGGGTAGGGGAAAAGAAAATCAATGTGAAAATGTCTAATAAAATTTATGATTATGGCAATTATGGATTAATTTTACTCACCATAATAAAATGCTCCCGTAAATTTCCATTGTTTGCCTGCTTTATGCGGTTCCGTTTTTAATATTACTGTTTCAATTATCTTAAAATCATCTGGTGAGATATTGTATTTTTCGACAATTATGTCCTCAATTGCTTGTAGTGCTTCCCAGCGCTTCTTTTCTGTTTCCGATTCTAAGGCATCTGGAATAGTTAAATTGATGGTTAATGAAATATGTTAAAAGTATTTAAGGATCATCATCAAAGGGTATCCGAGGTGTAAGAAATAAATCTTTACTTTAAGAAATAAATAAAATCTGATTGTGACTAGATTTGGGTACTCTCAGTAGCTCTAGAAGCCGGCTCCAGATCAGTGTAATCAGGGTGTCATGTATGAAAGAAGGGATTTGGTAGAGATTGAAAGACTTGACCTTTTAAACCATTACGGGGATATAGGTCAGGAACAAAATGTAGCAAGACTCTAGATTGCGGTTAGTCTTGTTTTCTTAAGAATGCCTAAAATTACTTAATGGTTAAGAATACTAGGGTTAACAAGAAAACCTAGTTTATGTTCTTTATAGTGGTAAAGACTCCGATTTACTCTAATTGGGTCCAATTCAAGCTAGAAGCCGCTTAACAACACTAAGAGTCCACGCTTGAGGAGTAGAGGTTGATGAGCTTTCTCCTCGAAATTCCCTAGGTATCCAAAAGCTTACCAAAAACAGCAGCGCCAATAAGTAGGTATGTAAATGTGCAAACAATCAACGATAAAGTTCTGATATTTTGCTTCTTCATTCTTCATCTGGTAACTTTAAATATTTATGTGATAAAATAAAAACAATAGCTGAATATGTATGTCTCCCTTAAAATATAGATTCTTTTTCTATTTCAATATTGAGGGACTTTTCTTCTTAATTTGGCACAAATTTATTTCCTTTGTGTGCCTTTATGTCTTTGACTAACGACTTCGAGAGACTTGAAAGTAGTCAAAGACAAATTTATTGTAGATATTCTCAATTGTTCATGATTTATGCTTTTCATATGCACTTTTCACAAGATTTATGGCTTCACCTTCCACTCAAATTTTTGATTATTTCAAGCAAAAATTCGAAAATTATTTTAAATGGAACTAAAATTTTGCACTTGTACGTCACTAAGATACCATTTTTAATAAGATATAGTCTCAAAATAGATCTTCAATTTGATTACTAATGGGAAATTTTCTTTTCTGTCTATTTCGACTATTCCTTAATTTTAACTTGCTTGCCATGACTTTAATTCACTTGATGGTGGAAATTAAGGATAAATATCACACATTTTAATTGAATTGTTGACATTTTGCCACGAAATTTTAATTTTTTCTCAAATTCATGATGAAAAAGTTTTCACAAGAAAGAAAAAAGTGAATTTTCCCAACTTGTCAGTGTGTTAGTAGTGATGTAATTTTCCCTGTCGTATTTCATATCGTCAACCACGAGGTTTCCATTTACATGTGATTTCAGTCACTTCCAGTTTGATTGTTTATATTCAATTATCTTTCATATTTTCAATTAAAGCTTTGAATATTTTAGATTAAAACTTTACAACATTAAAAGTTCCACAAAAGCTAGACTTTCATTATGTATGTAACCCATAAAATTATCATATTCTATAGTATTTACATAAATACAAGCTTCCAGTCAAAACATATGATGATCAAGTGGTTGTGACGTCATAAAATGAAATTGTTGCCACATTACTTCATCTTTTTCTTACAATTCCTGTTTATTATCAGCAACAAGCAGCTATGGCAATGTACCTTAAATCGCGCAGAATCAAAACATCAAAACTGTTGCTGAATTTTTCCCAAAGAAGGCAGTAATGTCGATGGAGGAAAAGTATTTAAGATTTTATTTCTGTTATTTCTCTTTGTGGATTCATGTCGAGCAGGAAGTGCATTAAAGCCTATAAAAGTCGTTTTATGATTTCCATATAAAATATTTTTAACATCGCATTTTTCTGTTTATTCTCTTTGATGAAATATGTTATGGGGATGCTCATAAATGATGACTAATATTAAGGCTGTCGAACTGAGCACTTTTTAAGCGGGTCAGTGCTGTATTTTTGAAAAAAATTCAGCATAAAATCATTAATGTCCCGCTTATTTGTGCCTATTTTTTTGGAAAATGCTTCAAAATTTGGTCGTTTCCGCTTTTTCAGAGCTGAAAATGACCAGGAAGGGTGAAGGTGAAAGTAGATGAACTATTCTGGAAGGTTCTTAATTTTATGATTTGACCCAAATGACCCTTGATAATTTCCATGTCCAAGAAACTCCAAGAATTTACATCTCTTAATAGACATCACCTGCAACTGACCCCTCCTATCTCTGTGCGCCTACACAGACTGTGGAAGATCGTTTTTCTCTTAAATTAATTTTTATGAATGAAGATTTATTTTAAAAAAATTTCTTTCCTCGTTTACGTGAAAATAAATTTATTCTACCTTTTGAGTTTCAATGTCTGAAATTGTATGGTCTATACATCAAAAAGGATCTTTTGGTTAAGAGGTTCCTACACTCTCCACTTGATTCGAATTTGAATAGAATTTTTCCAAATATAGAAATGAATTTGTTGAGCTCTTTGAAGTTTTACATTTATTAGGAAAATATTTTTCAATTTTACCTCACTCATACATCATTCAGATTAAGTTCTGATGATGACGTACAAGTCAATTGCATGAATATTCGGCATATATTTCCTATTTTGACGTCGACATACACAAAACTTCAAAACTTTCTATTTTCAATCATTGCTTTCATTCATATCTGAAAATAGTTTTGCTGGAGGTAGACATTGCGTAAATTCCTGAATATTTTGATTTGATGAAATTATTGATGGAAAATTAAATTGTTGGAATCGCAAACGTTTACAAATATTTTTGGGAACGTTATGAAAATTCAATTAAGATGCTGTTTTGACTATGATGGAATTTTATGGTTTGACCTGATTTTGTAATGAAATTTTTACTTGATATTTTTGAGAATATATCCACAACATAATATTGAAGGATTCAATGAGACACATGCTTTTTCTAATCAATCAAAGTTTCATTTTTCAACCTTATTCAACCTTCCATATTTTTCAAATGGTATAAGACTCTATTGCAAACAATTTGTTCTATTGAGCTATAACTCCTTTTAAGTGACGTAAATTTTGAGACTGATGTTGGATGTAATTTCTATAAAAGTTGTAGTTCTCAAGCTGTTTTCATTTTTGGCAAACTAATCGCCATTTTAAAGATTTGTAGAATATTAAATCTGAACAAGGTCTAATCAAATTCATAAACTGTTAGTCACGAGAACCAAATGCGCTCAAGTCAATCCCAAACAAACATGTGCACATTAATCCACACATGTTCTCTTATTCTACCTTTCCTGTTTTCAATTAAAAAGATCAAATTTACAAAAAAAAAATCAATAGGTAGGAAATATTATTTATAGAACTTGATATGAGGGTTCATCAAGTTCACACTTCAAACACAAACAAACCAGATGCAGGATGATAAAGTATCAAAAAAGGAATTTCTTTTGTTAATCGAAAGCTTTTTTGTTGAGTTGCTAAGGAAAGCTACTTATCGAACTAAATTTACATCTTTTATGCTCATTTTTTATGGAAAATGAATTTCCTTTCATTCCAATCATCGTTTTAAGCACCAATCTTTTAATATTATTCAAGTGAAATTCAGACAGAAAGGATAAAAATCTTTATAAACTATGAAGAAGGTAATTTTTTTTGTGATTTCAAGATTCTCTGAAGGTGAATAAGGAGGCGCAAAAAATTTATTTTGGATATTTGATAGAGCATGAAGAAGTCAAGATAATAAAGCCCAATAGAATAAAGATTCTACGTCTCAAAAGGCAAGATTTGTATTTCAATTGACTGAGATATTAGAAATTGATACAATTTACATTGTTATAGGCAAGCAATGAATGGCTGTAAGGAGTATGATAGGAAATAGCATAAAAAAGCAATTGGAAACGTAAAAGAATGAAACGCACACATAATTTCTCTTGAGAGATTTATTTTACATTAAATTGTACATTAATGTAAGCAACTAAGTGCGATGTGTGGTAAAGCTGTATATACTTTTACATGCTTCAATAGACACAGAATAGATAGATAAATTATTGTAGATAGATAATCAATAATGTGACAAATGGAAATTCAATTTCAATTCTGAATAGTTTAACAAATATATGCATAGTGAGCATAAGTTATTTCTAGCGCTATAATATAATCCATTACTTCCATTTCTACTTTTAAATTCAAATCCCTTACTTTTTTACAACTGAATAACATTTTTACTACGAATGTTGAATTTAAATTTTTACTAAAAACCAAATACTTAATATGTGCAATCCACAGGCTCCAACCTTCCAAATCATCTACTCAGTCACAGCAAACATAAAAGTACAACAACTCAACAAAACTGCATTTAAAAACTACCATTTCACATTGCTTGAATGGAAATTTGTCTCTTTCCTCAATTTGTATGTCTAGCTGCATACGTCTGTCACTTCATACTGTTATTTTAAGTCCAGAATAAAAAATCGATTTCTATTTATTGACAGATCATTGACTTACTAATTTGCAACATTTATTTATTTATTATTATCATGAAAGTGTTTCATGGAAGTCCTTTTTATAGGATGATCGATTGGCCAGCAACAGATGACTTTAACCTGTTGTAAATGCTTTTATCAATTCTCTGCTTGAATTTGATTCAAAGGTAAAAAAAGTAAATTTATTCAATCTGGATACACACTGGGGATTTTTGTCATGAATCCTTCGGTATCTTGAGATTATTTGCTTGGAGGTGAAGACGAGGTCTTATGAGAGGTTACATTTTTTTATTTACTTAGTCAAATTCGACCCTTTTAGGAGTTGAATGGGTTAAATGATAATAATCGATAGAATTGAGCAATTAATCTCTTGAAAATTAATTAAACTGCGCTATAAATCCCTCAAACAGCTTAACTCATTTCATACATGTAGATTCATCTTCTCTTTTGAATTTAATTTAATTACAATTTACAATATGAAAATCTTAACGTTTTTCTATCTCTTTTGGCGCATTCATTCATTTTTTGTTCGATTTTTGTTATCATTTATCCTCACAACTTTTTTCTCTTATAGTTTTATTCATGGCTGTACATACATGCATGGTATTTATTCAGATATGAACTATCGTTGCAGTTGCTTATTTCTCATTTTTTTCTGTTTCGACTTTTTTGCACTTAAGCAAAAAAAGAAGCAGTTCTAAAAGTTTAATATCATTTATAAATGACCCCAAGTAAGAACGAATCTAGGATTAAAGGTTCATATTAAAGTAAAAAAAGGTAGATGAGGGAGAGTGTAATGATACAATTCTAGTTACAGTTGAGTTTCCAAACAACATCTAAAAGGTGAAAAGGAAGAAGAGTGATGCTGAAATTTAGTTTTTAATTAAACACAAGGAAAAAATTTTGATCCTGAATTTGAAAAAAGCGTTGTAACTTGGTATGTATTATTATATATTTCTATTTTAACATAGCTTAACAATTCGATTGTTATTTTAGGTGGGTTATCTATCAAAACGCATGGTAAATGATAAATCAAAAGGTGAACCGAAAAATGGGCTAGCGATCTCTCTACTAAAGCTGTATTTTTCTTCAGACTTCTTTTTATCAGAGGTTGGATGGTCCAATTATGATGGTATTATTAATTGATTTCATTTTAAAGATACTTTTATAATGAAATATTTTATTCTTGATTTCCTTTTCAGGTCGTGTTGAGATTCGTAACAATCTCGGACATATTTCTCTTTTGACGTCATTAAAGCACACACCGAAGGAATTTACACCAATTTAGATGCTGCAAAAAAATTTATTCACTCCGCAATCCGCTTTTTTGATGAAGACCACAATGAAATTGTTCGTAAAATGAAGAAAGCTGATTCAAAAGCTAACGAAAAAGTTTAATATTGATATTTCTTATCTTAATTTGTTTTTGATTATAAAAAATTGTAATAAACTCCTAACTGAAATCCAGATTTTGAATTTTGATTTATTTTTGTAATTTTATTTCAGATTTGTCAAGGCAATTTTATGGCAGTATTAAGGCATTGTTGTATGTCGATCATACAGCTGTCGTATGACTGCCACCTCGTCAACTTCAAGGCGATTACAAGGCAAGTCGGTTACAAGTCAGTGGCAGTTTCAAGACAGCCTTGCGCGCGGAAATATAGAGGTCAGGAGTTGCCATCAAGGCAATAAGGCAGTCGTATGACGATTATCGATCTGCCTTGACTTAAGGTAGTTGGCAGTAGGCAACGACTTATGACCACCTTATGGCTGCAATAAAGCGGATAAATGTCGCTCGGGAGATCTTACTAGACTCATTAATGAAATTGTTACAAAGTCTCTTACCAGTCTTTTACAGATTGAAATTTATTGAATTTTCTGAAATTTGACAGCAGCTTAAAGCTATGAATTGATTCGAAGGACTGAAAATAATTAAAGCAGCATAAATGGATGTTAATAGCATGAGTACCACCCACAATTTATAGAATTTCTTGCTTCTTTCTCATCTAAAATGTTTATGAATTTTAATTTATCTCTTGCTGCTTCTCGTCGAAATTTTCTCGCTCATTTTCCACCCGAAGACAAAGAAAATTATTTTTTTTGACTTCCAAAAAAAAAAGCAAGCATCATTACAATCAAATTCCGTATATTTTTGAGAAAAAGTATAATTTTTTGAAGAATTAAGGTAAAAGTTTAATTCAGAGCAAGCAGGTTAAGAAGTTTTTAATGAAATTGATTCATTTGATTCACATTGTGCTTCTCGAGGTGTGCTAAAAACTTTTAGATTGGTAAAATTTTCCATTTAATGGATGTTTTAAATTGGCGATGGTTTTGCCGTCATGCAAGTTTTTTCTCTCGTTTCATTCGAGACTTGAATAAATTTTATTAGTGCTTAAATGGAAGGAGAAATAGCTTTTTGATATTAACTTTGAAGTGCAACAGAAATTGGCTTTATTATTTATTCATAAGAACCTGCTTCTGTATTTGCAGCCAATTCTGATCAATTTTCTTGAAATTGTTTTAGAGTTTTGCACTTTGTAGCTATGCTTGGTAAAATTTATGAAGAAAAGGGTTATAAGGTAGAATATCTGACAAGCATGATGGACATTATTCATGAATGACTTCATATTCTTTACATCCTCAAATATTTTCTTACTAAACCGAAATTCTGACACAAACTTTATAGAATGTTCGTCTGACATCTGTGGCATATAGTTTTGAAATTTGATAGACATACCTAAAATAAATCCAACATTTGTGTCGCACCAAACATTCCTCAAAAATAATATTTTACATACAAAACTACTTTTTGTTTAAAATCGGATCTGATTTAATGAAAAACTTCTAATCATCTATTAGATTAGAAAAAAGTAAGAAACTTCTCTGGTTTCCCATGCAAACAACTTACAGTCTCCATTAAATTCAATAAGTTTCGATAAAGTCGACTTTAAGTTCATTAAAAACCAATCTCCACCCTTCGACAGGCAACATATAAAACTTTCTGATCACAAAGATTGCAAAGCTAATCAATGTGAATTGGAAACTTTTTCTGTTCATTTTAGATTCTTTAAAATTAACTTGATTCTTATAGAAATAATGTTACGCCTTATACATTCGATACCATTGAAATTATGTAAAAACTTATTCATTAGAGTCTCTTAACTGTAAATTCTTTTGATGCTTTGAAATCACTTGGCGTGTTTAAATTTGATACATTAAAATAAGAGTCAAGTTCCTTATAATAATTAAAGATTTTTGGGAGCTTTATATAAAGTAAATTTCTGAAGGCTTTGAATTTAAATATTTTTGAGAATTTTAATGTTACTTTGAGGGTTGTTCTCAGAACTTATTGATTTTTGACAATTTTTGTCATTGCACCAACGATACAACATAGTGGTGAAATCTAAAAAGCACTAGAGATCCCTATACCTTAACAGTCATGAAGAAGTGACCGAAAAAATTGGAATTCATAATTCCTATTCCTACCTCTAGCAACCCATACTCAAGAAAATTTAAAATTCAATTACACAAAGCAATTTCCATATTTAAACTTGGTACAATAGAGCAATCAAATTCATGATACGCTTAAATGAAAAAAATGAAACTTGATTTTTTAAATTAATAAACTACCAGAGAGTTTTTTAATGAAGATGCTAGAAGGAAGCAGAAATACATAAAGTATCCCACGTCTATGCAAACTTTCTCTTCCATTCATTCAAACTAGAGCAAAAAATAAGCAAACGTGTTATAGAAATGAGAAAGAAGAATGAGAAAAATTGTTTAATTTACAAGTTTTTGTAATAAATTTCATATAAAATTGTGAATTGTATTTCATCGTTTCCCTTTTGCGAATCTACAGTATAGAGTGAGAAGAGTTTAAAGGTTGTTAATTGAGAGACTTGAGCGCATTAATTTTTCAGTGCGTAGCAGTATTTGGGCTTCAAAATACGTCTAGTAGTCAGGTACACGGAGCCAGCCAGGACTTTAGTCAAAGCAGTGTATTAAAATGCTTCCTTTCCTCAAAAAATACGGCTGTAAAGTACATTGCAGGTATTTTCAATTTAATTTTCATATCGAAATGAGTGGAATACAGCAGCATAAGGCATAAAACAGCAAAGAAGATGCTGATGAAAAATACAAAAAGGAGTTTTTAATTAATTACAAACAAGACTAAGTGCGAATAAAATAATGATTCTAGCTCTGTCTCTCCTTTGCCATAATTTATCTCCTTTATTCCTCGCAAAAGCTGTAAAAATCGAGTGCGAATATATTTAAATATTTAACAGCACAGCATCATCAGCGTATTTCACATTTTAACATTGCCACCCTTTTTGCCAAACATCAATTTACTTTCAGCATTATAAAGTACGACTTAATGATGACAGGTACCTGCTAAAATAGTCGACCTTTGTTTACTAATTCGAAATCACTGACTCTACTTCTCTCAACTAAACTCAACTTTATTCACAATGGTGGATCATCAGAAGCTCATCTTAATGACTTCATTGAAAAATTTTTTCGGAATAAATTTTTTAACTTTTGAATTAAAAATTCAAACCTTCTTTGAATCTCCCTTCAGCTTTTTCCCATTCATGGATCAACCTTAATTTATTTATTTTTCTACCACCCCCCCCCCCCTCAACCCCCCCTTGAATTATGTTCATCAACTGACAAGAGAATGGGAAAAATTTATTGCGAAACCTTTATGAATTAACAAAAATAACTCAGCACAAAAAAAGGAAGTAAGCGAATTTAAATTTTTTACTGTAAATATGTTTGCATTAAAGAATGGAAAAAAATTGCTATTTAAAGCAAAAAAATTTAAGCTATTTTAAATGTTTCACCGTCTGCATTAACGCAAATGAGTTGATTAATTATTTATGTCCATTTTTTATCTACTCGAGGTTTTTTAATATCTCTCGGGATGTACCTTTTAATGTTCATAGATACATTATGTTTTCCATGACGTTTTCTCCTCTTTTTTATTTCAAGACCAAAAAATATCCACATCACAACAAAAGGTGAAGCCATTATCGACCCAGGGATAGCAAGCTTCCTTGACAAGATTTTAAGATATTTTTGATGCTTGGACCAGTTAAAATTCTAGATTTATGACTGACTAAAGTTATCAATTATCTTAAAACTCACTGTAATAGGAGCAATTCCAGTTGTCTCCCAGAAATGCGTCTTAAGTAAACAACATTGCCAAGCATCTGCAGCTTCATTTTGGTTTTCCTTTATTTAAAACACATAAAAAGGGAAAGAATGAAAACTTTTCACTTGCTTTACACCTGTGAAAATGTTTGTGCCTTCAAGGTTAAGCAACTTTGTCAGTAAAAATGTTATAAAAGTCAAGAATGTTTTTGAAAATAATTTGAATTTAATGAAGATTTAAAGGAAATATGAATTGAGGTACATTTGTGCCTTCCTATTTAAATTCTTTTCTGTATGATTCCATTAAGTAACGCCAACATGCCATAAATTTCTATCAAACAATTTGAGTGCTTTCCAATGAAAGTGTAATGAAATTTTTTTAAGTCGATTACGAGTCAGCAAACTCGAGGTTCTGACATAATTTTCATAAGGCTTCTCTTTAAATATATGGAATTTCATTTTAACATTACAAAAATACATTAAAAATTAAATAAGATGTCCTCAACTGTTTTGATTAACCTTGAATCCTTCAATTAATTCATCAAAAAAATATTAAGTTGAATATTTAGCAACAGCATACATAAAAGTTAAGTAAACAACATGAAAATAAATGAAGACCACAAGAAATGAAATATACATGCTGGATACAAAAACTTTCTCATTTGCAAAAATTGTAAAAATACATAAAAAAAATGGGTGAAGGAAGATTCAGCACATGTGAGAAAAAGATTATGCTGGCTTCGAGGAAAAAAAAAGAAGTAGAAACGAATGAAAATTGTTTGTTCATTTTATATTTTATGTAAGTAAAGAAATATAAGAAATGAGAAACATTTTAGATTAAATTTTCAAACATTTTTTTCGCTATTCTACCTTGCTTCCTGTAACTGTCTTAAACACGTTGGAAATTTTCACAGGTGTGGTATGAAACCTGAATTTTCAATTTATTTATTTATTCCTGTAGCTTTTTTAAGCATGAAGTCGCTGGAGTTTAAGTTTACTTTTCTGTCTGGTTGATTGTTTAGTTTAGTTAAAACTGACAGTCTAAGGAAGTTTTTGATTGAGCTTAATAAGCAGAATTTTATCAAAAACACAGCCTTACCTTAATCCAAAAAGCTAATGAACATCTAAATTAAAATTTTGCGCTTAAACTCCTTAAAAACTTACTTTTCTACCCACCATCAGTTCATTTCTATCTCCAAGTATTTATTTTAAGGTACAAAACAATAAAAAGTACAGATGAAGATAAAATAAAAATTAAATGACTTGCCAACGAATGAAAATAAATTTCGCGGACGATAGAAATTTCTCTGGTTTTTAAAATGAACCTTAAAAGAAGGCAGAAAAGAACGGAGCTATTATATCGAAGAGAGAACGAGATATTAAATTAAATTTATAATTTATGGCATTTTCTTTTTTCTTTCTTGATACTCTACATTCATTTCCTTTAAGCCCTGGAGCGCTTGGATGTAGCATTTATAAACATACATCCACAGGCTTTCATTCTAAATCAGTTACAAAAGATAGTAAATTATGAAAGAAAATTTGAATCATTTCAGCATGTTGATTTCATTGTACAGACACTAAAGGAAAGAACATTTCTTTGATTTACTTAGACATGTACATGAAAATGTGATTTTTCTACCTTCTTCATTCTCTGTACAACACACGCGGGATACGAAAATTTGATAAATGCTGTTAAGAAATTAAATGTTGAATTTTATGATGAGCTTAATAAGAATTTATAGTACAAATCTTAAGCAGACATGCATATTCGTTTTAAGTACATTTGAAATATATGCTGGATTTTTCATGAGTGGAATGAGGTTTGAAATGTATAATAATGTACTCAACTAGGAATTATGGGTATTTAAAGAACATGATGAATTTTGATATAGCTAGATTAAATAACAGCAATAAACTAAGTGCATTGATAATGGATACAAAATGCTTGTCAGTCAAACCTAATCTAAATATTCAATTCCATATGATTGCTAGTGTTAACATTTAGTAAACTGATGAAAAAACAGTTTAAATTTCAAAGTCGCTGCTTTGAAAGGTTGTGCTGATTGACAATGAATATGAGTTTGAATTTGAATTTGTTTCAATATTTTGCAATATTATGCTTGTGCTCAGCAAATCCGATAGAAAATAAGACACTACTTCATCAATATCAAATCAATAACAACATATTGATAAGCAGCATCTGTAAAGTTGCAAATGACATAGCAGATCAAAAAATCTTGACTCAGGACATTCTCATCGGAAACCTAGGAGGTCAATTAAAAGTTTTTGATGCTAATGCTTTTCTCAGATGCATAAGCTGTCCAGCTGTAATATCAGATTTGACAATTAAGATGACCACAAAGCATTTAAGAAAGGCATCTCTTGTGATTTTAGCGATGAATAAAACTGATGTGGTATGAGAGGGAAAGTAAGGATTAGTAAAATAAAATTAATCCATTTTTTTTTGTAGAGCTCAATAATGAATTTGATTAAAACTCACCGACGATCAACAATTTGGCATCACATGGCTAAAATAATTTGTGTTGTCTCACCTGACTTATCTTATGAGCAGATTGAGACAATACTTCAAACATTCTTTTTAAATGGACATTTAAATGTCGTAGTCGTTTACGAGTCAGTCAAAGGAATTGTTTATGAGACTTTCAAGCCCCATGGAAGATATTATAAAATATTAATGATGACAAATCCAAGGAACAGTTTGCAGATTTTTCAAGATAAGTTGAAAAATTTAGAAGGATTTGAATATCAAGTAGCTTCTGTTAACAATCTTAATAATAGTTATATTAACTCACTCATGATTCATTTTTTTCATGCCATAAAGGATCAACAAAATTGTAATTTTAAGCTATTGAACCTTCATAATCTAACAGTAATGAAAGATTATTGGAGACGTCGTAAAATGCACTTGCTGATAAATGTAGCAACAATCATAAATTCTCCAGAACCAACGTTGATGACATATGAGGAAAAAACATATTGTAGATTAATTCCAATTCCTCAAAAGACATCTTTTGTTCTACGCTTTATCATTAAACCTTTTGATCGATTTATATGGATATCAATTATATTTTCAATTTTATGTGCTGTTGCTGTCTGGAGACTTTTTCGAGATTTTGGTGCTGTAGATTCTCATTGGAAAGTTGCTATAGCAATATTCATGATTTTCATTGGTCAAGGTCTTAATTTCTCACGAAGAAATCGCACTGAGTTGTTAATTCTACTTCATTTGATTTCCATTTCGTTGTTCATACTCAGCAATGCTTATGAAAGTGTTATTACATCATTTATGATTGATCCAGGTGAACAGAATTTGAAAACTGTTAAAGATCTGTTGGAATCAAACTTTAGGATTATTGTCGGTGAAGCATTTAAATATAATTTTAAAAATTCCAGTGACTTTTCGTCAATAATCAACTCATTAGATTTGCCAGAAGAAACAAACGATGATAAAAACATAATTGAGCAAAAGTACGCCTTCATAAGACTTTGTGATGTAGCTAAGCAAATTTTGAGTTCCCAAAGATCTAACAAAAAATTCTGGTCCGAATATTATTACATTTTGAATGAAAGAATTCCAAGTCAATTTATTCGCTTAGAAGCTAGCTTCCTCAATCCATATCTTGAACGTTTTCAATACTTTATGGACTTATCATTTGAAGCTGGATTACCGCAAATGTGGAAAGTTTTTGAATCTCATCTTATTTCTAAATTAAGGAACGTCGAGATAGAAAATGATTTTTTGACATTAAAGGATCTTGGACCTGTGTTTTTGATTGTGTTTATTGGATGTACTTTGTCAATGTTTGTGTTACTTTTTGAAATTTTTCATTATGAATTTATTAGACACATAAGTTGGAGTAGTTCTTATGATAAATGCAGAACATATTTTGGTACGATTCTTTGTAAAATGGGAAAGAAGCCTAAGATAAATGTCAATAGGATATTTGTTCAGCCTCGAGAGTCTGATGCTCAATGTGCTGCTATAAATTAATCTTAGCTTACGTAAGGCTGTGAATGTTAAAATGTTTTCGCTTTAAACAGGCATCAAGCTAGCTATACATCACTGTTAAGCCTTTTCAACACGAGATGTAATATTTATTGCATCAAATTAAATATTGAAGGACCAAGCTACCACTACCAGCTCCTTCAACTACCTCATGCAAACTAAAATCAATTTAAATGTACAATTTCAAATAACTTTCATCTTGTCAATACTGTCAGAATCTCAAAGGAAAACATACACAACCATTAAAATTTAAAATTGAAACTTCAATTTCACCCTCTTTCCGATAATAGTAACATGTATGCTACATTTCATTGTTCAATGTATTTATTCAGAGTAAAATAAAAAAGTTTCAATATTGAAGAGATAAATGCATAGATTTCCTTTTTGAATGCTTGAATATTTTAATGTTTCTCTACTTTATGATAATTTTTCCAAAAGGAATGGAATGAAAATAGACAAGAAAATTTGTAAAATGTTCTGTGTCACAAGATGAAGTGGAACAAAAGAGTCCCTTAAAGGGAAATTGTCTTGTTTCAAAAGATTTGAAATTTATAAATTGCAATCTATTATTCAGTACGTTTTTCTATCTATGTCTCATCAAAATGCATTTCCTATTTTGTGCTGCACAGATTTTCTTCCAACAGGAAGCTGTTTCTTTTTTTATTCATAGCGCAATATGATGAAAAATGTTGTTAATCGAACGCCATAATTGAATATGTAAATTACTTTTTTACCGCATCATATAATAAAAATAGCGCTGTAAATACTGACAAAAGCGGAGCATTTAAAAAAAGAAGGACAGAGAAGCTTAATAGGAAAAAGGATATGATGTCAGCCGACGTTTATTTTAACTGTACTTCATTCCACTGTGTATTTTTATGAATTTCGGGTTCACTTTTAAATTAACCATGCGAGAAATAGGTTTTTTTTTCCATATGACATAGAATGTATCTATATAGACATGCTTTTGTAGAAAAATTTTCTTCTAGATTGAAAATATATTTTTATCCTTTTGCATGCTTTAGAGTTAAATTGAATTATTCTCATTCAGGTGAACGAAATGGAAAGTTTTTCTCTTCTTATCCGATAAAGAATGAAAATATAATAAATTTATCGAATCTATGCCATATAACTCAATACTGTCATTGACGTAGCACAGAAATCTTTATCACCAGATAGACATTTTTTATGTCAAACTAGAATATTAAAATTAAATTTCATCAACTGTGAATTAAAGGTTTTTTTTATCTTTTATATTTTTTGAGGCTTCTCGTACACTTGCAGAAGTGGCATGTATTTAGACACTTTTGCCAGAAGTGCAGTTTATAGTGGAATGCTTACTCCTTGCTACCAATCCCTACTTTCATATACTTTGTAAAACTCTGATCTAGAAGTTTTGGCAGTAACGTTTAGACACCCAAAGAACGCTGGAAAATTGCACAATGTCCACATTTGTGTGCAGCTCAACTTCCATAATATTCTGTTTAAAGACTCTTTTTTTTTCAATTTTATCATCACATTTTTCTATCTTTTTACTTTCTGATTAAAAATGTAATTTGCATAAAAAAACTTGACAGTTTGCAGTTTATTTGAGAGCATAGCTATGTCATAAAAGAAATTAATTCACTGTTATATTCAATTTGTCTGCAGTTATCTTCATTTCATAGTTGCCATAGCGCACCTGATTGCCCGTGAGCAAAATGAAAAACTGCAGGTTGGTCTAGGGGCCATTCACTTATTACGTAACGCTTTTAGGGGGGAGGGGGGTCTAAGATTTTGTTACGGTTCAAACAAGGAAATTTTTTTTTCATACAAATTTTGTTACGAGGGGGGGGGGGGTCTAAAAAGTCATTTTTTCGCGTTACGTAATAAGTGAACAGCCCTCTACTGAATATTTAAACTTGCTTTTGTTGAAAAAAAAAATATATTTTTTACATGTAGCTAGCAGTTGAGGATCATGGATTATGAATTCAAGTAAAGATTGAACAATTTAATGAAATTTAATGTTTGTTAATGAAAGCATTTATTTTTATATGAAAAGATTAAATTTCATAATTTAATGGCAGATTATGACTCTTATTTTGTGTATGAGAGGCAATAAAACTGGTAGTTAAATGAGATAATTAAGCTTTATTTAATTTTAAAAAGATTATATCGATTTAAACTTTTTAACCCGTAATTACATAATTATTTACAGCTTTTGAGTTGTTTTACAGAGCTCAAAGCTGACTGGCTGCCAGAGAATGAAACTATGAATTCCTACAAAGATCATTTTCTTGACAATTAAGAACAAATTTTAATGAATTCCTCATCTTTTCCATTTTTGGAAGTCAAAATGTTGTCATAACTCAAGAGTTTGGCTTAAAGAAATTATTGCAAAGTCAAAAGAACGGTTTGCTCAAGTTTTATAAGTGAAAGCAAAAGGAAATGCCCAAAAGCATGTAGCTTTATGAAATGGATGGTAAGATTGAAATGAAAAATCAACAAAGCTTGTGGATTCAACTTCGAGTTTCGTGAATTGACCTAAAATGGCTTTAGGTTGCCTTTAATTATAAAATTTGGATTAAAAATTGATTAATTTAGGAGTAAAACAACTGACCATAGTTTTTCAAGAAAGTTGTCAATCTGAAGTTATGCGCTATAATCTTGCAAACTCGGATTCCCAAGTTTGTAAGTTCATATGCAAAAAAAAGTAAATTGAATAAAGCTTAAAATTCCATTCATTTTATTTTGTATTAAGTGCTTTTATAAATAGAACAACTCATCCTTTTATCATCCAATTCACAGACACAACACTCTTCTGTGCATGCAAATTTTCACAAGCTGACTTTCAAAATTTCTATTTATAGATTTCAGAATCCGATTATCATACAAATTCAGTTAACATTAAAAACTTTGTCTCACATAAATGCGAACACACACACAGGATAAAGGAATCAGGATTATTCAGGATATTTAAAACTTTACATCTCCTCACTCACATTTCCTTAATTTTATTCTAAATGGAAGCATTAACAGTAAGCAGATTGTGCAACATGTAAAAGATGTTGCAAGGATGAAAAAATTTATTGCGGTTCATATGGAAATAAAGTTTAATGTTTGCAAATAGCGCTTAAAAATGCAAACATTTAAGCGCTTACACTCAACCCATTTATAAGATTTATGAAGATGCTTCCGCTCTCTTTTGAAAAATTATGAGCTCTTTTTTCCTGCATCCTTATGGAACATTAATATGTAGTGTAACGTTTGTGCATGCTGTTGCAACATCCTTTAAAAATTAATTTAGCAAAATACTTCAAAAGGATGAATTTGCGAAGCACTTAAAATATCATTTTATATGTGAGCATATCCGCTTTCAAGAACACATTAAAATATTTTTAAGTAGCAACTTTAAGCTAATGGCTGTATTATATTGCCTGGAAGAAAGTCATGAAAACTGTTGCATATTCTTTAATATACTTGTTGAATGACTCGAACTTAATTCTTTCCTTGTTCCACTCACTTGACTTGGCATTCTGCCAAAAACAAGAATGAGATGGAAAAAGTCTGAAACACTTACACAGTATTGCCTTTTTTTTTGAAGATTCTTAAGGCTTTGAGTTTTTTGCAACCAGATGTAACCTTTCTTGATACAACTCTCTCGCTATGGCTATAAAAACTTGTACTTGAGAAAAGAATCTTGACAGTCATATTGTCTGTAGAAAAATAAAAATCCCCGAAGTATTCTCTCGCTACTCATGACAACAATTCTCGAGAATTTTTTTGTTTATTTGAACCAAAAAGGTTCTTTTCTCTCTTTATATTTACATTCATCACTTCCGATTCACACGACGATTCACTGATAAAATATTTTGCTAAAATTGGAGTTAATTTACTGCGATTTAACTCTTGTTTACATGACTTGCTAATCAGCGTTATTGAATAATTTAAAAGCAATTGTGGAGATAACAATTGTATATAAAACTCTGGATTACTCACTGTTTGTTATCAGTTCAAGCTATAACTTCAATCGAATAAGTTGTCGTAAACATCAATTTTATTTCAAAAATTTCAATAATTTTTATTTCTAATATAATTTAAGTCTTTAAAAGACTGACAAAACATTCCAAAGAGATGAATTTAAAGTTTTTGTTCCTTCTTGCACTTTGTATTGTTGGTGCTATTGCACATCGGACTCGTGAAAATGACAATCAAAAGAGATTACAGCGTAGTGATCAAGACAATGCATTAGTTGAAGTTTCAGACTCAGAAGCAAGTTCCTTAGAAGAAGATGCTCTTGCAGATCCACTTCCAGATGATGCAAATCTTCCAAAAGAAAGTCCAAAATGGGGTAAAAATGGAAAGCGCAAGAACCGTAGATGGCGCAAGAATAAATGTAGGCATGATAATAAGACAGAAGGAGCAGCTGAAGATGGTGATAATAATAACGAGCAAGGTGAAGTAAAATGTGAAAGATGTCGAGGTCGTGGATGTCGTAGACGAGCAAACAAAGACAAGAAAGACAGCAATGAAGAAGATCAGAATGAAAATAAACATGACAGACATCATCATCATCACCATCATTGCAATAAAACAGAATCAGTTCACGGTCAAGATGGAAACTTTGAAAGACATCATCACAGCTGGCGTAAGCACGGACATAAGAATCAAAATGAAAAAGCAGATGATCAAGACAACAATCAAGTTGAAAATGAGGAAGGAAAACGTGGAAGACATCGTCATAGAGGATACCATCATAGAGGAAATATAAATGAGAATGGAGAGTTTGGACATGCCCCTGAATGGCACAAAAATCACAATGTTTCATTGACCGAAGGAGAAAGTAACGTAGGCCGACGAAGACATCATCATCATCATCATCATTGTCATAATAGAACTACTACCACAAGCACTACACCCACTCCAACATCTGTCGCACCAAGTAATGACGATTTAGTAACTGAATTCGATACTAGAGTCAAGTAAGTAGCTATATTAAGATTCCCAATAAATAAACAGAAGTAAATTTTCATCTCTGATTATTTCTATAAATATATGTAGTGTCGAATAGATTGACCTCTATGGCAACAACCACATTCGATGTGATGAATGATTCAACCGAGATCCATAAATTTTATTTATGTACACATAAATTTAAGAAATATAAAGTTTATCCAACAAATAAAAAAGAAAAGCTTTCTGTCAAACCATAGATAATGCCTTTATTCTCTCTCTTTCTTATCTTCTTGTACTTGTTGATTGCATGAATTTCTCGTCGTCGTTTACTTCTTTCTTGTAAATACGGAAGAAATTTTCACTTTGAACTCTCATCTGTCTTCTCGGGCAATATTTATATGTATGAATCGTAAAGCTTCTTTCTCGGAATAAAACTCTTTTTCCTTAATAGCAATTCGGATGAAAATTTTGGTCCCTTTGAGGTATTTTGTGTAGATTTATTTTAATAGACTGCCACTTCTGAGATCAATAATCATAAAATCCGATTGGGCAATACTCTTTGTAAAGATGAACTTTAGTGGGAATCGAACCCAAGTCTTTACAAAAGACAGGACTATAGTCTGTTGCCTAATTAACTCTTCGTCCACATAAATGATACTTTCACACTGGCTGATTTACTTGACACGGTTAAGACTTATTTGTATCGAATGAATACAAGAGAGCGAGAGCTCTAATTATTTGACAACATTCTCGTACGAGAACTTGTTGGAATTAACATCTCTTTATTTTACTTTTTTTTCTCCAGATACATACTTTACATGAAATATGTTGCATGACTGCATATAAAATCAGATCCAATTTATTCTCGCTTTTGTGTGAAAGAGATGAAGATGAAGGAGAAATGAAAAAGGAAGTGAGAGAAGAGGAGGAAAGGATGAGAATGAAATTACCTTATGTGCTTTACAGCATCACAAACAGAGAAAAATATATTCAGTACGCTGATGGCATTGACAGAGCTTTTACAAGCCATGAGAATAGAATTATTATTATTAAAGAGAATACTGAGAATTCTTTTTTCCATAAACAGTCAGCTTGGAGTTTTGCTTTCATCAAAAATTCTCTCGCATTTATGCCGGTTCCTCAATGTTTATTCACTCATGAAACATGAATTATTAAACAATGGAAGAAGAACGTGTACGAAAATTAAAGCAGAATATTGAAGACAAGAATATTGAAACTTTCGACATTGATTGATTTTTATATATGAGCTAGAACGGAATATTTAGGTACGGGGTCGTTCCAAAATGATATCATATAAAACAAGATTTGAAATAACTCTGTAGCAAGCAAAAAATTAATCTTTGAACAAGCTGCAATTTGAACTCACATATGTCATCTAAAATATTGACGTCACTTATGAACAACCCCCAAAAATGATGATTAAAGGTTTTTTGCTCTTTTACAAGCATATCAAATAACTTGTTTTTGGATATTTTTTCGTATTCATCATCACTTGTTATGTTTATGTTTTGAAACGAAAGTAAGTACAGATACAGGTCTAAGTGCTTCAAACGATTCTCTAGAAACAAAACACAGCACAATAAGTATGAAACATAACATTCTTAGAATTTGGATATTTCTGAATTTATAAAATACAAACCGGTGTTGTAATGACAAAAGTTACTTTGTTGGATATATTTTTAGATGTCTGCATTCACGTGCTGACTTTTGTTTAAGCGAATTTCTTTAAAAAAATCACCGGCTTAAAAAAATTTACAGCTGTTTTAATTTTCAGAGAATTCAAGTTGACGATTTTAAATAGAGTTGTCATAAAGGTTAGTGGATAGACTGACGAATCATATGATAATGCATCGATGCTTTGGATAGTGTTGATAGGGTCAAGGCTAAGTTTGCAGGCAATACTCATAGCTTAACTTTGAATATGATGTAAATGTCATTGGAACTCTTTAATTTATTGCATTCAGGAAGAACCGGAAATACTTCTGCATTTTCAAAGACATTTCTATTTGTCAGCTGCTTACGACAGCTTCTAGTGATTCAAAATGGTTTACTTTGGGATTAAGGAAGCTGTTCAGATATCAAGAGTTCTTATTGTCGTTGTTTATAACCTGATACAATTAAATTCGCAGCTAGTGACGTTAACAGCCCTTTACCAGTTTCTTCCAGTGCATCATCAATTATTTTGCTATTGTTTTGTGATTTTTTGAAATTTTAAATTCTTTCGGGAAATACCAATTTTATTTTATTATTTTGAAAATTTCTTGGTATTCCTTATCAGTGCAAAAATGAAACTGGAGTCAAATTTAATTTTGAAAACAAAACGTGAGAAGACATCTGCTCAATGGCTTTGAATTAATCTCAAATTTTTTTGTTGCCATACTCTTTCACAATCTAAATTTTATTAGGATTTAAAAATCGCAATTCTAAAGATGTTTGACTTTGACACTCATTAATTTTGCATTTTGCACACATAATTACTCTTTTACGTCTTAAGCTATATTTATTCAGCTGTATCCTTAGTATTTCCACTAAAATCCAGAAAAGCATAGTTCTTATCAGCTTTTTAAAGTGCACAAATGAGTAAAGAGACGCTCTATTTTTCACGTTTTATTTTGAGTGATGCGGGATAAGATTATGCTTAATATAAATTGTTGTTGCTCTTTTCCTTGCAAATTTTTTGTATTTACTGCTTTGAATCTCGTTTTTGATTCTTTTTATTTCTTTTTGTTACTGAGAAGATTTGGGAGAATAACAACTTTACTTGTTCTTTTTTTTAGTATATAAAGCATTAGCATTCAAGTATTCCCGAATCATTGTATTTTTACCAACAGTTAAGTGAAGATCAAATTAATAAAATGAGAATTTTTATAGTGTTGAGTGCCATTTTTGGAGTGTTAAGTGCTGTTCCTTATGGATCGAAATATGGAGGAGGTGGTGGTGGTGTTATTGCCATTGAGCCTCAAGGGCATATTGGAGGTGGATTTTCGGGATCAGCTGCAAATGCTGGAGCACAGAGCAGCTCATTAAGCAGTGGTAAAAAAATTTAAAAAATAAAATCTTAAAAAAATTAAATGTCATAAAATTGATTATTATCTATTAAGTACGAATGTAAGACAGTGATTCACACAATTTAAATAGAAATTGATAAAAAAAAAATATTTTTTGAAAAATAAAAAAAATATTATGTAACTTTTAAAGGTATTAAAGGAGGATATGGAGGGGGTGGAATGGGTCATGGAAGTGCTGGACATGGAGGATTTGGTAGTGGTATGGAGCATGGAGGATTCGGTGGGGGATCTTCAGGATCTGCATCACAAGCTGGCGCTCAAACTAGCTCTCTATCATCAGGTATGAAGTTTTTAAAGCTTTTTTTCAAAAAAAAAATTACATCTTCTATTTTAAGGTGGTATTGGTGGTGGATTAGGCCATAGTGGATCAATTGGTCATTCAGGAGGTCACAGTGGACTAGGAAGTGGTAAAAATTATAATTTTTTATTTTGCCTTAATTTCATTATTTCTTTAAATGAAAATTTACAGGTCATAGTGGTGGAATTTCGGGTTCAGGGGCACAAGCTGGCGCAGGCTCATCTTCAATTACTTCAGGTATGCATTGAATTTGTTTCTTTATTTACAGCATAGTCCAAAAATATAGAACCACTATAGTTGAACATTACTCAAAAAGTTATTCTAGTGGATCTTGATTCCGATTAAAATAATTTCTAATACATATTTAATTAAACTGATGAATCTTTAGGTGGAATTGGGGGAGGTTCAGGCCATGCTGGATCGATTGGTCTTGATCACGGCATTGGAGGGGGTATAGGTACAAAAATATATTTTTTTAAATTTTTAACTTTTAATATTTTATTTATATTCAGGACATGGCGGTGGCATTTCAAGCTCAGGTTCACAAGCTGGTGCAGGAACATCCTCGATATCAGGAGGTATGCATTCATTTTAAAATTAAGAAATTAATTTGTTGTGAAAAATAAATTTTAAAAATGTATATAGGAGGGAGTCATGGGGGTTCAATCGGTCACGGAAATGGAATTGGTCATGAAATAGGCATTGGTCATGGAGGACATGGAGGAAGTCATGGAATTGGTAAAAATTTAAAATAATTTATTCTTTTTCTCCAAGAAAGTTTGAAAATTTCTTTATTCTCATAAATTATTTTCTATAGGACATGGCGGTGGCATTTCAGGCTCAGGTTCACAAGCTGGTGCAGGAACATCCTCGATATCAGGAGGTATGCATTCATTTTAAAATTAAGAAATTAATTTGTTGTGAAAAATAAATTTTAAAAATGTATATAGGAGGGAGTCATGGGGGTTCAATCGGTCACGGAAATGGAATTGGTCATGAAATAGGCATTGGTCATGGAGGACATGGAGGAAGTCATGGAATTGGTAAAAATTTAAAATAATTTATTCTTTTTCTCCAAGAAAGTTTGAAAATTTCTTAATTCTCATAAATTATTTTCTATAGGACATGGCGGTGGCATTTCAGGCTCAGGTTCACAAGCTGGTGCAGGAACATCCTCGATATCAGGAGGTATGCATTCACTTTAAAATTAAGAAATTAATTTGTTGTGAAAAATAAATTTTTAAAATGCTTATAGGAGGGAGTCATGGGGGTTCAATCGGTCATGGAGGACATGGAGGAAGTCACGGAATTGGTAAAAATTTAAAATAATTTATTCTTTTTCTACAAGAAAGTTTGAAAATTTCTTAATTCTCATAAATTATTTTCTATAGGACATGGCGGTGGCATTTCAGGCTCAGGTTCACAAGCTGGTGCAGGAACATCCTCGATATCAGGAGGTATGCATTCACTTTAAACATTAAAAAATTAGGGGCCGTTTACTTATTACGTTCGCATTTTAGGGGGAGGGGGGGTTTGAAAAATTGTAACAAAATGTAACAATGAGGACAATGAGGGGGGGGGGGAGTTTCAAGAAGTATGTAACGTTCTAACTGTCGTCTGTATTTTAAAGAAAGAACAGAACGTTCATTCTGGGGGGGGGGGGGGGGTGTTGTGAGTTGTAACATATTGTAACAAGGGAGGGGGGGGGGGGGTGTAAAAAGTCGTTTTTTTGCGTAACGTAATAAGTGAACGGCCCCTTAATTTGTTGTGAAAATAAATTTTAAAAATGTTTATAGGAGGGAGTCATGGGGGTTCAGTCGGTCATGGAAGTGGAATTGGTCATGGAGGACATGGAGGAAGTCACGGAATTGGTAAAAATTTAAAAAAATTTATTCTTTTCCTACAAGAAAGTTTGAAAATTTCTTAATTCTCATAAATTATATTCTATAGGACATGGTGGGGGAATTGCTGGCTCAGGTTCACAAGCTGGTGCAGGATCATCCTCTTCAGGTATAAATTTAATTTAAAATGATGAAAGAAAACTTTAGAGATTTTTTTAAAAAAATTATTTTATAGGAGGTAGCATAGGAGGAGGAATTGGTCATGATATTGGTCATGGTGCACATCATGGAGGTGAAATTGGTAATAAAAAAGTTATTTTAATATTATACAATCTAATAATGTTGTAATTTTAGGCCCCATCGCTCCTATAGCCCCAATTGCACCTATTGCCCCAATTGGTCCAATTGGTGGTATTTCAAGCTCAGGTGCTAATGCAGGTGCATCATCAATTACATCAGGAGGTAGTGCTGGGGGATTAGGTCATAGTAGCGGAATTGCTCATGGAGGAGGTCATTCTGGTGGATTTGGTAATTATATTTTCTATATCTCAATGTTTTAAATCACTTTTGGTCAGTGAAATTTTACAATACTAATTGCCAATGGATTGTCTCACAATTATTGTAGGAGGATCAGGCTCATCAGCTGGTTCTTCAGCAGGCTCAGCTTCTTCAGGTAATACTCATTCTAAAAAAATTGTTTCTTATTTTTCTAAAATTGTAATAATTCTTTATAGGAGGTTTTGGATTTGGTGGTCTCGGACATACAGGAGGCTTCGCAGGTCACAATATGGGAGGTTTTGGAGGGTTCGGAATGCCTGGTTTTGGAATGCCAGCATTTGGATTCGGAAATATTGGTGGAATTGTTCCATTTGGAGGAGGATTTAGCTCATCAGGTGCAAATGCTGGCGCTAGCTCGTTATCAAGTGGTGGTGGATTTGGATTAGGAGGATTTGGTGGTTCAGGAGCTAGTGCAAATTCAGGCTCATTATCTAGCGGTGGTGCTTTTGGATTGGGTGGCTTAGGAGGTCACTCTGGTGGTCTTAGTTCATCAGGAGCTAGTGCTAATGCTGGTTCAAGTTCATTGTCAGGCGGTTTGGGTCATGGAGGATTTGGCTCATCAGGAGCTAGTGCTAATGCTGGTTCAAGTTCATTGTCAGGCGGTTTGGGTCATGGAGGATTTGGCTCATCAGGAGCTAGTGCTAATGCTGGTTCAAGTTCATTGTCAGGCGGTTTGGGTCATGGAGGATTTGGCTCATCAGGAGCTAGTGCTAATGCTGGTTCAAGTTCATTATCAAGTGGAGGAAGCTTTGGGGGACACGGGGGTCATGGAATCGGTGGAGGTAATTATAATAATTTTTATGTGAGACTTTTTTCGTAATTAAACTCTTAATATTAGGATCAAGTCAAGGAATAGCATCTGCAGGTGGTCATTCAAGCAGCGGTGGGGGTTATGGAAAATAAGCTCAACCAATTAGGAGTGCAAAGTTTTTTTATTTTAAGTCAATATGTGATAGATCATTTATTTAAAAATAAATAAATTAAATCTTTTCAAATCTAAAAATGTATGATGAATGCTTTTTAATTATCACGCTATAAAAATGACTTTGGATGACCTATTGCATAAGTATTCTAAAGAATCATTTTTGAAAAAATATATTGCCGAAAGTGATCATGAAAGAAAAAAATTGCGACTGCGAAAATAATATTTCAAGAAGATGTGTAAAGATGAGTGAATCAATTTGGCTAAGCTTATTTAGTCAGTATTAATCGCCGATGTGTGTTTTTCGAATGATTTATTCATTTATTGCTAAAAATAGGTTTTTAAGTCTTTTCAACTTTTAACTCCTTTTGAATTCCATCGCTGAAAATACAATAAATAGGAATTTTTCAATTAAAAACTTGGTAAAGGACTATACAAAGGTATACGTGTGATACTCGTTAGTGACAAGCTTTTTTGTGCTGTAAACAGCTTAATTCTGAAGTTTTAATAAAGTTTGTAAAACAACACAAAACCTCAAACATTTTTAATTAAGGCAGCTTTTAAATGCGTTAATTCTCAAAGTTTTAGTATATTCAGTATGATGAATAAAGCATCGTTTTAAAAACATCGTTGAAATTAAGCTTCAAATTAAATATTCTTTAAGATACTCAATTGAGCTTATCATATTTAAACAATTTAGTAACTCAAATAACTCCAGAAATACTTTATATTGATTTAATGTTAATTACATCATCCATCTTTCAATCTTAGTGTAAACAAAAGCTAAAGCACTTGAAAGCATGACTGAAAGTTTAAAGATAATCGTCTCACGTGCTCATTTGCTAAGTTTAATCTGAAAGAAAAACAATTAGATTTAATTGCATTGGATAGATTCACTCAATTAATTAATAGCACTTAATGGATGGATAAAATTAAATCATTCTTGGATTCATTGAACCCAAGATACTTAAATAAATTTTGTAGTGTAAAACATTAGAGTTTTATTGCTTTATGCATATTGAAAATAGAAACCATTCGATTGACATTAATGTCTGCAAAAAAAATATGATTTTTAAGATTTTATAAAGAGACAAATTCTCAAGAAACATTAAGCCAATAAGGTAAAATTTTGATGAAAAACACTTGCAAATGTATCTTCTATCGTGGGTTGTAAGTTTAAAACTGAAGCTGAAAATATCTTATAAATTTTTAATGCAACTGTAAACAAAACTTCAAGCATCTCTGCAATTTTGTTATAAATAAGTTATTCTCAGTATAAAACTCTTGTAGTCGTGTGCCAAATGCACATTGTTTGTTAAAAATACAATATCATTAATGTCATTCAGTTTTGTAAGAAAGTCAGTGAACCTTGCAAGATACAAAAAGTCAATGTTTGATTATCTTTTGTACTTTAACCTTCAATGCATTAGTCAAATTTGTTATGTTTTATGCAGCATTACAAAATATATGAATTATGCTCTACTTACCTTAATATTATGAACTGACATTTAAAAGTCATTCCTCCTATGAATCATAATTGCACCGTGAATCTTCTCATTATCAGAAATGATTTTTATAAGCAATAAAAATTCAAATTTATACAAATGTCGTTATAAAGGTTTGAAGATATCAAGGCACTTGATCATTTTTTGCAAGAACAAGTTTTTCTAGACTTAATTCTTAAATCCGAATCAATGCATGCATTTAAATATTAGATTTAGAAATCTTCTTGAATTCAGTCTGATTAGAATTTTTGTATACTGTGAATATTGCGTACCGACCAGTTCCAACTAAAAATGTTTAACAGATACCAGTGCAAATTTATGTTTTGCTGCTTAATAAAAATCGAAAGGTGATTAATTTTGAAGATTTATTGAAGAAATTAAGATTGCATTTAAGTCAATATTTACGTTTAAAGCCTCCTTATAGCCATGCTGTCTTTATATGTTTCTTTTTTATTGCATATTTTTGCAAATTTCGAAAAGTTGCATCTCCTATAAATACGCGAACTTTCTTTATATCCATATCATTCAGTCTTAACACTTTCTGTGTGAATATTAAGTTAAAATTATTCAAAAATGAAAATCTTGGTGCTTTTGTTTGTCTTCATCGGATTGAGCTTAGCTGTACCTCAATTTGGTCCACAATTTGGAGGAGGATATGGACATCGTCCATTTGGAGGTGGTGGATTTGGTGGATCACAATCAAGTGCGCATGCTGGTGCTAGCAGCTTTAATACTGGAGGTGGATTATTTGGTCTAGGAGGAAGTGCAAGTCATGCATCAGCAAATGCTGGAAGTGGAACGTTTGGATTTGGACGTTGAAAGTCATTATTTTAAGGAAAAATTTATTTTTTAAGTAAAATTTGAAAAACCTTCATGGGATGTTTGTGGCTATAAATTGTAAATAAGTATCTGTTGTCAATAAAATTATTGAGAAATATTTTCTTATCTTAAAGTCAACCGATTTTAGTTTTAACTTCTAGCGTTTTGAAATTGCAACATTTCCAGGCTAATTCACTAAAATGCATTGCAGTGTGTTTCCTACAACTTCAGGTTTACCGAAATTTTACGACTTCCCCCTCTAAAGACCTATTATGCTGTTTTGTTTTTGTCGCTTATTGCAAAAATTTCTTTCCGGCAACTAGCTATAAATAAGAGGACTTTCTCCATATCTAATTCATTCAACATTTTCAGTTCCATTGCAATATTGTATTTAAGTTTTAAAATGAAAATTTTAGTGATTTTATTTGCTTTGATTGCTTTTACATTCGCTAGACCACAACTGCCTGGAATAGGGTTTGGATTTGGAGGTGGATTTCAGCCACATTTTGGAGGTGGTGGTTTTGGTGCATCAGGTGCAAATGCAAATTCTGGTAGTTTTAGCACAGGTGGTTTTCCAGGATTTGGTGCTAGTGGAAGCAGTGCATCAGCAAATGCAGGAAGTTCATCTTTTGGATTTGGACGTTAGTTGAAGTTGCCACATTTGCAGAACTGTGTTCAAAATTGAATTGTTTTTAAGTCAAGAATTCTCATAAAATTATGGGATTGTAAATTGTTAATCAAATTGATTTTAATCTGTTACTACATCTATGTTAATAAAAAGTTGAAAAAAAAAATCAAAGACTTATTATAATACTCATCAAGTTCCTAGCAGAAATCACGCAGCTATAAATCGTATTGTTTGATTTGTATTCAAATGTAAAATTTCTTCATATTAATATCTCACTTATTATTGACTTCTCATACATATGCTAATCAAGAAAACAGACCTTCCTCATCAACAGCAGTAGAGCGAAGACATCCGAAAAAATAAAATCTTGGGAATTCCCAACTGCATATAAATTTTTTACTACGCATTTACTAGAATTATTTATGTAGCGGTCTGAAGCTATTATGAAGGTTTCGTCATAACAATAAACAACAAGCCATCGTCGCATAAAACCGGCTTAGTAAAAATTTCCCTTCCAATTGACGTCATCGAAAATTTTGAAAAAAATAAATAAATTCGAGTTCGTACGAGAAGAATATGAATGCGGCAAAACATCACCACAAAGAAGCGGCTCAAAAATCATCATTGTAGTTGTTAATGATAATGAGCTTAAAGAAGTTGTTTACAATAAATAAAAAGAAACTCCGAAGAGCTCAAAAATAAATATTTTTAATGATTTTTTGACTAAAATTTCACAATCAATGAGGCTTTTGGAGGTCCAATCGATAATGTAATGAAGTTTTCCTGATGATTTGTTGACAAACTTAATTTTTATTGATTCATCTCATTTACATATTGTCAGCAATAATTGTGCGCACTTTAAAGATGAGTTATTTCTCCTTGTTGATGCACACTTAGTGAGATTCTTAACTGAATAGTAATTCACCTTTCTATTTTCCCGTGATTTATATCTCTTGAGTCTACAACCTTGAGAACCTGATTCTAGAGATTCATCAAATCAATTCTTATAGTCCTCAAAAGAGTCATCAAGATATTATGCTACGAATTGTAAACAACATGAATGTCTCATTGGAATTCCTCAGATATTCTGCTTCCGTTCTTAAACTAGACCTAATTAAAATAACAAGAAAACAAAATAATTCGTAGAATCATCGAAAAATGAGATGACTGGTGACTATAAAGGAAATAATACATGATACTTACACACACTCACAATTTTGCGAGTATCTTTGTAATAAATTGAAGAATTCTTTACTCTTTTAAAGTCAACAGCTTATTTTTTTGTTACAGTAACATTTTTGCTTTATATTGTGGCGATTACCTGTTGGGCAGAACACTTGAATTTGATCGATTGTGTTGTGTAGTTCGTGTCCTTTGCAGAATAAAAAAAGTTAACAGTGCAAAAAATGAAGTTTTTGATTTTAATATTCGCATTAATTGCTGTTGTGATTGCTAATCCACATTACGGACGTAGAGGATATGGAGGTGGTGGATATGGTGGATATAGACGAGGATATGGAGGATACGGGGGTGGATATCCAGGTGGTGGATATGGGGGATATCCAGGTGGAAATTTCGGAGGTGGATTTGGAGGTTCTAGTTCATTTGCTAATGCTGGAAGTTCGAGCTTTGGTGGAGGTGGATTTGGTGGAAGCAATGCATTTGCTAATGCAGGAAGTTCATCATTTGGTTTCGGACGTTAAGACAAGAATGGATTAATTTACTTCAACTAGAATTATACACATCATTTTCGAAGATATTTAAAGAACCACCAGTAGAATTATAATCATGAATTTATTATTATTTGACAAATTAAGGCTTTCAATAAATTATTTTTTAACTTAATGGAAAGTTTATTGTGTTTTATTATTCCAGTGGATGCTCGAGTTCAATTATTAAAAGTGCTACATTCTTTCTCGATTTATCACTAAGTCTCTTCTCATTTCATTAAAGAACAGGAAAGATACAGAAAAGAATCAAACTCAACAATTTGCAATCAAAAAATTCTTCTCGAAAAGAATTCAGTGACACAAAAGATTTCTTAAGTCATTCTGTAAATACTTGACTGTAAAGTGTGCATGACTTAAATTGCTTTTTTTTTGAATATTTCCTGCAAGGTCAATGTGAATATTTTTATTGATAACAACGTAGATTTGGAAAGAAATTGAACTCCTATTTTTTATTCCTTTAGTCCGAGTCAAATAAATATTCGTAAAATGTATTTTTGATTCAGCTGGATTGATATTTTTGATTTCACAGCTAGCCACAGGCAAATAAATCTGTTATGACTCATGCTAATCAATAATGTTTTGTTTATTCACCCAAATATTTTATATCCAGTTTAATTCACATCAAAAAAACTTTATATCATGCGAAAGTCATGTAAAATCTTTAAAAATCTCTAATTAATCTTAAGCTTCCAGCCAGACTTAATTTAAAGTTACGCAAAAACATAAATCGTCTGATTGCAATATTGCTTTCCGGGAGTCATTCTTATATGATGTTTTCATCAAAACATGTTTCTATCTTATTTTTTCAGATGTCATTAAAGTTGCCCAACAAACACGATAATTTCACAGTCTGTGGGTCATAAAATATCAGAAGTTGTACGTCACAATTAGATGAGCCCCGAAGAAAGTTGTTTATTTACGAATTTGCATAAAAATTTCTTTTTTTGATGCAAAAAATGAATAAAATCACTAATGATTTATGTTCGATGTAAATTTAACAATATCATTTGGTTACTTAACGACGAAAAGATTTATGACGGTGGGGAAAACCACAAAGATTCACAACTGTAGAATGAACAATTATTAGAACGTTGACTTCACGCGAATACAAATTCTACGTCCTTGCTGATTCTAAATCAAAACAGATTTGTGAATGAGATTTTTCAAAATGACACAAAGAAGTTTCTTGATGGTCCGGCAACACGTGAAGAATTAAATTATTACTTTTTGCAAATGACGAATGACTTTAATGATGTTTTTGGGTTCTTACTTGACTAGTACTTAACTTTTTTGCAAATTATTATTTTTTGCTGATCATGGGGATTGTTTACTTTAAATTTACAGGATTTTAAGCTCAAGGTACTTAGTCTCGGATCTTAACTTCAAATGCTGTTATTGAATTTTAACTAAAGAGCCAAAACATGCAAGTATTGTTAACGTTTATCGTTTTAATAACAACAGCATTTGGTAGTTTTGGCAACACTAATGCATTTAAAATTGCTGGAAGCTTAACTTTTGGATTTAGCCGATTAATATTAACGATATTAACACTCAAATTTGTAAACTACCCCGTGGATATAAAATTTAAATAAATTCTTATGAAAAAACAACGTCCAAAAAAGCCGTATTTATATTTTTAGGAATACAACAAGCACAGCCGGTATGTTGAGATAAAAACAAGTTTTTTAGTGACTTTCACAGAGCAAAAGATAAATGTATTATGGATAAGTGACATTCATACAGGTGTGCATTCAACATTAATACTATGAACATTGTGCGTGTAGCAACAAAAAATATACCACAAAAAATCCAGTTAATTCTAATATGATAATGTATTTTGAGTAATTTTTGTGTTTTTCCAACTTCTTTCCTTCATGTTTTCTTGGGTTCGTCGTTTGCTTATCCAACACTATAAATTGAGTTACTTTTTTTGTCACAGCATTCAGTTTAAGCCATCATTTCATAAGTTAAAGTTGTCAAAGAGACAAAAGTCTTAAAAAGTTATATTTTAGTGACATTAAGCACATAAAAAAAAATCTGAAAGAATGAAACTTTTGATTGTGTTGTTCGCTTTGATTGCTGCTGCATTTGCAGTTCCACAATTCTATCCAGGTGGTGGATATGGTGGTTATGGTGGATATCCAGGGGGTTTCGGAGGTGGATTTAGTGGATCAAATGCCCAAGCAAGTGCTGGATCTTCAAGCTTTGGAGGTGGTTTCCCAGGATTCGGTGGAAGTTCAAGCAATGCATTTGCTAATGCTGGAAGCTCATCATTCGGTTTTGGCAGATAAATTAGCTCATCTTGAGTCATCAATAGAATTTAAGGATTTTCATTTGCAAAAGAATCTGATTTTTTACTAAGTGTGTTAATAAATTATTTTAATTTGTACAGATATAAAAATTTATTTGTGTTTAATTACTTGACTTGATGAGAGTTGAGGTGTTAATTTTGAATCCAAACTTTTATATTGTCAAGCATTTCAAAGAAAATATTAACAATAGTTGTTTGATGAGACTTCTGTAAAATTTAGTTTTCAATTTTAAAGTGCATAAAGATTCAACATTTGTTGCAATTTTTTATAGAATATCTAGAATAATGAAAGGATGAATTCGATTTTGAAATAATACTTTTTAATTTCAACAAATTGAAACTGCTTCACCTGTTAAATGTAAAATTAAAAGTGACGTGATTTTAACCATAAGTTTCAACAACGTTTTCAGAATTTTTAAAATTTTTGTAGCCGTTGAGTCACTTGTAACTGTTTTCGTTATCTCCGATATTATTCCAAGTCATAAGAAAAATCTCACGTTAAAATCAAAAATCTTCAGATTTAAAAAATATTTATTACCTTACTCATTGACGTCACAAAAGCCTATATTTGTTGCCCATTACAAAATTAGTATCAACTTAAAGATTGTTTACGGTCCATAAAGTTTAATGAGTCAATAAATATAGGGAAAAATACCAATTGAAGAAAGTTAAGTTATATAAATTTTGCATGTTTTACTTTTTTTATAACTTTGTAAAATGCCTTGTAAATTTTGGACTTATATTTGTAAACACTATTATCAAGCTTCATAATGTTTTTCAGGCAAACCATTGGTATTTTCTATATGATTCAACAATCTTCTAGATTATAATCTAAAATACGCAATTTTTTTAAAATATAGGTCGAGTTTTTTCGAACAATAATTCATTATTAAAATAATTAAATGTTGTTTTTCCGATGATTTCTGTAAAGAACTGCTTTATGATTTCACTTTAGGCTTTGTATTCCAACAATGCGCACATTTAAACAACATGACAAGACTAGGAATTTAAAGATTCTAAAGAAATAATCTTTTTGATGTCTATTGACCTACATTCCAATTTACAAATGAGAGAAAAAAATTGAGCAAGGAACCGTTGATTGAGAATGATGCAAATCAAAATATTTTTGACAATGTTAAGTTTGTATGTATGCTTCCTATCATTAGATTTCTAAAATGAGTGCGTGTTGCGATAGAATAAAATTTATTTATTTGTAATCCGTTTCAACATCTTTTCTCAAATTTTATTCTTATCAAGAACTATAAATTCGGAAACTAAGCGATTCAAAAATCAGTTTCAAGCTATCAGTCGAGCTCTCATAACAGAACAAATAATTAAAAAGTTTAAGATGAAATTCTTAGTTTTTCTCTTCGCTTTGATTGCTGCTGCAATCGCTTATCCACAATACTATCCAGGAGGTGGATATGGAGGATATCCAGGTGGTGGATATGGTGGATACCCAGGTGGTGGATATGGAGGTGGTGGATTTGGAGGATCAGCTGCAAACGCTCAAGCTTCATCACAAAGTTTTAATGCTGGTGGTCCATTTGGTGGATTTGGTGGATCAGCTTCAAATGCTGCTGCTGGAAGTCAATCATTCGGTTTCGGACGTTAAAAAGTGATGCTATTAATTCTTACAAAATTGGTGTTCTGATTTCCCACTGGATACATCCATTATGAGTCTATTATATTAAGTTTCAAGAGTGCCAATAAATTGATATTAATGTTAATTATTAAATTATAAACTAGAATGTTTTAATCAAGATTTAAAAGATTTCAGAATAATCAGAATCAAATGATGACAAAATATTAAAATTTGTGAAATTAAAAATTGGAAGTTCTTACAAAGTTAAAAATTCAATTAAATTAGTAAATGAAAGATTTTTTCTGTGAAAAAAAAACTTACAAAAATTAATTCAATGATGCAAAAAACGCTGATTATCACTTCCTGTCGCTCAATGAAAAAAATTATATTCACAACTTTCAGTTTATGGTTATCAGTTTTACGATTTGAAGCTTTAATGATTTAACATCTATGTTTAACGTTTAGTTTACTATTATTTTTCACTGTTTCATTGTTTTATCATTAAGGATTATAAAAGTTTCAGTCATTCAGATTATCCGAGTTTGGAATATATTGAACAATTAAGGAATGATGCAATTACCAGGAAAATGAAAACAAGACAAATAAAAATAACGAAGAAAACATAAGAAAGTTAAAATCTCAAATGTTAAAATCAAGGCGTGGAAACTCAGAATTAATCCTGGAAAATTTCAAAAACTCTTAACAAATCCCTTAGCCAATAAACAAGAAAATGTGAAATCCCTGATGAATTTGATGAATAATTTCGAAACTTAAAAGGGATTTCACATTTTCATGACTTTTCATACTTAATTAAAATGAATAAAATAATGCGATCACAATTTTTAAATTAAAATTCAGTTTTTTATTTTTACTTTCTTTAAATTTGGTTCAATTGTTGAATTTTTTTTCTTTAGAACTGATCTGGCATAAACCAAAGCTAATTCTTATCAAAATGGAACGATTGATTGCAGACTACCACTATTGTTTTTTTAATGAGAGTTATAAATGCAAACGATTTTTTTGGACTTTCATACTGTGACTAAAACTATCGAGTCAAGATAAATTTAATTGAATTTGAAATATTTTAAGATAAATTATCCTAAAATCTATAGCTCAAAGTTCTGTAAAGTGAGTTTACTGTATTTACGACTATTTCTTTCAATGGTTAAATTGCAACTGATTTGATTTTCAATGTGATCCACATTCATTGGAAAAATTTTATGTTTGTACTGTCAAACGACATATTTATGAATGAAGATCTTCCACATCAAACGAGTAGTAAAATTTAGATTATTCTACTTGCTCAGAAGAAATGGGAAAATTCTTTACTGCGTTATTGACTGATAGTGGGTTTTTTACAACTTTTGATTGTTTACTTCATTTTGGTACTATAAATTGACAGAATATTTCATTCGAAATTCAGTAAGAAATCACAAGTCCTAAAGTTTAAACCAACTTGAAAGTTAAAAACAAAATCAAATTATAAAATGAAATATTTAATTGTTATCTTCGCATTGATTGCTGTCGCCTTTGCATATCCACAATACTATGGAGGATACCCAGGTGGATATGGTGGTTTTGGAATGAGTGGTTCAGCTGCAAATGCTCAAGCTTCATCACAAAGCTTCGGTGGTGGAATGGGTGGTCCATTTGGTGGATTCGGAATGAGTGGAAGTGCCGCAAATGCTGCAGCAGGAAGTCATTCAATGGGCTTTGGACGTTAAGATTAATCAATAATTAAATTGGTGATTCAAATTTTCACTAGATGCTTCCAAATTGAGTCTATTATGTTAAGTTTATGAGAGTTTCAATAAAATGATGTGACCTGCTTTTTATTAAATTAAAAAATAATTGTATGCTTATTTAAATGCTTAAACTGTTTCAGAAATCAATATTTGAAATTATCATGTCAACTGACGTAAACTTGGTCAGTTAAGGTAAAATATGAAATCTAATAGGAGTTTGTATAATAACCTGAGAAGAAAATATCAAGCAACAAGTCTAGAAAACTGATTATTATTGCATTTAAAAGAAAAAATGCACCCAGAACAACTCAGTCATTTAGCATCAAATTAAAATGACGTCAAAATTATTATTTTTAAAGATTTCAGAATCGAAAACTTGGAATTTACAATAATGTTCAATTTAAAATGTCTACAAAGTCTCAGTTTCTCTCTAAATGTCCAACAACAATTTTGAACAATCCCTTATCAAATTCCTGAATTATTTGCATGCAAACTTTAATCTGCTTTATGTAAACATCAACATAAAAATGTCAACAAGTTTATCAGTCGACCAATTTACTCATGAGAAAGTGTCTGCTTTCTTGATGCATTTTTGCAATCCTCAAACTTTATAAATTCCCGATGCACTAAGAACAATATTCATTTAATTGTGATCAGCATTGAAGTTTGAACAAGATGAGACTCTGGTATTGGATGTGGACAGTTTAGTGGATCATCTTCTAATGCACAAGCTGCATCGCAAAGCTTCAATTCAGGAGGTGGATTTCCTGGTTTTGGCACTGGATTTACTGGAAGTTCGTCAAATGCTCAGGCTGGAAGTAAGACATTTAGTCAAGGATAAAATAAAATAAAATTTGTGATTAATTTATCTTTGAATGGTTTTATTAAAAACTTTGGAATTTTTGAAATAATTTTGACAAGCTTATGAGCTATAAAATTGATAAGATTGTGTTAATCTTTTGGAAATTCTAATAAAAATTAATTTGGGTTTTCCAATGTAAATAAATCACAGAAATAAAATACTCATTAAATTTTTAATTCTCTTTGCCATATTTGTAATAAAAGAAGTACTCGGTCTGAAGCAGATAGTCTCTTCGAGAGTAAATTCGCTCAGAAGAAATGACAAACTTTCTCAATATGATTATCGAAAGCTAAAATTATATATATATTTTTTAAGTTTTTTCAAAATTTACATGATGTCCTATAAATTAACAGACCAATCTAATCACTATTCAGTTCAAAGGAATCAGTCTTCAAAATTAAATCAAAATGAAATTCTTAATTATGCTTTTTGCCATTATTGCTGCTGTATTTGCAATCCCACAGCATTATGGTGGACGTCCAAGTGCATATGGCTATAGACCAGCAGGTGGATTCAGTGGATCAGCTTCTAATGCTCAGGCTGGGTCACAAAGTTTTAATACCGGAGGTGGATTCAGTCCATATGCAGGTGGATTTGGTGGAAGCAATGCATTTGCCAATGCAGGAAGTCAATCTTTTGGTTTCGGACGATAAAGGATGATGAACATTTTACAAGAAATTAATCTTCAATGAGTAGTTTTAAGAGAGGCTTTATTTTGAAAAATATTGAACAATTTAAATAAATAAATTGATGTAAAATTAAATGACTTAATAAATTCAGGATATTTTCAAAAATATTAAGAACTTACGGTGATTCCCCAAATCTTTTCCAATATTTTCTAGTTCTCTTTTAAATAATTCCCTTTTAATTCTCACTAGTCACTCTTTTAACTCGAGAGAAATGACCAAAATTTCTCAATATTTTTGGCGATAACTGGTTTATCATCGTTACATTTCTCATGAAATCAAATCAAGAGCTATAAATTCGGGCAACAAACTAACAGTCAGTTAGTTCTTATTGATCAGTCTACAAAATAAAATCAAAATGAAATTCTTAGTTTTTCTCTTCGCTTTAATTGCTGCTGCATTCGCAATCCCACAATATTATCCAGGAGGATATGGAGGTGGATATGGTGGTTATAGACCAGGATTTGGAGGTGGTGGATTTGGGGGATCAGCTGCAAACGCTCAAGCTTCATCACAAAGTTTCAATGCTGGTGGTCCATTTGGTGGATTTGGTGGAAGTGCCTCAAATGCTGCTGCTGGAAGTCAATCATTCGGTTTCGGACGATAATAAGTGATGCAATTCTCAATTGATTTGTGATCTGACTTCTTATCGGATACTTCCAAAACGATTCTAATGTATAAAACTGTATATTAAGTTATAAGAACAATAATAAAATTATTTTACGTGTCAATCAAAAAAGTTATAAAGTTGTTTTTCAAATTACAAAAGAATTTTCAGCTTGCTTATTGAAGTCTGTGACTGATTTGATTCTATAGGTCGCGTTATTTTGACATGTCCTTTACTTGAGACATTTATGATTAAAAATGAGTTGTAACGAGTGACTCATGCATTTTCGGGTTTTTCATAAAATTATATTAAAAGGATGAGTGACCTTAAAATTGAACTTAATCACAATTGTCGCTTTTAGCACCAACCAGTGATATTTTAAATTATTTATTCATGTACAAGAATTTGTTCCTTCAAGGAGAAGTTCTCTTCGATTTGCTAAGATTTTAACGGATATTATTTTTCTCTAACCCGGAATTGCTCACGATGGGAGGCTGTATCCCAAATATGTAACCGATTTAATTTGATTAAGAACATGTTTGTTTTGTCAATTCTGAATTCAGGTCAATGCTGCATTTTCAAAGGCACAACTAGTAAGTTCGAATCCAGCCATTTCCAAATTCGTTCTTTTTCAGAAGTTTAGATACTTCGACTGCTTAATGTACGAGATCAAGCCATAATTGGGCATTTTGGGCAACGTTGGATTAAGGAACGGATCAGGAACTAGAAGTGTAGTGGGAGAAATAGAAACGAGAGCTACAAGATTACCTTATAATGGAATATTGTCAGAACGGACCTGAAATGTATCACGTCACGCCCACAGAAGATTGAAACGAGAGCCTGAATTTAATCGAAACCTAGATTTGAAGATTAGAAGCTTGATTCTACATCACCCATAGTGATATGAAATGTATCACTAATCAATGTAAAAAGTAAAAACATGTATAAATACTAATTCTTTCGGACGGTAACGTCGACAAATAAATAATAATAAGTATGCTGATTAGTTCGTCCAGGTCGCAACTTACACAACTTGACTTAAAAATTTCGACAGTCAAGTTAATCTAAAAGAAATTAGTCTGGAGTATAAAAAGAAACGCTGATAAACATATATATATATATATATATATATATATCAAGCTTGCACTGAGTATATAACACCAATCCATTGACATAATCTTTATTTTAAGCTACCTCAAAATTGCTTAGTTGCTCACGAGAAAATGAATTCTTAACTCAATATTTTTGCAATCAATGAGATTTGAGATGAACAAATCTTCTTTTATATGCAAGGTGCTATAAATTAGCATAGTCTAATTCATAAAAGTTCAGTTATTTGTGATCAGTCTTAAAGCTAAATTCAAATTATGAAATTCTTAATCGTTCTTTTCGCATTGATTGTTGCTGCATTCGCTGCTCCACAATTCATGCCCATCCAACCATTAGGATTTGGTGGAATGAGTGGCTCAAGTGCCAACGCTGCTGCATCAAGTCAATCATTCAATCAAGGAGGATTCCCTGGTGGATTTGGCTATCCAGGATTCGGTGGTGGAATGAGCGGAAGTTCATCTAATGCTGCTGCTGGAACTCAATCATTCAGTGCTGGCAAATAAATTTAATTCTTTTAAAATCAAAGCTTGAATAAATGGAATGTGATTTATGTAAATTGTAGTTGAAAATGTAAACTTTTTATTCGATATTTTAAGAAGGTTTAGAAATTTGACTATGTCGAATTTCGGATGTTACATGTTTCTGAAAACACGACGAATATCTCAATTAGGTGTCGTGAAATGACTCAATATGGGAAAAAACAATACAACAGCTAAAAAGTGGTTTTTACACACAAGTTCATCATCTTAATATTCCTGATTACACATCCTTTAAAGATCCAGTAAAATCCAAACCTTTTTCTGTGGCAAAGATTAAATTTTTAATCTCTAAACTTTCTGTTTTTATTTGCTGATTTTATGCCTATATATATATATATATATATATTAAAATGTCAATAAGTTTATCAATAGTCCAATTTACTCACGAGTTATTTTATTCTCTCATGAAAACGCAATGCAATTTTTGCATCCTTGCATCCAAGTCCTATGAATTCTCGTTCAACATTGTGATCAGCATTGAAGCTTGAACAAGATGAAGTATATAATCTTTCTTTTCGCTTTAATTTTTGCTGCATTTTTAGTGGATCGTCAAGCTGCATCGAAAAGCTTTAATGCTTGCGGATGCTGGGTTATAAGTCCAGAGATTATAAGTCCAGATACAAAAATCATGCACAGAAAATTATAAGTCCAGAAAATAAAAGTGACTAAAGGTTTATAAGTCCAGATACAAATTGCACCTGGACTTAAAAACCTCACGTGCAGTTTATAAGTCCAAGTACAAATACAGCTGGAATTATAAACTGCACGAGAGGTTTTTAAGTCCAGGTACATTTTATATCTGGACTTATAAACCTTACGTGTGGTTTATAATTCCAGAAAATTTATAAATTTTACTTATAATCTCCCAGTGCGATTATAAGACCAGATACATTTTTCTGGACTTATAATCCTTGAAAATTATTTGAAACTATTTCAAAGTTTTTTTTCTTTATTAAGTCTCTGTTATTGAACTTTAGTGCCTTAAAGTTGAACATCACAAAAAATCTCTATCACTAGATATTTACTGAATCCTAAATGTAGAAGCTGATGTTTTTAGCACTTTTAGAAGCATTTTAAGTTAGCGATTTAAAAGAAATCAATCAGAAAATCCAGACTGCATGAATTTATAGTTAAATCTTTCTTAAAATATCTTGATGGTATTCGTAATTTTTGTCTTTTCTACGTTGTTATCTTTATTTATTGTTTGTCTCAAGGTGCTTTCCTTTAATTCTCTCAAATTCTATATATTGAACATTTAGTTGCAGAAATGTTCAGTTCTAAGTGATCAGTCTCTGAAACTAGCTAAACTTCCAAAGTTTAAACAATACGAAATTATTAATTCTTCTCTTCACATTGATTGCTGCTCCACAATTTTCCGGGTTCATGTTTGAGCCAGAAAACATTGATATTGCACCTCCTCAAAACGGACCATTCAGTGGGTCATCTTATAATTCACATTATCCTCCTGGAACTTGTTCTTATACAGGAGTAGGAAGGATCAAATGTCTGTGACCAAGGATAACTGTTTCCAATGTTTTTTAAGTTAAGTGGATGCACTCTTCTGGAATAGTTTTTTGTATGATTTTTTAAATGAAATAAATTCACAGTATTTTTGAAATTAATTTTAGAATTTCTTTGTTTCATTTTTGTGATTTGTGTAATCAACCTAATGTTATTTATTAAAGCTAGGATGTGTTATTTTAGATCTCTGTGATGAATTCATTGTAAAATTACACGTTACTTGATTTATTCTCATATTTCTGAAATGCAGATCGCCATTTGTAAGAGTCAAATATGAGGATATGATAACATTTCTAGCAAACAGACTAGAAACAGGCTTCATTTAATCAATGTTTTAGATCTAATTTATTTTGAACTAGTTTTCTTTATTAAGTTCATAGTTGCACGGCAAAGTAAGTATAGATTTAAAAGACAATTTTTTAAGATTGACGATCAAACTCCATCCTGATTATCCTCAAGACTAACATACATCTAATTTAATCATTGACGAGATGATTTTGGAGTAATAAACAATTTTACTATACATATATTTTTCAGTATATGCACTAATATCTTGCTGGTATTCGTATTTTTTGTTATTTCACATTGTTATCTATCAATATTTCTTTAGGGAAAGTACATAATTTACTCTTTATTGTTTGTTTCAAGGTGTTCTTCTTAACTTTCCCAAATCCTATAAATTGAAGATTTAGTTACAGAATTATTCAGTTTTAAGTGATCAGCCTTTCAAACTTGCTTAATTTCCAAAATGAAATTATTAATTCTTCTCTTTGCATTGATTGCATCTGCACTTGCAGTCCCACAGTTCTATGGTCAACAGCCATACGGGGGAGGATATGGAGGTGGATATCCAGGAGGTGGTGGATTTGGAGGATCAGCTGCAAACGCTCAAGCTTCATCTCAAAGCTTTAATGCTGGAGGTGGATACCCTGGTTTTGGAGGTGGAATGAGTGGAAGTGCTGCAAATGCTGCAGCTGGAAGTCAATCAATGGGCTTCGGTCGTTAAAAAGATTTTACGTGAAAATTGTGTATAAGAAATGACTGAATTTTAAATAAAATTGAACAATGAATAAATAATTAAATTGTGAAAGTTTTTTGAAAAATTATGGGTAAGGGCGATAAAGTGATGTATGTGAAATGTCTGTTGTGCAAATGTTTGCAAAATAATATAAAAAAAAATTTAAAGTCGTCTCTTAGTCAAAATATTAGCTATTAAGGTAGGGTATGAAAAAAAATCTCTTCGTGAGTATTTAAATCCTAAAATCATTCTATTCGCTCTAGAAAAAAAAATTGACAAGCAATTTTACTCGCAATTTTAAATGCGATGATAGGATTTCTTCTTTATTTCTTTCAAGTACTATAAATTCACTAAACCTGCTAAACACCATTCAGTTCTGAGTGATCAGTCTTCAAAATAAAATCAAAATGAAATTCTTAATTGTTATCTTCGCATTGATTGCTGCTGCATTCGCAATCCCACAATACTATCCAGGAGGATATCCAGGCGGATATGGTGGTTATGGACCAGGTTTTGGAGGTGGTGGAATGAGTGGTTCAAGTGCTAATGCTGCTGCTTCATCACAAAGCTTCAATGCTGGTGGTGGATTCCCAGGATTTGGAGGTGGCATGAGTGGATCAGCTGCTAATGCTCAAGCTGGAACCCAATCATTCGGATTTGGACGTTAAAAAATGAAACAATAAAATAAATGGCTCTTAGAGCCGAGCTGAATAAGCTCATTCATGTGAAAGTTCCTGACACGTCAGTGAATTAAGCATAACTTGTAAATTAGTAATAAGAAAAATTTGTGCCGTAATAAAATAGAAACTCTAAAAACAAGAACTAACATGTGTAAATTTATTTCTTGCTTTTTATACCCAAGTCTTAGCATTCTGCAAATTTTGCACCTTTCAACCTTTTTAAAAACTCTTTGATACTTGTCAGATCCAACAAAAAACATCTTTCGTAACTTATCAAACTTTTGTTCATCACAAAAAAATGTGTTCTTTCGTTCTTTTGACTTGACTTGATAGAAGATGAACGAAAATGTTAACCTTGAACTTGCTTAGTGACCATGAGAGCACAAAAAAGCTTTAATCTTTATTTATTTGTTGGATTTTGATGTTCCAACATGCAATCTATAAATAATTATAAGTTGATAACAGTGAAAAATATTGTTGGTGATATTTGGAAATTAAAATGTCACAAGTCCACTTTTGTATTTCATAAATGTCGTTCACAAATCGTCTGGATGCTGAGTTATGAATTGAGTCTTATCTGAAAATCTTAATTTGTGATAAACGTCATTTTCAATCGACCCCGAAACATAGGGTCACGAATAGAATTTTCACAATCTTGAGAGACAACATCAAGCACGTTTTAGATTAAAATAAATCATCATATTGTGGATATTGCTTTTTCAAAGTCCAAATCCATCGGGGTATCTATTTCATTTTATTTCATGACCTGATCGAAAAGATACCCCAAAAGCATGATAACAATTTGTCGATGCAATAATATTTATGATTTATGTACTTAATAAATGTATGGGATGGCTGTTAAAGACACATGTAGAATGTCCGCAAATAAAAATTTCAGTTGTGCCCGAGCAGCAAAGTCTTTGCAATAAAAATGAAGACGTTGCAGTGTTAAATTGATTATTATAAACAGCTCGGACTGTGCATCAACACGGAGCAAGCATAATTCCTAACAACTTTTGTGGACAATTTTGAGAACTATGGAAAGTTAACAGCATTTAGTAAATTAAGTTCTATTATAAATAGTCACGAAACTTCGCAAGTTTACCTGTTAAGGGCAATAAATATACCAAAGACTCTAGAATTCTAAAAAGAAGCAGTAAATAAATTAAAAGCAATTATCATTATTATTTTATGAAACTGAGATTTTTCATTTATTAAATACGATTCAATTTTGTAAGTGTATTTGTGTATGTGTGTGTGTATATATGTTTAAGTGTCATTGAAGATGAATGCTTATTTACAACGTAAAGAACAACAATTTTTTTGCACAAACATGAGATTCTTATTCATTACTCCTATATGTACAACTGGCTGAGTATGTTTCTGTTAAATATATTTATTTCTTGAAGAATCTAAAGAAGATGAGACAGAAAAGAAGAAGTGGCACAAGTGAGAATGTTGATTAATCAAAATTATATAAATAACAATAAAAAATACTGATGAATAGCTTTAATTGAGGATTTAAATTGATAATTACCCTGGGCCGTATCCTGGACCACCAAAGCCTGGACCATCATAATGATGATGGTGATGATGATGATGTCCACGTCTTCTAAATCCTATAGATCAAGCAATTAATCATTATAAGTAATTGTACGACTCAAATTGAGATAATAAGAGATTAATGGAAAAACCAGCACAAATAATGCGAAGTTTGTGTTAGGTATACACACGGCACTCGGATCATTGACATAAAAAGTCATGAGACTATATATTCTGATAAGCATTCACGAAAATATTTTTTAAATGTGTTTTTATTTAAATGAAAAAAGAATAAAATTTTAATTTGAATTAATCTAAATACTTAAGATTGAGCACACATCTCCAATTCATATGAAAATAAAAGATTAAGCTATGGATTTAAAATTGGATGAATTTTAAATCTCATGAATTTATTTTATTGAATGTGGGATTGAAGAAATATTTCCTCTTCTTATGAGAGAGGAGCTTGTTTACACACGAGTACGCACTTTTAGATTCTTAATGGTTTTTTCAGTGATTCGATAACTAAAGAACTTACCTCGACCTCCATAGAATCCGGGACCACCACCATAAAATCCTGGACCTAGTTGAAATCATAATCATAAAAATAATTAAGTTTTGAAATGAATTTAAAAATTTAAGAAGCATGAAAAAGAATAAGTTGAAAGGTTTGAGGAAAAGCCAAGAAGAATGTGAGGTATTTAATAGGCGAAAGTTTTATGCAAGTAGACCAGCAATAAGATTTGGGAATCAAAAGTTGATTTTTTTTTTAAAAGTAACACCAAAGAAGGATGAAAGTTCTGATTGTGTTTTAAATTTCATGAAATAAATTAATAGAAAACAAAAGGAGAAGAAAGAAAGGCTAGAGTCGTCAACAATAAAGACTTATAATGTCAATAAATGAACTTAAAGATCATTATAAATACCAAGAAATTAAACTCAAACTACTATAGAAGTTCTTATTAGAAATCACTGAATTTTTCAGAACTTTACCTCTTCTATAATATCCAGGACCTTTTGAGGATCAAAATGGAAACAAACAATGTAATCATACATTTACGAATAGTTATAATTATCAACAATTTTGATATATACATGCGATAGAAATCTAGCATCTTTATAATAATGAATTAAACCATTTGATTAGGTTTATGGTCATATGTTGAATATATAATATCATACTGGACATTATGTTAATATTCGAGGAATCAAGTAAAGAATGTTTAGATTTAGAGATATCCAAAATCCTTTTCTCATTCACACTGTAATCAAGTGTGAATGTATTGTTTCTGCTGTTTGTAATCAGTTTAAAGCATTGAAAAGTTTAAAAAGTTGTTAAAAGCGCAAAATTGTTTAAAAAATAAGGAATGAATAATAAGAATTGAATCGAATTATAGATAGTTTCTTGCATGTACATATCTATTTAAAGATTCCGCAAATTTTACCTCCTCCATAACCTGCGCCATAACCTCCATATCCAGGACCTTTTTGGAATATTTATATAAATTTAAATTTGGCCTTACCCGAATGTCACAAGTCGGTAATCGATCAGAAATCCTGCTTCTAGCTGGTGTGACTCTGACATGGTGCTGAATTGAAATCGAATCCAGTACCATCCCAGTGTTATGCCAGCTTTGCGCCGGATTTCTATTCGATTTACCGACTTGTGCTATTCGGGTTATATGCTTTGTCATAATCAAGGCGAATTTCAAATACATCAGCATAGCGTCACATTTTTTGCCAAAATCACTTCATTTTACTTTCAAATTTCATTTCTTACCTCCACCATAATATCCAGGACCACCTCCATAAACTCCTGGTCCTCCAATTGGAGCTACACCTCCTCCTCCTAAATTAATATTCACTGATTGTGACTGAGCTTGAGCTTGTGATTGACTACCTCCTCCAAAACCACCTCCACCTAAAAGAAGATCAAATAATAAGAATGTAATATGGATAAACAATGTTCAGCATGCAAAGATAAATAACTCGAGATGCTTAATGGAAAGTTCCATAAAATTTTTGAAGATCTAATATTCTCAGAATACGGATAAGACTGGGGAGTAATAATTAGATGATAAACAATCAAGTCATCATAAATCCATTCCTGCGAATGAATTCATCCCTAATTAGCATCTTAAATCTTTAGTGTAACGCGCAGTTGAAAGCAGCAGACGATGAACATTCCACAAATAATATTGTCATGATGACTTAATGTATGCAGAAATGATGAAATTAATTACGGCATTATTTGAATGCGATTGATTAACTCAATCAGTACTCAAAATTATAATATTTTTTTTGCTTCCTTACCCGAACCAGCTTGAGCCTGAAAAGAGAAAATAATAAATTAATTTAAGCTGACATTTCGATGCACTTAAAAATTTGGAGACTCAATGAATAATAAAACATTCACTCTTATTTCCCTTTCATTGAATAAGCGACCTTGACGAGATTTTTCGAGTTGTTAATACTGTTATTATTGTTGTATATCTCGCAACACCTTTATGTCTTTGCCTCTCTTTTATGTATTCACATCATTCATGCATTTTACCATTCATCATCGCCATTGTGTCTCGCATCATTACTTATGAAATCATATTCAATCTTACCTGTGCTTGTGATTGTGATGCACTGATGCTCGGACCACCACCGAATCCACCAAGTCCTGGAATTCCTAATCCACCACCTTGAAAGAACATTTTATTTTTAATTTGAATTCCTATATAAAGATCTATGTCATACCTCCTATATTCAGTGAAAAACTATTTGCATTTGAATTACTTCCTGCTCCACCTAGAAGCGAACTTATGATATTTATTTAATTTCAAACAAGAATAACATCAACACACATACCCAATCCTGAATTTGATCCTGCATTAGCATTGCTTGATGAGATGCTTATGCCTGTGTGAATATAAATTATAAACTTTATCTTTTGCACAAATGTTGATTCAAACTTGCGATGTGATTTACCTGGAAATTGTAGGAGTTGTGGCTTCCCGCAAGCACTTGCAAATAAAACCGATAGCAAAATTAACAATTTCATTTTAGTCTAATCTAAAATCCACAATTTTTTTTCCTTCTGCACTCGCAGGTGCTGTTGACACTTCAAATGTTCAAACAATTCTAAATTCGCAGAAAGACTATTTAAGGTAATTTGTCTGCTGCTGCAAAAACTTCTGTCTTCCAACTATCAACCACTATAAATGAAGCGCAAACGTATGCTTCTATTAGTTTTGAGTATCTGCTATTCCCTCTCTCGCAGAGTCTTAATATGCTATTATAATCGAAGACAACGAATATGATAAATAAATTTTTTAAATATGTGAGTTGATGTCGTCACGAAACAACGTGTAAAAAGACACAAGTCGCAAGAAAAAGAAACGATAAAGTGTGTGAAATTGAGAGGAAGAAGCTTAAGAGAGTCAGATATCTACAACCAACGTGACCACTCAAGGTCTGTACTTTTTGTTTGACCACCGCTTCAGGTTCTCTTTTTCTTCTCTTTATTGTACTTCAACGATTGTATCAATAACATCGCCCCAGGGGCCAGTGGATATGACATTATTTAAGATTTGATCTCTTACTTAATGGCTTTTTTTGGGGAATTCTCAATGGGAACTTGTTAACCTTAATTGTGTGTTAGGAACAATCGAGATTTAATTTCTCGTCCACTTCCTCAGCATTTGGTCCTTCGAATTTTTTTTGTGATTTTTTTTTAGAAATGACCTGATTGTAATTATAATTTTTGTGGCTATATGTCAATATTAAGTAGGTTATGGAAGGTCAGTAAAATAGAATTGTGGATATTAAGAAGGTTTTTTGATTGTTTTAAAGAAATACATGCTTAAAAATTAAGAAAATCAATTGCTCATTCAAGTACAGGCATTTTTCATACTTCTTTTGCTACATCAAAATTAGATAATTCATAACCTTTTATAGAAATTATGTAAAAATGATTGATAGACAGTCTGGCGTATATCCTTAAAAAAAATCCAATACTTTCTCCAAAGCTTAACAGCCAAAGTTTCAATGCAAATTAAAATCATTCAAGTACACCACAGGAATTGATTCAAATATTTGTAAAGCGAAAATATTTGCACATGAAATTGATGAAATCTAGTATTTCACACTCTACACAGCGTCGCACTGTCCGTCTTCATGATAGACAAATAATTTGCGTCATTGGTTAATCATTTCAAGCAAAACAAAATTTTTTATTGGTTTTATTGTCAAGAGATTTTATCAATATCGTCTTAATTTCTTATTTGTTTGAAAGAATCAAGAAGAAAATGTGACAAAGTTTCTGATACGGGGATTTTTTGTCTTTCAGAATGCTACTTTTTGCTGACTCACAGAATGTTTCTGATTCTAAAATTTAAATATTATTATTGACGATGATGATGGTGTTATACGGATATACTGGTTCTTCTCATATGGCTGAACACAAAGAATTTGTGAGGAAACTTTTGTGCTACTTGATTTTCTTGTTTTGTTGCTTATTTTTTAAACATCTTCAATTATGAAAATAAATAAGATTTGATGAATTTTAGGGGATGTCAATTTTTGAGAATATCCGGGATTTAACATGTTCCTGAGTTTCCAACATAGAAAAAGTCATTTTTGAATTTATTAAATCATGTTTTATAGTGTAATAAACATGTTAAGTCTCAAAATGAGATTCTCTATCACTAATCATCCCAAACAAATACAAATCCAATGACTACACGTCCAGATCTTACTTTAGAATATTTATTCTATCCATTATCACCACGTTTGCATAACACAAATTCAATACGATAAAAAAACACATCAATTTTATTTGTATTCGTTTCATTTATATAAAAAGTCCAATGACTTCACACGTCTATGCATTGATTCAGGAAACCAGATTACAAACGATGTCAACAAAAGCTTTGGTAGAGTTTAAGGTCACGACATACTTGACAATGATGTCGATACAAATTAAATTTACATAATTTGTTTTCAAACGGCAGTAACAGCTTGGGGATAAGGACATGAGAAAAGAGAAGTCGAGTTGACATTGCTGCATCTGAATTCGTCATTTTTCTTCTAAAATAAACTAATTTCGTAAATTCATTTTCAGACCATTGTTGTTGTCCATCTCTTTCTGCTGTACATGCTTCTCACCATGTCTCATTTGCCTTTGTCACATCAGTAAAATTAATTGAGTTTAGTTTTATATCTCGTTTTTGGTCCATTCCATTTAGATTAAGGAAGGAAGTGGATCAAAGGAACATTCATTTTATGATCTAAACTTGTTGATTTGTGTGCATTCAGGAACACACACAGAATGTCATAAACACAGAAAAAAGCAAGAGAATAGAATAGACAGCAAGAATACTGACCTTACCACAGTAAATATATAAATAAATTTGAAATAAATCGTATTCTGACTGTTTTAAAGTGTCTTGTTGACAATGTGGAAATTCCCAAGTTCTTGACTTATTTTTTCCTGTATTTATGCTGCTTTATTGTATGTAAAATGAAAAGAGAGACATCGTTGCTATTTACACTAGTTGAATGAACCAAAGCAAAGAGAATGAGAGAAAAAAAACACGACACAGAAATACTTTTTTTTTGCGTTAAGTTTTAGTTCCCTTCTTTGAGCATGTAAAGTTGATGTGGCGCTTCCTATATACTTTGTAATTTTGAAATTAAAAGAATTTTAATTAAATTGATTGATGATGATCTGAAATATGCGTGGAAATTCCTACATCAGATTGTTTTCATCATTGAGATGCTTATCAGCATGACATTGAGAAAATACAATATGATTCACTATTTTGATAGAATTATAGAATGTGTTTTTGTTGACAATGTGCTTGTTTTTGTTGTAATCTAATGATGGTCTAGTTTTGTGACGATAAGAAACTTTGGTGATTCCTTGAAAAGGTTAAGAAGTCTTGCTTGACCCAATTTAGCTTCCAACTATTTATAAATCATAAACAAAGCAATCCTAATGCCAATTTTGTGCTTAGTTAAAAGTGTTATGCCGAACCGGTGTCAAATCAACGCGATGCGAATGAATCAACCGGTGTGGATCTAAGTCTTTACTATGCTAGATCGACGTCAAAACGTTTCTTATTCAAAAAAATCGAATTTTTTAAAATTTTAATCTCAAAAATAATGAACTACGTAACGTTTGAGAGCTCCATGTCCTGTAAATCATGAAATAAATAACATTTAATTAATGCAAATATTTTAATTACAACTGTTGACTCTGTCGACCCATAAAAATTCAATAATATTAATATTTTCACAACATATGATATTTTTTTATTGACCAATGATGAACAGAAATTTAATGTATTGAGTATAAAATTAACAGAAAGGAATGAACAGCATTTTTAACCAAAAAATGGTATGCCTATGCCTCCTCCGCCTGAAAAGGAACAGGAAATAAAATATTAATTAAAAAAAGGAAATCCAAAATTTATAAATAATTTATGTAATCTTCTCATGCATTAATAATATTTTGGTCCTTTATAATAAATTAACGAATAAAGTCGTAGATTAATATTCTATATGATTACTTTAAAGAAGTATGCTAACAGATAGAATTCTGATTTTCTTTATTTTTTTCTTGGGTCATTGAAGTTTTGAGATTATTTTAATTTCTTAAGAATTTGTTTATGGGTGATTTGAGACGCAAAGGAATTACCTAATTTTGAATGTAAATTGATCTTGAAAATGCGTATTTTAATTCTTATTGGTTTTAGAAACTAATTAAGCAGGTGTTTTAACGCACAAAATCGTAGCTAAGGAGATGTTACTAAGAAGCTATCATGAAATCTTATGTCAGATCCAGTTTCATCTGATAATTGTTATGTCCACTTTTCTATTATTTCAAGCTATTTTGTTTGTCTGTTGTTTACACGATTAGTCCAGAATTTCGCATGATTCACAAAATAATTTACATATCTCTTCATTATTTGAAAACATTTTACATCATCTCAGAACATATTCCTCAAATTTTTTTACAAAGTTCTATAATCAAAAACTCATGCATTTTCTCACGTAATAAAAATTAATTTCCGTAATTTTACGTGAATCATAACTTGTAATAAGAAAACAAAAATTTTAAAATAAGACATCTTCTGTCTGTACATAATCATATGATGATGAATACGCAATAGCCTTAAAATCCCACTGATAATGAGTTTATTTTGAATTTTAATCTAATTCTGATTATAGCTTATTCAAGATTCAATACACGAGCATTTGACAATAATTCATAGACAATGTTCAACAATTCATTAATTTAGAATTCAGAGAATGTAAGGAAGACAGTAATGTTTACAGAATTTAAGACTTAGCACTCACTTAATAGACTTTTAAAACTCTTTAACAAGAAGATTCTTAAATGGCTTTAAGAGAACGCATGAAAAAATAAACAATACACTTGACTGGTTGACTGGCTTTGTATTTAATGAATTGCTGATGAAGTGGGTTAAGTGAATGTCAAAAAGTTGCTTGAGCTTAGAATAAGCCTTCAGTGAAATGTTTATAGAAGTTAGAATCTTTGTGTTGAATTGGAAAATCCAATACTCAATTAAGACTAGTCTTCTCTAGCATTGAACTAATAGGATATAGTTCATGGCTATCTTAATAACCACAGGTGAACTCAAAAGGACATAGTAGCTAGCAATATTCCGACATAAACATTTTTGAGTTCCAATCGTATAGTCCAAAAAAAATACATAAGCATTTAACAGTTTTTTGACATTTGTTGTTGTTTTCCTCAAAATAAAATTCAAATACCGCTAATCATTTAAATAATGTCCGCAAGATGCACCTCATAAAACTCTATCCGATAAGCTTCAGAGTCAAATGACCTCTATAAGCACGTGAAAAATATTTAAATTCGAACAAAAAACATCAAACGAGTTTAATTTTTTTGCTCTAAAACAAACACAACAGTTAGTCAGTCTAGATCGTATTTTAAAATTGCAAACGTGTTGAAGGTAGCATTAAGGGTTTAGCGATAAATTAATTGAGCATGTAGCAATTTCTGACCCGTCGAAAGGAGTAAAGAGATGCTTGCAATATTACTCTTTGACTCAATTAATATTCATTAACTTTTTGTTTGAGTGGAATAAAAATATTTAAATGCTTTTTAAATTAAGAGTTTTACATTCATTGCATAAATTAATATTACTTATGCTTTATGTAGAGAATATTTTTTTAATCAGAGCAATTGAAATTTAATTAATTATTGGAATTCACTTCAATTTATTTCAGACTCGTTGGTTTGTTTGCATTCCGTAAAAGGAGCCACATTATTAATTAACTTACCCAAATTTAATGAGAATGCGTTTGCATTTGATCCTGAGGAACTACCTCCACCACCACCTCCAAAAAGTCCTATTAAATAGAATATTAAGATTTATTATGGGTATGTAAAAATCGAGTTTCAGACAAATTTTCAAAATCTATAAATTAAAATCAAAAATGTTTAAATATAAAAAGTTTGAGAATCTCTGTGTTTTGGAAAATAATTTTGAAACTTAGATTGGAACATGCATTAGAGTTTTAAGTTCATAAGATATAGTTTTTAAAATTCTTAAATTTATATAACAAAATAAATATAAGAAATTAATTGCCAAGCATTGTTTAAGAGATCAAAAGTTGAATTATTGATGACAATAGAACTTTGAATTGTGCACAGGAATCTCTTTTAAAATGTTATTTTATTCATTCCCTAACAAAAGATTAACTTTTATGTTTGGAAATTCCGAATTAATTCAGTATATTCTTAATTGTAAGACAACTTAAGATTTAGAATTCATACAAGAATTCAATAATTATGGAACCTTAATTATCTTTTTGATTCCAATTACTTGAAATGCGCTGTTCTCACAAGAGTTATTGAAATCTTAAGATTTAAAAAAAATGTTAAAATCATTTTAATCAAAAAGAAATCATTAAAATGACACGAATTCAAAAATTTCTCTTCAAACACGTCACACTATCACAAACTGACACAAAAAGTTGTTGGTAGCAACAAATCATCAACTAAATTTAATAAAATATTTACCAGGAATTCCAAAGCCATTTGAAAGAGAATTTGCGTTTGACGAGGACAAGCTTATTCCTATAAAAATTTGTTAATTAAAATAATTTTGCTAATTAATGATAATCCACACAAAGACATACCTGGAAATTGTATAAATTGTGGACGAGCATAAGCAGCGACAATTAGAAGTGCAAATATAATTAAATATTTCATTATTTTGAGAGATATTTTAAAGTCACTGTTTAAAGCTATTACTTCACCGATTGAAGTTTGAAATCTTACTGCAAATATTCAACAATCAGTCCGTAGAATATAAATATTATTTGGATATTAATGACGTAAAACCTGCTCATTCAGGAGATATCAGCATGTTTGGTAACCTTGGAAAACATTTACAGATGTAAAATTTATTTACAGCATTTTTGAAACTCGTTCATGAATCTAATTAATTAGATTGACATGTTTTGAACTAGAAAAGTGTTTGTAATCTTGATATTGGATTAAGTTTTACTTCCGTTTTTGAATCGGGAAGTTGAATTTTGACAATGTTTTTAGTAATTTTCAGTAATTTAGGGATTAGCCCTTTCCAAAACTACTTTTTGATACCTCTAAAAGCACCTACGTGTGCAGCTACCATAATTGTGATGTATTAGAACAAAGTTCATGCTATAGCTCCTTTAGAATACTTCGGACTTGATGAGATTAAAATCAGATTTTTTTTTCCTTTGTTCGATGCTCAATTATCTTTAATGTTCAGAATGTATAAAGATGAATAAAAATTTATTATTTTTCAACAAATCTAGCACGAGCTTCTGCTAATCAGACTTCATGCTGTTGAGCTATTAAGTGTTAGCTTTTACGATTTTAAGTAGTCAATATATGGAATAGAAGTTGTAGAACATCTTCACAGTATATGTTGTAGTGTTTTACCCGAAAGTTCTTTGTGACGTTCTTACACAATGAATCCATAACTTGAGACCTGTTTGGAATAGTTTTTTGATTCTTGATACTATAATGATTTAGAATCAGTTTGAAGAAGATTTTCAATAGCAACTGACTGTTTTCATGTAAAGATGTAAGCATATTTTTGGAAGACTTTTTACCACGTTTTTTTTATGGATAGATTGAAATAATAATTGACGCTGTATTTTTATCGATCAGTTATATTTAACAATTAAAGTTTAAAACTCGAATATTTTTCCTACACCCGATATCGTTTACGAGAATTTGACAATCCGCCTCAATCTAAAGAAAACGCATGGAAAGTTAAGATTTTTTTTGAAAAATTTAAAATTTACTTGAAATGCTGCCTTTAAGGTTTGACTCTGCAGTATTAAGTAAATTTTTGATACCTTAATTAATTGCCTATTAATTTTTAAATAGTTTTAATTTTCAAAAAAATATTCAAATTTTGAAAGTAAAAAAACCTTAATTGTAAAAAGTTTGGATAGATTGGTATTGTAATTATTATCTCCATAAGTTAAAGAATCTATTAATTGTTTTTGTATATATTTTTGGATTGCATCGTTCGTAGTTTTCGCATAATTTGCAGAAAAAAATGTTATTCCCAAATAGATTGCTGTTGCCAATACTAGCTACTGTCCCTTTTATGAATAAAAAATATAATCTTTTGATATTTTGATCATTAATTTTAGGATATAACTCGTGCTACTGCTAAACTTCGAAATTCATTTCCAATTCCTAAAAAACTCATTTAAAAGGTTTTGTAAATAAAAGTATCAAAAACATAATCTACTAAGCTAGCTAATGCTTCAAACTAGCACACCAGGGCTGTTTTTTTTGCAGTGCATTAACCAAGCTGAGCTGCTATTTCCATGATAAAAATTGTCCATGTACAGCTGTTATCGCCAGTAAAAAAATATGGACTACGTTCTTCATTTTTAAACGTAGTTTCAGAAAACAAACGATGAATTTCTTCCTGAAAGGAATAAGATTGAATGAATATTGAGAAAATAGAATTTTTAAAACCTAGATATATTTGATGCAGAAAGTTAAGGCACGTGATGATTTTATATAACTTGTTTTCCAAAAAAAAATATTTTACTACACATTCTTAAAACAAAATCCAGACACTTTTTTGACAGGTTTTGATTAGTCATAAAAATTTCCAAAATTTCCAAGCACTAGGAAGTTGAATATGCTTTTCAATTTTACAAGTTCGCTTATATTAAGTCTGAAATATAAAACTTTTTATCTTAAATAATTTCTTTGAAGTTTTATAATCATGAAAAATAATATTAAAAACTTTTTGCCTACTTCCCAGTTTTTACTTTAAAAATAATATGCCTTTTTTGGCTCAACACATAACTAGATACGTTTTTTATTCAGTTTTCTTAGATTTCTCCAAGTTTTTGCTGAGAATAATGAAAAAAAAATTTAAATTTTAATAAATTTATTTATTTTGCAAAATTTATTGACACATCAAATAATATAATTTTTGAGAATCGTCAATCATTTTTTTCATTCTGTCCACATGCTTGTGATAATTTTCATCTTCCAAATAAAAATGCATAAGGATTTGATAGTCCTCCATCTTAAAAAAAAACAAAGTAAATTGGAGCCTTTATATATAGGAGATTTAAGATCAAATGACAATTGAAAATTCAACGGTTGTTTTTGGATCTTGACAAGAATTTGAAAGCATTTCTTACATTGATTTGTGATTCCTTTAAAGTCAGAATTTTGATTGTTTAAAGAATTTTTGATATCTGAAAATATTTTAAAAATTAAATATTACAGTTCCTTTTAAACTGAAGTTTACCTGGATATTGAATAGATGGACGTATATAAACAGGAGCTATAATCATAAAAATAACAAATAGTTAAGAAATTAAAAAAAAATTACATTAAATAAATCAACTATCACCTGTTTGTGGATTTACTGGATAATATTGAGGTCTTGTATTCGTATGGAAATTATTTTGTGGATATGAGTTAAAATTAGGAAATGAAGAACCGAAAGATCCACTTCGTATATCTTCTGCAACTCCATGATTATTGCTTAAAACTATGTTTAATGGTCCATTTGACGCTCCATTTTGTCCATTAATACGAACACTATTAACATCATTGCGAGGCTTATTTTGATCATCTGAATTTCCTGATATAATAATGCTGTTAACTGCTGCACTTCCTCCATTCGAGGTTTTTGAATATCCAACATTATTACTTAATGAAATATCAGTTCTACCACGAGGATTAGATCTATGGTTTGATAATCCATCGTTACCATAATCGACTGCGATAAAATAAATTGAAATTGTGAATTTCCAAAAAATCGCCAGATTCTATACAAATATATTATCCCATTACAATTACCATAAGAAAATTGAGAATTGACTGTTGAACTTAGAAATAAAACAAAAATGATGAACTTCATTTTTGAAAATATTAATCCTTATTTTTGATACTTTTTCTGCAAAAAGTACACCTTCTTCTTTGAAAATGTTAAACCATACTGCAAATAAAAACAAAAAATTTACTGCTTATATGTATCTTTACAGTCATAAGACTGGTTTCAGAAATTTTTCTTTTGAAAAACTGTTTCTGGCGAGGTAATCCTTCAATACATAAATAAATAGAGATTTTGAACTTTTGGATGCTTTTATTTGTAAGTAAGGCTTTATAATTAAACTTAATCTTAATGTTGTCAGCGACTAGCCCCAAAAATAGGGAAACGGCAAACTCAATCCACCTCCACCTGTGAATGCAAACATTTTTAAAATCATATTTTAATTCACATTTATATACGCATGTGAATAGTTACCAGGAACTATATTCTTCAAAAAGTCGTTTCCATTATTCAACGAATTTCTGATGCCTTTAAAATAAAAATAAAATAAATCACCAGAAAATTATATTTTTGACAAACTTTACTTGGATATTGAAATGATGGACGTAACGATGCAGGAGCTAATGTAAAAGAATTAACAAATATTAGATGACTTTAAAGACAGTAAATAATCAATAATCTTTCACCTGCAAATTGAGGATTTGCTTGAAAATAATCTGGTCTTTTGTTATTAGCATAAGAGTTATATTGAGGATATGGATTAAAATTAGGAATCGTAGCTCTATTTGGACCAATCCTCACAATATCATTCTCACTTCTTTGATTTATTCTTAATGGACCACCAAAAGTTCCACCATTTTGTCCATCTATATGCACAGTATTAATTTCAGATGAAGATTTTCTTTGATTTCCTCGATTTCCAGATATATTAATGCCATTGATTGAGCTGCTTCCTGGGCCAATAACTCTAACATTAGCGCCATTACTGACTTGAGATATTTCAAAATTTCCCAGCGATGATCCAGATTCTGACAGTTGATTTATGTCTTAGATTCATGTTTTGTTCTTGAATTAATGTACTTACCGTAATTAATTTGAGTATTAACAACAGAGATTATTAATAAAATAATTATGCAGGACTTCATCTTGGTTTTTTTTTTAAATTAATTTCAAAGAAACACTCCCTCTTCTGTAAAAGAGCTGAAACAAACTGCAAGAAAAATTCTAAAATTTTCAATTCATGTTTATCAAGTCATGTGACTGGTTTCAGCAATACAATTTATAAGACTTTTTTTGAAAATGTGCAAAAAACTTTATTTAAAGCTGATAATAAGTTCCGATTATTTTTCAACATATTTATTTTCCATATACGTTTTGAAGTCCTAGACCCCCACCGTCTGTAAAGGATGAATAACAAAATCGATGAGCTTCCTTAATTGTTCAAATTATTTACTTACATGGACCTCCGACATTCTTTAACAGATAATTTGGACCATTTAAAGAATTTTTAATTTCTGAAATCAAAAAGTTTTTTTTTATTATATTCAATTTTTTTGTATCCTTATGCCAAGGGGCCATTCACTTATTACGTAACGCTTTTAGGAGGGAGGGGGGTCTAAGATTTTGTTACGGTTCAAACAAGGAAATTTTTTTTTCATACAAATTTTGTTACGGGGGGGGGGGTCTAAAAAGTCATTTTTTCGCGTTACGTAATAAGTGAACAGCCCCCAACGAAAATCCACAATTAAAAAAATATACCTGGATACTTAAATGATGGTCGGCGTGTAGCAGGAATATTTGGTTGTATAATAAAAGAGGCTGCAAAAATTAAAACTTAGCTTTTTGAAAATCTATGAAGAATTTAAATTCAAATTTACCAGAAGTTGTCGGTGGATCACGTTCTCGTTCTTGATATGCTCTTATATCTTCTGGTTTAATAGTTTGAAGACTAGCTAAATCATCACTTACTCCACCAAAATTGGGCAAGTTGCAGAAAGGAAAACAATTGTTTGGGTCTGAATTCCCTGCTAATCGCTTTGTTAAAGGAATTGAAGCCTGAAGAATCGGTAATTGCGATTGAAAATAGCGAGCAGCTTCTGAAGATTAGAGTTTTAATAATAATAACTGCGTCGAAATTTGATTTTTATTCTTACGTGATATTTCTGCTGTATTTATAGGATTAAAAATCGGCTGTTGTAAATTTACACATTTTAAGAACAAAACTAAAATCAGAAACCTCTTCATATTTAGATCTTGACCTGTTTAATATATTTTATTGATAATTTTTGCAAATTTATTCATTATCCAATACTTTAACACCTTTACTGACAAGATACATTTAACTGGATGTTGGAAGTACGACAATAAGTCATAATAAAGTCTGTTGTTGAATTTTCTGTAAACAAAAAATACTAGTTTTGAGTAGATAAGTTTGGGAGTTCTGTAACTTTGACTGATTGAACACTGATTGAACATTTCATAATCAGAGCTAGCTTGTTGATTGATCACACCATTTATGCACTGAACACGAAGCTGAAAAGAAGAATTAGCACGTGAATTGACAATCACACACCTTAGTAAATTTACGGGGAATTTTGGAAACCGGTTCCATATTTTGTCAATAAATAAAATTAAGAAAGTTAAGAAAATCGTAAAGATTTTGCTGGGAATTTCCAACGTTGGTTTTTAGTGCTGGAAATTTGTGAATTTTTGGAGAAATTACGAAATTTATTTAAATCTTTGATTCCAAGTCGCATTTTCAACTTTCATCACTTTAAAATGATTGCATCTGATTAACAATAAGTTATTGCACACTTCATCAAATATAATCATCAACAAATATTCACTATCCATAGATGTTTTGAAGTCCTAGTCCACCACCATCTATAAAAATATGAATAAATCAATGACATTTTAATTGAATTGAAATATTACTTACAAGGACCTCCGACGTTCCTTAAAAGCTCGTTTGGACCATTTAATGAATTTTTAATCTCTAAAATATAAAAAGATATTTAAATAAATTGATTTTAAATACGCAAAATTAAATGTTTATAGACCTGGATATTTGAAAGATGGACGACGTGCAGCAGGGGCAATAGGCTGAATTATTTGTGAGTTACCAGGAGATGTTGTAGGGTTGAGTTCAAGTTCACGCTGTCGCTTTTCTTCCTCTCTGATGTCATCTGGTGTTAGCCTCTGAATTCTTTCAAGGTCTTGTATAATCCTATCTATACCAGGTAAGTTTCCACTTTGCTGTCTTATTAAAGGAATCATTGATCGAATTAAAGGTAATTGTGATTGAAAAAAGGTTCCACTATCTGAAAGTTAAAGTATTGTGAAGTATCGGATGTAAAAAGTTCATTTAAGATGTACCTTGTTGTTGCTGTGACTGTATACATTTTAAAATATAAAGAAACATCAGGAAACGCTTCATATTCTGAACAGAACTTTTTTCTTGCAATCTTCACTAGATCGTTTTCAATTGCGTAATGATAATTCCTATACAATTTACTGAAATATTCTTTAAGTTTTTGAGCAAACATTTGATTTTGTGAGTTAAAGTTATTGCGAATTTGATGTAAATAGTAACTGACACGTCAGTCTCTGAAAATAATAATACTTATATATTCATAAATTATCTTGATAAGACATCATTCATGGTTTTTTCCTAGATTTCGAAGTTAGTTAAGAACTATTATAAGCTATTATAGCATTTTACTATTATAAGACACACCTTAGAAGTGATATTGGATTCTGTAAAAACCAGCTGATTTTGTTTTAGAATTTGGGATTTTTTGTTGATCATGAAAAACTGAAAATGAAGTCGTACGACGAAAATTATTATTTAAATTCATTTTATTAATTTTTTTAAAATAATTCTCTCTTATCACATTTGCGGCATTGATTTTTAAAAAATCAAAAAATTATAATTTAAGTCATCGTCCTAAGAAAGACAAGAAAGGAAAGCTCAATCCGCCTGCACCTATTTCTTTTTTAAAAAATGAAAAATTAATTTCTATGTGCAGTACAAAATTATTTCCATACCTGGACTTCCAATATTCTTAAGATTAGAATTTGCGTTATTCAACGAATTTTTAATATCTATTAATTGACAAAAATTTAAAAATAATGCTAAATTTATAGTATTTTAAATTACCTGGATATTGAAAACTTGGACGTCGAGAAGCTTGAGCTGTTAAGGATAAAAATTAAAGTTTAACATTCATAAACTACCTTTAATAACTTACTGCGCGTATTTTGAGGATTCACAACATAATTAGGGTTATTATTCTGTTGATTGAAAGGAAATCCTGGACCAAAGGGATTAACAAGATTGCTGGAGATACCTGGAATACTTCCAAGATTGATGCTAGATGATGGCTGGTGACCTGTAAAAAAATTAAGCAATATTTTTTTATTTGATTTTTTCTTACAAAAAATTTAAAGTTTGAATTACCTTTATTCCCGTAATATGCCTCAGCAATACGTGCCTGTGCGTTTACAATAGCAGGAATATTTTGGTAATAATCTAGAAAAAAAATAAGAATTCGTACAATAATTTAAATTCAAATAATAAATTCTAGCGAAAAGAAATTTTAAAATTGAAGTAGCAATTTTCTGTCTTACCGTTGTTCGATGAAGGCTGATATCCTGTGTTATAGTTATTATCTGTTCTTCTAGGACCGGATGACGATTGCTGACCTGATTAAAATATTTTAAATAGTTTTAAATCATTTCCATTTTTTAAGTTTTTAAATTTTAAAGATTTCAAAAAATTTATACAATAGTTTTACTTCCAAAATTATAGTTTTCAATTACCTTTATTTCCGTAATAAGCCTCAACAATACGTGCTTGTGCATCCAAAATAGCTGGAATATTTAAAGAAGAACCAGAAAATTGTGCAACCACATTTGAAATTAAACATAAAAGAACAAATAGATTCATCTTGTAAAATAATTATTGCTTCACATTAATCGCTCCTGTTAACTCTTTAAACTCCCAAATCACACTGGCAACGAAATAACAAAGAGTCAGTAATATTTTCATTCAACATTCAAAAACTTGTCAGATTAGTCTCAGTGAAATTTCTTTTCAAGTTTTTACATTTGTTAAATTTACGCATATATTTGTTTATGGATTTTTCCCAGACTTTCAGGATCCAAAATTAAAACATTACAAAATTGACTGAAAATGATTCTTGTGGATTTTAAACATTAAGCATGTGAGTTAAAAAGAAAACTGGAGGAAATTGAACAAAAACATAAATTTTAAAATGTTTTATTTTTATTTTTGGAAAAATTTGCAAACAGGTTATCACGTGTTCTTACTATTTTGATATTAAGAAAATACAGGTTTGAGTTATGTGTCCTTTTTTTGATGAGTTCTGAATCATTTAAATCATGGAATGGTTCATCAGCCAAAAGAAGGCAAAGGAGGTAAGTTGAATCCACCTAATTGAAAATAAAATATATTTCTAGTTTGAGGTCAATAAATGCTTAGCACAACATACCCGGTAGTCGAAAGCCTTTAAATAAAGAATTCACACTACTCAACGGATTTCCGATATCTATTATTAATTTTAAAATACTTAAAATAAATAAATTAAATTATAGAATTTTATTACTTGGAAGCTTGAAGGAAGGAAGCCGATTGCTTGGAATAATTTGCTGAATTGGAGAGTTTCGATTATTAAATGATGGAATTCGATTATTTGAAACAAATTGCTGAATTGGAGACTTTTGATTCTTAAAAGACGGAATCCGATTGCTCGGAATATGAATTAAAGGCTTTGGATTGTTGAATGAAGATCCAGAATTTTTGATATTTGGAATTCTGCCAATATTTCCTCGATCATCTTAAAATCATTTTTTTGAAAACTATTTCATTATTTTTGTTATTGAAATTTCATTTTACTTATTTTAGGCACTGGGAATCGACCTTTGGGAAGCTTTTCTCTTCCTCTATTTCCATCTAGAAATTGTAAAATTTTTATAAAATTCGAAGTCAATTGAAAAGATTTCTTGAACAACTACTTACTGGTAAATTGTACGCATATGATAAACACAAACAAGAATGCCAGCAGTCGATTCATCTTGTATACTCTTCAAAATCTCAAAACAAACTGAATTTTAAAGAATCAAAAACATTTGAATGCACAAAACTTGTTTGATAAAAAATTTATGATAATTTAATGAAAACAAAAATATTTTCTTTCATTTTTAAACGCAATAAATTCGAGCGAATCTAAACTAGAATTTATGATTAAGAATTAATTCGAGAAAAGCTTGTATGAAGGAATTTGAAATAAGGTTTGAAAATTGCTTTCAATAAATAAATTGGGAAAATTGTTTATTATTATTACAAGTTCAGGTTTGAAATTCAAATTACATTGTATTTATGCTTAGTAGTTAAAATAATGTTTAAATTCTTAAAAATAGCACTGCCTCGTTTAATTTATGGTGACATCCAAGCATCTGCAACAATTATTTTCCAACTCTATACAGAAGATCGAGTCCTCCACCTTCTGTTAAAAGAGAATTCAACATTAAAGCATTAAGTTTTGATTAAAAATTTTAACTTTACATACTTGGTCCTCCAATAGATTTAAGTCGTGAATTGGCACTGTTTAATGAATTTTTGATCTCTAAAATTATAAAAAATGTGCAGTTCGATTAAAATTCATGGAACAACTTAAAACTTTTTGAAACCAATTCAAGAAGATCAGTGATTTTAGCTCACATTCCTGATTTTCTGACTTTAGTTCATACTCCGATAAATACACAAATTTACTGAATTCATACCTGGATATTTAAAAGATGGACGACGCTCAAGTGGTGCTGGAAAAATAAGAAATGATTATTTAAAAATTAACATAAGTTCTTATAGTAATTACCCGGAGTTGAAGGAATAAAAGCAGAAAATTCTGTTGGAGCGAAATTCTGAATTTGTTGAATGTTTGGAATTTCAACATTTGTCGGAATATTTGGAAAATTAGTCTCTTTTGATAATTGTTGTGCATATCTAAACCAGTTGAGATCATTAGCACTTAATGAACAAACGTTACAACCTGATGCTGGATTTAAACTGGATAATCCTGAAAAATTATGTCAGTAAAATTCACAATATGGAGTTTTAAGATTTGATCCAATTACCTGAAGATCTCGGAAAATATGAGTTTGCTGAAAATAAAATAAAGAAATTAATCTCTTAAAAAAATATGAAGCTAATAAAGAAATTATTACCATTAATCTTACTTGCCTCTCTAAAAAAAGGTTCGTATGCTCTCAAAATTTTAAAAGAATCAAAAATTCCGAACTGTGAATACACAGACTTGATTGATAAAATAAGAATTATTAGAAATTTCATTTAAAATATGATCAGTTTCAGTTCTTTTCTATTGAAGAGCTTAAGGTACACTGTGATTTTTGTTGAGCTCAAACAGTTTACAAATAGAAAATCCTGATTTTTTGGTAAATCTGTAAAATTAGATAGGCTTGATTCTTAAAATCTGTAACCAATTTTATTTAAGGTGATTTATATGAATTCAGCTTAGCTTTAAGTAAATTTAAAACAAACTTTTAAGTTTTTTTGTCACTAAGCTAAGCTTATATTTAAATTTACATAGTAAACTTTCTTAGATTCAGTTTTACATGATTTGTGGACAAAGTCTAGATCAGTCACACCCAATTTTATTTACATCATGACTAACACAGTCTTTTATTTGGAAAACATGTGATTGAAAAACATTTATTGAAGTTACCAAAAAACTTTTCGTAAAATATTGCTATATATTGGACACTTCCTCCCTATCCCCTTAAAACCGTTCCGTAATAAATGAACGGTTCCTTGTTAAATCTTAGAAGTATCTTTTGTCTATTATGATCAGTTTAAATAGGATATTATCTTCCAAATTCAAAGATAAAACTGAGTTCATTAAAAGCTATTCTTATTTAATAACTTATTCTAACTTGGTTCTTTTAAGGCTACGAGTTGATTTAATGAATGTTTGTATGACATTTTAAATTCCAAAATCATTTTATTATGAAATTTATTTAGCTGGATAGTCATAAAGTGACTGCTGAGCAACCGGAGCCTCTGAAATGTAAATGAAAAGTTAATAAAAACTATTAAAAATCAAAGATCCTATAATTTACCACTAGAAGTTCTTAATATAGCTCGAATTCTGTCTTCTGTTGATGTAAATCTATTAATTTCTTCTCTATCCACTCCTGGTTGTACAATAGCAGTTGGTCTTCTTGTGAAAGGTGGTCTAAAAGTTTGTGGATTGTCTGTGATCAATGTTCTAATTGTAGTAGAAAAGTAAGACGGCTGTTGTGTTGTGGTTGTTCTAATATTTCCAAACTGGGAAAACCCGGGAATGTTGAAGATTTTTGCTAAATTTGACAATTTTTTTAAGCATTCTGTGCAAACACTAGGTTGTCTTGCATTCTGTTGACCTGATTTTTTAAAAATATGAAAAAATTGAAAGATTGTGGAAATTAAAATACTATAAATTTACTAACCTGGATTTACAGGAAATTTCCATGGAAAATGTGGTTCTACAGAAACTGTGTGCAAGACCAACAAATATAAAGCCATTGATAAAATTTTATTGAACTTCATTTTAAAGATTATAATTTTATTAAATTCCAATTTTTGTGGCTGAATGGACTTGAGGATCGATTTTTACTGAGAGATCTTTAGAAAATGCAAAACATTAAATATTAAAAGTCTTCCTTTAATTCTTTAGATATAAAACTTGATTAAATTTTCAAGTTTTGTATCTCATTTTGTATTAAGTAATTCTTAAATGGTCATTTGATATATTCCTCAATATGTTAATACATGAAATTATTTCAAGTTCTTTTAGTGCGTCATTCGCATATTATCAATGACGCAATTTTATTTTTTTCATATTGAGCAATAAATTTCTTTTTTAACTGCTAGTTTATTTGCAACTACAAGCTTGATGTCGGTTAAATGCATCTCAATGACAAATTTAGTAGAAAAATGGATATGGAAGGAACAAACCACCAAACATTGCTGTAAAAAGAACAAATTCAAAAAAAAATGTAAAAAGATCCTTAAAAAAATAATATCACTTACGCTGCATTCTGTAATCAACTAATCGATAGTTTAAATGATTCAGAGAATTTTTTACACCTTTTTGGAATAAAATTGAATAGCCTTAAAAAGTTTTAAGACAAATATAAAATCATCAAACCTTACCTGGATAAACGAAATGTGGTGGATATTTAGGAGAAGCTGGAAGAAATCAAGTCATTAATTCAATCGATTTTTAATGACATTAACAATTTAACGAATATAAAATTGAAATTACTATTTTCTGATGATACAAAATTTCTACTTTCTACAACAGGAGGTTTAACGTTGAAATTTGGAATTGGCAAATTGGTTGTTGATTGTTCATGTAAGATCCGTGGTTGTTCTGTTGATGGTGTTGAACTTTTAATTGTTGGTTGTGGAGTTGTAACGACAGCTGATATTATATTTGGAAAAGCAAAATAAATTTATTTTGTCAAAAAAGCTTTCAAATATTTCAAATCACCTTCAATCTTTGGAGTTGAATTTTGAACGTCTTTAACTTCAAAATTTTCGTTTTGTGGACAACTTAAAATGTTAAAAATTTGTGTTAATTTGTTGAGGCAATAATCACAATGAAGTAAAGGAAAAGTAGGTTGTGCTGGAAGATTTAAAGTTAATTTTTTAAAATGATAAAAATGTCTTTTAAATTTTTTCACAAACCTTTTACATTACATTTCAAAAACAAAAAACAAATTAATAGAAAAACCACGTTGCAATTCATTTTGAAGTTTTATTCCAAATGTTAAGGTCCAATTCAACACAAATTTCAAGTTAAACTGAAAGATCTTTGGGAAATCCGACATCCTAAATATTTAAAACTCTTCTTTAATCTGATGAAACTTAAAAAAAGTTCAAGCTGTGTTAACTTTAAAAGATTATTTTAATCGAAATTAAACATGAAAAGATTTCCAGTTTAGAATTTTTGCATATTTGTGTCAATGAATTTTATTCAAAAAATGGAAAGCTTAAAGTACGTTGCCTTACCTTAATTAATTTTAAAATATCAAGATTTATCTTTCTCATATTATTTAAAAAAATTCTAACTTCATGTGTTCAAATGACTGCATTTCTATTAAGTTGGAGGAAAAAACCTGATATAAGCATTAGTTTCAGTTCAACGAACGCTTAATAATTCATTAAGATCTTCCAAAACCCACTCATAAGTTTTCTGTTGCAACAACGTCAAGTCCCACATTGGGAAACCCTATTTCACTTTTATATATGTTTCAACAGCAAAGGTTGATTAAAAGTCTTAATTTCCTGGTTTTTAAGAAAGCATTTTAAATATTGCAGAATCATTTTTGGGATTTCACTGAAAAAAAGGAAATTTTTTTAACTAAATCTGTTTAAACTCTAAAGTTCTGTAAAAAACCCTGGAATTTTTATCAATTTTCATCATGATTAATAAAATATCAAAGAATTAAATTTTGTATTGTCAGTCTTTTATTCAGATTTAAAATCCAGAATTTCTTAAATTATTGTAGACAAAGAATAAGGAAGCTTTATCGTCCATATGGATAAAAAAGGTGCAATCCATCAAAAGCTATAAAATTAATTCAAATAAAAACTTTTCTCATTGAATAAAAATATTAATAAGTCTTACGAGGTCCTCTAATATCTGCTAGTTGATACTCCATGTGATTTAATGAGTTTTTAATTCCTTGAAAGAATTTATAAATTGTAATTAAAATCAAGTTGACTCAAAAACTTTATAGTAATTTACCTGGGTAAGTGAAATATGACTGTTGTGTGACAGGAGCTTAAAAATCAAATTTAAAAGTTAAAGCTCAACACTTTTTGTGTAAAATATAAAGCAAATTACCATTTGTTGTCTTCAATATAGCATTAATTCTATCTTGTGTTGATATAAATCCATTAATTTCGTCTGTTCCTATTCTAGATGAGGCATTAGGATCTGAAAGTTTGTATCATTCATGTTTAATATCGATAGTAAGTTTGAATTCAATAAATTTAAAAGTTTTGGAACAAATATAATCCGATTTTATTACCTGGTTGCACAACTGCTGGTTTTACAGTGGATCTTCTTGGCACCGGAGGTCTTATGGTTTGTAAGGTATCAGTAACTGCAGGACGCGTGTTAGCTACAATTGGTTGGACTGTTGATGTTTACACGAAAAAGTTAAAATAGTAAGCAAATAATGAGATTTAATAATTAAAGACTTACCAGTTGTAGTTGGTTTATAAGGAGGTGGTCTAGTTGCTCTAATATTTCCATTATTAAAGTTTGGATTTCCAAATTGTGAAAAGTCAGGAAAATTGAAAATTTTCGCAAAATTTGCCCATGTATTTAAACATTCTGTGCAAATATTAGCTGGTTTTGTGTTTTGCTGTACAAATTCTTTAAGTTTTTGAAAAAATAAAATAAAAATTTTAAAATTAGAATTTAAAAAGTCTCGACAAACTTTATATTTCAGTAAATTCTGATGAATAAATACCTGGATATCTAGGATAAGGAGGGTATACTGAAAATTACAGAATGGTAATGTTTAATAAACTCCTTCGTTTCTGAATCAAATATTATTTCACCTGGCATTTGATATGGATGATACTTCCATGGTCCATGTGCCTGTACCTTGTAAGAATTAAAGCACACCAAACATAAAGCCAACAATAAAATTTGAATACACTTCATATTGCAAGTTTTATATGTTTATTTTTGAATTTTTGTGTCTGAATGGACTTAAGGATCGATTTTAACTGGAAGATTTTTAAAAAATGCAGAACATTAAATATTAAAAAGCTTCATCTAAATTTTTAAATAAAAAACTTGATCAAACTTATTGGCATCATTTTAAGTTTTGTATCTTATCTTTTTATTAAGATATTCTTCTTCATATCAAGCTAAATATGATAATGCACGACATCATTTCCATTCGTATCTTTTATTTTGTCAGTTTAATTTTTTATCTTTGATTTAAAACTTAACTTTGTTTTGTGCGTCATTCGCATTTCATTAATGACGCAAGTCCCTTTTTTTCTCATACAAGTTTCTTATTTTGTTTGCTTGCATTGGATTTCATACAAGTAATATCCTGTAATATCATCACAGCTGATCATCTTTAAGGTTTGGTTTAAATACTATTGATTTCAGTGACGTATGAGGAAAGCATTGTTAAGTTGTGTTTATGTTTTTGAAGTCAACATTTGATTAGTTTCGTAAACATGAATTCCAGTGTCTATCCCTTGAGTTTGACACACCTTTATATCTCCACGAATCTTGGATGTCATAAGTGAATGACCACAGAGCAAAAATATTTAAAAATGACCAAACTTCTGATTGATTGAGTTACTCATTAAGAATTTAAATTAATTCAATTTAAATTTTGTAAAAATTTAAGCCATAAAAAATCTGAATTGACTTAAAAGATTTTTGAAATATTTTAAAAATCAATAAAAAGTCATAGATTCTTATTTGGTTAATACATAAATATTTATTTTATTTAACAGTTTTATAATCTCTCTCATTGTCTTTTTTAGACTTATCATTTTGTGACTGCATCTGACTTTTCTTCTTTTCTTGTGATCGAAGATATTCTGCATGCAACTTTTTTTCATTCTCTTCTCTTTGCTTCCTAAATTCCTCTTTTCTGGCTCTTTCTCTGTCTCTCTCTTTCTCCCATAAAGAATTTTGTTTATCGTTCATTTTTTGCCAACCTTCGAGCATCTTTTCGTGCTTTTTATAATATTCCTTAATTTGGCGCTCTTCTTTTTTCTGTTGTTCTCTATCGAATTTCCATTCTCTTGCTTTTGCCTTTTTATGCTCCTTTTCATAATTGTATGGATAAGTGATTCCTCCTTCATCTTTTTGCTTTTCATTCTCTGAACTTGATCCGGGAAGACTTGCTGTTGTTCTAACCATTGGGAAGATGTAATCATGCTTTTCTTTAAAGTCTAGACTTCTTTTGGTCCTTGTGTGATTTTCAAAGAAACTTGTTGGTTGCTGAAAGTCAAGACTTCTTTTTGTTCTAGTTGATCCATTTCCATTGTGATTTGACTGAGATGCTTCCTTGTAGGAATTTGATTCGAACTCTAATTTATTTCCATTGCATTCTTTTGAACTTGGTTCAACATAAATCTCAGCCACAATAGGAACAGTTGACGAAATGTTAACTCTATGGCCATTTATTTCAGTATGAATTGTAGTCGGTGTTCTTCCGGAGCTTTTAGCTTCCCTGATTGTGAGATTAATTTCAAAAGAATTTCCAAGGGAATCCATTTCTTTTGTATGGCAAACATCAGAAATTTGTACTTAATTAGACTTAATGTAATGAACCTCAATCGATGAGATGAATGTTGTTGATGAATCAACTGTTTTGGAAGAAAAAAAGGTTAAAAAGAGAGAAGAGAGGAAAATAATAAATGAGTAATACGAATTGAAGCAAAATGGACACTAGATCGGTACTTACTCTTGGAAGCACTGAATCCAGCTCAAGAAAAGTCTTTACTGCTAGCTTATAAAACAAAGACTTGAATTATTGGGAAGAATTTGCAATTTTTGTGACATGGAACTTCTTGCTTATCTCTTTTTAACAATAAAATCTCTTAGCAGATAAAAATTAAGACTTAAACTCGGAGTTAACTTCTTAAAAATAATAAAAATTTGGTTTGTATGAGGTGCTAATGCATCTAATTCTTTCAGTGTGTATTGTAAATACCGAAGAGTGTGCCGAAAATATTGAATGTGTAGAAACCGGAATTTTTTTTTTGTAGATTTGTCGTGGAACCATACAAAGCTATTATACATAGAACGTCATTAACTAGAAATTCTTAATGAGAAAAAAAGTTGGCGCGTGTATGAAATTAATTGTTTTTAAACAAATGGATGATTCTTAATGAAAAAGATAGTTCCATCACTTATGAATTAATCCATAAACATGTGTGTAGAATCGATAGCAATTTACAAATTATTTCTGTAAACATTCACTCAACTTATTATTTCTTAAATAATATTTACATCATTGCTTTTTATTTGTCATATTTCTGCAGTGGTTCTCGAACTTTGTGTTTCAAAACACAATAAAGCACTTAATTGAAGTTAATTTGAAACACTTCGCGACATAACTGAAGGTTTTGTTGGCCAAGAAATGTATCACAAAACATAGTTTGTGAAGCACTGCATTTTATAGCTACATTTCTTATGAATTCCTTCCTACTTGCATTTTTTATGAACAATTCTGAGGAATTTTATAATAATTGATAAATCAAAGGCTGAACTTTTGAGACTATTGAAGCAAGACTGACCAGAACTTACTATGGGCCGTTCACTTATGACGTCCAGGGGGGGGGGGGGGGGTGTCAGCAAGAAAAGAACAGTAGAAATTCCTGGAAATCCATTGTTATTTTTTGAAAAATGACCGTTAATTTCGATCAAAAATTGAAAATGTAATGGTGACGTAAACTGACATTTTCTTACTTACTAATATTTTTTATGCCTGAATAAAATAATATTTTTGAATTTAAATCTCTATCAGGCATAATCATTAACATGATATTGATGACGGCTACGATTACGCGCTGAGCCACACGTTAGAATTACTAATTCATCAAAAATAATCACATCAACTCAGTTGAAGGTCACAAGATTTGTCGTTTTTTTGTCTCACAGAATCCCCCTTGAAATTGAAAGCGAAAACTTAATTGAATAAAGTCAATTATTAAATAGGCAATGCACGAATTGGTTTTTTGAAGGTTTAAATGCCGGGTTTTTCCAAAACATTCAACCATGCGAACCGTGCATATAGATCTTCAGTAATGACGACTTGCTTCTGTGAGTTGTGTATTTAGCAAGTTATTGTCCGACTAAATATCAAATCGTTCCTAATTGTACTATAATTTATTATTGATTGTTCTGTGCACGTTTATAAGCCAGAACAGACGATGACTAAGAAGAAAAAAAAACATTCAGCCAACAGGTAATTTTGGATCAATGTCAAAGTCAACAAGAAAGGCCATGATTTTGATCTGAGTGTGAGACATAAATCTTATACAATGTGTGTTTGTTGGCACGAAGATAGATCGGAAAGGCAGGCACAATAATAAATTTAACATTGAAGGTATTTTCGTTACAAGAAGCAATCTCTAGCACGTAAAGACACAAAAGTTTTGCTGAATCGCAGTTGCTCAGGAAGTAATACATGTGTGATGTTTGAACTTTGAAACTTTTCCTTTCCTTTTAGAAGGATGAACTTTTTTCTCATGTCGAATTTATAGTAAGATAGAGCTTTTGGTGTTGGCTGTTAAAGATTGACTGATGAAACAATTTTTAAGGGGATTTTTTTGGAATTAGAATTTTGTTTTTTCTGGAATTTTCAGCCACAACATTAACAATAACACAAAAACCTAAATCTTTGCCTCAATAGTATTGTATACATTGGACCTAACTGTTTGTGGAGGCATGTGCTTTGTTAATGGACGGAAATATTGCAATGACATTGACTCATTGATAATTAGTAAGTCTATTGACTGTTTTTTCGTAAACATGACTTAAAAGTTTTTATTCCGGTTCTGATCATCAAAAGATTATTTGATTTTCATAGAAATCTAAACTCACAACTTGGTAAGTTCTCATTAACATCCCTTCTTTGTAAGTTGCTTAAAAAATTACTTTAGTAAGTTCCTTAAATCTCTTCTCCTCTTGATTCGCATACCAACTTACTCTCAAGGTTTCCATTTCTAATGCACTTAACCTTCAAAGAGATAAAAAAAAAGGCTTTCAACCTTAAAAAAATTCGGAAAGGTATCCGCAAACACTCCAGATATTTATATAACAGCATTGATTATGTTTAAAGGTGAAAGCTTCTTTTTAATTGCAATAAATCACCCCGAAAATGACGCTATACGCAAAAATTTTCTCTTTTTCTTTGCCGAAACTTCCTCTCGAAGCACATAAATACATACAGGGGATTCACTGTCAAGTTTTCGGCTTATTACAACGGTATATCTTATTGGAATTATACATAATGAAATTTGTAAACAAAATAGTCGATGACTCAAGAAACAAGTTTTACATTATATCCAACACATTGATAATCAAGTAAGCAGGTAGATACAAATGTATCAAACTGCAAAGTCACTACTACTTAGGTAGATAATAAAAGACGTCGATTATCACCATTAAATGTTTATTTGAAGTTCAGAAACAGACAGATTCAGACGTCTCGATCCTTAAGTTTTAAGACTTTATTTTTAGAAATGAAGCAGTATATCGCAGTTCTATTAGTTTTAGCCGTTACGGTTAGTGCATTGCCACAACGACATAAACAATACGGAAGACCTCAACATGGTCATGGTCATGGTCATGGTCATGGACATGGGGGACATGGAGGGGGTCCCGGGGGACATTATGGAGGGGGTCCGGGGGGACATTATGGAGGGGGTCCTGGTGGATTTGGAGGTGCACCGGGTGGGGGTTTTGGAGGGTCAGCAGCTAATGCAAATGCTGGATCACAGAGCTTTGGAGGGGGTGGATTAGGTGGGGGATTTGGTGGGTCAGCAGCTAATGCAAATGCAGGATCACAGAGCTTTGGAGGGGGTGGATTAGGTGGGGGTTTTGGAGGGTCAGCAGCTAACGCAAATGCAGGATCACAGAGCTTTGGAGGGGGTGGATTAGGTGGGGGATTCAGTGGATCAGCAGCAAATGCAAATGCAGGATCACAAAGTCTTGGAGGTGGTTTAGGTGGTGGAAGTGCTTCAGCTGCAAATGCAGCTTCTCAGTCATTCAATTTTAATACTCCATTCGGATCATTCAGTGGTTCAGGTGAATAATTCAAAAATTTAAATTAACAAGTGCAGTAATTAATTTTAATTATTTTTCGGTGATTTACAGCCAGTAACGCATTCTCAAACTCACAGAGCATCGGAAAATAAATTTGAGAACTGGATTAAATTTTGATAAAAGACTTCTCAATAGAAAATAGCCAAAATGTTCAAAACCTCACAGAAAAAATGTGAAAAAAATACTTAATGTGATGTTAATCGTGAATTTTTGTATCAAAAAATTATAAATAAACAACGTGGATGAAGTTGTTGTTGAAAAGTTTAATTGGAGCTCATTATAGGCATACTTAAGTGAAAAGGCATTAAATAGGATTACGAGGCTTATAAAATGTCGACGTTGTTGTTATTTTCAGGTGGAATGAATTTTGTTTTGTACCAAAAATCAATTTTATTATTCAGCAAAGAAGCTAGTTCCTTCAAGTGATATTAGATCTTCTCTTACCCTTCCCGAGAGTTGATGAAAATTTATTACTTTAAAATGTGATGAACTGAATTTAATAAAGTTTCATGATGCAGCAACTGAAGATTCTTTTGAAGTATATTTTCATCATCATTTTTTTTTTTAATATCTTTGTAAGCATAATTTTCATTCCTCATAACGGATATAAAAACATATTCATTTCATTCATATTTTAAATTGAAAAAACTATTTACAAAGAATTTTCTCATATTTATGCTCAATATCAGTTTTTTGTCGACTATCCAGGTATATATTATTATATTGCGGTAGAATATATTTATAATGAAAATTTAATGACTCCGGCATTTTGTCGACGACTTGATAGGATTAATATATTCTTTGTTAACATTTTACCTACTCAGTGCGTCTATTATGACTCACAATCCTGTTCTAAAAACCTTTTGTATCTTTCTCAAAAAAAATACATCTGAGGGAGGGGACTTGAACTCAAAGGTTCGTAGTTCCAAAGATTAACAATCAATGGACATCATTTATGAACGACCCCCAATATCCAACGACCTTCAATATTTCTTTGAACTCAAGATTAAATCAAATCAGCATCCAAGCAGGTTGATTCAAATACATTTATTGATTTGACTTGATTAGAGTTGCAGAACTCATGACATATAGCACAGATCTAATTGGAATAAATTATTTTGCTATACATCAAGCATCATTGTTGATGATAGGCTAACATAAGGTCTCTTAGTAATAAATTTTCAAGGAATTTACTCTGCGTAGATATTAATGATGATAAATTCTCGTTATCAGTTTCGAAAAATAACTTTAATTGCGTCATTAAAGCCTTATTAATATCCAACATCATCGTTATATAAAAAAAACTGGATTCAAGAATTCGAAGAACAAACTGATCCGGTTTTGATATAGAAATAATTCTGCATTCCATAACATATCTGTAAGAAAAAGAGAAATGTTTCTATATCCGTATTCAAGATGCTACCAGTAAAGTGCATTTGGTACCCTTAAAAACTGAGATGAGAAACTTTTAGGTACATAAATTTTAAGAATTTAGTACCAAAATTTATGATAAGCTTTTCCATCCATTTTTTTACGACTTAATTCTCTTGTAATACCTAAATTTTTATGCTTTAATCAATGGTTCGAGGAGTGAATTAATGACCTGTGAATTATTTGCTTTGCGGTAATTAATGACTCTCCTGAGCACTATCATGATTGGTGTGAGAAAGATAAGTTTTTTTACCTTGAGGATTCAACATCGAATGTTTTATGAGATTAGAAGCTGTAGAGGGTTTGTTGTTGTTCGGATATGACGTAATGCTATCTTTCTTGGCTGAATCCTAAGAATGGTGATTGACTTTTCAAAAATTGATTTATTCGGATTGTTGCTAGTTCTCAGTAAAAGTCTTACATAATCTTGTTCATGCATTTTGTCGTCAACTGTAAAATCTCTTACCGTCCATAAAGTGACAGTTGATTTAATTTTTGTTTGGATTTGATTTTTTTAAGAGTGACGCACTTTTCATAAGACCCCTAAAAACGAAACTTATGAAAAACTGTAATTTAGAAATCATCCAGCTACAGACTCTTATTTATCTGACTGAACATCATTCGGATACGAACAATTTCAAGTATAAATTCATCATATATACCAGTAGATGGAGTGTAATCATACCTCTGTAAATAAAAGCTCGTGTAAGCATGCATAAGAATAAAAGATATAAACAGTTGTGAATTTTCAGGATTTCAGTATTTTTATTTCTCATCGCTTAAAAAATAAACAAAAAATCGATAGATTTCCATTCGAATTATCGTCTAAACTTTTCATCTTATTTATCAATTTCTAAAAGTGAATTTTCAGCAAAATTTTCATTTCATTTGTTTCTAGAAAAAGTTTTTTAAAATCAATTTCAAATTCAAACAAAAAAAAGTTTGTATTTTTCTTCTATTTCACATCATTTCTAACATTTTATTTCTATTGAATTCATTATTATTATTATATTTATTATTTCAATGATTAATGCACATGAAAAATGATATTTGTTAGTGAATTGGAGTTTATTTCTTACAGTGAATTTTCATTTATGATACATAAAAAATCACACTTTTTTTAATCTCCATTTTTTTTTCATCTCACATTTTATTTTGTTTTATGACACGAGATGAGATATGATAAGTTATGAGGTAAAGGAGAAGAGTTCTCTGTGGAAATATGAAACTTGCATTAATAATTCGCAATTTTATGAACAGTTTTTAACACCGTAAATTTCAATGATGGACGTGATGAAAAGAAAGATTTGTGTGTCTGAAAAGTGCTAACAGAATTGCGATTTATTGATCGTAACTTGTGGATTTGATTTATGGTGTGTTGAGTCTTAACTTTGGCATTAATTTTTCTTTGTTCATCAACTTTACTAGCTTTTATTTGTGATGCACAAGGGGTTCATTAACATTAAGCTTTGATACCTAAATTTAATGTAGAATTGTTCTTTTTTATTTTTGAAGTCTCTGATTTATTCCTTTACACTAAGTTTGTTGTGTACGAATCATCAGATTTTTAATATTCTGTATTAGAGTTTTGATCAACATAAAGTTGAGACTAGTCAAATTTTTGGATATTTTATTCGGTTTATTTAATGTCCAATTAACCATATTTCTTAAAAACCTCAAAAGAAAATCATTATACGATGCACATCTTAGCCTGTGTTCCTCATTTTCTTCAAACATAAGAAACAACTATTTTATTGCAATTTACCTCACTTTACTAAGATTTCATCACGTCTTTTTATTTCAACGAACTAGAAACCATAAATAAAACTTCTCTAGTTCACAGTCTAGTCTGCTGCAAATCCTCTTATTTAAACTAATTAGAAATTTTCCAAAATGTTACGACAAAGTTTCAAATTTACACTCGAAAACCACAATAGAATTTTTTTAAGAGAGTATGATACATCACTAATTATTTTAATTAAATATAGTATGAAAATCATCACATGACTGAATACTTTGTATAATTAAAATAATCCAAATTAGAATAATATTCATGAGTAGAACGCACACATTAGGTTAAGAAAAAATAAGATTAAGGAAAAAATGTCTTGTTATGTTAAGTAACTGCTACTATCTTCAATTATGGAGAGTAATTTAATGAATTCTTATTATTACTACATTACAAACTTTCATTCTGCCACTAACATCGCATATACACAGTTCATTCATGACAAAATTTGCACATATCTACTACAGCTACCAAGATTGTCGTTTGGTCTAATCACATTACATGGAATTTCTTTCTTTTTCTTTAAATACATGATATCGAAATATTTATTATAATTAACAAGCTTATGTCGTATTAATATTGATCATATTTATTTACACTTAACAATTTCTTCTTTTTTTTTTTGATTCTTCCTACAAACGGTAAAATTTCTAGCTTTTTGATGCTCCAAAAATATTTTTCAGTTCTACGGAATTGTGATTTTTTTAATAAAATTTTGTTTCATCAATTTAAATTTTTTTTATGTACAACTTAACCTAAAATACATTTTTTCTCAATTTTTTGTTTTTTGGTTTAAAAAATTACATTTTCATATTATTGATAAACTTTCGCCCGATTAAGAAAAATTTCAATACACAAAATTAGCTTTTTCAATCGGTGAAATGCTTATTTGTTAATTTATTGATTGTTAATACACGCATAATATTGATACACATTTTATGAATAATCAGAATCGACATCATTAATGATAATTAGTAGTGAACTATCTACGATTTTGGTAATGAAGAGTGAGTTGAAAAGTTGTTCAATTATTGAAAGAGTCTTTTTCATTTTTGACGAGTGATTTTGTGCTTAATTAGTTGAAATTGATGATTAAAATAATGGAATTAAAAATAAATTTTAATGATGAATAGATTTGATTTTTGATAATTGGCTCAAAGTTTGTCTGAATTTAAATTTAATTTGATGATAAATTAAGAACAGCTTATCTAGAAGCATAGTTTAAAGAGTTTTGGTTCTAAATTACCAAAAATGATTCGAATTTGAGGTTTTTATGTCAATTTAAAAATGAAGTTGACTTAGAAAAACCTTGAAAACTAGATTCTAGCTTGCTCTTGACTAATGTAAATTTTAATTGCATTGCAGAAGGCCAAGTTACAATTCTAGAGTTCAAATAACCTCCAAAAAATCTTTAACGTTTTCCACAGTTCCTTAGTAATTCAACAACTATTAACCTTCAAATTTACCAGAAATTAAAACAATTCAACTGAAAAATATCAATAATTTTGATTGGTTTTTCCTAGAAAACTGTCTAGCCAAGCCCAACAATTCCATTTATCATCAATACTTGAACAATTTTCCCAAACTCTCTCCTTGATTTCTACCATCAAATTTTCTAAGCTCTTAACATGACTTGATTTGATTATTCACGTATCAACACGTTACAAACATAAAATTTCATTACAATTAAATTTAATAAATATTATTTTTTTGTCATATAAACTAAACATCAACTAGTCAACAATTAATTTACAATATATTCTTTTTTAAAACATTAAAAATGGTCATCTCGTTTAGATAAAAATATTTTTTTTCTCATTCTTGTTTCAATTTTTCCTTTCCTTTTTTGTCGTCGCGAATAAATTTCTTTATTTTTTTTTCAATAGTAAATATTGATAACAAGTTGTCTGATGTGTCTTATTGCTTCTTGATATTTATTCATTTTCAATTATTATTTTTTTCTTAAAGTTTTATCTTTTCTTTTGTAGTAAAAATAGAAATATTTTATTTTTTAGAAATATGTCTTTTTATTTATTGAAAAGCTAGATAAAGAATTGTAGCATGCTGCTTGATATTTTCGTAGAAAAAGGATTTAGATACTTTAAACTGTATGTCAATGAAGATGTTGCTTTGCAAAGATTTGTATTGGCAATTTTATATTTCGTGCTGTTTTTTTAGAGATGTTAAGGATGAGCTTAATACTGCTTATTTGAGATTGTTGCATTTAAAGTTTCTTGACATCGAGAATTGAAAATTTGTTTAGGATTTGAATAAGAATTGAAGTCAAATATTGAAGATCAGTGTGAGGTGGAGTTTTCTGGTATTTAATAAGAATTTTCAGTTAAGGAAGGTTTTGATCCTCGACCAAATCTTATTCTGAATGCTCTCCAAGGGTTGCCTGCTCGAGATACCTTGGCTATACTACACTCCCTAACTGGATATTAATTTTGGTACCTTAGGACTTAACATGGTGGTACTCGAAATATAGATTCTTTCTCAAGAATTCTGGTTGACTGGCAGATCTGATTTATATTTCGATAATATTTTCCATCACTATTATCCCTTTACTCAAATTAAAATCTGTCTAAAAATAAACAAAACCGCGAAAACTTATAATCGAAAAATGTTTTTTGTAGCTTCAAAATTATAAATTCTCAAATTCCAGCAGTTTTTTTTACTTTTCATAATTTTTTATAAATTCCATTTGATAGCAAAAAGTTTTATTAAATTTGAATTTGAATATTTGAATCAAGATTCCAAAAAGAAGCTGTTGTCAGCATAAGAAACTCTTTACTTCAGCTTATATCTTAAAAATTCCCTTAGTGCTCTACAAGAATGATATAAGTATGAAAAATAGCAAGCTTACTGTGTAATGTTGTAAGTTTTTTAATACATCAACATTCAGAGCACATAAGTTACCAAAACAAGGTTGAATCCATAAATAAAAACTGAATAAACTATCAGTTCCCATAAAAATTTATGCATGTAAATTTTCTTGCATAAAGTTTAAGTTTCAAGACACAGCAACACAAAGCTAGTAAATTTTCATTCCCCTTGATATTAATGAATTTTTTTTGCTCAGCATACAGCTCTTGATAAAAAGAAGAATAACTGGATGGATAAATTTTTCCTTCTTTATTCCTTAATTTTCATTTATTCTTTATTGCATTTTGTGCATTTCAAGGAAATTTTAGAGCTTATTTAAATACAATTTTCTTCATTCATTGTCGGATCTCGTTCAAATAGCAGAGAATAGCATTGACAAAATTTACCCGAAAGCAATTGCTTCCTTTACAGTCGCATTTTCAGGAGAATTTTTTAAAGAAATAAAAAATGTTTTAAAAATGCTAAAAGCTAGTGTGAAGATAGATTGAACTTTGAGGATTTTTCATGCGGAGCACTAGAAATCTACAAACTGAGACTTTTGGGGGAATTGGTCGAAAGTTTCAGAATTGTTTGAATTCAAGGCAGTTACGTTTTTAAAAGTGTGCATGATTTTAAGTTGATCTAATGCTTGAAGCTTTTTTTAAAGAAGCCCTGGATACACTTCTTATAGTATTTAACTGGAACAAAGCAGTGGCAATGTCAGAAAAAGCTACGGTAGGTAAAAAGTTTGCGACATTTTTTTGCATCAATGAAATATAAATTTCACGAAAACTAGCTTTGTTTTGCAGCTTACTTCAATAGCACAAGTCGGTTAATAGAATAGAAATCCCGAACCAAGTCTGTGTGATTCTGGCTGAGTTTTGTCAGTTTTGTGCCAGATTTGTATTCGATTAGTCGACTTGTGCTATTCGGGTTAACCATCATCATATGGACAAAGTTTTGAAATTATTGGTCTATAATAAGAATCGAACCCACGTCCTTACAAAATTTCATAAATTTCGAGTACAATTCTTAAATAATTAATGGCAAATTTGCATCCATATGTCTCGATACTCCATATTTTATAGATCATCAAATGATCAATCCAACTTCACACCAATCATCTTTCTATCTTTATTTTCTTATTTCTTTTTAAAAATTCGATGAAACTGTAACGATAAAGTTCTATTTTGAAGCATAAAAGTTTCATTTCTTGTCTTCAACTTTAGAACTTCCAACCATATTCTCCTCCTTACTAGTCATCTCTCTTATTTGTCTTACATTCTTTATTTTCTTCAATTGTCTAGCGGAAAAAAGTTTTAATGGCAGCATATAAAAATATAAAGATTGATTTTTTCTTACATCAGTACAAAATATCTTCATTTTATAAATAAGTTATGCTCTATTTAAACATTGTAAACATGTGGCAGGTAGGTGAGTAGATATAAATTGTAGAAATATATTCAAGCTATCAAGTTGTTCATCTTTCCTTATTCAAGTTGTTTGTTTCCGCAAATAATAACAATAATAATACTTTATACGGGTAGATGTGTGCATGTATAAGTGCTTCAATTTACTGGATAAAATGTTAGAGTTAATATTGAAGGTTCACCGAGCGACACATGAGCTCAATAAGGGTTTAGAAGGACTGCTTTTGGATTATTAAGAGAATTGTTTGAAACTTTGCCTTAAAATTGAGGATTTTAAGATCCACAGTTGAAGCACACACTAGGATTACAAAAACATCAATCCATCCTGTCTAAAAAATACCCTCGTTCCAGTAAATAAGCAATTTGACTAGCTAACCTCATAAAAATGCAAGCAAGACTCCCCTCAAAGCCAATAACTCTGCACAAGATTTTCATATACATAACCTATTATTCTGTGCTTGTTTTTATGCCTTATTTCATATTATTTCGAGGAACATCAAAGTCATAAAATAGAAAAAAATAAGAATTTTTCACTTAACTATTGATTCATTTTTTTATGATCCATTCCGTTACAAACATTTTCTGTTTTGAGTGAGATGCGATAAATATTCTTCAATTTTTTTTGGATTCTACTTCCTACGCCATATCATATGTACATCATAAGAATAGGTTTTTGTCTCTTCAATTTTGGTACATAAAAACAAATAAATCAATTCCGTTTTCGAGTCACAATTGGAACTGAGTTTTATAATAATTATTATTGAAATTTGATCATCATCTTATCTTGGCTCAACCTTTTTCGACAATAAATTGAGGGTCTTTTGACAATCTATGGCACGGAAGCAACCAATGTACGAACGAATTTGTGAATCATTGTTCTTTGGTGAGGGTGGATCGAGAACTATATAGGATGAGACAAATGAATGCATTTAGATAAAAGACTCAATTGTTGAACAATTGAAATTGTCATCGTTAACTCACCCAAGTGCCTTGAACGACAAAACCTTACAGCTCTCATTGTTGACGCCATCATATGCATCTTCTCAAAGTTAACAAGTCCGTCTACACTCGTTTTATTACCTTCATGTGCAAATGTCATATCTTTTAGTAATAATGGCATAAATGGAATCACTGGCGGTTGTAATTTTCCTACCGACATTCTGTATGGATTTGAAAATGAGAAGAATAAATGAATATGAGGATGGAACTTGTTGAAGAGATCATTTTAAATTCAAATTTCTCGCAAACTAAGGCATTTGACTCATGAAAATGGAAAATTTACATAAAATGTTATAAAAATGCTAAGTGGTATGGCATGTGAAGGGGAAACAGCTTCATATACAATTCACTTCTCAAGAGTTCTTATTTAAAATTAGACTTCTTTTGTGCTTACCTGTAAGCTCTGTGATTTCGACTCGGATCTATAAGTGCCTCAAACTCTGTAAAGAGTTTTCGAAATTTTGATGGTAATTTATCCCACGTTTGTGTTAGTCTCGATACTGCTGTATTTGACATTCCCATTACAATTGCGAAGAATGCATTAAGATTTTGGTATTCCTTACAACTAAACGGAAGTGAGGAGGAGAGATGTATAAATTAAAATTAGTAATGAGCAAGATGGGGTAACTTAAGGTTAATCCTGAAATATTCCAAAAATCCTTACACATGCAAAGGCTCAGTAAGGAGTTTTGAGATTTTTCGGAATTAAATCCAAGTTCCCATGACTGAAAATGAGCAAAAAAACAGGATATACTTACTAGGCGGCAAGTTTGATATACTTCTTGAGAAGCGCTACACGTTTATTCAAATTTGATGCGGAGACAACTTCCGTCACGACCCAATACTGAATTTCATTGAAGCGTCGTATGAAAACGTCAAGATTACTCGTTATCTAAGCATGGGAATAGAATAAGAATTCATGAAATAAGAAGGGAAAGAGCCAGAGGAGAAGATAATAAGCTGATATTAATTTCACTTCACTTTTCTCAAGTTCAAAACGCTGTGAAACTTTTTTAATTATATTAAATTTTTCTGCCTTTTTTTGTCGCCCTGCTTGGGATGATTCTTTTCCTTTTTTCACATTGCTGTATGTTCGTTACTTTATATTATATTTTTTTATATGGACTATGGGAAAAATCTTTCATCAAAATTTCTGTTCTTTCTTTTATTATCGAGGGATTATTATTATTATTTATTTTTTTGAAGAGAAAGTTTAAATCTCTAACAAGGGATTGAAACCTTCAATTATGATTATCATCAATTATCGTCTCATTAAAACTTTCTTTTGTCTGCTTTTTATTTTTTTGTTATTTTTTGGAGGGGATAATTCAAATTTATCAATGTTGAGGATTCTTATCTTATCATTGCTTTTGAAACTTGTTTAAAGCTCCGAAAACTACACTTGAGCTTATGATTTATAATCTCGAGAGTCTGCTTGTGGTTTGTTACTATTTAGTGTGCAATTACGCAAATTTCCAGTTCATGACATGATTTAATTTTCTCATAGTAAAGGAATCTAGTCAAAACCAGAGCTCGAAGTCGACTCGAGATTTTCATCGATTTTGTATGGTTTTTAACGATTTTATATATTTCATCGACTCTGAGTTGACTCGACTCCATACTAAATTTCATCGACTTCGAGCTCTGGTCAAAACTATAAGAGGTCCTAAGATATTTTAGGGAAAGCTATTTGAAATTGAGAATTGACAGTTGGTAGCCAGGAACATAGCCGAATCTAATAATTGCAGCATTGGTCTATAAAACCAACCTTAAGTAAGCAGCATAAGTAAAGTGAAGTAAGTAAGTTTGTTAATTTTTGACTTCATCTGTTCCTAACCCTTAATTAGATTAAAACTTAATTATATTAGTTGATTTTATCATCTAATTAATGCACCATTCAAAACTTACACCAAACATTCCATCAAATTTCTCAGTAATTGAACTTCAAACAAGTTAATTTCGTAATTGAATTACATTTACTCAATTTAACTTGGTAATTGAATAGCTATTGAAAAACAATGGAATTGTGGTTTATGTTAACAACTTTAAGAGTATGTAATCCTGTTATGCTACATATTCGATACTTGTTAGCTCATTATCGTTTGGATTATTCATGTTTTTGGAACATTATCGGTTGTAGGATTTTTTTTAAATGAAAATTAAAAAAGGGGTTGTTTATAAATTTTGACTGGTTTTTGAAAAGGCACGAGCTTGACCCAAAATATTTTTGTTAAACACTGGATGGGTTCTCTTTGAAATGCAATTTTTTGATTGACGTCATTTATAAACGACAGCTAGTTTAACAAAAAAGATAAGCTTCAGAAAAATATTTTACTACAATTTAAACTGAAGACCAGATGTGTCCTTAACAATTTATTAACCAACAATCTATAACATCCCGTAGTTCCATTCACATTCCTTTTGAAATTAGCCACAAAACTTTCATAATTTCAAGTCTACTATCCCCATAAAGGTTCCCATCTCTGGAGAATAATTGAATAATGAAAAAAAAAATATGATAACAAAAAAAGGAGTCAGAACAAAGAAAAGGGACAAAAAGTAAGTCTTAAAAAAATAAGACTCGGAAAGTAAAGAAGATTGAAAAGATAATTATGAGTTTTCAATATCACTTTCTCTTTTACAGCCACTCTTCCTTTTATTATCGATCTACGAAAAGCTTTTTTACAGCCTGCTGAGTTTTATGCAGTGACGCATTTACCATTATCTCCTCAAACATTGTATTTAAGATGATTCTGTTTTTATTTATTTCCACATCCTGTACATAAAAGCAATGAAGACGAGAGCATTTTGATTGCTAATGAATGCGACACTTTTTTTTTGTGTGCCATCATATAGCGCATGCCATAAATCGACTAAAAGTATGAGCACATTGTAATGGTGGGAATTTTATGATGCATGAATTAGAAGTGTCATAACTTTATGGCGTTCTATTCATACATAGCTATGTACAAGCATAAAAGGTATAAGGTGAAGTTAAAATGCTGTTTTAAGCATTATGTGAAGGATATAAAACTTTCTTTTATGCATGACAGCATGTATGTTTATATTGTATATGGAAGTGGAAAAAAAATAAAAATATTTTCATGTACATGACAAAGGCGAGGATGAAAGCATAAATTGAAAAACAATCTACGTGTGGAACATGATAAAGAGAATTTTGAGATGCCGTCAATGTTGATGTTTTATTAGAAAAGTTAAAAGCGGATAAAGTCGGTGATGAATCAAAAGCATAAAGCTGATTTTTGTACAATTTTTCATGGGATTTTAAGGTTTTGTTTACATTTTGTCGTCTTGTTTAACTGGTTTCAATTGGTGTCAGTTACACATGAGAATCTAGCTATAAATGGAGGGATGTCGTTCTTTCTTCATAGTCTGTATCATTTCTAAGGTTTTTTGCTTGGTATTAAGGGATTATTATTATTATTATTATTATTATTATTATTATTATTATTATTTATTATTGTACTTTTGTCAAAGGAAAAAGCCGAAAGGATTTTATGTATCTCTAGCTTTCTATGCTTATGATTCAGTATAAAGACCCAAGGTTAGCGTCTCCATAAGACCCTATATCGAGCTTTTATGCCTCATTAATCAAACCTTCACCTTTAGTGCGTCACATCTGATCTTGAAATATTAAAAGTCACTCCCTACTTTCTCGCATCCCCCATCTATTATGCTCTACTCATCACAATCTAATCAACAGCAACATAAAGCCAAAAGGAATATAGAAATGCTTCATGTAATTTCATAATGAACATCTTTTTTTATTCTGTTTATCCACGATCTAAATTATGCATATACACAATATGGTTGTAAGGAACGAACAATAAATCCCAACATAATTCAACAAGACAATGTAAAGTGCAATCATTATAATAATTTTATTAAGCTATTATGAACACAGATAAAAAAATATGAAGAATGGAAGGAAAAAAGTTTCTTGTGTTGTGTGCGGTTAGCTAAGGTTGAAAAGTTTTATATCATGTTCAAATACGGAATGGATGGAATCGTCAAGAGAAAGGAAAGCCAACAGAGAGATATAATTTGATCCCAATTTAAAGAATAAAAAATATTTTTCATATCCACACAGAGGAAAAAAAAAGTAAACGAAGAAGAAAGGAACTAACGACCAGAATGATCCCAAAAAAAAGTTTTTAATTAAATTTTGCCTTAAAACGTCCCTCGAAAATTAAAAGCTTTACCATGCAGAGAAGGTCATGATGATCCTTAGACAAATTGTTTCCATTCATTAATGCTAATAATGTTGCCACCACGCATCGCATAAATTTATGTAATTTTCTTTCTTTTCCTATTTTAAAAGAGTCCAATTATGTTGGGTAACTCATTCGTTTTAATTTTCGGAATATTTTTGGGCTTTTAAATATGAATAAATAAATGAAATTTGTTGATGAGGAAATTAGACTTTCCACAATAAAGAGCGATTCCTATTCATTTGGAAACATTTTATATTCCCTTTTTTTATAGTTAAAAAAATATTTTTAAATTCTTGTGCCTTTTATTGAGGAGCTAGAGAGCATTTTCTAATAGATACAATCTGTATTAACTTATGGTTTGATAAGCTGGTTGAAAACCTTGTTAAAAGACAGTTGAGGATGTGATTCTCGTTAATGAAAGATCCAGTAAACATCCAGAACCATTAAATCTCATCTAAAAGATTTAAGTATTCAAGAATATTATTTATAAGCCAGCCAATCAGATAATTGCCAACAAAGTTTTTGCATTAAGGACTCTGCTAATTATTTCCATTTAAAATAAACCAAGGCGTGGAAACTATCCCAAATATCCCATTTATCCCATATATCCCAAAAATATTCAAAATAATCCCTGAGCCTGTATGCATTAGAATTGAGATATTCCAACGTATCCTTAGTGTATTTGACGTGTAATTTCAGGATATGATGGGATATCTCAATTCTAATGCATACAGGCTCAGGGATTATTTTGAATATTTTTGGGATATATGGGATAAATGGGATATTTGGGATAGTTTCCACGCCTTGAAATAAACACAAGAAGAAGTTAACCCTTAAAAAAATTGAAAAATCATAAACATCTCAACAACAACGAATCCCAGAATTTCAATTAGTCAAGCACACTAAAGCCCCAAATACTCAACGAACTCTATCAAGTTCCTATTAATTTCAAAAAATCCTCGAGCTAACAATTGCGGTTGCTCCTTACAAAAGCTCATGATTCGTTTCACTTTAAACAGTTCTCTTATTCTTTCCTTATTTCATTGTTTTCCATTATTTCATCTACCGCCACTTCTAAAAGCATAAAATGCAGCCATTCTTACGTAAAAAAGAAACATTTTATTGTTGCAATGCATTTCATTTTACAATCTTTTCATTTTCATTCTAGCTTCTGTTTTTGTTTCTTTGTTTTCATTTGCTGTAAGGCACAAACTTGTGAAATAACAGAATAAGAGAAACTTTACTTTTTGCTTAACACAGCTAAAAATGTTTTTTATTCCTGCTCCCTCGCCCAGAAGTAATTTAGTAATGTCAGTATCGCATTCATCTAGGAAGCAATTTATTCTCCATGATGAAACGACTGGATAAAGGAGAGACGAGAGGAAAAAAAAATTCATAACATATGTATTATAAAGATGAAAGTCAAGGGATGAAGATATAAATTGGAAGGGAGTTTTGACGTGGACTTGAACGAGTGAAAATCGAATAGATTGTTGCTGGTTGTTTGGAAGTTTTGAAGTTTAGGGAATATTGATGTTTTGTGATGAATGAATTTTTCATGAATTCTGATGCTGATATTATTTTGGGATGCTCGAACATAATGAGCAACTGGTCGCTATATCATGTCAATGTCATCAATCAAAATCAATAATGGAAAATTGATCATTTCTCAAGAGAATCCAATCAAGAAGGAAAAGTTGTAATCAACACAATCTCGCTGAATTTCTGACTCCACGCTGAATATGAATAATCATCTAGGAACACTTTCAACTTAAAACTCTTTTCGTGGACTTATTCTATTTTAAGACCAACCATCCCATCTTCAATAGAAAAAAAGTTGTTGATAGTTTCATGATGATACATTTTTTTCTATACTTTTCATCTCGTTCTCCATCATCATTATTATATGTTTTCTTCTTTACGACTCCCCCACCTTCTACCAACTCAGTCTGTTGAAGTGCCAAAAAGAAAAACTTTCGCCATATGTAGTCCTTTTTCATTTGCTTTATAAAAAATTCACAATGTTGTTGTTCGATCGATGAAGATAAAAAACATTACGAGAAGTGGAAAACTTATTCGTTGGATATATTGTGTGATTCAGCGAGGTTATGACTTGCTTGGGAGAAAATTTATGTCGGGGATATCAAACTTGTTGGTTCTATTTAAATTTTTTGGCATTGATAATCTTGAATTTTTTCGTGTTTGAAACTATTTGTAAATATGGAGCACACTAGGCTAGACTTTTTAAAGCCAGGGAGCAGTCTAGAGCACTAAAAATGTAGTATTAATAAAAACTCTATCTCCTTGATACTTAATTTCAAGTTCAACTTCCAACCATCGCACATTAAAGTTTATCATCCATAAAAATCGATACGATTTCTCCATCCTAATGAAGATTGACTAGGAAATCTATGCTTCAACTCATGAATGCTTAATAAGCTTGAACTCAATTAGGCTCAATTAATAAAGGCATCACATATGCTAATATATTAAAAGATAGACACAGCATTTATGCATAAGCTCAAGTGACTACCATTTACGTATAAATTGTAATATCAGTGATGAGAGACATAGCTAAAAAACTTTCTTTTTTTCTTGTTGATAGTCTCATCAAATGTCTTAATAGAGTGACTAGAGGGGAAAAGTTTTTCATGTTCCTATCAGAGTTTTTCATCTTTCTTTATATTTCTTATATTCCATGTCGCAAGACAACGACGAAGTAAACCATAAGTACATTAAGATGAGAAGGAAAAAGTTCAAACTCAGTCCAATGGAAATTTTAAACAGGGAGAAAGAGAAGAAGAAGCTTTAAAAAACAAAAGTGTAAATTGTTTGAAAACTTATACTGTCCGGAACATGTCTGTGCTTTATACATCCATTGAATTTAATTTGAGTGAAATATTTTACTAAAACAAAGTGAAAACTTTAAAAGCAAACATGTTCAGCCATTGTTGCTGATTCTCAATGCAAACAAAAAATTTGAAACTTTATGATAAACATTAAGGAAGCCACAGACAAGCTGAAAATCAAAAACAAAAAATTTCCATTGACCATAACTTGGTTAAAATGATTGACCTTTTTGGTTCACTTCATAACAAATTCATATTATGAGTGTCTGGCAAGAAAACCGTACGCTATATGCCATAAAAGAGGAAAAGTTTCTTTTATTATTATTATTTCGATGATGCGCAACAATTTTTTCTTCCGCCACAATAAATACTTTTCTCATCATTGTTGCTGTTCATTCCTTTCTTGTTATTCTTGTATTATACATAAAGCAAATGAAGAAAATATCATTTTCTTTTGGGGGTTGATCATAATTGACATCTGGGAGTTTAAGTAGATCTATTCATAAGAAGGTGGTTCAAGAGGCAAAGCTTGAATTTTTTAGGTTAGCTAAGAATTTTTGTTATCTCAAAAAGATTTTGGATTTTTTCTTCTTCTTTAGTACGTGCTATTGGTAGGTTTAAACCCCCTTTACTGAAAATGCCCTTGATTTTCAACTGTTTCCTGTCCATTCATACCCACTTATCTTACAAGCATGACATCATTTGCTCACAACTCCCCATTTCCATCCACAAAACTCTTCAGCACATAAAATATGTTGAAGAAAAAATTACTCCACATTTATATTATATCTATAAAAATTCATCCACATGCAGACATTTATTTGATTTGAAGATTCTAAATAGGAAGTTTCGGGATAAAGAGGTGTGATTTTTGCTAGACCAAACTATTGCTGCCAGAACTTTTTCTGTAGACATGTTTATCATTAAATGAACACTTGTCAGGGGGAGATTTGATGGCATGTGAGTGGGAATTTATTTAGTTCAGCATGTATTTTAGAAATTGCTCGTGATATTTCTATTGCCAGCCACATTCTTGATTCATGAAATTTTTGGAAAATAGATTTTTTTTTCTATCAAGACACTCACTTTGACTTAGATATGTGGAATTGACTATCTGGTAAGACGGCAGCACCTTCATCTCAGCTTGAACATTCAACACTATTTCACATTACACTCGAAACTCAATTTACGAGAATTTACAACCTCTATCACAAAAACAAGCATGAGAGGCATGTGATGTGTATTCAATAAGTCTAGATGCCGACATGCTGAACAATTCATAATCCAATAATGTGTATGAATTATTCATTGCTATTTGCATGTATGAAGAAAATGGAAAAATATGTAAAAGGGCTGTATTTATATGCGAATATGTCTTCATTATTACTTTTTATTGTACCAGACACGAAAATTCTTTATTCGTGCATAAAGAAGGAAAAGAAATAAATGAAAAAAAAATTAATTCAGCTGCGACACAAAAGAAATGAATTCATAAATCATTTCTTGATAACTTTTTCAATCTCTATCCCGCATTTAAAGCAAGTTCTGACGTAAAAGACAGTTTTGAGAATGGAAATTCTTAATTTAATATAAATTCATTTCCTTACTTCGTACATCTTCATAAGAAATCGTCATCATCATAATGATTATGTATTAAGTTATGTTAATCTCATTATACATGCCACCACTCTTTCCTTTATCCGCTTTATTGTGTATTTATATACAAAAGCATAGTTGCTCATAAATCTTATTAACTTCTTCCTCCTTTACTCTCATAATTTTCTAAATTTAAATTTGCATTTTCATGAAACGAGAGAGGAAGACTGGATGAAAAATCCTTTCAATTGTGTCCAATGTTTAATGAAAGCACGTAACTAATGCTTTTAAACTTTCATTTCGCAGGATATAACCCAAATAAATAAATTAGCGACTGTTGCTTCCTTCCTTATAACATGCTTTACAATACAACATGTAAGGCGCATTCGAGTAGCGTAAAATTAATATTATTGTTGTTATTCCTTACTCAACAACATCCACTCGCTCTCTTTTGTGTCGCCCGAACAGTCAGTAAAGTACACTTTATTTCAGGTGCTTTGCTTTAAATTGTACGATATCATTCTCTGGGTGTGCCAATAAGCTGATATTTTATATTAAGGAGCTGAACGTTAGGAAGATGAAGCTTGTGAGGCTCTTATAAACTCATCATCACTGTCGCAGTTTGTGTTACTATAGATAGCTTGTGCATAGGTTATATGACAGATAGTTTTAAATCATAACAGGATCAGTTCACATTTAGAAGCTTATTTGAACCCTCTGGCACCCCCTTCAGAACAAGAATAATACAGGTCACAATACAGTTTGATTTAAGAGTACGAGATTATTTACGGGAAAAGGCCTCGCACAATGCACACACAACAATAACTTATTTATGTTCAATTTCATTCACGAGCACCGTTTGTGAACATTTATTCTACGCTTACCTACATCTATCTCACTAAAGAAATCAGTATAAATTCAAAAGGCTGTAAACTCACTTTTTTTCTATTGTACTTTACTCACAGCATGAACTTTAATGGCTCAAAACTTTTAACGATTTTCTGTTACATTAAATTTGATTATTGCCTGCCATTTGTTTGAAATAAATGCCATCGTTCAAGATTTCGTAAAGAGATATTTAATGGGATGGGAAGGAACTGAATAGAGAATGGGAAAGTTGACTTTTCCAATGCCTCATTAAATTTGTACGTTTTAACAATCCCAATAAATTTTTCTCGATACTTCATGATGATAAGGAGTTATGTCGTAGACAATTAAAAGTTTCTGACTTGAAATTCAATAGATGAAAATTTTTATTAAGGAAATTGGAAAAGTTTTTTGACCGACAATTCTTGTCTTTGTAGAACATCATTTGTAGATTAAAATTGATGGCTTTAAAGAGGCAATGGGATGTGGCAAATCTTGTCTTGTTGAATTGGGGAAATGAGATGAAGAGTTTTTCGGAAACAATTAAGTAATTAATGTTCATTTTGCTTTTGATTTTTGGCTCTGGTCCTCGGAAATTGCAAACCTGCTCCCCTAAAAAGTCCGAGAATTTCAAACAATAATTTCTATTGAACCACATTTTTTAACCACTCATAGCTTTCTACCTCCATTTCAATCTGTTATCAAAAATCTCTTTTCATCTTCCTTGATCTTTGTATCATCCTTTTTTTAAATTAAAACCAATTGCCTGATTACACTTTACTCTCATGGCAACAAATCTCTTTTGTAAATTTGTCACTTCGTTAAAAAAGGTGGAAAAAAGGCAGGAAAATTTCATCGAATTAAATTTCAATCGAAAACACTCACCTTATTGAAATGATGTCTACCGAATGTATGATATAAAAGCTCATACTCATGCACAGCCCAAAATAGATCCCAATCGAATAATGTCATATGATAAGCCAAGTCTTTTGTTGGTAATGCTTCAACATCCATCTCTAAACCGTCCGTTGGACCTTCCTGCTCAGGTAGAGGCGTTAAAGCATCTAAATGATCTTTTGGTGATATAAAGATTCGTCCATTAAGCGTCAATGTTGTGGGAATGCTTAAGTCATTATCCTTATAAACGGTTCGTTCACCATTCGATTTTACTTCAACTAATACTAAGTCTTCTGGTCCACGATTTGTTGTAATCTGTAGCTTGTCAGCTGCACAAATTTTTATCACCTCAGCCGTTGTAAAGATGGGAAAACGTAATGTACAAAAAGTATGATCGGCACAATAGACACGAAAAATTACTGTCGAATAAAAATAAACAAATACTTAGTTGACAAAAAAGTCCACAAAAGCGTAAAAATAAGCACATTGCGAGGAAGTTAGAGACATACAAATGTGTAACAATCCGTGAAGCTATGCAACCCGCAAAACACTAAGCTTCAATTACGAAGCGTTCACACACATCTAATGTCGAGAGACAGAGAATATACAATGTTTACTCACTGTCATCGTCCATGCGAATAATTGTCCGAGTTGCTGTTACATTGCCACTAAAGAGACATATAGGTTGACCATTAGGTGGTAATTTCCACTTTTGTCCCATATTCTGTTGTCGATCTTCTTGGTAACGTGACATCTGCGTTAACACATGATGAATTATTCCAGCTTCTTCTTGTAAGGCTGGATCCGCCTCTACATCTGTTGCTATCTCCTGTAAGTACACACAAAAAAAAATATATATATAAAATTGAAAAATCTCATCTAAAGTATGTCTGTTTGTATAAATACAAACGTGATTTTATATACATTAATAATTTTATGGCATAAAATGTGAAATCAAATTTGGTATGATGTGCTTAGCTTCAAAAGGCATCTCCATATATACTTAATATAATCTTCTTAACAAGGAAATCGATTTACATCATCATACTTTCAATTTCTTTTCAATTTCTTCAGGATGTGAAGTCGTATTAGAAAGGGATTCTCTGGCTTTTGTGTGCGCTTCAATATGATCAATAGGATGACAATGAATAAGAAGAAGATTGGAATGAGACTTCATTTCCATGTAATATCATAATCGTTACTGGGGTTGAAGATCTTACTGCCTTTAAAAATTGTCAAATAAATTGTTTGTCGAAGGCAAAAGCAGCAGCAGCACAAAAAAATCAATATGCAAAAATCTTTCCGCAAATATACTTTTTATGCCTACGATGCGGGGAAGAAAATTGTTGAATTTTTATTGACTTCGTGAGTATATACGATGATAATAAATATTTTTGTTATTTCCATTCATCCATTCTTGTGCCATACATTTATTTCCACAGATGCTTCCTCTCTTGTCGTGTCAATGATGACGCTCATGATTATGATGATGTGAATTTATATGTACATATTATACATGTACGTAATATTTTTGTAGGGAAGCAAAAATTGAAGATTGAAGAAGTAAAATCAAAATGTCAAATGCGGAGGGGTGGAAAGAATCTTGAGAGCAGATAGTAATGAGAATTTTTTTGTGGGATTCATAAGAAGCTTTTTTACTCAATTCAATATGTAATTGCTTTTCGACATTCATTCGTGAACGAGCAACATGCAATGCCTATAGCAACAGTTCGTTAGATTTTTGCGCACGGAAAAACGTGTCTTTGTGTTTTTAAGAGGTTTAATCACGAGATGTAAATTGGATTGAAGAAGTGACAAGAGATCAAAAGTGCTTCTTAGTGGAAAAAAATGGAAAATTTGCAGGTTCTTTTATGACATACTTTGAGGTACAGGTTATTAATTTTTCTCATGTAAACAAAGCTGCAGAGTTGTCATTTAAGTGCCTAGCTATTTCATAAAATGAACTAAGTGCCAACACAATGCTCAAGCCATAGTCATCAGTACTTAGTTACTTGACCAAAAAATAAATAGCCACAGACAGCACTCACATACAAACTCTGCACAAAAACCTTATCTCCATTGAAAAACTCATGTCATTTCCAACATTTTCAGCCTTACATAAAATTCTATGCTCTAAACCACTTATGAAATTTTTCAATTTCTCCTAATGACTTCCCTTTTTTTTCTCGCTCGTAATCGTTTTACCGTTCTTCAAATGCAACAGTTTGCCATGAAAATCTGGCGTGACCTAGTAAAGTGCCTACGTGACATTCAATGGGAATTTATATCCAATGTTCTATTTTTAAACTTTTGAGACCCCTTAAGTATTCTTCAAATCTCCATAAATGACACTCACAGTACTGAAAAAATTCAAAAGCACACATTTTCGAGTGCTCACAATGTGGCTTCACCATAATGGTCTCACAGAATGATTGCCTTAAAAGGTTGTAGAAAAATTGTTTTGTCTTACCTCAATGAAATGTGCCGCGGCAGGATCCTCAAAAACCGCATGTCGAACAGCCATTACCCAACGTTGAATAAATTGAACGACACGTTTCTTACATGTTAATAAATAATCATAATCTTCAGGACTGTCAGCACCAGAATGATTTTCCAGTTCGTTATGATAATGGCTAGCTAATTCATCGACTAATTGTGCAATTGGCATGAAAACAATGTGCGTCAATAAAAAATCATCTAAAAACGAGTCATCATTTGGTCCCATTTGTACACCTAATCTAGTATCTAATAAATGCTCAAGCATTTTTGGCGGCGTTCCCGACATCACAGTATACCTTAATAATGAATTAAGAATGAGAAGAAATTAGCTTAAATTATAAATTAATTAGTTGTAAAGGAAGGGACATTTTCATTTCAGCTCATTAATTTTCCTTTTCATGTTTATCTCATATACCCAATAGCTGTATTAATTTTATATTTCCAATTTACATATTTAATGTGATTAATATCAACCACCAATCAAGGCATCATTTTCATAATTAATGACACAAATTTACAGCAAAAAAATGTCTGTGTATTTAATAGCAATAATCCAATTAAACTCCTATTAAAATTTTATTTCAGGTCTCTATTTGTAATTATGTTGTCAGTTTTAAGTTATCCATGGGAGGATTTTGTGGGATTTTTACTGCACATCTGTAGTTCTGCTAGCTTTAAGACATGATCTCATCTAAGAAATCTAGTCATCTAGTCTAGAGTGCTAAACCTTACCCTAGCTACTCAACCTAGTAGGGACCTAATCCTAGCTTTGTCTTACTACTTATTTGATAACTTCTAGTATTAAGTACCAAAGCAGCAGAAGAAAAGTTAATAAAAATCCACACAAAATAATACCACAGGACGTAATCACACAAATTAAATAACAATAGAGATTGATGAGCTTTTAGTGATAATAAAATAATTAAAATTATCAATATATTAAATTAATTATCAAGCAACACCTACTTAAATGCAGTTAATCCACGCTGCTTAGCGACTCTCTCGAGTATAAGCACATCCTTTCCATGTTCCTGTAATCTAAGCGTATTTGCCTCTACATCCCTTAATATTCGATTAAAATGCTCCTTATCCACTCTCAACAGATGACAGTTATTTTCTTTTAGTACAATTGTAGCAGCTCTATTCATTATTATTATTTATAATACAGCATGGATGGTGATGATGAAGAGTTGATATGTGATTTTTAAGGGAGTTTGGGTAAGTAGGAAGCGTGAGTGAGTAATAAAAGGTTATTAGAAGCTATTAATGTTACAAGTAAAATAATCTCATAATAAATGCCACTACCACTACATTTCATATTATTGTATTAATTTTTTTTTCTACTCGTTCCTGCTCGTTTATCAGCATTTCACATAATGGAATAAAAAGTTTCAACAGAAAAAAAGGGGAAATTGCAAAAAGCGATGTTCTGAAAATTGAAAAAAATAAAAATCTTGCAATTTAATATCCTCACACAGCTTTTTGATTTATATATGCTTTATAAAGCTGTTGTGTGGGACGTTATGTATGGGGATGAAGTTAAAAAGATTTTCAAGTGACAGAAAGGAAGAAGAAGATAAAAGAATTGAGCTACAATAAATGCCATTTAATCACGAAAGGCGTGTTTGTTGGTTAAATAGAACGGGATGATGAAAAATTTTCTATTCATTGTGCTTACTGCTTTTCTTCCACTTTTTTTTTTCATTATCAAGACACATCTTCTTATTCTAAATTTTCTCATTTTTCTATCTTCTTTAAAATTTATTGTTTTTACTCGAAGGCATGCTTTACTGAATGGCGTTCATGACTCTATTTTGTCAGTCTAGTTGTTTGAAGCTATAGAGTAGTAAAACTTCAATAAATGCAGACTGTAACCCATCTAGTTTAAAATTAAGATCAGGCATTGGCTCAGCCAGAGGATAATTGAGGAGGAATTCACCAACCCTCTGTTTGAGTCTTAACTAAGCCACAGAAGAATCATACATCACATTCAAATGCGCTTTAACCACACTCATCGCAGGCCTATTAAACTTGTCTTTCCTTTCCTTCATTACCGTATCTCAGGACACTAACGATAGTATACAGCAGTAAGTTGCGAGAAAAAGAAGCAATTAAGACGAAATAATTATAAGAAACAGGAAAGAGTTTAAGTTTAAAGTCAATTGTCGCAAACTTTCAGAGCGACAAGATAAAGCGCTTCTTTTCATGAAACTTTTGCTGTTATGAATTTCATTGAATCGGGTAGAACTTTTGCTTTGAGATATTTAGTTGATAATGGAGAAATATGTAGCTTTTGTGCTTATTTATGGGACCTTGAAGAGCGATTGAATGAGTAAAGAGAAAGTTTGCTTGAAAAGTATCTTGAAATTATGAATTGTCACAGTAAAGGAAGTACTTTGAGTTGATCGAAAATATTTCTTAATATTTTATGATGACATCGATTTTCAAGGAACGATTTTAATTTATAAGAATCTGCCAGTTTTTGATTAAGATCTCTGTGGTCAAGTAGAAGTAACAAGCTCTGTGCCATGGGTTTGATTCTCAGAATAGGGCAGATCCTTAAACAGTGTGTCATCATATCAGGACGGCTATTACAGGACATAAGATGAGTCAATATAATGAGTTTCGTAAAATATCCTATTATACTTGATGCAATATAGTACCTGATGTTTCCTTTCCCAAACTTAAATCAGAATATCTTCTCCTACACAAGCTTCTTCAAGCAATAAATCCCATTTTGAAATTTCCTGTCGAATGTTATTTCATCAAAACTCTTTAAACCCTTTTTGTTTGTGAAATTTAAAACTCATGCACGAAATGATTTTTAAATTGAAATTCTACACACATCCACGTTCTTCATGGCAAAAATAGAACATTTGGCAAAAAAATGGACAAAGCATTATAAATTCAGTACAACTTTTCATACTCAGAGCGAGTTACAAAGTAAATCAAAAATAACGAATAGGGTCCATAAATGATGTTCTCCCTAACAGACAAAGAGCACACTCGCAATGAGTATGCTCACTAAAATATATTTGCTGAGTATGCTCACGAGTTAACTCAGTCAGTACATTTAAGTGAGTATACTCATTGAGAGCATGCTCTTTGTCTGTTAGGGTCTGGTTATAGTTTGTAGTCGAATTGGATCTTGTAAGTTTTTATTTTTAACGACCAGAACTAATGAATGACCCCAAAGCTAGCGAAAAGAATAAAATATCTCAAAGGGTTGGTTTGGTAAATCATAATAAAATTTTTTCTAGTGTATTTCTCCCGTACATTCACAATCCAAATGAAAAGAAGGGTACGATAAAGGAAGAGAAAGCTACAGAAAATATAATTAGAATTTAAAAGAAGTAAATCAGACAGCAATTGAAAAGAGGAATTGCCGAAAATTTGCTCTATTCAATGAATAAGATTACTACAGTCTGAACAGAAACAAAAGACGAAGAAGAAGTCAAAGTACTTTTTATTCCAGTAAAACGTGAAAAAAAAAATACGAGAAACATTTTCCTTTTTATTTCCATTTTCTTAAACTAATAAAAAAGAAGCATAAAAAAATTACCTTGGGGCATCATTAATAAGTGCAAGCTTTCCAAAGTCATCTCCTTCTTTTAATGTTGCAACTGTTCCTTTCCCATGAATTACGACGTCTACTTTGCCTTTCTGTAAAATATACCACGATCTACCCTCATCACCTTGATTAAACACTGTTGTTGTTGTTGTTGTTGATACGCGTTGTTATGTATGTAATTGCAAAAGCATTAAGGAAGAAAGTATAAGATTGTTCGTGATTAGATAAAAAGGGCATCACATAATGGATTCTTTAATGGATGGGAGCAAAAAGTCAAGTAATAATTTACTCCTTAAAAATACTATCAATTATAAAGCAGCAATAAAACAAAGCAAAAGATGTAGCAGGGAACTACATTACAAAAAAAAGGATATAAAAGAAAGAAATGGATGGAAGCGATAATAAAGGTTAAAAAAAACTTTCAGTGTGATTGAATGTTTTCTTGTTAAGGTCCTTATCTTGGGACTTAAATCTTTCTTTTAAGCTTGGGAAATAAATCCATGATAAAAAAAATCTGGATATATTGTGTGATCATGTGTGTGTATGTGTGGCCAAATTACATTTTCTTTGATTACGAAAAAGCCACAAGCGAAGGAGAAAAAAAAAAGGTGAAGCACGAAAAATTGTGTCAGTAAATATAATTGAAAGTTGAGCGCATTTTCTGCTTCAATGGGTCTGTGCATTGATATATGCTGAATATGAGTTTAAGAGTCAATGTCTGTGTCAGTATCATTCGAAAGGACTTTTGAGATTAATAATATTTAAGTACTTTCGGAAATGGACCCAATCGTGACATTGATTTTGATTATCAGGTTTTTATCGGTGCTTAGTTTTTATTATGATGGATCAAGGGAGTATCCAGAAATACTCTGCATGAAGAGACGGATGAAGGATATTCGTTCATGCTTAAAAACACTTAACAATAGGGCATATAAGATTTTTACCATTTAAAAATCCTTGCTTATTGAGTCTAGAGGCTAGTGTTTAAATAACAATACGTATCCATTGATAGCCATTGAGCCAGCCTAAGATGCCGACATGAATTACAGCTGATCTTTACAGCCAGCGAAGCAAGTAAATAACCAAAAATACTCCGACTTCCAATAGTTCATTACATAAATCGAACTGATAAGGACTTGAATATCTGTCATAGTTGGTCAGATCAAGGTAAGTTTCCTTAGGAAACTTCAAAGATGTAAGCTTTTCAGTTTGGTCCTTATTAATACAAAATGTATTCCAAAACTTTCACATCATCATAAAACTAAGCTATGAAAAACTACAATACCGAACCAAATAAGAAGCAACAGCAAAAAAGCGTGTAAAAAATGAAATCTAGTGACGCGTGATACAAGTATAAATGTATCCAAACACATACACACCTCCCATGAAAATATATGTTTATTATAAAGTTAAGAATGGGTCTAGAAAGGTCATCATACACAAATTCTTAGTAATCCGAAATAAAAATGTGGAACAAGAAGGCTAGATTATTGAACCAGACGAAGGTGCATGCAGCAGTGAAACATATTAAATATTTTCAAGGAGAAATGAAAATTGTAATTTTTCATGGGAGGGTCCATTCATACACTGAAACCTTTTTTGCTGCTGTTTTGGCGAAAATGAGTAGTCATACATATCTTGTGAGTTTATGGTGTGTTCGTGCATTGATAATCGCATGTGTATATAGGAAATAATTCATAGGAATAAACTCATTCCATCCACAAATTCAATAAGGAAAAATAATAATAAAAGTCGATGAAAAAAAGGCAATTTAGGTTAGGAAGTAAATTGATGATTTTCTCGGTCTATGAATTGATTAAAAATTCTACTCACAAACAGTTCCCGCTTGAGCATGAGATTCGAAGACAATGATTGAAGCAAGTTCACGCTTAATTGATGTTGAAAGGTGTGATAAGGCTGGGATATGTAACAATTCCTCAAATACTAATTCCAATTCCTCCGGCGTTCGCTCGTGGGATCTATTTAAGGGGGGATTAAGATAAATAAGAAGCATTAATAAACGTTTCAGATATCAAGGAAAAATCTATGCAGTATGTACACTCAAATGGATAAATTCAGAGCAATTTGTTTTATGGACATCCACAATTGTCATGCATTTAGACAGAAAATTGTCTAGCACATCATCCTCATTATCATAATGTAATTACGACCCTTAGCGTAATTTACAAATAGCGAAGCACACAAAAAATATGCAATGGACTTCCACATAATATAAAAAACTTTTATTTTCTGTCTGTTTTAATAAATTTCTCTGTTCTGACTATAAACATTAAATATAAGCATAGTCTTTAAATGACGAGGAGAATGAGGCACCACACATATCATACTCATAAATGGCAAGATATTCACAATTGCATTCATGTCACGTACAATATGGTTCACACATGAAACTTTAAATGTCTTGAATATCAAGAAAAAGAGAACTTTTTGCTGTTTGGAATCGTATTACTACGCTTCGTTACATGATTTCTTGTTTCCTTTAAGCAACGAATACGAATGAGACGAAGGAGAAGACACCGACGGAAAAGAGGTTTACATAAATCATTATATCAGACAAACCGGAAACATGCTTTCGAGGTAGTTTATGATAATTAACTGGAATTATTTTTTTCTTAAAGTGTTTTCTTCTCTTTTCGTTGCTTAGCTACATAGTTCCTTTTGATCTTTTATGAAGCGTACTGAAGAGTGATTTTATAACCAAAACAGGGATAAGAGCCAGAATAAGGCTTGATATGTCAATCCAGATGATTTATACGTGAAGTTTCATATGGTATTAGGAAGCCAAAGGACATACAAATGCTATATCTTACAAATCACCAACTACGGTTTCTTATTAGCCCTTAAAATCTGTGAATTAATCATTTATAATCTACAAATCCTTAAAATCTCTACTAAGTGAGCAAACCTTGTTAGGGATAATTTGAGGATAACAACCCTTCAAGCAAGAAGTCAAGAATCTCATCCAATTATTTTCATTAATTACCTAACATCTCATTTGAGAATTATAACGACTACATACTGCATCTCTTCACATCTAATTGCCATTAAAAATCAGGTCAACAATCTAATTAAACTCACGGTTTCCTTAAAATTAGTCTTAAAGTTGCATCAGGACCACGATGAAGAAGCTGCGTTAATCCCTCTTTAATGTGATCATTAGCTGAACTTGTATCATCTGTCGATGGAGATGTACCGCTTCCATCCTCGTCCGCACGAAATCGATAAAGAAAAACTTTATCCTTAAATGGCTGCTCTTTTGCAACTGTTTTGTGATATTTATTCATAATATTATACGTAACAGACGAATGTTGTAGGCGTGATGGGATGTAAAGTTGTAGGGATGAAAGAAGAAAGCAAAATAAAACAAGAAGAAAAATTAATTAATGAATGAATTGCGTGATGGCTTGTCACTTGCAAAAAGTAGAAGTAGAACAAGAAATCTCTCTCTCTAGAATATTTAATTACCATGTGAAATAACACCTTCCTCCAACAACGCTTGCCACATGCCAGTCGCTTGAATTCGTGTGTGTACGACAGGCGATAAATTCATTAGCCAATCTACCAATTCACTGCCTGGTGCACATTTTCTTATCAATCTACCTGACACTTTTCGATCTTTCAAGCATCCTGTGCTGTCGTTTAACAGAAGTGTTCTTAACGCCCATCCCATTTTATGCATTGCAGGACTTGGTGACTGTAAATGAGAAAGATTTAGGAGAAAATAATTATTAATTTTGTTCGTTTTCGCTTGTTATTTATTGATATGACAGTTTGAGAAATTAATTATTAATGCCACAAAATAAATAGACTTTTTTCTTTTCTTCATGTTATTCCCAATTTGCTTTAATAAAAATTACCCACGTAACCAAAATCGCCGTCAATGAAAAAATCGACTTAAATGTACAATTTTTTGGATGATCCAATAGACGTCGATTTTTCATCCATTACATTCGTTTTTCTTGAGCCGCTATATACTTCACAAGTGCAATCAGAAATCACTTATATAAGGCACAGCCAAATTTTCATACAAAGTGTGATTAATTAATTAAATTAATTACAAGCGAATCATTCATTTAAATGAAGACTTCGACTCTTTTTTTCAAAGACAAAATCCTTAATTAATTTTTTTGGATTTTGTCTACAAATTATAGTATAATTAACAAAAAATATTTTCTTGTAAAAAAAATTCAAAATTTTTCCGTTAATCGGTTTTTATATTGTAACGGTCAAAAAAATTTGATTTTGGTTCAAAAAAATAATCGACGTGAAATCGACGTAAAATCGACTAAAAATCATCCCTTTTCATATTAGCATAATGTCCAATGTACGATACATGGAATGTACATATGGAACATACATGGAAGATTTTGATGTAATACATAAAATCTTCCATTCGTCGACTTATGGTTACGTGGGTAATAATCAGTGAATTAATTTCGAAACGAGAAAAATGTTCTCGAATTGGCAGTTTTCATTTTTAATGACGTAGCGGTTGCGAAGATAATTGTAGGAGATGGGGTGAAATTTATTAATTAGATAACAATTTGTCAGTTGGTGACAGGAAAATACTTTAAATTTTGTACAATTTTCTCTGAATTTATAACGGTAAGAATAAGTTTGAATTTTCTTTAAAAAGTTGCATACCCCTTAAAATGACGCAAATAAAGATGCAGTACCGTCAATTCACACTCAAAAATCAACAACGAAAATTGAAATTTTGAACTTTACCATTAAGAGTTGCATTCCCCTTTCAAAATGACGCAGAAAAAAAGATGCAAAAACCAACCATTTGAAAATCTCATTTAAATCTTTAATGAAATCCTCAACTACTGCCTCAGTTTATTCCATTCAATTTCAAATAACTTTTTATTGGCAATCAACAAAGTTTTAATGAAGTTATGAATAATTTACAGATTGCTGGTAATTATTGAAGTATTAAAGATCTTTTTGAGGGACTTTAAAGCTTCACATTCACTTCCATTCTTACAATGAACAAGTTATGAATAGAAAAATGAAATTTTTAATCCTGTTAAAAGCAATCCAAGCATTGAAAAGTAAGTTTTGCTTCCTCAAGTTACGAAAGTTTGATGAACAAAAGTCTCCTTCAGTGCATCCAACTTTAAGCCTTAAAGATTTTTGAATTGAGGTTTCCTATTTTAAATTCACAATTTATTCATTTGAAGGATAATTGATTGTTTGTTGGCAATGACTTAATGGAGAGGCATGAGAACATTTGTGAATACAAGTTTGTGAATGAAATTGAGCATAATAGACTAGTTTCCATACGTGCCATACATAACATTGTATTATTTGTTTCAATTCAACATATCAACAACAGTTTGAAAGTTATACATGTTTTATGCTACAAATTCATGCAAGCATGCATGTGCATTTCAAATGGGATTTGAATATTTATAACATCAATGTTGATGATCATGATTATCATTATTTTTTATTGCTTTTATTATTATTGCTTTTGCCATTTTATGATTGAATCGGAAACAAAACCTTTTTTGCTGTTAATTTCCATACTTCTGTGTTTATTTGTTTTTTCTCTCTTGATGACATCGACACAGAACAGCACAGCACAAAAAAAAATTGAAAATAGCCATCAACGTTTTATGCATTTTGAATTTTTATTTTCATGCTTATACAAATGAATTTTCCACAATTGAAATGAAAATCAATTTGACATGAAAATTGCAATAAACACAATTTTAATTTCATTTGAAATGCACAATGATGTATGTCCTTTATTGACCTGGTTATCAGGCGAATTATGCTCTTGGCTATTGAATGAACATGAATGTTTCGAGTTTGAGTTTTGTGTAGATTTATGCCTTTATGTTGAAAAGTTTTTGAATGGAAAATTAAAGTTTGCGGACTAATGAAAATGTTCGATGCAGAACAGTTTTATTCGCTAGCAGTCAAAATTACCATGGATCAAATATATCAAAACTAGCTCGGTAATTAAAACTTAATATCTATATTTTGAGCAATAGATCCATAAATGATGTTTAGTATTTTGAAAGATAATTACAGAGAGGACGTTATTTAAAGCAACCCCGTCTCCTGGTCATTCCGAATCTCCAGTGAACATTATTTACGAACGAGGTTAAATTTTTAATCAAAAACTTCACATTCTATTCCGATTTTCAACACACAATTATTCTCGCATGTTCAATGATACGCCACTTCCTACATTATCGAGTGTCAATGAGATTTCCAATCACAAATAATACAACAGTGGGTGAAAAATTAATTTAGAATTAATTAATCTTCCGAATAAATTTCCAGTCATTTGAAAAATTTGAAATTCGTAATTACTTTTCAATAAAATTTATTCAGTCGAATAAATAAAGATTTAATAACAGTTTGAATTATTGAGTACAGTTTAATGTAAATACGGCTGGATCATATTGTCCAATTAATTTATTTTAAACTTTGTATGATTTTAATAAGGGAAAAATATTATTCATGAGCTCATAAATAAATTAATTGGTTGAAGATAGTAATTTAATATTTTATTTTAACTCAAAGCATTTTTTTTCATGAATCAATACTTTTTTTAATTAACAGTCGGAAAAAAAAGATTCAATTTTCATTGGGAACGTCCTTTTACTCGGTTACAACTGGTTATTTATGTAGACATTTGAGACTTTATGGTCATGTTGTCTGGAAAGGGATTGTGCTGATTCGATCTTGATTGGGACAATGTCTTAGTAAAATAAATATTTGAGCCTGCAACTGTCTCTATGGAGCAATTGGTTGAGCTGTAAGCTTTAATTTGGTTTTGAAGAACTTAAAAGTCGTTGGTTCGAATTCTAATGTTCATGATTTTGTGATTCTTTAGAGAATAAAAGAATATAGATACTTTGAGAGCTTAATGCACTTGATCTGGAAATTGAAGATCTAGGCAGCGTTCTAGGACTAATTATGAATTTAAAAATTTAAGGCATAGTTTGTGGATTAGGTTTAAAAGCTATTTCCAATTCAATGATTTACGTTATAAATATATTAGGTGAGTTTTAGGAAAGATTAGGTTGAGATACGTCAGGAAAAAGTCTATACAATTCTTTATGAACCTAGGACACATTCCTAGAGTTACCTAAGGCATCTTACCATACTTTTAGAGAAATATAAAGTGCACCACAAAAAGAACTGCATTGATTTCCAATTTTAGTGAAGAAGATGCCTCGAGCAGCCCTAGAAACCATCCATTAGTTTATCTTGAGATAAAATCTACCTAAAGTAGTCGGATAAAATACTTTAAAAAATCGCTGCAGAATCGCAATAATTTGCATTAAAATCCCATCAACTTGTTTATCCTCTTAAACTCTAAACTATAAAAAAGTTCATTTCACTCAACAATCGTGCGAATCAATGAATGCGTATGAATTGCAATTTTCAATTAATTTTCATCGAAGCAAAAAAATTATATTTTTGGGTAATGTTAATGTTGATACTGAAAACAATTATTGTATCGATTATTGAATATCACCGCACATAGACTCACTGTCATGCAAAATATACATGAATGCATATAAATTGCTTATAAATTCAAATTGGAATTATGTTTATATTAAATCGGCTAGCCTCAATAATGTGTTTATAAAATTTATAGCCTTTTACTGTGCTTATTTTTAGGGGCATGGCTAATAACATTCATGGAGAAAAGAAAACAAAATCATTGATGCAAATTTTATGCAAATCACTTACTTCAGTTATCGGAAGTGCTGGATTTGGATGATCTGGTGACAGTTGCTTCTTTGTAGGCGATACTGGAATATTTTGTGTGACTGGTGTTGCAAAACCTTGTTGAAAACAGCAAACAACAACAATATGTTAAAAATGGACACAATTTATATTCAATTAAAAAAAGTTCTTACCATTTTTGAATTTACAATTCAGTATAATGTCGTTCATTAATTCCTTGTTTTTCTAAGAAAGAAAAAAGATCAGATGGCATACAAAAAGATTAAAATTGAATTTATGAGTGGGTTCATTCAAATGGAATAAAATTTTTATATTCACACCGTTTTCACGTGTGAATCTATTGCTTTTGTTCAGATAGAAAAATCAGTTTTTCGCATTTTGTGGGAAAACAAAGCAAAATTGGTTATAAAAGGTCCTAGAAGAAATGTTTGTGTCTCAAATTTTACATCATTTTCAAAAAACAGATTTCAAATTGGTTGTGGCATTGCTGAGAAAATCGCAAAATACGCTTTCTGTAAACAAACAAGCAAGCAAGCAAGTTAATCAGCAAGAAATTTCAATAACGAGACATCGTAGAGACTTCTAGTTTTTTACATTTGATCCGTGCTGCTCTATAGAAGAGCTGTATTGTTTTTGGGCAAGGTAGGTACAGCCATTGCTTCACAAATAGCAAAAAACTTTCCTTTCTTACGAATTTTTTAAAACAAAAGTTGACTGTGATTTTTATAAAATTAAACTTTAGATGAAATTTTTTTTTAAAAATCTTTTAAAGAATGTTCGTTAAGCTTTATACCTTCAAACTTATGCTGAGCAAAGCTCAGTTGACTTATCAAGCTTCATACCTTCATACTTATGATGGGCAAATCTTGGTCTATCCATAAGACTTTTGATAGTACGGTGTGAATATAATACGCATTGGTTTTCTACCCGACACACTAGTTTTTGTAAGCTTAAGTAGCCTTAATTAAAATAAATTGATTTTTAATTAGGCAAATAAAATATCTTAAAATACTGCCTTAATTTGTGACTTGCAACTTTTATACACATTTAAATATGGAATTAAATTCAATTTAGGGATTTGCAATGATATTTTACAATATTGACAGATAATTTTGCTATCGTGATGGACTATTCCAATGTCAACCACATCACGAATGGAATGACAGTGATGCTGATGTAAATTTTGAGTTGTGGTTCTTGGTTATGTGCTGCTGATTTGCCTCGAAAGAATCGAAATTCGGGATGATGATGTGATATGGTTTGGGACAAAATTTACAATCATATTGTGGCTTTTAATAAGTTGCAACGTGGACTAGAGTCACTGTGATTTGATGGATTGTATTTTGGGGTTAGCTTGTATTTATGGACATCATATTAAGAGATATTTAAAAATTAAAAATGATGGATGCCACTTGAAGAAATTCAAATATAATCTGCCAATAAAAATTCAATTGACCACAGCATCACTTCCTTTCAATATTTCGTGACATTTGGTTAAGATCAGTTACACGATACACTCTCAATAATTTTGACTTTTTCCTCTCGATTGGAGTCTCCAATTCAATTACAAGACAATATTTTTTTACCCTCAAACTACGTGCTACATACATGTTCTTGTTAGACTGTAATAAAAAAGCTGACAAAGTGGATTATCTGATGATTTTCAATAACGAGTAGCAAAGTAAAAACACAATCGCACTAATCTCTTAAGAACAAAAAAAAAAGGTAACCAACTGTGTCTGCTTTCTATCTTGTAACCTCTAAATTGCTCATAAATTATCCTCTCGGTATAGCAAAATGAAAATAATTAAAAATTCTGAAAGCACATTTAATAATTGCTGATGCTGCTTCCACTGCTAAACTATCGTTATCATCAGCATTATTATTTGTAATTCCTTCGTTAAATTACTTAATAGCATCACCACAATAGACATTATTAAAAATTGTAATCGACTACAAAGTCTCGTCTCTCGCATTCAATTCTAGATGAAGAAGAAAAAAAATTATGAGGAGCTTATGGAAGCAGCAGTAAATAGTGAAGAAATATTACACATGAACAACAGCAGACATAGTAATGGTTTAGATTGAGACAGGGATGTAGCTAGATATTTTTTGAGCAGGGGAAGGGGGTGATCCATAAAATTGAACCTTTTAAAGCCTCTGAATTATTTTTTGAAGTTAAGGCCCATAACCTTTTGGTCCCCTTGCATATACCTCTTAATTGAGATAAAATTAAAGAAATTATGAGGAAATATGAAATAATTTCACGATTTTAGTGCATTTTTCAGCAAACGAGCTGCAGAATAGACTAAGCACATGGATAATAGCTCACATCCTCTAATAGCAGACACCAAAAAATAAGGAATTTTTATTTCTCTACGTGAAGTGCATTAAACAAATGAAATTTCATATTTATGGAGCAGAATAAACACATAACATCGACATCAGCAGTAGCAGCAAAAAACGTACAAATGTACCATATTGCTTTCGATATTGAGAATTCCACAAATGTTTTTAAGCACCGCCATAATGATGATACAAAATTTGTTGTTTGTGCACTCGCCTGTTGCATTCTTTCCAACTCGAGAATATTATATGATTATCATCAGGCATGAGAAAGAGATAGAGAATGACAAACTTTTTTCCCACTTTTGTAGAACTTTATATTCATCCACAATGAAAATAGAGCATTTTGTAGCTTGTTGATGCTTCTTTTGTGATTTCTTTTTTTCAAAGTGAAAATTATTCTCCATCTCGATTTCAATTTTCAATTATTTCTCGCTTTTATGAGTCACATTCTTTTCGTTCATCTGCTACCGAATGCAATTTAGTATACAGCAACAGCGCTGGCACATTATAATGTATAAAACTATATGCTGAATTATGGAGGATGAATTATTTAATATGGAAAGAATTTTTCTCGCTCATCTTCTACAGTTTTGTGTTACAACGTGATGCAAGGGATGATTACTTTGTGGAGGAAGTATAAAATTGTGTAGGAGGAGCAAGTATGTATAAAGAGTATGACTAATTTTATTGCAGATTGACTTGATACAATCATAGTTTTCCACCCTGCAGCTTCTTAGTGACCATCAACTCAAAATTCACAATAAACAGTGGGCGTAAGTTTCAAATTAAAATCAATTGAGAATTCAATGGATGGCATGATTTCAATATTCATGTAGAGGACAAGCACATCCACCCCTTGATCTCACAGATACTTAAGTTTATATCCATGCACATCCGGAATTGAGACGTGATGTAATTTTTATAGTTTTTTAAACTCCATAATATTCTTACATGCTCGATGCTCGTGTGCACTTAATGTGTCACTTTCATTATTTATTAATTTTGTCTTCTTTTATTTTACATCATACATACCTCCCATATTAAGCGAAAGTCTTGTTGCTCAACCCGCAGTAGTTCACATGTAGTCTTTGTTACAACGGTACTGTCGCGTGGTAAGTCAGTCAGAACAGATTCACCGAACGTCGCGCCAACACCAAGGTTACATAATGTGATTGGACTCTATAATTGAAATGGGTAAGATTAATTAATTTAATTAATTTTAAAATATTATTATTTTAGGATCTTTTGGGGTTAATTGGGAGCCTTTCAAAAGTTTATTAAATCCATTTATTCAAGAATTTACTCCTTATCCAATAAGGATATAAGAAGCATAAACATTCCTTCTTACTACGCATTTTCATGTTAATGACAACGATTATCATTGTCAGCATAAAATGATAATAGAGTAAATCGATTGTGGTGACAAATTGTGTGTATTGTAATACGATAAGATAATCAATCAGCAGTAATTTACATGACTAACCACCTGTTCGAACATTATAATGAAGAATACCTTGAATAGTTTCTCATGACAATGGGAATAAAGTCGATCTTAATGTCTTATAAGATGACAATAATGATAATCTGTGGTGAAAATGAGGATGGAAGTGAATTAAATGGCATTTTATAAAGGAAACGTTTATGGGAACATTTTTGGTAAATCCATGATTGAGTTTTGCAGAGTTTTGTTGAAATGGGTTGAATTAAATTTAGTAGATGTTGAATTCTTACGGATGAGCTGATTAGAAGCTTCGAATTGGCTCAAAAAATGTGAAATAAAAATTTATTGAATAAAGTAGCTCATAAGAAAGTTTTCATAATCCTTACTTTTTTGTGTAACTGATTACACAACCCAAGATACCAGTAGAATGCAAACTTAACCTTTAAGCAGATACAACAAATAAAAACAACAGAAGCTTAAAAAAAATATTTTTTCAAGTTTTTCGTTAAATTTATTTTCATCCTACTCATTCAAAATTACATTTAAAAAATTTCCAAGCTAGTCTAAAAATACAAATACCCTAAAAATAAATCTCACGTGTCTGTAACGAAATTCAACAGAATTCAAACAAATATTTAAAGTCGACTTAATTTCAATTTTTCCATTGCAAATAAAATTAAATTTAAATCCTCGTAATTCACTTCAGTTTATTTATATACATGCGTAACAATCTTAAAGCTTTTGTCAACGATTAATATAAATTTTTTTTTATTGAGAATGAAGCTATAAATAAAATTTCCATTATTCTCGGCGAGAATCCCCAAGTAATAATTTAAGAATGTCATAAAAAATTTTCTATCTTATCGGACGCAAATTTTTAAATAAAAATATCTTCCTTCCTGCTCGCGACAATCATTATGCTAATCTATTATTATTGCTGCTGTTTACTGAGCATGTATTTTAATGTCAGAAAGGTGTCTTTAAAGAGATCCTTTACAGCATAAAATAAGAATATAAAATTATGTTGTTGTCTAACGGAGGATTAATGGCACTTCCACTTTTCTTCTATTCAATTCCATTTTTCAAAAAGAAAGTCATCTTCTCGTCATGAAAATAAAAATGTTGAGTAGGAAAAATGAAAGACAGCACGAGTAAGTAGAAATGTTAGATAATATTCCATTTATTTCTTCTCCATCCATCCCCTACGTCTAGCTTCTTATTTCTTTCTATCTATTTTCGAAAAGTTTATTTTTCTTGGAGATTTTTATTTTCTCGCATAAATTTACATTTACTTCCGGACACGGCACTAAAGAGAGCTCTACTCAGTGCTTGTGTTCTTTAAGAATGAAAAATAAATTCTTGATGTACTTTGAGGAAGATTTAAATTACGGTCGGTGAACATTGAGTGAGTTTAGGAAGCACAAAAAAATATAAATTTCCAACGTATTTTTTGAATTTGAATTTTTAACGTATTTCTCAAATTTAAAATCATATTCACACAAAATTTTCAATTTTTGTGAAAATTTTAAAAATTAAAATTCAATGAATACAAAAAATTCAAATTTTAACGAATTTTCTATATTTGAATTACTAACGTACTTTTTGAATTCAAACTTTATAAAATTCTTAATATTCAAATATATCTGAATATTCAAAATTCAAATTTTATTTGAATTCAACTTTAACAAATTCATAAATTCAAATTTTAAGCAACAAATCATGACAAAACAAAGTTTTTAAACATTTTTTTTTTAAAATTCTGCTTTTTAATAATGTAATAAATTTAAAACTCTTGAAAATAGCAATATATCTGCTTCATTTGCTTCATTCACAAGATATCATCTTAAATAAGTTGAAATTGTTGTGTCTAACGCTAGCATACAAATTCATTTCCTTGAACTTTGTCTAAATAATTTAAAGAACAAAAATTAATCAAACTTTTTTGCGTACTTTTTATTATAATGGAAAAAAAAGAAAGAAAGAATCTCTGCTGTTTGGATTACAATATGATGATGATGAAAATGGGCATGATGAATCAGCTTTAGGAGGGATTTTCAAAGTAATAGAATCACTGGGGAAGTATTTATCGATTTTTCATGAAATCCATAGAAAATCATTTGTTCAATTTCGTGGAAAAAAGTATCTTAAGTCAATACCATAACGTGAGATTACTTTTGAAGAGTCTATTTGAGTTCTATTTTGAATTACCTATTTTGCAAGTGGGTTTTGAATTTCATTGATTCTTCGACTTGTGCTCTAACATTTAATGGAAGTGAAGATTTTTTATAGATTGAAAATTCTAAGAAATTCTAGGAAGAAATGTTTGAAAATTGTTAAAATTTAACGGATTATAAAAATTCAAATTTTAACGGACTTTTTAAATTTGAATTTTGTTTAACCTTAATTTGAATTTGAAATTATGGTTAAATTAGATTTTGATTTAAAACATGGTTTTTTGGTCCTAAACATAAAATCATTTTAATGACGTCATTTATGATCAAACCTTGGTATATTCATGCAAATTTTATTAAAACATCATTAAAATTTCACAGGATGTCTAGTCTGAGTCATTCAAATTCATCGATTTAGAAAAACTTGAAAGAAAACAAAATTTTCGTTTCTATTGCCGAATGTAAAGTTTTCTATAACATGATGAAATCCAAAAGGGATTTGACCTTCCTGAATTTTTCATTAAAATATTCACAAAACAGAATGAAGCAAGAATGTGAAATTTTATAGTGAACATCCATGTATGACTGTACAAAATACTAATTACAAACTTTCTGGTCACGATTTGGAAACAAAACAATAAAATGTGAAAAATTGTCATTGGAACTTCCCAAAAAAGGTTCTTTAAATTTCCACACATAAAAAAATGTCGCAAAAATTTTATTTCACCAAACAAAAAAAAAAACTTTTTATATCAGATAATTATTTTGTAAGCATATATGTGTTAGGCTTATCTCATATCTACACAATGCACAATATTTAATGTGATGAAAACAAGCGAAACGACACGTAAAATTTTTTTTGCAGTAAGAAAATCTTTTTCAATCTAATTTGGCTTCCTTTTAGTTCCTGCAATACATTTTAAGGCACTGACATGTTAAAGTCAACAGATTAACAACTGAAATTAAGCAGCAGATAAAAACTTTTCTTCACAGTGTAATTTAAGTTTACAAAACTTTTATTAAAAACACAATACGTTCGCTATGTGACCCAATTAAATTTTCTAGCATCCAGCAAATAATTTCCTTCATTTTGTGCTTAAAATTAAATTTTGTAAAATTTTCACAAAATAGAAAAAAACTTTCTCATTATCATCATCATCAACTTTCAAACCAGCATCGGTTTGGAGACAAAGAAATGAACAGTTTTTGCTATCGAAATGTGCAAAAAAGTTGTCATCGTAATTTAGAAAAGAAAATGAAACTTAGTATCACAGTTTGTTCAGCTGACTGAGTTGCATGGTGAGTCATAAGATTGAAACGACCTTGGTCAACTTGCTTAGTCAAATTTTAAAAGATTGAACAATTACTGACTCTTGAATTGATAATTTCGAAATTTTTATTATAAAATTTTAATTATAGATTTCAAAAACCGTTAAAAATTCAAATTTCAAGGAGTCATTAGGATTTAGAATTTTTGTGAACCATTAAATTTTCAAAATTCAAATAACCGTTAAGAATTCGAAATTCAAAACACCACTACAAAATTCAAAATTCAAATAAACGTTAAGAAGTCAAATTTTAAGAAATCTTAAAAAATGTGAATTTCAAAAAATCATTAAAATTCGAATTTTCAACAGTCGTTAAAAATTTGATAATTAAAAACCATTACTTTACTAAGTAAGCACCAATTAAAGCTACAAAAAATGCGCTGCAGTCCTCGAGTCACACACTATCACTTTTAAATGTATAATTTCACAAATAATTATTCTACCTTTCTGGAATTTTTCTTCCCCATCCAGTAGCATCTTTTACGTCGACAAAACATTTGCGGTGCGATTAAGCAACACCATTAAACCATTAAATGAACGAGAAAAAAACTTTTCCTCTTATTTCTTCCCTTTATTTCTCGTCTTTTACTTTATTGTTACTCACTCACTATACACACGAAAAATATATATAAAAAAAATTATTTTCACTTCACACGACACAAATTGCCTACATGTGCGATTTGCTAGACAGCGTAAACATTATTGAACTTGACAGGAAAAAAAGCAAACAAAAAACAATATTTTCAAACGCCCGCTTTGCCTGTGTGTCGAGTTAGTACTGATAGCGGAGAACATTAAAAAGGCGGCTGAGTAATATTAGTCACATGTATTTACAAAAATAAAAGTATTGAGTTTAAAAAAAGAACTCAATTAAATCACACGACTAACGTTGTGTTAAAAGCTTCAAATGTGTTAACCAGCTGATAACATGCAGAAATAAAAGCGAGAGTAAGCGTGAAAATTTCAATTTAAAAAACTTTTTTTTCCGAAGTCACATAAAATTTGTAATTTGATTCGCTTTTACAGCAGCCGTTAGATGATCTTTAGTTTTGTGGGGTTTGCCAATGGATCAATATGTAAGTTTTGGAACTGTTTCTTGATTTTATGTCGGAGTTTACTCCTTAGACAATTATTTTCAAGCTTTGTTTTGTGGTATGGCATGCAATGAGAAGTAGTGGCGTAGCAAGAGGAAGGCTTACTACAAAGGTTTTAGACCTGGCCACATCTAATTGACCAAAAATCCAATCCAATGTTTGCAAACAGAATTGCGATAAAGGCACCTGTGCATAGGTGAGAACCATACACTTGATAATTTGTGAAGTTTTATTAGAATTTGTATGGTTTTGTTGAAAAAACCTTGTAAATTATCAAGGAATTTCATGGTTCTCACCTGTGCACAGGTGCCTGGATCGTAACCCTGTTTGCAAATGTTTAATTTCTTTCCAAATGTCTCTGAGAGCTCTTAGTAATCTTCTTTAGAGTCCTTTTAGATCTTACCAGCTATCTTCGTACATAAGATCCATCTAAGTTGATCTTATCGAGTGCAAATAAATAGCAAACTGTTAAAAAATAAGTCAATTAGTAATCCCATTGATCAAGTGCTCAACTTAATTACTTACAATAAAAATCTAAAGCCTCACAGAAGCTATTGGCTTACCATCAAAAAATTTCATTCCACAGTGCTGATCCAACAGATAAAATGCACATAAAATACATAATTAAGATGGCAATTTTAATTAAAACCTTAGCACTATGTGATAAAAGCTTAAAAGCTTGTCTGTAATTTGCTGTATTCTGCATATCACTTTGTAATTTCTTCATCCATGCTTTTCTTTTATAAATATTTGATGCAATTAGTTAAAAGCTTCTATAATTTTGTGTAATTAAAGGGAACGCATTTGTAAGATATGCAGCAGAACATGCCAGATGTACAACAATTTGAAAATCGATTAATTCTGTGAAAACACATTTGCTTGGTTTTCGTATGTATGTATAGCGTAGGTCATGGTCTTTGTGTAAACGATGAGTAATTTCTTGTTAATTATTTTCTATTTTAATGTTTTTTGAACGGAAAAAAGTTCCATTGAGTTTTAGTTCCTTTTTAAAATATTTCCTCATTATTGTTTGAATGTGATGGATCCGCGTGAAGGAAGTAAAAGAAAATGATCATTAAGTAGCGATGAGTTTTCCATTGGATGTGAGATCTGCTCATTAAAAATGCGGACGAGTGGTTCATGAGTATTTTTAAGGCCTCAAGCGGATGAACAAATTTTTGAATAGCTTTAATTTTAATTAAAAATGAAAGTTTTCATTTCCTGTTGAATTTGAAAAGATAACTTTTATAATTAATTCTGTGTATTTTTAGTAAGTTTATTTTATTTTTGGAATATTTTCTGAGGGTATTTGAATGATAAAGTAAAAAATAATTAAAATATTTCAATTATCTTTACTCTAAAATTAGACAGAACTTAAAGACCTTCAGAAAAATTTAAATGACTTCCTAAAGTTTCGACTCAAACTTAAGCCAACTTTAATTAATGCTTAATAAATAACAATTAATTACCCATCTCAATTTTTTAATGCCTTAAATCAAAATTAGGTAAAATACCTTATTGTTAAACACAAAAACAAAGGATAGCTCACAATAAAAGTTAATAAAAAGGGTTAATCAGAAATCTCATAATTCATATTATTAACAAGAAAAAGTTTTTATAAATCCAGCATCTTTTTGTTATTGTTGCTATGAAAACAAGTAATGATAATGACGTCCCTAGCTGATGATGAAACAATTTCTTATTTCTTTATCAAAATTTGATAAGGGTTGCAATCATAAATGAGGTTAATAATCTATTAACTGTCCAAAGCTTAAGGGAGTTTTGAAAATGGCTAAGCATAGGTTTTAGGCAACTAAGATCGAAAATTTCTAACTCTGACTTTATGAATATTTTTTACAGCCTTTTCTCTGAAGAATGTCACTCGTCTATAGCATTGTTACCAAAATGTGGAACCTCAATAAGTTAATAAAATGCATAATATTATAATTTACAGCCTCTAAACCATCTCTGTTGAACATGATAAGAAAATGATTCCCATTACATCACTGCTGACGTTCTTGATCATTATGGACTTAACAAAATAGGTAACAATCCATAGAAAATACGTACATTAAAAATCTTAGCAAAGTGACGTAGGAAACGAGCTTTATATCATCAAAAATCATTTGAGTCAGCCTTACGTCATGATATTAAATAACATTTGATTTTGGGCACTTCCATTCGCAAGCCATTGGATGTGAAAATAGAAACAGATGAAATTTATGAAGCTATTATGATTTTCTAATTATAACCTTTCATTAAAGCTCTATTAATTAGTGTATTGTGTAATTAATAAAGCTTATTTCTGACTAATTAGACTCGATTTATTTTCAAGATTATGAAAAATCGCCCTCAAGTGCACTTCTTACATTCATTATTTATGCAAAGGATTTTTTTTTCAATTACAACGATTGTGCATGCTTGCAGTATTCTTAATTAAAAAGTAAAAAGCTGAACATTCTCAACTCTTTTATGAAATTTTATTGAAATTTTATGATTTCCCTCGAGTTTGTTTTGAATACAAACTTTCTTTGTTCCTTTTAATTCTTCTTATTTCTATTCAAATTTATGAAATAAAGAATCCCCAAGTTACAAAAGGCCACGAGCAGCCAACATCATACCCAAAAAATTCATAAGAAAATTCCATTGATTAATTAATTTATGAGCATAGCTTTTATTTGATTATCTTGATGATCATCAATATAATGAAATGGAAGCTCTCATTCCTTCCTCTTTACATCCACAATGCTTCTCATTTCGAAATGAAATTCAATTTAATTCTTTTTATCCACTTAACATTAATTTTGAAAGTCATGAGAACAAAGGACAAAAGATAAGACTATTAAAATGACCATTAGTAATGAATTATGGGTAGATGAGGTCATTAAGTTCAAAGGAATGTATTGTGTGTAGCAACAGAGGATGACACTTGTTGAATTCTGATGATTTTCTTGTGGTATAAAGCTTTTGTATTTTATTATATAGCTTGTTGCTGGTATTGTCAACAAAACTGTTGAGTAACTGTAATAAAGGATGTTGGATATACAAATAGATCTAGTGGAAGTCAGCATGAAGGAATATTTTTGAATAATGTTTGATTTCCTTTTTGTTTCTACCGGGGATTAGTTTTACAGAAGTCACTGAATGTCACTGAGACTCAAGGCGTGGAAACTATCCCAAATATCCCATTTATCCCATAAATCCCGAAAATATTCAAAATTATCCCTGAGCTTGTATGCATTAGAATTGAGATATCCCATCATATCCTGAAATTACACATCCAATAAACTAAGGATACGTTGGGATATCTTTACTATCGGGCATACATGCTCAGGAATTTTTTGAATATTTTTGGGATATATGGGATAAATGGGATATTTGGAATAGTTTCCACGCCTTGCTGATACTTGTGGATTCTCTAATGGTAACATGAATGTTGTCTGTCAACCATAAAATTAGGTTTGCTTGAGTCTTCCAGTCAGGAGCTTTTGTTGATTAAAATCCAAAACTACCAAAACATACAAAGTTTTGAACCTTCATTAAATCCAGAAACATCATTCTAAACTGAATCCTAGGTTCTGCAGAGCAAGCATCAAGTATCAAGGCAATTACCAAGTGTTAGAATATCAAATAAATTTCAATGATTTAATAATATTTACGTTAGAATCAACTCCATATAAAGTTCATAAAAGCCATGGCAGTCAGCTTCTATATTTAAGTATCCAAAACTTTTGCAAAAATGAAATATTTATAATAATAAATTCCTCAACTTCAAAAACTCATTATCTCGCCAAAAAATAATAAAAATATTTTTATACAGTTCCGAAAATACTTTTTGGGGTTCTTCAGACTAAAATTAAATTTAGCTTCAAAGTTGTTTTTTGCCTCGAAAATAAATTTAATCTTGATTGTCAGGGACTTCCACAAACTTTTTTCAATTCAGCCGGCGTAATTTGATGTCTGAAAAAAAGCTTTAAAGCATATCATCGAGTGTGACTGAAAATAATGTAAATGAGCGACTAAAAATAAAAGAAAGCACGTATGAGCACTTGTTGAGCTTTATGATAAGAATATAAGAATTATAATGGCTTTAAAACTTGTTACTTCCTTGTTTCATTCTTTTCTTATTTCCTCTGTCTCTATTTTTGTAGCTCATGTTGCTATTTTTAATATTTTTCATTGTTGCTGCTTTATTTATGTGGGTGCCAACATCAAGCAACCAACCAGTCAACCAACAAGCTTTGTAGTAAGTGAATAAAATTTTGTAGACGAAAATTGAAGCAGGAATGAAAATGTTATAAAGGTATGTACAACACATTAAATAGAATTGCTGAATAAATAGTGGAAAAAGCGTACAGGAAGAAGTTGAATGTGTTTTATTAAGTGCTCAAAGAAAATATCAAAACACTGAATATTTAAGCAACTTTATCTAAATATCTATCGTCACACAGATCTGCAGAGAAGATGAAAAAGTTCTGAATATTTAATGTAATGTAAATATTTGGGATTCACAATTCAGCAGTTCTCGATGAGCAAATGAATAAGTTTGTACGTATAATAAAGTGAATGTAAATTGGAAGTATGTTGAACTTAATTAATTACAATTTTCACCATTTTTATAGTATCAGCAGACAAGTTATTTTTTGTTTTATTTAATATTCTGTGTATGTCCTCAATTATTAAGTCATTTTCTAGGAATATAATTTTCTGTGGAATTTGAATTTGTTTGGAAGTTTTATAAAGCTGATTATGAAGTCGACAAGAATTTTTCAGGCCATTTGAAAGCTAGGAATCGAACTTTTAGCTGGCAAACTATTAGAAAAATGAGTTCCAGGACTCGAACGCACGTTCTAAGACTTTGAATCAAATGCTCTTACCATTGAGCTATTGGGGATTAATTGAAAGCTTGTTAGAATTATTTGCTTAAGTTAATCCTTTATCTGACCTGTTCCTTGACTTGTGCTTGATTCTAGTGATGAATTTGGACTGTCTGATTCATTTTCTAACAGGAACAGCGATGGTGTGGCTGTTTTGTGACCTAGATTATTGCATCGATACCGAGTATACCAAAATTTGAAGCAATCATGTCTAATAATATAAAATCTGCATTCAACACTCAATGCAATGTTCATTAAGCCTCAAAGCGTTATACACAACAAAATTTGTAAGTCTTTTGGGACCAATTCCAACAAGGGCTTCTACATCTTCCTAAAAAGCATCAAATTACCTAAGTAAACACTTTACTTCCAAGAAAGACAAAAGAATCTTAATTGTTTGCTATATACAACCTACACCCTGCTTCACGTGTCAATTTCTCGACATTTAAGTAAGACTAAAAATCTGCTCATGATTACCGAAAATTGTTCCTATGTATACACATTTAGTTAAATGTCGACAAGTATAATGATGATAACAATTCCGATTTTCTTCTTTTTTTGTCATGTTATACAACAACAATTATTACTAGTTCCTACCTTTTTATCATATCAATGAAACAGAAACAAAGAAAACTTTTAATTGTTATTGTTGTGCTGAATACGAAACTAAAGCAAATGGATATGGAGATGGGGAAAGTAAGTTTAAGTTTCAACCTTACTTTTAATTAATGAAATGAAACTCATTTAATAACTTTCTGTTATCACTCTTGCTTTCGATTCTATTTTTCGTGTGTTGGGGTCATTGACTAATGACGTCAGGGGGGAAGGGGATATAAAATCCAATGCAACCATGGCTCTGTATGGAATCAGCAGTAACATATCTCTAATGTGTCTTCAAATTTTATTTTTAGACGTCATTTACGAGCAACTCCCACAAGGTATATACAACTTAACCTTTTCTGAATGAAAAAAAAAACAGAAAAAGTTTTTCTTTACAACTTTTTTTCTTTTCTTTTTCTATATCAATAAACAGTGAGAAAAGAGTTATGTACATAGAAGTAGGGAAGGAAGAGCTGCAAAATATATAAATTGAAAGAATTTTCTTCTTGATTTGATCTTTCTTTTTGTGTAAATTAAGATTAACCATTTGCAAATATTGAAATTTGTCTGTTTAAAATACAATATTTGATACCTTGTTAAATGAGGTTGTGATGAGGATTTTAATGCCATGGGTGGGATGGGGTTGATTGATTGAAAATGTTGAAAATGAATGAGTCATTTTGAGATGAATTTTTTGTAAGATTCTTAAATTTTCGATACTTTTACGACATCAGGTGCTAATAAAAAGTTGAAAAAAGGTTCTTTAAATCATAAAAAATTCTTTTTATGGTGCTTCAAGGAACAAAATCAATTGAAGTTCCTTCGCTGAATTTTTTTCATTTTATTTCGTTATCCCCAAGAAAAACAAAGCAAATATTCAATAATTTTGTATCTGATGAAATATGCAACAGGCGTGTAACTAGGGGCAGTGAATGGTTGTGTAGTTCCTCAAAAGTTAAGTGCCATAATTCAAAACCCCCGAAATTCACCTCTGCATTTACATCATCCAGAATAAAAATCCCAATTTCAATCAATTTCATCCCGGACACCCTCAATTTGTTTATTTCTGTCTGTCAAGATTCAATTTTTATTGTTCCTTAAAACTCAGCAATTCCGATTATTTCGCCAAAGGGTCTCATCTTCTGCAACAAATTGCTACATTTGAATTTATGCGATTCACACTATTTTTTCCAATCCCTATCGAACTCTTATTTACAAAGAGTTTCAATTTATTTACACTTTCATTCTTTCCTGTATTTATTTTTAGAATGAGGAAAATCAGATTTGATTCTTGTGTATACAAAACGAGAAAGAGAGGAAAGAATGTAAGAAAATTAGCCTGAACAAAATCTGATTGACATGAAAGGGAAAGGATTGAATGTTTATTGACATTTTAACAATAGATTCTTCCGTTCAAAATCTCTTGAAGGTTTTAAAAAGAAGAAATTCTGAATTTCTATAAAATTGGCTCCCCCAAAAAAAAGGTTTTTCATCTTGTTTGATATCATTGGATATAAAAAAGGTGGATAAGCTTACTTTTGCATCACTATCAGCTGTCGCATGATACCGAACTTCCAATTGTCCTCCTAATACCGCATACCAATACCGTCCCTGTTCACCAGCACGAAATACTATTGTGTATTAGTTGATGGGGTGGAATCATCGGAAGTGCGGATGATGAAATGAAAAGAAGATATGAAAACTTTAATTACAGATCGCAACAATGTAAGTATTAGTGGTGGAAATAGGGGGAAATTGCTTGGTGGGAATATTTTTATGAATTTTCAAGATTTAAATAATCAGTGATTTATAAATAGACTTAGGGCACAATTAGGATGCACTTGAGGTACTTGTAAAATATATCTAGTAAGTTCCTCTTAAAGATTACCTCAAATGGGCCATAAATGCATGCTAAAAGCTATGTTTTCATCATGTGGCACACTAGGGTACCCTTTAATGTAGCTTTAGGTCCTATTGAATAGCAAAAATTTTAAAAAGTGCTCCAAAAAGTATGTGTTCATCCTAAAAGGGCTTTCTATCAAGTCAAATTCAGCAATTTTTCAACCCTAAATGATTCCCCTTTTTTTCCATCATAGCATCAAGACGATGATTAAATTTTAATATCATATTATGATGACTTACAAGTTACTCCTTTCTCTAAATCCTCATAGAAGCCGCACATAGCTAGCTGTTGTAGTGCAGAGTTTGTTAATCTACAAAGAGGCTCCACTCGACGCAGACGGCAAGCTATTAATTCCACATCTCTCATGTTACGATCGCATGGTCTGGTTTTGAGGGAAAAATAAAGAAGAATGAAAATGTGATGGAAGTTGAGGGTATAATTAAATCATGGTTACAAAATGAAGAAAAAAAAAATCACAAATGTAATAAAAGAGAATTTAATTTTTTTTTTTCATAGCTTTATATGCAGACGAAATGAGATAACGAAACATATAAAAATTTATTAAATCAAAAGTACATTTAATCGCATTTTAAACGAGGCATGAATGTGATATGGCTTTAAACTTCCCATTTTCGTATGTGAGAATGTTCACCTCTAAGCAACGAAAATAGAAGGCGGAAGAAATTTAATTTAGAAATATTTTATGAGCTGCAAAAAAGGCTCCATCAGATCTACGACCACACATATACACACACACATAATCGCTGTGGTTGTGCGTAAATTTATTTTTGTAGCAAATAGGATTTTTTTTGCGGAAGCAGTGAGTATTCTCTAAAACAGTCATCATATGTGTGCACAAAAACAAAGTTATTTCATAGCTACATGTGGTGAAAAAATCTCATGAGATAATATTACATATGTACAGTTCAATTTATGTACCGGTCGATAGGTTGAAGGTTCTTGTATAATATAATCTAGTTAAAAAGGTGATTTTGCGATAGAAAATTGATGACTCTAGTGAATTTTTAGTCGTGCCTACAGGAATTTAACCGAATCGATGATTTTTAATAAAATTGTTGCATATTCAATAGAATATGCTTCAAATTAAATACATCCCCAGTTGTATCACCCGAAAAAAAGGCATTTCATCACGTAAAATTGCTCAAAATATATGTGTTAAAGCAACAATATATTTAGGACATATGAACATGCTTAAATTTGAAGATTGATGGTCGGGTGCTTGGATTAATTAATTTATAAGCCATCATGAGAATTTTTTCCTTCCTCCAAGCATAACATCCATTAATAAGCATACATACCGGTACATATATAGTTTTATTTTATGAATTTTACATGGAATGTATCCTCGAAGGTTGAACTACATATTTATATGTAAAATGTGATGGGATTAATCTTCTAATTTAAAATCCTTTTGGGATACAAAAGCTTTTTACCTCTTCATGAATATTCTCATTCTCTATTACATTTAAGCTTCACATTATGGAGAGAGATAAATGTATAAAAAGTTAATGGAATATTTCCTTTTTACAGGAATAGAAATAGGAAGCCAAACAGACATTTCTTTTAATTCTCTTGTAAAGTATTGAATCTAGATCTGCTGTAACACTCTTTCAAAGCTATTTCCTTTTTGTGCAAATAAAAGAAATGGGACTTTGTAGATGAAGCTGTTGAATTGACTCAACGTTTGGATTTTGTGGATAATTAATAGGGAGTTAGGAGAGCCAAGGGTGAGTAGCTGACATCCGAGAATTTTGATTGAAAATATTGGATATTATGGTTTGGTTAGAACCAAAACTGCTTCAAAAGTGAGTTGACCACCTTCTTGTTAAGAACAGAACTTTTCCACAATATTCTATTCCAATCCATAATGGATCACCTTTTAAGTTTTGAGAGCTTTTGATAATCCAAAACTTTAAGCTCCATCAGCCTCATTTTACCACCAGATGATAAATTTTCTCATTACACTCCATTCCCAAGCTATTTTAAAAACATGTTCACCTATCAACTGACCAAAACTTGGGAATGTATTGAAAATCAGTAAGTCAATGTAAAAGTTTTCTCCATTTTGCTATCCTTTTTTATTCACTATAGACATGATGTATACATATTTGTAACTTTTTTACAAGCATATACATCCAACACACTGGGAATAAAGGAAAAAGTTTTTCTAATGCCTAATGATACATGATACGAAGGGATTTAGATGAACATGCAGTGTAAAGCTGCGAAAAACACGTCTAAGAAGAAGAGAAAAAATTACAAAAATTATTTTTGTTGACATAAAACATTACAAGCACATTGATATGAAAAATATACATAGTCAGTAAGGGAAATGATAAAGCAATATTGAATGTTAAAGAAAATAAATGTCAAAAAGAATGAAAATTGACAAAAAGAGAATTTATTATGGATTGAGCAAACGAAATCAGATTTTTGAATCAAAGATGAGGCAGATCAAAGAGAAGCAATAACGAAAAGAAAACAAATAATATTTGTGTGTGATGTTAGATGAGAAGAGAGCAATCAAGCATCATTTCCGAAAATGAATTTTTATTTCTTTTGCCTTTAAAGATTTTTTTTATCTTGTTCATCTTGTAAGTTGGGTTTGGTGAGGGTTCAAAGCACTAATATCCTCACAAATCACAATTTGACACCAAAACTCACAACAATTAATTCTGTTCCTAAACAAGCTGGCTCACAATGACATGACAAACTCTAATTTTCTGAAATTGTTTCACCATAAAGCACACCGACTATGTCCAATAAAATTTCATGTTAACTTTAATTTTATAGATTTTGACATCATTTTATTCCGTTAAGTGCCTAGCAGTGAGTATAAAGTCTAGCTGACATTAATTGAGTATGACGTAGTGTCTCTTATACATTAGAGGTATCAAAATAAAAATCCTGAATCTTTCTGCTTGTGTGCTGCTGAAAAGCAATTTGAATATTCCAATTATTTTCTGAGAATTTCCACCCTAATAACATCAATTTCAATCGAGATTATATAAAGCGTAAATTAGATTAAGTCTATAAAGCAGGATGTTTAAAGTAAAAAGCAAAAAAAAATTGACTTAATTTAAAATTAAATTTCTTACAAACAAAAAGTAGCGCTAAAGAATTTTATTGCAAATATATTCAATCATTTGGTGCTTCTTCTTGTTCCTTCATTCTAACATAGACATCAACATCTTCATCATCATCCGACGTCTGTTGGAAAGGGAAAACCTTTTTATTTCAATCATTTTCTACGTCTGCCGAATCTTCAGAATTGAAAGTAATTTTTATCATCCTACATGCTGCGCGTGGGAGAAGGAAAGTAATTCTTTTCGTTGTAAAAAATAAGCAACAGAATCAGTTCCTACGAATTTTATTTGTTTGTTCAATGAGGAGTTCTAAAATGTTTTGTTTAAGTTAAATCAAGAAGAAAAATAAAAAAAAGATATCAGTTCCTCTTCGTCGTGTTTCCATTTGATATTTGTCAAATGTAAATATTTGCGGTATTATTCTTTCATTTCATGATGATTTTTATGATATTTCTTTATTTATTGTGAGGCACTTAAGGAACAATTCTCTTATCGCAAGGTTTTTGTTTTCGTTACTTTTTTTCAGAGTTTGAGGTTGAGTTGGAAGTTTGTGATTTCTTATAAAAATATTGTTTTGATCAAACTTTAAGTTATCAGCTCCATTTAGGTCCTTACAGTGAGTTTGCAGCATAACTTTATGTTTTTCATTCTTTAGACTGAGCTAGAACAACCTCTGTCCACATTTAAGAGAGAATTGCTTCAATTTATTAAGAATAAGAACCCTCCTTCCCTCTCCCTTCCAAATTTTTTCTGATTAAGGGTAATTCCATGAGTAATGAGAACTGTGAAAAAGCACTTTACAATATTTCTCTACTTGTAAAAATTCAAATTTTCCAAAACCGTTATAATTTCTCAACGTTTTGTTGTTTATACAAGTGAATAAGCCGCAATATCAGCAAAGAGAGATGGTTCAAATATATATGATCTTTAATGTTTTGAAACTTTAGTTACTTGCTCAATTAAATCAAATAAATCTAATACTTTTAAGTAAAATCAAGAAAATCTAACGGTTTTTGTGAATTTGAAATTTTTTTCAGTGTTCTGTTTTGCAATAATCGGTCAAAAATTGACCGATTAATGCTAGTTTTTTTGGTTTTTCTTCTTAATTACAGCATTAAGGAATGCAAATTATACATAAAACAAAAACCTGGCTAATATCTAATATGTTAAAAGTAACTTTGGAACATAGAAGTGTGTATTTAAGTAAATATTAGGAAATGTTTAGAAAACGATTTTTCGAAAACTTGACCGATTAATTTTACTTTTATTAAAAAAACAAAAATTAGACATATTTCTGATGTGAAATTCTCACATATGGAGATAAATATTGTGTTAATAAACATAATAAAGTTACAATTTAGAGTACAAAGTTCTTAGTTAAGGAAATATTTTTGAAAAATTGGTGCACCAAAATTTTTTTCACTCATGGAATTACCCTTAAGATCTTCATTACATCTTTCCTTTCATCGAGTCTCCTGAGAGTTAAAAGCTTCTCACTAGTCTAACTTTCATTAAATCTACACACCACATAAAACATTTTAACGTAAAATTAATTCCTTTACATATTTAACATGCGTACAACTCTCATAAATTTTCAAGTCATACAATAATAACAAGCTTCATTCATTTTAAATATCTTCTCAAAACCGCCACATGCTTGATTGATTTTTCAGAAATGAAATTTTCCATTAAAATTGTTGATTCCTTAATCCTTTATTTTGCTGTCGGATTAAGTTCAAAAAATCTCTTAATACCATCCAAAAAAGAAGATTAAATATTAATTAACATAAAGCCTTTGAAATATTTTTTTTAAGGCAAATCATTGTGTTGTTTTGCATCCCAATTGGTTTCGAATATTTCATCCGTTCACGAAAAAAAAACCATCAAGATTTTTCTGCTCTTACTTCCGAAAAACCAAATCAAATACATTTCTTCTTCCTCTTGCTGTTGCGGTGATGTTTATATTTCGTGTATGAAACATTTCATTATTTATCTGACTCTATTCGACTTTTTATATTTATTTTTTTGGGATATATTCTGCCTTTAATCCCTCATCATATATCTGCTAGGAAAAGAAATAACAATTTGCTATTGTTGCTTGCTAGATTTTATTATTGTTTGATAATACCATATCATTGGGATTAGCGACGCATCATATATATGAAAAAAGTAGGTATTTGAACAGAACTTATGGGGATTTTTTACTGATAAGGGGGAAAGCTAGTTTGGATCGATGGATGTTCTATTAACTATTGTGTTTCTCAACTTTGCTGAATTTTGACAGATCTCTTTATGCAAATGTATTTATCCTAGGACATAACTACATATCTAAGTTACCAGACGTGTGTTAAGCTATACTAAGGTATACACTTGGCAATCTGGAAAGAAAGTTTAATCATGGACGCTTGTGCTGATTAATTTGAAGCAAATATTATTTTAAAATGGCAAAGACCAACATAGTCTTAATGGTAGAATCGACATTTTTTTTCAGTTCATCAGAATCACTATTGACTGTCAGCACATTCAACCATTCCCTACTTGATAATAATTTTTATTAAAAATTGGAAAATCTAGAATTGAACCTCTCTCAAAAGTTAACGACCCCCTTAAATTTTAGGTCTATTTCTACTTCTTCATATCCAATTTTTTTCATATCCTCTCCAAATCCATAGAGATGGCAACAGCAAGAAAGATAGAAAATATGAAAATGAAAATTGAAGTACTTAAAGCGAACAAGCAGTCAATATGTAAACATTAAATCCAATGATTATGTTTAATGTGTTGAACATAAAAAGTGTAACAAAGCTCGTTAATACGTAAGCACAAAAAAGCTTTTAATAACCTCCCATTGAAAGTATCCCCGACATACAATAATGAGAATAATAATAATCACATAAAAGCCCTTTTCGTTTAATCGATTGAGAAACATTTATACATTCATACACAGACACACAGACGCATGGAGACAGGCAACATATGAAGAAAGTTTATTACATGTGATGAGGAAAATGAGAGAATTAGAAGTAAAGCACTTTGAATGATTATTCATTCATAAATAATGCTCTTTTCAGCTCAATGGCTTTGACGGCACCAATGGCATGAACAAAAAGTATAGGAATGATGGAAAATTAAATCCTTTTTGCTTCTTCCATTATGCCTTTTTTTTTGTTACAACGAGTGGAGGTTCTTTTGTTGCTTTTTTCATGTATTGTCGAGTGACAAAAGCTTCTTTATTTTCAGCATCATTCAGTTTGCTTCTCAATAACGTCTGTATGACAGAAATAGCCTGTAAAATGTTATTTAAAGTCAACCTATCATCTTTCTCCACACATGTAAAATATAGTCAACGTCATATCGCTTTTGTTGACTGAAGTACAAACAATATATATATTTTTGATACACACTGCCTTCCGCTTTGCTATGTTCTGCATGCTTGGCTTGCTTTTATTTCTGTGATGATGGCAAGAAAGAAAGAGGAAAAAAAAATGAAATCTAGAGCGTAAATGAAGTAGACACATCAGTCCAGCTATGCTTATATAGCAGCCCATTGTGTTTATTTTTACTTCGGATGTGATATGAAATACCAGAACAAATTATTTATGCTTCACATTGTGCGATATGTGCTTTGGCTTTGTGTAGTGGCAACACTCAGTTTCAGAAATATTTGCGAGTGATTTAGCAACTTTTTAACTCTTTTTTTCACTTCATCCAATAGCTTGTCTAAAAGCTGTCAAGTGTAAATTGGTGTAATTTATATCTGCATCAGCTTGCCTGCTGTCAATTTTTTTCATACACAAAAACAGATGTGAAAAGTTTTTTTTTTAATTGCACGTGTGTTCTTTTGTTTATCCTGTAATTGGGTGTGCTTGTTGTTTGCGAAAGCAACGTTAATGGAAGCTAAGTGACCTTTAAATAGCTCAATTTTTGTGTGAAGAAGTTTTTTTTATTCATATTTTTGTTAAATGTCAAATAAGGGAAAATCTCCTCTTTTGATGCAATTTACTGTATGAAGGAAAAGGTTATTATTGTTTGCTCGTACGTTGATCTATGCTTCTAGTCATCTCTTGATCCAATTGTTAGAAAGTCTATTCCAATATTTTTTATAGAAAAATGGACCATTGACTTATGACTTTTGCAATGTAAGGATTGTCCAAAAATCCAATTTAGTTTATATCCAAGGAAAGCCTTAAAATCAACTTCGGAAAACAATAGAAATTGCGCTTCATCCTCAAATTAAAACAAATTAAAGCATCTCCAACTCACTTTTAATTCACAATAAAAAAGTAAAATCTGGATGAGCACAAAAAGGACGTCAAGATCTGGAAAAAAAATTTATTTTGATGAGTAAATAAAAAAATGAAAATTTTATTCTTCATCCAATTTTTGATGCTTTTGGTTCAGAATTTAATTTTTCGCAACATTAAACAGATTTCATTTCATTATGATTGTGATTTATAAGAACAGCAGATGGCATAAAAAATGCCATAGCATCTATTAGCAACAGCTCAACCCATCAACCCGAGAAAAATCATTTCTAGGTTTATTTTCATCTTCAACGGATGTCATGAAGCAAAAAAAACATTTTTTATTGTCTTATTAATTAATGAGCATTTTGTCCTTAAATCCCTTTAATGGTACTATAAAAAAATATTAACAATAGCTATGAAGCATTCAAAAAAGAATAAAAAATTATATTCAAAACCTTGTCGTGTTTTATTTGTGACATTTGCTATCTTTATGCTTGACATAAAGTGCTGTAAAAATTCATAAACCTTTAAAAATGTCGTTCATGTCTGGGAACATACTTTATTCTATTTACACCATGAAGTTTACTTGTTGTTTTGAAATTGCATTGTTAAACAAAGTTAAAATTCTTGGAACTCCTTGAAAATGATATAAAAACGTGTGATGGCTTACGAACTTGAGCTCAATTTAGTCTGCGAATTTTGAAATTTGAGTGGATGACAACAATGTTTAAAGGAAAATGAAAGGTATTTAAAAACTTACAGAAAGTAACAGCTTTATTCTAAACTTCATTAGAGGCTTTCCCACTCTTTTTGAGGCAAGCTGATTGATAAGCTATATCACTGAATATTCGCGACGATGTCTATAAGATGCTCGACAAAGCTAACATCCACCCACCTTTATCTTATATTTAACTTTTATTTCCAAACAGAATTTTATTTTTATACCGCAAAAATAAAAGTAACCGAAAATAACTCAAGATAAAAACAGCTTCCTTAAAATAGAATATCTGTTGTGACTCAAATAACAAGCACGTAATGACATACAGAATAAGAATCCTTTGATACAACATTTTTCACATCTTTATCATAAAAGACATTCAATGAACTCTCAGATTTTTCTTGTTGTACCTCAGAAAAACATTTTTAGACATGACGAACGTTCAGTGTCCAAACAGATATCATAGCACTGAACTACAAGACAAGCAATTTTTAAATCAGCCTTGCCTTTCAAGAATTTCTGAAGGATTTAAAGACTTTTGAGATTAAAAGTTTATTTATTCGAAGCATGTTCAGCAACGGATTCCGATTAAGCCTGTTGAATTCAAAAACTCCAAAACATACTTCCGAAACTTTTTCTCTCAAAGCTTGTTCTTGGAATTTTCTAAGCTCTTATAACTCTCAGCATTAAGCATTATTTTCCCTTTTTCAATGCCTAACTTCTTGCTTGTTTAAAGGATGAATATTTAAATTCAATAATAAGATTTACATTTTTTTCGTGCTGTAAGTCAATTCTTGGAACTTGAAAAATCTTCAAAGTAGCAAATTATGAGAGATTTTCTTTAGTATTTAGCATAAAATTACCACCGTTTAAGACGCAACCGTACAATTATGTCATTAATTATCAAAATTAAATTTCCCACCAATTATAAAATGTCTAAACTCAATTTTTCCACAGCCACACACTTGAAACAACAAAATTTTATCTCCTATTCGCATTTCTTGTTGTCAAAAAAGCTTTGACGTTAATTTTCATAAATCATGAATGACTTCTTATTTTTCCCATTTTCACTTTAAATTAAAATCTTCTTCTTTTTCCCTTTTTTCACATTGATGTTTCCTGCCTCATCGTTAATTATTAAAATTAACAATGAATTTTTGGTTCACTGTCATTACAAGCAACACATTTTTCCTTAATGATGTCATTTTACTTTGATTATTTGACAAATAATTTATAATGTTTCATTTTTTGTCATGTCTTTATAAAAGGGTGGAGATGACAGAATTTATGATAAGTTTGCGTGAGGATTGGATAGTCTAAAGCGCTGTTCTGACAATGTTGAATGGATTTTTCAAGAGATTTATAAATTGTTTGTCTTTGATGGGTTTTTATAACTAGGTTGAATTAGGTCTGATCGGAACCGACTCTCAAGAAATGATGTTCAACTTTAGGATGACTTCAAATCAACTTTAAGCTCAATATCAATGCTATTCTTAATAGATTCCTATTCCTCCTTTTAAAGAAGCGAGTTGTCATAAAGTGTCTTTATTGATATTTCTGATTCTCAACATCTTAAGAACATCTAAAAGTCCCAGAAACCAGATACCAGATACCCTTTTCAGAACTTAAACTTCCCGCCAATCAAAATTGGCTTCCCCCGACTAAAATATGCTACAAAGATTTATGTCACTACTAAAGCCCACAGAAAATTATGACAAAAAATACCAAAGAAAATATTTCTTTACTAATTAAAATTGAAAGTGCTTTAAGGAACATAAAATGAAAGACAAGCATGAAAAAAAGGGATAGAATATCCGGAAGCGAAACGTGTTGGAAAGCAAAAGTGAAAAATGAAAATAAACAAAAAGCTGACAATGTTTATTGTCGACTGCTTTCTGTTCTGTTTCAATTTTACAAAAGAAGAGGAAACAAAAGGCAACAAGAGAATTGTCATTTCAAAGTGAATGAATGTGGATATTCAGTCGCAGATGAAAAGAGTAACATGCATGATGACAAAAAAAAGAAGCTTTCTCTCACGTGGATATTGAGTTAACAAAACAAAAGCTTAATGAAATTTAAGAAATAATTGGTATAAATATTTAATTCATACATTGTATATCCATTCACGATGTATCTCGTGACTCATAAAATATTTATTTTTATCTTAAAGAATGGAAATTAAAAATTCAAAAAGAACAAGAATTTTCCATTTTCCATTTTACCTTTTTAATGTTTGTCTTTTAGATTTTAAATTAATGTGCTTGAGTTCTTCCGTAAAGCCTTAAAGGAGCTATTAGCTTAATAGAAGAATCGTGAGAATTTTTCTTTTATAATTCGTACTTAACTGATGTAGCAGTCAATGCTATGAAAATTAATCGATTTTTCCTGCCTTAAGAAAATTAAAATTGTGTAAATGCTTCAAAATTATTAAAATAGGTAATCTATTAAGTATGTTTGGGGAAGTTTACATAAGAACGATTTTTAAGGAACCTATTAAGCGTCTATTCAATAAAAATTAAAAAGTTGTAGAACATTTTTTGCAGGCTATAAAAGAATTTTTCGAAAATGCTTTTTATGACTTTTAAATACTTTTTACAGATGAGCAAGCGTTCCTTTTTCCTTCCTCTTGCTATTAAATGGAGAAAATATTTAACGAGTTTTTTAAGTCTTAGCTATTTCTAATTTCCTAAAGAATGAGTGCGGTTAAGTTAAAACATTTCTTTCACCCCCAAAAAAAACTTACTGCTTTAAAATTCATCATGGCTGATGGATTTTTATTCTCTTATCATCCACTGAGCAGGTAAGCGTTTATTACAATTCCAAACGTTTATTTTTCGGATGTTATTTGCTTTATTTACCGCGCAAAAAATATTAAGCTTGAAATACATCATGTAAGGTATGCATGAGTACTCTGAATTCGTTACAGACGAGCTCGCCTTGTTTTTTTTTTTTTTGCTAAATTATAGATGCTACAATCATTGTAATATTGAGTTGTATTTTTCTGCTGTTACCATCCTCAGAGCAAGGGTCGTTTTCCAATTTATTCTGAGTCATTTCCAGAATTCAATTAATGGGTCATTCATCTATGACGTCTATCAAAAGATGACCTTTTTATTTGCCATAAAAATATTTAATTTGAGTTCCACAATTCATCCCTGCTTGAATTCAAGTACAACGTCATTAGTGAACGACTCCTGAATAGAAATAAGGAGCGAAATGAGTGTTTTTTTGTGGGGAATTTTTAATGGCAAAATCTTGAATTAATCTCTTAAATATTCACAAATTTGCTTTGTGTAGCAGCCAAATGACTGCTCGCTATTCGTGACTTCGTCTAATCTTTTAATTGATTTTCTATGCAAGGATTTTTTTTTCTCATTTTAAAACATTTTTTTTATTTTAATCTGAAATAACTTTTTACTACAATTTCAACTTCTGTACAATTCATGGTTCGTGTAATTCCATTATTTGTTCATAAATCAACAAAAACATTCTTCTGGTTCTAATGCTTAAAGTTTTTTTTTGTTCTGTGCTTCAAATGTTGCAAGTATTTTAACAATTTCTAAACTTTTCCTTGCTGTAGAAAGCATTAAAAGTTTTTTTTTGTATATTTTGACGTAGAAAGTCAACATGAAACTGTGAAATTCAAATTTCTCACTATGAATTATTTCAGAATTTTTAAGCTCAAATGAGTACATTTAAAAGCAATTTTTAGCATATTTTACGGCGACAGATTTTTATGATTTTTTACTTTTTTTATGTAAGAAATTTTATGAATTTTTTTAAGCTAAATGGAACCTCTCAGATTATTCATGGTTTTGACGTTCTCTCTTTTTGGAACCATATTTTATGTAATACATGTAAAATGCTACATCGATGGATTTAAATTTTATCATTTACTTAAAGACATGCACAGATATAATTATTAAAAATTTCAGCTTTAAAGATATGATTATTAAAGAGTAGTAAGCTACAATTGAATATATGAGATGTCAATCAAGCCTTAATTAATTGACACTTGCTATGGAAATGTCGGTCAAATGATATAATATTAGAATGATATGGCTGATAGATATACATTTTAATGATTGGCTGTTTATTTTTTGGAATTACATGTCAGTTCTGCAGCTGATGTGCTACAATAGCTTTAACTTGAACCTCAAATATCCTTATATAGGTCGAAAGTTTTGATTTTAAAGCAATTTTGAGGATCGAACCTGCATTTTCAGGAAACATTTCAAACTCCCAGTAATTTGCTTAAACAATCTGCTACAGAGTGTTGACAGATTCGCTCTATATATATTCTCAATACCTAAGATCGCCTTCTGCTACAACATTACAAAGGAAGAAGATGTGTGGTTGAAATTTGGATGAAAAACCAATGAAAACATAAAATTCCCAAAAAAAAAATAAAATGTTGTTCACAAAATTTACAAAACCCAAGACTATGAGCATCTCATACAAGTATCCAAAATCAAGAAATCAATAATGAATAGATACAAACACAAAAATATGGTAACTCCAAGTCAAACCACAGCATTGAGGTTTTGATGCTGTAGCATTTTCTTATTTATATCTCGTTATTCAAAAATAATGTTTCATTTTCAGAATGTCCATAAAGTGCTCATTTTCATCACATTTTCCACAACAAAACCAAAACCAAAAAGTTAAAGAAAATTCTATCCAATATTGCCTTTACACATCTATTCGATAAAAAAAAGAGTCAACTATGAATGAATAAGTTTGTATGCTGTCATGACAAGCAAAAAAACACTTAATTTTATTCTAACAAGCGTTCATTGCCTACAGCTGGCAATTCTCAAAATAAAACTTATTTAAAAACAGCACAATAAATTTTTCGATACATTGTCAGACTCACTCGCAAAATAAGAAGTTTCATTCATACGACCAAATGCGTATTCAAGATATTTATCAATCAAAATCACATAAAAAAAGAGAGAAAGAAATCCTTTTCTCCACTTTTCATTTTTTCTTATCCTTTATGTGCTTTGAAAAGGGTCCATTCACTTATGACGTCTATCAAAAAATTGGGATCTTCAGATTCCCTCCCGTCCTGTCACAAAATGTATATGCAAAATATCTCAGACCCCCTCCAGCTAAATAATAGACTTCATAAGTGAATGATCCCCAAAGGAGACGAAGAAAGGCACAAAAGTACATGGTACATAGCACATGAAGCAAAAGAAAGAAAATCAAAATGGAATTTAAAATAAATGAACGTATCAAAACACATATAAAGAGATTTTTTTCACTTTTAGAGTCTCTTTTACCTTCAGCGAGAAATTCCGTCAGAAAGAAAATTTGTTATGCTCACGAATTTTTATGTGTTTGGATGTGACTCAATTCACAATTGCTGAACAAAAAAAAAGGAAAAGATGTAAAGCGAAGAAGACAAAAAGTTGAAATAAGATGAAGATGAGGTAAAAGCAAAGAAAGAAAGAAGCAAGTTAGACGTACACGCAGAGAGACAGTAGGAAGACATTGGAATTTAAATCAAAGCAGGTGAATGAGTTGAATCAACAGCATTAGAAGAAATCTCAATTGGAATATTTCATTTTTACGTTTTATTCTTGTTTACGCTTTAAGACATTCTTTGTCATTGCTAATTTCCATTTCTGATTTTGGATAAACAATTCTTCCCTTTTGAGGGAAGTTCTTTTGAGACTTTTCGGTTCTTGGAAATTTATGATGGATGAATGGGAGTCGCTTTGTCTTTTTTGAGACATCATTTTTCATTTTGAAGATGGCTAAACTTAAACATGCCCTTAAAAATGCCAATTGTTAAATAATTTTAAAAATTTTCAGCAAAACAGACGTTGTTTAATGCTTTAAACCCCGCAGTTCTTTCAATCATTAAGATATGCTCCAATTTTGCCTACACTAAGCACATTAAACAAGTTGATAACGGAGCTTGGAGATAAATTTAGCAAGCTGTTGGTAGGTTGAGATCTAACAGATTGAATCTAAGTGATTATGAGATTCTGAAAACAAACATTTAACTATAGCAACTGAATTTGTACTTAGTAATACAAAATTGACATAAACATTATTAAAATATTGATTTTGGCATCAAATTTCTCTCAATTTGACAAAATTTTGAATCTCTACTTTCTTCCTACACATGCATTCACAGAATTCATTGATATAAATCAAAATTGCATAAATATTTCCTCAACAAACCAAAAATATTTCATTAAGGCACATATCATACCTGAAGCATGTCAATAATCAAAGATTTAAATTTAATCCCATACTTAAAATGTCAACAAGATATTTCCGTAACATTTCTCAAGTTACCTACAAATGAAAGACATCGAAACTTTTCATAATGCTGCATTTTTATGCTGTATAAGTGAAACGATGAGAAACACATTGCGGACCTGACCCTTAAGTTATAATCTCTTCTATAAAACTCAAAATTAATGCCGAATTAAAAAAGTTTGGTGACATCCACAAAAATTTTAATACGTATACCATAAACTTGGAATTGACACATAGACGAAATAGACAATAAGAAAGTTTTTATTAGGATTTAATTATTTCCGTGTTCATGTCTTATTGTGTTCATATTTTTTCGTAGCAATTCCGCCTTTATATTTCTTAATTAAATCAAAACATTTTATTTGGAAACAATGAAGAGGCTTTATAGGTTCTCATTCATAATTATTTTGGCATTTGTCTATTTTTATTGAGTGTTGATGTTGGATAGCTTTTATTTGCGGTTAAGACAATGTCTTTATGCATGCTAATAGCTATTAATATAAGAGAGAAAGCAGTGTTGTTCAAAAAGGCTCGGTAGTCGGTCTGTCTTTTTAAGATGTACCAAAAGAATTGATGGACATGCTAATGAGTTGTAACATCTTAGATAATACACATTAGGATCAAAATCTAACAATATACGGCTCTGTCGTCACTTTAGTCAACACAATTTCCTATTATTCTAAAAAAACTTACAGGTAGACGCGATGACTTCATTTCTTACTTCAGCGTACTGTAAATCACTTCCATTATACACTCAAGCCGAAGAATAAGCAAGAATGATGCAAATAAATCATCATCTCTATTGTTATTGTCTAATATGATTGCATGGTGAGATAAGCACGGATAAAGGAACAAGAAACAGTGACACGCACATGAGCACAAAGGTATGAAAGGAGAATTACAAGGACATATAAGGCAAATAAGATGACAGAAACAAGTGACATTGTCATCATATATCAACAGCGTATTGATTGTAATTAATGAAATTTTTCGTATACAGAATGTAAATGAAAGCTTGAGGCGATGAAACGAACCATCATAGGTGTATACATGTGCGTTCCGTACTCAGCATCATTTGTCAAAACCTAAAATAATGGAAAAAAATCTCATCCGAAGAAAAATGATACAATTTTTTTTAAATCCTCAAGAGAATCAGGTGTTGTTGAGTCGGCATTAAAGTACCAAAATAATATTCCCAAGGAATCGGAATTGGCGCTTCAAATTGTCAAATGAATGTCACATAAAGATGATAAGACAGCATGGAGTATCAATATGAACAAATATTTCAACAAGTAAAAGCTGTCGATTTATTACGACATCAATTATCTCTTGACTTTTCCTATTTCCTTCCTCCCTACGCCTCCTCAATTCTTTTTTTTTCGTCTGTGCTGTGTTGCTTGTATTTATATATTTTTATGATTTCCATATTTTATTGAATGCGATAATAAAAGAGACAATGGACACTTAATGAGAATAATATTTAATGATTCTCAATCTATAAATATTCAGTTTGATATGAAAACAAAAATATCATTTGTGAGTTTAAAGGCACTCGACATTAATTGGGATATGCAAATGCGCATCTGATGGATATTTTATTTTTTTGGGTATGAATGTTAATTGGATTTTAATTTTATGGCAATTTTTATTAGTTTATTGTATTTAAATTGGTGAATGAAATTTTTATAGTGGTTGGAGTTCCAAAAAGGCAATGACTTGCAACTTTTGGGGAAGTAAGGCTTTTGTTTATGTTTATGGTATGGATGGAAAGTTCCGGGAATAATGAAAAATCAAATATTTTTTGCAACATCTCATGGAACCAATTTTCTGCACTATTAAAGATAAATTAGCCCCGCCTCGTAAGATAAATCAACCCCGGACATAAAATTACCCACAACAATGTGCACAAAAATTCAGCTCATTCCAAAATAACCACATCCTCAACATTATCTACTCATCGCAGTGGAAAAATAGTCTGACTTTATCAACAAGCAATAAGCTTAAAAGGCTGAAAATAACTCAAACATTTCAAACGTGGTCAATTCAATCCAAGAGCTGCAAACAATGGAAAAAGTGAGAGAGAATACAAAAAAAAAGTTATGACCGTACACAAACACGATAATATACAACAGCAGAGAGAAAGTCATATAAAAGAAATTGAGAAACATTCTGTGGATAATGATAGAGTGAATGACTGAATGGACGAACGAACAACAGCAGAAAAATTATTGTGATGATAAAAAAAAATATTATTCGACAATTCAATTATTAGGTGATAATGGAGATAAAGTGAGAATTGTGGATAATGAAATATTGTGCAGTGACGAGGACTAAATGAAATTTTTATTGGAAATTGAAATTTAATTATTGTCGCTATTGGCTTTTTTGTGGCACAATGAGTTGTTGCTTTATTTCCACATCGATAATTTGCTTCTGTCTCAATTTTGCCTGAAAGAAAATCTTTTGTTTGTGCTGTTAAAAGTCTCCGCAATTTGTTTGTCAGACTTCCATTTAAGGTCTTTTAATAACGCCCAATATATTAGCATGTTGAGAATTTCAATGGCTTTGCTAGCTAATTGTTTTAATGAGGGGCTGTTTATAAATGATGTCTATTTTTTTTCGAAGAGCTGTGTTTTACTTAGAGCAGTGAGACTAAGGTATTATAAGACGTAATCTGTGAACTTCCGCCAAGTAAACGACTTCAAAACAGTTCAGCTAATTCAAGTGGATACAGAAATAAATTAAAAGTCATTCAACTTTCCATTTTTTGATTCAGCTCATCCATGACATTGCAGAATTACGACGATAAACTTTTATTGCAATTAATTAGAGAACTACTAAACATGATTGAGGAAATTTTTAATAAAAATAATGCCTTAATTTACCATAACTGTGTGCGACGAATAGAATAAAGTTAGATACTTGCTTACTCATATTAATTATATTTGAAGGGTAAACGATACTATGGAGATAAGCTTTTGTTATCTGCCGAGGTAAATTATGTTTATTTTTAGTTGAATAGATAAAATGAAGACCTTTTTTGCCTTGGTTTATGAAAATTTTCAAGATTTATGAAACTCCTACTTAAGTGATAAGAGATTGACATTAAACTTCAAAAAAATTTTGTCAAGAGAATTAAAAAGTAACTTTGTTTTTAAAGTATTCAAAAGCTTTTCATCATCAAGATTTGTTTTATTTTTGTATACATTCAAATTCATCGTGTCTTGCTTTAACTATTGCAGAATTGACTTTTGTGAATCTTTTTATTTAACCTTCAAACTGATTCAACAGAAAACATTAATTGAGATATTAAAGTTTACATTCTCAACTCAAACTAAAGTTAAAAGTCAACAGCCCAACAAACTCAACAGAACTGATTTAATATAATTGCATCAAAATTTTCCCAAGCATCGACATACTTACTTAATATCATCAACAATTTACATAAATTACTATTAATAAATCTAATTTTCGTTAATTCAATAGAAACGTGCATTATCGACATCAAAAGTCATCAGCATATACGAAAATGCTGAAAAAGTATGCGTGCCAAATTAGTAATTGGATGCTTGAGTTCCAAAAATAAACCAATTAATTAAGCGTCAAAGTAGCGCCTATACTGTATGAATACTAAAGAGAAAATATTCAAAGTCATAATGATAACCATGAATTGAATAGAAAGAAACAAGCACACAATTGAAGACATTTTTGACATTTATTATTGCCCTCATTACTTTTTCATCATTTTTCATCTTAACGCTTTCGTAAACATCTTCCATTTCCATCTGATGTATTCGTCTCTGTCTCCTTCATCATATTTCTTTTTCAATATCATCTTTCGGTTCTCATTCACCCTAGAATCGTTCTCCGAAATGAAAGAGGAAGGAAGTAGAAAAAAAAGTGCTTTACTAATAAATAATAAATTTTCTTTCGAGCATCAACAACAGAAGAAGTAAAGAAATGTACTCTTGAGAATGAAGAATTTTTCTTTAAATTTGCCCATTTATTATTCGACTTTGGGAGCTGTTTGAATGTTATGGAACAACAAAAGTTATAATTTGTCTCTTTCTATATTAAGCTGATTTCTAATGCATCTTCAAAAATTTCAAAAAAATCTCCAATAACTTTTTCTCATCTTAGAATCTTCATCAAAGTGAGCACAAGCCTAAGAAACCAACCATAGCTCTGGACTACGCTTCTAAACCTCAATCTTTATTTACCTGCTTTTAAGCTTCGATTGCTCTCTCATTTGTACTTCCTAGTTGTCATCGATCGTCTATTTTGTAAGAAATTAGTAGCAAATTGAAAACAAAAATTCCCAATTGAAGCACCTCAATTCGCTTTCAGATGGTCTTCATCATAAATTGTAAATGAAATTAATATCTTTGCCTTCTTGTGGGAATGGCTCTATTATATGATATGATACACGATGTATATTTAATCTCTTTTGAGATATGTTGGGAAAAGTGATGGAAAATATTATAGCACATAAATAGACATTTCCTTGAAATATTAGAAAGAAGGTATTCAATTTCATTCGATTTATGCTCAAAAGGAGCTTAGCATATTTATTCTATTCTTCATTTTCTTTGGAAGCTTTTATGGGATGTTTCTTGGAAATCTGGGGTTTCATATTTGAATATTAAGGAAATACTTATTGGTAAGTTCCATAAAATTTTGATGTTTAAATTTCATTAGATGCTAGTCTATTTAAAGTTCCTTACTAGCACTCAACTTAGTTTGCATAACTGAATTTTTAAGGAATCATTTATTAATGAAGTCAAACTTTAAAGACGGCGCAGAGAATCACAAGATGTATAAGGAAGTTTCATTTTTCAGTCGACATCATTTGTGTTCGACCCTTCAAAAAGCACCCAAAACACGGTACCAAAAAAATACAAATTGCAATGACTCATTACTCATGCTTTAGTTTCAGTAGCATTACAGCCATAAAACCTGTAATAACTTCATAGAACAACAACAATCAAAAAAAGTTTGTTTTATGTATTTTGAATAATCGAACCCAATAAAATTTATTGACTACCTCAATCATGATACTGAATAATGTTGAAGAAATGCTTAATGCTCATATTTCAACTTTGATTTATAATCTTAACGATATCTCAAATGTATTGCATGTTTATCATTAATTCTAGCTACTTTATAGTAGACAAATAACACGTAAAGCATAAAGCACACCAATAAAATATAAACTTTTTATTGTTATTCAATAAGTCGAAGATAATCGAGCATTGTTAACCACTGAGTTCCAATTTTTGATCCAAAATATATTTTTATTTTTATTTCAAAAATATTAAAATTCAATTTTTTACAATTCATATGTTGCGCACATCTCATAGCAGCAAGAATGCATCCATAAAGTAACATAAAAATGCCAGAAAGTGTTATGAGGTAGAAATGTTTCCCGAGAGCTCAATTTAGAGCGAATAATAATGTTCAATCGTATCGATTTACAATTCCACACATATGCTTGCACCGTCATAAAAAAGTATAAAGCGTTGAAATATAATTTATGTGAAGTCCATTCGTGTAAACATCGCACACACAATTTTATTGATATTATTACTACAAATGCTATGAAAACAATTCGATCTGGAAGTGAATTGTTTTTGTAAATTCATCAGCACACCGTAAAGTAGACGTTATACAGAATTATACGCATTCCTTTGTGCATAGACGAGAAATGTTTTTTGTTTATTTTACAAATGCCAAACAAAAGAGAAGAAAAGAATTCCAAAATTAAACTTTCCGGTTGCACTGCACTTGTCGAGATTTCTTCGAAGAGAGGCAGAGTTTCTTTATCTGTTTTATGATCTGTTTGGTGACATTTTCGAAAGTCATTTGCTTTTTGTGTTGATTTTCAATTTGTGAAGGTTTTGGAATGAAAATTGTTTGGGTCTCAATTTTGAAGAGTTATTGAGTTTTTGATGAAATGTTTTGGAAGGTTTAGTTAAAGATTTACACTTCGATTTTGCTTGATAAGTACGATAAAGAGCTCGAAGTTGAATTCAACTTAACTCGACTCAAAACTAAGTCAACTTCTTCGAGTTTTGATTTGATAGATCAAATTCATGATTCACTAAAGTACCCAACTCATATTCTCACATTTTCAAACTTCTACTTTATCATAACAAAAAACTATTATCAGCAATTAAAAGTGTAAACAGAACAAATCAAATTCAAATAATTCTGACTCAAAAAAATCCACATTACAGTCTAAACAGACAAAAAGTAAAATCCAATTCTACTATGAACTACCGAAAATTGGATGATGAGATTATAATGAGCTAATTATACAAGCTGAATAGAAGAAAAACACAAGTGTTACCCGAGTAGCACCAACAACAACAACTGGTTTTACGTCGACGTCAAGGCACCATCAAGTAGAAAAAAGCACGTCACGCCGCAAATTTACCGTTGTGGCAACGCTAAGGCTTCTTCACGCACGATTTCGCCCCATTATTTCATTGTTCAAATGGGGCGAAATCGTGCGTGTAGATGCCTTAGCGTTGCCACAACGGTAAATTTGCGGCGTGACGTGCTTTTTTCTACTTGATGGTGCCTTGACGTCGACGTAAAACCAGTTGTTGTTGTTGGTGCTACTCGGGTTATAGATAGAACATGTGGAACCGTCTGTGTGCTAATGAGCTGTGGATTGAATTGTTGTAAATGTGTAAAACTTAAACAAAAAGTCGGCGTCTTGTGGGTGGACATTGGAATTAGAGATTTCTCTTTTTTTTTGTCAAACAAATGTAGGAATTATTGATTTGGTTGAGCCAAAAGTTATCTAAGCACACATGTGGAACTTTTTTTATGTAATTGTGTGCCTGACAAAGCTGCAAAGGTCAAATATCTTTGCAAATTAGATTGAAATTCATAACAATCATTTTTGGAATTACCAAAAACATTCCAATATGCACAAAACCAAATTTAACTCAAACCTTCTCACATATTTACAATAAATTGAACAATCACACATCTATGTATAGATTTATTCAAATATTGGTTGACCACAACGCATGAATAACTTACTACTATGCATTTAAATATGAAAAAGCTACAAGTTAAGAGAGATTCCCGATAAAATCTCATATTTTCTTTCTAGATTCATAATCAATTCAGTAATTTAACTCATTTTATCCCATTCTTATCTTTTGACGCCACATAAATTTCCCAAAAAAAGATCGGATTGAGACACAAATTTATGATAATCAAGTGAATATTGCAGGAGACAAAAAAATAACTTTTTCCACTAAATCATTCATTTTAAAGATCTTTAAATAAAAATATTTTATGTGGACTTAATCTTCTTGACAGTGTTGATATTTGGATGTTTTTGGATTAACTATGTTGATTTTTGTGACGTGTTTATTATGAATTGGTGTGTTTAGGACACTGACCCGTTAAGCTGTATTATGTTTCTCGAGTTTACACAGCAGCAGGGTTACATTAGAGTCAACAAACGTAGTAAAAGAGTATTTTAAGACTTTTTCCAATTTCATCAAAACCTTTAAAGTTGGACTTTAAACTTAACTTTAAAAACTTCGAAACCTCCTCTGTCACTTCATAATTTCCACTTGACTTTCTTCATCGCAATATGCGCATCTTGAAGTATTATCTTTTGTCATCAGCGAAATGTAAAAAATCCCAAACAGAGACAAGGTATTCAAGGCACTTAATAACAGTTAGTCAGCAGATGAGCATCTGATAAAAAGAGAGTCACCGAACGCATGGCGAAAATTTATGTGACAAATGACAATAATAACAACAATACACACATATATGAATAATATGTGAGAATGTCTCCGACTAAAGAAAGACGTCCGAGCAACGACATTGGAAAATATTTAAATAATTTCATGTTAAATATGGCCAAGCCTTTGAATGTTCTTTTTCGGACGAAAGAGTGTAGATAAATAAAAGTAAACAATACTAAATTGTCTACAATGAATGCAGATTAATATTTGGGGGCAATCACATATTACGTCCATGAATAAATTCTCAAAAAATTATTTTACTTGAAGTGTCACAAAATCTCATTTATCTCCCTTAAATTATAGACGTAATTAGTAAATGACTGATATGGCGTCATCTATCCATCATGCATGTACGCGTATATAAGTTTGTAAAAAAATAAATTAAAAATCTGCATATACACGCCACGATTGTTGAAATAATGTTAATTTGCATACCTTTTATCAATCGCATTTATCCATTCCATTGCCATGATGATGTAAAGCAATTACTCTACTGATGATGCAATATTGAGTATGTATATGAAGAGTGTATGTGCTGTTGTTCTCTTTTTAATTCCTCCTTTATTGAATTCTTGTTAGATACTTTATTTCTATAGCTTGAATCATTAGCATAAATGAGCGGAAGCAAAATTTAAATGATGACAGTAGAAGGATGATGAAGAATTATTGCCAGTCGGTATAGATGGATGAAGATGCTTTGATGTTTACTCAGACAACACTTTTGAGTGACAATCTTACTTTTACTATATATGTGAATGTTTATCAACTCTTGAAAAGCTGAATGCACAAATGAATCTTTTTTTTTTCACTTATATGAGATCCACTATTCTCTCTTTTTATTATGCATTAATTATTCAATTGCATCGTATCACTACTATGAAATGTTTTTATGCATTTCCTTCCTCTCATTTTATTATCACTTATTCATCATGCGTATTTTTTTCTGAAGTATTCATCTCAGCTCTCGTTTTTATGCTGAAAGAAATTGTTAACTTTACAGTGCGCACTCAACTTTTTTTTTTATTTTTAATTCATTTCAAATTTAATGTCATTATGGAGCTATAATCATAATTGTGTAGCATGCTTTATTTCCAAATGAATGAATTTTCTAGAGGATTTATAATTTTTTTTAATCATTTGAATTATTTTTGCAAACTTTTAGATTAATTTTGAATGGAAAATTTGTTTAACCAGTTCAGTAAATTTACAGAGTCTCGTTTTTAATTCACAACTTTATTATTGACGTTTGAAATGTTTTCATTTTTTACTATGAATTTTAATTGTGAACAGTAATTAAATGAATAATGTTTGGGTTTGGATCTAAAAATTTCAAAAATGTTTAATGATTGACTTCCTTAAAAATCTTGAATTCTTCTACAAAAATTAATTAAAATTCAAGATTCAAATTTCAAATATTGAAAGATCTAGATCTAAACTTGATATTTCTTGTATTGTCATGCAAACACAGATCCAACTCATTTTCAATTAGGAGAAAAAGTACAGTTTAAAGGTTCTAATCAAAATCATATTCAAGAGCCTTTTCGTCATGATCAAATGAATACCAATAAAATCTCTCAATTTTCAATGGCTTTAGGTTTTTTTAAAGTGAGAAGAAACTTTCAGGAAAGAAGACATTGGATACTTAGTAATTTAGTTTGCATAGAAAAAGTTTTTGATGTAAAGTTTCTAGATCTCAACTCAAACTTTTTCAGTCGTTCAACAAAAAACTATTCTGTCATATTCAAATGATATAGTTTGGTGCAGAAGGAGCTCAAGGAGTTTGTTAAACTATCTTTGGATGTCAACAAAAACCCTTTAAATTACATAAGAGTTTTGAAGTTTCAGTTTAGATGCTTAAATATAAGGAGTGTAATTTTGAAGATCATTGGCCTAGTTTTAAAAATATTTTGAATTTTTTATTTCAAAATATAATTTCGAATGCTCGTAGCTAAAACTAGCTTAAAATGCAAATAAAAAAATTCCAGAAGCACATACAGCACTGTCACTAATGACACATCCTACACTTATTGTTTTTAATTCAATTCATTTAAGAAAATTCTCAGAAAATTTCTAGCTAGCACCAAAAATAATTTTATTATTTCTCCTGACATCCAAAACTTTTTTATTTCTTCTCCGCAATTAAAAACATTTTTCTAAATCAAACATCGTGCACTTTTTGTTGTTGTTCATCTCAAGAATACCCCCAGAAGACAGGTGTCTGTCGTCCACAGATCTTACTGTACAATTTAAAAGAATAAATATTTCATTTGCTTTTTATTTCTCTGATTTACAAAACAAAAAAACATAATCTACGTGATTGTGCAAGAGAAATTTCATTTAAACTGGAACTTCCAATTTATATTCATGAAGGTATAATGAATTAAAAAATAATTTAATTTTAACCATCAACAATCAATCAAATAAGCAGCAGTTTTGCAAGAGTGATTGGTTCTCTCAGCTAGTTAAATTGTTATAAATTCACTCCTACAACGCTGCCTATAGAAGCGTTAAAGGAAAAACTCTTTTTTGGAAGTTTCAAGTTTACAAATTTAAAATGAATTGAAATGGATGGATGAAATATTAAAAAGGTACAATAACAACAATGAAAAAAAAAACTGCGAATGAAGCGAACGAGTTCACCTACTCATTTTTTTATAACTTATTTCATTCAAGCCAATTCAACACTAGAAAGAAAGAGAGACTTTGCATATATGTGAAGTCTATATGTTGAAACTTTGTGTACGAGGTGAAAACAATTTAAGGCAAAAAAACAAATGAGAAATACATCTGAGATTTTTGCTTGCCACTATGATGAGTGGTGCTTAAACTACGGTTTGTGATACTCAAGTGCTCTGCTCAAAAGTGTAGATAAGGTAAGGTTATTGATGATTTTTTTTAATTTAGCTGGGGATGTTTTGAGAAGAAATTTCGATGTTACAAAAAAATTTTTAAATTTGAAAAAAAAAATCTGGATTTATCAAAACTTCCCAAAACACTTCCAATGCTCGTCAAAAAAATTAAGCATAAAATGAAAAAAATTGTAAAAATAATTCAAAATATAAAGCTTCATATTATTGTTGAAAACTTAATTCAAAATTGCTTAAAATAATTTAAAACATCAGGAAACAAAAAAAGGTTGACCACTCCTGCCACTAGCTTGAACACTCATTTGATTGAAGTTGTAGCGCAAAAACAATACTTTATGAGGAATAAGACACCCGTACACTAAAATTTACTTCATCTGTTATCGATTTTTTACTTTCTGCACAAATCTCACACGGTAAAAAGCCAAAACTGCTCCTAAAGTCTTCAGTTGAATGCAAAATAAAAGTTTTCCGTTCCCTTTTTTCAGCCAAGATATGAAGGTGTCCGAAATTGGATTTTTTTTCCTTTCCTTTTTTATCTTCACAAAAAAAAAAGCACACAAATTTTCACGATATCGAGATGGAAATGAGAAGAACTTTTTATTTTATTTTATTTCGAATATTTTATGGGTATATGAATTTATGCACGCATAGGGAATCGTGGGAAAGTATCAACTGTGCAAAAAAAAATATGAACTAAAAAATTTCTTCCATTTATGTTGCTAATAGCAATGGCAAAATATGTATGGATGTAAATTCCCAACAAAAACAGTTAATTAATAATTTACAATGTGAATTTTCATCACGGATTTTTTTTTATTTTTCTATAAGTCAGACAATCTTTAATGTTATGCTTTCACGAACGCGGTTCCGAAAGAACTGAGAATCAGTAATACAGACGATAAAATGTTTACTTCATGTGATTTTTTTTTTCTTCACCCACTCACCGGGTCTCTGTAAGCAAAGCAACAATCTACAACACACAATTTTTTACTCTCAATTTTCTACGTGAGAGAGTTTTGTACATGCTCAATGCACTTTTCGGCTGGGAGAGAATATGAGAGGAAGTCGTGAGAGAGGAAATAATGTGTCTGAATGAGATCATTAATTGGTGCATGGACACTTGTCGCGCTTCGAGCATTATTTCTTCTTTTACTTTATTTTTTTGATTTTTTTGCTGGATTTTTTGTGAAATAAAATTTGTTTCTTTTTAATTTTGCAGGTATGATTAATGCCTTGATTATATAATAATTATAATATAAATCATGGGGAATTTTTTTTTGATGCATGTAGGAATTTGCATGGATTTTTCACGACACGAAAAATAATTTTCTTTGATGAGAGAAATAAAATAAAATTCTTGGGGGATGATCTGGATGTGATGTGTGGAAATGAGCTTTAGACCTATGGGAATTTTAAAATTTATTCTTCCAAAAATCCTATCAGCTGACAAGACATTTCTTGCAAAATAAAACACTAAGGTATAGTAAGAAGACCCTAGTAGTCCCATAAACCCTCATTAACAAACAGTTCCCAACCCAGCGTGTGCCTTTACATATTAATTTAATCAAATCAAAAATTAATGTTAGCTAAACGTCGTAATAATAAGAAGAAAGAAATGAAGAAATTCATTAAATATAAAAAATATGTATGTAGAGCGATAATAAAAAGTAAACATAAATTTGCACACGGATGAAAGCTTTTAACGCATTTTGTGTATTACGTATGTGCAGAACAAAAGAAGTATGAATAAATTAGTCACTTTGCCAATTGTCGAACTCAACGGAAATTCCAAAATGCGATTTTTAAATGGTCAATGTTTTTATTTTTATAAATAGAATTGTTTGTTGCATGTGTCAGTGAGCTGAAGTGGCTCGGTGGCGGAATGTTTTAGTACTTCGGTACCTAATTATTGCAATACCGACACAGCGATCATGGGTTCGAGACTGGGTATGGGAAATTTTTCACTTGTTCTTTTTCGAATCATATGTACTGGAAATGAGGCTCACAGCCTTCCTTTGTAGGCTACAGACAGAAATGTCATCAAAGGAGTGGTTCGGATCCCACTATAAATTGTAGGTCTAGGTTTGAGTGCAGTGGTTTGGCGCATCCTCACTCGTTAAACTCTCATTAGCTGCGAATCGCCCTAGCGCACCTCTGGATCACAATTGATCTGAATAGGTAAAGGTTTTTTTTTTTTTTTTTTTTTTGTTGCATGTGTCAAGTGCTATTGTACTCAATGGAGATATATTAGCTTTTTCTACAATTGTCGCAGTTGTTAAATGTTGTAACAACAATTTACTTTAAATTAAACAGGCTCAAACTTAAATAAATCAAATCGACTAGCAATTCCAATCAAATGTGACTTAAACATTTAACTTTCAAATTCATCAACAATTCATCAAATGAACTTTTGACTTTCTAAGCTCTTCAAATCTCTTTAAGTGAAAAATTTAAAGCCAAACATAATTAAATTTTCTCTTTGATGTGCTAATTCTGTTTAAATCATAAATACATTCCATCCATAAACATAATTTTCATCAACATAAATTTTCTAAAATGCGCTAAAGTAATTTGTCATCCACATCTAGAATGCCTTAAGAACTTCACATCTTCTTTACTTTCTCATTCCTTTTTTATTTGGTTGTTGAATAAATACACGAATGCGACATATGTTGAATATCTAAATTAAATTAATTTGTTTGCCATAGAAATGGGAAAAAAGTTATAATAAAATGCGATAAAAAATCTTCATTCTTTGGATGGAGTCGCATTTTTTTGGAAATGAAATTTAAAAAATGTCAATACGAAAGAAGTATTTTTTATTTTAAAATTTTGACGATAAATTTTCGTGAAAACAATGTAAGGTGCTCATTTTATATCTCGCGTTGGGAATTTTCAGCTTAAAACAAGATGTGGTAATTTTTAGGGATTATTTGAAGATTAAGTTGAATTTTTGAAACAATTGAATGAGGAAAATTCAGCTGCACTGTGAAAAGTTACTTCTTTTTGAACGATTTGAGTTGCCAGAAATCTTTGAATTGATTCTCGAGGAATTTGCCAACTCCTAGTTCTTTAAATTCAACCAGTAATCATATTTTTTACATATCTCCGAGACCTTAATTTACAAATTTCAATTTTCCACAACTTAAAGCCATTCCATCGGATTCCATCTTTACTTTCAACATAAAATTTATAAAAATAATCCTCAAATTAATTTTCTATTCATTTTTAATTCCAAACTATAAAAAAATTACATTCAGCACAAGAAAAGAACAAATAAATTTCAAGATTCATTGTTCCTTGATTCAAATGACATTTGTAAAAGCTCTCTTTATTTATGAAATGAACATATTTCAACAGTGATGGCAAAAATATTTATTTTCGTTAATAAAAAACTCCACAGGTATAATATGTGAATTCTCATTGATGTGCTGCGGTATGTACGGAATTTTATTAAGAATTTTCACCTCATATAAACTTTTGTGTATATGTGAGATTCCTACGGAAAATTCCCACATTCTAAAGAAAGCCTCCGACATTATACGGGAGATTCACACACTTGAAGGTTGCTGGATTGCATACATAGCGTGAGGTTTTATGAGCTTTGTTTTATATGATTGCCAAGGAAGGAAAATTGATCATAAAAATGTAACATCTACAGAGTGCGTTAACGAGGAGAATAGACGATGAAACAGAAGAGACACGACAGTGAAAAGAATAAGAAAATCCCTTTTGTGCAATATACTGTTTAGCATTAAGGAATTTATGAAGCAGTTTACTCTGTCTCACTTTCTTATACACATTTAAGGATCATCATCAGCATCATGCTCGTGTTTCAGATTTTTAAATACATATTCTATTAAGGAAAATGTCGCTGATGTACGCGTTCTGTTCGTCTCTGAATTCTATGAATTTTAAGGTAATAAAATTAATGTATTGCGTTCGTTTTGAGGTCGAATTGCATGGTCCTTAAGTCTTGAAAGAACTAATCTCTTGACACTATTCTTGAACTAGACCTCGAACATAGCGCTTTTGATCTGGATACTCAAAAACTTTGCTACTATATCTTTCTATTTTGAGGGTACTTTAATGCTGAAATTTGAGCAATTGAAAAGATTCTCAAGTACAAAAACAAGTCTCATTTCTGGAATTCCACGAAAATTGCTCTCTTTCTTTCATTTCAATTATGATAGAAGCATTCAAGATAAAAATAAACACTCAAAGAGCAATTAAAATTAATTAACGCTCGAATCTAAAATTCAAGAGTTTTGAAGAGCGCATTTTCTATGACAATGTGGGATTCAAGCAAGAGATTGAATTTAATCTACGAATTTATTTTTATTTCTAGGCAAACAAAGCTGAGTAAAATTTATTTTGTAAATTGCTTAAGTTAACAAACCTTATCAGACTTTTTTATTATTATTTCTGTGGATTTCTTCCGAGTTTTGATTCTAATATTTTTTAGGTACTTCAAAATAAAAATCCAAGAAAACGAGATATTAAGCTCATTAAAATTGGGAAATCTTTCAAAACGATGATCCATGGAAATGAATATTTTTCTTAAAAAGAATTAATTATCGAAACTCTTAGAATGAAGCTAGGGAAAATGAAATCCTGAAAAAATTTATTATCTACACAAAAAACTAACAGCTTAGAGCGAATCATTAAGTGAAAGTTTTTAACAAAAATTGGTAGCTCTAAGCTGTTAACAATTCAATGATTCCACAAAGTGTGGAAAATGTCATGGGTGGTTATAGAAACAGTAAAAGTAATCCACAAGAAATCACAAATTGTGAAATTTGTAACAGATGATGCAGCCAAATTTCAGCCACATCAATAAAGTAATTTACATTAGCAAAGATATATTTTTTCTCATATAATTTTCTTATTTCTTTTTTTCCACATTCTCTCCTTCCAATAAGGCACAAAATATTCATATTTATTCGCATAGCAATAAATAATTAATTTATTTCTCCAATTGTACCCTTGGGCAACAAGAAAATACTATTCACATGCACAACAAAAAAATAATAATGAAGGCATAAATGAGACCTCGATCGTAATCACTTGGTAACTATTTAATTACTTGTTCCATAAGCTATCGCTTGTCTGTAGGATTTAATGTCACTCTGACCAACCCCAATAGATTTTCTCAATATCTTGATCATTGAACCGCCTTAATTAAGTGTCACTGTAGGCGATCAACTTGCTCTTCATAAGAAATTCTAATTCATTAATTAAAAAAATATTTTAAATGAATAAAAAAAATTTAAATTTCCTCTTTGTAGCTACAAGCTCGTCAACAATTTGCGGACAGACATGAGTCTAAAATCGATATGCAGCAAAAAAAATAATAATACAATGTATTGTCAAATTGTTGATACCTGTTAATTTTTCATTCATTTATGACATGGACATAGCGTGATAAAAACTTTCCCACTTTACTTTACTCCATTTAGTTCTATGCTGTATATATTTTTTTTTTGCATACAAAAAATGTAATTACACTTATTATTCACATTATAAATAATACATGAGGCGCACTAGTAAAATGAATAAAGGATTTAGACAATGTTTTTTTTCCTTCACCACAGTAAAGTCCATTAAATTAATGAATGCAAACTGTCCTCACCGTCTACTGAATATTCACATTATTTTATTATTTTTATTCAACTTGACTTTTTTTCTTTTAAATTTTTTTTCAATTTCATTTCAATTTTAAAAATTAAATGGGATTCTTTTTATGTGAGAGAAACTTGATGACAACTGAAAAGTGTTTAAACGCTACCGCATTCGCGACGGGACTGATAAGAAGGTGAGATTTTGTGGAAAAGTGATTTTCTGTTTTCTACATTTTTCCTCTCAATTTTCTACACTCGGTTTATTACAATGTAGAAAATCTATGGAAATTGAGCTAATAAAAGGATGAAAGAACACTTTTAGTTCTTGAGAAAAGCTTAGAAATTTCCAGGAAAGATAATCGAACTAACGATGTTAATTGAAAGCTTTTTGTGTTGATTTTAGGTTACAATTCATTTATTTTGTGCGTTTTTTGGTACTTTTAAATTATTTGTTTTAATTTTAAACTATTTTGTAATGCTTCTTCCCCCTTTCCTAGCTGTACCCTTCCATGATTCTAATTATCTGGTATTGAAAATAAAGTCACCGCTGAGTTGGATTATCAAGCAAAGAAAATGAACCAAGCAGCAAAATCTTACTGGTGCCTAGTTAAATATCAACGAGCCAAGGAGGTTCAAGACTTTCAGATCCTTTACACGAGAAGGTCTTGAAATCTCATTTATTGATTGACTTCAAAAGGAAACGACCCTCAGAAACTCTTTAGCTAAAATATTCTTTGTGATACTATTTCCAACGATACCCATACATAAATAGAAACCATGAGAATAGCTCCAAGCATACACTATTTTAATTACAAACAACTTGCATAGATTTTGTCATAGGAACGCATACAGAACATGTCATTAACAGCAATAATTATCTGTCATATTTCGTTCATGAATTAAGAGACACATATACGACAAATATGTATTTTAAGGTAAATATCAAATAACTCTGCATCGTCTACTTAATGAGAAATGACTTGCTTCGTACCTGAAACCACACAATCTTCAAATAAAAATTTTCACCATGTCAATAAAGGTAGATTTCACATGTGTTCATATCCTCGATACTTACATTTGTATCATTATTTGTCTTATTGCTATTAATACACATATATGACTTTATGTATGTCGAAACATGACTCTGTTATGTGTTAGCTTTGTAAATAAGTTTTACACTTGTCGCTTAATTAACTTTAACAACAACAACAACAACATTTTGTCATGTTTCGCATCATTTGACTTCAATTTTCGCTATATATTGTGTGTTTGTTGACAAGATGATGAAATGAGATTAATATGTGATGAGCTGGCTGCTCATACCCAACAATCTCATGCGAATACAAATTTATAATTTCATGAAAAACTTCAAAAATCAAGACACGAGAAATTAATATCTTTGACATCTGCAGAAGCACATAAGTAAATATTTGCATGGGATTATTGTTTGTTATAAAATTGAAATTCAATTTATTAGAAATTTGTGTTTAAATAATTTGATACGTATTTATGATAGACAGAAAGCCAAAGGTAATAGCAATCGTATACTTTTGTTTGATTAAGTAAAATAAATATGTGATCTGTGTGTAGATTCAGTCAATGTCATTTGATTGCAATTTATGAGAGATTATTGAACTTTTATAAAATGATGATTATCTTGACTATTCTGTTTACTTATGCTACATTGTGGTTTAAGTTAATGATGAAGATGAGTTTGTGGGTGGAATTATCGTCCAATTGAGATCATTGCGGTTTTAATAATGTGGCTTAGAATCATATTCTGAGTGAATAGATGTCAATTAGCTTGGTGAGATGGGAAGTCAAAGAATCTTTTCAACAGAAGATCCGAAAGAAGTCTAAATGATGCATATAAATCAGCAGCTCAGTGTAAACGATATCCTACCAAATTCTCATGAATATCCCAATTTAAGAGAGGAAGGAATAGAACTGCAGCATTGCCTTCCCATTAAACCCATTAAAACCATTAATTTCAGAATAATCCGTCACAATTTAAATCTCCCACAGCACATAATTCATCCACTTTAAATCCCACATGCTAGTGCCACTACTAAAACCATAAAATTTATAGGAAGTAAGTTTCATCTCTCAACCCGAATTCTCGGAAGTGAATATTCACCTTTAGTATTCACAGGAAAATTAAAATATTCAGCATAAAAATTAATTTCTGCTTGCAGATTTCTGTGCTCATCTTATGATAATAGCTGATGATGATGATGATGATGGCGATAATTCTATCGTATATGTGATAAATGATCAACAGAATTTATTATAATGACATATAGAGTCACTTATGTCCTATTCAGAAAATATTTTTTATTCTTCTTCTTTTCTATTCAGCATTCACATGTCAACATAAGCGTTCATCATACATCCCGACACATATCCAACATTCTCTTCCATCTCTAGATATGGACTATAGTCATAGACGTACAATACTCGGCTTGGCTGTAGAAAATATATAAATACAAAAAAAAATATTTCGGCACATCAACAAGTGAATTGTGAGAGAATTTTTTGTTCCATTCTATATGCGATTATGAAAAATAGAGGAGGGAAATGAGAGAAAGAGAAGATTCCGCTATGGAAAAAGAGGCAAGCAAAGTGGGACTTTTTTTTGTTGAATAAAGGAAATGAGGAAAAAAGTGAATCGTTCACTGGTTGATTCACTAACAAAAGATACAAAGCAATTTTGTGAAAGTTTCCTTTTAGCTCTTTAGCTCTTCACTGTATTTGAAATAAAAAAGTTTTGGGAAAAAAGGCAAATAAAATAAAATGGAATATTCAACCGTCGTTGTTGCTCTTTGGTGAAAAGTTTGAGTAAAAGTAAGTAATACATTTATGTTGGATGTAATGAAAGAATATGAAAATGAATTTGACAGTTATTGCAAAAGTAAGCTCTTAGTATATAAGCATGATGACGAAGCGACGAGAGACGAAAAGAGGGGAACTGTGGAAAAAAGTAAAGTGAACCAGTAAAAGGATTGTACAGCAGTTATGGAAAATATATAGCAGTACAGCCAGATTTTTTAAAGCTGAAAGAGGAAGGGGGAGGGGGGGGGGGGGTGGGTTAATATTTTTGATGTTTTTGCAATGATGCAGAATTTAAGAAGAGCTGAAGTTTTGAAAAGCCTAGATTTCAATATTCCTTCAAAAATCTTTCAGATGACATCCAAATGACATCATTTACGAACGACCCCCATTTTTAATTCTCGAATATCATAATATGAAAATTAGTGAAATGGAAATTTTTTCCACTTCTTCTTTGATTCTTTTCTTCGTAAGACGTACTTTAACCTTTCTCGTGATTCCTTCTCTTCAAACTTCTTCTTTTAAAAATCATTCTCTATTTGAGATTTTCCACAGTCATCATTTTTGAACTTTTTTTAATAATCTTTAAGCTTATTTTTTTCCAACCGCGTTCTTCGCTACGAGGATCTGCTCATATAAATCATTATAGTTGTTTGTCGATGAATTGCTGTTTTTTCATATTTCGTGAATTGAAGTTTATGTCTAATAACATTCTCGCTGAAAGGTTTGTATTAGTTTGTCTTGAGTTGTTGAATAAAGGAGAATCGTATTATTAAATCTCAAAATCGATAGAAATCAAAAACAAAACGGAAAGATTTAATATTTTTTAAGGATCCAATTGCAAATTCAAATGACTCCAACACAGTTCAATAGCACCTAGATGACATTAAAATAATAAATGCAAATAAAGTACAGCACTCGATATCTCAAATTAAGGTAATATGCAATCATTATCCGATAATTGTAATGAATCCTCATTAAAACGTAAAATTATGGAAAAATCTGTGAACAATTCCAAAATCGCCGATACTCAGAAAAAAGGAAACAATCGCATTAAAATTTTTTTGAATGATAATTTTCAGCCTACATGAATAAATTTTGCCGTTTCGTAAATTTTGATCTCATTTATACTCCATAAAGCCCAAATCAACTTCATAATATGATTATGAAATTGATTTTTGGGGCTTTCTTTTGGCTAATAAAATACAATGCACATAAAATCGTCTGAATAATAACCATAATGCTCCATATACCTATTTATAGTTGAATAATATTATGCGAGAGTGTACGCACATACGTAAAATGGATATGATTCCGCGTCATTAAGTTCAAATAACAACTTTTGATGTGATTACCAAAATCATGGCTGTTGTGAATATGTGAGAAATAATAAAACTTTAACGTATATACCAAAATAGCATAATAATAATCCCGAACGTATAAAAAGTATCAGGACGTCTCTCTATCCACTCATCGTTCGTGATGTTACTAACTGGAAAAAAGTTTGAAAAGAAAATCAACAAACAATGTAAATACCTTTTGCATTATCGGATAGAATTTAAGGAAAAATGTTGAAGAAAGAGAGGATGAGGAGCTAAGACAATGTGAGTAATGCTCTTAGATATCCAAAAAATATATATATTTTTGCTGAAATAATTTTTCGATTTGTTGATGCGGAAAAATTCGATACTAAGAGAAATAAAAGTAAATCCATTTTAGGGACGGAGCATCGACCACCTGGAAATATTTTATTGATTTTTCTTGTTATGCTTATTCTTACATCTGTTTCTGTTTATACATCCAATTTTGACTCAGCATTAATAGCAATAAATCTTGAAAATTTGTATTCAAGTGCTCCTTAATCCGCTTTAATAACTTTATTTCTAATTTGCTGCAATAAAAGCTGAGTAAATTTATTTATTTCCAGCTATTTAATGAAATGTTGAATTAAGGGATATTCTTATTGTAAATAACTCCAGGAATGCAGTTAAGTTTATATGGAACTGATTAATGTTTCTTAAAGTCGTTTGGAACAAAGACTCCCATCAAACCCTTGCCTTGATAAATCCCCAACACTCATCCATTCATTGACATTAAAATAATTTTTTAAACAACCTTAAGCAGTTAATGAAAGGAATTTGTTACAGAAAGATAGCTTTTTGATGAACATTTGTCATCATCGTCAACATAATTTGACTCTCATTAGCTTTTAAAAGTCACAAATTTTTTGCTATAAACAGTTTTACTATTCAAAAGAAAAAGAAATTCAATTAAATTTAATGAATGTCACTTAATCAAGACATTGATTAATTTAATTAACTATCTTAAGTTGTGTTTTTACAGAAAATATAGCATAATAAAAAGTTTTCTCGTTTCAAGAAGGAATTTGAAGTAGCTTTAAAATCCAATGACAGTAAAAAATGTCTTCATTCCGTTGTAAAATTAATTGGATGCATCAATAAGAAATGGAATCAATTTCACTTGAGACAAAGGAAGAAAGACACTAGATTGTAGTAAATGAGGAAGAAGAAGGAACTATCATTAAGATCATCACACTTTATAAATTCTTTGAAATCCATAGAAGTGAAAAAGGAAGCTACAAAAAGCACTTTAAGGATTAAAATGTTTATAGAATGTTCATACATAAAAGCTAGGAAAATATTCAACAAGTATGCTGTAAATTAAGCTTATAATAACATCTCTAATTGTAGCACATGTGAAGCATGTTATTTGAAAATTAAAAACAGAGAAAATTTAATGGCGTGAACAGCTTTTAAATACTTTCATAATAAAGCGTAGTGCTTTATGACTTTTGAGTTACAAATTGAGTTTTTTTCATTTTGAGTAAGATATCATTAAAACTCTTTGAATTCCATGAATAAGAAACTCATAAATTTAAGTGCTCAAGAAAACTTTTCATCATAAAATTTCAATTTTTCTCAAAAACTTCAATTTAAAAAATATAAAAAAATTTCAAAGCAATTTGGCATCATTTTCTGACTTAATGCCATCAAAAACTTGTCTATTTCTTAAGCATTCTTGTAAGCTACTCAATATTTTTTTGAGTATATTGCATCAAATGATATTATGCAAACAAGCAAGAATCAAATTGAAACTTATTCGAACGTAACGTAGTGAAATATCCAAAAGATAGCAAACAACCATTTTCATCATGTTTTTGTGCTGTGTACTTTGAAGTGCTGCAGAATTTTACATATTCAAATGTTACAAACCAAAATGTGTATGGAATTTGTGGACGGTATTTCGACAGTTGTGAACAATGTTTGAGTCAGTGTCTGTGATGGTATACTAGAAGGTATCAATATATTGATAGGATATCTAGTTTGTCTGAGATCGCCAGTTCATTAGAATTAAACTACCACTGCTTCATATAGTTGACTAGGTTCTTGGATGTTTTTGAGAAAAATCCTAAGCATTCATAATCATTCCAAACATTTCAAAACAAAAGTTTCACCAATCCTGTCTAAAGCAATTGCCACAAACTTCTTTTTAAAAAACATAATGTCACAAATCTATCGAATGCTGCATATATTGCAATATTTGTTTTTGATTTCATCCACAAAAAAACAAACAAAATCACTTAAACTTAAAAATTGAATTGAAAATTTGACTTTTATGAGATATGTTACCTTTATTGTTTTTTATGATTCAGAAATGAAAACATATTGCTGAGCTGACAAGTTGACATTCTACAATAGCCACTCGATTGGCTTCACAAACATTGAAATACACTTGAGATTCCTTCCCAAATCACTTCATACTTACTTCAAACTAGCTTTTTCATGTTTCATTGAAGTATTGTTTATGGAATGGCAGCAAAAATTGTACATACGAAATGGATGATGTTTGGAGTAGAAATGTAGATGCTTTAAGAATGTAAAAGTTGTTTTTATTTCCTATTTTATTTTATGTCAAAATTCATTCAATCAAAAATAAATACATGCTCTCATACCAATATTCTGGCTGTTCTTAAAATATCCAATAAACTTTTTCAAATATTCTGCATATTTTTGTTCATTGAATGCCGTCTACATATTTTAAATTCATTGCTGTATGAATAAAAGCTTTTGATATTTGTTAATCCTGATATTGAATAGTCTTTTAATCTTGGAAAATACGAACAGAATTATTTTATTGAATTTCACAAAAAAAAGTAGAAATAAAGGAACAGAATGAATGCTTATCGATTACAGTTATTAATAAAAATTAATCCACAAAATACACGAAATAATTTTTTTACCTTTCAACATCCAAATGGTTTTCCATTATCGAAATACATACCTGGGGGCTGTCGTATCCGGTGAATTTCATTAATCTTGTCGGTCATTTGCAATATTGGATTGTATTTTTGGGAAAATGTCCTAACAGTGGATGCTACCTATAAACAATTCTATATCCATCAATTTCCTTATGAGCACAAGAATTGGATTACTTTTTGAGTTCTACAATTCTTAGATAGAGCATTTAATAGGCTCCTGATATCTTAGAAAACTTTATCAAATTCAACAAGCCCTTTAAACATAGGAACAATAGAATATCTAGTCGAAAGAAGAACATAAACTTAAAGTAATAATTTTTTTCTTATTAATTGTAGCCCAGGGGTGTTTATCAGTTTCCATACTTTTCCAACAACTACGTTCCTGATTTCTCGATAAACATTAAATTTCAATTTACATGAAATACTAAAATTATCTTTTATACGATATTAGCAAAACATAAACTACGACTTTAGTCTAGTATTAGGAAACCAGTAATGCAGTTACGAATAAAATTTACAGCGTCATAAAAGTAGAGCGGTCGTAAAGTTTTTTTTTTCCTGATAAAACAATGTCTGTCGAATGTTTTGGCAAGCAAACCACACGTATAATTATCATGATGTTGAGTTAATGTAATCGGATTTTCATCTGTTCCTCATTTTTGCATTTACGATAACCATTGAATATAGATGTTGTTGAATGATGTGAAAAGTGTGGAAAAATCATTTATTATGTTAATGGATCTCATCCATTAATCAACAGTTCTGTAGATTAATGTGGATGTTTTGCTGCATGATTTTAAAATTTTATTTAAATTGAAAAATCTACGGCACTTGTTGAATGATGTATAGAAGGATTGGCAATTTCCAATTTTTGTAAAGGCAATAAAGGAAATCCTGACACAAATAAATTTCATACTCAATTGTGTTTCAATTATGAATCTATTGCATCAATTCCTCAAACTTTTATTGCTACGTCGATAAGCCAAAAATTGAAATTTTTGATTGAAAAACGAGACTGAGTTTTTCGTAGAAATCAAAGAACTGAATGTGAGAATATAGAGATAGACTCAAAAACATACAAACATATCACAAATGCAATTTTATAGCCGCATAGCATATCCATGATGAGTGCTAGATTAATTGAAATTTGAAAAATCGGAACAACATAGAATTGTGTTCATGTCTGAGTGTATAATCAAACTAATTGAAATTTTATTTACGCATGCATGTGAGCTATAGAGATGAATCAGAATATTGCGATACTTTATGATGCTCAAAATATTCATTTACTTTAATGGACATTGAATGATGAGAGATTGTGCAATTGACTTCTCATTTTGTATACGATTGATGAATTTTTTGAGTGCTTTTAAGAACTTTGTTGACCTTTTATGGATGAATGAGCTGAAACTAATATTAATAACCAAATGATAGCTTCATAGGGAAGATCAGCTTCCTTCCATTTTTATTTTGATGATTTTTATAGCTTCTCTAAAATTAAAGCTTAGTCATCAGCGTACGAACCTTTATCCAAAATAATGTTGACCTTAATAAAATGACGAACTCCTGAAATAAAATTTTCAAGTTTAAAAAAAACACATGTGTCTTCAAAAAAATCAGAAAAACATTTTACATGCATTCCATCAAGTTGTTGATTGCTTATTTTACAATGTTTCACTCTTTCAAGAGACATTCTACATTGATTGATTACTTTTCTTGGTATTAATGCATGGGATATGTTAAACTGCAACTTTGTAAGAGAAATTCAATATATTTAACTTAAAAGTGCTAAAAGCTGTTAGTGATTTAAAGAATATCTCAGGTTTTTTAAGCATATGCAGTGTTGCTGACAGTATTGCACAGAATAAATTGGATTTTAAAATGTGAACTAAATTGTTCATTTCTGACGTTAAACTTATGATTACGAGGGTGAAATTCAATTTGATTAGGATTGGATGGCTCTATCCCCAACTCTTCCTTCCTTTAATTGCGATATTTGGAAGCAAAATTAAATTCAGGACTTATATAAACTCGACTCGGTGGTCAGCAGCCTTGATTTTTAAAATTATTCGTTAATAAGGCCACAAACTTAAAATACTAAAATTTTAATGAGATTTTAAGTTAACTCGACATTTTATAGCTCAAAAATTACAATATACAACGCCGAACGTCCAACATGACAAACTCAAATGTTTGAATTTTCAATAAACATGTTTAACATTATCAGTATTTAATTTGAACCGCTTGGTTTTATTACTAAAATCAACACATGTATTTCATGCTCAAGTAAGCATGTTGCTTATCACTTTTATCAATGATTTGTAATTTAAAATACCTTTCCACACATATAAAAGTTTAAATGTATTACTGTGTTATCACTATAAAAAAACATATTAAATTTGTTCATTACTTTACTATTCTCTTATCAGCTGTTTCTACACATTGTTGGTATCGAGGGATAGGAAATTGTCAGTTTCATGAACTGATAAAACTAATGAATGAATTTTTTTTTATCGAATGTTTATTTAATTATTAAGAGACTTGCCAGGAGCATAGGCAGGAAAATAAGGAACTTTTGACCCTACAAGGACCTCTTAGCGACGTCTTTGAGTCAGACTTGAATTAGGTGTGAACACTTTTTTTGATGGATTTAAAACTAAGCTTTGCCACCCCTTGCAAAACTTATTTTTTTATTATCAAAGAACTTTAGTTGACAATACTATAAAGTTTTTTAGTATCAAACACGACATTCTACTGTAAAGGTGTAACAAGTTAGAATTAATTTTGCCATAAAATGCATTGCCACGTTCAATAGGAATTGCGCAAAAAAAGTTAAATAATTATGAATTACAAAGCGGCAATAGCTATTGCTGGTGTCCTTCTTGGATGTTGTTTAGATGCCCTATATCTCGAGTTTGCTGTGAGGTATGATAACATACAATTTACTTCGAAATTAATCAAAATATTAAGCTATACAAATTTCTTTGTAGATATGACTCAGGATCTGGGAATCTCATCACATTTCTTCAATTTTTCTTTATCGCACTTTATGGTCTCATATTCACATCGAAGTTCTTCACAGTTAAACCTAATATACCGATGAAAGACTATGTATTACTAGTCACAATGTTTTTCTTATCAAGTGTATTAAACAATTATGCACTTAATTTTCATATTTCTGTGCCTTTACAAATGATATTCCGATCAGGTTCATTAATGGCTAATATGATTTTAGGAATCATTATTCTGAACAAATCTTATGATTTTTGGAAGTACGTGTCAGTAGTGCTAATAACATTAGGAATTTTCGTAAGCACAATTGCATCGGGATCTGACGTCAAAAAATCTCAGGTGCAAAATGCTGAAAGTGATAAAAATGATTCATTCTTCTGGTGGCTGTTTGGAGTTCTCTTACTGTCACTTGCATTATTCATATCAGCAAGAATGGGAATTTATCAAGAAGTGATGTATAAGAAGCGAGGAAAGCATCCAAATGAAGCTTTGTTTTATACTCATGTGCTTGCATTACCCGCATTTTTCTTGATGGGAAAGAATATTTGGAACCACATGATTGTTGCTGCAAATTCAGATGCTTTTATCATTGCACCGCTAAATATTTCAATACGAATACAGATTTTATATCTTGTGATAAACTTTATATCTCATTACTTCTGTGTTAAGTGCGTCTATATTCTAACAACAGAATGCTCATCACTGACTGTTACGATGGTTGTAACGCTGCGGAAATTTGCATCTCTAATTTTTTCAATTATTTATTTTCAACATCCTTTCACCGCAATCCATTGGATTGGGACAGTATTAATAATAATTGGCACGATAATGTTTACTGAAATTATCTCAAAGATTTTCGGTTCATTTAAAAGCTCTGATCTAAGTCAATCAAATAATGATGAAGAGGATATACAAACAAAAACAGTCGATAAGGAGACACTTTATGATAAAATTGTTTACAAATCAACGCAGACATTTAAGTCGATTACAGTTCCAAAGCCACATGTGGGCTATAAATTGTTGCGAAACTCTAAATAGGTAACTGATTAACAAAAATCCTTTGTTTAAATCGGATGTCAGGAATAAATTTTATTTTAAAAATTAACAACAATTGTTTATTGCTTCCTTTATTTTAGTTTTGCTTTAAAAATTCCAAATTTGTTCATTGAATTACAGATTAAGAACGAATCAAAACATCTAAAAATCCTCGTTCATTCATAAATGGAAGCCACACTTTAACAGCTTTTACAAAAGCTTCTTCTTGGTATAGTCGATTATATACTTCTTGTAAAGCTTCTTCATCTTTTCCAAACATTAACATGTCAAATGAAAATCCAGAAGTCGTTTTTACGAAAAACAAGTATTCTAAGAATCCTGCAACTGCATTAAAAGACATTTTATACAGATGGACAAGCATTTTAAAGTTTTACTCACAAATGAATCCCTTTTCCATTAGATCATCCTTAAATTCCTCAAAGTTGGGAATAGGATCTGAATAGTCTAATTTCCTTAGAGATTCTGATAATTCTTGATAGTAAAATTCAACAAGTTCATCAAAATGCTTTACTTTAATATCATCATGAATCGATGCAGCCAGGAATGGAAGAATATCATAGGCTGGTGATCCCCAAAAACTCAGCTGATAGTCAATCAATAAAACTTCATTTGTATCCAAATTAAACATCATATTATTAGTCCAGACATCTCCATGATTCAAGACTCGAAGACCACATTTCATTGGTTTAGATTCATACAAGTAGCCAGTAGCAAGGAGATTTCTGTCCCATTTTTCAACTTTATCAGCATATTCATCACATCCTCCATAACTTCTTAATGCTTTTATAAATTCGTCATGCATCCGGAGAAATGTTAGAGACAAAGGACTTTCATTGTCTTGTTTTGCAGCATTTGGGCTGTTACGATCAAGGCAGTCGAAAAGCATTCCTTCTGTTTGTAAAACTTTAGCTCCTGCAGCATGAAACTTAGCAATTTTTGTTAAAAAGCACTTTGAAAGTTTTAAAGAAAGACATTCTTTTCTTTCAACTATTTCATACCCTTCTGCCTTAAGATCATCAAGAACCATGATTGGATTTGGTTCATACTTAAACATTGACATTTTTGGACCGAATTTAACTTTTTCGCCAAGTTTATTGAATAAAATATTTTCAAATTTAGTCAAAACATTTTCGTACATGATCTTCTCCCGATGATAGACATTCAATTCACTGAGTGACATTGCCATTTCCTGTGCAACTTTAATAATCACATCTAAAACTTTTTTTTCATTTGTTTCAAGTAATCGAACCTTTATTTTCGCGCGATATACTATACCGAGATAATTTTCATTTGGTTTTGTTGCTGGGGTCAATAGAACTAATATGACCTTGAAGCCTAATTTTGAAATATTCTATTTATTCTCAACGATTCCGTTAATAAAGTCATCATCAATTGAATCACTTTTTAATAAGCTATCAAATGGATCTTCTTGTCCGCTCATAGTTTTAAAATATTTTTGATGCTTTCAGGTCTGAATTCCGCGAATCACTGAGAGTTATGAGAGAAAATTCTGTCTATTTATAACACGTGAGTGACACGATCACATCATATTGTTTAAATTATTATCTTGATTATACACACACATCTACTTTTATTTTGTTTATTTTTGAGTGATTTTTATAGTTTATGATCTTTTCATTTGGTATGTTACTCTCGGCAATAGTGACTGTAAGTAAGTTGCTATATAATTTTTCAAGACTGTTAATTTATTTAAGTTATTTATTAATGCAATCTTCAAATCCCCTTATTTACAATAAAGTCAAGAATTTTATTTTGAAGGAATCAAAATGTCCAAAAATCCTCGCTCATTCATGAATGGAAGCCAAGTTTTAACACCTCTTACAAAATATTCATCTTGGAATAATCGATCGTAAAGTTCTCTTAAAACATCTTCATCTGTTTCAAACATAAGCATGTCAAATGAAAACTCCTTTGGTGATGAATACTTTGCAAAAAACAGGAATATCAGGAATCCTGCAACTATTTATCAAATGAAACTATGTTGAAAGATTCAAAAAAATTAATATGTACTTACGAATGTATCCTTTATCCATAATATCTTCCTTAAGTTCATCAAGACTTGGAATATGGTTTGAATATTCAAGCATTCCCAATGTTTTAGTAAATTCTCGGTAATAAAACTCAACAAGCTCATCAAAATGCTTTACCTTGACATCATCATGAACAGATGCAGTAAGGAATGAAAGGAGATCATAACAAGGAGATCCCCAGAAGCATAATTGATAATCAATTATTAAAACTTCATTTGTATCTAACTTAAACATCATATTATTAGTCCATACATCTCCATGATTCAATACTTGAAGACCACATTTCATAGGTTTTGATTCATACATATAGCCTGCAGCAAGAACATCTCTATCCCATTTCTCAACTTTATTAGCATATTCATCACATCCTCCATAGCTTTTCAATGCACTCACAAACTCTTCATGCATACGAACAAAAGCAATTGCTAAAGGATCTTCAGGATTGCTTTTAGGTGCATTTGGATTGTTTCGATCAAAACAGTCGAAAAGCATCCCTTCCGATTGTAATACTTTAGCTCCTGCAGCATGAAACGATGCTAATTTAGACAAGAAACTTTTAGCCTGTTCCAATGAAAGACCTTCTTTTCGGTCAACTATTGAATAGCCTTCTGCTTTTAGATCATCCAAAACGATAATTGGACTTGGTTCATTTTTAAACATCAACATACTTGGACCGAAACGAACTTTCTCACTAAGCTTATCAAACAAAAAACCTTCAAATTTACTCAGAATATTTTCATACATAATCTTTTCTCGTTGGTAGACATTCAATTCACCGAGTGACTCAGTCATTTCCTGAGCAACTTTAACAATCACGTCTAAAATTTTAAATTCATTTGTTTCAAGCATACGAACTTTTATTTTCGTGCGACACACGAGACCAAGATAATTTTCATTTGGTTTAGTCGCTGGCGATATTAGAACTAATGTGACCTTGAAACTTGAACTTGGAACATTCAATTTATTCGCCACAATGCCGTTGATAAATTCATCATCAATTGAGTCACCATTTAATAAGTTTTCAAAACTCTTTTCCTGTGTAGACATTTTTTTAAGGAATTCAAAAATTATTTTTGATGTGCTCAATACGAAATTTTTGGAAACACTGAGAGTTTTGAGAAATTTTAGGAGAGAAGAAAAATCTATTTTTAATCAGTAAGTGAGTAAATTTTGAGCTGTTAGAGCTTTGGATACTTATCTTTTATTATGCATAAAAGGGCATTTACACAAACACATCCATTTCTAAAATTGATTAAATATCAAGTTCATCATTAAATTTATTTTGATGTCGCAAAGTTATCATCACAAAAAATTATTTTATTTTAGAATCAACGAATCCAAAAATCCTCGTTGCTCCAAAAACGGGAGCCAACTTTTTGTTGCTTTGATAAACACTGGATCATTAAAAATTGCTCCATAGATTTTTGATAACACAGTTTCGTCAGTCTCGCGTATCAAAATTTCCATATCCCAATCTACAGTTGATGAATACTTTGCAAAGAATAGCATTGGAACAAATGATGTGCCTTGATTTTTGATTGAGAAATTATAAAGATTAGTTCATTAACAGGAATCATTAACATACCAATATGAGCCTTGTCCATAATATCCTCATTGAACTCATCAAGACTAGGTATGTGATGATCATAATCAAGTTTTTTCAACGACTCACAGAGTTCATGATAATAAAACTCAATAAGTTCATCAAACTTTTCTGCCTTGATTTCATCCTGAACAGATAAAATGAGGAACAACCAAATATCATATGTAGGTGATCCCCAGAAGCATAACTGGTAGTCAATCAGTAAAACTTCAAGTGGATCAAACCTAAACATTATGTTATTCGTCCAAACATCGCCATGATTCAACACCTGTAATCCACATTTCATTGGTTTAGATTCATAATAATAGCATGTAGCTACGAAGAATTTATCCCATTTGGAAATTTTATCAGCATAAAAGTCACAATCACCATAGGTTCTCAATACTTTCATATATTCTTCGAAAATCCGAATAAACACAGCAGTAAACGGATTATTGATGTCTGGTTTAGGTGCGGACAGACAGTTACGATCTAGACAATCATCAAGCGTTCCATCCTTTTGAATAAAGAAGTTTGAATTAATTCGAATTGGATAGTTAATTCTTACCTTTTGAAAACAGACAGCACCTGCAGCATGAAACTTTGCTAATTTCTTTAAAAATATTTTTGATTGTTCTAGCGACAGTCCTTCCTTCCTGTCTAGCATTTCATATTTTTCTGCCATAAGGTCATCCATCACAATGATTTCGTAAGGTGATTTTGTGAATTTGTATGTTTTTGGTCCGAAATAAATTTCTTCTCCAGCTTTTTCAAGCCATAATGCTTCAAATGTCTTAATTGGATTCTCGTACATAAATTTCTCACGTTCGAAAACAGTGAATTCACTGATCTCATCATAGTTTGTCTGTGACGCTTTAATAATCACATCAATCAACTCAGTTTTATCAATCTGAAGATATTGAATTCTTATTTTAGATCTCAATACAAGCGAAGCATAATTGTCATTCTTTCCAGTTGCTGGTGTGATAAACACTAGTTTCACTTTAAAGTCATTCCTTGGAATATTCAATTTATTTGCTACAATATCACTAAAAAAGTCATCATTTAATGAATCGGAATTGAGAAATTCAGTCAATTGATTCTCTTGAGAACTCATACTTTTAGATGCTCAATGTTTGAAGTTTAATAGCACACTGATACTTGTAAACATTTATCATATACAAAAGCGTTGAGTAAATATTATCAAAAAATATGTATGTGGAGTTCTAACAAGATAAGTAAAGGAAGAGAAGAAAGAGAGTAAAAAAGTATTAGCAACTCAGTTCCAAGCATGCTTTAAAATGAGAATGAGAATGTAAACACTTTTTATGCGAATACAAGCCTAGGTCAATTGGAAACAATGTGATGCTCACTTGTGGAATTTGTTATTGAATTTGTGTATGTCTGTAAAGCAGTCACTTAAAATACCAAATGTCATTTTGATTCAAAAATGATGAAAGATTCGAGATTAAATGGTTTGGGTGGAATGAGATTGTGATTCTAATTCATATCAATCTAAAAAGATTAATGACGTGTCTGGCATCAATATTTAAACTATAAATAAAACCTAGCCATTCCTCATGTCATAGAATTTTCATCAAATAAGCGGCACCAATGCTACTTCCATAAATAATTTTCATAAAGTAAACAATCTACAGGCAACAATCTCCTTAATATCTTACATGTACAACTCAATTCATACTCCATGAACATTATTAAAACTAATTACATCATGTATGTAAGCATCTGTGCAAGCATGTCCTAATGAATTTTTCATACTGCTTATTAATTATCCAATTTTCCATCATATCATTTTGAGCCATCACTTGGTATATATGGAAGTGCATGCTACCATCATGTCATTAATATAAAGAAAATCTTCAAGTTGTCAACTCAAAATGGATATTCTGAAACAAGTACGAAGGACGATTGTCGAAAGCTTTCATGAAATATCGGTTCATGGATTTATATTCTTAGTGAAGCGTGGCAATAACATCTTAGAGCGATTAATCTGGTTGGTATGCATAATTGTGGGTTTTTATGGAATTATTGAATTAGGATCTGATACATGGCATCGTTATCAGACATCACCCACTGTCATAACAATGGATCGATCAAAATTTGCGTGGAATACATCATTTCCTAGTCGTACGATGAATAAAAGTAAATGATTTGATGTAATCATTATAAATTAAATTATTTTTGTTTCAGTGACTGTTTGTTCGGATAAAAAAATCGATGATGATAAGCTTGAGGACTATTTGAAAGCGAATCCATTAAAATTTCCAACAGACGATTCAAAGGAAAATGCAAGAAATTTCATTAAAAATCTATCGTTGATTTCGTATGAGACAATGAGTGACTTCCCATTGGGAATTGAAGGGAATATTAAACCTGATGAATATTTAAAATTAATGAGTGATTTGAAATGGGAATTTCATCCTGAAATATCATCCGGAACGTCGAATAAATTAATATTGCAGAGAATAATTACAGGTAGGAAAAAAATTAATATTTTATTAAAATATTTCTGAAATCAGCTTGATGCACCAGCAGTTTGAGTTGGGGGGTCATTCATCTATGATTTCCAACAATTCTAATTGTACAAATTAAGAAGAAAAATTATGCGAACGTCATTTATGAACAACCCCAGCTGCAAACTATGTGAAATGAAAATATTTTAATCGATAAATTCATTTCCCATTTATCTGCATGGATGCATGTGATGTTCCATAATAGAACGTGGAATTTGTGATGCAGTCAATACTAAAACTGCATATTACAATTCCTATGACTATTGGAAAGACAATAGATGGGATTTGGTGGAACCTAACATCACTGTTGTTGTTCATCCACTAGAGTAAGTAAATGCCTCAAAAATTAAATTTTGGAATTTTCACATCAAAGATTTTTTTTTGTGATTTTTAGTGGTGAAATTTACGCTCAACTTACGAACCTCTCAACAGCTTACAGTGTATTTTTCCACGCATCTATGGAAATACCAGACATTTCTAAACAAGTTCACAGATTCCCACAAACTGATTATACAACAGTTGAATTTTTGGCATTGGAAATTTTGACATCGGAGGATGCAAAAAAGAAAGTTTAATGTTACCAATCTCACTTGACATTCAATTTAGATATTTTTCTTTCTTATCTCCAGCTCAATCTAGTTCCATTTATATATTAAAATTACTTTTCATTCTCATTCTCATCTCCATCAAAAACAGATTAAAACCATCACAGCGAAATTGCCGTTTGGATAATGAAAGCGAAGAGTTGTTGACAAGTGCAATCTACAGCTTTAATTTGTGTCGTAGCCAGTGTCGCTTTAAAATGGCACTGAAAGAATGCAAATGTATTCCATGGTTCTACCGATCCCTTGGTATTTATATCAATTATGAACCCATTCACAATAATACAGGAATCTCCTTCCTATCATTTTTTGTGCCTTCTTTCTTTTTTATAACAATATAATATGCAAAATAATTGGTAGATAAAAATGGAAGGAGATACCCGATATGCAGACCTGAAGGCATGAGATGTATCGGCAAAATGAAAGGTATTGGAACGAAACGAGAAACATTTTCATGAATAAATTAATGGTCATTGAATAAATTTCAGTTTTAGCGCATTTTATAGATATTGGGGGATTTTAAGGCGATGGCTTTTGTTTTTAACTAGATTGGTTCAATGTCTGAATTTTATTTAAAGACTAAGATCATTTTTAAAAGAATCCTGGGCCCATTTTCATCATAAAAGTATTCTAAAATACTATTCTAGGTTCCAGAAGTCCAATGTATAGGTTTTTATATGAATGACTCTATAGAAATACATAAAAACTAGTTTCTGAATTGAGTTACAGAAAGTGCGCTTTAACATCCATTTATCCATGTATTTCAAACTTACCCAATATTTTTAGATGAGATTATTACGCTGAAGTCCAGCAAGAAGAAAATTGAATGCGACTGTATGGCCAATTGCGACAACTCAAATTTCTTTACGCAATCAATTGTAAGTTGGACACAAGAAATTTATAAATATTAAATAAATTGTCTAAAAACCATTTTTCAGAGGTCTCGTGTGTGGTTTTTGGGAGCTAATCTACAATGGGGAATCATTGACTATCCGAAACTTCAACTCAAACGTGAACTTATTTTTGGTCTGTCTGATGTTTTGGGTATGAAAAATATTATCATAAATGCTAATATATGTAAATATCCTTTAATGTTTTGAAAATCACTTTATTTCCTCTTTTGTGCTGAATACAACAAAAGTTTACATTGGTGGATTAGGAGGGCTGTTTTTAGGTAAATGGAAAATAAGCTCTCTTTGTTGCTACACAGCTGATGGTTTTTACAAAAATATTTAATGTATTTATTGTCCTCTCAAGGGTGCTCCTTACTTGGCTTCACAGAATTGATTTTCTTCTTTTCATGGGGACTCGCAAAAAATATTTTCAACCACTTTAAGAAGAGATCAATGATCGATATTAAACCTTAAAATGGGATTTTATAGATGAATATTTGTGTGATTTTTTATGAGTTTTTGGAATCAATGTCCTTAGTCATTTTTGTCAGTATAAATGTGTAATTAGATGTGATTATTCAATAAAAATTACAGCTACAATTTGCTGTTTATAAACAACTCCCTCACGCATGTTCAAACTCAATAACAATGTTCTCATTATATCATTTAATTAGAGACTGCCGTAAGCACCATAAAACTATTCCTTTTTGTTCCATTTAAGTAATGTTGATTTTTTTATGAAAATATAGTTTGAATAAATATGAAATAAATTGCTTTAAGCAAAGCTCACAAATCAGAACACACTTTGTCAAGTATTACCATATTTTATGTGAATGTACATGCAGTATTTTTCCAACATTTGTGCTTGTTGAGTTTATTCACATATTCTGGAGAGAAAAAAAGTAAAAAGCTTCATGTCATGCAACTTTTTTTACAAGATTTTATTTTCATAAGCAAATCAATGACACGAAAACATGCACGAGATGAAAGAATAAAGAAAAATTTGATGTCAAAAAATTTCCATGCAAGAAAATGATTTTGAAAACTTTTCTAGTGAAGCATAAATGATGTCGTTTAGTTCATACTGATTCTTTGCTTGATTTTGATTTGACTTTTTTCTGCTCAATCATTTTGTAAATGTAATTTTCCACAATCAAGAATGGCTCTTCAAATGTCAAATAAAGAATTGATGCCAATATGGTTGAGACAATGATATCACCAGCATAAATGTGCAACTGGAACAAAACAAGGAAATTAGCTGACACGACATATCATGAATCAAAGCTCAATTACCAATGTTGCATCATCAAAATTATTTGGAACTCTCCATCTTCCCATTTGAACACTAAAATACACAGTATGAACAAGATAAAAACTTAAAGACATCCTTCCTAATGGTCGCCAGATTGGCAACTCTAAGAACTTTCCAACGATTCCATCATATCCCATTTCACATGCAAAAATTATCCATATTATAGCTAATCCCCAACTATTTCGATGAAGAGAGAAGAACAACGCTTGAGCAACTTGACTTGGAGGATTTTCGACATTTTTCAATGGATACAGCCCTATGGAAATAGCTATCAATGTTCCTATGCATAACGTCCATAATAAAACAATTAAGTGCTAGAAAAATAGGTTGAATTCAAATTAATCACAAGATTGCAGAATTTTTCATACTAACTTTGTTTAAAGTAAGTTTCCGTCCCTTTAACTTGTAGAATGTATAACCAAGCATGATTCCCATTAACCATGGTCCGCATCTTCAATTGAGATTTAATTAATTTTAAGGAAGAAGTTAAAAACATAGATGCTTACCTAATATGAGTTGCATAGTAAAAATCTTTTGTAAATTGAAAGCTGACATCGGAAGGCCTGAAAAAGATTATCAAGGAAACATTAAAAATTCAGTATCAGGAAGATACGATACAAACATAAGATTTCTGAGTGTTTTATATTCATGGATCATTGAAGCTGTAAATGCCAAAATAACAGTTCCAACAATGTAACTGGGAAAAACCCACATAAACTTCCAGCCGTATTTATATGCTGGATAGACTAACAATGGTGTCACTAAAACCAGTTGAAAATCTGCACTTAAATACCAAGAAGCTGGGATGCACTGAAATTAATTTAGTTTCTATAATGAATCAGCCATTGCCATTATTTTTAATCATCTTACTGCATTTGAAGGATTGTAATAATTTTGAATATGCAACAATGTTGTCCAATAATACATCTTACATCTGTTGACATGGACTCTTTCTGTCATATATTTATAATAAGGTCCAATTCCAAACATTTTGTATACTGAAATTATTATCAGCAACAAAAACGCTAGAACTGGCATCACACGCATGTAACGATGCAAATATAATTTGGGAATATTGAGTTTGCCTCTGTAATTGAATAAACATGCGTTCTTTAAAATTATTAAATCCTCAAAATGAATTTCAAGTTACTTTTCAATCAAATTTAGAATCGATCTAGCCAGCAAGCATCCACCGAGTACAAAAAATGTATCGACTGCAATTGGATGAATGTTGACAAATGCTGACCAAATTGTATTTTGCCAAGGACCACCAACAGCAAAGTAATTTGAATTTATGTTTGGATAAAGTTGACTTATGGCTTCATACCTATGACCTACGGTGGTTCGATGTTATAATTTTTTGAATTACCGAATAAAAATTATAAAAAGTCTTTTAAGCAATTCTTTTACCTAACATAATCTGAAGCATTGATAGGGTCCTTAATCCTGGAAGGCAGTGGATAATACTTTTGGAATGTCCTCGTTTTGTGTCAAATAATTTCTTGCCATTTTTGTAAATTGAAAAGGCTGAATAAAGCTCACATGGAGTTTCTATTTTATGAGAGATGAGATAAATTTGTTCACACAGATAGATTCTATAGCGCAATTGCTGATAAAGTAAATAAAAATAAAGCACATACGGTTTTTGTGAATCATGTAGATCTCATATGTCGTGCTTGATATCAGTAACAGAACGAAAATCGATGCAATTATTCTGTCAAATAAAAAAATGATTTTTAAATCCTTTTCTGACTTATCTGTGGTTGAGGCAAGGATATATCTCATACATACATAGCAACAATGTCAATAGTTTCAAATGGAATTGGCTCATTTGTACTGCAGAACATTGATTGATCGTAATCGTTTGTGATAACCAAATCAGCAGATGCAAGAACTGTCTCGTTAACAAATTGTCTTATTTTAGTCGTTGAACATGATGCTGGCATGCAGACAGCACCTCCTAATCTCAAATTTCTCTCACGCAATGCAGATCCACTGAAATATTTTGCAATGAATATTGATTAATCCATTGAAAGACATCTTGGATGACTTACATTTCTCGCCAATCAAATATTCCATCATTTTCATGAGTTGATGCATTTACTGTAGCTCGATAATAAATCATGCAATGTTGTCCCTTGATTACGTCGATATTCGAGTCTTTCGAGTTGTGGACGAACTGAACACATAAATCGAAATGACCTAAATCTACTAAGTTTCCATAAGATACACCTGACTGAAATTTTGACCATGAATCGAACCCTGAAAGATATTTTCTAATAATTGATATATTCCTCCTACAATTTTGATTCACAAAGCTCACATTCAACTGACCACTTTTCTCGTTTTGCTAATGCCTGATTAATATATTCAATCTGTGCATCGCATTTGACATCGTTTATTTCAGCATATGTAAAATTACAGACATAAAAAAGGACAGCAAAAATCAGAAAAATAATTTTCATGTTTGAATTCCTAGAAAAGTAAAGCAAGACTGAAATCATTTCAGGAATTAAATTTTTTGGAATGGTCATATATTGCTTATAATTTCATCAGAAAAAAAAAATCTTATCAAATTTAAGAAATATGTAGGTGGAAATGATTAATTATTTTTTGGATAAGATTTTAAAAAACAAAATGAAAAGATTTCTAAGAACCACGTGTCACGCGTGTGCTTATTAAAAATCTAGACTCAATAATACTTTTTGATTACATTTTATTTACAAACAATCAACAATTGATTTAAAGATTGCAAGTTTTTACACCTGGTTTAAGCTTCTTCCTTATTTGATTTTGTCTTGACACTTCTCTGTTCAATCCTTTTGTAAATATAATTTTCAACAATCAAGAATGGCTCTTCGAATGTTAAATATAGAATTGATGCCAATATTGTGGACACAATGATATCGCCAGCATAAATGTGCAACTAAAATAGAACAAGCAAAGTAGATGACAAGATTCAAAATTAAGTATCAAAATCCAATTACCAATGTTGCATCGTCAAAAAAGTGAGGCACTCGTCCTCGTCCAACATGAACTGTGATGTATAAAGTGTGAACTAGGTAAAAGCTCAAAGACATTCTTCCTAATGGTCTCCAGATTGGCAGTTCTAAGAATTTCCCAACAATCCCACCATATCCCATTTCACATGCAAAAATAATCCACGTTATAGCTAATCCCCAACTGTTGCGTTGTAATGAAAAGAATAATGCATGAACAACTTGAGGTGGACTATTTTCATAGTTCTGTAATGGCCACATTCCAATAAGAACTCCAATCAGTGTTGTGAGTGTGAGGATCCAAAATAAAATATTCAAGTGCTGATGATAAATTAAAATAATGAATTATAAAATAATTGAGTGTGAAATCCTTTGATAAATACTAACTTTAGGTACAATAATCTTTCTCCCATTCAGCTTAAAGAATGTGTAGCCAAGCATAACTCCCATCAGCCAAGGACCACATCTTTTATTCAGAAAGAACTCATGAGAATTTGTTAAAGCCTGAATTTATTACACATTACGTACCTGATGTGAGTGGGAAAATAAAAATCTATTGCAGACTGCAGACCAGCATCAGATGGCCTAAAAATATTTTAATGGAATTTTGTGAGTCAGGGTTGGAATTTAATCTTTAAAAGATGACTTTCTTTGGTTATGCATTGCTGATTAATTTACTAAGATAAGCTTAGTTCCTTAAATAACTTCTTGCTCTTCATCACTTTTCAATTAAGATTCAACCCTGGATACCAAAAAATGTTATACTTGTCTGTTCATGATACACACATCAAAAGTCGTGCTGGCTTGTATTCATGTATCATTGAGGCTGTGAAAATCCACGCAACGATTCCAATTATATAGCATGGAAATATCCACATGAATTTCCAACCATATTTGTAAGCTGGATACATCACCAACGGAGAGATTAAAACAAGATGAAAATCTGCACTCAAATACCACGATGGCTGGATGCACTAGATACATAAAATAATATAATAAAAGTTTTATTATGATTTATGAGTTTTCATCAACTTACCCCCTCTAAAGGATTGTAATAATTTTGAATGTGTAGCAGTGCTGCCCAGTAATATTGTTTACAATGGTCTATTTGAGCTCCTCGCGTTGTAAATTCATAAAATGGTCCATCACCAAACATTTTATAAATCGATACCACAATTAATATTAAAAATGCTAGAACTGGCATCACGCGCATGTAACGATGCAAATACATTTTTGGAATATTAAATTTGCCTCTAGAGTTGAATAAGCAAACATCCTCAAAAAATTATTCAATCATCAAAATTGGCTCTCAACTTACTTTTCAATTGAATTAAAAATAGACCGAGCCAGCAAGCATCCACCGAGTACAAAAAATGTATCAACTGCAATCGGATGAATGTTGACTATTGCCGACCAAATTGTTTTCTGCCATATGCCATTCGCAGTATAATCATTTGTATTTATATTTGGAAAGCCACGAGTCCAACCATATCTGTGACCTGTAAAATGTGGTACTTTTTATTCAGAATGCTTAAATATTTATTTTATAGCTTTGCACGAGAGAGGAAAATCAACTGCGGGGCTTGTTGATGCATAAATGTGTGGACATGATTCAATATGGTCACTATGGCGTTGACTGCTACTCCCAAAATGCGCATTGAAAATTCTCTTGTTGATGCTTGCGGAAATTTGTATGCCTACATATGGCACATGCTCATCATTATATTTAATTCACTTACCCAACATGATTTGAAACATGGAAAATGTTCTTAATCCTGGAAGGCAGTGAATGATACTTTTCGAATGTCCTCGTTTTGTGTCAAATAATTTCTTGCCATTCTTGTAAATTGAAAAGGCTGAATAAAGCTCACATGGAGTTTCTATTTTATGAGAGATGAGATAAATTTGTTCACACAGATAGATTCTATAGCGCAATTGCTGATAAAGTAAATAAAAATAAAGCACATACGGTTTTTGTGAATCATGTAGATCTCATATGTCGTGCTTGATATCAGTAACAGAACGAAAATCGATGCAATTATTCTGTCAAATAAAAAAATGATTTTTAAATCCTTTTCTGACTTATCTGTGGTTGAGGCAAGGATATATCTCATACATACATAGCAACAATGTCAATAGTTTCAAATGGAATTGGCTCATTTGTACTGCAGAACATTGATTGATCGTAATCGTTTGTGATAACCAAATCAGCAGATGCAAGAACTGTCTCGTTAACAAATTGTCTTATTTTAGTCGTTGAACATGATGCTGGCATGCAGACAGCACCTCCTAATCTCAAATTTCTCTCACGCAATGCAGATCCACTGAAATATTTTGCAAATTTATGATCAATACTTTTGAAGGACTTCGTGGATGACTTACATTTCTCGCCAATCAAATATTCCATCATTTTCATGAGTTGATGCATTTGCTGTAGCTCGATAATAAATCATGCAATGTTGTCCTTTAATAACATCGATATTTGAGTCTTTCGAGTTGTGGACGAACCGTGTACATTGATCAAAATGACCTAAATCTACAAAATTTCCGGACGACACACCTGATTGGAACTTTGACCATGAATCCAGCACTAAAGCAACGACATAAAATTTTAAATCAATATTTTATTCACGCGTGTATAGCATGACTCACAATCAATTGACCACCTTTCGCGTTTTGATAACGCCTCATTAAAATATTCTAGTTGTGCATCACATTTTACATCATTTATTTCAGCAGTGCTTAATTTATTACAACTAATTATAACAGTAAATAATAGAAGTATAATTCTCATGTTTCAATTCATCGAAATACAAAATTAAACTAAAATGACTTGTGAGATAAAATTGCTGAGTGCTCACGTTTCGCTACTATTGAACGTAATAAATGGTCTTATCACATGTCGTAATTACAAGATTGATTATCAAAGGTTTGCTTTCTGGCTGATATATTTCGGTAAACACACGACAAAATAATTATTGCTTTGTAATGGCGTTACCAGCTGATATGGGATTTTTAAGTTCCCAATTTTTGTTTTAAATCGTGCATTTAAAATTTTTCTTTGATATTTGAGGTGCCACGAGATCTCAGACCCGTCTTTCCTATATGATAGGCAAGATAATGAATGACCTTTAATGAAGTTCTCAAATAACATTAGGTAACGGGAATTAACACAAAAAACATCAACGGATACAAAATATTTAAAAACTAGGCTATCCGGAGGCGCCCGTGGCGCCTCTTATCAAGGTTAAAATTTGATAACTATTATGTAAATAACTGTAAGACGCAAATAACCATAATGTTTTTAAGGTCAATCCTACCACAAAACTTCACATGGCCTCACAAACCCCTTGGAACTCGGACCCCCTTAATCCCTCAATAATTTTTATAAATGGCTTCACAAAACTTCACAGGGCTTCACATACCCCCTCGAACTCGAACCCCCTTAATCCCACTAAAACTTTATAAATGGCTTCACAAACTCCCTCAAACTCGGACTTCCTTAATCCCGCAAAAACTTTATAAATAGCTTCACAAAACTTCACATGGCTTCACAAACCTCCTCAAACTCGGACTTAATCCAACAAAAATTTTATAAATGTCTTCACAAACCCCCGCAAACTCGGACCCCCTTAATCCCACTAAATTTTTAATTCCCCCGAAACCCACAATGTCTTTTCACAAAGCTTCGCATGGCTTCACAAAACTTCACATGGCTTCACAAAATTTTATATGACTTCACAAAATATTCCTGACACCAAACTTTTCCCACAAACCCCCTCCCCTTACCCCCCCCCCTCTACCCACCTTGTCAGCACCCCTAACATCATTTGCTTCATAAAATATACCTGACACCCCCCTTGCCACCAATCCCCACCTGACACCCACTTTGTCACTCCCCCCACAACTAACACCAACCTTGTCAGCACCCCTCAAATCATTGGCTTCATACGGCTTCACAAAATATATCGACACCCACCTTGTCCCCATCCCTTACCTTGTCCCCATCCCCCACCTGACACCCACCCCCAACTGACACAGCAAAAGAAAGTTCATTGTTTATTGTCAAAACCTTGCACAACTTTAAATATTTGCAGACCGTTACCTACAATTTTCTATGAGATTTTCCCTCCAATTTGTTTACAAATTTTAACGTATTTAATAGTTTCGGAAGAAGAAAAGTTCTTTTCAATATTTACATGCCGTGATTCTCAGTAAAGAAAATTGTTCTTGATTCTTGAATTATTAGTTAAAAAGTCGATTTAAGGATCTTACTTCAATCAGAAGTGATGACTAAGCAGTGTGACAAAGTAGATAAGCAAGAATTTCATCGAGATATGACAGAAAATAACGAAATTGCAGCAAACATGAATTTTGATGAAGAAAAAAATCAAGAGCAAAAAGGCGCAATAATTATGAAGATTAATAAAGAAATCAGCGAAACAAGCGAATATCCAATAGATGTAAAGCTATTCATATGCTTAACATAACTTTAATTAATGATTTTTCCTTAATTCCAGTCTCCAATGTCCAATCTAGCATTTCGATTAGGAATCTCCAAAATTGCTACTCCTAGACATCAAATGACAACGGAAATGTGTGGATCAAACAATAATGATGATAATACGGCATTAAAGAATATGATTAATGACAAAATAATAATTGACAAAAATAATTTAATTTCCCAAATCATAACTTCAGTTGAAAATTCACCAATTACACGAAATTCAAGTCGACGAACGCTCATCTCACCACAAAATATTAATTTCGATTTGAAATCTGATTTACAAAATGATGAGGATGATGATGAAGATGACATGTCATTCTATCCATTAAATCGTCCTTTCTATGGTGTTCAATTGAATGGTGAAAATATATCATCGTTGAATGAACAGGATAAAATAAGAGTACAAGAAACGGCACCTTTATTGACATTGGTTGAGCCAAACAGCCCGAAAAAATCTGATTCATCATCAGAAAGTGCCCATCGAACACCCTCAAAATATACAGTAATGTCAACTGGAAGCAGTCGTTTAGGTAATGGATTTAAAGTTTATGACAGCATTTCATCAGGATCAAATGAATCTAACGAGATGGAAGATGAATATTTAGAATTAATGGAAATGGAAAATTTAGATGAAGAAACACAAATGCCAAGTGATTTGAGCTCTTTGTTGTGCAAGGATGTGAAACACTCAAAATCACCCGGAGACAAAAAGTGCTCTGAAATGGATAAATCAACAGAAAATGACTCGTTTGTCATGCCAAAACTTAATCGTTTTACATCATTATTTGCAGCACCTGATCGTCAATGCTTGGCAACAATAAATGAGAATGTTTCATCATTTGGAAGTAATCGATGCACAGCTGGTGCATTTAAACGCCCGGAACCACCAATAATAGCAAATTCGTCACAAAGTAAGAGGCATAAAGGTGAAAAGGATAACTTAATGTCATCAATAATTATTCCATTGCAAATGAAGCGTCCGCCTTTAAGGAAAACAGTGTCGATGAATGATGCAGCCACAATTATGGACGCATTAACACGCTCTACAGAGGATACTGACTTAATTGGAGATTTTAGCAAAAAGTTCTGCTTGCCATTCATCGAAGGACGTCATAAAGATCTCAGATCAATTTCTGCTGACACAATGCGAAGCTTATTGTTGGGCGAATATGATGATTGTGTTTCATCTTTCAAAATTATCGATTGCCGTTATCCATATGAGTATGAAGGAGGTCATATACATGGTGCAATTAACTTATTCACACAGGATCAAATTATTGAAGAATTAATCAATAAAAAAGCACCGGAAGTTCCAAATGTTGATGGTCATAATCGAAACATTCTCATTTTTCACTGTGAATTCTCATCTGAACGAGGACCAAAATTATCGCGTTTCTTAAGAAACCATGATCGTATGTCGAGTCCATATCCAACACTGCAATATCCAGAAGTTTACTTATTGCACGGAGGATATAAGGAATTCTTTCAAAATAACAGCGATCTTTGTGATCCAGAATCATATCGTCCAATGTTGGATAATAATTATAGCAATGAATATAAGCATTTCCGTGCTAAATCGAAAAGTTGGACAGGCGATGGACGTTCATCAAATCGTTTATCGAAATCACGATCGCGCTTAGTTCTGTGATTAGTTTAGCTGCATTACAAGGACAGTTTTCTTTATGAAAGATTTAATTCTATATTTAAAACGTTTTCATATTGACAGTTACTTCAATCCAGCATATACATACGTACATATATATTTCTAGAAATAATTTTTGAAGAACAGCAAGTTTGATTTATTAGCTATAACATGGATATTATCAACGAAGATGAATTTTTTAATATTTTATTTTTGATAGTTCCTTTGATCATATTTTTTATACTTATGCATATATTTCTATAATGTTCCTTTATAACTAAGCCACAAGTTTTATTATATTTCGTATTGCAAATCTTGAAAGCTAGAATGAGAAATTGAAAAATAAGTAATATTTGGAAGGTATAGAAAGAAAAGTTTTAACTTGCTATAAATATTTAATACTTTTGAGGTGAGTTGCATGAGCATTTAAAGTCTTGATATAATTCAGGGATTGTGTGGATTTAATGTTCAGTTTGACTGGTTTTTAACGTACTTTTTTTTAAAAAAAATCACTTTCTTGTTAACATTTGAATTTTAAAAGACCGTTAAAATTTGAATTTGAAAAACCCGTTAAGAAGCTCATCTGCACTGCTTTCTATTTTCAATCCCTGAATCAATTCACATTTAATATTTACTACAAAATCATTCCAATTTCTAACGTATTCCCTTTACGTATTTTTACAGATTGGCTTAAAACTCATATTTGTTAGGAAATAAAGCAAAAGTACAAGACATAAATGTCATTTTGAAGCCACAGGTCGTTTTATGTCAATGAGTAATTCTCCTCATTTAGGTAAACAAAAAAAGACATGATTGTCTCAAACATGCTTCCACATCCAACATTCATTGATGATTGAATACAGTTCACGTACTATTGAGACAAACATGACAAAAAGAAAATCTTTTTTATGTCTATACATCCTTTACGAAATCAATAAAATAAGTACATTACAATGTAAAGATAACTAAAGGCAATAAATTCAAATAAAATGTCAAATGGATAGATGCTTAGAGCTATAAATATTTACATTATTTGATACTATACCTTCCTATATACAATTCCTCTGTGTCTGTGTCTGTGCAATCAAAAGGATAATAGAGCTTTAAGATGGTTCGGACGTGCAAATTAAGATTTTTAATGCACATTATCCCTTTATGTGCAGAATTTCAGGTAAAAGCGCTTTTCAAATTTAACGGTTTTTTGAAAATTCAAATACCAAAACCCTACAAATGTTTACAATAATTTTTTAAAACCTTACAATAGCAACTATAATCAAAAACATTTGTACCGTTCTGAAATTAATTTATAAAGTCATTATATCCTGAAAGCTACACTGGAACCGACTTTTACGGTCATAATAAAGACACATCAACTCATAATGGCTAGGTAGTCTCAAAAATGTGCTGAATAAGTGGTTAAAACCCAGTAGAAAGTGACTTGTTTGCTATTAATTAAAGCTACTCACACAGAAAAAGGATGCCAGGATAATGTGGTGAACGTAAAGTTCTTCACAAGAAGTTTTTCTCTCTCAACATTGAAATACAATTTAATAATGCAAAGTTTTTCCTCTACGGCACATCCCATTTTGCATGCTTTTTTCCGGATGAATGTCATTAAATTACTTTCTTAATTCATATAAAAATGAAAAATTTATAAGGATGACAAAGTCACAAAGGATGAATGATGCTTAATTTACTGTGAAATGTGTTAAATTACTTTCATGAAAAATATTCCGTTTTGGGGACATTTTTCACTTAATTTATTTAAAAACCTAAAATTATTAATGGATGGACATGTTGTGAATATTACGAATCATTAATAAATGTTTAATTTTTCAATTTACATGGTGGTTTAAAATTATGCGTGATTTTGGACTAGAAATGTGGACAATGAAGTTAAAGCTTGGCTGGAATTGAAAAAATTTAAATAAAAAAACCGTTAAAATTTTTTTGAAAATCGTTCAGCAACCCAAATTTCATTTCATTTCAGTTCATTCAAAAGTTCTACAACCCGTTAATATTTTCAAATTTCAAAAAACGGTTGAACATTTAAATCTTAAACTCTTAAACTATCACCCAAAAAGAAATTTACTGCCGTTCCTTACTTATTTTTGATGTAAAATCAATAGTTATTAATTTCTCCTACCATAAACCAAAATAAATTATGAATCACACTAATAATTACTTGCTCATTCAGGAAATAAATATGTAAAGTGCTGTGCAGACCAAAATGATAAATTCACTAGAAATTAATTATAATTGCTATGTTAAAAATTCAATTTTAAAAGGATATTAAGAACTCAATTCCGATTCATCCGATTAAATCAGTACAACGTTGTAGATTATTTTATAATAACGATTTAAAACTGAGCTGCACATCCATATCGATTTGTATAAAAACGTAAATCGGATATAAAATATTTTCTCAATGACTTATTTTTATGTCAAGAATATTTATTCAGTTTTAATGCATTTATCAGCAACTGTAGAAGGAACTAGCTTAGAAGGAATTTAGAGCACAAATAAAGCACTTGTTCAAGTTTTTCCTCGAGCATTAGCGTTGTTTTGCATTTAATGGAAGATCAAAGGAATTATTATTGCATTAATCCTTTGTAAGGTATTATGCATAAAGGTACAATGTGGAAATTCTATTAATTTTTGAATGAAATCGCTACTTAGAACTTTGGATTAACTTTTAATCCGTTGATTTATTTTTAAGACGTTCTTCAGTAAGTTTATATTCAAATTCAGTTCAGTTCATTCAAATTCAAAATAATCGTTAAAATTCAAAACTCAAAAAAACCGCTAAATTTCAAATTAATGGTGTTTAACAAAATGACGATTTCACGTTCTTTTTACAGCTGTATCTCCGATAATTTCCATTGAATAAGAATCCACGAAACCTAATAATTAGATATCATGCTTCCCCTACATTTTATGCGTGAATATTAGCAATAATTGATCACCTAATGTCTCGGTAATGTTCCTCATAATATTAAAGACATTTTATACATAACTTACTTGCCCTTATTCAAAATTCATAAGTCGTTCCGATAACTTGTGATAATTTATTGTATAAGTCCCACAATAAACACGATTATGAAAGTGGCTTATAAAGGAATAAATTATGTTTTATTGGATTTAATATATTAATACAAAATTTTGTGGTCACATTTGTCATGTTTCTAGTAAATTAGAAGCTAAGGACATACAATTTATCGATAGAATAGCTGTGGCTGTGTAATATTGTAGATTCAAATGTTTCTAGTTTGCTGAAAATTTCAAAATTTTTACGGTTTTTTGAACTGAACTGAAACAAAGTGTGGATTACTGAACGACATTTTAAATAATTCAAAATTTTGAAATACGTTTTTTATTATAACGACCTTAAAGTATTATTTTTGGAATAAATAACTTAAAAACACGATTTACGTAGAAAGCAACGAACTTCCACGCTTGACTTACATTAGATAACAAAAAAGTTGCCAAATAAGAATATTATCTTAAAGTACTATGTGTTTCGTCAATTTTTTTTAAGATGAGAAATCTAATAAAATATCAAATCTTTAAGTCGTTAACAGATGCTTTCAATGTCTGTGAAAGGATACTTTTGATGGGAGCACAACTCGTCCACTCCCCTTCCTACATCTAAGACTCCCATCAAAAGTATCCTTTCACAGACATTGAAAAGTTACAAACATCTCAAACTGAATTTTAAGTAAAGTAGTCAGGAAAATATAATTAAATATTAAAACTCTAATATCTTTAGAATTTTTTTTTCATTTGCAAAAGCTATGTTATTATCTCGAGAACTTCAAAAAAAATTAAACCTTCTGATATTTTAAGTTTTATTTTCAAAATCCACGTTAAAACATATCTAGGTATTATAAATGATAAAGAATGCTAATATAGATATAAAATCGATATTTTTTTTGAAAATAGCCTACTATGATCGAAACCAAAAATGCTTTAAATTGCATTTTAAACCATATCTAGGTATTATAAATGATATAGAATGCTAATAAAGATATAAAATTGGTATTTTTTTTGAAAATAGCCTACTATGATCGAAACCAAAAATGCTTTAAATTGCATTTTAAACCATATCTAGGTATTATAAATGATATAGAATGCTAATAAAGATATAAAATCGGTATTTTTTTTGAAAATAGCCTACTATGATCGAAACCAAAAATGCTTTAAATTGCATTTTAAACCATATCTAGGTATTATAAATGATATAGAATGCTAATAAAGATATAAAATCGGTATTTTTTTTGAAAATAGCCTACTATGATCGAAACCAAAAATGCTTTAAATTGCATTTTAAAACATATCTAGGTATTATTAATGATAAAGAATGCTAATATAGATATAAAATCGATATTTTTTTTGAAAATAGCCTACTATGATCGAAACCAAAAATGCTTTAAATTGCATTTTAAACCATATCTAGGTATTATAAATGATATAGAATGCTAATAAAGATATAAAATCGGTATTTTTTTTGAAAATAGCCTACTATGATCGAAACCAAAAATACTTTAAATTGCATTTTAAACCATATCTAGGTATTATAAATGATAAAGAATGCTAATATAGATATAAAATCGTCTTTTTCGATTTTCAAGAGGCTATAGCAAGTCATGGTAAAGTCAAAATATAGTCATATGGGGTATTTTTTTAAAGCTCTTGCTGAGGACTATAAGAAAGAATTCAATATAATATCTAGTTTAAAAAAAAAGCGGGTGCCGCAAGAATTTTAAGAAAATGACCATTTTTCCTAGATTTTCCAACTTTGACAGCTTAAAAACTACTGAAAATTTGAGAATTTCGAAAAATGACTTTCGATCCTCCTAACTGCTTATGTTGTGTGATCAAATGGCAAAAGAATTATTTTCCGAGACCCTTTTGGCTCGGCTGTGATCCTGAGCACCAAAATTGTTGACCCAAAAAAGACTTTTTTTGGCTTTTTGAAGGCATAGATGATGTCCAAATGTAGAAGTTTATGTACAGAAAAATCCGGCCTTCTAATACACACATTTTGGTACCCTTTGAGATTTTTGAAAATGAGTCCTTCAGGCTGTATTAAAGAAAGTGTGTTTTTTGTGAAACTTTTGCGTGGAAGTTAAAAACATTATTATGTTTGGTTCCAAAGTTGAATTTTTTATTATTATTTAATATTTATTTTGCTCAAATATTTATGCATATCAAGTAAATGTAAAAGAAGAAAACATGCATCCTTAATAAATATTTTTGTATCATAGCATCTTTTTTTAACTTTTAAAAAACTTTAAGTTAAGATTAGAAGACAAGTCTCAAAAAGTGAAAAAATTTTGGTCTTAAAAACCTTATAAAATAGTTGTTAATTATACTATAAGTAAGAAAATCGACTGAAAATTTCGTCAAGATATAAAAGTTAATTTTATAGAAAGTCTTATCGAAAGGAATTAAAATCGTTAGAATAACTACATGGAACGTGAACATTCATAGCTCAAAAATACTACATCAATGACTTTTTTTGTGCGGAATAAATTACTCAATTCTATTGGTAAACTGGCAATTTCGGATCATTAAACTGATCTATTTAAACAGAGTGTCCAGAATCGATATTTGTACGTTTTGTGGACCTAAAGTGCTGGTTGATATCAGAATTCATAGTTTTATGGTCTTGATCCTGTTTTTTATGGTTTGGTCCTCTTTGGTAGAAGCTTGATAATTTCAAAGTCGTTAAAATAAAGCTCCAAAATCAACAGCACAGCTGCTGGACACTCTACGCTACTTCAAAAATTTTTTTTGCTATGTTAAAAATTATCTTATTATTAAAACGATGACGCTAGATTAAAAACCTTAATTGTCTAAAAGTCGGCAAACTTTAAGTTTAAGAAAATTCAGCGATGAAAATTTCAGCTCCGTTTTGTGGTTCCGTAGCGAAAACGACTTCGTTGAGATCAAAATTTTTACTATGCGGTATTTTATCATAATAAGAATCACTTAAAGTTGCAATATATTTATCACATGTTGATATAGAGTCTGTTAATCCAACAATGCATCCACCCCATCCAGCGCCTATAATTTGGCAGTAAAATTTTATTATTAATGGATTATATAAAGGCATAAAAGGTACCTGTCAAACGAGCTCCAACACCGAATGATTTGGAAATATTGACAAGTTCATCAAGATTTGGATGGCTGCATTCATAAAGCGTCTTTAAGCTATTATGTGACTTAGTAAGTAGTTCTGATAATTGGTCAATTGCGTCTTCTTCATCGTCTTCGTCAGTTTGATTAGCAATTTTACAGAAGTGATCAACACGAATGCACTCTAATTAAAGTTTTTATAGATAAGAGGATTAAAATAGAGCAACGGCTGATAAAGTGATTATATAAATGTACCTTGAATAACGTGAAGAGCTCGCTGGCGAAGTTTAAATTCCTTTGCATCTTTCGTGTTTGTTGTGAGCATTTTCTCATTAAATTCGTGCTCTTTGAGATGGAAAATATCCATTAATTCTGCCTTTGTGTATACATCCTTAGTTAAATGCTTCTTTACAAGATTCTCAAATTCTTCATACTCAACATCGAGTATTTCTGACTGTAATTGAATCATTTTTTCAACATCTTGCCATGGACGGTCTGTCAGCTTAGCTAGAAGTTTTGTGGCTATTTTACACTCTACAACTCGTTGATTGAAATCACTTGTTGCTGCCTTATTTGCTTCCGATAAGGAATTAGCTATGACAAAGACTGAATCTTCTGGTAATTTTACTGGCGTTGCTCTTACTGGATTAAATTCAATATATTGAGCACATCCTTTTTTAGCTAAGAATGCTATAGCTTGATCCATGCCACCACCTTGCGTGCTTTAAAAATTTTCAAAAATTAAATAACGGTGAAATTATGCAAATTAAAGACATACCCAATATATCGTTCACAAGATGCTGAAAGCGTAGCAAGTAACTGTTTATTTAATGGCACGTCATTTATAAAAGCCGTGGTCAAAGTTGCTGAGCAAACAAGTGCAGAGGAACTGCTTAAACCAGATGCCGGTGGAATATTTCCACTAACAGCAACCGAGAATCCCTTCCTTGGTGTTTCTCCAATTTTCTGGAGATATTCAATGATTCCCTGTATTCCACACAAGAAATAGTTATGCCAAGCAGGATATGTTCCTTTTGCTGGAACATCAATCTTGATATGATTAATACTACATTTAAATCCCTTGTATTTAGACTGAATGTTTTTTAATTGAATGATGTCGTCATCATTTTGACATACAGCACACAGAATGTTTTGAGAAATTGCCTACGAAGTACATTTTTATAGATAACAGGGATAAATACTTTTTTTTGTGTCTACAAACCATTGGCAAGACTGGAAATCCAGAATAATCGACATGTTCACCAATCAGATTTACACGTCCTGGAACTTTTACGAAAAATTCAGGTCGCTTACAAAACTCCTTCATAAAAAAGTCTTTTGGGACAAATGCAGGAACAAAAAAAATCAATAAAAGTTTATGCAAAAAGATCCAATTAGCAAAACTTTACCTCGTAATTCCACAAAACGTTCATCACCAGCGTCACAATTGCTGTTTATATCAACAAATTTTTCATCATCCATGTTTCACAATGTTCCAGTAAGCTGTTTCTGTTATCACTGTCTATAAAATTGTGTCGCAATATTAAAATTCCAACTTAAAACTCTCTTCTTTTTGATACTTTTCTCCACTTGTTAACCACGCGATTGCTTAAAACAAACTGAACAACATTTCGTTTCAAATGTGCTAAATAAGACCATACATAAAATTATCGTTTCTATCGATGGGTTTGTGTTTCTTTTCGACTGATATTAATTTTTAATATGTTAATGCTAGGAGAAATGTAAACAATAATCCCTTAGCTCCATAAATGACGTAGATAGTTTATAGTTTTGAATTTAATTTATGATTTGACATTAGCATAATTGTTAATGGATAGATATAATTTATTAAGCCACATGTGGATCGATAAAATTTGGTAATTAAAGTTTTTGCTTTTAAAAATCATTTAACGAACGAAAAAACATTCAAACGTTTCCTACACTTTACAGTCCAATTGGCAGTTCCTCTACAATCCAATAAGACTTTCATGCGCCTGCCTATATATCCAGTATATTTCATTCATTCGAATAAGAGATTTCAAATTGTGCAGTACGAGACGGAAAAAAAAATAAGTTTTCATTGCGAAGAGTGTATTTGCACTATAATTAATACCTTAATAGTGATGCAATTTATAATGAGCATTTAAAAGCTAAAAGTAATGCGTGAAAATTAATTGAAAATTTGTGGAAAAAAGGAAAAACAAGAAAAGTGAAAAGGAAAATTTCTCTTAAAAAGTCTTTTTTTTTTGTATTTTAAAAGTAAATAAGTGGCTGTTTTATCTTTTATATATTAAATTTTATTTATTCAAGTGCATTTTACTTAACACATTTGTAAAAGAAACAATTATTACTCATTGGATATATCGTCATCATTCCTCACACCTGAAAGTTAAAAAAGTAAAAATTTCATCAAATTTTTTTACCTAAATAAAAGAGAAAAGGTAAAGGTAAGAGAAAACTTATTAAAGAACCCGTTACTCTTAAGCTAGTCGTCGTCTGTATGTGTCTCAAATCTACTTACCTACTGTTGAATAATCGAATGGATAACACAACAAGCAAAAAAGAAATAAAAATTAAAAACCATTAAAAATGTCTCGTCGATAAGAAAAATTGTACAATAATTTGAAATGAAAATCAAATTTTATCAAGGCACAGGCAGGCAGAGCAGAGCAGGCAAAGTGCAATAGATAATTGATTGAAAAAGTCACTTTGATGGGTTGACAAAAATTAAATTAAGTTCCAATTATTTTATTGATTTTGTCTAGACTGAATAAGAACGGTAAATTATTCAGCATCTAGCATAAGAGAGATTATTAAATTCTAGATTCGTTCCAATTTACATTTTCATTCAATCAGATGCTAAACACATTTCTGCTCTATATTGTTCAAAAAACGAATAAAAAGATTTCATGAACCAGTTTTTCAGTTCCTTCACATTTATTTCATTTTTATTTAATTCTGAAGCACGATTTCGATGATGATGAAAAGCGAAAGAAGAGATTCAAACTTAAATAAACGGGAGAATTTGCTTTTTCTTGCAAAAATTCATTAGACCATGCCTGGCAGATAAACAAAATAAATTTCTACTTGTCTGATCTGATGATAGCTTATTGCTGATGCTAAGAAAAACATTTCACATCCCACAGATCCAACAAAAAATAGGAATCAGTAATGTGTGAAAAATAAATGTAGACTGGATGTTAACTTGTATGTTCCAGATTCCATTTTATATACTTACCTTTCCTATTATGTTATTACGAAATAATGCGAACATCATTTGCATGCTATAGCTTATTTATAAGTTCATGATGCGTGAAAGAGAGGTCATAAACATATTTTTTGGAGCTTCATGCCTCACCTATGAATTGTTGAATTTCACTTATTTAATTTTGTTTCTGTGCTTTTTATTGGCTGCTCATCCCATAATCACTCTAATTAATTTAATATGCAAACACATGTGTCTCATAAATAAGTAGATAATTAATTACGAAGGATGTTTAGATGAATTGAATTATTATTATTATCCTTCTGCTAATACGTGGGAATTACCTTAAAAATGCTGTCTGTCGTTAAACCTTTTTTAATTGTTAAATTATTCAACTTTTAAGCTAGACTGAATTAAATTGGATATGAATTTTTTTAAAGCTTTTATTTTTATGGGTTTTAATGAGGAGTTATTCAGGAATGACGTCTGTCAAATCATACCAATTTTAGGACCCTTCATTGAGTCTATAGCTACAGTTCTGTACTGTCATTGAATTCGAGACCAATAACATGTCTATTGAGGTATCAACTTTGACATTCCAAACGTTTGGCTATACACCTGCCCTACCAACAGTCAGTAGTCATTACAATAGAACATCTGCTATGACTGTGCTGGTCAAACTTTAATGTTTCACAGCAATGACCGATCTTTTCTAGTCTGAACCATAATCGTGTCATTTTTGAGGTTTTAGGATATGATTTATGGATCTGAAATAATTCAGTGAAGCACTAGACTGTCACACAGCATAGCTTGGACATTTTTAAGTTTTGCAGTATTAGATAAAGCTTCCATTACATTAGACATCATTCAGAATCAAACAAAAGACAGCGTTACCGGAAGAGCTTCAATTGTTTTCAAAAAAAGAGAAGCACAGATACAGCAGCCAGTCCATTCAAGCTATGTGTCATTTTTGTTTTCGGAGGCGTAATCGCTATAGTCACCATACAGAATATAAATCGTTGAATGTGTTGTCTATCCAAGTATACATCTGTCCATTTGATTACGCCTCTGCACTTTTCAGATGTGCCTTAATAATTTTTCGTTTTTAAGATAACACCATCGCATGGCAAGAGAAGACACAACAATCGTAAAATAACATTTTCATGATGCGATGCGATGGAAACGAACAAAATTCATTCAGCATTTTATTATATCTATCTACTTCTATTCAATTTCAATATTGTACATTTTTTTTATGTTCTGTTCTTCTTCTTCCTCTTTTTTGTTGATATTGCGGCATTCGTGCTTTCATAGAATCGAAAGGGAAATGATAGTTCTTTACATTTTGGCTCGAGGAGTGTTTACATTCCATAATAATTTTCGATTCCTTTATTTTTCCATACATTCCAAAGCATGCAAAATATTAAATTATGATTGTTATTATTGCTATTATTTTCTGTTGCTTGATATTGTTTGATTTTAGATAAGGGAAAATAAAGGTAAAGGAATTCCTCAAGTTTTTTTGCAATATGGATAACAAAACGTTTGTTTGTCTACATCGTAAAGCTGTTGTTGTCGGTTCGGGGTTGAAATGAGTTTTTACATGGAATTTCAATGAATAATTTTTGCACGAATGACAAATTTTACTTCTATTGGCTATGTTTTATCGTGCCGTTGGAGCTTACTGTTCATGGAAAAGTAAAATTAAAAAGTACCTACATTTTCATGCATGATTTTCAATTATTTTAAAATATTTTGGCAATACTTTTTGAGGGAATCGTTCTATAATGACTACGCCAGGTATTAAGGCAGTCAAAAATATATTAAGAGCAATTCGTAAATGATGTTCATCGAAAAACGAGATTTTTGTCACTAAATGTGTAAGAAGAACCAAATAGCTAAGTCCATGAATGACTTCTAGCTTTTGAAGTGGAGTCTGTAGCTTTGTGAAGCTTCAAATAAATTAAAATTTCGCTGGATAAGTTCGAACTCCTCGAAACTCTCCTGTCTACTCCTTTGGCATAGATTTGGTACACAGTTCAACACCCGCAAACTCTAATTAACGTCATTTATGAACAATCCAATAAACATTTCACTAGTTTCATACATTTTATCAGCCTAATGTAGGTCAAATATCAACAAAAAGAAAATCATTTAATTCTTTCTCTTTTCCTCACTCAGTGGTTGCCGCAAACAAAATAATTTTCAGCATTTTCATTATTATTATTGTGTATAGCTGCTGTGGTATTTGGAAGTTGCACAAAGTCTATTTTTGTTGAGAATTTTCTTCTCTTCTTCCTCCATTTTCATAAATGTTAATGAGATAAATTTCTTTTCTGTTCTTCTTTTGACTTAACTCGCAATTTTTGTTTTTTGGCACACACGGAACAACTTATGAAGGCTTGCCTTGGGGGGTCAATTAAAAAATGGCACATACTTAACGAAACTAAATACGCATTGATATTCCATTAAATTAATTGACAGCTCTTTTTAAAATTTGATAAATGCTATTGTCAGAAATAAGCATGCTATAAAAATTATTAGGACACCTCCAGTCATTGCCAATAAAAATTTTTAACAAGCTATGAAATTGAAATGAGAAAACGATAAATTTTGTTTTTTGTCGCGCGATAATGAGAGAGGTCGTAGCGTGTAGCTTAGAATAAACTAATTGTATTATACAGCTCGATGAAGACCTTAAAAATTAGTGCTAGAATAAATAGAGCATGAAGAGCTGTCAACCTTGATTTATCTATTCCAGTGGTTGTCAACCTTTTTTTCAGACCTTCTCAAATTTGGTCTTAGTCAAAAAATTTGAACTATTATGAAGTTTTCGTCATAGTGTACCGCGGCACTAAGTTTCAGCAGACCCAGATAAACATCTCAAACTTTCTAGAGGGAATGGGAATGGGAAGGGATGGGGACATCCATCATCATCATCATCATCATCAAAAAAATATAAAGCGAAACTTTTTTTTATTTTTTTGCAAAATTGACATAAAATTTTATTTCCTAATCCGAATGTTTTCCTCAACATTTACAAGTTGTTCGGGTTCACCCATGAATGTAAAGGGCAATAAAATGTTAATTCTGTGTTTATGATCACTTGCATCATAATAACAATATATATTTCCTGCAAAAGATATAATGGATTCTTTACTACATTGAAAATATCAAGGGTTTGGCATTTGGCTCCCTTTTGAATCCTCTTACTTAGAGTCTCGTACTTGTAATGTAGAAAATTATAAGTTAAGAGGTTGTTAACATGGATGGCACAAACACACTTCATGCATAAGTTCAACAATAATGCTTGCAATTTTATTTAGGTACGAAAAAGTTATTCCCAAAAGAACACACATTAGACAAGTGAGAGGAACAAGAAAAGTTCACATAAGTTTGTTGAGTGTGTCTGTGGACTTGTTAATATGTCCATAATTATACACAAGAGTTGAAAAAGTTATTCTTGCTTCACATTCCTTTTCTCAACGCCCTCGGATAAATAAATATTCGTTCTGAGGTTCCTGATCTGTTATAAGTTCTGTTTTTGGGTTTATGGTTAGCTAGTAAGGCGTTTTTGTGCTGCTGTAGGTCTGAAACGCATATTCAAGAGTTGCTTTAGCTTCTCAAACTATAGAAATACTTAAAATATTAGCAGTCTTCAAGCTGTGCTAGATGTTTAACCTTCACGTATGACATACAATCCAGTCGGCACAATTTCTTTCCCGGCAAACTTATCTTAAGAAAAACAACTTGAAGGTCGAGATAACAGACAAAATGAGGCCATCAAAATTCTTCCAAATTAAAAGTTACATGCTTCAATGACTTAAAGCTATGTCATGTTTGGCCATAAAAATAAAATAATATCAGAGTCATCAAACTATCCTTATCTGGCATTGCCTGTCTACCCACAATAAAAAGAAGTTTCTTTATTTATCATAAATTTATCATTTCTATCTATTACGGTTGTTGCTTTACATGACTTAACTACTGGTTTTAAGATGGGGAAGTGATAAGAAAGTACAAAATTTATCGATTCAACATTCCCTATGTGCAATAACTGAAAATGGAAAGAGTATGTTAGGTAAAAAGACATAAAAAACTTTCCTCACGAGTGTCATAATGTTGCATAATTCAGTGGCACTACTTCTTGGCCTTTTTTTATTGCTGTTTCTCATGAGGATCTATAAATTTTTCATCTCATGATAATAAAAATATTTTTCTCTCAAACCTTCAGGATGTGCTGCCAATGTTTATTTTCTCTAGCAACATCCGTTCTAGTTTGACGTATTTTTTTATCAATTTGTGCTAATGAGCATAAAGCATATCCAATAGCTACACAACTCATTCATTTATTAATTGACAGATGATAATTACTTGAACTCTTTCTATTGTCATTTCCAGCAGTGCTACTTTACAGGTATCATGCATGCTTAATTTATTATAAAAGAGAAATATTTCCTGTCCAACACAAATGAACGACCTTGACCATCGTATATGGATATAAATAATATTAAAATGTCAATTTTAAAAACTCCCTCACATGCTCAGTGAAAATAGTAAGCTACAATAGAGCAGAAAAGAACTTTTATGGCTTTTAATAATTCCATGATAAACCGTCACTTTGCTTTTGCGACATGAATGGACTAAGGAAAATATAAATCCATTCGGTATCGATTATAAATTCCTACTCTGAGTCCAACCTACATTTGTTGCGCCCATTTGACTCTCTTTGTTTGATTTGTTTTATTCCGTTTATGTACATTGACTTTTTTGTTAGATGGAAGTATTAAATTGTGTGTATATTTGTGCCTTAAAATGTAAATAATGTTAATATTAAAAATATTCTAAGTTTCTAGTTTCATTAACGTCATTGCTATTGCTAATAAGAAAGAATTTATAGAGTGCCTAGTTACAGTGCTGCTCGATTGTTACGAGAGCTTTTTGGAAATTAGTAGGCACAGTCATTGCTAAGATACTGCATACAATAATTAAAAGTTACGGTTGTCGTTTAAGGATAGCTAGCTCTATCACTAAGTACCATCTTCTAAACCCAAATCCAAGTCCAATAGTGTCTCTATCAACTGCTTCTTTGCATTTTTTGTTAACCATCTGAATCCAGTTTGCTCTATAATAATGCTGACTATCAGCAAATCAAAGCTAAAGAGTCCAAGCAAGTCTAGAACCACCCATATCCTTGAAAGTTATGAAACCTTCTTCTTATGATAAGCGTGCATTAACACATAGCTTGAGAATCACTGGCATAGTAACAAATGACAGCTATATTAGATTTCAGCTAAGTAAAGAGCCGCAAAGAGGAAGAAATTTGTTCGATCAAAATGAAATGTCTTGATATTGAAGATTGAATACAGATTGACAACAGATACATGCTAAAAAGTCTTGAATTACAAAATTGTCTGATGACTTTATGCGAAGCTGAAAGCTTTCGATTTTCTCACAGCCAAAAAAAAAGCTCTAGTTACTCTATTTTCCCCAAAAAAAAATTTGCTGATGTAAATAAAGTAAAATGTTTGAGCAATATGAATTGCATTAAAGCGATGAGAATGGATTTAGTGTTCAATTGTGTATGTTTACTATTTCGAAATCGCACAATGGAACTATGAGCAAACTTACTTGTGAGCTTCCCGTTATTTGTGGATGTGAGCAAAAGAAAATTAGTTTAAATCAATTATAATTAATTATCACATTATGTGCATTGAGTTTATAATCGCAATAATAAGTGACAATGCCACATGTTACAAAAGAAAAGATTTGTTAAATTCTCATTCTAACTGTACATTATACTAAAAAGTACCAAAAAAAAAGAGTGAAGCACAGTTAATAAAGCTAATGCGAATAAATAGAGAAAACAAAACTGTTGCTTGCTACCAGCAAAGAAACAGCAACAGCAAAAACATTTTTCAATGAGTGAAATCATGCAGTTGAGAAAGAAGAAACGAAACAGAAATAAAATCATATGTCCGCATTTGAATGTAGTTGTGTATATTTAAAATTTTTTTATATATAGTTCACATTTTCTGCTACAAATAATATACGTAAAAGAAACAATTTGAAGGAAAAATGTTTAAAATATATAAAAAAAATATGTGGAACGCAGATTTGTGCAATTATTGTTTGTTTAATATGGATATCAATTATTATACTTGTTGTTGCTGGTGCTGCTTTTCGACTACGGAAATAAACTTTTATTCGAATGGAAAGTTTTTTTTTGATGAGCGCTCAAATATCCATTAGTTATCATCATAGAAACAGTTCATTAACCTCTGAAATCTAAAATCTTTCTTCAATTATTCAATATGCTCCAATTACATAATTTTTTTCAATGTTGGCGTTAATTACACCCCAAACTAGATTTGCTTAGATATCTTCGACAAACAATACAATTGTTCATCGATTTCCTTTATATCATTCCGTGGAGTCAATGCCTTTAGTTGTAAATTGATTTTGTTTTCTGGAAAAATCTGTTAAGTTTGCTTTTAGGAAAGGCTTAACACAGTGCTTAACTCATACTGTGTGTCGGCGTGAATATGGTGAATAGTTGAAGAATGAAGTTGTTCCGCGTAGGGATTTTGTCAATTCAGAAAGAAGATCCATAGCATTTATCGATGAATTTCGAATATTTTTGATATTGTCAATAAGCAATCAAGAATCAGTTTTAATAAAAGATGCAAGAACTTACGTAACCTACCGGATATCAATCTCCTTTTGGATAGAACTAAAAAATCTCAAATAAAATATTTCTTTCCATAAAGATCAAAGTTGCAATGTAGGCGTCTTAGTCAGGCTATCTTTCAACTACAAAGTTTGATTCTAAATCAGCCAATTTGATCTGAGTGAGATATGCTTTTGATCATACATGATAAATTCAGACAATGACTGATTCATTCAAGGTAAAACTCAAATTACAGCTTTGCAAATGATGCTTGAAAATCGGTTCAGGAAATTTTCATTTATCCACGGTCAGAAATATCTTTAAAATCTGTGTATAGTCTGACTTCAAGAATATATATTTATTTGCAGTAATAAATTTTTTCATAGCGGTGATTTTAAGTTCGGATATATTTCAGTCAAACTGCACACAAAGTTATAATAATAATAATAATAAAGTAATAATCGACTTTAAAGGTTGTCCTTCAACAATGAAATTGACTATAAACATTTGTAGAATGAGTCACATTAAAGCAACCACCTTAAGTATTTCTTTAGTTCTTTTCTTTCTTGTTTCATCTGTCTGTAGCTTATTATTATTAAAGTGAAACCTGTTTTGTTGCTCATATAAATTCGCAATGTAGTCATATATAGATATGATGAATCATAACATTGCCGTTCAGTTTTTTGTGCAAAAACTTAAACCTCATGGGATTGTATTGTCATATGCAACCTTTATTCAATACACGCCCTTTTCGTCGACAGCTCTTTCTTGTTTTCTTTTGTCTTAATCAGCTTAAATCTAGTCACATATTGTGCCTAACTAGTCACTTTCTAATTGACATCATCACGTCATTTAGCAACTGTAACAATTTGTATATTATCATCATTTACGAATATCGTGTATGTAGCGGATGAGACATAATATCGCGTGAATTCTTCTTAACTACTCGTTCTGTTAATTAATCTCATTGCTCATATTCGCACAATTCACAGATACAATGACATAGTCAGTATTTTTTCAATCACGAAATTATTTCTGTGTCAGTAATGAAGACAGAAAGTCTCTTTTTCGACATAATAACATGATTTAGCTAAGTAAGCTTCTTATTCAAAACTTTATGTTCCATTATACTTTCACGCATAATCAGATTGAATTTTTTTTCAATAGCTTAATGTGCATATGTGGAAAGAAATGTAAGCTAATCCATCGATCAATGTTACTTTTGATGTTGTGGTCGATGCATCTGCCTATAATCGGCAGATTTAAATACAATAGAAAAACGTTTATGATGATGCGATCGTCGATGATGCCAGCATCACTATGTAATTGATGATAAATCTTTATTCGCCACAAAAAAAATAATCTTTATTCATCTACATATAAGTATTTATTAATAGTCCACGATGAGCAATACATATGAGCAAATAGAAAGAAGTAAAACGATGAAACTAGTCATACAGAAACAAACATTTTATTTAACGAGTTGAGTTTGTAAATCAATTGTTAAAAAATCGAAAGTTTTTCTTTCTTTTTTGCGGGTCGATAAACGCTACTTTATTTTTTTGGTGGTCTGTGTTCATTTTGTAATCAAAAACAACCCGCAGTTACTCTAATATACAAAACAACATAAAAACAGATTTATTATTTTTGTGTTTTAAAGCTTTGCTTAACTTAATTTCGGTACGGTAATTTAAAAATAATAATAAAGAGAGAAAATTGCGTAAATTTTATGAATGAACGTTAATTGAGTAGCCACAATGCTGAATAAAGAAAATTGACCTTCAAATCTGTAGAAAATAAATTGATTATGCTGATGCTTCTTTGTATTTTATTGATAGTTCTATAGCAGTGTCTGTTGAACTATTTTTTGGGTCCGTGGCACATGTAGTTGTTGGTTTAAAATTGTCTTGCGGGAAAAAGGGCCAAATTACTTACCAGAGCTAGATCCCGAGGTTGAACAAGCTATCAGCCTTCTGGAAGACATATATTCTAAGTATTGGTGAACTAAGATTCATCTTATTACTAATGCGTACCTAGCATCTACTCTGAGAAAACCTAATGATGATAAACTTTTGGTATAGGCTGAAAAATGTTTAAAACGCTCAGGAAAATGTCTTAAAGTTTTAATCTACAAGAACTAAAAACAACTTCCAGTTTCAAAAGTCTTACGATCCATCAAGCTACCGAGCTGCCGAGAAACAGTTTAGAATACACTCTTTTAAAGAATGCTGCGCATCGCTATTTCTTTTTTAAAGATTTAAGCTCATAGTTCATAGTCATCAATTTAATACTGTAAATTCAGCATCCCACTGTTTATTTAAAAAATACAAACGCGATGCCTTTATAGATAAAAATCAAAGACGGATGGAAGCAATTAAACGAAGAAAGAGAAATCAAATCAAGAGACAAAATTGACCGCGACCTTTATTCGAAGTACTGACTTGTCATTGATGTCTTGTGCTGTAATTGTTCGTTTTTCTTATAACTTATTACACTTGCCTTGCATAGATGCCATTCCCACACAATGAATAGATAGAACAATGAATACGAATTGTGTAATCATACAGCAAAAATATTGTACGTTTTTTTTGTTCGATTCCAATGCAAATGATGTGATTCTTCTTATCTTTATGTGATTCCGTTTCACATTTTTCTTCTTTACCCTTCCGCAATTTATTTCATCTCTTATTTTTCATTTCCATCTTTACATTACAAACGATTATGTGATTTGATTTATTCTTTTTTCATGGCCTAACACAGCATAACATAAAAATTATTGAGATAGATTGATGTTTCACAATATCTCATCGATAAATTGTCTTGAATTACACATTAAATTATTGGTAGGCACAAGGTTCAATTAGTATAGTTGCCAGATTTCTACAGCACTTGAGAACATATCAAACACAATCGTGATATTGTGCGAAAAGAAGCTTCAGATGGTTTTCATTATGTAAATCCAGAAATAATTGATTAACGGCTCTCTTTTGTAAATGCTCGCGTTGAAATGGAAATGATAATGAATTAATGAGAGACGTCAAGTCATGTTTTTTTTGCGCTTAGCTTAGTGTGGAATAAGATTTTCATTTCATATAATTGCAGTTTCAAGCGGAAAGTGATTTAAATTATAAAGCTGTATTTGTTTAATTCTCTTAGATCTGATCCACATTGACTGCATTATCTTCTTCTTAACAGTGTAGCTTTGTGTGATATGGGCTGTTTGAGCATTTTGTCTTGCTACACTGAAGATCAGTGCTGTAGCATCTGTACTGAACATTTACAAGCTACAGCTACTTAAGGTATTACTTGTTTGTAGACTCAAAACTGCGCTTTCAAACCAAATTCAGACAGTCATTCCGTACCATTCTCTTTATTCATTCATGACTTTTTTTTCATAATTTGAATTTAAAATTTTTTCTACATTATGCGAATATCTCTTTGTGTCAATTGTTTACGCTTCTATACTCATTGCAATGCACTTTCTCTCTGTGAAGATTTTTCATTTTAATTAAATCTTTTTATATTATTTTTAAAAAGCATGCAATCAATTTTATGTCTTGATAACAGACAAACATGAGAAAAATGTATAGCATATCATGTGAAATATGAGAAGGCTGATTTAATATGACAAAAAATGTAAATAACAGACTGTGTGAGGATGATAAATTTCATCAAATTTTTTAATTAAAAATAATCTTCTATCTCACTCTCTGTTTTGCTAATGACCTCACGAATATCCAGCAGATGGCTTCTGCAATATTATTTATGATAAACAGCATTTAATCTTTGATCTTAATATTTTCTCTTTTGTTATTAAAATGAAGGAATTTTGATGAAATGAAATGGGTTAATTGAATGTCGTTTATTCAAATCTGACGATTAAATTCACGCATTCACTCTTTACTAGAATTGTATTCTGAGCTGTAATAATTAAACCACTAAATTGCACATTATTATTATGTGGCTGATTCATGAAATTTGTGTTTGTAAGACAATTAAAATGTTTTGAAACTTATTCAGACTCATTTTTGAAATTGACTGCTTAATTATAGCCACTAATTTGCAATCTTAATTGATCAACTTTTAATTCATTCTTTTCGACCGAAGTGAAAGGCTTGCGACAGGATAGAGATTGTATTTTTACATTCCTTACAGTTTAAATGAAAATAGCCATAAAATGTTTTGATAAATCGAATCGAAAATTTCTAATATTTCCACGTACTTATAATTATAAAGCTGTTGACGATAGTTCAGATCAATAAACTGAGTCAGAGTGGTTAGCTTAGTACATTATATATTTTGATGTTTAAATATCTTTTATGGACCACACATATAGACTGTTCAGTGATCATTTGTATCCTCAACTCTTAATATTATTTAAATTCCCATAATGACTCAGAATTTCCGGAAGATTGTATGACATACTCAATATTTGAACAGTTGTTCATGTGATTGAGTAATTATATACTCGATGAAGTTAGCGACCGTCTACTTATTACAAATTAATGACTTTAAGGAACTTTGTTTTAATTATCTAAGAAACTAAGTGCTCGATTAACAACTCTGGCTACAGCTTTATAATAAAAGACCTCCCTGGTCTTCAAGTTCAATATTTGTCGAGGAGAAACTTTATTCATAAAATCGAGACTATCGTCAGATTGTTGTAACCATCAACTTTTATTAATCAACATAATACTTTCTATCATCAACCTAAATCCAAACCTCAAAAATCCCTTTCCAAATTTTTTTTTTGTCAACGGCAATTTCAGCTAAAAGCTTGAAAACATTAATCCCTAAAATGACATCTCTTCATTCTTTTTTTAACATCAGAGAATTAATACTCAAATTCCACTATGTAACAACAACAATAATCTAGTTGCTGCCACTGACGATAATGACTTTACTAATCTTGTCAGTAAATTTTCGGAATGAAAAATCTGTATAATTTTTCTAGCTAGTAAATCCGAAGATTAGTCTACTTTACACACTAACGATCCATTCATTATTCAGTCTATAGCTGAAAGCAGTTTTGTTCAAATGTATTATTGCGGTCTAATCCTTCTCTTCACACCGTGGTCAACAGTTTGAACAATACTGATTCAGACGTGAAAAATAGATTAAGGAAATGAAGACACAATTAGCTCATTTGTTGATAACATGATGATATGTCAAAATGACTCTTATAAATAAAGTTAACTAATCTTTTCAATTTCTCTCTCTCTCCCTTTCTTTCACTACAATTCCCAGACAGGAATAAAGATCATCAATCATCTACAAGATAGTATCAAAACCCCCACACATACACACACATAAAAATATATACATAGTCTTTTTTTTGAAAAAAGCATCATGAGTTAAATGATCTCAACAAATAATAAAGTAAAGAAAGCGAAAAAGAAGAAACTCTCTATTTAATCCACTACTTCATTATTACATTACTACTTGATAAATTGCGTTAATTGAAAATAAATTAGAGATTCGACGGCGTGGCAACATAAAGTCGAGAATTCCATGCAAAAATTTGTATTGTGTCTTTTGTATGTTTTGTACATGTCGAGATAATATCTATAAGGAATTGAAAGTATTAAGAAAATCCACCAAGAAGATATTATTATATTAATAATAGCATCTATTGATGATATAGAGAATAGAAAGGAGTTTTCATGCATTTTAATTGCATTAACATATCTCATCTGGTGTGTCTAAATAGATTTTAGAGCTCAACCACGCAGGGGCCCAAGAAAATTGTTAGATTTTCTTACCTCTCGATATTTTACTTTAAACGAAAGTTCGAAGATAATAATAACGATAGTAGAGAAGAAATGACTTTAAGCACATCAGAATCGGAGACAACAACACATGTCATAAATAATAATAATAACAATAATTCGATAGGTAAAGGGCTTGATACTGAGAATTTACCGTCATCTGAATTAAGTTTGCTGGCCAAACTGGAAGCAGCTAATAAACTCATTGAGAGTGACTCTAAGTCACTCAACTCATTGCAATCATCGGCACATAGTCGAAAAAGTTCTGATACTAGTCAAATTAGTTTAAATTCTGGATCGTCATCGGTGGGCGAAGAGGATATTTGGTCAATATGGGCTACCATAGTGACCGATTGGGATACAGCCCAAAAGCGAAAAAGTCCATCTGTAAAGGAACTTGTACGCAAGGGAATTCCACATCATTTTCGTGCTATTGTATGGCAACTCTTATGTAATGCAAGTGATACCGATAAGAAACAGTATGCTGAGTATATAAAAGCAACATCAGCGTGCGAACGTGTGATACGACGTGACATCGCTCGAACATATCCAGAACATGATTTCTTTAAGGAGAAAGATGGATTGGGACAAGAAGCTTTATTTAATGTGATGAAAGCTTATTCACTGCATGATCGAGAAGTCGGATACTGTCAAGGATCGGGTTTTATTGTTGGATTATTATTAATGCAAATGCCAGAAGAAGAAGCTTTTGCTGTTCTCGTACAGATTATGAAGGAACATCGAATGAGGGATATGTTCAAACCATCAATGTATGAAGCTTAATGATAAAAGTTTATGTCCACTTTTATTAATTTTTCATATTTATTGCTTCATCGACAGGGCTGAATTAGGGTTGTGTATGTATCAACTGGAAAATTTGGTGCAAGAACAGCTGCCAGAACTCCATTTGCATTTTCAATCACAGGTAAATGTCTCGTTTAAAAATAGAAACTAATTAAATATTCATGCTATCACACAATATTCTACAATTCACAGGGTTTTCAAACATCAATGTATGCTTCAAGCTGGTTCCTCACACTTTATACGACTGCTTTAAACCTCAATCTCATATGCTGTCGCATTATGGATGTATTTTTAAGTGAAGGAATGGAAGTTATATTCAAACTTGCACTTGCTCTACTTACAATTGGCAAAGAGACATTGCTTTCGTTAGATATGGAGGCGATGTTGAAATATTTCCAAAAAGAATTACCACAAAAAGTTGAGAGTGATGTAGAGGGGATGTTCAATTTAGCATATTCTATTAAAATTAACACAAAACGTATGAAGAAAATGGAAAAGGATTATGCAGAGTTGAGAAAAAAAGAGCAAGAAGAGATGGTTGAATTAAGAGTAAGTGACACACCAATACACCAAGCCATGCAAAATTAATTTTCATGAACAATTAAAATTTAATCTGAATAGCGATTACGAAATGAAAACCGTTTACTGAAAAAGCGAAATGAATTGTTGGAAGCCGAGAGTACTGAATTAGCCAATAGACTTGTACGAGGTCAAGTTTCACGTGCAGAAGAAGAGGAAACGAAGTAATTAAACTTATTTAATTAATAATTACATTTTCTTACTAATCTAGCCAATTTTTCCAGCTATGCAATTCAATCAGAACTGCTGGCACTACGACGAGCACATTTGGAAATATCGCATCAGCTTGAGACGGCAAATGAGGAAGTTCGTGCATTGTCATTAAGGCTGCAAGAAAATGTAAGTCAAAAATTTTAAACTTAATTAAGTTAACTTAATTGTGATTAACTCTAAAAGAGGTTGTGGTGAATTTTCAACGTACACAGACACTTAAAAATATAAATATTAATATAATCACATACATGCTAAGTATTTTACAGCTCCAAGTAGAATTTCACTAACTTTATGGACGAGGCTTTTATTGCTTTTAATAAAATTCAATTATTTTTCTTTTAATAGTGAAAATGTCACGATATTTTAGCACTTTTGACTTATGTATAATAATTCTAGATATTAATTAAAATTGACAAATGCTCTATTTATCCATAAACTTGTCATGTTGGATTTAACAAATTGATTCTTTTTGCAAATCGTAAAGGGAAATGATTCTGCAGAAGAAAACTTTTATGGTGATATGTCATTCGTTGCAGATGGATGTAGAGTCAGGGGTGGATATGAAATTTTTATTCCCAAAGACCCAGGAGATGCCATGGAGGTTTTGGGGTACACATACCTTTCTTAAAAGGCATGCCATTATCTATGGGCGTAGAAAAGATCTCCTCAAGATTCATATAAGCATTTCAAAACCTCCTTTTGAGAAGTCAGACACCCGAACCTTCAATTTAAAAAATTCTAGCTACACCCCTTCCATCATCTGATTATTATGCTTTAGTTCTTTACATCTTAGCCCATAAAAAATTTCTCAATTTTATTACACAAAAATTTCTGCTTAGTTCTTTAATTTCCTTTTTACGGGTTGTAAAATCCAATTTTTTAAATCCACATGATTAAAGTCTTAAATTGCCAATAACTCTCCCAAAAACACATGCCTCCTCCATTCACAATTCAACTCACAAAAATCTCTCTCATCTCAGTTCTTTAATTTTACGCTAAATCTCTATTCTTTAGCAGCAATCACAGCAAGATACTTCAATAGATTCTGTAAGTTTAAAAAGGATTAATTGTTGAGAACTTAACAAATATTGATTTTTCGTATTTGATGAAATAACTAACAATGCATGCACCCATCACTTTGTAGTACAATAGTAGTATTATTATTAATTTTATTTGTAGTGTTATTGTTAAATTAATAAATTTGTGACAAATTCAATTTTACGCATTAACATCATTTGAATTAATTTGACCTCCTTTCCATTTTTTATTCTCTCGCCCTTTCTTATTGACACGACCAACAATTAATGTCTACAGAATAATTCACGACAGAACTCAATTGATGAATTGATACATAAAGAGGAGGCGCTTAAAGAACGTGATGAAATGGTGAGCTGCTTATTGGAAGAACTTGTAAAAGTTCGTCAAGGCTCGGCTGAGAATGAAGATGTCATTCGAAATCTTAAAACGAAAATTCAAGAACTTGAAGAAGATAAGAAGCGATTGCGTGAAACGACAACGGATAATTCAGTAGCACATTTACAAGATGAACTTATTGCCAGTAAATTACGCGAAGCTGAAGCAAGTTTATCACTTAAGGATTTAAAGCAACGTGTGATGGAATTAAGTACTCAATGGCAACGACAATTACAAGAGAATAGAAATGACGCACAACAGCACCCTGAATCAACGCCTAAGAAGCTTTTTGGATTACTTGAAGCAACATCCGGAAAATCACATGAGCATCAGAAATTAGAGGAAGAACTTATGACAACAAGAATTCGCGAAATGGAAACATTGACAGAACTTAAAGAGCTTCGATTGCGAGTCATGGAGCTTGAGACGCAAGTTCAAGTTTCTACAAATCAATTGAGACGGCAAGATGAAGAACATAAAAAAGTGAAAGAGGAACTTGATGAAGCCGTTGTTCGTGAGAAAGATTTGTCAAACAAAGCTCGAGAGCAGCAGCATCGGTATGTGCTAACAGTTGTTGCTTAATTCTCAAATGGCGTCTGTCCTCATAAGAATCTAGCTAATTCTTTACTTACTTCTGTCCATTTTACAGATATTCAGATCTTGAATCTCGAATGAAAGATGAGCTTATGAATGTCAAAATCAAGTTCACTGAACAAAGTGCTCGCCTAGCAGAACTGAAGCAAGAAGTTTCGAGATTGGAAACAAAGGTAATGAAAATAGGTTTAATAACTTTTAAAATCGCATTTATTAATTGCTTATTCTTGTGTGCCTTTTTAGAACTCCGAAATGCAAGCCGAAGGTGAACTTCGATCAAACTTAGAAGAATCAGATAAAGTTCGTGATCTACAAGATAAGGTTGAAGATTTAAAGGCTGAGGTGAGTTCGGAATAAAGCTTATATATGATGAAAACTAATCGTTCATCCATTCATTGATTCCATTAATTAATTAACACATAACATCACATTTGATAATTGCTTTGACTCACATAAAAAAAAAACAGAATTGGAAATTGTATCATACACACATACACGTTAAATTACTGCTATATATAAATATATATTTTTTTGTAATTTGATCAACCGTGGAAGGAACATTAAATTGGTCAGGAAAGAATAAAAATTGGACGAATTAAAGACAATGACATGGACATTAACGAACGATTTCTTTGTATAAAAAATTCCAACTGACTTAGAACTGCTGTAGATTATTTAATTTACTTATATTAATCACCTTTATAACAAAAAAAAACAATAGATTTGTAATTTGACGCTGTTTTCTTTAATTTCTTGCTAAATTTAACAGTATCCGACGCCTATAACGAGCCCTGACACTGAGCCATGGAAGTGGATAAGCTAAATTAATCACTGAACCTTTCGTTTGCACAAAATAATAAAAAAAAAAAAAAATTATTCACAATTATGATAAATTAATGATCCGTAAATGCACAACTTAATTAAATACTTTTTAATTTCTTTGGATTGATTTCTTCGTACTAATTATTAAAAATATATGCGATAGGTCATCAAATAATTTTAACCAAATGATTAAGAAGAACATGTAGGAATTAATAGAAATGAGAAGAAATTTTAAATGTCTTCATTAACATTTTTCAAAAAAAAAATACATTTTAACCCACCAACGAAGATGTTGAAACTGTAGAATAGATGAAGAATCTGTCATAAATTATTTAACTTAATAGAATAATAGAATAAAATCATCGCACGTATCTTAATCACTAATCGAGAGAATAGTCTTAAAAAGGTTAATAATTTTTATATGTACACTTAATTCTTTGTGTTATTGATAGGACGGCTTATTGATGCATGCATTTTAGACATTTTGGTAGAATTAGCTTATCGATGTTGCTTGCTTACGTTGTGAGCATTGTATATCTTAGCCATTTATGTTTTGTTGTAGTCACGTTGTTGTTTTTTTTTGTAGATTTTTTATACATCAAGGGGTGTGCAAATATGTTTTTTCTTCAAAATTGGCCTTACTTTTACATTTATATGAAAACCCCATTAATATCTGTTACTTATAACTTAGCCTAGCATTTTTATCTTCGTTCATTATCTTTCAGAACAAAGCCTGAATTTCAATCATTATCGAATATTTCAGTTCATGGCTTCTTTTTTTAATTAGACCACTGAATCATTTTCATATGTATTTTTTTATTACTCATATTTCCTTTAATATCTAGTGCATGATCATGACAGCTACTGTTATTTTTGTCCATATTAAAATTTGCTTACTCTTTTACGGAACTCAAGCTTTGAAAATTGCTGACTTAAATCATGATAATTACTCTGCTTCTATTGTTTTTATAATTGCTTATTTCTAAGCAGCAAGGTAAAGTGCTTCAAAGTTGATGCAAAATTACTGTCTTTGTGTCATTCTTGACATCTAAATTGATCAAGTTATAAACTTTTTTGAAGCTGATGAAAAATCCCCAAAATTAATTGCATCTTGCTTATTGCTTGCCTTAAACTACCAAACAAGTTAGGTTAGATATCAATCAGCTGTACCTTTGACAGTCAACGGAGGAAGAAGTCCAATGAGAATAAGACAGTTCCATTAATTGAAGAATCCTTTATAAATAGAACTTCTAGAAGTTTCTGTAAAACTTAGAGGAACTGCAAGCTAATGCAGTTAGTAAATAGAATAAGTCACGATTTACAGCCAGCATTATTCAAAATGACGTCAATCCCCAAAAATCCCATTTAACATTATTTGTTTCTAATTTAACAAAAATGAATGATAACAGCATGATTAATTATTTTATTTACATTTTATAGCTTAATAGAAGTAATTTTAATCCTCAAATGAAACTAATTTTCTATAATTTTTTCTTTCTTCCCATCCCACAATATTTAATGAAATAAAAAACCTTATTTGTTTGTGTATGAATTATGTTATAATTGGATCTATCAAAATGAAACTTCTATAGTTAGCAGCTGTGAGGAGTCGAGGAAATTTCAACCATAATGATATAAAATTCAATAATAAAGAATCTTTAGATGATGATGATGACATTTGTGAAAATGAGATTGAGAAGATTTAAAGAAGTTTGATTGAAACCCGAGTAGCACCAACAACAACAACTGGTTTTACGTCGACGTCAAGGCACCATCAAGTAGAAAAAAGCACGTCACGCCGCAAATTTACCGTTGTGGCAACGCTAAGGCATCTACACGCACGATTTCGCCCCATTTGAACAATGAAATAATGGGGCGAAATCGTGCGTGAAGAAGCCTTAGCGTTGCCACAACGGTAAATTTGCGGCGTGACGTGCTTTTTTCTACTTGATGGTGCCTTGACGTCGACGTAAAACCAGTTGTTGTTGTTGGTGCTACTCGGGAAAGTTGTTTATTTAAAAATGATGGAAATGACATTACAATAACTTGATGACGAAGAGAAATGTTTTAATAAATGTAGACGAAAACCGTCAAAATTTGATGTTGTTTATTAATTTTAATAAAAGTAACTCCATAATGGCTTTTCAGACATTTGCATGGCAGCTAATTTACCCTCATTAAACATTCCAGCATCAACAAGGAATTTTGAACGTGGAAGTTCTGGATTTTTCATCAAATATTCTACAAGCTGACGAGTTGAGCTAAGATGTAGAATAGCATCGAAAACTGACTTCAGTGACTGTAAGTCTTCTGGACAATTGACATGATAATGATCATCAAATAGTTCTTCATTGAATTTATCAACTCTTATAGATTTTGGCAAACACCGACCAAATGCAACAGTATTGACTTTTCGAGCACGCATCTTCTTATCACAGTGAATCATCTTCTTCAAATTGTTTTGGATTGAAAGCTGCAAAATTTAAATTCATAACTTTTTGAACACAAAATTTAACTTACAGTTAAGAACATCAACAACCAGACATTATTGCTAAGCTCTTACCTTCTTTAAATTCAACATCTTTGCAACTTCATGAGAAATGACAGATATTTCCTTCGGTTCAACATGAAGAGCCTTCGATGCATCAGCCTCGACTTGAATGGCAAACAGTTGCTTAACAAATTCTTTGTTTATGTTTGACTCATCATCCATTTGCTTAAGCCAAACTGCGAAATGATCAGCTGCAATATCAATAAGCTCTTCTGTCTGCTCAAACAGTGGCTTTTCATAAATTTCTTGGTTGTCTTTGAATAATTTTGTTTGCCAAACAATTCGTTCACGCTTCATCTTTTTGGTGTAGTCAGCAATCCAATTAATATCTTGGTGAAAAAAATCTCGACGTTCTGGAATCCTACCTTCAATTTTAAGATCGATAGATTTAGCTTTTTGATAATTTTCGATGGCATCAGCAAAATTGTCTTCATTTACGTCATCGCCAAGATTATCAAGCATTTCCTGATCTAGATCTTGAAGCAGTTCTCGAAAATTTGGCTTTTTCTTCTCCTCAAATGGTTCATTTTTTGGAAATGGTAATTGAAATAGTTTTGAGAGTCTATCATGTAAATCCGGTGGAATGCACTGAGAAAAGTCTGCTGCCTTTTCCTTCACTTTTTGATTTTTCTTAATTTTCACTGATTTTTTATCCATTTTTACTACGAAATTTGTTTGACAATGAAAATTAAAATAAATACAAACAAATTTTTTTCAAGGCTTCTTAAATTTATTTGATTTCTATGGAAACACATTTTTGAAATTCACCACAAAAATCACGTTTTGTGGTGAGTTTCAATGCACAACGATTCATTTTCCAAAATAGTTTCAGCATAATTTCAAACAAAAATCTCATGCAGCAAATACAAATAAATTAAGTACCTGTTTTAATTAAGTCATAAAATAATCTCCTATTAGAAACAAATAATCAGGTAGAAGAATTAAAATTTTAACAAAAAGGGAACCTAAATTTGTCAACAGCATCATTCTTTTGAGAGTATCAACAACATCAAGTTGAGTTATTTTAAATTAAAAGTAAAAAATCGCTGAAAAAAAATGAAGACGAAGGAAGTGATGGCACCAAAAAAGGATGAAATCACATGGAAGTCAATAACAAATAATATTGTGAAAGCAATAAAGAACAAGCGATACGATCCAGTTGAACTATTGCCAAAAAATGTAGTTGATAAAATCTTTGACTACATTAAAGGAAAGGAACTAATGACAGTGTCGCTTGTCAATCACCGGTGGTACAATTTTATTGGAAAATCAGAAAGACACATGAGCAAAGTTGAAATTCGTATTGTGGAACCAAGAACTGGACGTCTTCCTTTATTTACCATGAGAGACGCTACATTTATGACTCAAAATAGAAGGAAGTATCAAAACATATCGTTGATTAGTTTGGAATTTGGGCTCCGAACACAGCACAAACTCCTGCTTGCAAATTTCCAATGGAGAATTGTAAGACTCATTTGTCACGGATTCAAGACACAAATTGATTTGAATAATTTTCTTGGAATGATCGAGCCTTATGTTGAGGAAATAGTGCTACGTTCTATTTGTATTAAAAAGGATATACTTCATACTTTAGAACAAAACTTCACCTTTCCAAGACTAATGAAATTGTCGATCAGAAACTGTTCAGCATACGTTTACAATGGACCATTTAATGGAGTTACTAATCTGTACAGCTTAAACATCGGAACTGAATATTCATCAAAATACTCACCAGGCAAACATAAAGGAACTTTAAGAAATCAAGGCATTCAGAATATTATGTTAAATAATCATTACCTTGATGAGCTGGAATTGTTTTTAAGCCAAGAAGATTTTGATGCTATTTATATGAATGAAAGATTTTTGAGGAATATCCGATTCTCTTTATACTCATTGTCCGTTGGATGTTTCATACAACAAGATAATGAAGGAATCAATATCGTTCAGATCAATAATTTCATTCGCTTTCTTGAGTCACAAAAATATTTGGTGGAACTAAACCTTGAAAAATGGCTTGGAATCTTAGTTTTGGAATGCTCAGTAAATGATATGCAGCTAAGAGGCTTAACAATCACAACATTCGAACAATTTGGACAACACAACGATTCTGTTGATCATCTTTCACTACAGAGGAACCAAACAATTGAACATTTAAGGATATGGACACAAAATAATAGTGTCGTCAAAGAAATTGTAAATGTATGTCATGAATTGAAAGTTCTTGAAGTCGCATTCGTCACTCAAGAACTCTTTGATATTATAGTTAAGAATTGTCCGAATCTTGAAGTATTAATATGCGACTCTTTTACAGCCATCAGGCCACCGATCAATGCAGTATTAAAAAGATTTCATTATATGGAGATAAGAGTCTCATGTGCTACTATTTTTAGAGACCTGATTGCATATAAAGGCTGTAATTACAGTTTTGAACAAGTTTTCTTGGATGCAGCATGGAAGTTACAAAAGCAGATAAATTTGGAAATAATGACAAATAGCTATAGAAGGCATAGCTTTTAAGGATATTATAAAAGTGATTGTGAGGAACTTTGGAGATCTAAACTAAGATAAATTCTTCAAGAGTTGTTCATTTCATACAATTTGTAATTCCAAAATATGGATTTAACGTTTCAATGGCAAATCTGGGCAAATCATAATAATTGTTTAAAGATAATTGAGTAATGATGAGAAGCTTAAATGACCAATGTGAGCTTAGTTTGACAAAAATAATATGTATATTGCAAATAAATTAATTACCTAAGCTCACTTTTGTTCATATTAAGCTCAATAGCTCTTTAATTATTGATTACATCAGATTATACATTGAACATACATTAAATAGTGTCTTAAGTTACATAAATTTTAAGAAAACTTAATTAAAATTATAAGGTCAAGTATTTTTGACATTGTGACAATTGAAAATATTTGCAATAAAAGTTTAATATTTAAAAATAATTATAAATCTCTTCATTATATTACTTTCTATTTCGATTTAGTCTAATTTTCTAGTTGATTGTTCAGTTATTGTATTTAAATCCCAAGGTTAAATTTCCTTACTCAGCAGCATTAAAAAGCTATTTTTTTTTTCAATTATCACACATCTTCAGACCCCCTCTCAACCTCCTAAAATTGAGAGCATAGAATATGAGCGTTTAGTAAATGAATAATTGAATATGAAATACCTCAAGTGATGACAATCTCACCTAGCTATTCTAATAATGACTCTATTAACTAAGTCATTACAAAATTCAGTCAACAAACTATATAGCATGTGAAAGAACAATAATTTTCTGATAGCATACACAAATTCACCATTCAGTTGCATAAGTATCAGGGGATTTAATAGATGGATATATAAAATTTTCAGACAGAATAATAAACCTTTAATTAAAACAATTAGAATTATCATAAATTAAAACTCAAATATTTCATAATTCATAAAAAAAACTTTTTTATTATAAAATTTAAGATTAAGTCCATAAAGTCTTAAAATCACAAACCGGTATAATAGAATTAAGAATGTAAACACATGAATAAATTGAGTAAAAACTCTCAAAACTTTTCTTCAAACTCTCATAAAGATCAACATGAAACTTCCTCTCTCTCCGGCAACAAAAAAAACTGTTAATCCACCACATATACACATGAGTACAATATTGAGCAAAAGTAAAACGCAAGCCACATTCAAGTTTTCAGATTGAAAGGAAACATCGAGTTGTTCACTCGTCTATTTTACTCGATCTCTCTCGCTCGGCATTTTCGGTATTAAGAAAAAAAAGTGTGAATATTTTATCTTATGTGAATTATCTCACTTAATTCAATCAAAATAAAAAAAATTGTTGTTTTTGAGTAAGCCTTACAGTACGCATCACTACTATTATTTACATCTATTTGTGCAATTGTTGACTGAAAAAAAAAATTCTCACACAGCATAAAAGCATATTGAGGAAATTCTTTGAGTTAGAAATAAAATTAATTGCATTGCATGCGAATAATTAAACATGGTAAAAAGTGGCAAAAATAAATCAATGCAGGCCATCGTGCTGCTGAGAATATAAAAAATGAGATTCACATGTGAATAATATTAAAAGATCAATGTGCATTTGAGGAAGTTGATAGTGAAAAAATTTCAAGTCCGGTTTTGGGATCAAGATATTAATTTTTTGAATTATTGGATGGATGTTCAGAGTGAAATATTGATGAGGCTGGTGTACATCACTAATCAACAAAAAGCTAGATTTGTGCTTGTTAATATATGGAGTTTGAAGCTTGGATCTTGATTTTTGTGGATTCAAAAAATATTAACACCCCCCTCGCCCATCTTCTAGAACATCCAAGAAAATACAAACCCACTTGAATTGCAAATAAAGAGTTTCAAGGAACAAATTAAATTAACAGTAATAATACTTGATCTACATAATTCTCGAAAGCCATATTATAGCCCTAAATTCCTCTACAAATATTTTAGTAGGAACTCATCGTCATGAAAATAATTTTTTACGATTGTATCTGATTAACTTTACTACACCATAATAAAAAGCTATATAGAATGGACTTAATAAATTTTTACACCGCAAGTCTCATTTACAAGTAACTTAAGTGGCGAGAAATATACATCGAAAGATGCAAATTGACTTAATTGGAACTTACAGATTTTTTTTTCATTCTACTTTTTTATGCGATCACAATTTAGTGAAATTTATGGAGGTTCTTCTTCTTTCTTATTATTGTCACTAGTGTCTTTAATTTGAGGACAAATTGTACTTAATGGGATATTTCTGAAGAAATAGTAAAGGTGATCAAGACATTAACGGCGCCTTACGATTAAGTAATAATCGATGGCAATTTATGACCGAATTTAATCTACGTTCGAGTCATCAGACAACAATTTAAAGTTCGGACTTTCATAAGAAATCAATAAGAAAGCTCCGCTAATTTTTGTCCATAATTTTTTATGCTTAAAAAATAAACGACGACGACGACACTAAACAATCATCATCATCATCTTCTCAGTTGTCTCTCACAGAAGGAGGAAAAAAAACAAAACAAAATATCCGAAAAGAAGATTAACGAAATGAGATATCTGTGAGTGAGGAGTGGACTGCTTAATACAAATGTGCAAACTAATGATTTTAATAATCTGGACACATACCGGTCTCTCTCACACATTTTTTTGTAACTCTTCTCCACTGGCCACATTTATTTGATCTATCTGAGCTGATTAGAGAGCATTGATTTAATGTAGTAGCTGCTTTTTTGGCACGAAAATTGAATAATCTAACATAAAAAAATTTTAGTGGATTTTAAGGAGCCAGCTTCGAACTGATGTTTACAGTTGTTTAGCTTATTTATTCATATTTTGGTGCATAACTAGGGAGGTTTGGTTTTGCTGGGGGAACTTAAATTGAAGTCAGTTCCTGTTATTACGAAATATTGATTAAATCATACTGTATAACCGGTGGTAAAAATTCGTATCAAAATGCCAATGATCTTTCTTCTTTTTATTTGGAGCAAAATAAAGTTACAAAGTTGCAGATCAGTGTGCTTAGTTATGCAAAGGAAGTGTGGATGGGCGATGAAAAAAAAAAGATTGAAGTTTCTTTTTGATCCAATTAAAATTTTGTACGAGAACTTTTTGAACCGTCCAAAATTTGGCTATTTGCAGCTCACAGAAACGGAGCATTGTAGTAACTTAGAGCAATAGCTTGGCTAGATGTTTTCATTTCTAATTTGTTCAAAAGTTTTCATCTGGAATTGAGATCTGAGCATCCTTGTGCTTCTTCTATGTCTCAGAGGATCCATACTTTTTTTGCAACTCAAACATAGGAAATCCGAACCAAATGGCTTAATTAGATGCTTTACATTAATAGTACAAATAGTTTATTGGACATCCGAAAAGATTCGCCTTAATAGACAATCACCGTAACTTTATCAAACTCGATTTGCTTTTCTTTTTATTATGAAGAGCTTCTCATAAATATTTATCTCCTCAATATGCTTCTATCTGTCTATCTCTACCTCTTCATCACATAATTTGTGCGTATAGAATTTCTTGTGGAAAATGGATTTAAAAATGTCTTTTCGTTCTCTTATGTCTTTAATTTAGTTCTTTATTGAGTAATGCGAGAATTATTGTGCTGATTAAAAATTGTACAAGAAACTGATAAGAAATGTGAATGTTAAGTTATACTGTGTGTCTATAGAAACTAAAATACAAATGGATTAAGTGAATATTGTCAAGAATTATTGGACTGTGTATCACCCAGGCTGAAGAAGAATTAAAAAAATATTTTTTTGAACTTCAAGTTTTCTTCTAAAAAAAGAAAGAACTGTGAGAGTTCAAGGACTTATAAGAGAAAAAAAAGTTAAGCAAGAGAAAGAAGAAAAATGTTGATTTCAGTGAAAAGTATTTTGATATTTTGCATATTCATAACTTATGGATTTAATCTTGCATCATCTGCTTCACAACAGGTAAGAATTCTTAGGAATTTTATTATTAGTAAAATGAACAGACTAGAGTCAGGGGTTAATTAAGGAGGATTTTGAGGAGTACAAACGTTAAGTAAATGCTGATTTATGATTCGTGTCAACTGGATTGAGTTCGAAGTCGGTTTTGTTGAAAAAAACTAAGTTCAACTCAACTTCTTTGTATTGCTGGAACTTCAAAAAAAAATCCCAATTACTGCCTCTGACAAGAATTATGATCGATTTGACTATGAAGGCTGAAAACTAGCTAAATAAGCTATTGATCAGACTTCTTTTTGTTTTATAAGAAATATTTGCAATTTATGCAACAATATTAAGTAAAATTGATCTTTTATAACCCAGTTCAGTCACAGTCTAGCCAATAAATGTGATAAATAAAGAATAACTTGCTGCCAGTGTCAATGCCACAATCATAAAAATTCAAATGCTTAATAAAGGCAAAATCTTGATTATCGGGTGACAATTATGACTAGTCAAAAACTTGTTCCCTTTAAAACACGTTATCAGGATGTTTTTTTTTCGATTGTGCTGCTTAAAAGCCGGACTTTTCAGGATAGAATAAAAGAGAATCTGGTTCCTTATGATCGCCGCATGATGCTTTCTTGGATAAAATTTACATAAATTTCTTAAAATTTAAGGTCGATGCCTAATAAACTAGTTTGAGAAATTTGAATCTGACCAATGATAAATTACATGTCTAGTAACGACTGGTTATTGTCAATTCCATTTCTCTATAGAAATATATTTTGCACATGCTCAAAGGCAGGAACAAAATGACCTTTTTTTTGTACTTTCATACGATGATGGATGATCCTCGAAAAAAAATGAAAAGTGAGATGAAAAATGGAGCAAGGCTACTTTTGACTTGAATTAATTTTCAATTCCTTCCCATTCTGTGTCGACTTTTTAAGACACATTCGAAGAAATTGTATTTCTTTTTTACCTTTTGTTTACATTTAAATTATTTCTCAGTTCATATTTTCTCATATTAACACTCAATGCTGAATGAAGTGTTTTATAACGAAGACGATACATGTGTATGGATGTACATATTTATTTGTAAATTATTGACTTTAATTCTAACTGTGAATGCTTATGAGCTGTAAGGAGATAAGTGATCATGATGATCATTTAATTTGTAATCATAGGGAATTGCCTTAAACATAAATTGCGTCACTATCACCTACCCATTCCATTCATTCCATTCATTTAAACTATTTAGATTTATATTATACTATTTACAATCATCATACATGATGACGATTAGATTCCTAAGCGATTACTTCCACTCACGCGAGATTTCTTCGTATTTTCTTCTCAAGTCTTTATGTTTATACTTAAACGCTTTAAATAAACCATTAGCAACTAATTGTGTCCATCAATAAGAATGTAATTTTAAGTGGAGAAGAGATGAAAAAATATTAGAAGATTGATGGACGTCATGAGAAGAGCATTTTGTAGCATTTTTTGTTGGAATGAAATGTTTCAAATTTATGGCAATTTGACTGATTTTGGATTTTAGGGTTGCAACTGATTTATGTGCCATTAGTTTGAATTTGGTGGGGTTTGATTCATCTTCTATAATTTTAGCTAAAATCTCTGTGGACTATCAATCAGTAGGCCCTATTTGACAGCCATTGAAAGTCATTTAGAAATGGAACTAGACTCTTAGAACTTAACCACTTTAAATGTATTGGAAACATGAATGATATTACCATGATAAGTCTATCAGGATCAAACCTAGCCTCAAGTGATCTAATCTGGCATAGTGATGATTTTGTGTCCAGCATCTATCACATTTGTTTCAAATTAATCAAGATAATCCACTTAGTTTCTATAAACTCTACATATGCTAACCTAAAGATGCGTCTAAACCTCAATCAAATACCTTACGCATTGCCTATAAATTCTCGATCTAATTGAAATCACACATACATAGCATGATGCAGAGAAGAGTGCATCTGGAACTTATATTAATAGCTGGAGAAAGACACTTGATAGATAGATAGATGGTTACTAGAATGGGAACAATAAGAGATTATTGTTTGATACACAATGTAAAGTGAAGCCTCGCGAAAGCAACATAAAAAAAAAATTGAGAAGAAAATAAAATAAAGCATAGAGGCAGAAGAATCAAACGGAGTCATAAGCCGACGAGTGAATAAGAAAATCCCATTAAAAAGGTGTAAAACATGAACAAAGAGATAACAACAAGACTTGTGTTCTATGGTGCGAACTCACAAGAAAAAAAATTCTTTTTTTGCTGTTCAATTCTTTTATAAAATTTTCGGAACATTCTTCAAATCGCCTTCTGCCTTTGGCTTATTATTTCTTAGGTTTTTTTTTTATTGTGGAAAAAATTTTCTTTTTATTTTCGATTTGTGAGAGATGTATAGAATAAAAAAATTGGATATAAAAGGCATAAAAGAGCATATACATATATTATAAAAGTGTATCAGATGGCAGACCATGAAAGGATTTTTCTTCTTATTATTCTTTCGGGGTTTCTCGCCTCTTTACCTTTTTGCTCTTTCTCGACTGGCCTTTTTTTTCTCATTTCTTTTTATTATTTTTAAAAACATAAAAGGCATAACACTCAACACGACTCAACGATATGTGCACAATATATGGGAATGGAATAATAATAAGAAGAAAATATCAAGAGTCTAAATGTCTAGCACGACCGATCGGTCGGTCGGAGGAGAAGAGGAAAAGAAGCAAGAAGCAATTTGTATGTTTTGTATTGGTGTGTTTGGGAATCATTTTTATCTTCTTGTTCTTCTCTTTTATTTTTTTTAACACTTTATGCTGTTGATGCCACTGATGTGTTTTTCTTTAATTCTTTTCTCTGGTCTCATCTTCATACATGCCTATATGTCGATATACATACAACTTAAACATGTGATGCACGTTGTACATGCTCAGAATCTTATAAATGTGTGTTGTTGTTTGTGGATTATGTTATGTTTTTCTTCTCTCCACATATCTCATGCTCATCACACTCTTTTCCTTTATTTTCCTACATAGAGAATGAATGCAGAGAAAGATCAAGTTTACATCTTTTACAGCAACAAACTAACACATAAATTTTGCTAGAGATTTCTTCTTATTGTTTATTTATTTATTCGAGTTAGATATATGAATGTTAAATGATCATTTTAAACAGCATATATGGCAATAAACATTTAATTTTATGTGATTTCTTTTTCCTCACGACTTTTTACCTACCTTAGAAAGTTATTGGTTCATAAAAAAACATTGTTTTGTACAAGCTATCAATTGTCATGAAAAATGCTCAAATGTCAACTTTGTGGTTAAAGGATCGTCTTTTTATGCTGCTACCTATTTGAGTGCATACACATTCTCTTTGGGATCGTTCACAAATGACGTCCGATATTAACGGCCATTTTTCAAAAAAGAACAACGGAATTCCAGAAATTTCTTTTGTTCTTTTCTTGCTGAACCCCACCCCCCCCCCCCCCCTCTGGACGTCATACGTGAACGGTCCCTTTCGAAAAGTGTATAAGAAGCACTTTATCAAGTTTGTGACATAAACATTTATCAAGAACATCGAAAACTCAAATAAACATTTTCGTCTTGATTCTTAAACATGCTTAATCCTATTCTTGTCTTCCTGAATGGCATAAAGGCACAAGATTCTCTATAGAGATCACCAAATGCCAGCTTGTGATCGAATTTATCAACAAAAAAACCATGACAGCTACAAGCATCTCCAAACCGTTAAATAATCGTTTGAATCTAGTATATCAATGTCAAAAGGGCTAGAGATGGATTGTCTGACAGATTTTTCTAAAAAAAGGTTTTAATGCCTACATCTATGACAATCCAATTCTACGTTCTGCACAAAATATCTATTTTACTAAATGACCAACTTAGGAGTTCCTTCAAATAAAGCTCAATCTATAATTGAAAATGAATATCAGACTTTAGGCATTTCCTGCAATACTTTTTCCCTTCCATAAAATTCAATAAATTATTCCATAGAACACAATCTAGACAATCTATTTCCAATGAATGAGCAATCTTTATTTTCAACAAATTTAATGGCTGTAAATTATTTTGATCCACTTAAATCATCACTCGTGTGTTGAATAATTTTAATTTTTTTTCCTCAAAACTCCCTTTGAGTCATAATTCAAACAATTCTGTGACATCAAAATAAATCCATATTTACGAAACGAAAAGAAAGAGAGAGAATTAAGAATTAACAAGGCAGAATATTCACATCATGTATGTTTAGTCATCTACTTATATTTCATTTAATAAGAAAAAAAGAAAAAAGAGCAGTTTTGACACTTTAAATAAAAAGTTTGATGATGTTTATGATGTCAGTGTCTGGCGTGAAACTAATTTAACAGTTACTTGGATACTTAGCGCATGAACTATATAACTGAATACACACGAAATAAACAAAAGACAAGAGACAAAATGGAAAAAGGAAATTGGATAAAGTATTCATTAATTAAAAGAGTCAATAAATACATTATGAAAATCACACGACGTTGATGACGATGATATACATTTAGAGGCAAGTGTGAATGAATTTGAATACGCTCGCGAGAGGGGAGGAAGTGCAGAGGAGTATATTTCGAGTAAAGAACAAAGAAGCACAAGCACGAAAAATATTTACAGATTATTGCTCATAGGTTCCTTTCGCGATTCATCATATGATGATCAAGTAGATGCGTAAGAGACTGTCTATGCCAATAGACTCGAATAAATCTCAAGTATCTATCATTTACGCAAATTAGCTCGGCGCCTTCGCTACATTTTTAAAATTTGGTGTAATAAACGATAAATGTGGAAAATTGAAAATTAAAAACCTTTTTTTGAGGAAATTTATTGCCATTTCTTCTCGAGGCTATAAAATCGCAATTTATTGGCTTTTTTCAGCGAGTTACTTGAAGTGATGTTGTTTTACCATTTTTGAGTAAATAACCATTTTTTATGGACAAAAAAAATTCATGTTTATGTTTCCATAAGCGTCAGATATCAGAGACTTATTTAAGGATAGGTTTTTAATTGAAAATCATTTGCAGTTTGTTTTGGAATTATAACTCAAATTTTCAGGTTTTTAAATGATGAATCATATTTCATTGTGAACTGGAGGAAAATATGTGTGTAGGATCATTGCTAGGTCTAGTGGAATCAGTTGAATTGGACCATTTGTTTGAGTGACGAAGGAAGAACAAAAGTTTAGGGGGTACAAAAATCACTTTTATAAAGTTGAACTTCCTGACTATGCGCATGATAAGAAGATAATCTGTCAGTGCTAAAGTAAGTCTCTAAATGGCCAAACATTTTGACAACAGACTAAAAATCAGCAACTCTTTCTTTTTCTTATGAAAATAACAGTTTAAAATTCACCAGAAGCAAAATATTTGAAGTCATAATTAAACAACGATTTATCCTAGTGTCACTCACTGTCTGAATGATCCCTGATTATCTGAATATTAAAAATATTAATAGCTGCAATTAATTATCAAATTTACATGTCAGATAGTTTAATTGTTCTATTCATCCAGTAAATTGTTTTACAATTGACTGCTGGCAAAATGACTACAATGTTGCATTTCTATATCCATCACTTGAAAACTGCTCTTATTGTTCATTGCATGATAAAAATCTCAACTTGATCCATGACAAATGCGCTCTTAATATCCACTTTACAATGTAAAGTTTATTTACTCTTGAACAGCAGCTTTATTGGCATGGGCAAGGAATTAATTTTTTTAACGAGGCACAGAATAAAATGTGATGATTTATGAATTTAATAGCTCAATCCATCAACAAAGTGCCATGACCGCTAGACAAATTCCATTTCATTAATTCTCACAAAAAAAAGGAAAGAATTTCCGCTAAACACTTTCACTCGTCTCTTTCCTGCAAAAAAAAAAAATCCATTAAGGAATGTCTACTCGACCGACGCGTGATATTAAAATATTTATAAATCCAATCGCTAGTCAAATGCAAATGAAGCAAAAAATATTTTTTTTTGTTGATGAAAATCTTCAATCATTAATCATACACATGTGAATATATTGGAATTATGAAGAATTTTTCTCTCCTCGTGACTCCATCTCACTCCTTCTTTTTCTTTTCTGAAAAATGATACAAAAACTGCTTTGCGTTTTATTATTATTTGTCGAGCGGGCTAGATGAAATATTATTGTTACTTAAAGCAAATATTTATGAATTTTAAATCTTTAGCAAAAATATGAAAAAAAAAAGTTGTTTTATTAATAACTTTATGGATAATTACGGCGCATTTCATTGATTTGATTTTATTACTCATTATTATTAATACGAACTACTTTTTAAATCACTGAATTATATCAAGTATCCATGAGCTCAATTAACAAGTGAAACATTCAAATGAGTTAAGCTTTAGGCAATTTTTTTGATGTTTGAGTTGACTTTGAGTCTGTAAAACGCATTTTGAAGCAATGTCCTTTATCTCAATTCAACATTAAAAGAAAACCTTTTCAACAATTCTAAAAGGTTTTAAAAATGACTCAAAATAAATTAATAATTACAAAGTTATATCCCCAAATAAAAGCTTCAGTAATTCAACAAAACAAGAGAGCTAATCTAAATATAAAAACGACAGACGTTCATCAAATGACGAATATACAGATTAAATAAAACTGTCCGTCCAGGTTTTATGACTCCATTTAGTGATTATTATCAAGAAATCCTTCTTAAATATTTCTTAAGAGAGCTTACGTGCGAAACATAAGGTATGCATTGATAGACAGAAGTAGGAAAGGTTGTCACCAGCATCTTTATGATAATTATTCACACTTCACATCTCGAGAGATGATAACACCCCGTTGACTTTTTCGAAAGGATTATTAGGACATTTGGAATCTACTTTGAATATGCAGTTATCATCTCATCTAAGTTGGAGCTTCAATATAATTAGTAAAATGAAAAAAAATATCCGATTATACAAATTTATTGAAATGATATCATTTGTCTGTCAAAATATAATTACTTAATGTCCATTCAGCATTTAGATCTCACAAGTTGACAAAGTGATAAAACTTGTACGATGAATTTTCAGCTATTTTGAATTAGCATCTGATCATTGATGACGACAAATAAACGATAAAGAGACATAGGAATGAGAAAAACAGATTTTGTTTCGCAAAAGGCATTCTAGCGCCATCCAGAATTATTAATCACATTAATAAAAGAATTTTTATTTTTAGACGCGGATGGATGGATGAGAAGAATGAGAAAAAAATTATCGATAATGTTAATGTTCACATCTAACGACTTTTTTTTTCAACAGTTGCTGCTGTTATTGTTGCTATTGATACTTATCATATTTAAAATAATTTTTGTTACTCTCAGCCAGTCGGCGCTCACAGACGAGCTATGTGGCGAGACACTTAAGCTGTCATTAATATCACCATTAATTTGCATTTTAGCGTTAACCAGTAGCAACGCAAATTAATTTAACACACAAGTTTTTTTTAAGGCGATGGAGAGAGAAAACATACAATATAGTAATTGATCGGCGATCATTAGCCCTATCGCTTTAATTAATATGTGCTCATATCAAGAATTTAATATATTTAATTACCTCACTTTGTGTTGCGTCCGCAAATAATCGTATTTCTTAATTTTTCTTTTATTCTACGACCATTGACTGTGATTGCTGGTCCGTTGGACTCACTGAGCTGAGTCTGATGGAATTAACGAAATGCGTTCTATAGTCATTAATCTTCTATAACTCTGATGCTCATGATTTATAAGTTTTTGAAATGCAAAAAACTCATTTTACAAATTTAACAACATTTTTATGTGATCCTTAAACTTGTTTCAGATTTCAGAGTGCACAGCAAAAGGCGGTGAATGTGATGAGTCAAAAAATCGTCCAGTATGTGGATCAGGTAAATTGAGTCTTTCTTGATTTGCGAATTAGAAAGTTCATTAGTGACGTCTATTAAAATTGGAATTGCAAGATCCTTTTCCATCTTTTTAATTATTCAATTTGTGACAACATGTTGAGACTTAGAAAAATTGTTTGACGTCATTTTTGAACGACCCAAACAGCAAAAATGCATAAAAAAATTCTTGTTTTTATTTACCTTTCACGAATTCATTATAGATGGACAAACATATCCATCAAGATGCCATTTGATTCGTGCACAATGCAATGGTTATGAAGTAACGTTTAAACATCGTGGTAGATGTAAAGGTAATTGACATTCTCTCGTCTATTGCTCATAGAAATATTTCTCATTTTGTTGACTTTTTTTATGTAATTGCTTCTCAATAGATGCATGTGTTGCATCTCGTTCCTATGCCCTTTCGCAACGACCCAAAACTAAAGTAAACTTTGTTCCAAAATGTCGTGAAGATGGATCATATGCTCCTATACAATGCATTGAAAATAATGGATGTTGGTGTGTCAATGGACAAGGCAAGCCAATACAGAAAACACACACGAAGCATGGACGACCTAATTGTGCAGGAAAGGGAAATCAGAAAAGATCATCTGGAGCCAACAATAATGCACCGAGAAAAAAATGCTCGCCAAATGATCGAGTCACATTTAATACAGCCTTGACTAATATCTTCCATACTGAATATTCAAAATCACGAACGGGTATCGAGATGGGCGATCATCAAGTTGTTGAGTGGAAATTTAAGTTATTGGATCTCAATAAAAATGGAATTTTAGAGAAGAATGAGTATCAAGGGCTCAAGAAGATCGCAAAGACTGTAAGTTCCAACTTCCGAATGACATAAATTCCCAATCATTACAAACAATCAAATTCGATTGTTGTCTCTAGCCGTAGACTAGACATTTTTATTAACTTCCCAACTTCCTTTCAACTCATGTCATGAATTTAGGTTGTCAGGCCAAAGAGATGCGGCCGACGATTTGGTAAATACTGTGACACAAACAAAGACCTTTCAATAAGTCGGGAAGAATTTCATCAGTGCTTGAGCAAAGATTTACAGAGACGTGAGTAATTTTCCATATAATTTGTTCTCGTCGCTAGCTTTAATTTATCATAATAAAATTAATGAATGCAATGCGATTGTCAATATGGAAATATTTACATTTTGCCTATACTTATTATTACTTCTTCCACTTCTTGTTGCTGCTTATTATTATTTTATTTTTTGGGTTGTTTGAAGAAGTAAACGTGAATGTGAAAAAAGTACGTGTGTGTCTGCATGCTATTACTGCCTTTATCTAATTTGCGCAACAAAATTTGTTTGATTAGTGTTTTGCGTATTTTAGATTACAAATAAAATGTATATGCACTATGGGTAATGTTTATTGACTTCGTGCTCTAAAAATATCTATATTAACGAGATGTTCTTGAACTTTGTGATGCGGTATGTTATTGGGATTCAGGAGCTTCCTTTAAAGTTTTCCTTTGTAAGCCATTGGATCAACTACGCTCGTAACCTTTCAAAACCTTTGGTTCGGGTTGCATTCCTTGTAATGTTATGAAAATTGATAGGAATCGAACTTACATCATTGGAAAAATAAGTGATTCTCCAGATTCCAATTAACTTTAACACCGCGATCAATTTTAAACTTAAACTCAGATCCAAGATTTATGAATTAGGGATTAAGACACCACTAAAGTTTGAGAACCCCTGTCCTATACATATTTTTGGAAATAATATTAAGGCATGATTTATAACCAAGAAAACAAAATTTTTCCACCTTTTTAGTTTCACCTATTTAATATTCATAATCATAATGGACTTCTTTGACACACAGTAGCAATTTTGTTTATTTAGTTCCGATTACTACCAAAATATCAATATTAAAAAAAATTTACTAACAAAATTCAGTCTTTATTTTTATTATTTTGCATTTTTATGGCTTGAATTCTTGCAAAAATGTTAAATGTTAGAGAGTATTATTTTTTTTATGGCATAAAGATATTTAATGTCTCATAAATAATATTATATCGATATATACACATAGCTTTATCAATTTTTTGTTGTCCGTAAATAAAGCTCTTATCACAATCATTATATGTATAAAATAAATCACAAACATAAAAAAAATATATATACACTATATACTACATACATGCAGATTTACCAGCACGTGGTTTAGGAAATGGTCTCAATTCAGACGATTTAGACGACGATGAGGAATATAATGATGATGAATTGGATGTTTTATTCACATTAGGAAATGGGAGAAAGTCAGTTGGTCTACCAATTCGTACAACTGATGATTCACGTTATCAGTCAATGCATTGTATGTATTAACTTAACAATAAATTAATAACATTATCTCATTAACTCATTTATTTGTTGTACTATGTTGAGTGATAAGTAATGCACATATGATGAAAAAGTCAATAGCAAAATTATGCTCTAAATTTAACAACGCAAAATTAGCCATAAATTGATTTTTGGTTTTTATCTTTCTTATTTTTTTCGGCTTTCCAGGCTCAAAATTTTTTGAGATTTTTTTTTGACACTTTTTGGGACATTTTTTTATTTACTAATCTATTTTCATAATATGTGTGCGTGATTAATTCCATTAACCAAAAAAAAAAAAAAGAAGAGAAATTCGTGAATTTTATTCCTTCACATGAACTACTTTGAAGGTATAAACATGAATAAAATATTACATACTTAATTTTTCCATCTGCTCTGAATGACGCATTAGGGCTGCGTGGAAAAACAACTTTAAATTTACAAAATGAGTCTGATGGAGGCAGCAGAGACCATGATGATGACAATAATGATTGTATTAAGGATAGAAAAATTGCCTTAGAGGATAAAAGTGTAAGCAACTTAGAACTGCAAATTTTTTTGCATTTGTGTCTAAATGTTGAACACAGAACAGAGGTCCTTAATTGTTCATTAATTTGTTTTATCCAGGATACCCTCTTTCTGCCTGAATGCACTCCCGATGGTCGTTATCAAAGAGTACAATGTTATCGCAGTACAGGATATTGCTGGTGTGTGAACGAAGATACAGGAAAGGTATGTTGCTATTAGGATATTTAATTCTAGTTCCAAATGTTTGTAATACTGGTACAGCATACAATTCAGGACTGAAATCGATAGTTGTTATATATTATATTAACAGCTAGTAGCTCTGCAGACATCTCAAGAAATCAGCTATAAAATTATTCTCATTTTTATCGCAGCCAATAGCAGGAACATCAATGAAAGACAAGCGTCCACAATGTGATTCTCACGTGCCAACAAGAGCAATGGCTGGATGTCCACAAAAGAATGAATTCCTCAAAGATTTGAAAGAATTTTTCAAGACACAAATCACATCAAGTGGTAATCTTGGGTAAATAATGATGAACTTTTCTTAAAGTATTTCCGTGATAATAATTTAATTAATAATAGAGCTGATAATACGAAATGGGGCACAGAGGATGAGAAGATAGCAACATTAAGTTTTGTATTATTGGACAAAAATAAGAATAAAGTTTGGGAACGAAGAGAATGGAAGACATTCAGAGAACTTGTGACAGCTACAAAGTATGAGATTAATTCGAGAATGAAAGATGAAAGTTTTTATGGATTTTTTTGTTCTGATTCCAGAAAACTTCGTCGGTGTGGAAAGAAAATGCCAAGGTATTGCGACGTCAATAATGATAAGAAGATAACTTTATCAGAGTGGCTGAATTGTCTTCAGACGCAGCGCGTACAAAGTGAACAAGTGAAGACGCAACAAAGTGAGCCTAAACCAACGACACAATCGAAACTTAAAGGCGTGAATCCCCTCGAATATATTTTGAAAGCAGATTAATTTATTTATGAATTTTATACGTTTTTTTATGTCTGTGCCATTTTTATATGTATTTAATTTTTTTAAATAGCCATCCATTTGCGATTCATTTATTATTATTTTTTTTTGAATATTAATTTTAATGAACTATTAATTATAAGCAGTATTAAAGATTTGAACGAGTTATTTAATTACTTCTATAATTATCTCCTCCTTTTGATCGATAAATTGATAGATAAGTGCATGTAAATGTAATGATTGTACATAATAATGAGTAATTATCCCTTTCTCAAGTTCTTCTTTCCACTATCTTCATCAGATAATTAATATCGACATAAATATTGTGTATTACACACTCACATTCAATTTGCATACTGACTTTGAATTTTAAAAAATGAGAAAAATAAAAAGTATACAAAATTATGGAAACTATTTGAGTCTTTTGGATTGTTTTTCAGGCTGGTATCATTTTTTTGTGCCAAATCTTGATTTCTATCTAAATTAAAATTTATACTTTACTGTAAATTACGAATTTCTGACAAAACTGTATGAATTTCTAATTCCATCTCCTCCTCGTCCAGTTCTTGCTTCCGTATTTATTCTGAAAACAATAAAAATTCTATACCAAAAACACAACAGAACTAGAAATAAAGTTTGCAATATCAAATTTCAAGATTTTAATCACAAATTAATTTTTAACATGACATGACCGATTTGACCATACGCGAGGCATTAAAATTAGTCGGAATAAACAATTTATCGACAATTTGAAATAACTACCAATTTTATTCAGCTATAAAAAAATATACAATAAAATTTGCATCTCATAATAATTTTTTTATTGCTTTATTTAAACTTCGATGATTAATTTTGAGACTCCAACTTACTCAGCACCTTCCAAATTATGTCATTAATTTATTTTTGATGGTTTTTAAAAGTAGCTTTTAAATTTTAATAATTGTGATTTTTAATTTAATCACGTTGATTTGTTTTTGAGATCAAAAATAAATTAGTAAATGACGACTGCAGGTGACTTTGGGGTCTACTTCTGGAAAATTAAGGAGCAGTTTTAAAATTTAAAGGAGGAACTAATATATTAGATGCAGTAGTATTATGCCAAATTTTATTGAATATGGACTATCATCGCTTTTAATTACCTTAATAAGATCAAAAGTAGCTTAAGGAATGTCGAAAATACAAACTGGTCATTGGAAAAGCAATCATCATTTACCAATGGTAATCATGAAGTCTTTATATAGCAATATAGGGATATATTGACATATCTTAAGAGTATTGCTCATTTTCAAAGCACATGAGCTACATAGATAGCTGATTGTCAAAGATCTCTAGTTAATAATACAATTTTGATAATGTTGGTTCGATTCTCATCAAATTCGACTTGTTTTAAGCTTAATAGTTCAAACTTATGTCAATATTTGTTTACAAACCTGAAACTTTCAACTTCAAAGTCCACAAAGAATTCAAAAATAAGACACATGAACGAAATTTGCAATAAGATTAAACCTCAACTAAGTAATTACTTTTTATTCAATTTTAAAATCGTCAACATAAACAACAAAGTGTCACTAAAATGTGGGTGAAATACATCAACAAAATTTGCCATTAATTTATTATTTAAACATAACAAGAACTTTTTTCAACTAATTTTATCTTTATAGGAACAAAGGATATCGTGGGGAATTTCCAACAATTTTTTAAGCATCTCCTCCAATCTAAACTTTTGTGTCTCTGTTCACAAAATAAAACTTTTTCTTTACAACTTAACAACAATTTTGTTTCAATTCTCATTCCAAGTTACTTCTGTCTTTAAATTCAATTACTTGTACTTGTCTATATTTGAAGCTAAATGCATAGCTTATGTGGCAATGTGCTTCTTGTTTTTATTTCATTAGAAATTCTTTTTTTATGTCTAAAAGTTATATTTGGAAAAAATTAGTCGAGTATGAAAAAACTTTTATGGCGTTTCGACTTTTTCTAATTCACGATATTCCAAATTCTTCTCTTCGATGTCTCCGAGAAGCTTCTTCTGCTTTTCCAGCAATCTCAATTCACTGGGCTTAAGAATTCCTCGAAGAATTGTATCATAAGATATATTCAAGCCTGTCTTCTTCATCTTCTCATATAATCTCCAGCATTCCTGTGGGACAATCATAAAATTAAATCATCATATTTTCTACAGGCTTTTATTTCCTACCTCTTCGCGTGGCTGTGTCAGTAAATCCTGAGATCTTTTCTCTTCAGATGTTCCATTAAAAAGTTTCGTTTTGGTTTTTGGCTTTTCTTTAATTATGGTCTCTTCTTGTGGTTGATTTGATGTGTTTAAATCATTCTCATTCTTTGGTTGTGCTTGCTGCTGCTGCTCTTCGGTACTGAAAAAATTTATTATGGAAGGTTATTAGTAAGGAATATACAGCTGAATCAATGAGCTTTAGTCAAAAATTATTCCTAAAATTCAAGAGCATTAGAACTTTTGGGATGAGTTGAGATCCTTTGCTCTTGCTTTGCCACACAATTCTTAGTAAAATTCATAATTATTTTGCTTGGTTCCTTCCCGTTTCTTGCGATTTAGAAGAAGCTTTTTACTTAATCTGATCAGAAATTAATCCCAAGATCTAAGAACCACACCACACTAGATATTTTTTCATACCTTATCCATGGATTTGACTGTATACTCCCAAATATAATAATAGATAGCTCCTTGAATGATCTTATCATTCCGTATATTCAATATGTTTGTCCTTAGCTAATATAAAGCTTGTACTGAGACAATTAATATGCCTTATAGCTAAAAATTTCTGTCAACAATTTAAATTATTGATGTAATAAAAAATATTTATAGTCGTCCTGTAAAACTGCGCCATTTCAGGTGACACAAGAGCTTTTTTGACAAAAATTGAAATTGATTTTTTTCAGTCACTTATGCTTTATAATTTGCAAAGCTCGTTAAGTTGTATGTTGGAAATTATACTCAACAAACTACAGCAATCATCAAAGAGTACTCAAGCTATGCTGATGTACATAAAGTGACACCAATCCATCAACTAACCTATTACTGCTATTGCTGCTGCTATTACTAATGCTGCTGTTCATATAAAGGTTGCAAATTTCTTGACCAAAAAGATTCCGTGTATTTCTCATTCGACCTGCAAATGGAACCACAGAATTCCTGCGAATGTTATATCCATCTTTTCCAATAAGGGTGGCTGCTAGTTGCGAATCATCTTCTTGGAATGACACTAAAAATTCAGATAAACTTTATGATTAGTACAAAAGATTTTCATAGGGACGAAGCTGCTTGATAAAATTATTAGAATATTTCTAGATGGAATCAAATAAATTACCAGTTTTACGCAGCATTGATCGAACCCTCGGCGTATCATTCTTGATGATCGTTTGTGGTGTTGGAAGTTCCTTCTCTTTATCCTTATCCTTTTCACCTTCCTTCTCTGAATCACTTTCACCAGAATTGATCATTGACACGAGAGTTTCAATTCCGATTTGATCACATCCCAATATTGTACGAGTTCTCATCTGTTGAGGCTTTTTTGCTGTACCTTTAGGGACAAGTAACGCTTGCTTCATATCCTCTAATTCCTCAGCATACTCATCCGGTGACTCGTCAATATCCTTGTCCCTATTGAGTGTTAAATTGACTCTAAATTTTTGTCATGCATGATTTCGTGATTTTTTTTTTAAATGTTTGCGTGACGGATGAAAGAGCAAAAATTATGCAGTTTTGAAATGATTAAGCGATGACAGAAAAGAATGTAAAATTATACATAAAATAAGTTAAAGAAAAATTCAATAAATTTGATTTAAAAAAATGAATAATTTTTACTTTTTTGCAGTCTTTTTAAATGATGAATTAAAGCCAATGAATAAAGCAATAGAGTTTTGGGTAAGGAAGGGTAATAAAAGCTTCCACGTGGCTGTGAAATAATAAAAATTTGCAGTTTTGCTACCAGAATTGGATAGAATCAATAGCATCACGTTAAACTCTTCAGCTGCACACCTGTTGCATACCAAATAGGACTGTCTGAGAGCCTTCATATTATTCAATCATATTAAGCAGTTCCAATTCTCAGCGTGGAAGTCAACAATTCAATTCCTTTCGTGTTTCCGTTCAATAATTTTCACTTACCTTATAACCTTTTTCTTCCTCACTTTTCTCTTGTTTTTTGAGTCGTCTGTATTAACAATATTTATTGGACGAATTGGGGCACTCATAATTCGTCTACTCGCTTGAAATTGAGCACGTCGAGAACTTGCTGATAATCTACCGTTCGCTGAACTTGACGATGTATCGCTGTTACCACTATTTGAGTTTTTCAATGCAGCATTTGATGATGATGATGATGATGTCGGAGGCTTATGCTGCACAAATGCGTAGGCGGACATGAAAAAAATTATAAAGCATTATTTACGTCACAAAAATGTATCCTTGACATTGCACTAAACTTGAAACAAGAAATTGTTCTCATGTCATGTGTATAATCGTGAATATAAATATATGCTGTACATAATATACATGAAAAGGTGTTACGTGAGCATTACGTGTAAACACTAAGTTTTAAATGAAATGTTCTATAGTGTCGCTACATGTCAGCCCAAATGACAGCCCTTTTCCATGCAATGTGAATTGCAAAACTTCGTTCAAGACGATTCTTTATCATGTCGAGAACTTTAATGAGCTTTTTAGGACTTTGCTTATTTTTTGCAGCACAACTACTTTAAATGCGAAAGCATTTTTACCTTTTTCTAGGAAATGAAAGGAAGTTACTTAAAAAAAATTATGTTTCAAATAAAAAGTTAGTATTATGACGGAATGATTTGAGACTTGACATGGAAGCTTTTATGTAATTAATCCATGAGTTTAATGGTCATTGACATGATGATCTGAAAATTACGATATCTAGAATTTATGCTAGATTTATGAGAATGTAAATTTATTTTGATCATTTAGAATATTTTATAATTCATACCAGCTTTAAATCCACCGGAAATCACAACTGTATATCCAATATGAAGAATATTTTGTTTTCGAAAATTAGAAAGTGAAAATTGACGATTTCCCTCTTATGCTCTAATAAAAATAATGAATTTAATGTTCTTTTTGCTCATTGTGGAACTATATAAAGCATAGATCGCTTCTATATATCATAAATGGATCATCACTAGAACTTTTCATTTTTACAAATTCTATACGAGATGTCAGAATTGTTAAATCAATACAAGATATTTGATATGAGCTTATATGTATGTAGGATGTCAATCTAGGATTTTTTGCTTTTCATCGAGGTATGTTTTATGCTTTTTAATTGGAAATTTTGATGAATTTATGGAAAATAGACTAGTAAATTAATAACTCAATTTCATATGTTGAAGCTTAGACAGCACAACATATGGTATTTTGAAGAAGCTATAAAATTGACAGTTCATTTATATTTTGTGGTTGAATATACTCTTTGTTTCCATCAGAACTAGTCAACTAGTAATCGACTATGTTTGACAACATAATCACTTATTCGATTAGAAAAGGATATCGAGTAGCCTTAAAACAGGCCTTAGAAGCATTAAAACCTTCCTTAAGCTGAATAAATTTTGCCGTCAAGCCTGATACACCCCTTGACTCACTTTCACAGAAATAAGAACACCCAAATTGCAGAAAATCTTGAACTTAAAACCTTCTCAAAATTAGAAGCTACTTATTTTATACAAAAATGTAGGCGAAATGATTGAATTCAAACTTCAATGTTGCAAAAATGAATGACTTCCAAAAAAATTGGTGCTTCTATACATTTCATTATCCTCAATAAAAAATATTTTCATAGTCACAAAATTTTAACAATTCATGAAAAAAACAAGACTCCAAAATGAAGTTCATGAGCGACTATCATGCCATAAGATTTCCTAGGAATGATTGTACATAGCTTACTATTAATGACTAAGATTTAGACAATCCTCTTTAAAGAAAATAGCTTTAAATACTTTGCGATCTGTTGGCGCTAGGCAATTGCATCCAAAATGAATGAGAATTTATTTTCAGGCAGTTTCTAAGATCAAACGGTAATCGCTGCAAAGTTATTGCTTCACTTTCATCAAATCATAAATTTCCCTCAATACTAACTTTTGTATTTTTAGGCATCTGCTTTCGTTTAGTCCAAAATAATGAGTGTAAATTCGCACACACAAAAGAAAATAATACTCAAAATTTAAAAGTCTCTAAAATAAATTAAAAAGTAGGAAATGAGAAAATCTCTTAAAACAGTACAGTCTTCTTTACACAGTCACAGATTATACTTTCCAAAATAAATTCACAGAATTTTAAAATCAAGCAGCTATCCGCTTTGAATCAATTATTACAAATGTGAAAATTTTATAGATTTGCAAACATAAAAAAATATGAAAAAATCATAAAAAGGAAGTGGGCGTCATTCATAGGTGATGTCTCATTGTTCACATTCTTACGGGATATGATTTAGGGAATGAACTTTGGAGGGATTGGGATGATGTGTTGGAGATGGCTTGCACTAGTAACACGACATGTCTAATCGTCAATGTTCATTAATTCAGGGTTCTGATTGTCTCTCGCTATGTAATTCGTCCGATACCAAAGATTCTTAAAGACGACCGAGACCTTTACTCAATCCTAAAGTCATCATTTCCAAATAATTCCCTCAAAGCCTTTGTTATGTAAAACACCAACATAGAATGCATACAACAAAAAAATTGGAGCATGGATAGGCTTAAATACATATATTGGTAACAATTCATTCAGCATGTCAAATAAAAATATTTTTATGTTTTGCAAAATAAAACATAAACTTTTTCATTTCTTTTGTGCTGAAAACAGCTGTTGAATAAAGCTGTAAACTTTACTTTTCTTTATAGCATGCCTGAACTTATTCTTCCTTAGTTTCTTTGAACTTTTATGAGACAGATTTATAGAGGATATAAGAAAAATATTGAATGAGAAGCATTTACAGTCAAAATCAATGAATACACTCTATTGACACAGTTTTGGAAAAAATGAAAATCGACAGCACCAACACATATGAACATATCGTAGGATAACATACTGATGTTTATTGTCATAAATGCAAATGAACACCTTTTCTGTTTTCGTTGTTATTCTAAACGTGCGCGTGAAGTACGGCCGAGACCCATATCGACACAGTTCAAAAGTTATACCTAATTTATGTCATAATTATGTCAGCTACAAAAACACTTAGTTTGAATTTTGTCACCCTCGGGAACACTATGAACCAGTATAGCTGATTTTGGTCCAAATCTCGGCCATACTTCACACTTATTTGAACCACATCTATTTTGTCAAGTGTTTTAAGATAAAGAATTTTTTTTTTGGTTTCCACAGTGAAGAGTATGAACAAAATTCAAATGGGGTAGTCGACATTTTAGATTTCGAGTTTTTTTAAGCTATGCATTACAAAAAGTAATATTGGTATGTGATTTATGTCAAAATTATGTCAATTCAAATAAAACATCCAAAAATTTTTTTTGACCAAAGTACACCATAGAAAATCAATTTTCAATTTGATTGGGGCGACCCTAGTCAAAATCAATTTTGTCACTTTTTTCTTCAAGGGTTTATCCAAATGGATTGAAACTTTGCATAAATATGTTAATGCTTAAAACAAATAAAAATAAAATATCCTAAAATTTTTTTGAGCAAAGAACCAAGTAGGAAATACATCTTCAATTTTGACTAGGGTCGCCCCTAGTCCAAAATTGAAAATTTATTTCCTACTTGGTTCTTTGCTCAAAAATTTTTTTAAAAACTTCAAATAAGTGTGAAGTATGGCCGAGATTTGGACCAAAATTAGCTTTACTGGTTCATAGTGTTCCCGAGGGTGACAAAATTCAAACTAAGTGTTTTTGTAGCTGACATAATTATGACATAAATTAGGTATAACTCTTGAACTGTGTCGATATGGGTCTCGGCCGTACTTCACGCCCACATTCTGAACAACTTTTCCTTAAACTTATTTTCCTTTTTTCAGTTCCGCGTTGATTTGGCAACGAAAAATTTTTTTAATTTATGTTTTGTACTTTCCCTTTCGACTCAAAATTGCGCCTAATCGAACTATTAGATTTTGTTGTATGTGCTGTTGGAAATAGAAATCCATTCAATCCTTAAGCACATGCTATAAATATTCTCAGTGTGTACTATAGATTGAGTAAGGGATGATAAGATTTGTGGGGGTGTGGATGAAGACTTGTTACTAAGGATTGATAGTTTGTTAATGTATAAATAAGGTACACGATGGAATCGACCTTAAATAAATTTGATTTAAATTTTATGCAGGAAATGATATCATTTGTCTTGAAGGTTCATTCAATAAGAGTCAATCTATTTTTTTCCAGGATATGATTTATTGCCATAACCTTGATAGAAATCAGCTTTGAAGCTTATGCATAGTTTTTGTGACTAACTGGAGCTATGTTAATTTGGAGCTTACAATAAAATGTAGGACTAGGTTTAAGTGCAGTGGTTTGTTGAATTTGCAATCGTTTAATTCTTGTGGCTGCAAAACGCCCTAGCGCAGCTCTGGATCACAATTAATATAAAATTTGTTCAACAAATTTCCTATGCAATTCCGTCGACAGGAACTAATCTAAACTACCTTCACAAATGAACAACAAACTTGTTACATCTCAGTGATGTTACTGCTAGAAAAACAAATTCCAATCGAGGCTTGTAAAAAATTTCATTAAGCTACGAATAGGCACAATAAATATTAATGAACATGATGGCATTTAAGGCTTTAATGAAAGCCATCCACAAGAATTTCTTTTATATCGTGAAAATATTTCGCTCAGTGATTAAATTTATGGATGAAAGAGAAGGCACAGGTAGGCAGAGGAAATAAAAATAAAAACAGAGAAATATGTAGCAGCAACTTAGACGTGCCGTGAATGTCATAGAAATAAAAAATTTTCATTTCTTTTAGCAGATAGGAAAGAACCTTGAATTGAAGCTCGATTCCGTGCATACATCCAGTAAATTTTAAGCCACAGTCAATAAATAAGGAAATTTTTGGGTTTGTGATAAATTGATTTTCTCAAAGACGAGCTTTAATGTCAAAAATTTTCCATATTTTCTTCGTTCCAAATTTTCCGACACAAAACTCTGATTTGCTGAAAACTTAATAATATCGAATTGATGTGAAATTGAAAATAAATTGATTGAATATTCTTTATGCTTGTTGTGATTGCTTAAGTGAAAGGAATTATGGAAGTGCTTCTCGACAAGCTTTTTATGTGCTGTAGTATCTTTCTCTGCTAGTCACTTAATGATATCTTTCGACTTATTGAATAGATTACTGCTGATTATCTCAATAAAATTGTTTTAAGCCGTAAATCGTGACAATCAAAATCAATGGATTAACGAAATTATTGGAAATTGTTCATTCGACATCAAATTAACTCTGTTGAAACTTTTTGCTTAAAATATTTAAGAATTCACAATTGATTTTGATGCGTATGGTCAGTAACAGAGGTAAGAATTAGGAAGTTCAGACCACAGCACATCTTCATTAGCTTCTCATCAACCTTAAAATGTTTAATTGAAATAATTTCCTTTAATCTTGTTTGAATCTAGTTCAATACATTCTAATAATGACAATTCATATTTTAAACCAACAGAAGTAAATTTACATCAAAATTGAGCTATCCGTAAAAATTAAGTTATTCAAAAATTATAGCGTGGGAAATGAAAAGTCATGAAATTTTTTCAGAATGGAATTTTTGAGTTGTCATGCAGACATGGGTAAAGAATAAAAATAAGTCAAACGGAGTCAAATTTTGCATGGAAAAAAATTCGAATCAGCTTCAAAATGTTTTTAAAAGTATCAGAGTATGGCTTAGGTTAAAAAAACCAACGAAGAACTTGAAATGTGCTTGATAATTCCAGAAATAATCAAGCTAAGATCAAACAAAGAGAATTTATTAAGATTTTTCGTGTAAAGATTTAGCCTGATGAAGGGGGTCTGTCATTTAATCCTGTGTACAAAATCAAATTGTTAGCCTCTCTCAATAAAAATTTGGTTATGCCCCTTTGAGTAATTAATGTTCTTGTCACAATTCTCAAATTCTCAAAAGCTCATCAAAAAGCTTTTATGTTAAAAATAAAAAAAAACGTGTAGAAAAAACGTGTATTTGAAAATTAGCCAACAAAAATAAATTCCTTAAAATAGAATTAAATAATTGATTCCAAACATTGTTACCTAGCATTTACAAATAATGAAGTTCAAAAAAAAATATTAAAAAATGTCAAATTATATCCAAAAGAATAAACAACTCAATTACAACTCAAAGGGAAAATAAAAATAATAAAACAGAAATTCGTGATGATTTAAGCATATTGATAAGGCACAGATGAATAATTATGATAAACAAATTAAATCGAGGTGTCAAAATAAATTTTAAATTACTTCTGTGCACACAAAACGGAATTAAAAGTGCAACTTTTATGCAAGGGGATAACAACATGATGTAAAAAGCTTTTGTTGGAAAATTTTTAATAGTTTTCCAAAAGAATTGAAGAATTTCCCAACAAAATTAAAATTTTGGATTTTATATTGATTATTTCCCATCATGTTTTTTCCCCTCTCGCCTTTATCACACATGACTTGTATTTAAAACATGGCACGAAACAAAACATTTACACTCACAGTGGTTTGAGGTGCTGTCTCATTATCACTATATCCATCATCCTGAACATCCTGCGACAGAAAAATATTAATGTTGATCTTGTCCTTCGCCTTAACAGCTGTTTGTTCACTCGTTACACTCTTCATTGTTTTGTTCAAACAATTATTTATAAGGTCTTGTCGGCTACACACAGCAAATAGCAAGCAGCACAGCGCAAAAGAAATTTATGAATGAATGAGGAAGAGAAATTATATCGTTAAGGAACAGGCAGTAAATGTAAAATAAATGAGAAATACACGCGTTATCACGCACTTAATATCTTATCGTATATCCAATCCACACTACATGTAGGTCAAATAGGAACTTACTTGGTAATAGAATTATTGCCACTGGCACGCTTTACAATCCTCAAATTTGACTCATTCACTTGCCACAATAAACTGCTTAAATCTGGTGGTGCGGAACTACTTGAGGCGTGCTTCAAGCTCGACGTTACATGATCGACTGATAATTGTTTACGGAGAATTCTTTTACTACTACTGTGGCTGTCACTTGCCTTATCATCGATTGATTTTTGCTTGCAAAGCATACTTTTTGCGCTCCATTGTTGCTGTCGCATGCTAGACATTTCTTAACACGAAACAAATTTTCCTTAATATTATTTTCTCTTTTTGTGTGTGTGTGTGTTTGAGTGAGCTTATTATGTAGCTTTATTCATAAATTGTTTAGTCAAATACATCCATGACTTTATTGCAATTCAATATTTTGTTGTTGTACACAAACTTTTCATATTTATGCAAATCTCTCATTGCTTATTTTTATTGTATTTTCTATTATTTTCGCCAAGCACACACGCAAAAGTTCTTCTACATTTTATGGATATCCCCAAAACAAATCTTTTTATATTTTTTTATTTGAAGGAATTAAACTATGATTTAAAAAGTTTATCCACACACAGATCAATGCCCTCACATCACTTCAAATCAACCGTTCTATGCAGTGTTTTAGCACAAATGGAAGCAATATTTTTATTCCTAATAAAGCTGATACTACACTACCAAGCTACAAAGTTGGGAATTGGATTTTTTATTTCTTTTCCTTTTTTGTAAAAAAAATTCTATTAACACAAAGTTTCACTTGCTATATATAGCTATGGATATATAGACAGCATATCGGGGAAAATCCCTTAAAAACATAATTTTGGATGTCGTTTCTGGACGAAAGACTGTTGTCTTATGACTGCATTTTGTCTCGCTGTGCTTGTGTATTATTTTCATGCTTCAGTTTAAAGGAGCAAGCAAGAACTTTTAATAGCCAGGTTTTGACAGCTGAGAATTTTATCAAATTTTATGCTCAATCTTTCTCGATTTAAAGTTCAAAAATTCAAAGTTTAGAAAACCGTTTAAATTCAAATCTTCAACGACAGTTAAAATTCAAATTTTAGAAAACTGTTACAATTCAAAATTTTAAAACAATTGTAGCAAAAAAATTGCGTCTAAGGGAAGTATCAGACTACAAATCGTCACTACTTTCTTAAATATTCCCATTATTTCTCAATGAATGCAGAATGAATGAAAAACGGTTTTATCGTAAAAATTTACTGCACGATCACTTCATTTCTCACTCTCATTAAAGCACTGAATTAAATTTACTATAAAAGAACATCGATTCATGATTATTTTAAGAGTAACAAGAGATAAGAAACGATTATTACGCCTCCATAAAAGAATTAAAACAATTTTCCTACAACATAATAAATAAAACTCGTGGAAATTCTGACCGAATTTATATTCTTCTTTATTTTATTTTTTTTTTTTGTGCTGTAACCAGACACAAAAATATTATTACGTTGAAACCATGGCAATCAACAAAAGTTTTGTTTATTGGCGGATTAATTTCCATAAAATGTGAATGAAATGGAATGGAAAGAATGTTTATTTGATAAGAAAATCTGTCCCATTTTGCAAATTTGATATTTATCGATTCTCATTATAGGATACTTTCCATGTAAATGAATTAAGATTCTCATGAAGAGCTATATAATCGGTCAATTACAGAGGTATGCAATAAAAAATCATAAAATATAATTGACGATCGCTATTCTGCTGGTACAGATTGTTCAATTTCCATAATTAGCTTGCTATTTTAAACGTTAAAAATTGCTATTCGTCTGTCTGTCAGCCTCAATCCGTGAACATGATTTCTGTTATAAATTCAAATAATTTTTTAACATAATTTTCAAATATTTCTCGAACGTTATTATTTGAAATTTTCATTTACGTTAATTCTTGAGTTTAGAAAATGCGCATTCATCGATCATTAAGAAACATCCTCAATACCAATTTTGTTGCTGTACCTTATACGCCATTCACCTCAACATTGAAAATGCTGCCTGTCTTATATCGAAGAATATAAATCCTTTGACTGCTAAAATCAAATGCTTTGATCGATTCGTTATAGGTCTGATGTTTAGATAACATGTAATCATGCTCCACTGTCATGTACTGTTCTTTGCCTCCTTTTATGGCTTTGATAATGAAAATTTCAATATATTCATGCTGTTCCATTATATTACTTTTTGCTATGCTCTTTTGAATGGAAACAACAGAAAAATTGATATTGCAATTTCCATTTCAAGGTAGCCTTTACCTTATATCATAATCCAAAAGAAATTGTATAAGTATCAATAACTCTTTGTACTGCCTGAATGTCAAACAATTGCAAATGTTTGTTATTTACGATAAATGTCAAAAATTTATTTCCATACTTCCTTATTTACATAATAATAAATTAAATGAACAGTCTTTGTGAAGGGGTTGATACCTAATGTGTGTATCTATATATCATATCAAATCTCTAATCGAACCATGTGGGAACTCGGTATGTCCAATTATTGCTTTGTACGATTGTCAATTTCGGACCATAATAAGGTATTACGTAGCTAGAGCCATCAGCAGGTCCTACGATCTGAGATGCGACTGGAAATTAGATACAAGAAAATTGATGAAAATTCATAATCATTAGCTCTGAAACATCCAGAATTGCAACTTACTCAGTATGACATCGATTAATTGTCCCAAAAACATGAATCCTAATGTGAATAATTTAAAGCATCCTATAGCAGGATATCCTAAATAAAACCTATCGATACCAAACATGCCGAGGAAAATCGATAGAATCAGAGCAACATCAAAGTGCTTTCCATTTCTATTTTAAAAAGGATGAAGAATAAATTGAAATGTACTTACCAATAAAAATGATTGATACTTACGTATATTCACAAGGAATGGAGCTATAAAATGTGTTATTTGATGAATCTTCACATATTATGCCTTCACTTGCTATACATCGTACTTTTGCGGTTCCTTCTTTCGAACATCCAATAACACTTTGTGTATTTTTGTCTATATAATCGTATGAAGAGTCTGGATCTGGACACAGGAACTGCCCGATACGTAGTTTAGAACAATCAGTAGCAGATTCTAAGGCTATTGGGCAGAATATCACTATAATTAAGAAAATCACTTTACTGTCCATTGTTTGTTTATTTTTTTATGAAAATGCCCACATTTGGGGGTTCTTTAATAATACCCAAAAAAGTTTTTCAATTTAAATATTTTATTACCGTTATTTTTCTTAATTTAAACATATTTAATAACACTACTAAATATCAAAAACTGGGATAGATTACATTATTATTTTGGTTTGAGATTATATGTAAAGCTTGAAAATCAGCCTTAAGCATCAGCTTCTTCATCAGCACATTCAACAAGCACTCTAGATTCAACTTGTTCAACATGCTCGATATCAAAAATCACAAATGATATTTCGGGATGCTCAAATTCAATGAACTTGAATTCATCAGAAAATGACAAAATATAAAAACTAAAAATTGTAGCGACTATCCATTCGCTTACTGATGAAGCTACATGATAACGCCAACCTCCATCACTAGGATACCAATGTCTAGGATCACTTCCTTCAAATAGGATATGTGATATAACACCACAGATTGCGACAACGAAGAAGAAAATTGTACAAAATACTGACAATATAATTCGATATAAAGCTCTCTTTACAGTGACATATGGCTCAAGTCTATGTGATATGATTGTTTGGTACCAAAAGTACAACGTACCCATCCCAAAGCTGAAATAAAAGACATGATAAATAATTTAATGGACCATCCCCAATTCAATTTACTTACGCTGAAAAGGCTCCGACATAGTGCATTAATCGGACATTAGTTTCTTGAAAATTAGCGACTATACTAATTCCATAGCAGGACATATATCCAAAATATAGAGCACGTTTATTCAAGTGATCTACTAGATCCTTCAAAACTTCATGATGATCCGTAACATGAATTATCTGCCTATAACGGATATAAATCGTCAGCCCCACTAAAAATTGAAAAAAATGAATTCAAATTACATCACTTGATGCTTAAAAAAATTATGCGCATTTTTCTAAAACCCCAAGCAGAATTCAATTAAAAATTAACGGTCAATAAATTTTTGAAAATATAAAGTTCAAAAACTATATGAAGAACAAAGTTCAAAAATATTTGAATAATGACAGTTTGGCCAAATTTGAACTCATTCATCACCTTTCATAGACATACAAACTGATAGAATACAGAAAATATCGTATTTCCTATCAGAAAAATGCACCAAAAATCGATTTTATCTACTTACGAATCACACATCCCGTATTAATTAACTGTCCAAATATGCATGACTCAGGACTATAAGTAGCTGAGTCAGAAATGTAAGGAATATCTGGAACTACATGATTTTCAAGAACTGACGCTATGTATCTATGGATAAAGGAATATATTTTAATGATTTTTGGATACAAAATTGCACAAATTGCGTCTCACGTTATTATAAATGTTAATTGAAATAATAGGAAGCAACTTATTGGCAATAAATAAACTTTGGACATAGTTCTATTGAATCTTATCACTTTTATTGAATGACTAATGCATCTCACTGACTTTTCTTAAAACTTTAATTCACGAGAAAAATTCGTGTAGTACATAGAAACAATGAATCACTAGCTTTACAACAAAAATAGCAGGCAGACAACAAATAATAAAGATTGGGGAATATCCACAGCTGATTTGGGTATTTTGAGGGCATTTCTTTGTGCCGGAAAATGCGACAAGATTAACAGCTTAAAATGCCAGTTAATATAAATATTGGATTACTAGGTCATGTAGATTCAGGAAAGACAAGCTTATCAAAAGTTTTGTCAAATGTTTCCAGCACTGCTGCCTTTGATAAAAATCCACAAAGTAAAGAAAGAGGTGAGCTGAATAGTTTTTAATAACTGGCTGGCTCTGAAGAGTACTGGATGTACATGTCACTTTAAAATTATATGCTTGAATGCTTAATCTTACTTCCAGAGACCATAAAATCTAGTTCAATTCCTTATTAATCCCGAAATAAATTTCAGGAATTACGCTGGATCTTGGATTTTCAGCATTGTCAATTGATGCACCAGACAAGACAGATGGATTAATTCTAACATTTGTTGACTGTCCTGGGCACAATTCCTTAATTAGAACAATTATAGGAGGCAATTTGATTATTGACATGATGATTCTTGTTGTTGACATCCAGAAAGGATTTGAGCCTCAAACAGGCGAGTGCCTTATTCTCGGTGAGATCAATAAGAAGCCTATGATTGTTGTGCTTAATAAGATAGACATGATTGAAGAGAGTAAGAGAGATACAGCAATAGAGAAAATGACTAAAAAAGTATCAAAGACATTAGATGCGACGATATTTAAAGAAACTAAAATCATTCCTGTGTCTGCAATTAAGAATATTAATATTGATAAATTAATAGAATTAATTAAAGATGAAGCATGCAAGCTAGAATTAAGGAGACTTAATGATGCACCATTTTTATTCGCTTTTGATCACTGCTTCTCGATTAAAGGATCAGGCACGATTCTAAGTGGAACAGTCTTACAAGGAAGCATAAAAATTAATGACAATATCCAAATCCCGAGCCTTAAAATTGATAGAAAAATCAAGAGCATGCAAATGTTCAAAAAGCCAATCGAAAAGGCAATTTCTGGCGATCGTGTTGGAATTTGTATCACCAACTTTGATTCTAAATTATTAGAACGTGGATTAATATGCAATAAAGGCACTGTCGAGACATCGTACGCAACAGTCATACAACTAAATCGCATTAAATATTTCAAACGTGACATCAAGTCTAAAGCCAAATTCCATTGTTCAATTGGTCACGAAACAGTCATGGCTACAATCATAATTTTCTCAAATGATAGCAATGAATTTGATTTTGAGTCTGAATATCAGTATGAAGACATGATAATTGAGAATGATGATAGGAACTACTTTGCACTTATTGAGTTCGAACATCCAGTACTGATTTATGATGATATGCTGTTGATAGCATCTAAATTGGATACGGAACAGACGAATGTCTGTCGATTAGCTTTTTATGGAAATGTTCTCGTTAAGAATTCATCAACTGACAAGAACAGCAACGAAAGTTACCTCCAGAGACTTAAGATTTATAAGGAAAAGTCACGAGACGGAAATGTTCAGCGACTTGTTAACAACTATGAAATTATAGTGATTAATCTATTTAAGAAGGAAACAGACAGGTCTAAATTCGAGAGAATGAAATGCAGCTTATCAACAGGTGAAGTTGGCATCATTTCAGGATCTTTTGGACAGTCGTCAAAAGTGAAAGTACAATTTTCTAGTCCTTTATGTCAGGCGACAATCGATTCCATCAAGAGCTGTAAAAGTGACATTAAAGTTCATCTGTCATTCAAGAAATTTATATTCGATAAAAATCATCGAATGGTTCAATAAATACATTGAAGGGGTCCCCTTTTTGAAATTTTCAATTTTATCAAATTATCGACTTTTATTAGATTTCATCATTTTTCAATCTCAATAAATTACATTATAATATTATTTTTTGTGGAATGATGGAAACTATGAAGAAAATTATTGTTTCATGTTTCAGAGATATATTCTTGAAATTTGATAATTTTAAAAAATATTGACATCCATCTATTTTGTTTTATATATTGGGAAATAAATATCAATCTTGTTTATTTATGTACTGTAAGTATCTGTCACTGACGTTAAGAAAATAAATAATATTAAGAAAAAAAACAGGAAATTTTTTAATAAAATTTGGCTGATATTGCAGTGTTGTTGGTATTTTATGTTTCATGTATAAATATCTCTTCTATTTTTTTGATTTTAATCTATTAACGATAGTGGATTTCTCATTTTTATGCAATATATTTTTCATACTTTGGGGATGAAATGCTTCAATCTTGATAAACGTGGCTGTTGACGGTTATTTAACGGTTCATTTTTGAATTTACAGACAATCATAGGATTTGTCCTGCTGGAGCGAATTCAAAATTCAAAATTTTAAAACCCGTTAAGATTCAAATCTTTTTTGACTGTTGAAAATTCAAACATTTAAAATCGGAAATTAAAGCATTTCATCCAGAAATTCCATATAATTTTATTAAGTTTGACTAGAATAATAATTTTTTGATTAATTATTTTAAACATTTAAAATATAGTTTATCTGAATAGGTAAGTATAATGTGTGTACGTGTCTTTTATGTGTAACCATTTGACATTCTTAGGAAGATAATTGTATTAATTTATCATAAATTTGTATCTACAAAAAGAAAATTCAAGGAAATAAAATATTGCATAAATTGAATTGATTAATTAAGTTAAGATAAATCCGAAAATTCTGTCTAATTACTGTTCCACATCTTGAGGATCTACAAAAATAGTTTATTTTTCTATCTCATAATTTTTTTATGCTTTATGCTTTTTTTCTTATCATTTACAGAAAATCCAAAGAAAGAAGAGAATTCAAATTTGTAGATTCAATGATCTATTATTATGTACACACACACGAGAAAGTAATCATGCACACGTCTTACTCACTCTTCTTTTTTAATTAAATTTTTGTTATAAAATCATAAAACAAAACCTGAACAGCATAAAATTTGATGTGACAAGTTTTTCTTATGCTTGACAGTCGTTTTGGCTTTGAAACAGATAAATGCCGCACCAAATGTTAATGCTGTTGACATAAATTAGAGGTTTTCCAAAGAAGAAAGTTTCCACTGAAAAGCTGGGTTTAAAATTCATTAAAATTTATCTTGTCTAATAAGTATAAAATTTATAGTCCAATATCCAGCACATCCAATGATACCCTCAAACCATGTGCAACGTACAACTTTTGTCATTCATCTCAAAACTGACTATTCTTGCACAATGTCATTCCAAAGTCGTACACAGCACACGACTATCAACACTATTCATTCATTTCTAATCTTTAGCATTCATAAATGTCCTTATGATGATTTTTTGACGATTATTAATCCATAGGATCATTTTCTATAGTGATTACTTTCACGTTTTAACTTAAAATCTTTAAAATTGTGTTATTTAGAGCCAATCTGAACTTTCACAATCATACTTGTCTTCACTTTCCCCATTTTTAATTAATAAATACACAAGTCTTGCCTTACATACAGGCAGCACATCAAAACATTTCGCTTCTCATGTCCATTTTTTTTTTCAATTATTTGAGATCAAAATATCGTTAATTATCTTGTCAGCTAATTTAAAGAATAATGAAGAGAATTAATACAACTATTAACAAGACGCTGAGAAATAAAATTGCCATCCATTGACGCCTATCGTTGTTTGATAAATGTAGCACTTTACCAACTTTCTTCATTGTTGCATCAAGTTTTGAGTCTGTTGCGTCCAGTTCATTTCCGAATTCGTCGAGCATACTGCAACAAGGATAAGAAAATGTCTTAAGTGACGGTTATTTAACGAACATTCAAGATTTGAATTCATAATTCTTCACAGAGCGAATTCAAAATTTGAAAATTTCTGACCCGTTAAAATTCAAAACATATTTGGCAGTAATAAATTGCAAGCAACACTCCACCCCAAAAATATCACTTACACAGCTTGTTCGTCAATCTCAACTCCAATTTGTCGACTGACGGTTTTGAGTGTTCCTATCGAGTCACTTAAGACATCAAGCTGTTCATCTTGTGATTGCAGCATTCGTTGTTGAATCGAAACAGTTTCACCAAGGAATGGGCTGTCGCCATTGAAATTTCCATGATGATTAGGACTGTCATTTAAATTTTCGAGCTTTTTGTATTTTGTACCGTGATGTCGTGCAGCTGCCATAGTACTCATTAAATTATTTCCAATTGAGTTATTTAAATTATTATTAATAATATTTGTATTATTAGCTGTGGCTGTATTTATTGGCGATGGATCGTCAAGTAATGGTTGTATCGCTGTTATATCCTTATCACGATTCTTTAAGATGCTTATTTTATCTTTCATAGACTTAATTTCATTTTTTGTAGCATTTATAAAGTGCCGTCGCTGATTAAGTTCCTGTAAGTCGACTTTTTGTTTGGGATTCTTTTCAGCAATAGCAATTGTATCTTCCAAGTCCTCTAAATCCCATTCAATGGATCTTAATGAGTTCCTTAATTCTGTTGTTGTATATTCAAGATCTGTTGGATCACTGGTATCGTTCTGAAGCTCACGATAGCGCAAAAACAGTCCGCGAGTTTTATTTAGTCCTTTAAAAACTTCACTGTAAAATAATTGTACACGATATAAAATCAGTGAAGATACACAATACACAAAAAAAAAAGCCAAGGTAATCAAAAAATAAAGACTTTCACGATATTTTACAGAAGAAACAAAAAAATCAATAATTTTTTTTGGATGAAAAAATAAAGAAAAATCTGCAAATAAAAAAAGATAAAAATAACCAATGAAATGATAAATAATTAGGGAAATTCCAATTCTCCGTTCTTACACTTCACATTTTAAATATAAATCTGCAGAAGAATTCATCACAAATGGTACGAAAATTTAGAAAAATTAAGATTTTTATCAGGATATTCAAATTCACAACATTTTACCCACTTATTTACGGTAAACATGAAAATTCCCCACTAAAGCCCTTATTGCCCCATGTTTAAAGGAAATCAAAATTTAAATTTTTCGTGACTGTTATTTTTATCTTTTGTGTTTTGAGCTTCATTATGGAATTTTAAGTTTCTTTTTATATGACTTATTAATATTAGGGGTTCAATCCCAGGCCATGTCTAATTTTCGAAGCTCTTTTCCCATTTCACCGTTCTAGTTACGAAGCTCGATTCGTGTGCTGGGTGTAGTTTTGAGGTCTTTGGCACAGAATCTGCCTCCTTTGCTAGGCATACAAGGATATACTGCAATGTGCAGAGCTTGCAAGTGGTTCGGATCCCACTATAAACTGTAGGTCTAAAGGGTGTGGTACAATAGATTCTATTCTAATTTGAATCGCAGTGCCTCCAGCTGAAAGGCTGGGCCCTTCACACATTATTATTATTACTAGGCTATCCGGAGGCGCCTGTGGCTTATCAGGGTTAAAATTTGATTACTATTATGTAAATAACTGTAAGACGCAAATAACCATAATGTTTTTAAGGTCAATCCTACCACAAAACTTCACATGGCCTCACAAACCCCCTCAAACTCGGACCCCCTTAATCCCTCAATAATTTTATAAATGGCTTCACAAAACTTCACAGGGCTTCACATACCCCCTCGAACTCGAACCCCCTTAATCCCTCTAAAACTTTATAAATGGCTTCACAAACCTCCTCAAACTCGGACTTAATCCCACAAAAATTTTATAAATGTCTTCACAAACCCCCTCAAACTCGGACCTCCTTAATCCCACTAAATTTTTAATTCCCCCGAAACCCACAGTGTCTTTTCACAAAGTTTCGCATGGCTTCACAAAACTTCACATGGCTTCACAAAATTTTATATGGCTTCACAAAATATTCCTGACACCAAACTTTTCCCACAAACCCCCTCAAATTCATTGGCTTCATACGGTTTCACAAAATATACCTGACACCCCCCTTGCCCCCAATCCCCACCTGACACCCACTTTGTCACTCCCCCCACAACTGACACCAACCTTGTCAGCACCCCTCAAATCATTGGCTTCACACGGCTTATATAGCACAAAATATATCGACACCCACCTTTTCCCCACCCCCCACCTGACAACCACCTTGTCAACACTCCTTATATTTTTGTCTTCACACGGCTTCACAAATGTCTTCACATTGCTTCCGTTCCAGAGTCAGTGAATCAGTGAGTTGGGCTTTTATATATTAGATTATTATTATATGACTTATTTAATTGGGAGATCTTTATTGTTCCTTTTTCTTTCCTAGTTCTTTACTATTTTAATCGTGTTGAGTTTGCCGCTAAAATAATCGAGTTCAAATTTTTGAACTTCAACTTTTGAATTTACATTTTCCGTTATTTTTTAAACTCAAAATATCCTTTAAATGTTCTTTTTATTCAAAAGTTAATTTTACAAGGCATGCATTACTTAAAGGAGGCAATTATACTTACTGATTATCCATCATAGCTGAATTTAAGGACATCATCATCAGTTTGGAATATAAAGCACTGAGAATATTTCAAGAGATGATTTTTAATCGCGTTAATTATATAAAAATAAAAGTTTTCAATTTAAAAATCAATCTCAAAGGCTTCTTAAACTTCAATTTAAATTCAACGGCAATTGACCTTCCCCTAAAGATCTACAAAAGCTCATGGCTCAATTTAAGACAAAATAAGATTTACACATAATTGCATTGACGTTATCTTAAGCATCTCACGATTATTATTATTATCCAACAAGTACAAAAAGTGATTAATAGTGCCATAAAATCTCTATTCTTGCCATCCATCGAGTAGTATGAGCTATAAGAACTTGAGTTCCATACATTATGAAAATTTATATGCAGATGAAATTCTTTTGTGGCATGGAAAATTGAAAACTTTTTCTTGTGGTCGACAAACTACTTCAAACTCAACCAACAGCACATATTTTTTAAGGGATTTTTTTTTCTCTCATTTATAGATATGAAGTAAGGAACCATATTCATATGATAATGAATGTGTTGAATATGAAGTGGCTAATGAAAATGTGAAAAAAAAGTTTTTCTCAATTTTTTCTTCCTGTTTTTCAATTCCACATGAGAATATGTTTGTGGTCATGCATTAAGAACGTCTGGTCAGAATTATTTTTATGCTTCCTCTGTGGTTGATGCGTTTAATTTATTTTGAATTTGTGGCAGTGGTGCTTGATAAAATCTAATTTTGTAGCTTGAATGACGTATTTCTAACATTTGGATTTTACTTCCTCCTTTAATCCGTTTGTGAATGCTTCAACTCAACTCATTGGAAGTAATTAATGCAACTTTTTACTATGCTGAATACCTTCTATTCTGTGCCAAAAGACAGACATAATAAAGCTGTATTATTGAACTGCTTTTAATTTGTTTTTTCGTAAGGAAGGATACACTCTGGCTTAATGATAATTTCCTATCGTAAAACAAAAAACTTTTTTGAGTAGTTGCTCTTTGTTGAGAAAGAATTATTGCTTTATTCTAGCCTAAAAGGCATTTGCAAGTCAAAGTTCTTATAAAGCAGTATGAAGATAGTTCGTAAAGTAAAGGTGATGTTGATCTATATGATTGCCTATGGAGCATAGATCAAGCAAAAGGTTACGCTAATCAAGCTTAGGGTGTCAGTTATTTTAAGTCATTCAATTCTAAGCGATACTGGTCTAAAATTCCATTTCTGTTTCAACTTCCTTAACTCCGAAAAGACTCTGATTCCATCCCCAATCCCAATATCCAATTAACGACCCATTGAATTTAAAATCCAAAACCAAACGAATCTGTCGACATTTCAGCATCTGATTTCCAATGTAAATTCTAGCACTGCCAGATTTTCTTTCAATTAAGTTTTCCGCTCAAGTATAAATTTTCCTTTTATGCACTTTTCCTATCTACTCCACAAATCCTCTCATTTCGGCATTTTAGTAAAGTAATTGCTATACTTTCTGCATCTTAATAGATGCATATAAACGAGCATTTTCCTTTTGTATACAAAACTTGATTTAAAATAGCAAAATATTTTACATAAATTCGGATATAAAAGTTATATTCAAGGTACATCCAATGCATCTGCAAAGTAGCAATCACATAATTGAATCTTGGTAGAGAAACTTCATCCCAGGAACTTTAAATTTAATAAAAGCAAAAAGGATAGATTGACCTGAACATTGTCAATAATGAATTTACACAAAATGTTGTTCCAATGACTTAATAAAGGGTCACCTTCCTTGTTTATGGATAAAGTTAAAAGTTAATTTAATTTGCATAAAATTTAAGTCTGTGAATTTTCTTATTCAGCATAACTTGATTATTGTGAATGCTTCAGTAAAAGGGAACGTTTGGAACGAACCAACCCAATAGGATAAGGCATAAAATTCCCATTGAAGCGTTTCCGAGAAAGCGAATACTTAAAGGAATGAAAACTCATCATTATACTGCTTATTATCCTACTCATATGCATGTCGAATGAATAATTGTATAAAGATCACGAGGTATGAAAGCATATTACGTCTGCCTTGAATTTTAATAAGTAGTATATGACAAAATATCTGCCATATTTCCTATTTCGAGCCATAGAATATGTAAAATTTTAAATTCGAGTACTTAGAGTATTTTATGTTGTCATACAAGTTCCATTTCATGTACAAATAATCCGTGAAAGAAGATTTAATGAACTCATAACAACATATTTAAATATTCATTTCTAATGAACCCCTTTATAACTTACTACTTCCATAATTTATTACGTATGTGTCACATTAAAAAATATTTATATGATAGGAACGTGCAAAACATACATTTGTACTTAGAGATGCATATAGGTTGGAGTTTTTGAATTTTTAATATTTCTAAGTTGGTGCTGGATTTTTTTTTTTAAAGAATTGGGTCTGACCATTTTCATGCTATAAAGCCTCTTAAAGAACTCTTCAATGAAATTTCTAACGGTTTTTAAAATTTTAAAATAATATTCAGAGAAGTTTAAAAATTCAAAAATTAATTTATTAGGATTTGCAAAATCCTAGTTGAAAAGAGTTCATTTAAAGAATTTAATTAAACGCAAATGAACACAAAAAAGGTGCTGGATTTATTCCACTAATAACTTAGAAATGTTAACATCTCTGATTGCATGCTTTTACATGGAAATTAAGTGCTTCAAATGTGAATAAACATGCTCATCTAGTGCTCCTCTATTGAAGCATCTACGTGATTCATTTTGCATCCACTTTATGATTTCCCTTTGCAACCATGAAGAGGATGTAGATCTGTTTACAATTTAGATGGTACTAAATGCATGTAGTGTGTAAATTGACATCTTATTTGAAGCTGTTATTTGTGTTCAATGCCGTAAAACATTTGTGTACCAGACACAAACGTCGAATGGAGAATTCTATTGAATTGCTGTCCTTTTGAAAGATTTATTGCTGAATTTTATTACGTCACTAAAAATACTTGTGGGGAAACACACATCAACATCCATCCTTCCCCGAACCTATCTGATACACACATACAAATAAATTGATAAGAACAAGAAGAGATTATTTGCGATCAATTCATCATTATAAAACGTCATTATTCATTTGTTTTTTTTGTTAAGTAAGGAATAAAAATATTTGCTAGACTTAAAGGGATGTGTGCATGTTAAAGTGAAGAGGGTGGGATGTAGAAGAATATAGACAGTTTAATAACCGACTATTAAGCGGCTTTTATTCAATTCTGTAAGGAATTGCTCATACGAACTTTTAGTATCCTTGAATTATATTATTTATTGTACGTTTGGGATGATAGACAGACAAGTGATTGCTCTTCAATGTTTTAAGGCATATTTATCTTTAAATAACTCAGACTTGAAGATGGCTTAGTTCCGTTGTTGCATTCATGAATGATGGCTTTAATCGTGTATTTTAAAGATTTCTTCCAAAAAAGTTCAAAAAGCTCAAATTACTTCAAAAAGCTCAACTTTTCTCAACGGATATAAAATTGTCAAAAAGCTCTGATCCCATTAAAAAGCTCAATTTTCTGAAACTTTTATTAAAAAATTCAAATTTAAACTTTTCAAATTATTCAAATCAGTTGAAATTAAAATTGCTAGAAAATTGTCGACCATCCCTTTCTGATTCCAATCAAGCCAATTGCCAGTTAATCAGCTATTCACAACAACAAGACTATCACAATAAAACCAATTTTGACAAGACAAGCAATTTACTAAAATTTTAAATTATCATGATTCTTAAAAAATAATTCAATGTATTCCAACAGCTGTTTACTACATCAAATCCTTGAAGTCTCACACAATTCTTTGAATGAATCGAGTACAAAAGTGCCATTGATATTCTTTAGATCATGAAAGAACCATAAGTATTCACTTACAAAACATGTCACAAATCGTCTTACCAACACAACAGTGTCTGTATAATGCAGAAGTAGTTTTATAAAATCATGAAGCTTAAGAGAAATTTTTCCAAGTCATGTCTCGATATTTTTTTTCTCGCATATATTCCCACGACTCAAACACTGAATTCTCAATACGGAAGACGAAAGGCTTCATGATCCATCATGATATATAATGTGCTTGAAAACATCTTGAAGATATTTCCTTTGGTATGTAAAGTATTTGATGCTTTCAAAATATTTTTCTCCCATCTCCTTCCTTCATCCTTTATGCTGACATACATACTTCGCATCCTTCATTCATTCATCATGAATCAAGCTTTGTGTCACTATACGTATACACATATTTTTTGTGGTATGTAGAACAATTTATTTATATTGTGTCTGAAGGGATTTTTAAGAATTGAATGCCTTGAAAAATTATGTAAAATACAGCCACAATTGTGGTTCCGTATTGAATGTCAGGCATTTAATTTATGCTAAATAACATAATCCCATTAATCAAAAAAAAAAACTCCTCCTTATCAATTGTTGTCATTCATTCATGATCAACAGGTGGTTCGTGTGGCATGTTCAATGCTCAATGCTGCAATCAGCAATCGAGCAAAAAGTGTTAAAACATTCAACATTTTCTTTCCGTTGTTGTGTGGAAAATGAGTTTTTTATTCGTATTATTATTTTTTCATTTTATCAGAGGAAAATTTTCTCAGCTCTGAAAAAATTCCTCAGTCATTCATTAGATCGCATCGCGTATTGTACGGTCTAGAGTTCAAGAGAAAGAACAAAAAAAAATTATTTATTGATATTTTTTAAGAGTAGAATTTTTTTTTGTAGTTTATTTCTGTGAATAAATTGTGATTATTTATATTTATGGAAATTAGTTAAGCCTTAAATAAAAATTGAAGGAATTGCTCTCTCGTGATGACATATCAAGTGTGTGAAAATTAATGCCAATAATAAAATAATTAATCACTCATAATGTCCCATAAATTTCGGCTTATTATTTAACTACAAAAATAAGACGAAAGAATTAATAAATCATGATTAATGTCCTGGAAATGAATTAAAATAAAAGAAGTTCTATCTTGTGTAACTAAATTCTTTGTTTGTGCTGAAAAGAAAGTTTATAAGAAAATGAATGAAAAATTATCACAAGCGTGTTCAAATGGCAGAGATTCACCGTCTTGAATCATAAATCAGCTAGTCAAAAAAAATGTCAAATGTTGAAAATTTAGTACTTTGTGTTGAACAGTTACCACCTTAAAATTAAATTTTCTTGGTTTTCCACCCCGGGCGTACCTCAACTTTATGGAAACTTTTTGCCATAAATCATATAAAGATTCTGAAGAAGAAATGCAACAGTTGAGGATTCAATTTTTTTTGATCGGTTTTAATCGTGAATTTTAAAGATTTTGCTTTTAACTTTGATTCTGCTTTTTTCGACTAGGAATATTTGAAGTGATTGAATTTCATGAATGTGACTGGATGGCTTGATGCTAATTTTTCATTGAAATTCCGAAAATTCAATTAATATGAATCGAATTTCCCATTAAAAAGTGACAAAAGAATTGAATTTAATAAGGTTTAGAGTGAGCAACTGGACCTTGGAGTTAAAATTAAACCATTTAACTTCAAAAATCACTACTTAGTTGATCCAGTATAGATAATTTAAGAGTTTTCATGAAACTTTTTTGGAATAATTATTCTTTCGCTGGATTCATAAAATTTCAAAACTTCCTCAATCTAAAGAAAATCAAAGTCTAATGAAAATATCCTCTCAGGTGTTACCCTCTTGGAATCTAATTAAATTGATAATCCTTATGAGTTTAGATATTAAATATTAAGAAGAATTCAAAAAAATTTTCCAAGCATTTCCAAACATGAACAAAATAATAAGACTTAAAAGCGGATTTGCAAGCTAATTTACACCCTAATTTTCATGTTTGCTGTCTAATTAGCAAAACCCCTAATTAATATAATAAGCCCGTATACTAATTTCAAGAAAGATTTCCTAAACAAATTCGGAGTAGAATCAAAATTCACTTCCATCAATGCTCAATTTAAAGCTAGTTATAAAATATTCTTTTGAGCTCAAAAACTCATCATTGAGAAAATTCCAATAGAAATAAGGTGGAATTAAATTATTTTTCAATCACTGTATACGAAGCATGTCTTTATTATTAAGGTTTTTTGTCCTTGTGTATAGGAACTCGTGAAGTTTATCAAATACTCAAGAAGAACTTTTTTGGTGTTCAAAAATTTTCCTGAAGAAAAAATTCGTAAATATTTTATGAGCTTATGAGACATATTGAGAATCAATTTATTTTTGGAAAACATCCGATTATATTGTATGTCGATTGATGAAATGAGATGCAATTTGAAAAGAAAATTGCGAAAATATGCAGAAAAACTTGAGCTGTTTTTTCAACAAATAAAATTATTCATAAATCTTGAATTGAAGATACTTTTATGTATGTTTCTGAATCCATATAGACTCTGATAATATTTGGGAAAGCTTTTTACAACATTTTTATTAAATCTATAAAGAATCATTTGAAAAAGTAAAATGTTTTGGAATATTCAAGAAAAAGTTTATGATTAACTTTTTTCAAATCCTTTTTCTACTTCTAAAATTATTTATTAAGGGTTTGTTCATTTTGTGATGTCTATCAAATAATAGGATAGTTGAAAATATATCCTTCCAGTGGCGTCTGTAGATAAAATCAAATTCTTCTCGGCAGGAAAGATTTCTTCAATTTGTTCCTCATAGGACCCTTCCCTTGAATTGAAAATCGATGTAACATTCTTTTAAGGACAAAAACATTTAAGAGTAAAGATTAAAGTTTTATTTTAAAATACCGAGCGAATTGAAGGAATTTCTACTCTCCAGCTAAACCCTCGCTAGACATCATCAGCTCATAATCCCCAAATCCCCTATAAATTATCAAAGCATAAATTCAACAATAACAACTTTCTATTTACTTAAATCTTGAAAAAAAGAGAGTACAATCAACAGATTGGACGAATCAAATTAAACCTTCTTTCCAAGAATCTGGACATGTTTTAGGACAATCAAAAAGATATTCTTACAGACATAATAATCCTTGATTATAATTGCCATTCCAAAACATGCTGAGGGCGAAAAGATTCTTACTTAAAAAAAGGAATCTGTGCGTGTATAGATTTAATTTTCTTCTTATGCGTTTATGGAACGGAAGAGATATCATCATAGAGGTGAAAAAGTTAAATGATTTATAACGCGCTGTGCATTTTCTCTTCTATTCCCATCTATATAATACAATAATCTTATTACAAATATTCTTCTTGTTTGTTCCATTTGAGTATAAGAGTCTTATAGATTCTTATCTAGGGTAGGAAACTACTTAAACTACAAGTCATCTGTCTTCTTAGCATTTTCATCAAAGTTTTTAACAATTCTTCATCTTGTTTTATAGTTTCTCTTTCTTCATTCCTCAGATTGCTATAGATTATCGCAAACGTTGCGTAAAATTTCATTAGGCACCGACAAAGCAATCCTCTTAATAACATAAGGACGAAAATTGCTTACACTTTGATTTATAGATCCAAACTTTCTCAACCACTTGAATAAATTGATTTAAAGTTTTAGCTCAGACTTCTATTTGTTGCGTGAGAATTATCTCTAATGTTTTCTTTCGTAAGTGCCTCAATTTTTCATGATTTTGTGCTGATTTGTGTGATGGAAAGCTTTTGTTTTGTTTTGTTGTATGTCTTTAAAGGAAATCGTATAGAAATTTTTATTTACAGAGCTTTACATTAAGTCTGCACTTAATTGAATGGCTGAAGACAAAAAAAAAGTTGCACTAGACAAGCGTGAAGCTTCATTTTGACCTAGTGCCACTAATTCATATCCATTGCCAATTGGGTAAGCTATCACGATTCTAATTTGTGTTCGTATTGAGTGAAACTTGATAGTTATATCCAACGGAGTAATTACTATAACCTTAACTAGTGTCATAACTAGAAACAACCCTAAAGTCTCGTAATAGCTAATGTCCAGTAATTTCTGATAGCTTTTGATTCAATTGATAATAAATGCTCAGAAAAAAAATCCTCAGAAATCTCAAAAATTTCAAGCATCCTCGATAAAATATCAGATTTCGTTCATAAATCCCCAATAAATCACAAGACGACTCACGCCAATAAAGCAATTTCCACGAAAATTTTCCAACTCTTGTCGTGGTATTTTTGTTCGCTTTATGCTGTCATATTTAATTTTGTAGGAGTATCTCAAATGAAATTTATTAGATCTAAAAAGCATAGGCATAGAATTAAGGTTCTCATACTTTTCTTATTAATTTTTCACTAGTGCTTTAAAGACGATAAGAATAATAAGAAGACATGAAAAAATTTTAAACGTGATTAAAATGCTGAAAGGCATAGTAAGTAAGTAAGTTGATTGATTGTTGGAAAGTCTTATGCTATCACATCATAAAGAGACTAGAATCATTTGTTAACTTTGGCTTTACGTAAATTCCTTAATCATCTACACGAATGACTTTACAAAACTCAATTTTTCTCCATGCCTATAAAGTCGTTCCTCTCCTCAATTTACGATCCCTACTTCTTTTTTGTCCTTTTTTAATGCGATTTATTTTTCCATTGCTCTTTTATTATGATACTCATACACGTCAATACATTGGCAATGATTATCATTAGACTCTCTATGGAAACTTTTGAGAGTCGCTTGATGATAAGGGAGGCCAAGCATTTTTATTATTCAATATAGGGGATGATTTGAAGGAAAAAGAGAGAAAGGACGAAAATAATAAAAAAGCTTATTACTACAGGAGCATCTGAGAGGATCATGAGAATATAAAAAGAAGATTTTAATAGGAGGCAAATGCCCATGCTAATTACAGAGGAAATGATAAGGATGAATAATATTTTATCATTTTAATTTTTTCCATGAATGCTCATTTTTGGGGTCGTTTAGATGTTATGCCACCATAATCTCCCTCCCACCTCCCAATGCCATTAAAATTCTGATCACATTCCTACTTAAGCTACAAAATTGAGCCTCTTCCATAAACATCCTGAATTTTTCGACCGACCCCTTACCAAGAATTCCAAGCTCTTCCTTGATTTTTCAGTATGAATAAAATTAATTTTATGTTTTGGAACGACAGCTTTTTTTTTGCTTTGAGCATCTGAAATTATTCATTTTTTAACCCTCATAAGTATATTAATTGCATTACCGCTGTCAAAAAAGACGGTAAAATATTCTTCTTGCTTCCCAGGCATTATATGTTAACAACCCATAAAAGCGGTTTTGTGGCTTTTTAATAAAATTTTCTCTGGCCCTAATACGTATTAATTGAATTTGAGTTTGGGAAAAAAAAAGATAATCGAATGTGTCTTAAAGCACCAAAAGTTATGGTTTTTCTGCTGGATTTTTTTATTATTGAAATGAGAAAATTGAAACTTTCTTAAAGACAACAAATTTAATGATCCAAATTATCGTAAAAATCAACAAGTCGCGATTAAATTTGCAGACGAGAAAATGTTCATTTACATGTCAGAAAATTTAATTATCTCATTTGAAGATTGAGTGTATTTTAACTTTTTCTATGTTTCAGACTTGCTGATTAAGATTTATCTTGGATTTTTTTCTGAATGTTTGAATTTGAATGTCTGCGAATTATTAATGTTTATTTGAATCCACAATATACGAGGATTTTAAGTTGTATCTAGGATTAAGAATGAAGACATTCCTTTAGAATTTCGGAATTAATTCCCATAAAGATTGTTGACGTAAATATCAAGAAGTTTTAAAGAACACCCTTGAACTGCTCTTTACAAAATCTAGCAATGCTAAATCTCTTAAAGGATTAAAGATCCAATTTTTCAAGAGTTTCAACGAAACAAAAAAATAATGGTCCTCAACTTTATCTCTTCAATCTTTCCTTAATATCGATCAATAATGGTCCTTAAGTGAATCAATCATCAAGAGAATAATTTTGATTTAAAATTTAGATCCTTAATCCACAGATAACGAGTTTTGGAACCGATAAAAATAATTTAAGGGATTTAAAAAAAATTTTTTAGTAGGCACAAAAAATTAATATAAATTAGAAATATAAACTCAAAGAAATGTCGGAAACATAAACATACACACATACGCAGGAAGCAATTATGAATAAAATTTGATAAAAGCTTTTAGTACAGTCTTTTGTTTGCCTAAAGCTTTTTAAAGCTTGTTGTAAAATTTTTTTGTGCCTCCTTAAATCCCACAAAAATGATTGAATGATTTTTATTGCTACCCACACATACATACGAATTGATTTTACAGTAATGCAATGTTCTTTTGTTTTCTAAGCTTTTGTTGCTTTTAAACTCAAAAGCTTTTCAATCATCTAGAACAGTATTGAACGTGTTCATAAATTAATTCCAAGCTTGTTCACCGAACAAAGATTAGTGTTCTTTGAATAAAAATGTTAAAATGTATGATATGTGCTGTGGAGTACATCGACGATTAAACAATAGTTGTTTTAAAAATATAACGTGGTAATGACGACAAAGCTTTTGTAAAAGTTATTAAAAAGTTTTCAGACTGAGTAAAATTTTTAATTAAGTTTTGTGCTTTGGAAATTAATGAATTCTGAATGATGGTGCTGAACTGAGATTTTATGCAAAATGAGCAGTTTTGTAAAGTAAATCAAAGTTTAATTGTTAAGATAAAATGGAATATAGTTTGATTTTTGGTGAAGTTGCCTATCAATCAACAATTTTAAAACTAATTTCGTTCATCCAATCAATATAGCAGTTCCAAAAGCCTATGTCTACATCCAATCATAAAATCCAGTTGAAAAAAAAACCTTAAAAATTTGAGATTGCAAGCCAAGAAGCAATAAAAATGTAAATTCTGTACAAAATCTGTTGTTATTTATGACTGTGCTGATCAATTTTTCATTTCATTCAAATCAATTCCATGATTTATTCAAGAGAGAATAACACAGACACCCAGAATGGGACATAAAATTAAGTAATCTTTAAAAATTATTGATTTTATTTCTATGTATATTTTATGTAGTGTTATTTGAGTTTAATGGCAGTTCAAAGACCATTTCCTTCTATGCTACATACATTCGTTTGATTATAGTATAATGTATCTTACTTAAAGCAACCCCATATAATATTTGATTTATGTAAATCCCATATAATCTTTCTAATATCGCAATCTTCTATAGTATCTTGAATGAATGTCCCGAGAGCAGTAAGCAAATGTATATATGGGTTATATGTTTTCACTATCAAGAATGTATTAAATTCAACTGAATTATTCTAGCATTCGCTTACAATTTCAAGTATTTTTTAGTAGTTTCCTGAAGACTGACTCCATTAAATTGCGATTTTATGTTAGATTTGTCATCAGTGGCGTTTTTCTTCATGTGAGAGGAATTTATGGTCTTTTTTCCATCCTATAACTTTGTTTACAACTATTCGGTAATATCAAGAATAATTTATGTATTCCTTAGTGCAAATGTGAACGGAAAAATATTTCAATGCCAAACTTTTCACATAGAATCGCTGATTAATGATTCTTAGGAAGTAGAATTAAATAGATTATGGAGTGAGCTCTTTGTCATAAATAAAAGTTTTGTTAAAGAGAAAATTAAACTTGAGAAATAAAAGAATAAAAAAAATTGTGCTTGCAGTGGAATTACTGCTCATGATAATGAAGGCATGACGCATTTTGGATGATAAGTTTTGAAATTTCAAAAATAAACCGTTAAAAACTTTTTCGAAAATTTATAATTCTCAAAATTCAGTCACAGCTGACCAGACAATAGCAAAATCACTTTTACCGAAAAAAGTGCCTAAAAATTGTCATTCAAATAAGCAAGTATCCATGAACCTGACATAAAAGGCATGTAATTGAAATAAAATTTGTGGGTCGCTTCTGTTCACAAAAAAAAAAGCTGAACAAAAACAATAATAAGAAGTAAAAGGAAAGGAAAGAAATAATAGGAATATAAAAGAATAAAATTTCCATCACAATAATTTGTGGAAGTTACTTAGCTTTCAAACATTTAGTGAGTGAATGGAACGAAATAAAGAGGAATAAATAATTGAAAGGAACTTTCTTGCATTGTGTATATGTGAAAATGTGTTGGAGGGAAAGGAGAGAGACTGAACCAAATATAGAAAAAAGTTTCCATCGACGCTTATTGAATATCAACTGACAAAAGTGCCAAGAAGAGAAAAGAAGAAAAGAAAAGGAACGAGAAGTGGGATAAGTGGTTGAAAAGTTTAATGTGTTTGCATGCTTTTCCTCAGCAATTTCTACTCAATTGGCACGAAGAACCCCTTTGATTCTTTTCTCTTCCTCTATGATTCGGTTGTATGCTTTATGATATTTAAGCTATAAAATTTTATTATGATTCTCATCTCTCGCCAGAAGCTGTTAACACTTTACAAGCTTGTGATATTACCTCGTATACGACAACAGACGTAATGGTTGAATGAATGCTCTTTAAATTGATATTGTTGTGCCATTTGAGAGACAATCTAGAGCTATAGAATTAAATAAAAGTGCACAAACAAAGAATTTTTTGCTTACTCACATCTTTTTCTTTTTTGTTGAGTTTGGGACAAACTAGGGGGAGAACTACTTGGTGGGGATTGATGTTGAGTTTTTTCATCCTTTATGCTGTAAACTCAGAATATGTATAAGTTCATTAGATGTGTAGGGGGGGATAGAAGAATGTCGGAAATGACACTGAAGAGGTTAGATATTTGCGCTCAAACCAGAAACCCTTAGCTTTAGGTCAATTCATACAGTTGACCCCCAGAAAACATCTCAGACATCTGATTATCATAAAAACTGTGTCAATGCTGTAAAAAGTTTATATTACACTGCCCTTAATTTATTCATATTCATTCACAGCCAAAACATGTGCAACAAATCTTTCTGCCAAGTAGTCCATCGCCCTAGAGTAAAATTAATTTTTTCTTTTTAAACTTAATAGAAGGAAGTAGAAAAGACAAACAACGCAGAAAACAAATAAAATGTGTGTGTAAAAGTTATAAAGTTATTAAAAAGAGTTTTATTTTTTTATATTTTTTTCTTGTGCCAAAAAGAAGTAAAGGAATTAAAAAGAAGAAAAAGTTTGTGCTTGAAGGTAAAGCGTGAAAAACAGAAATTGAGGAAGTAAAAAATTTCCGCCAAGATGGAATTTATTACTGAATTTTTTTACGATAATGCAACGCTCTACGAGAGTACGTTTACATTGGATTATGAGAATTCGACATTATTGGATAATTTAACAGTTACGGAAGTGCCATATGTTCAATATGAAGATCGTTTAGAAACTTACATAATTCCTACAATTTTTGCTCTCATATTCATAATTGGAGTTCTTGGAAATGGATGCTTAATATTGATATTTTTTCGACATCGAACTATGAGGAACGTACCAAATACGTGAGTAAATGCCTTTATTACATTTATCCTTTTTAAGATATTTATTCAAAGAGATTTTAGAATGTGGAAATGACTCAAATTTACAGGTTCCGTTTCACAAAAGATAAAAATCTCTTGCTTATCTTTTACATTATTTTGACGATCCTTAAAAGTCAGACCTCTTTTATATCTTCCTTATTTGACAGCTCTTCATCTTTTTTATATTCAAACGACCATCATTGAATGCTCTAAAGATTTTTAGTGTATCCTTATTGAGATACCTTGCTTCTATGCTAAATCATTCTATCTTATTGGCAGATTGTCTGACTTTCTCATCAGATTACAAATTGATAAATTGATGAAGGTGCTCAAATAATCTTTGAGCAGTAGTACTTGAGTAGGAAGGTGATACCTTAATTGGAGATTATAACATTTGACTTGTCTGTGCATTTATTAGAAAACAAAATTCGCCCAAGGATTAGAGAACTTTGAAAAGAAAATATGAAAAGTATAGGCGGAATTCAATCATGTAAAAAGATACCGAACGCCTCTGTGAAGATTAAATTTTAGGTACATTTATGGAGATGCTACTTTTCAATTAGGTTTTGAGAATAATTGCAATTTAAGTTTTAAATATTTTTGGGTAAATGTCATCAAAATTAGACTTAAAATAGAACACTTTCTGCCTTAAAATAATAGAGTGACATGAAGGAAGCAAGACGTCAATCAAGACAAAGTTTTAGACTTACTTAAACAATATAACAAAGTTTGTTCCGTCATCAGTTTAACCACGCAATATATCAAAGAAATTTAACACCTTCCTATAAAAATGCGTCTTTAACCCTTCAAATAAATATCCAAACAACATCCATTTCCCAACTAGTTTTACTTCTACAAATAAAAATAAAATCCACTCACTTTTATTTCCTTAGTTCCACTGTGGGAAATTAATTTTTTTTTTCGCTTCTGGTGTCTTTTATTCTTGAAAAACATTTCCTTTCCACGCTGCTTTTACTGCCTTTTTGTGGTGCTGTTTGTGATGAAGGCAAAAAGAATTTTCGTTCTATTTTCGGGTGGGATTAAACTTCTTTTTTATCTTCCTCAAGAAAGTAAGAAGTTCAATGTGCTCAGCTCTGAGAATAAAGTTTATTTATCTTTAAGAAGAACTTAACAGGAAAGAATATGCGTTCGTGAGCTGCAAAATGTCTTATTCAATTTCCATTTTTTTTTTTATTACAATATTATTAGGTTTTCGTAATCTTCTACTGGCCTGCTTTATTGTAATAGTTGAAAATTGACGTTGATGCCAGCACAAAGCCATAATGTGATCATCGTCCCGAATCTGTGCGGAGAGCTTGGCTTTCAGGGAATTGAAAAGTTCTTATGAATAAGTAGAAGACTGAAATTTTATTATTAATCCCAGAGTTGGATAAAGGATTGAAATGGGTCGTGACAGAATGACATAAACATCGTTTATTCTTCCCCATTGATGCTTTATAGTCATTTCCATTGTGATGTTGAAAATCTATTGTCATGACATTTATTCTTATTAATTTACAGCTCATTAAATGAGCACCATCACATTGTCAATCACGTGTTAAAAGCACTGTCCTTTATCATTTTTAATCTTATTTTCCACCTCTGAATTCATCAATGCAAAATAACTTTGAATGAAAGCTCATTTAATTAATCGCATTGTTTCATAAAATTCAAAACAATTTGCCGTCCTCATTTCTGCTTAGCTTTAAAGAGCTTAACAAGTATCTTTTGTTCTTTGGAAGTTCTTTCTTATTAATAAGAATAATCAACTCATAAGAAAGTCGATGAACAGAAAGTTTGCTTCTTTTATAACGTTGCTCGAAAGATTAAGAACTTCATAATATTTAGATGATGTTGCTCTGTATAGCAGATCAAGCTCATATAGTGAATATACATGATATTCTTTCCCAAAGCTCGTAATGTCTTGAAAATATGTTTTATAGAATTTTTTATGAATCAACAAAAGTGATTTTAAAAGTTTAAAATCAAGTTGAATCTTTGAGTGTTCTAATCATAGCTAAGGAGTCCTTCAAACATCCCGTAGCACCACAAATTGATTAACTTTATAATAGGATCCTTAAAGATTCAAGAAACAACAACGAAAAATGGAACTTCCTAACACACTCAATCATCCTGAATCATTAATAAATTTTCCTTGTTTGCTAACCATCTACAGGTAGATTATTCCATATTATCACCTTATTAGCATAGCCAGCTTTCGCGTTACAACTAGAAAATTTATGAATGAATCTCTTTAAATGCCAAGGACTTAAATTAAAGACTCCGGATTTACAATAAATTGTCAAATTTATGCGATTCTTTAAAAAATGTCCACAAGCGGAAATTAAGACGTTCCTTCGTTTTTACATTGTAGATTCTTTCGCCCAGTCATGAAAATTTTCATCTCAGCTCGGATAAAAAATTTGCATACAAATGTATTTTCATGACAAAGCTCAACTCTACGTCTTTGCTAAATTGAAATTTTTTTTCTTTCTTAAAACATTCTTGTGAACTGAAATATTTACTTTACAGCACACTGTTTATGACTCTGGGTACGATGACTTTTAAAAACATATTTGACAGATTTTTATTTATTTAAATTGTGTCAAGTTCTCCCCTGGATATTCATTTCTGAAAATCATTTTATTCCGAGTGGCAAATTTGTGAAATTCTGAATAAATGAAATGCTCTTAACACATCTCCTTCCATCCTAATCTTCAATGTAAACAATCTTGAATCTCAATAAATCCATTAAAAAGGACAAATGAAATTACGGACGGTGACCTTTTTTGAATCCCAAAAGCCGATAATTGTTAACACAATCTTATTGTTTTAATATCTACAGAAAGAAGTCCTTAAGTAGCATAGAATGAACACTTCTCGATAAATTTCAAGAGATTTGGGTGCCGGTCAGTAAACTTTTATAAAGTTATATGTAGAAAAAAAGGATTGAAAGTTTTAAGGTAGAAAAATTGATATTTGAGGTACTAGGAAAATTTTAAGCAATATTTCAGTAAGATCTATAATAATCAATTAAATAAAGCTAGGGGTTCCAGAATTCCCGTTCCCGTAAGATTTCGGGAATCGGGAACGGGAACGGGAATGATGTCCGGGAACGGGAATATTCCCGGGAATCAACAAAGAAAAAAAAAAGTTTAAAGCTACACTTACACCATGTATTTTATTTAGGTTTTTAAATCAAATTTAAATTCTATTTCATTTGATTGTCAAATTGATTCTGTTGACAATAATTTCCGTTTAAAATTCAATACTTTTTGGTTTTAGAACAAATCTTAAAGTACGATTTTAAAAAACTGATTGCATTAACGTGCTAGTCTAGCAATCTAGTGCGATATATTATTGGAGATTGAAAAGTTACGTTCAGCTCTTGTAGATGTTGGTGGAATTGATAAAATATAATCTGATAGATTCAAAAGGCATGGTGATTTATGCTGAAACTTGTCGTAATAATCAAAATCTTTACGAATCGTGTCAAATTTATCATTTGTAAGCTTTGAAATTGTAGGTGATGCCATTAATTCTTCAAGATTCAATTTCAGTCGTTCAAATTATTTTAATCCGATGTCAATTAAGTTTATTATTTTGTGGACATCATACATTTAAAAAAATATTTTTAAATACTTTTTCTCTTCGTTTTTCATAAATATATGTTTTTGATTTAAAACACATCAAATTTGAGTTTAATATTTCAGCTCTTAAATTCCTTAACGTATGTTTTCATTATTATAATTTTCTTCTTTAAATTGTAGTTTTTTCATTAAACATACAAAATAAAAAAAAAAAAAATCTAATTTGAATTGTCGGTTTTTTTTGTATGAAAACGGGAATTTCGGGAATATTCCCGACAGATTTTCGGGAAACGGGAACGGGAACGGGATTCCCGTTCCCGGGAATTCCCGGGAATATTCCCGATTTTAGAACCCCTAAATAAAGCTAGACTGAAATCCATAAAAAAAATCCCTATCTCAATCCAATATTGATTGATGATCGATATCTAATTTATTTCCGAAATAAACAAACCTGAGAAATCTACAATTTATTCAAATCGTTTTTATTGAAAAGTTTTTCCTTAACATTTCCCACAATGTGATTAGAAGTCGAATTATGTAAATAAATATTCCATTTCACATCTTTGGATTTGCCAAATAAATCTTCAAAATAATGTTTTTTCGGTGAGCAAAACAAAAGAATTTCAGACTCTATAATAAACCTCTGGCTTTTTTTTCACACAAGTTGCACAACAACAAATGATTTAAACAAAGAATTTCTTCTTCATTCAAAGATTTATAAAAACAGAAACTTGGTCTATCTTATCGAATTTTATCTCAGCTTGAGTTCGTGAAAATTGAACAGGACGGTTTGTGATATGACATTTGATTCATTTATTATTTTGTACCCTATTTTGCATATTTTGAAATATTTATTTATGATAAGTGAACTACATAATGTTATGATATAGTGTGCAGGCAAATAAGTCGACAACAAAAATCAAAAGTGCGATTCTCAGCAACTTTTTTTCTGCTTTGAGAACGTGCTGAAAATAAATATTCTGTAAAATGTTCATAACAACATATCGGTTGTTTGTTGTTTTAAGCCACTAACATGTATTTTTATGATAGGAAGTTCCATGTATAAATTTAATGTATCAATAACATGAAACCTTTGAAGTATCTCACTTACAGACAGGATGGGCAAGAAAATGGAAAAAGGATGATTTAATATGATTAATACGGAACTCATTAAGTATACATATAAAGTTATAATTAATCGTGAGAAGAGTCTCATAGACTAGAACTTTTTCTGGTTGATTGTAAGGTTCACACGAAATTAGACCAAAGTTTTTGTAAAGCATATGTAGACATGTTGTGATCAAGACCTTAATGTTTGACAGCCAGAATACTAGATAATGTCCAGCTCTCAATATTAAAACACAAGCTTAGATTATCACACATGTTCATGATTTATAAACTAAAGATCTACATGTCCTGACTTAGACCGTATCTGAGAGAAGAGTATGTCTCAGAGAGCCTTAGTTTTTATAGAATTTTATTATCAACATTTTACCAAGAACTACGGATAAACAACACTGCATTCTTACATTTTAATAGCTTAGCAATTTTTCACTCTTAATGGAAAATTCATGCTTTATCCGAAAAAAAAATTAACAGGAATGCCTAAAGTGAGGGAGCAAAAGAATTTAATAAAGAAAAAAATCATCGTGTTCTCGACAATGTTTACACAACGATTAAAGTGAAGTGCGAAAACGATGATAATTAGGTATCAAGCGGAAAAAATACACTTTATAAAAGCGTATCAAGCTAGTCTAAACTTTATATTATTTTCATCTCTCAAACATTTTATAGAACATAAATTTTCACACATGTTCTGCATGTACACACATCTTCATTCAATTTATATCGTACGAGTGCTTAGCATTTTCTTCATTTCTCTACTCCTCGTATAAATGAATGTAATGAGTCATAAATGAACATGAAATTTCATGTAATCATAAACAATCTATTCAATTATATAAAACCATTTTTGCTATTTCCTTTAACCTCGATTTTTTAGCTTCTTTGGAGTAAATATTTTGTTATTGTTATTGTAGCATTTTTATTCGTCTATTTTATTAAAGATTGTTGTTTTAGTATTGAACAGATATTAATTTTTCATAGACTATACAAGATCTTAAGAAATTTAAGATTATATAGGTTATAGAAACTTAATTGTAGTTACTTTAAATCAGTAATAAAAATTGCGAGAAATGTATGAAATCTAATCTCTATGATTATTATTAATACTGGTTGCATAATCCTGATGCAATCGAAAGCTTGTCTCCTTTTTAAACATTCGGGCACAAAGTCTCTACTCTTGCGCTAGCATATTTCCATACGAATGGCACGACAAGATATCATTCTGTTCAAACATCACACTTACTCAACAATATTACTATTTTACATATCTTAAAGATACTGCCATGTGGTTGCTAAACACGCACAAAAGATTATGAATAAATTTTATTTCCAATTCTTCTTCTTGACTACTGCTGAATCTGCTTTTGGAATCTTTTTAAAAAGGAAATGCATCTTATTCAAAATTAAAAGCTAAAAATACTTTATGAACCAGAATAAGCGTCATCAACTCTATCTACAGAAACCCCAAATCCAAGCATTGTTATGAAAAAATCTCGTTATTTTTAATTGGCATTTTTGACCTTTAAAAGATATTCCCCAATAGAATAGAATCATCTATTGATTTTTAAAATTAGGAAAACCTTTTAATTAAAAAATTTCAACATCCCGAGATTTTCAGCATTCCTGTCCACAGAGCTTTTATCAGATGACTAAAAATAGAGCACTTAATGTGATTATCTCATAAAAGTCTGAAAACTTTTGTCAACGGAAACATCAGCACAAACTTTTCCTCATACTGCTTTCTACACTAGATCTATATAAAAAAAAAGCAAAGAAAATGAAAAAGAAGCAAAATTGATTTTTTTACATTGATATTAAATCAAGCAAAACAAGCCAGCACACTTTCCCTTAAAAAACTGTAGAGAAAGGTTCGATGTTTAATTTTCCGATCAGATATCAAATTTCTGAGTAAGTCACTTAATAACTCCCTCACTGCCGCCAATTTATGAAGGTCAACCATCGTATAATTTTGATTGATTACATATTCAACACGTTCGCATACATTATGGGCAGGCAGGCAAGCAAAAAAAAAGATGAAAAAAAAATAAAAAAATTATTAATATTGGAAAATTATGTTTACATTATGAAAACATCTCATCACCGCTATGCACACATGGATTCAATATGTGTGGGGTATATTTATCTAATATATACACACTTGTATTATTAGCAATAATTGAAATGGATGAAATCTTTCCGCACATTATAACCATAATCATGGCATATCATTATCATTATCGTCATCTACAAATTATATGTAGACGTGGTTTTATACTCTTTGATTCCTGGAAATAAACTGAATATGGTATAATAAGAGCATCATTAACCTTATTAAATAACTATGAATCATATGTAAACGTATTCGTTGATTTTTATGATGATTTCTTGAGAGAAGGGAAGCATGTTCTTATGAATCCACAAGAATATGGCGGTTTTTGATGAGAACATTAGTTTAAGTTGTGGATTTTATCCATTATGGCATTTTCCTTGCGAGGATATTGAAGTAAACTTATTTTTACTGTATAAAATGTATGCAATCATTTGTATAAGTGGCATTTTGGATATTAAGGTAGGGGGTCAGGCTTATTACGTTCTGCGAGGTTTTAAAGGTATGTCAAATAAGGAAAAGGGGAGGCTTCAAATAAATTATGCATTCAAACAATTCTCATTGATACAATTAAAGCTCTTATGACACAGCATTCTCCGAAGAACTTCGTAGCTTTTTTGATAAAATCTTATGAAAAACTAGGTTAAGTTATTTCTTACTCAACGTTTGCCTTCAAATATTCATGCAATGTTACAAAATAATAGCTTAAAGGTTTTGTATTTATAAATAAATTCTTGCATTTTTTCATCACTGCCATTTCAAGAGCATGTGCCTCTTAAAAATATATATTTATTTACAATAGCCTTACAAAATTCAGTCTTTTCTGAGAAATTCATTTAGTACAACGTGTGTTAAATAAACATTTTTATGGACACAAAAAAATGCTTGAAATTTTCCATTCGCCTTAATATCCATTCAAGATTTAAAGTAAAACAGAGAAGACTACTTCCGAGATGAAGTTTTGGAGAGATACATATTAAGTACCAGTCCGGAACTTAGATTCTACTAAGACATAATCTCTTCCTTTTCACTTGTAACTGCAAATTGAAATGAATTTTTCAATGTCATTTTGTGTGCTGAGTGGAAATGAATTTTCCCACTGTTAACAAGTGTCATTGATAAGTTTTTTGCTGTGTTGAGTTGAGATTTGAGTCAGAGTTGTCAAACAAGATGCTTTCGAGCTTTGGGATCATAATTCAATTTCTTGGTACACTTTGGGTGACTAAAGAAGGTGCTCAATCTATCCTATAAATTGGCCCAGGTTAAGCATTAAAAATGAATGTCGAAAACTTAAGTATGCAACCATTAAATAGCAACATCCTGTTTGACAACCCTGTCATTATGATTAGTTATCATGTTCTTACTCGTACTTTTATTACAAGCTTCATTATTACAAGAACGACTACTTGAAGTAGTCTCCATTATTAAACTGTACAATAATATGACATGAATGTACTTTTTTCTCTCCTGCAGATACATCCTTTCGCTGGCACTTGCAGATTTGCTAGTTATCGTCACAACAGTGCCCTTAACAAGTGTCATTTACATCTTAAACTCGTGGCCATGGGGTGAACCACTATGTATAATATCAGAATATTTTAAAGATTTGTCAATTGGCGTATCTGTATTCACCTTAACAGCACTAAGCGGTGACAGGTTTTTTGCAATTTGTGATCCATTACGTAAATTTCATTCTCATAGTGGGAAGCGAGCAACACGAATAACAATAATAATTGCTGTCTCAATATGGATACTTGCCGCATGCCTGGGCATACCAGCTTTACGAGGATCGTACATTAAAGTAATAATTCACAAAAAGTTTTAATATTTATTTTACATTTACTTATTGTTCCTTACGCCTTGCACTCTTGTTATTATATTCTAAGTTAATAAAACATGACATTAATGTTCGTTTTCTTCACGTAATGCTTGTGTAATTTACAGAAAATTGTCATTAACAGTGAGGTCATTAATATATGCTACCCATTTCCAGCGGAACTAGGAAAAGGCTACGCAAGATTGATTGTGACGTTTCGATTCTTGTGCTATTATGCAATACCATTATTTATAATTGGAATATTTTATGCGCTAATAGCTAAGCATCTAATTCATGCAGCGAGTCATGTTCCGGGTGAAAATTTTCAAGGTGTACAGAGACAGGTAATTAGTGCACTGCTGTATGTTTTTATTGTATTTGTTCAATTTATTTTGTTATCTTTAGCATGCAACGTGGATTAAATTTTATTTATTAAGTTGTTGTGTCTGTCCTGATTGCTGATAAGCTCTACTAGGAAATTTAGGTTATTAGTAGAGGATGATTGTGAGTGCTTGAGGGAATTTGAGTTTATTTAATGAAGAAATTTTAATTCCAAACCATAAAATATCATAAATCTTGAAAGCTTAATGAAAAATGCGCTCACTATCTTCATCCTCAATTAGTTCACAACTTGATATCCCCCAATCCAGTAATATTAATTTTTATCTTATCGAATTCCCGCCAACAAGTTATGATAAACCAAATGCTATTGAATATTTGCAATGAATGTACAAACAAATTCATTCATTAAACATGAGCAATTAGACCTTAACATTATTAATTGTTGTTAATTAACGACGAATAAAATCCCCTAATTGTGCATGATAACAACATCCAATGTATTGATTTTGATTTTTATTTGCTATCGTTGCGGAAGTACTTTATTTGTGTGTACAGAAAATAATTTGTTGCCTTGCATGCATGAATGGATTTCTTATTAGCTTTTAAGAACGTCCTTTTTCCCATTTATATTTCTAATGGCTATCCTTAAAAAAAGTGATATATTTATGTTTCACTCTCCCTCAACGCTACATGCTTATCTCGATCAGCAATCCCTAACTCTACTTGTGTTATTTAGTGCAGTATTTAGCCAATGTACATTAAGGTTCTTTTTTTGGGTTAAAGTTCAGTTCGTGAAAAATTTATGAAAAACCCTTTGGGCTAGTTACGCAAAATGTCACATTTTCTTCCTTCCTAAACCTCTCGTTTACGTCTATTTGTTTTCATTTTTATTCGACATGAAGCACAAAAACAAAGCTATATCGAGGAAAATAATATTTTTTTTTTGGTGCTCTTATTCTTTCGGTTCCAATGAAAAATGAGCTGATACTTTGCAACCCAAACATTTTATAATGTTTTCATTTTGTATTAAATGGAATAACAAGGGAGTTGTTAAATAATGGCTCAATATTTTCATAATGAAAAAAACTTTTTTGTCTCTAATTTTCACATCCACGATGAAATTGATGGAATTTTTTTAACAAATTAAGTTTTCAAGTCAGATGAGACTTTAAAGTTTCTATAGAATTCATAAGGTATCGTTCATAAATGACAACATAGACAAGACAGGATGGAACCTTAAGTCAATATTCTATGCTTCATCACAATATGGTACAATGATAAATCTATGACTGCATATCATTCCAGATGTAAATTCAATTTATCCAGAAAAATCCTTTAGTCACATCCCTAATTTAAAAAAAAAGTTGATCGAGTTCTTACGTTCCTTATCTCTTTTCATGTCTTCCTAACGTAACATAAAAGAAATTTAAATTCCCTAAAATAACACGTTTCAATTTGAGTATCAGATTTAACATTTTATTAAAACCTAAGGAAAAATATTTTTTATGCCTGAAAAAAAAAGGTTTAAATAAAAAATGTAAAAACATTTTAAAAAATAAAAAGAAAGCTTTTTCTCAAGCACATTGATCTGTTGTTTTACCGCACTTTGACTAACGGCATGTGAAGAAGGTATAGGAAGAGATACGTATTTTTCACTCGATTTAACAGATTCTTTCCTCATGTTATTGTTATTCATATCCTTGGGAATAAAGATTTTTTTTTTTTTGGAAGGTGTGTCTCATGAGCTTCCTTCAAAGGAAATAAAAAAGATTGTAAATATCATTTTGTCATTTGTTTTATTGGATTTGAAATTCAAATGAGAATATCCATTTCTTTATACATGAATCAAGTCGATAGATGTCAATAAACTAAGGTATTCAATATTTACCTTAATGCATTCTTACACATCTTACCAACAACAATGACAATGAATGTTTGTTGAAAAAATTAGCCTTGATTGAGGCACATAAGCATTTCATTTCCTCATGTGACAATGCTGCATCCTCTTCATAATAACTAAACCTTAGACCTTAAGCTAACAGCTCTCTCATGACTCATCGAAAAATTATCTTGCAAAAGGTCTGATAATTTATGAAAAAAGTCACTTGCACTAATGTCAAAATATCATGTATGAAATAATCACGTACGCAAACCTTGTTATCACGCATGGGACGTAATTGAAATGATCTTCATTTTTAATGCCTTCATGCCCGGAAAAAATCCACGCGTTTCAGCACTCAATGATGAGATTGAATGGGATCAAATTTCAATTATTTGTCAAATTAATTATTTAACAAGTTTCAGTTTCGTGCTCTGTAGTCCTTTGATCTTCTTATTTATTATATGAATTTCTTGTTTTTGTTGAGGCATGGGTTTGATGGATCTAACCAAAGTGATGTTGTTGGCTTGCTAGGGTGATTAAAGAGAACGATTCCTGAAAGTCATATATAAGAATAATTCGAAAGGAATCAATGCTAGTTTTGAGGCTAAATATTCCAATCCAAGTTCTTGCCTCCTCAAGATTAGATTATTTATTCCAGTTCCATTTCCTATTGCTTTTAGCATTTTAATTAAATCCTTTATAAATTAATAGAACTCCTTATCCATTTAATTCAAAGCGATAACTAGGCACGCGTATTTTCTTTCCAGCTTTTTAGTTCTGTTGCTTTTTGCCAGTTGTATTAAGCTAACGAGCTGCAAATGAAGCACAGCAACAATCTTGTTTATCTCCTTGCCAAATAATTTTAATTATTTTTCAAAACAAACTACAAATGCGCTATTTATTTAGATAAATCCAGCATGAAAGATTTACCTCTTTGTGCTGATTCAGCATAAATGTATTCAGGTACTCTCTGATGTTCAATCAAGCCGAAAGGAAAGAATCCTTTCATAAACATTTGCAATGATGCTTGAAAAGACCTGTGTTGCAGAAAAAATTTATTTGTACATTTATTTGCTTGTTGTTGTATATCCATTATTTTCATGGCATGCCTTCATCACCGGATGAGGCAAAGAAATCAACTCTAATGTAAAGCTTTCAGACATGTTTGCACATATTATGTAGTGTTCATGCCACGAGATTTTTTTCCCTTTCTTTTGTTCAAATACTTACTTTGCATATGATATTTGCAAAAAATAAATATATATAAATTTTTTCTGTATATCTATTTAGGTAAAGGCAAGGCGGAAAGTAGCTGTAACAGTTCTAGCATTTGTCGTGATATTCGGAATTTGCTTTCTACCCTCTCATCTTTTTATGCTCTGGTTTTATTTCAAGTAAGTAAATAAGGATACAGTCTTGAAATTACTTTCAGGGTTAAGACTAGATTTTTTATGAGCACTGTGACATTGTCCCAAAAGTTTTGTGGCTGAGAATTTTTTTTACTGACAACCATATTCAAATTGCTGCCAGTCTACTTTTAATTGACTGTAAATTTAAAACTTCTGACCCGAAAGTTGTGCAAAACTTAATGAACTGTTTGGTTTCTAGATCTGTATCTTGTTTGTGGTTCTACTATAAGAGCCTCTAGATTCTAGATTGTAGGCTATCTGCTGTTTTATTTAAAAGTTTTACAGCCTACAGAAGCTATTAAAAAACATTTTTTGTTTATGAAAACTTAAACTTATTCAACTATGCTCAACATTCAGAAAGGTTGTAAAAGGCATCATTAGTAGATAGAATTAAGCATAGTGCTGTCAAAACAATGAAAGTGCCCACACCTTGTTTTCCATTCTCATTACAACATTATACTCTTGTTGTTGAGCATGAAAAATGTCATATTGACTCGAGTGTGCATACATAACACCTTTAGACAGTATGAGTTATGGAACAACATACACATTTCATGGGGAAGCACAGTAATGAAATCCACTTTTGTCGCTTCCCATAAGACGCAATATATTTAAAAGGGAGACACCTAAATACAGAAAAAATAAAGTATGATAATAATTCTCGGGGTTGTTAAAGTACATTTTATTACACGTGTATTAAATGTGTACATATATACGGACCAGTGAGAATGTTGATATAATGGTGATGATGGAGTACTATACAAACATTAGACGAAGGAGGAAAGAAGCAGAAAAGCTAACAAAAATTTTTTTTTCATCACATAATTTCTTGGTTTATGAAAAATGTCCACAATTTGAGTGAGTGAACATAAACAACTCGGGTCGAGTAAAAGTTTGTCCCTTTCGCTCAATCTTTTGGGATTGGTATATCGCAGTGCTTAATTCAGCATAACACATATTGCTGATGAAATATTGTCCAAAGCCTCCCTTCCACCAATTTTTGTTTATTTACTTTTTTTATTGCAATTCTTCATTTCAATTTTTTTTTCGTCCTTTTTTTTACTTTTTACAGTGACAATGCAGAAGAGGATTATAATGACTTTTGGCACATATTACGAATGGTCGGATTCTGTTTATCATTCGCCAACAGTTGTACAAATCCTGTAGCGTTATATTGTGTCAGTGATGCCTTCCGAAAACATTTTAATAGGTGAGCGTTGGTGTATGTTCCTTTATGGAAACTTAATTTACCGTCATTATATAGTCATTTACAGCCTGTGATGTTAAATTCAATTACATTACATTTCCTTTCTGTTCTTTATTCAATGGCACAATGCTTTCTGTTTACGTCATTACAGATACTTGCTGTGTAGAAGTTCAGCCTTGTCTCGTCATATGACGTACGATAAAACACATCGAGAGATGACCATTACAAGTCAGTCTACAATTTATAGGCGATATCCCTCTAAAAGGTTCGCAAATCAAAGTATCAAAAGGTAAGGAGGTATGGCAAACATTAAATTTTTCTTTTATTTTATGTTCAATCCAATTCCTTATACCTTTACAATTAATCTCAAATCCAGCATTTAACATGATTCCATAGCATGTATGTACATGGAAAATGACAATGTGATTGGATTATCTGTTTATTGCTGTATTGTAAAACCAAAAAATGCAATTCATTGTGCTAACATTGTATTTTAATTGCTTAGCCATGAGGAAGCTTTAGAATCCAAAAATTGGACATGTAAATTTGTTCATTTCATTTTATTTTTGAGTGACAGTAAGATAAAAGAGATTTGTTGGATTGGTCATTAGCCTACATGCTGCATATCTGAATCTCTAACAACAAAATTTTGGTAATTGGGTTTTTCAGCTCAGCTGCTTAGCAAGGCTTTGTGAATCACCCTACCAAGTGAATCTTTAACTCTATCGTAAATGACTACCAAAAATGGTTTGCACTCCAAAGACCAATTAAGTTCCACAATGTCATGATGTATTGCTTTAGATACCAAACCTTGCCAAAAAACAGAGCTTTAACTCCTCATCATATGTCAAACCTCCCTAAATGATATCCTTCGACTGTTTTTAGTCATCAACTTCCTCTTTCTTCATATTTCTCGACATTTGCTATGGCTAAGCCCAAAAAACTTATGACTTTTATATCAACAAACAAGAATTAAATGGCCACATAACTCTTTATCTTCTTATTCTGTTTTGTCTTCATGAATAGTTGCAAAAACTAACATCTCTATAATAGCCGAGAGTCCAATTTTGTTGTCTAGCAACCGTTTATTTTTGTTCGTTCACTTCCGGAAGAATTGTTGTGGCATTTTTGATGATGACAGCAATAAATGGAATAATTATTGTGGCTATAAATTTTTTTTTTCAAGACTTCGGAATGTTTGGATCAACTGGGCATGTCTTGTTGCTTCTGAAAACACATTTTTTGGCATAAAATCGATTGAATTTTTAAACAATAAACTGACTTTCAATATGTATGCAGGTGCTCGAGAGTCCTAAATTGTAATTTTACACCCTCATAAAAAATGCGTTAAAGTCACTGGATTATTAACGTCTTCCTAATATTTTTCTCCAATTTATATGACAGCATGTAACATAAAGTAAAATTACATTCGTTCCATTTAAAATAATGGAATGAAGCTTTAAAGGTTTTTCTACTTCTTTTTTTGTGATGTAAAATAAAAAGAGTATGCTATCTACGATCTAAAGGAAATGCTTTTACAATGAATATATGAAGATACAGCTGTATAAGATCAGTTGTTGCTATCTATCTTAAAAGAGGAATGTCTTTTGCTTCTTTTTAGACGAAATTTATTTATTTGGAAGTTGTAGATACTATGAGTTGCCCGATGACTATAGGATTTTAATATTGGAAAAAAGCAATTTAAATCTCTTTCTGTATTTGAGTGCTGTTGACAATTCCAAAAAAAAAAAAATAATTTGTCAAAAAATAAGAATTTCTTAAAAAGTAAATTTATGCAAAAGCTTCAAAGGATAATTTATATTCGGTATTCAGTAAGCAAGCGAGATGCTTATGAAATATCAAAGAATATTTTGATTTCTTCAAAAGCACTTCCTTGAAAATTATTGAAATCATTATTTGTGTTTTTAAGCTGCTGCTTTTCTGCGAAATTGATTTCAATTTTTTTAACGAAAAAGACTTTTATTATATTTGGATGTTAAGCTCCTGATTTGATAGGTTCTTAAGCTCACATCTAAAGCTATCAATCAGAATCCTGAGTTATATGAAATATTTGTTTCCTGAATAATGAAAGAAAATATGTTCAAAATCATGATGAACATACTTCATTTCCAAAGAAGTCTGTTGACATTCTTAACATTAAACCCGGAAGACACCGCATTAGTTTCTCAGAATAATTTCCCAGTTAAAGCATGCAGAGTATATTAACAACGTTGAACTGTCATTTACAGTTTCATGTCGTTTATTTATCTTATCTTGATGTGAATAGCTGTGATTCCTGCTCATATATGGAGCAACCATGATATTTGTAAATATCAATTCTCCTTGAATAAATAAGTAGTTCCTGTTAGATAAATAGATTGTGGAGTTCCCGCATAATATTCATATCACAAAATGAAGCTTTGAAAAATGAACGAGAAATGGAATTTCATTTCAGCTCAAGGAAACTTTATTCCATAACCATATGACAGCAAACAGTGTCACATGTATCTAAAATACATAATCTCGATTTATGAAAAGATTGGAATCTATATAAAATTTATGTATAGAAGAATGGAAATAGTTATTTACGTGAAATAAAACAGAGATTCTCGTAATATTTCGAATTTCTTTTATGTTCTATTCTTCTTGTTTAAATAACATTCACATTTGAGATACTTCCATCAGAATTTCAAAGATATAGACATGCAGAATATTTTTTATGGCAGATACGAGTGCGAAACAATTTAGAGGAAATTTTTGTAGAGCATAAAAAACTTTATCAAAGGATATGAAAAAAGCTCTTAAAAATTCATAAGTAGTTTCAATTCTTTGTTGCTTAAAGCAGCTATAAATGTGTATAAGATCGTTCCAATGACGTAGCATAGTTAAGAGAGAATTGAAGATTTTTAAATTTTCTGTTCCCAATATCTACTGTACCAAGCTTCTAACCTCATTCCTCAATAAGAAATATCAATTTCAAACCTAAAGAGATTTAAGAATTCAATAACAGAAAATTCTGATTTCAATTGTGATATTTCAACTTCTTAGATATCAATTTATTTATATTCTATCGCCTAAAGTCGTCTTTCATTGCCGAAAATTCAGACTGATTATTTTCAAGTAAATGGATACAAACGAACCATAGTACAGACAATAATGATTTTTATCTCTCTGAAAAGATACGATAACAATTCACAAAGGAGCAAAAAGATGAAGAAATTCTCTTCTGTAAGCAATCTTTCTTCCCATTCATACCAAATTTATTTCCATACTTCAAAGAAGAATTAAGAAATTTGTTTTCAAAACGGCCCTTGAATGTTCATTTCTTCTTTGAGGATTGTTACAATTTGTTTTGTGATAAAATTTGAATGGCAGTTCCTTTTATTTAATTTGTACCTCCGAAAAAATTTATGAAGTTAAACAATTCTTTTTTGAATTGCAAACATTTATCACATCCTTTTGTACCTTTTTGAGCTATTTTACTTAATGAAAGAAGATGATGATAATATTTCATCTTGTAGTCCACCTACGCAATATGCTGTATTATTTATTTGAAGATACTTTATGTAAGGCTGTGTGAGAATATTTTCTAGTCAATTAAATTCGTATTTCAGCACTTGATCTTATCATCGCAACTGAAAAAAGATTGAAAAGTTTTGTACTTGAGAATTTGGCAATATATCTTTGGGACGGCTTCTAAAGCTGCTAGTTATAAATAAAATTTAACTGAGACTGAAATTGGATGTCTCTTTGTTTGCTTCTGAATCCTTAATCAATTTTCTTATTCCTAGATGCTTTAAAAAGCGCTTTTAAGCATGTCATTCGTGACTAGAATTGAAAGATTTGCAAACCTATTCTAAACTTCTTATCCCTTAACTTTGTTCTATCATTTCTCTTTAAAGCACAAGCAGAGCAGCCGAAACTACAGTGATTATCCTTCAAGATATTGGAGATGAGAATAACGGCTTGATTGATCACGAAAAGATGAGCTGTATGTAAAGAAAAAGAAAGTATTCATTCATGCATTTATGGAAGGACGAAAAAGTGATTGAATAGTAAATGTGACAAAGCATGGGACGACGAATGACCGGAAAGGAACAAAATAAGGAACATTATTAGAAAATTTGATCGATGTGATGTGATTCTATTGAAGAATTTTTATGAAGAGTAATTCAATATTGAATTGAATATATCGAATTTTTTTCTCAGTCTATTTCCCTCCCCACTCCCCAACACACCCTCCTAAAAAAAATTGAAAATGTATAGTAAGTAGTTGGAAATTTGATGTAGATAATGAAAAAGAAATTTAAATTTATTTGTAAATAAATGGAGAAAACATTTAAATGCCAACATTGAGCTTATTTGTTTGCGTATTTTCATTTTTATGTGCCTTTTTTACTTTCAGTTTCTTTTGTGCTGACGATATTGATTACAAATTACGTAAGGATTCTTTTATGGATTTCGATTTTACTCTTATTGATGAACTTGAAAAAGTTGTGAGCTTTTCTTTTTCCTACTAGCTTTCCTAATCATCATTTGTGAGTGATTAATGGTAATGCTGATTATTTTGAGAACTTCCAGGCGAGATATTTGGTCTATCTCGTTATCTTGGTGTTTAAGATTAGCAAAAGCTTTTGAAAGTAGCTCTATTTTAGGGGTTTGGATTGGTATTCGTTCTCTTAATTCTTTCAAAGCCCTCCTTCCATGTTTCTGTAAAGGTCTGTCATTAACTCGACTCTTTTAGGGGCTATTCACTTATTACGTAACGCTTTTAGGGGGAGGGGGGGGTCTAAGATTTTGTTACGGTTCAAACAAGGAAATTTTTTTTTCATACAAATTTTGTTACGAGGGGGGGGGGGGGGGGGTTCTAAAAAGTCATTTTTTCGCGTTACGTAATAAGTGAACAGCCCCTTAGTCAATAAACATTTATTCGACCATTAAATCATGGAAGTTCAGGACTAATTATCCTCATGTCCTACTTTACTCTTCAATGATTATTTCTAAAGTAAATTCCAAATATAAAAAGCTATGTGTAGTAAGCACTTACAATCTATCATTATTGTATTTCAATATACAATGCGAAACATGAGTTAATGCAATTTTTATTATGTTCTATTCATTAACACTCGATTGACGCCACATTATTACACAATAATTCTATCCGTTTCACATATTTACTCAATAATATTTACAGTCCACAATATCTATCAATTTTTACTCTTTAGACTCTCATTTTCATCATTCACACTAACAATTTCCATCATCATCGTCAATGTTCATTCTAATAACCTTCATATTGCTTTATTAAGTTGGAAAGGATGTAGCAAATGTGTATCTATAGCAAGTGTGAGAAAATACATATTATTAATGTCAACAAATGTAGATTGAAAAACATTCAATTGTATAAATGTGATGACATTGAAGACGTAACTCTCATCTTCCATCCAAAAACATATTTCATTTCTTGTTATGCGAATTTATTATAATTTGATGGAAATGGAATGTAAACATTCTCTAAATTCAGTGCTTCAGTTTTCATAAGCAAATACATAATTTTTTTTTTCAAATTAGAAATCCTAATCGTTTGATTATTTTTCAAATCTCAAGTCTATTCCTTAAGCTTATTTCAATTCTACTTTATCGCATATGTATAAAGCTTATTTGCGAAAAGAAAAAAAAATAAAAACCTTTTCTTGACGATGCAGTAAAAATAAATGGAATGATGATATTTGTTGAAGCTTGTGCATTAAAATTTCAAATTTAAAACAAAAAAGAATTTTCATGATTGAAGTGTTTTTGATGAATTTCTTTGAAAAGAGGTTTAGTATTTAAATTCGATATTAGAATTTGGATGGAACATGTTTCAATCATCTAAAAATAAGAAATAACAAGGACAGAGGATTTGTGAAAAGAAAGAATCAATTGTCTTGTTGCTTAGCAAATTTTTACATAATATTGAATTACCTTTTTGGTTTTTCGGATCTAATCCTACACTTTTCTATCTCAAACTTTAAACAAAAAGTTTATAAATTTTCTTCATATTAGCTCAAAAGGATTCTAACCTTGAAAAAACTTCAAAAAAATAGAAATATTAAACCATTAAGGAAAGGTCATATGTAACTTCAGTAAAAAGATGAAAAATGGTTTAGAAGGTTGGCAAAAACACCTGTTTTAATACTACATAATGAACATCAATTAGTCTGAATTTAGTATCCATTCCTTTGCATTAAAGCAAATAATTTATGGCAATTTGACAAAAACTGTTCCTTTATAAACTTTTATAACATAATTTCAAGGAAATTTCTGTCTTCGATATCAAAATAGTCGAAAATTTCTGCACCTTAAACATTAAACATCATTGATTAAGGAGCTAGTAGCACAAATTGAGCATTAATTTAAAATCTAATGAAATGGAATTTCTCAATAATGAAGAAAAATTGAAACCCATCAAATGAAATTAAAAAAAATATTGAAAAATTGCTTTGTTGCTTAGTGATGAGCAAAACGTTGCCTGAAAAATCACTACAAATCTTCTTTAAGGAACAATTTAAGCAACTTTCCAAAATACGGAAAAAAATATCTCACGAAAAAATCTTGCAAAAAAGTTTAAAGCCAACTTGACATTTTATTTTTGATATCCAAACATGTTGACTTCGTTGCCTTATATTTACAGCAGCATCATTCAGTGTCTATACGCAGCATAATCAATAAAGTATTATGTCATTTGCCAAGAAAATGTTTGGAAACAAATTGCACGTCGACTCGTGAAGTTTGGAAATCAATCTCAAAGATCTACCTATCAATTTTCAATATTCTTCCTTAACAAAACATCAAACTGAGATAAGACGCTTGTGCATGCTTCATTTATAAAATTTTGATTTATGAAGAATAATTTCGCTTTCGTTATGAAAACATTTTATTAAGGAATTTGGAATTTTCAGAGGAATTTAATCATTATTTTATTCGTAGCTTATTCTTAAAGATTTACACCGTATTGCTTTAATTTCTTTAAACACAACACAAAATGCTAAATTTCCTCTTTTTGGATTATAGATATGTAGTTCGTGACGACATTATATTAATTTATTTTGCTTTTGTGGGTAAAAAGCAGTAAAAAGGTAAATTCGACATTGTCTGTACAAATTTTTGTAGTCTATGGTGTTACTTCAACTATATGTATGCTCACATTCATAGATGAATGTGGAAATTTTCTATTAAAGTGATAAGAGCATGCCTACAAATAAAGCATTTTAGGTTTGAAATGAAGTATTTCGGTAGGCTTAAGCGCATTTAACCTCCTTTTTTAAATCTTTCTATTTTTAAAGTTTAAAAGATTTATCATAAAAATTTGAATTTAAATAGATTTTAAAATTTCAAACTTTAACGGGTTTTAAAAATTTCAAATTACAACGAACAAGCCTTAAATTTGAAATTTTGAAAACCGTTAAATCTTAATAATTCCAATCTCGCAAATCTTCAATAAAGAAGATCAAAAAATCAAAAGATAAAGTAAATCTCATTCTTTTCTTTACTCTCATACCCAAAATCCACCCAGCAGCCAAAATAAATTGCATTTTGTTTCATTCTTGTAAAAGTAACCCCCGAAAGAAAAACCAAGAATTGCGGAGATTGAATAAAGCCAACATGCGTGAATAGTATTAGTTTGATCTTGATTACGAGACCTCATTACAAGCATCTCATAAAATGTATCTTTTTATTTCAGATTGAATAGGACAATCATTTTTATTTTTGATTATCCAACGTCATGAAGCTTGAAAAGGCTTTCATATTTGCCAAACGTGCGAATGGTGTGATGAATCATTAATGTCTGTGTGTGTATATATATATATATAGTAAAATTAGAGGATACTTTCAGTGATGATACACATTTGATGCTTTTTACGTCCTCATGTTTTATTTCCTTTCATTATGACAAGCATGACTGAAAGGTTCACATCCAAAAATGTGTCCAAACATAAACTGGAATTTTTAAAGCGAAAAATTGCGAACAGGAAAATTGAAATAAAATAATTTAATTTATGTCTTATTTGAGCGCGCTGTAAAACTTTTTTTGTGTGTGTCTTGTTGGGGGTTGTTTGGATGTTCTGTGATAATTTATGCCCATGCTATATTTTGCCCCTGCTATTCTGCCTTAAAGTTCTAACAAAGAGCAACGACTTTTCAATTAAATTTATGTTTGGAGTTACATGACATCCAAACTACCCCCCTTGCTCTCCTCTACATTGATTTTACAGCGCAATGCATAATATGTTTCGTGATTTTAATGCTGTTCAGCTGATTATGATAAACTGAAAATGTTTTCCCTATTGCATTACATATGGACGTGTAAATGAAAAAGTTTGCCATAATTGTAGCAGCACAGCAGCAGCAAAAAAAATTAATAAAACTTTTTACAACTTTTTATAATCATCAAAAATATGAAAACAAAAGCGCAACTCGTCATTCAATTTAATTGGAATAAAGAGATAGGGTATGAGTGGATTAATAAAATTTTATTTGACACTAGCTTCAATGTTGCTAGATCCCTCAAAAAGAAATAATAAACGAGAACCTCATTAAACGGTTATGGCATTTTAATCACAGTTACTTTAAAAAGCTCTCATTCTAGATGGGGTGAAATTTTCTAAAATAATTGGAAAAGTTTCCTGTTGTGCTGTTAAACCCATCAAATTGGTCGATGACTAATTTTAAAACATTTTTCAGTTATTGAACGCCTTTTGCTCCAAATTGTATCAATCGGAATAATTGCTGATGCTGCTATCTGAGCTTGTATCAATGAAATCGTACGGGTTAAGCCATATAAGTCTGAAACGAGTTAAAGAGTTTAAAAATTGTGGATCTGATGTTTATTTGAGGAGAAAATTTAATAAATGATTTCTTTTTGGTAAAGATTTTGCTGGATTTTACTTCTCCATTACGGAAGTTATCAACGTTGGCGTAGCAAAGGAACTCAAAGGCAATAGAAATTTATTGTTTTATATGATTCAGCATTCGTTGGATCTTTTGAAATGTTTATGAATGGAATCAATCTTTTCAAACTTGGAATTAACAAAAAAATGAGTTTAAACCTTGTCTGGAACTTCAATTGGTAATTTCTAGAGTCATAAATATTCTCAATTTGTGGATATGAATAGGGCTTTTAATTGATTGACAAGTTTCATTCCATTTTTCGACATAAGCCATCCATTAGCATCCATTAGTCGGATTTGTTTATATTTTTAAAAATAACCTCTCTTAAAATGTCTACAGAATCAACTAAAGCTGTTAACAGCATCGTCCAAATATAAACAAATCTACATGTCAGCTTTTAAAATTCATATCCTCTAGTAAACGAATAATATCAAACCAACATTTTAGTTAAATTCCTTTGATACGACATACTCAGTAAGGATTAAAATTGCAATTAGTAATCTAAAGTAAAACAGGAACGAAATTTTCATTTTAAAATGACAATTGTCTAGGACTTTTACGTCAACAATTTAAAAGGATTACAGTCAGCAAAATTTGGTTTCTGAACATGTTTTGAAGCATAAACTGCATCTCTAATGCTTTGATAATATCAATGAATATCGCAAATATTTAGGTCAGTGCTGAATGTTAATGCTTGATTCAGATCTAAATCTGATATTTTTTCAATTTATAAATTTTAAGAATAGCTAAGATGTATGAACTTTCATCTAGGGAGCGAACCACAAGTATTGCACATCCAAGCACATCTTAATCTCTAAAACTACATCAAAAAAAGTATGTCATAAAACTCTTACATGAAGATAATGATGAGCAATAAATTCAGCAGTGTCAAAATTCCAAAAGTCAAAAGATTAAGTTGAATGAATTTAAAAACAACATGAACTGCATCATTAGCCATTATTGTGACGTGAAGTATTATTGAAATTCCAATAATTGATAGCACAATTCCATAGAAATCGTCCAATATGTCATGATGTCGATTGATATCGAGAAATTTCATTGAATACATCTTGACAAAAATAATTCCAATTTTTACAGCAACAAAAAGACAAATTGGATTCATCGCTCCGAGATTTTCGCTTTTGAAATTATTTTAATGAAGATAAGAAGAAGGAAAATTAATTGAGTATCAATTCCAATAACTTGCTGTGTTTTCAAATCGGATGGAAAAGTAGAAAAATAAAGCTTACCTAAAAATTGAGAGAACTACGTGACATAATGCATAAATAGACATCATTACCAGCATTCCCAGTACATAGATCGATAACTTTGTGTTCAGGTAGATTCGCTCGAATAAGAAATCGCCTAAAGATTCCATCTCAGCTGCTCAGCGCTATTGTTTAAAGTCAAAGATGTCCAAAATGATGTGCCAGATTCAAATGTATGCGTCTCTTAAAATTGAAATAAAATTCTGAAACGAGCAGCAATGAAAAGAATTATTTTTGAGGACATGCTTTATTAAACAGCGTGTTTGCATTTTTTCACGCATAAAAATTTTATCTGCTTATATTTTTTTCTGATATTGTGCCAGGACAGATTATAATGATGAGCAATGTCCCAAACATAAAAGTGGAACGAATAGCTGCAGAAGATTGAAGAGCAGCGAAAAGAATCCTTAAATCACAAAAAGAAAGAATTTTTATGGCTCCGAGGTGTAAAGGAAAGAAATATATATTGTAAAATTTATGTAAAGACATTCAGGAATTTTTTTGGGAATAGCGCATTTTTCTAGGTTAGGAGATATTGTTGCTGTGAATTTTTCTACTGGCTGCAGGACTTGAGCGCTCTCAACATTAACAACAGATTAGTTTCTGATGGGTTTCAAACCTAAATCCAACTACTTAGTCTTACATTAGAAGAACTGCCAATATTAAGCTTGAAATTCTTAATTCTTGAGCCATGGTATGATCCATTAGTATCCTTAAAATAACATATTTCAAAGAAAATGACTTGAATGTCACCAAACCCAAGACTAGACACAACCGTACAAAAAAAGCTCCAATTTCAAAGAAGCACTTCAATAGAGAACAGCATAAAAGAAGCAGCAACAAATATTCTTTTTGAAGTGTATCAATGAAAATTCATCTTAAATGTTAAGCAACAGAACAAATAAATTTTCCGGCACGAGACAAGAAAAGGAGTGAAAAAAGTTTATTTTTTCATGCCGTATCGTAAATGCGAGCAGCGTTCATTCATGTCTGCATACTAATTTTATTTTTGTATGAAAGCTTTGGCATTTTTTGAAAGATATATAAATTTACGACTTCATTTTTCATAAACGCAAGCAAGTGAAATAAAACTCCAGTTATGCCCGAAAAAATGTATCTCAAAAGGATAATGCAATTTAGGGTATACTGAATGCTGATAACGATAAAAATGTTAAAGTCATCCGACAAAATGCTCTTAAAGGTTTTTTCCTATCTTAGAACTTTTTTAAAAAGCTTGATAAATGTTGAATTATGCTCAGGTTCATGATGTCGATTACATGCATGACATAAAGTAAATTTCATACTTTCGTTTGCCTTTTTCAATCAACTTCCTTTTCTTCTGCATCAGAAATTTAATAAAAAGAGCAAGGTGAGAAGGAAATGATGAACAATCTTCTTTTTGTGAAAAATGTATACACAAACCTTTGAAATGAATAAGCAACAAATATGAAAATGGATGGTTGTTCATACACATATGCTGTTCAGTAATTTTAAAAAGTGCACTGTCTAGCTTAGAAAAGGTTTTGACCTCTTTTCTATTTTGCTTGTTTTTGGAATTTCCACATTCTTTTCCTGGAAGCATAGTTGAGGTACGAACCTACCTTAATCTGCTTTAATCCCCAAATTAAAATAAACCACAATTTTTTTCCTCTTCTCTTTAAAATATCGGACACAATTAATGGACATGCCCTTCTTTTGAAGAATTAAGCAAGTCATAAAACAATTAGTAATTAATATTATGGCTATTTTATATTACAGCCCTCAAATATTAAATATTAATGAGATTTTAATGAAGATTTTGTAGCTATGAAAAATCATTTTGGTTTACAATAAAGCTTATGGGAATGTAAATTGACCTAAGCATTCATAATTTACATTCCTAGATCATAAAAATAATTGCGATGGAAGTTTCAAAAGCAAATAGTGAATAATTTCGTCCATACTCTGGCTAGGTAAATATAAATCTAGAGTAAAATTTTAATTATAAAAATTTCTATTTTCAGCAACAATTTTAAAAACTTTTTTTCTAAAATTATTCTGAACTATTTTTTCACGTATGATTGCAACTTAATATTATGTTAGATAAATATGATGCACAAAATTTTAAGCATATAAATATTTAAAATTAAATCACAGCAATTTTCAACAAAAAGTAATTAAACTTTTAAATTGAAATTGCAAGGTGTGGTAAATCGAATATTTAAATCTTTAAACTTTATAACCGTTAAGTTTTGAACATTTTTTCAAGTTTTTGTATATTTTTTTTTAAATTCTACACGTGCATGTCTACTCATCTTGTCCACAATTAGTTTTCATCTCCAAAAACATGAATTTCAAATTCTCAATAAAATATGCTGTCCAAATAATCATAAAAGTGTCGTGATTGATGATTTATGCAATATTGAAATATTTGAATTCTTTTAAATAAATAAAAATATTATTTTAAATTTTTATCAATAATGCTGCATACCTGACTCGTTATTCACACAGATTAATAGAATATTCAATTTACTGAAAAAAATTTTGAAGTGAAATATGAACAAAAAGTAATTTAATCGATATTTCAATGTTGTTGCGATAAAAGTTGTGTACGAGTGGGAAGAAAACTTTTTAATGTGATTATTATGTTGTGTATCCTGATGAATCAAAAAATGGAGTTACTTGAAAAACATAAAAAATCAAGAATTATTGAATTGCACGTAAATAAATCTTAATTAATACCCCAAAGTGCTTCCTTAATTCGCCAACAAACTCGTAAACTTTTGTGTATCGTCAAGGAGGTAATTACTTCCAAATTATGGCTTGGCTTCTGAATGAGGAGGAATAAATCAGTATGATTTCCTATTAAATTCCTTATAAGCTTTCCATTTTATGGCCTAAATCATTAAACATATCATAAAACATCTATTTCTATCATAAACATGAAAAATAATAAGCGCAAAACAACTTTTAATGGTGCTGTAAATAAAAAAAAAGTTGTAAACTATTTCCTGCGAAATAAAAACGTATACATTCTTGAAACATTTGGTTATAAACTTAATTACTTAATGTATTTTGCTGAAAAATTTCCGTATTTTTCTGAATTCATCCTGAATTGCATTAATCTCATGGTTTACAATGTATTTTATAATACTACTCAGCATCACTGCAATTTCTGTAAAGAGGAAAATGTATGCGCTCGCGGATTGAAATATAAAAGGGAAGAAAAATTCTTTTTAAATGTTGCAGTGTCTTTTGAAATAATTCATCCAAACTTTTTAAAATGATTAAATTGAAGATTCTTGAACAGCAAATTTAATATTTTTTGAATTTTTCTTTAAAATTCTAAAGGTTTTCGAATTTTCAATTTTGAATATAAAGATTGATTTGCAAAACTTTAATTTTATCTGCTCTTATTTTGAAAAAATCATGAGCTTCACAAAAAAAAATTTGCCATTGTTCAAAATCTCGAAAAATGAGCAAAAGTGCTTAACACCAAAGTTTCAACCGTTTTAACTATGAATGAAACTTTTTCATATTGTGCAGCATTGAATTTTTAATGACATCGTTTCATATATTTTATTCCATTGATCAAGAGAAACTTTTGTTTGATAAAGTTTTAAATATTATAAAGCAGCAGAAAAAAACAGCAGCAAACTCCATTGTGAATTTTTAATGTAATTCAAAAATAAATCAAAACTATTGGAAATTTGTCTATTGAGAAAGTTGTTAACACTTCCTTATTGTTAAAGCAAATAATGAAGAATTGAAGCTTTAAATTAAGCAAATTTGGAGATTGGAACTATATTCTGGTTGAGCACACTTCAGTGCTTCTGAATATTTGTAGGACCTACAGCAAAAGCTTAACATTTTTCCGCAATTCTAAATTTGACTTGAGTTTACATAATTCCTATTCATACTCAGCCTGTCTCTAAATCAACAAAATATTAACTAATTAAGGACGTATCTCAATAATCTCTACAATTTCAATGGACACACAAATTGAAAGTATTGTTGCGAAACGTGAGCAAATTCAATTAAATCCAATGCCTTTGTTTAATCGTCTTTATGCTTTCACAGCTCATCTACCAACATTCTGACTTCTTATTTCTTTTATTCTTACCTTTATTTGCGTGTTGATAGAAAAAGTGCTCTATTGTAGGAGTCAAAAGTAACACGTGGTACGATAAAGAAGGGTTTAACATGAATATTAAGCATAATTTACAACGTTGCAATGGATTGAAAATTTCAATATAAGAGGATTTGGTTTTTGACTTCCTTCTGCGTGAATTCATGGAGATGTCAAATCTAGTGGGTATGCAGGAGTATTGTAGCTCTTACGTCATCGGTGAATGACCCCGAAATGAAGCTCGACATGCATTTCTATAGATCGTTTCATGTCTCATAAAAGCTTCTAGGTCATCTGGCAGACGGAATTCCTAGGAACTTTTCTTAGGAATTCCTAGAAAGTTTTCTGCGATTTCCTAAAAAAATTCCTTAGACTTCCTATCATTATGGCCCTAATTTTTTTAGAAATTCCTAGGAGATATATTTTTTTGTAATAATTGCGATTCGCAAAAATATTTTTTGAAAAATTCCTAAGAAAATTAGGAAGTTGTAGAAATTTCTAGAAACTTCCTAGTAATATTAGGAAATACTAGAAAATCCTAGTCATTCCTAGAACCCTCGTTAGAATAATTATAAAATGTTTATGTTTACTATGATTTCCTAGTATATCATTTGATTTCCTAGGATATTACAGAAAGTTCTTGAAAGGATTTCCCCAAAATCCTAGGAAATACTAGAATTACTTATATTTTCTAGGGTTTATCAGGATTTCTTAGGATTACCTAGAATATTTCAGGCTGTACTAAAGAAATCCCAAAAATTTTGAGAAATATTAGAAAATTCAACCCAAAAACGCCGATGGCTGAACGATTTTTTTAATCATTTTTAAAAATATCTTCTAGCAAAAGCGAGTATGTTATTTGTTTTTGTCAGAATACAATTGACTATATCGCAAAAAGTTTCTATCCAAACAAATTAAGATTTAATAGAATTCTGTACTATTTAGTCCTAATTTACAGCTTCATAACACAGGTGTAAGTTTTTGGGTCTATATGACATGCAGCTGTAAATTGAGGTATGTATTGTTTAGGAAATCGCTTATCTGTACTTAAAACGTGGTGGCTAAAATTGAAGCAAAAATAGAGACTTGTACAGAACTAATTCCGATCGGCATTTTTCTCCAGACTTTTTGTAAAAGGAAATAATATAGTCAAATTTGCAAAAGTTTAATGAACAAGTACCGATAAGCGTACCTAAGCAGTACGCATTATCTTTAATTAAAGCTGCTTGTTATTCAAACTAAAGGTCAAATTTGCAGCTATAATTTAATCCCTACGTATACATTCTTATTTATACGTAAGCCTAAGTATAATAAATTGTAAAATAACTGTTGTAAACGTTAACCCATGATCGTTGTGTACTGCAATAATTAGGTATCGAAGTACTAAACAATTCCTACCGAGCTGCATTAACACATATGCAATTAACAGCTGTGATTTAATATAGCTGTAAGTTAGTGCTGAATAGTATAGGTCATTCATGGCAGCATTTCAAATTTTTGAGAAGAAGTATTTTTATCGCAATTGGAAATATTTGCTTTTACAGTTTTTCGAGAAGCTGTTACAGTTTTTACTGCGTAGAAGTAAAAATTACTTAAGAATTTCTTAAGTTACCTAAGAATTTCTAGGATTTCCTAAGTAAATTCCTAGGAATTTTCTCAAAAATACTTTCGTCGTTAAGGAAAAAGTAGGAAATTTCCTAGGAATTTCTAGGAAATAATTTCGTTTTTCTAGAAATTCCTAGGAAATTAAAGGAAGTCCTAGGAGAATTTTCTACTTTTTCCTTGAAATTCCTACGTAAAGTAACAGGAATTCCAAAGAATTACTTTCTGCCAGGCTTTTAACACCCAATAAATGGTGAAGGATTTCTCGTCATGCAGACCTTGATAAAAGACCTACGATTCTTAGGAATTTCTAAAATGTATAGCAATACCTAAGAATCGCAGAAAATTAATTCTTTTAAAGTTCTTAAAAATTCCTACGATCTTTAGCAATTCCTTAAAATTCATAGTAATTTCTAAGAATTACTATAAGTTCCTAGGAATTTTCTAGGAATTTCTACAACTTCCTAATTTTCTTAGGAATTTTTCAAAAAATATTTTTGCGAATCGCAATTATTACAAAAAAAATATATCTCCTAGGAATTTCTAAAAAAATTAGGAATTCCTAGATTTACTAGGAATTACTTTTAAAAACTAAGGAAGTTTGGGCCATAATGATAGGAAGTCTAAGGAATTTTTTTAGGAAATCGCAGAAAACTTTCTAGGAATTCCTAAGAAAAGTTCCTAGGAATTCCGTCTGCCAGATGATCTTCACCCCTCATAAAACTAATATGATATTTCCGCAACATCTGTTATTGATTTTATGGCATGAACATGCTGATGTTAATGGCATGTCAATGAACATTTGAGTTCCTAGAAATAAGCAATTGTCTATTATCAGCATTTTGAAAAATTGTCATATTGAATGAAGGATATAAATCCATAATTCCTCATCCAAAACTTAACATTATTAAATTAAAGCACATATTTTAATTCATTTAATGGTTCGGTGAACTGATTTGCATTTGCATGTCCGTGGAATATAAATTGGAGTTTTTTTTGTGGGAACTGAATATATGAATGTAAAGCATAAATTTATGAGCATTAAGATTAAAATAGTAAAAACCAAAAAGTAATTCCAGTCAGGAACTACTTAACACGATTATATACAGTACAATAAGTCTCAAAAAAATTATAGAATCATGTTTTGGATTGTATCTTGACAGCAGAGGAATTAAATAAACAATTTAATTTTATTTCCTTGAAAGTTTGCCAAGTATCAAGTCACATCAACAAATTCGCCAGCAACAGAATATGCTTCAACAAGTAGACTCAATGTAAATTCGAATAAATAGATTCTGGCTGTGTAAATTAGGAAAGTAAATAAAATTTTTGAACGTTTTTTCATTCATTGTTTTAGAAAATTTAATTAGCTTCTGTGGGTTTCAGCTTAAAGCTTTATACAGACATCAACCAGACAGCTTTTTCTGGAGGGGTTTGCTAGATTTAGATTTTTTGATTGTTTGAATTCTTTACTAATTCATGCAAAAATGAATGAATTACAAAAAAAGTCATTTGACTAAAGTAAAATCAACTTAAAGCTATGAATTCCAGCACCATTTAGTTCAAAGTCATTCTTTAACAGAGGAAATTCTGCGGAAATTAAATAAAATTGAAATGACAACAATGGAATGACTGAATAAGTTATTAAACCCACCCTTTGGCATTCACTTTTTTTCATTATAATTTTATTAAAATTTTCTGCTTTGAATGGACATGCGATTGGCTTTGGTTGTGAACCTCATTTCTTGGAAAATTCTTTTATTGGTTTTAAAAATTAGATTAGCTTCATAGCCACAGAATTTCAAACATAACGCATATTAAATTCTTGTTGCTACATGCCAAACCTCTCTATTGTTTATTTTTTGGAATTCATGCATTTTTGTAGTAAAAAAGGATGTATGCAAATTAGACTATCTATTAAAAATATAAAATATGGACACAATTTCAATTAATTTATTTTTTTTGTCAATAAAAAAGCCTCTTAATCGGTCATTTTTAATAATAGCATTGAAATATAAGCTAGCTTTTTGATCCTCAGATTCTGTAGTATTTTTCAATATATTTCTGCAGATTTGATGTAAAATAAAAATTGATGATTCCATTTCCAATAAAATTGATTACTCAGCAAACCCGTTTGCGATAAAATTGGAATATTTTATGTGATTGTGGGTGGATTAACTTATAGAGTTAATTAATTACTGATATTATTCAGGCATAAATATTTTTATAGGATTTAAGGATAATATTGAAATTAAAAATAGATTTTTCATTAAAAAAAGATTAAATTTCGAGGAAAAATCTTGTCGATTAATCAAATTTTAATAAAACCTCACCATAAAATTTATTTTTAATTTGATTTATGATATAACATTGTAAATAGTAATCTATAGGAAACATGTAGTGATGCTAAGGAAAATTCGAAAGCTATTCATAGCCATAGAGGTTTTAAGAATTGAATTAAACTACTGAATATTATTTGAAAAGTAGTGAAGTTTCATTTTTAAAATAAAATCAAAAAAATGACCAAAAAATCTTAGCTTTTTTTTCAAATTTATTTTAGCCGTTATTTTTTGAAATTTGATATGAACTTTTGTAGTCCCTAGCCATAAACCTCCCTCCATATTTATTTATAGAATATCTAGCTTGTTATGAAAACAGTTGCGAATGCTATTAGATTGATAAAGGGATCACATTTCTCAACAGAAAAAAAAATACCTTAGATACATAGCTTTGATATCGCATTTCTTTTTATATTCACATTGTTTTCACTTATAAATTCTAAACAAAAACTGAGCATTCTTATTCCTAACTTTTCGTACATAACAAAAAAAAGTAATTTCATCGCTCAACACAAACGAAATTGTCTATGCTCCAGCAGCAAGCAACGTCTTTGAAATAAAATTGAGGAGAAATTTAAGAAGAGTCATTTTCATTATTTCAGATTGGAAGTTGAGCACAGCTATGGCATGCTTTAGAAAAATCAATACTAATTATCATGCGTCACAATTAATGCCATTTTCCTTTTCGTTGAAATAATTAAGAAGCGACTTTAGCCAAAATGGAAAAGATTTTACTTCAATGATTTTTTAATTGATGACGACTTGAAATAAAATGTGATGAAAATTATATCCTTAAATAATTGTCTGTTGAATGTAATAAGCATCAATTCCTCTCATTCATTAAAATTACTGTGATCCAGGCGTCTCTTCTTCTTTCTAATTATGCAATTAAGCCCATTTAATTTTTTTTATCCTTGGTTTATTATTTCATTGTCTTTTTTAATCTTTTAACTATGCACACAAAAAAAAATTATTCCAGAATTTTTAAATAGGATTAAATTAAATTGCATTCAGCTTCCTCTCCATGTGTCTCTTCTTCCCCAAAAAAAGATTTACATTATTTTAATGTTAATTTCTGTTTATATGAAGCAAACAAGGAGGAATTGACTTTTAATTTTAAAATAAAAATTCGGGAGAAATAAATATTTTATATGATAATTAAGGATCAGTGTTGCGGTTTGTACACATGAACTGAAATGGCTCGGTGGCGTAAGGGTTTTGTGCTTCTGTGCTACAAGCTACGGGTTGAAATTGTTACTATTGCAAATCAAACTTATTGAAAACGAAACTCAAAGCCACACTTTACAGGCTTCATATAAAATTGTCATCATTATTATACAGACAACTACTTCTTACTAAAATTCATCTTTTTATTACAGTCACATTAGCATGTGACACAAAAAGTTCATTAACTTTTGCACAGACAACGTAATCAAATAGTGATTAAGCCATATTGATTGATGATACGAACATGATGTTCCATACCTAAGTTTATTAACCCGATGGCATCTTTTTATTAATAAAATCTTTCAAAATCACCTGATCATTTCAAAACTAGCAGCTTAAAGCTCCGAAAATTCATATCTGTCATGTTTTAATTCAGTTATGCTAATGGAGTCAAAAATAATTAAATTTTGAAATGCATCTGGTTGTTACAATAAAATATAACAAAAATAAATATTTTTGTATCCATTATTAAATTTGTGGTAGTTTTTCAGAATTAATGAGATGCAAATTTTTCACTACTGCAACAAATTTCGGTCAAGTGGTTGAACCTTACAGGTTATAATTGTTATCCAAAAAATCTAGATCCTCAATAAATATAAAGTAAATATTTTTTTTGATTAATGATGTTGTGGCTGAATAAAAGCAATCCGATTCCAAATTTATCTAAACATAAAAGCATCCCAAAATGAAAAATACCTCGATCGAAATTAGGTTTACCCAAAAATAAATTTTAAGCTCTTCCTTTCCCTTTTCATTATTCATACAGCATAAAATTTTCATTTTCCTCTTATAAGAAATAACTGTGATTAAAATTCAGATTTATTGAAGTTCCGCTAAAAATTAATCATTTCAAAAACAAATGTTTACTTATTATGAACGAAACTTAATTTATAGCAAACAAGCAAGCACAAAAGTGCCAGAATAAATTTACAGCAACTGATTGTATTGCGAAACTGAAATGTTTCTCATTAAATAAATTATTATCAAAGCTTCGTCCGAAGTTTTCATTGAAATGAGTTTAAAATATTGATTATTTTTTTGCATTAAATCTATTAGATGAATCTATTAATTTTGAGCTATTTACTTAATTAAAACCTTCATGAGACTAATGATGCTTTTATGCTGCACGTAATAAATCATAATGCTCAAGAAAAAAAGCTCACAAAATTTCTTATTGAGTATGGTTTTTTTAGCCATTTTTTTCTTAGGGGCCATTCACTTATTACGTAACGCTTTTAGGGGGAGGGGGGTCTAAGATTTTGTTACGGTTCAAACAAGGAAATTTTTTTTTCATACAAATTTTGTTACGAGGGGGGGGGGGTCTAAGAAGTCATTTTTTCGCGTTACTTAATAAGTGAACAGTCCCTTATCAGAAAATTACCCTCGGTATTGTAGTAGTTTAAGTTATGGTCAATGCCAATGTCAATGTCAATGAAAAGATTTTTCTCTCTATAAAAAGAAGAATTTCCATCCTTTTTTCTGACCACAAATTTTTTTTTTCTAAATGAAGCTTAAATGAGTCATGGGTCTGCTTCATTGAGGTTTTATGGATATTACTCTATTGCATAAGCAAAAAGCTTTGTTGGAATAACATCCAGCAAATTATTTTAAATAGAATTATATTTAAAAACAGAACAGGAGCTACTGATGTTACAAAACATGCTTTGTCCTGGTTGATATTTTATTTTTTTAATTAAAACTACCGACCTGTATTTGGTGAATGAGCTCCACAAAACAATATACATGTATGTACTCAAATAACATCAACAGTCAGCTTGAAAATGAGCCACAGATTCTGCTATGCTTTACCAACAGCACAAAGAGATTTCAAACATAACAAAAGGATGAAAAAATTTGATGACGAATTAAATTGAAGTCACCATGAGAATAAATTTTAATAAAATGAATAATCTCATGCTGTAAAATTGAAATATTTGTGGAAATGGCTTTGAGGTTCTATATCTTTTTTAGAACACAAAAGAGATAAATCTGATATTGAAAATCTATCTCATTGCTACAATACCTTCGCACCTACATACAGAGAAACTTCTAGACATTTTCATCCTTTTCACAATGTTTGAGGATGAAGAGACCTGTTGGCATATTTTTTTAAATATTTATGATGACATTAGCAACATGTACAATGAACAGGTGAGTTGGAATTACGTTTTAACAGGAAATATGTCGCACATAACATTTTGTCATGCAAAAGAGCCTGTAAATCTATTATAATGATTTCATGACTAAATGAAATTCGTAGCAGTGCTGCAACAAACTCGCAAATTGAATGACTTTTATCCTTTGTGCTTTATATTGGAACTGAATGGTCTTTAATTTGACCAAATTATTTGAAGGCTCATTAATCTGTCAGGAGTTATTGTTTGCTGTGTATTATTGCTTTTATGGTTTGATATAAAATTATTTTTAGGAACTGACAATTTTGAATGGTTTGTAGGTTTTGAATGAAGCCTACCTAATTTTATCTGGAAGTAACATTTGAATTTCTCATTCAACAAAATTGAATCAAATGAATTATTTCTGAAAATTTTGAAAATGTAAATTGTTTTAGGGCATACGTAAGGCTTGGAATAAAATTTGGAATTTAATATTTTTTTATCTTTTCAAATTCTGCTTAACAAAAATTTATTAATCACTAAAATCAATCCTTAACATAAGCTTCTTAAATAACAAATTATATTTTTCCCTCCAAATTAATTCCTGAATTCTTGAATGTTTAAAAGCTCTCAATGTTTTAAAACTTTCATTGCAAAAGCTCAATGCTTCAATGCTTAGCCTAAACATCAAGAAGAAATTTCAATGTTTATCATAAACTTTCATTTACTTGCTGTCCTTTATTCCACAGACATTTTAACATAATTCCATTCCAAATCCCAACAGGATATTAAGAAATTAAAAATTTAAGTATCTATTCATGTAAGTGCTGGATTATTATATTTCTTCTATAATTATTTGCAGTGCTACCGCAATTTCTGAAAGGTATGATATGATATTTATATCATAACACACTTATGATGATGATCCAGAGTTTATGACACAAGGAAGAAGCATACAAATATCTATGGTATTTTGATACTTAATTAAATGTATTTGGTTTCAACTTAGATTCATTTATCAAGGAGGAAAGCTTGTTGTAACTTGGAGACAAATTCTTTCATCAATTTAAAGTAATCTTTTAAGAAGTTGAAAGCAGATTTAAGACAGTTTAAGAACCATGGATTTATATGAGAAGCTTTAAACTCTTTCATCGAGAAAAAAATGTTTCGGATTTAATTAAATCCTTTTAAATTCTAGTGTATAAAGCTCAAAATAAAAATTTATGGGTTTTCTGCCAACAAATAAAATAATTCTCAAATTGATGTTGCTATTTACAGCAGCAACAAGTTAAAGAACAAACTTTTTTTTCCATCGAATAGACAAACTTTTCAGAATAAATTAACATTGAATGTTTGTTTTATTTATATTTAATTGACTATATATTTATTTTTGTAAAGTTATGCGTGGGTGGATTTTTATTTGTAATTTTTTGTTTATAAAATCTAATGAAAGTTTTAGCATATCTAAGGTTACAAATGCTCCCTTGCTCAAAAGAAGCAAATCAGGTACGAGTTCGCCAAGGCTGATTCTACGCTGAAACCCAATCTCTTCATAAGGATGCAGACCTGATTTAAATTATACACAACATTTGTAGATCTCCCTATAACTGCCATATTTGTATAATAATGTAAAACAAGTCGAATGTGAATCGAACCCACGACCTCAAAAGAGGCGATCTCTAACCACTAAATCAGAGATACCTGCCACTCGGCTACCTAGGTAATTATCTCACTCGGCTATTCTTCATACACATATAACCAGTTCAACGCGAGCATTATGCTCAGGCCTATCTACTACAGATTTGCTCTTCGAGCCATATCCATACCATTGACGAAATCCAATCGTCAACATAAATAAAGCTGTTCAAAACTACGCATTAAAGGAGCCTTTAAAAAAGGAGGAAATAATTTCCTTTAATGTCACTAGCAGAACTTAAATTTACATCTCATGAAATGCTTATTATAGAAGCAATCCATAAATCAATCTAATTTGGTAATATTTTGCTATAATGAGTCACGAAATGCCACAAAATTAATTATTGTTCTCAATTTTTCGGCAAAGTTCAGTATAACAGTGTAGACCTTAAAAATTTAAAAACGTATTGCTTTAAGTATTCGCAATCAATCCATTCAATGAATAAGTGGCATTTTATCTCGCATCCTACGAAAACGTGATGTAAATTCTATGAGGCACTTGATATTAGACGAGATAATTGATGGATCTTCATTTGTGACGCAAAAAAAAAGTTCAGCGCAAGAAGCGGAAAATAATAATTTCCTATACATTCTATTCTTCATCATCTGAGTATTTCCTTCCAAACATTTTGATGAAGATGAAATGACAAATTCAAGATGTTCTCTTCAACAATGTCGTCATCTTCTTCCAAAATGATTTTTTTTATTATTAAACAATTAAAAGAAGTTTTAAGGTTAACTGATATATATGATCATATGACATTGACGTATGTTAATTTATCATGAAGAAGTAAATTGAATTACTGCTTATTTTTTGATTTCATTCATTTCTAGTCAAGCCTTATTGATTATGAGGAACGTGATGCCATTAAGGCAGGCCCGTAGCCAGGGGGGAATTTGGGGGACCAATCTCTGTTCGTCATCAGAATTTTCTTCATTTTGCTAGGGTTTTAATGAAAAATTCGCAAAAATTATTGCCATACCCCCCCCCCCCCCCCCCCCCCCTCTTTAAATTCCTGGCTCGAGGTATTTGTGAGGAGTTACTTAAAGGCGGAATTGTTGCGAATTTCTGATCCAAATGAAAAGAAAATTACTTGCTATTCTGGATGGCTAAGTATTCTTTGGAATGCGAATGAATCAAGATAAGCACTAAAGTCTTTGGTTTATTATTTATTTATATTTAATAACGAAGTGACTTTCAAGGCTTCTGTATTAGTTTGCTTTAAATTGCAAAAGCGGTTTAATTACCGTTGTTTAAATCTCATTAACTCCCTCTCCTTAGCATAATAATTACTCGTTTACTATCAATATTAGACTTCATGAGCTAGGTGCACTTAATATAGACAATCTATTGGTAAGCAGCTCTATATGGCGTCAATCATAACATTTAACTCAGTTTAACAATTTTAAATGCATTGAACAACATAGAAATAAAATAAATTTGAATAATTTTCTATCTGAAAACTTCCAAGTTTTAGTTTCTAATTTCAACCTTATTATTATTGTTAAAAAATTACTAACGATTACGATAATCTTTATTCTTCAAACTTATTCATCAAGTAAACTAGATAAAGTGAATAAACTAAGGAATTTAACAAACTTTTAATCAAATTAATTTAAAAGAAGAGAAGTTCTATTGCTCCCACAAGCTAATCTGCTATTTTATTGTTAGTACCTGTAATAAAAATTCATTGAACGTAGATAGAATTTTCCTTATCCAATTGAGCGCATCACGGAAAATCTTCTCATCAAACATGATTGATTTAATCAATCCCGAGTGGACAAAGTACTAGTTAAAAGCTTGCCATTGACTTGCCTTTTCACGGCGAGTAAGTATCCATTGACGTGCCTTTGCAACTAGACTTAGGGACGACTAATGACATATTTTGCGCTTTCCATTTAACTGGACATAGGAATTGCAAATATGTCTAGTTAATGTCCAGTTACAAAAAAATCGAAATAAAATAAATAACACGTGTCTTTTTCTACATATTTTTTTCTTTTGTAAAATTTTATTATTGTATTAGTGTAATTAATTAATTAAAGTACACTATCACTTATGAAAAATCTCTAGTAAAAATTGAGTCTCGAACACTTGCGCGTGAAACAATTATATTTACTTAAAAGTTTCATATAAATTTTGGTGGACCTTATATAAGTGATTTCTGTGAGCGCTTGTGAAGTATATGGTCAAAAAAGTAAGGAAAATTATTTTTGAGTTTCGAACACTTGATTGATTAGCATAAATGTCCAGTTAAAGTCTAGTTAACGTATAGTTCTCTATGTCGTATATATTTTGACAAGTTAAAAGACTGTTAAATGATTGTCCAATAATGGACTTTAACTGGCTGTGTCCACCCGGGAATGTAATTGACACTTTTCACTCCCATCGTTTCATTATTTTGACCTCTTATGTATCAGGTGTTTGATTGGGAAGAAAAATAACATGATATTTAAACGATTCATTGATTCAGTTTGGAATGCTTTCTTCTGTGTCACTGGATTCGTTTCTTTTTGTTATTGAATCTGTGTGAATCAATTGATGCGACAAAAGCTGATATTAAAGATTCATTGTCTCTTACTCTGAAATATTTAGTGTCATTTTCAGACGGACTGAGACATCATGAATTATGCGAATTTTACGAGATGTGAATTTGAATTTAAAAATTGAACTTTCAAAAAAGTTTTTTTTAACAAAAAAAAAATCGATAACCAAAAAATAGCCTGAAAACAGCAGAATCATTATTCGATAATTTAATCTTAATAAGTGAGATATATTGCATCATTTTGATGTTAAAAGCTTTGCTCACTCTTTTTAACTACTTCATTATCATTATAATCACTAATAAAATAGAATTCAAGTCAAAATGTAAAGTCAAAAATTCAAGGTGAAAAAGTAAACAAATCATTATTCTCATAAATTAAGATCAAAACCAGCTTGTGAGAGTTAAAGAAACGTTTTCAACGTTCTCTACGATTTCACCTGAATCAAATTTTTATCATTCGATAGCAAGCAATTCCATTCTAATGTGAAAAATATGAGCAACTGTCATAAAATAATAAAAAATTAAAATATTGCTTTCCAATATCACACATTTAATGTCACTAATTGATTTTTCCTTACACCGTTTTGTGTGCCAAATTGATAACGTTCCAACATGCACAATCATTTGATAACAAATTCGTACATTTATTGCGACTTCAATTATATTGTCTCAGTGCATAAAGCTATAGTGCATAGCCATAAAAAATTAAATTTATTCAATAGTATTTTTCTTTCTCAATATGTATATAAAATATAAGAGATTTTTCAGTACAGCAAGGTCACAAACTCCAATGAGTTTACATACTAAACATAAATTTTTGTTGCTCGTGTTAAATTTAATTAATAAAAGTTTAAAGAGCAAGAAGATATCAAAAATTTTTCTCATTAATTTTTTACTGCTTAAATATGAATAAATCATTCACTCGCCAATTTAACCAAGACATGATGAGATTGCTGATGTAATGAACTCCTCTGCGAAACTCTCAACGGCACTCAATTTTTCCGATTTTTCTTTATCACCTAACGATGCAAGTGCTTCTCCTTTAATGATGTTATTAACGAATGTATCATCACTTGTGAATTTGGCATTGATGCATCTTGTTTGGCTTGGATCTGTTGATATTTCTGACATTTTTTCGATAATATCGCTGCGAATTTTATCAGTGAACTGTCTTAATGCAGCAACACATTGAGGTTGTGAGCTGTCATATGTAACATGATTGAATTCGGGCTCGTTGAGTCCTCTTGATTTTGAGTAGGCTGCTAAGCATTCAAATGATGGTTCTTCGCATGAAATTAAATCAATATTCCATAAAAGAAGAAGTGTTGTAAGAGTTATGATAGTCCTAAATATACGTGAGATGATTAATGGAATGAAAATATTTGAATAGACTTTTTAATTGATTGGGTAGTTCAAGATATATTGCAAACACACTTCCTTAAAAACATCATTTTTGAATGCCATATTTTGTTAAAAGCACTGTCTGACTATCTGTTCCAAAGATAGTGTCTACTTGACATTATTATTCAAATAGCAAACTATTGTCATAGTCAGAGTAAATAATATCTCCTTCACAGTTAATTCAAAAACTTATCTTCCTTTAGAAGTCTTCAATATTAAACTTTTTCATTAATAATATCAAACAAGAACCAGAATATGCAGTTAGATGTAAACAACTAATGTCAATAGCACAGAACAAAAAGAAACTTTTTTAAATTTCTTAAAGTTTTATGGATTCTTTGATTGCATCTTAAGGTCAGATAAAAGCATTGAAACTTTATCGTCGCCAAGCAAACTTCGTAGTTAATAATACAAATTATTATACATCTACTTTAGTAAAATCACCATAAATTACCTAGAATTCATGCTATTAGAAATATAAATTAACCTTCAACTGAATTTCTTAACGAACTTCTACTCAAATTGATGTCCACAAGCAAACTAACCAATTTCCATCTAACCCATTTTCATGCTTCTTTGTTTCTGTTTTGTAAACCTGTTTCAACACACTCTAACTGTCTGATGACCTTTTTTGCTCATCGGTTCTCTCTTCTTGAGGCATTTTGACGATATTTTTTTTTAACAAAAAGACATGAAAAAATTTCTCTCATCAACAACTTTTTTTTTCATTTCTCTCGAGATTCTTCTTCTTTTTGTTTTGTTTTCTTTATTCCGTTGCTGTCGTATCGTTCTAGAAAGAAAGCTTGAGTGGAAGCCACAGAGAGATGCGAATTGAAGCTTTAGCAAATGCATTAAGAAGGAGAATGAGAGAAAAAAAGAAATAAAATAGGCCTTGGGCTTGATTGAGAGGTTTAAGCGCAGTTTTAATCATTAAACAGCATTCAATTAGAAAATAAGTAAAGTTAATCTTATAACGGTTCTTTCAAATTTAAAATATGAACGATTTCTCAAAATTCAAATTGTTGACTGTCCATTAACGACTTCTTATTGATTTTATATCGAGGATGACAGCCCCTACAAAGTGTATGGCACAACTACCTTTGTACAAAAAAAAGAGCTAAAATTGAATTTTAATTTCCGATAAAAGAGTGAAGAAAACAAATTTTTCGATCATTTGATTGACTTTTAATGACTTCTTTATTTCAGCACGTAGCAATTTTGGATGTTATGTTTGAAAAAATTTGAATAAAATTCTCTCGTTCGATAATCTTTTGTTCTGATGTGATATTAAGTGTTGACAATGCGTTAATTTTCATCACTAAATCAAAATAGTCTGCTTCACGAAACTTTTCTACAGCACATTCAACCTTCTCATCATTCGAAAGGTTTGGTTTTTGGAAGTAAACTGTACTTAATTGATCGTAAACTTCTTCATTTGATTTTCGTATCATTTCCTCACAGTTAAGTCCCGTCACATTAATATTATGTGGATTTGGGTCAATATCGTAGGTGTAAATATCGATCAGATTATTCTTGATTAGATACTTTTTTATGCAATACTCTTCATGCTTCGTTAAATTTCTAGTTCCATCAAATGTTGAGTTGAATATCGTATCAAACTCATTACCAACCTCATCTTCTTGCCTGCATATCTGTATTGAATTGTTAATTTCCTTCAAAATGCTTGAAATCGTTCGATTTATTGAATTATTATTCTCATCAAAATGCTCAAAAATTGCGGCTTTTATGACTGAATGCACAAATGATTCAGTTCCTGTTAATTTCTCGTAAATACAGTTTGAATATCTTGGCAAAATTTCCACCTCATTAATTCTCGATCGAATTTCGGTACGAACACGACTGATTAAATTCTGTCTTGCTGTTGTACATTCAGGCATTGTACTATCGTATTTAATATCTTCATTCAGCACCGGTGTATTAATATCTTTAATTCCTTGTAGCTTAGCATATGAAACTAAACATTCAAACGATGGCAAAGTTTTTACTTCTGTAATCTGAGCAGATGCTGATATTGATAAAATAATAAGTGCCATAGATGTAATTTGAAGACGTAGAAAGTTGATGCTGCTATACAAAATAATTTCAATTGAGTAACAGAACAAAAAAATATAAAAATGGATTAAAGTTTACCTTCTCATCACGGATACAAAAATTTGGTTTTAATACTTCTGCGACAATTTCGAAACTGAGAATTTCCCATCTCAGAAGATCTTCTTTTATAGCGTTGTTGCTTGTGATTTCGCCTCCATCCATTTATTATCATCATCGTTTCAGGTGTAGAAGGATTCTTCTTATTAAAGGATTAAATCAAGTTTTGGAACGACCTTCGCAGGTCAGACATTTGGTCACTTCATTCATTCATTCATTCATTCATTTATTCTTTTGATTCTCAATTCTCTGATTCTCGTTCTGTACTCTCTCGGATTTTCTTTTCATCTCCACAATTTTTTTTAGTGTGAATGAAATGAAATAAAACTGGAATTGGGAATTAATATATTTATTTATAAACAAACCGGTGCTTTTTTTTTGTCACTGAATCTTCTTCCTCCATTCATCACTTCCTTTTCTTTGGCTTCTTTCTTCTTGCTTGGTTTGCTTCTTACTACTCTTACTGATCTTACTTATACAAAATGATGTTGCTGTTGGTAAGCAGTTGTACACTGAGAATGCAGCAATATGTGAATGGGACGTAAATGCAAAGATTTAAGTTACAGGAAACTCACACCTGCACAAACGTGTTACTTAATGCGATCAATGACATTTAGATTTTTAAACATACAATTCCGAGAAAGTTCTGTTGCCAAATTGACAGGATTTGAATTAATGGTAAACAAATTGAACTTGTTCCAGGAACCAAAACGTATTTGCTACATTCAACACGCGCTGATTTCATTTATTTTGAATAATTGCTTGGAAACATCGAGGTTAATCTTAAAAAATATGAATTTGCGTCATGCATGCTAAGTAAAGACGCATCTTGATAAGCACAAGAGAGTACCAGCATACAGCACATGTCAAAGCTTACATTCATTCCAAATCTCTTAAGAATTGATTGAAAATCTGTGCTGTAATCGATGTATGAGAAATTTATTTTAAAATCGTTAAGCTGTGACTGAAATGAGCAAATGAGAATGAATGGCAACAAAAATTAGAAATTTCACACAATTGTGTAGCTTTATCAGCATTTTATATGTTCTTTCTATTTATAGAAGTAGGTTAGAAGGATATAGAAGAATAAATAAAACTTTCGTTGAGAAGCTTTTCATCTGCAAATAATCAATAATATATTTCGGCATGTTACACAGATAAAGGATAAAGTTCGAAGCCCTCAAATGTCAGTGAACGAGACGCTAAATCAAACTGTATATCTTCTTAATCATTGTTGTTCTCTGGAGCATTCATCTCTTCCTCATTCATCAAACTGTCTATGAAATGTGATTCCAATTTACTTCCAGGATCACACATGCAGTTGTTTTGGGAATAAATTTCAACACAAAGTAATTATGTTTTCCTTCATCCCGTATCAATTAATTTTCTCCCATATTTTTGTTCCATATGAAGTTGATTTGGAAATGGATCGTATAAATCAACAAGGTACATTCTTCCAGCCATTTTCAAAATATTCTTAATAAAATGAAACTTTCAAAAATATTAAATTTTGTAAAGATCTGTTGGAAGATTTATGCATTTATTTCTTTGCTCATTTATTTTCTATCAAGTTCAATCATTTAATCAACATTTAAGCCAATGATTAAGTTGAATTTCGTTATCAAACATTTGAGGTGGCAAAAAAATTTTTTTTTTCCAAACTAAGTCAATCCATGGTTACTTTATCATTCCAAAATTTGTGACTAACTCCAAGACTATACCAATCATAAATTAGATGAGAAACATCTCCTTAAGCTTTGCAGTATTCGTATCAACATAATTAATTGAACAATTTTGATGAAATGTGAAAACTTTTCTCACCTAGATTAATGAAATGTCTGAGGAATACATGCAAAAACCATTAGCAGGTAAATATTTTTTACGTTTGCAGTTTCTGCTTTGCTCGTTTTATTCGTTCTTCCTTTCTAGTGTGTTAAATTTAATTCTTATGTGCGTATCATTCTTTTCTTTTTCGTGCGTATAAATAGGAAACGACGAAACATTTCACTCAGGAACTTATCGGATACGGAAACATGTGTAAATAAAATATTACAATTTTTGACATGTAAAAATATGATGGAAGCATGGGTTTCGATGATATTTAGGAATTTAGGGGTAAAACTTGATAGTCATACTTTGATGGATTTAATGTAACACAGTTTGGTCAATCAATATGATGAAAAGCATATTTTTAAAGGTTAAGGTTTGTAAATTTTGATTGCTTGAAATAAACTTGTACCCTTTCATGATATAAATCTCTTAAATTAAGATAAAGACTTGAATTTTCTGAATCAAAAACTTTAAAAAGTCCTGAAAACGAAAAACTTTTCATGAAAATCCTACGCTAAGTGCACATTACTGTAATTAAACTATTCAAAGTTATTCATCTTTTGTGTAGTTTTAAATACAAAAGTTTCTGAAGGACATCATAAATCATAATGGATGTTGCAAAATTAAATTCATCCAAATAAAAAAACTATCCGAGATACAGCAGACGAAGCCTTAATCCTGCATAGAACTATTTCTCATTTATTTGCAATCTTAATAAGGAATCTCCATTTCTAAGGCGCATATTAATCAAATTTCATCACTAAGATCGATTGATGAAGATAGGAATAGCTTTGGCTCTGATTACGAAACAAATAGATGCTTGCATCTAGCATTTCCGAGCGGAACAATAAAATGAAAGCGATGCCTTAACAAAGGCTTCAATCAGCGTTTTTCAATCATAAACTGAATGGAAACTTGATTTCCCTCAACAGATAATTCAGTATGCTGAACAAAAATAGAAATCTGTATGTAAAGTAAGCATTGGATATGGGCGATTCTCCAGATAAAAATTTTCAAAAAACCACCACTAAAATGAATTTTTTATAATTTTTTTCCATTAGAGAGCCTCGAAAGACAAATTAATATTGTACAACTTTTTAAACTCTACAAATCTGTATAATTAAATGCTTTCAATATACTCTAATTAAGGAAATATTTCGATTCTTCGGACGATTTCTCGAAGACAAAATATGGAATTTGGATTTTTATAATCAAAAATTAAGTATTAAAAACTATTCTTTGACATATGATATAAATACCAATCGATAGAAAACGAACTACTTTATCATATATGACAACAATTTTATTAAGCTTAATACAAATTTCACAAGAAAATTCAATTCTTTTGATGAAAATTTTGTCTTCGAGTAATTTTTAAAGCGCTTGAAACTAATTTGTGAGATTCAAATTTTTCAAATACGTTATAAATTTAAATGGAATATTTTTAAAAGAAACGATGATGATTGAGTGCAATATTAATTATTAATTACCTTTTGTTTAATTAAAACGATTAAAACATATAAAAAAAATGATTTTTATAAATTAAAACAAAATTTTATTTTTGTAAACAAGTCTTTGTTTACATTTTTCCCAACGTATTTCAAAAATTTAAAAATTTCAAGTAGCAGTGGAATTACAGTTCTGTTTTTAAAAATTCAACCTATCTGGAGAATCGCCCATATGCAATTTTATGGCATCCCTAAGCAGTTGCTCTTCTAAATTAATTTTTTTTTTCATATTTTACTTCAACATTGTGCGGCTACTTGGTTGTCTTATACGTGTAACTGTAAATGGCATCTGAATATTTCGTATCATATCAAAATGGATAGATTATATATAGAAGCATTTATCCGATATATCGACATGATTTATTGATAAAGTTTGCCAAAACAGAAAGTTCAAACGACATTAAAGTTGGAACTATCATCATATTCTCAGATGATGTTGGTTTTAGGATAACATGATAAATTATGCAAATTGTTTTTTCTTCAAAAGATAAGTCATCCAAAAGATTGGCCTGAAAATAAAGTTAAGAAGTGTTGAAACATAAGGTTAGGGGGACAATAGCTTGGATGGAACAGAAAAGTTTAAGAATTTTAATAATTTTTTGAAATGTGTTAAAATTTGAATTTTTGAAATCTTAGATTTAGTTTTTTGAAAATTTTTTTATTTTAAATTTCAAAAAATTTATAAAATTTGAGTTTTAAAAAGTCGTTAAAATTTAAATTATAAAAAGTCGTTAAAATTTGAATTTTCAAAAGTCGTTAAAATTGACATTCGAATTTTACAACTTATTTCCAATTTTTTACACCCATAAATAAAAATTGAAACCATGCCAACTTGAATTGTGAACGATAATTTGTCATGCTGATAAAAAGACAGAAGTCACAATCATACAAAAGTGTATCATGGGAGCTTAATTTTGACACTTTAAGTCATCACACCCCCGTTGTTGAATTCAAAAATAGAAAAAAAGTAATAAAAAGGAAAATTTCATCATGGAATTCAGTTCAAAGTTCTTATTATTACAGATGCCGTCATTCATTTTTTGAATAAATGTAACACATTTCATGGGAAAGTAGAATTACCATAACGATTTGTGAAGTTAACAAGACGCGTGAAGAATAGGAAAGTGGGATGATGAAGATGAAGCTTGGATTAAAATCATTTGACTGATGAGAATAAGCTATTGTGTATCACATTGTCATTACTTAAAGTGCCATTTTCAGCACACAACATGTCTGAATTGAAAATCAACAACTTCAAGATGTTGCAATGAAAAATTGAAGCGTTTGGGATGATGAAAATTCGCAGTTGGAGCTTGATTTGAAAAGAGATTTGTAATTTAGTTTCATTCAGACATTCGAAACTGATTGAAACTAAGAAATTAATTAAAACTTAATTTTCTGTGTGTTTTTTTATTGAAAGATTTTTGAACAAAAAAGGTAATTTGAGCGTAAAAATTCATCCATTAACAAACGCTTATTTTATTTGGGTCGATGATTTTAATTTGCAAAAATATTTTTCACTCTTTTTTTGTGGGGGGGTTGGGGGGGGAATGTTCTTTTTTGAAAACATAATGTTGATTTTTCTGTTTTGTTTGGTTGTCAAAAAAATCATCAAAATTGAGTCATCAAAAATTTAAATTTTTAAAAGCCGTTAAATTTCGATTTTTTGAAAATTTCTACTATCGACTATATTAGAGTTGAATAAATCAGATTCTTAAAGTTGAAGCATAATTAAAAATGCGTCTAAACTTTATTTTAAAACCATACTTTTAAAATACAATGAAAAATAAATTCACGATTTATTAAACCTTAAGAAGAAATTTTGGGTATTGCCATAGAAATTTCCAATTCCCCCGGACTGAAATGATTGACATCAAAAAATCGTGAAAATGAAAAGAAAAAAAAAGTTGCTGAACTCAATAAAAAAAACTTAACTGGTAAAAATAGCAAATGACTTGAGAAATAACGTTGACAATTTAATGAGTAATGAATAAGCAGACGTAGAACTTTTTTATTTCATACTTTAAGAGGCTGCCTTTTTAAGCTATGCTAGCCTCATTCATTGCATGGAGCATCAAAAAAGAAGAACAACAAATTTATTTATGTTATAAATACTTTTTAATCCAATTTATTTATTCTGTGAAAAATATTTCTAATCTACACTCTTTGTGCCGTAACAGAAGCACTCCTTATATTTATTGTCCTCATTTGGTTCCTATTTATATATTTCATCGTTCCTCAGCATCAGCATAAAATTCAATTTTATGAGTAATTTAATATTTTTTTCACGAAGTGAGATACATGAAAATTTCGAGCTATGAGGACTAAGAAGACTGTTTCAGCATATTTAGATGATGTATTCAAAACATATCTTCTGAGATAAATTCCCTTAGCTATTAGAAAGGAAGAACTGATTTCTTAAAATTAAAATAGTTTAGACATCACTGCTTTAAAGCTTTCCAATCACTAAATATCAAGATTTCATCAAAAAAGGCAATAAATTACAATTTAAGAAGAACCTCAGAATTTCCCAAACTTCTTTACCCAAATTAACTTAAATAATGAAACACCATAAATGTTTTTATATCATGAAAATGATATGCATAAAAGATGATGCTGTGATGATCAAGAAATAATGATAAAGAATATTCTTTTTGTTTCATTGAATCCTAGATTGAATATTGATTTTTCTCTTGCAAAGTCTTTTGAGAGGCTTTGTGATATTAGATATTAGTAGTCAATAGAAATGGAAAGGTCAATAATGACAGATCTATTTTTATATTTAAGTATAAGATATACTCCAATGTGTCCTATCAATCATTAGTAATCATGCAAATATGCACAGCACGTTATAAATGATATGAAAAAAAGGGATGTGTTATTTATTGTTTGTGTATTATTTGCATAAGTTCCATTAGGATACTTTACCGTTTATCTAAAGGTGGATGTAAACATAAAGCTAAGGTTAAGTTTCTACTTTAATATTATTGCCAGTCTTTATGGATAAAAATAAAAATTAACGGTTAATTTTCAAAATATGCATTTACCAGCTTTTTTTGTGAAATTTTTCGAATTTTTGAAAATATTAATTGTTTGCATGAAGCTTGATTGAATTAGAGAGCTTTAATAGCAAACTCATCTTTGCTCCGGCAAGGAATTGTAAATCTGATCATTCAACAGCCAATTAAACAGCTAATTTACATTTTTTTCGTCATCAAAAATTTGAAGTGGAAAAACATTTAATATTTCTTAAAAATCGGTTCAAAAATTCATTCCATCTACACTGGATGACTAGAAACTAACATCAAACAAGTCTAGAGAGGATACAACATTAAGAGCTATGAAAAATAATCATAAAAATTAAAACTCTAATTACAATTGTCTTCAGTTAATAATTAGAACTTTAAAAGCTATTATATTACCATCTTGGGAGACTTAAAGATAACAAATATGATGAATGTTTATGAGTGATCATGGAGCAGGTGTAATTGATGAAAAGAAACTCAAATTAAGTGATGTTGTGCTGTCAAAAAAACTTTTTTCTCTTGTTTTATAAAAGACTTTGTAAACAACGACAATTTCATCGCACTTAAATCTCCAGGTGAGCATCAGTAATGAATTTTTCCATCGCTCTGTCTTTCTTTGCGGAAGTAAATGAACATAAGTCGATGGGGAAAGAAATAAAACTTTTTCAATTTTTCTTTTTCTTTTATTTTCCATCATATTGCATAATATAAAAGAGAACTTTACGCAATAAAACGTGTTTCTGTGTAGCACCTCAAATTTTCGCGCATTCTGGCTGACAAGTGAAACTTGAAAAGATATCTAGAACAGGAAAATAATGCAACCTTAATGCGACAATAAAATTTCAAAGAAATTTTTAATACAAAAAGTGCTCGTGCATGAATCCTTATTATTTTCTTCCTGTACGTTTTTTATGGAGTTTTAAGGAGAATTGAAATAAAAATTCAGCACTTAATGAGATACATTTGAATATTTTAATAACTATCTCTATTTAAACTAGTAAGTTGGAAGCTGTTTAGATCGTTGATCCATAACTTTTCATAGTTTTGGAGTGCATTCTAAACTATTTAAACTTTTTAAATTGAATTCATTTGAATATAAAAATTATCTTCAAATCTTTGATGAAATGCTTCTTGAGCTTGAACAATTTCAATTATTATGGTTTGTATATTAAAAAATTAATTAAGGAATTTCATTTGCTACCACAAATATTCACTGAATTATTTAAGTAACTTTTCCTTTTTCTGCTTTTGATGAATTCATCTTCTTTTCGCTTTTCATTCTCGAGTTTGGGTTTTCTGCACTCAATTGAATTAAATCGAGGTAGAATAAATTCCCATAGAAGTATTAACAAGCTATAACACAAATTCTCAGAGAGCCTCGAATACTTGATAAACAAAATGAATTTTATGATTATGGATAAAAAGATGTGTTGGCATTAAGCACATCCGGAAGCTGAGTAGAAGGTAAAGAAAAGGAGAGGAAATTTTGGAGCTGAGCATCGTATGTTTAATTAAAGATGAAACAAAAATTGGATCAAGTTTTCGATGTGCTTTAAATGAATTAAGTTTTAACATTCACTTCCCATACCCTGACTATGCGCTTGAATCTAACTTAGGCTTAAAAAACGTTGATTTAAAAGCTTTAAAACACAATTTTCTCAATATTTCCTTTAAATCTACGTTTAAAGTTTCCAGCATACAGTTCATCCATGAAAAAGTTTTTATTTTATTTTTAATTGCTTTGTTTCTTTAACAATCTCTATTTATATTTTTTCTGGCTCATTAAATTTCTTCAATGTCCCTTTTTTCAAAAACAATACCGACAAAAGAAAATAATCGCCGACGTGCGTAATTCTTTCGGCAATTACCTCAAGGCTTATTGCGTATTAAATACAGGATGTTGTCAAAAAGACTTAAAATGTTTATTTTTTCAATAATGATCTGGTTTAAAAGTTCCATTTACTTCTTGTGCTTTGGTCCAGCATTGACAAATGTTTAAACATGAACTAGAATCCGCAAAAAAACTTTAGAAATTTATTGACAAATGCTGGTCGACTGTGCATTTTAAATTGATTTAGTGTCACTCAATTAATTTTGCTACAAACGTCCTTCCACTGTTTTGTGATTTATTGATTTTGACTTTCAACAAAATAAAATTTCTGCAGCTGGATCAACACAATCAATTTTATTTGATAAAACGGCAAGAGAGTATAACCTATGAGCCTTCAAATGCAGATAATTAATTGACGAATGTGACTGTTAATTTATGTTGACGCAATAAATAAGTGGAAGTATCCTTTAGTTTGTTTTCAGTGTCTTTTTTTTTGTTCTGCAAGTTCAATAAGATTAATTCTGAAAAATCAAGTAAATAAGGTCAACAAACATCATAACATGCATTAAACTCCCAATTGCAATAAATAACATCTGACAGATAATTCAATGCCAACATCATTATTTTCCAGCACAAAAATCCGTATCCCACAAGTGAAGTACATCAACTATATCTGCGGTAAAATAGTAAGTAAGAAGAGAACCACCAAGTAACTTGAAGTCGTGTTCAGTGTAATCAGATCTATGATTGATATTTCAGCTGGTCTTTGGAAGGAAGTTTGCCTTAGTTTGGATTCAATTTCCTTCATTGATATTACAATAAGGTCAAAATCACATCATCCGGAAGGAAACAGAGACTACATTGATGTTTTCTGTGAGCTGCAACTTTGTATTGTAACTCTTGTCTCAAATTGTTCAATGATAGCTGGATATAATACAAATAAGAGGAAATAGATGACATTTATTTGTTCAGCTTTAAAATTTCAATTCACGGAAAATGCAATGTTGGTTTTCATGAATAAATTTAAATAATGTGATTCCCAATGAACTAGAACTTTTACTGACGAACTAGCTGCTTAATCAAACCTTGTCATAATTTTAATTAAATTCAATTATTCCATCGTTCATTCTCCTTTGGATATTGTGGTATCTCAACTGATATGAAATTCGAGAAAGCAAAGCATCGAAAATGGAGCATAAAGGAGCATGAATATGACTGTAGAGTTTTGACTAATGAAAAACGGGTAGGAAATTTTACAGCACTTCTATTTTTCCCTTAAAGCGTATTTTGGTAAAGCTAATGCGGCAAAAATTTCATTTATTTGGTTGAGTAACTTCCTGTAAGAAGTGAAGAAAAACTTTTCTAGCCTTTAGACATGATGTTTACGCTCCTTTGAATGAGTTACTTACTATAGCTCTTGTGTTTTGTTTCAGGTAGTTTAAAGACTTAAAATAAATTGAACTACTGATACACTTTGAAAACTTTTGGCAAATCTTCAAAAGTGAATGATTAGGCTCTTAACAAAGCTTTTATCACAACTTGGTGGAAAATCACTTACTTCCATCATTAATCTATAACTATAAAAGTCATTCAAATCTAGTGACACACGAATTGCAGGAAAACAAAACTGTTGATTTATAGAAAATGGATGCTTTAAGTGTCAATATATTTTCAGTCATGTATGGCTCCAGATAAATACTTAATACTTCTTTCCTACAATAAAATTACTCAAATGTCACCAATGGAACTGACAGATGAATCTCTAGAGGCAAAAAACTAGCTTATAGTTACAGAAATAAATTTATTTGCAGGATTTTGAGTTCTGTTCTATCATATTGCAACATCATTCTAGATAAAAGAGCATCTGTAAATATATGGCATTAGAAATGTCTACCAGAGATAAAATTAACATTGCTATGCTTATTATCTTGTTTGGCCTTGAAAATAATATTTTGCTCTGAATTTTATTAAAGTCTTCTGGATCTTTTAACTTAATTTACAGCAATTTCTAATGTGCAGCTGCTTTAAATGCTCAACAAAGTAAAACTTTTCACATAAAAATCAATAACATCCTCCTTGAAAATGTTTTCAAGTTCAAGTATGGTCATGTGCATAAAATAACATCATTTAAAGCTCTTCGGTTACCAACAAAAGCATCCATTTGTGTTTTCTTTTGAAAGACATCATATAACAGTTGCTACTTATTATTTTTTTTTATTATGATGCATGAAACCAAATTTATTAAAGTTAAGTGAACTGAAATTTATGTTCCATGCAGTAAACTTTATGCTACAAATAGGAAAATGAGTCTTGAGATTTATATGAATATTTACATATCGAAAGGTTCCATAATCATGATAATGTGGCATCATATGTTATTGTACTTGGTTATGTTTATTTTTTAACCCATTGTGGATGTAAAGTCAATTTTACTGCCTTTTATACACAATGTTAGATACTAGAAATGAATTTTTATCATTTTATGCAGACATAAAATTAGAGATTGAGTTGGAATCGATATTCCCTTTTTAAAGATGTTTCCTCAACCTATCCTGGGAGTAAATAAATATTATCGAGTATAAATCACGACAATATTGGGTTACATGTCGTCAATCATTGTATGGTTCCGGTTCCTTTTCATTTATCATTTAATTTCATGATATTGTTACGACGTGGAAAAAGAAATGAGATTTTAAATGAATGACTCCCACAAGGATCTTAAGGAAATTTTTATTTGATGTTAATGTAACCATTTATGTCCAAAAAGGTCATTTATAGAGCTATCACGTAAAGGTTATTGTTAAATTACTGGAACTTTCACAGTAAGAAGTTACATAAATTCTAGAATTAATGTTTGATCAGCAAATGTTGACGCTACACAAAAGGAACTAAATCTGAATGTTTCTATTTTTGCTTCTAATCGAATTCATTGTTCTTTAATGCTTTATTAATTGGAGGTCACGTTAAAGAAACATCAGAATATAAAGTTCAAGGGTAAGTTGATTGATGGCAATAATATTTGTAATTTCATGATGCACGATTAGGTCAAATTATTGCATTGCTTAAATGGTGAAGTATAGTTTAGGGGCCGTTCACTTATTACGTTACGCAAAAAAACAACTTTTTTCACCCCCCTCCCCCCCTTGTTACAATATGTTACAACTCACAACCCCCACCCCCCTGAACGTTCATAATTTATTTTATTTTGAAAATTTTTCATAAATCATTAAAATGGTAGAAAATTTAAAAAAATGTTTTTGGTGTGAATTAGTCTTTTTTTTTTAGAGAACGTAATAAAAACGTAACGAACAGCCCCTTAGGAAAAGTGGATTCTTACATGTCCATGCAAGACAAACATTTATTTCTCGATCGCAATTTTTGTTTAAATTTTTCATGAAACAAAATTACAGGTAGAGTTAAAAACATAAATGTAGTAAATTATAAGAGCATTTTAGAAATAAAGTTTCTGAATTATTAGGCAAAATGACAATATTTAGGTATCAATAATTCAAAAAACTTTTAAATTCTCATTTGCATTGGAGACAGTTGCATAATTTGTATATTTAGCCTGTGATGGATTTTTGGCACATCAATTACATCGCAAGGAAGCACAAGATTACATTGTAAATCAACATTCATATTCAATCGTTAGAAATTGAAATATATTCAACTAAAACTTGAAGGCAGCCATTAAAATGACGGTAAGAATTCATGAAATATTTTAAATAAACCTAGTCCTTACTAGACATCATAAAACCCTAAATCTAAATATCTTTTAAACTCATCTTTAATTGTTTCTTTTCTAAAGGTCGTCTGTCAACTGTTCTCACTTCCAGATGAGATACTCATAAAAGTAATTCTCATGTCTGAAATTAAAGACATAAAGAACTGCATGCTTGCTTCAAAAGAACTCAGAAATTTCATCTTTAACACACCTGAGATTATGAGAAAGGTTCAAATTAATTTAAAGCCAAGTTTCAATGAATGGGTAGAAGCATCAACGTTCCTTAAAGACAGAGGAAGTGCTTTAAAAAATTTAAAATTTAAATTATTTGATCTTCCAAGACCGCTCATAAAGTTTATCTTGGAACAGACACCAAATTTAGAGGAACTTATTTTAGTTCATACACAGCCAACTGTCAAACAAGTTCCAGATGAGATGGACGAGCAAATTGATGATAATTTACCAGAATTGCCAAAATTGAAAGCTTTAGAACTGGAACTGTGTGACTTAAGAGACTTTCTTAAGAATATCAAAAGTATTAAAACTCTCGAAAAATTCACAGTCAGTTCAAAAAGTTATGAAGACCCCAAATTGCTGATGAGATTCCTAAACCAACAACCGAATTTAAAGGAACTGACTATGAATGCTACAAAGGAAAATGAATACGTAAAGTTCATTAAATATTTCAGTTCTAAGGCAAACTTCCAGTTAAGAACATTTAAACTAAAGTTATGCAGTTACAGAAACGAGCGATACATTGTCGACTTCCTGAAAACTCAAACTGAATGTTTAGAAGAATTGGAATTTAATGAAGAGCCTGAAAAGGATGTTCTCCAATTAATTTTTGGACAGTTTAGGAAATTGAGAAAATTTTCGATTCTCAAGACTGGCTACAGACCAATCCTGTTCAAGAAGAGTTTCCCGCCAAATCTAATCGCTACATTGACGTATTTTGAAGGAGATTACTTTGTGGATTTACATCAGTTGATTACAAAGTTCCCAAACATTGCAACTTTAAAGTGCAAAAAGTTGAAAGCTGATGGAGGAAATTATGACAAGATAACAACATTAGAAGTAAAGTTTTTGGACCTCGAAATATTCATGAATGTGACATTCCCGAATTTAAAGAATTTCTCAGTCACCAAAAACATCAAGAACTGCTTTAATACTGATTCTTGTGAGGCATGGAAGAAGTTTGCTAAGAACATTGAAAATGTCGAGAACATCACAGTCAAGTATGCTGGAGATCGCTATGAATTCTCCGATATCGACTTCTTTAAAGGTCTAAAGATTTTCCATAATCTACAAACATTTTCGTACAGACACATGCTGTATGGTCAATTATCAGACAAACCAGTAAGTGAGAATGAAAAGATCAAGGAAGATAACTTCTACTTAAAGGTGCTGATTGATGGAAATAAGAAAACAGTCAAAGTATCGAACTTCCTTGTTGATAGATACAAAGGAGCTTTAAAGGTATTATTTGACACTTTTCAAGGATATGAATTCATTGAATTCTGCTTTGAAGATATTTGGGAACGACCACTCAACTACAAAACTGCAATGACTTATTATTTGACAAGGAATAATAAGAGACCTACTGAATATAATGGAAAGAGCTTAAACAGAAAAGTTAAGTCGATTAGAAATTATTAGTTTTTTAAGAATATTTTTAAAGTTTTGTGCCAAAAGTTGCATCGTCTCTGCCTTAAAAGTTTTAAAAATAAATTTTAATTTAAAGCATGAAAAAATCTTTAAAAATAAAAACAATTTTTCAACAATGAACTGTACTGAGTAATAAAATCTTTAAAATCCACTTAAAGATATACAAAAGATTCTAAAGTTGTACCTTACAATGGAACTTTTCATATTTGGTATTCATCTACAACAATAGATTAAACAGCAGGATAGTCCACTTTATTCATTGAAGCTTGAATGATACCATAAAAATACAAGAATATATGGTTTTAATCCATCAAATGAACGAGCTTACAGAAAGTTAAAATCAACAGAAAAAAAAGTTTTTCAATTTTCCACGCTGCAGTTGGCAAACATAACTCCTTTATTTCTTTGAATTTCGAGATGATTATTATCATTACATGAATAATTGAATTTCCGTTCATGTTTACACAAAATTCATTTTACAGTCTAACTTTTTTATGTTTTGACAAAGTGAATAAAGTACAACACGTAATGAATAAAATACTTTTCAATAAAACTTTTGTATGGACTTCATGAATGGACGTAAATTTCCTCTTAATTCTAATGAAACTTTATGTTTTGAGTGAAAAAGTTACGGGAACAAAATAATTTTCATTAGAGTCATTCAATTTTTATACAATAAAGTCTGCGGACATTCAACTTTTGATACTTTAGTTGCCTTTTCGTCTTTTAATTTTTTTGTTTTCGTCTTGTGGAGCATGCAGAAATATTTTATTGCTTTTGCCTTACTTTTTTTGTTTACAATTTAATGGTTTGGTCTTATTTTGTCATTACTTCTGTTTGTTTTCATAGCTTTTATGAATGAGATGATTTTGAAGTACTTAAAAGATATTGAGAATGAAGGTTTTGATTGGTTTTGATAAGAACTCGACCTCTCGACTTGAGTTTGTATTCGAGTTCCACGTTTATGGCTCTAAATCTTAAGTATCTTGTTTTTAAAAAAATTATTAAAAATGCGTTTAGATTCCAAAAAACTCAGTCAATCCTTTCTCTCTTACTCCTCAATCGGACTTCTTTAACCTTATATCCATTGAATATCTTACAAAAAATTTGTATTAACCATGTCGAAGAATGTTATTCGGGTCAAATTCTTTTCAGTACGCAATTCTCATTAATTTATTTGAAAAATCTACAGTACGTCGAAAGATGTCTGACTTTATGCTCAACATTGTCTTGAAAGGAACACGAAGAAGTTGACAAGTCATAAATTTATCGCTCAAAAAATTTCCTATCAAATTAAATTCGGAAGTTAACGTCAAGTCATTGTATCATAATTTTGATAAATGATGCTAATTGTGCTATGAATGCTGACAGCAGCAACAATAAATTCGAATTTTGCTGTTTCCTTTGAAATTATTAATCTTGAATTTCTTTGTAATCCTTAACAAAGCATATTTGGTTATATTATTTTGCCATTATATATTTTTAGTATGAAGCCACAAAGTCTTACAGGAAATTAATAATTGCCATCAGCATAATCTCATACTAACGACTAGTATCAACAAATAATTTTAATTTTGGGTCCTCAAGTTGTTGATCTAATTTATTTTCGAGTATGCTTTTATTTGCTCTTCTTCTTATCCTGCTCGACTTTAATCCACAAACTTTTACTGAATGTCCTTATCAACTTTTTATGTATTTTCTTACTTAATGAAACACTTAAGATCGGAAGTAAGCTGATAAAGTGTTTTGATAGTCTTCTGACGTTTACATGAGTTAACCCGACCCCAGTTTGATATGCAAATAACAGTTGTATGGGCGTTTCCGGTCGAGTTCCTGAAATTACTTGATGCTCATCTAGATAAATTAACATCACGTCTTTTGAAATAATTATCTTTCTTAACGACAAACTAATTAGTAATTACTCGTGGAAAAAAACATCTTTCAGACAATAAAGTTTGTTGTGCTGCTCACTTTTTATTGTCCCAGTCGTCAATAGACGATTATTTTTTGTTGATCGATTTTTCTTTTCGTTTTTTTTTTAGTCTAGAGTCATTTTGTGGGCTTTAATTTACCGTAGCAAAGTGAATGTCTGAGGCTATTTTCCAGCTTCTTTCTAGAAGTTGCTTTATTTTGCTTGGTATTTTTTGATAGATTTCTAGCTGGTCCCATGACTGGAAGCAAAGGTAGTAACGTAGCTAGTGGTTCGATCAAGCTAGATTACGAAAAACTGACTTTTGAGAAAACCATCAACAATCCATGCAGTCAATAAACTTGAAGCATTATTCGACAAAAGTTCCATTGTTATTTGTCCACATCCAGTGTACAAATAAAGATTTCTTTAAGCGTCTGAAATAGCATACAAATTAGACTTGAATGAAAGGAAAAACTTAAAGCTAGAGATTAAGCTTCAAGTTACAAAAATTTTTGTCCCGTACTTACTTGCTGTTTATTTTGATAAAGTATCCTCAGACGATGAATTTATTTATATCACTTAAAGAGAGAAAACTTTTTGTGTCGTGAGATGCATGAGAGCGATTCCATTTGTCTAATTTTCTCTTAATAAAGATGTTGTTGAACTTAGTGCTATCCAGTAACAATCATATGAATTTAAAGACATTTGGAATTAATCGATAGTGAACGAAAAAGTTGCAGAACAATAAAGCAATTAAATGTGTATAATATGATATCTTGTGTTTGTACGGTTCCATTAATCGAGTAACATTTGGCGTTGAAGGTTAAATTAACAACTGCTGTGCTATTTAATGAATATTTCCTTAGGGGCCTTTCACTTATGACGTCCATAAAAAACATGTTTTCTAGACCCCCCCCCCCCCTCTGTCACAAAATTTCTGTAGAAAAAAATTTCCTTTATTTGAGCTGTCACAAAATCCTAGACCCCCCTTCCCCCCTTAAATGTTGGACGTCATAAGTGAACGGCCCCTTACTATGATTCTTGTATTTTTATTATAGATGAAGCAACAAAAAAAATAACACGGGTGGAAATCAGACTTTATTTTTCAACTTTCATGATATTTAGAACAACATTCATTGACGGTTCTTGTTATTTTTAAAGCATTTATTTGCTTTTATAGAGAAGGAAGTAATCAACTTCCACTAACAGCATAAAGTAAAAAATTTTGACAGTAAAACTCATTTCTTAAGGATTTATCCACTAATGATGTCTTTCTTGTGCCAACCTCGAGACTTGATCTTGATTTATTCGCATTCTTACAAATTCACATATTCTTACTTGTCTTTATCCTCAATTTTACTTCTATTGCTTAACTCTCGACTATACTTTTTCTATTACGCTAAATACGAAAATGTTAGACATCATTCGAGTTAGCATCAAAATATTTCCAGCTATTTTACCACCCATGATTCAACTTTCACGTGATTTAAAACAAATTAGCAGTGAAATTGGAAAACAAAAAAAAAATATTTTTGTAGATGTAGCAAGATCATAACAATAAACTAAAGCCGGAAAAATATTTTTATGACATCAACAACACGAAATTTTTGGCGACATCATGATTTCGTGTCACTGCATACGAACATTTACAAATGACTTACTAAAGTGCTTTGAATATTCGAAATCAATATATTGAGAAAATATTCAACTGTAATCAATGGATTTCTGAATTGAGAAACGAATTTCAAAGTTTGATTATATATGTATGAAGGCCATTCATCTGTTGTGTCCAAACTCTAGGAATTTTCAGTTTTGTTGGTTTAAACTTTTGAATAAAAATGATTAACGTTGAAGTAATGTTTTCTCTGATATCCAACCTGATATCATAACAGAATGAACTTTAGCGGTCCATAACACAGACACTAGTAAATCTGATGCTATCTACAGTTTAATTCACATAGACATCATTAGCAATCGACCATAAACAACTAAAACAATAAGATATTGTTTTCTTCCAACTGCACATTGTGTCAATAGCGCAACATTATATGAGCACATGCAACAATTGTCAATATTTACTCCCTCAATTATGTGAAGCAACTGAAACTGACCATGACAATAATGGCAATGCTAACGATAGAAAAATATTGACACAGTAGAAAGTGTAATTAAAATTCTTTTAATATCAACAGCATATTCTCATGACTGTAAGAGAATGTAGAAGAAATGGAATCTAGAATATGAAAATAATATTTAAGGACGTGTTTAGGAAGCAAATAATATCCGTTCACAGTGCATACCTAAGTTCAGCACACGCTGGCATAAATAGAATCAAGTAATTATCTAATTCCTATTAATACTCCTAATAATACTTCCTAAGATTTATTTTTGCACATTTATTATTGATTAAGCTTTATATTTATATTTAAAGGAACTCGTGCTCCTCTCTTCCGTTCAATTTACAGTCATTTTTAACACCACTTGAATTTAATTTGCAAAGCTTTGAAAAATATTATGTGAAAGTTTCCAGATGCCCGTGGAAATGATAGAAATGCTTATTTTTATGAGCTGCAATATAAGGAAATTATGCTTATAAATGTTTTGTGGATTGAAATGACTCAAGTTCTCTCTCAGCTGGATATTTATTTATACTTTAGATCTTACTTCAGAGAACATTAAAACTTTCTCTTCTGGACTCGCTAGTTTGAACTTTATGGCAGCAATATGAAAGCTTTATGTTTGAGAAAGTTTTAATGCCTCAAATTTTATGTCACATGTGGACTACACTAGGATCTGTAAAGATCCTTAAATTTGTCATTTTTGAAACTAATTTCTTAAAATATAAACAAATGTTGATTGTCAGTCATTTCATTGAATTATTTAGTGCCTGCTCATTAAACGACATTTTGAAAAAAATTCAATGAACAAGATGAGCATTCGAATTGATAAAAGGACCAAAATAACAAGTTGTAAGCTTATTACGTCTATTGAGATATTTTATGAATAACCAAACACTTTAAAAGCTGAAATAAACATTTTCATAGAATTATTATTTTATCACTTCAAGTTTACATCATTCCATTGATGTTGTTTACATTCAATTTTCTATTAAAACACTTCATTTTAATGTGAACTAGAAATATTCCTTTGCGAGTAATCCTTTATAAATTTATAATGACAAAGAGTATAGTTTCATAGATTAAGATCCATAAAACATTAAAATGTATCCTCAAGAGAAGATTAATTTAGAATCATTATCATATTCATAAATGTATTATTAAGTATTTCTATTTGGTATGAATTTTAATCTCGTTCTCTTTTACAGCAGCAATAAACAATGTATTCAATTTTGTAATGTGTTCACTCTTTTCATCTTTAATTCTAAAAGCTTCTTTGTGAAAAATATATAATTTATGAGCGTTTCCGAAAAGATTATAGACAGTTTTAGTAATGATGTATTAGTACGATATCATATAATTTTGGATATCTAGTTATGGTTTAATCTTGTTCTGAAAAACACTAAGGAATAACTTTATAATAAGTTCTGTGAAATCTCAAATGCGATTTAACATTAGCGAGTAGAATTTTTGAAAGCAACACGTTAAACCTAAGAAAAACCATCCTTAATAATCACAAATGTCATCACACCATTTAATTTATTCATCATTCAGGTTATTCATCGTCAAATGAATGCGTTAAGAATTAGCTTGAGAAAGTTTTTCAACTTTTTTTTATAATTTCCATTCTGAAACGTATTTTAATGACATGAAAAGGCGATGGAAATTAAAGCTATATTAATGTTAAGTGAATTGTAAATGAAAGAATTATCGCTATGGAAAACAAGTTAGCTCAAGCATCAATATACATTCTTGATATTCATTTAATTGCCGCTTCGAGAATTATAATATAGGAATTCAATGCTTCCATTCAACATCATCCTACGCTTTCATTCAGTGTAGACATAGAATGATGTTTGTAGGATAGTAAGGAAGGACCATTCACACTTCTGAATACATGAATTAATTTTTATTTAAACATTCATTACTGAGAATTCTGAAGTTATTTGAAGGTCATGTTATGTGCTGTCTGCATAAATTCAGGTCAATCAATTTGTGTTGGTGGCCGAAATTGGAACCTTAAAAAATCCTAAATGTAATATATGCTGATTATTTAATTAATGGACAAATAGCTTACGTGATGATGAGATAAGTTACAATCGTTGACGTCGTCTAGAATAAAAGAGAATGATTGATCTTGAGAATATGTGCGTAATTGGGAAAATCGATATGAAGCACAAAATGTGATTCCTGTCATTGGTATTAAAGTCTTAAAGACATCAACCTGAAATACATTAAAAATCAACGCAACTTACTCCGAACACTATTTTCCAATTAACGTCAAAGAAAATAGTTTGCAGCTTTACATTTCGAACTTCCACAAGCTTCAGCACATCAAAAAGAGATGCATTAACCGGCAAAGTATCAGATATTGAACTTATAGCTTTTGTGATGGAAATTTTAATGCTCTCAGCTTCATGTGTCGTTGAATGACCGATATATGAGACCATTGTTTTATACACAAAATGTATGATAATGTAAAACAAAGCCATGAATCCATTCAAGTAGTTTGTTGTGGTCAACGAAAGATGTGCAAATCCATAAAGTCCAAATGTATCGATTAACAAGATTGTTAGGATGGTTGGAATAAGGTGTAGTGTAAATAGAGAATTAATTATATCCACTGCATCACACAGGTTATGGAATAGCTCTGTGAACAGCTTTACGTCGAAAATTTTCTCAATGAAGTTTTTGGATCTAGAAAGGATTTATTTTAAAGTGAATTCTAGCATCGCTACTGATTATTCCTTACCTTATGAAGTTGTTGAACATTCTGAATCTTTCACGTAAAATGTAAGCAAACACGAAGAATTGTAAGCAGAACAAACACTCATAGGATAAGTGGATGCTGTACAAAATTTCAGAAATCATAGTTTCGACTGTAAATACATCATATACAAACCCAAGTAAAGCTACGACTGGAATTCTAATAATTAAAATTAATGCAAAAATTATTGACAATTTTTTCACAAATTTTCGTTCCTCATAAAAGTCATTTCCGAGTGATAAATAAGACAGCTTAACGTCTATTGAGTGCATTAATTTAAAGAACATTTTAATCTCATCCATTTTGCAGACTTGATAAATAAATTGTAAAAGTACAAAAGTCATTCCAAACAATAAAATCCATGTCCAAATTGAATCAGTAAAGAAGCTTCCTTCATGAATATCATAAAAATAATAGTGAGTGATATTTCCAATTATTGATGCAAGAATCACTATAACTGCACATATAGTTTGAATTATGCTACCTTTTGTGGCACTTAAGTATCCTTCAGTAACTGGATTTTCGAATGTTTGTGGAAAAAATCCTAAAAATCGTAGAAAAATGCAAAGAGGCTCAATTGATGTGTAAAAGTTCTCCATGCCTTAATATACACAAAACACTTCTGTTCTTTTTGGCTCTCGTGGACTTATTAATTATCTAATGGCGTTTCAAATTGATAACTGGAAAGTAAATATGAAAAATTAATATTTGGATATACTTCAATATTTTCATTACTAACACTATGATCAAATATGTCACAGTTGTTGATATTGTCTGAAAAAATGAATTAAATTTTAATAAAATGCTTAGTAAGCAACAAGTCAGTTTGAACTTTACACCAAGCAGGATATTCCAATTGATTGTGAGGAAAAATGTTCGAAGACTAAAGCTTCTTACATAAAATTCTTTCATGCAGTCACGCAACATGCTCCTTTGTAGATGGTTTTGTGGCAACTTATTCAACAACTTTGCAATAAATTCAATCAATAGTTCAGGCTCACGTGAAGTTGAACTTCCAATATATGCAATCAAAATTCTTAAAACATAGTTATTTGCAACAAAATATACAGTCACAATATTGAAGAGAACGTTCGCAAACAATGGTGAATTATGAAATGCAATAAAGATTCCAAATATGTCAATTATTAATGTACACGATAGAATTGGAATTAAGTGAATAGCGAACAAATTATTAATCATCTCTAGCCCATCACAAAGGTCATGAAATATTTCTCCAAAAATCTTGATATTAAAAGAATATTCTCTGAAATTCTCGAGTCTGAAATAAAAAATCATGATTTAAGCACATCAAGTAACTTAAAAATTACTCACCATAATAAGTCTTTCAATATCCTAAACCGTTCACGCAGTAAATAAGATATGAACACAAATTGAAGTGAGAAAATAAACACGTATAAGAGATATCCAAAATAGGCTAGTTCTTGAGCAAGCATGGATGCATTCGTTGTGTATCTAACGTTACATACCACAGCAAACACAAAAGATCCGAGATATCTAGCTGCTAATGTACCAATTAAAATTGCCGTGACTCTAAAAATCATTTTTCTTTGTCCGCTATGGTCGATTTTGATGAATAATTTATTAAACTTTTTGTCAATGCCATTCATGAAGTCAAAAAAGTTCCTAATTTCATTTGCTTTGATCATTTGAAATGTCAATTGAATAACAATCATTGGATATAGGAAAATTACAAACCATGACCAAACCATTATTTCTAAAAATGGCTGTCGTTCTGAAACGTATTTTACATGATTATCCACAACGAAAAGAATTATCAGAAAAAGAATCACAAATGTTATTGATGTTCTCAGTATACTCAAATGTGTAAATTTTAAATTCTGCTTTTTGACTGGCTTCACAAAGCTCATTGGCAATAAACTCAAAAATATGTTTGTGATTCTATAGAATTGTTCTATTGACGTGAAATAGTTTTCCATGGTCTATATTATTCCTGTCCGGTTGATTCATTAAGCATAACTAAAACCTTTGGATCATTTAAATTAAATGTTTAATATTCAAATGAAATTTCTATTAGAGTTTAATTATTTTTATTATGCTTTATAACTGTGCCTGTAATGCAATGTGACATGCTTTATTCTAGTTAGGAATTCATAAATGTTGATATATGCTTCTACAGCTTTACAAAGAATTTTCATTTAGTAATTTGATAATGGCGTTTGATATTGATACCTTAAAAAATATCGAAATCAAGCATATAGCTTTAGTATTTTAATTTAATTACTCACACTATGATCAAATACGTAACAGTTGTGGATACAGTCTGAAAGTGTAAACTATAAGTCAATATAAAGTTTTTAAAATATAACATTTGGACAAACTTTACCCCAAGCAGGATATTCCAATCGATAGTAAGGAACAAAGTTCTTAACTTGTATTTTCTCACTTTAAACTCTCTCATGTAATCCTGTAAAATATATCTTATTAAATGTGTCCGTGGTAGCTTGTTTAATAATTTTGCAATAGATTCAATCAATTTTTCAGGCTCTCGGGATGTTGCACTTCCAATATATGCAATCAGAATTCGCAATATAAAAGTTTTTAAAATGAAATAAAATGACACGAGATTATACAAGACATATGGATGTAAAGGTGAGCTACGAAAGACACTATGGATTCCAAAAATATCAATTATCAAAGTTGATGCCAAAACTGGAATTAAATGAATTGCAAATAAACGATTGATAGTTTCAACTGCGTCGCAAAGATCATGAAATATTTCACTGTAAAGATTGATTTTGAATTGAATTTCATTGAAGTTTTCATTTCTGGAAGTAAGGATTAATAAAAGTAAATTTAGATTTTTAAATAAAACCATAAATACCTTAATAACTTTTTTAAAGCAATAAATCTTTCTCGAACTAAATAAGTTGCAAATACAAATTGAAGAGTAAATAAAGTCGCATAAAGTAAGAAGACCAAATAACCAATCTCCTGAACCTGCATACTTCCTTGTGATGTATAATGTTCAATATTCAATATTCCAACCACAAGTGAACCAAAAAATCTTAATATTAAAGTTCCAACCATTAATAAAGTGACTATAAAAATTTTCTTCCTGTATCTTTGGTGATCAATTTTAATGAATAATTTATGGAATTTACTATCAATTTCATTCATAAAGTAGAAGAAATCTCTTATTTCCTTAGCTTTTGTTATTTGAAATATAAGTTGAGCTGTAATGATTGGAAAGATGAATAAAAGAAACCATGACCAAATCATCACTCCAAGGAAAGATTGCTTCTCAGTTGTAAATATAATGTTGTTCCTTATAATGAAAACTTTCAATATTAAAAGAACTACAAAAAGTATTGTAGTTCTGAATATACTAAAATATGTGAACTTTAGATTTCCTTTTCTTATTGGTTTTTCGAAACTTAACGAAAAAAATCCGAAAATATTTGAGATTCTATAGAACGGCTCAATTGACGTAAAATAATTGTCCATAGTTCTGTTCTTCTGTTTCTTTCTAATTAGATACTGGATTTTAACTGGATAATAAAATTATGAACAGAAGCTTAATCAATCTAATTATCACATAATCTAATATCTCATAATAGTCAATCTATCAATTACTAATTGGTAACTCAACAACAATTAACAATTTATTGGTTTTGATAATTTTGAAGCAGCTAGTAACATGATTGGTGATATATAGTCTGTAGATAGTGAACTTATAAACATGTTAAAACCGCATTAAATTCCAGATTTAAAGATTCCTTTCCTTCTATTTTGATCTTAAAACAATCAGCAGTTAAGTAGACAGTGGAGTTTGAAATTGGTAACTAAAATCAAAGATCAAAATCAATCTATTTAATAATTAAAATATTCATAATTCATCTACTCACACTATGATCAAATAAGTCACAATGGTTGAAATTGTCTGGAAAAAAATTAAAGATTTTAATAAGTTTTTTTTTCAAATGAACAGCAATTCATTAGATATTACGCTCAGGATGATATTCCAATTAACTGTGAGAAAGAAAGTTTGCAATTTAAAATTTCTAACTTGAAACTCCCTCATTAAGTCATACATTATGCATCTCATAGGATGATTTCGTGATAATTTATTCAATAACTTTGCAATCATTTCAATCAATTTTTGTGGCTCTTGTGATGTTGACATTCCTATATGAGCGATTATAATCCTCAGTATAAAATGTTTAACAATGAAAGAGACTACAATAATGTTAAATAAAATGCTGGGATTTAATGGTGAGTTGCGAACAACAACGTGTAAACCGAATATGTCCATAATTAAAGTTGAAGTTAAAATTGGAATTAAATGAACTGCAAATAAGCTGTTGATTTGTTCTATCGCGTCACAAAGATCATGAAATATTTCTCCAAAAAGATTGATGTTGAAACACTTTTTTGTGAAGTTTTCGTACCTAAATAGATAGATTGTTAATAATTAATCCAATTCACTTCAGAACAAACTTACCTTATTAATTCTTTCAATGAACTGAATCTCTCCCGAAGCAAATATGTTGGAAACACAAATTGAAGTGTAAATGCGGATATGTAGACTAAGAATCCAAAATAGCAAGTCTCATTTGCTATCATATTTCCATTTGTTTTGTATTGATCCACGTTTAAAATTGAGAATATTAAAATTGGTAGAAACCTCAATAATAATGTTGTGGCAATAAGTAAAGAGCTTCTAAAAATTATTTTATGATGTCGTTGATGATCAATTTTGACACACAATTTAAGGATCTTAATGTCGATTTCATCCATAAAATTGAAGAATTCTTTAATCTTCTTTGTTTTTATCATTTGGTATGTTAGCTGAATAATTATTGTTGGATAAGCAGCAACCAAAAACCATGACCAAATCATCATTCCTAGAAATGGTTGCTTCTCATTTATAAATATAATGTGGTTCCAGATGATGAAGATCATCATCACGAAAAGTATCAAAAACAATAAAAATTTCCAAACTAAACTTGGATATTTAAACTTAAACTTTCCATTCCTTATAGGTTTTCCAAAACTCAAAGGAAGTAAAGGAAAAAGTTTATAAAATGGTTCTATTGATGTTAAATAATTATCCATAACTTCCTTCATAACTGCTTAAACAGTTTAATAATTGTTACTCCTTAATTAATTGACGTACTCGACAGCTTGAATGAGGAAACTAAACTCAAGTTTATTATTATAAAAAGCTATTGACTTTAAAATGCATTAAGCAATTAAATGAATTTCAGGGGCGTGTTCGGAAACTGTCAGCTTTTTGTTGGTATGGATGTGGATGTTGAACTTTAAATTTGATATATGAATGTTATGTAAATGACTAGTTGATATTGTTTTAATGTGACTGAAGTCCATAAATTTAAATGGATGCTGATTGTTGAAACTGGCAGCTGGAATTAATTTAAAATCACTTACATTAATAAGAATATAAAGTTACAATAAACAAGACTAACATAATTATCAAATAAGTTACAGTTGTGGAAATTGTCTGAAATACAAATTAAAGTTTTCAATTATCTTAATCACAATATAATCTACATTTTAATTAAAATTACTCCAAGCACTATATTCCAATTAACTGTGAGAAACATTGCCTGAAGTTTCAAATTTCTAGTCTGAAATTGCTTCATTAAATCACATAATGAATGTCTTAAAGGATGAATTGATGACAACTTATTGACTAATTTTGCAATCATTTCAATCAACTTTTCAGGTTCTCTAGTGGCAGTTGCTCCAATGTGTGCAACTAAAACTCTCAGTATAAAATGCTTTAAGACGTAGTATAGAGTCATGATATTATAGAAAAGACTTTGCATTAAAGGAAAATTTTGAAATAATGCGTAGATTCCAAAAACATCAACAACAAGCATTGAAAGGAGAATTGGAATTAAATGGATGGTAAATAGAATGTTTATAGACTCGATTGAATCACAAATATCATGAAATACATCACCGTAAAGATTGATATTGATGAAACTTTCACTGAAGTTCTCGTATCTGGAACGAAACTTTTGTTTCTTCGACTTTAACATTGTTAAAAAATTTATCTTATACCTTAATAAATCCCTAAGCAAATTGAACCTTTCTCTTAGCAAATAAGCCACAAAAATGAATTGAAGAATAAAGAAGGTTTCATAAAATAAGAAGCATCCATAACAAACTTCCGATACTATCATATTAGCTTTAGTTTTAAAATGTTCACTATTAACAATTCCAAAAGTCAAAGACGTAATAAGTCTTGCAAATAAGGTCACAACTGCCAATATTGTGGCTCGTAAGATAACTTTTCGATACTGTCGATTATCAATTTTGATAAACAACTTCCTTAATTTTCCATCAATCTCATCCATAAGCTTGAAGAATCTGTGAATATTAGAAGTATTTCTGACATGCAATCCAAGTTGAACGACCATTACAGGATACAAGAACAACAAGAACCACGACCAAACTAGAAGTCCTAAAAATGGTTGATTTTCTGACAGAAATGTGATGTGGTTCTTTACGATTAAAATTATCATTCCACATAGAATTCCTAATACTGTAAAACTTCGCACGATACCTAAGCATGTAAACTTCAAACCTCCTTTTCGGAAATCATTTTTGAAATCCACTGGATAAAACCCAAAATTATTGCCAAATTTCAGAAATGGTTCAAGTGCTGTCAAATAATTATCCATGAACAAGTTGGAGCGTGAACCAGGCGAATGACTGATGATAGTTAACGTTATATTGATAGATAAATATGAAGGATCTTTAAACTAATTGAATTTTCTCCATTTATGTAGTTTAGTTTGATGGATTGACATTTAATAACTTAATTTGTTGGCGATTGAAACTGACAGCTGAAACTGAACATATTAATCGAAGATAAAATAACAATTAAACCATAACTTACATAATGATCAGATAGGTGAAAGTCGTTGATATCGTCTATAATTAAATTACAATTCATTAATTATTTAGGTCAATAATTTGATAAATTACCCCAAGCAGAATATTCCAGTTGATTGTAAGGAACAAAGTTTTTATTATAAAATTTCTTGATTGAAACTCTATTAAGTAATTACGAAGAATCAATGCTGTTGCATGATTAAATGATAAGTTATTGATGAGTTTTGCAATCATCTCAATCAACACTTTCGGCTCATTGGATGCAGTTCTTCCAATATGTGCAATTACAGCTCTTAAAATGTAATGCTTGACTATGTAGTAAATTATTACAATACTTGAAAAAACATCAAGTCCATTTCGAAAGACATAAATATATTTAAATATTCCAAACATTCCAAAAATATCCACAATCAACATTGCTAATAAAATCGGAACTAAGTGAATGGCAAACAAATTGTTGATTTTCTAAATCCCATCGCATAGATCATGAAATATTTCAGCGAAAAGCTTAAAGTTAACAAAACTTCCAATAAAAGTTTCGTATCTGAAATAAATCAAATTTATTTGTTAATTTTGCAAGTTATGCATGCTTACCTTAACATTTTTTTCAGTGCACTGAAACGTTCGCGAAGTAAATAAGTCAGGAAAACAAATTGAAGGGCAAAAAAGCTTTCATAGAATAAGAAAAATAAGAAACAGACTTCATGTGAAAATCTATTTCCATTTGTAGAGTAGTCGTCCAGAAAACCTTTGTGACTACTATTGATGCTGTAAATTTTAAAGACAGAATCAGCATTAAAATAAAAGTTGTTCTAATAATTAATCTTCGATGGCGTTTATGATCGACTTTAATGGACAATTTTTTCAACTTTTTGTCAATCTCATCCATAAATTTAAGAAACTTTCGGATATCTTTCATTTTAAGTACTTGAAAAATTAGCTGTGCCACAATTAAAGGATAAATAAAGATCAGAAACCATGACCAAATTGTCATATCAAGGAACGGTTGTTGTTCATTTATAAAAGTGATATGATTGTAGAAAATAAAGCAGATCATCAAAATAAAGCATGCAGCTGTCATTGACATTCTCAGTAAACTTAACCGAGTAAACCTCAAATTTCCTTTACTAACAAGTTTTATAAAGCTCATTGGAAAAAGTCCAAAAATTTTTGTGACTTTATAAAATGGTTCAATGGATGTATAGAAATTTTCCATGTTGAACTTTAATGTTTTACAGTAATACTCGATATAAACTAAAGTTACTCATTATCTGCAATTGGAAACACACAGAGGACACAGCAATTTGCATAATTTCTTACCATCCATTAACTTGATATTCCATTAAAAGTCTAGAAGGTGTAATTAATATAAATGAGTTCATTTGCTGATTAGAAATGTTTTTAATTTTTTTATTAAATTTAATTTGTGAACCAGGTTGAGCGTCCTTCAAGGTGTAAGAGAATTAAGAAAAATTCCTAGACACATTTATTTGACCCAGACAAACTCCAATACAGCCAAAATAGACAAAACCATTAATTGTTTCCAGGTGATTGAAACTGACAACTAAAATTAAGTTCAAGATTACTAAACTATTAAATCACATAAAATACAGCAAATTACTCACATAATAATCAGATAAGTCACAGTTGTTGATGTTGTCTGAAAATGATAATAAAAAAATAAAGTATCAAGCAGACTAATCAATTAAATCTTACACCAAGCATCATGTTCCAATTGATTGTGAGAAATAAGGTTTGAAGCTTAAAGTTCCTCGTCTGGAATTGCTTCATGTAAGTGTACAAAATAAATCTCGTTGGATGATTCGATGATAATTTATTAATAAGCTTTGCAATCATCTCAATCAACATTTCAGGTTCTGACGTTGTTGTACTTCCAATATGTGCGATAAATACTCTCAATATAAAATGTATTAAGATGTAAAATAAAATAATTGCATTGGAAACAGCATCTCCATTGGAAGATGAGAAGAATCTAAAAATGCTGTACATTCCAAACACGTCAACAACAAGCATAGCTAATAGCGTTGAAACCAAATGAATGGCGAATAGATTATTAATCATTCTAAGTCCATCACATAAATCATGAAAAGTTTCTGCGAAAAGCTTCAAGTTGAGCATTTTCTCATCGAATGTTTCGTGTCTAGAGTATGTAAGGAAGCTATGAATTTATTGATAAAATCAATCAAAATATTAAGACAGGGATTACCTTAGTAAATTTCTTAATGAAATAAATCTTTCCCGGATTTGAAATGTTGGGAAAATAAATTTGAGTGAGAAATAGCACTCAAAAAATAAAACTACTGTATATCCAGTCTCCTGTGTCAACATCTTGCCACCTGTTGTATAATATCCACCACTAATAGAGAACCAAATGAGTGAAGCAAAAAATCTGAATAGAATCACACCAAAAATCGTGACTGTGACATATAGGATAAAGTTTCGATTCTTTTTATGCTCAATTTTAATGAACAGTCCATGAAACTTTTGATCGATTTGACCCATAAAATGAATAAAATCCTTTGTCTCATTTGTCTGATAAATTTGATAAATTAATTGAGCTATTAAAAACGGAAATGCTATAAGCAGGAACCACGACCAAATCTGAGACTCAAAGAAGGACTGATCAACTGATTGGTACACAAAATGATTAAAAATAATCATTCCTATCATACAAAGTAGTGATCCAAATGCTATTGCTGTTCTTAATATGCTTAATTTTGTAAATTTAAGGCTCCCTTTCCCGATAGGTCCTTCAAAACTCATCGGAAATAATCCAAAGTTTTTCGAGATTTTCCAGAATGGTTCGATTTCTGCATAGCAATTTTCCATACTCTTTGATTTTCTTGTTTTCTCTACGAAGCTTTGTGAGACTTAATAGACGATGGAAATATAATTAATAATGCTAATTTATTTCCTGATTGATAATAAGAAGTCGTTGCTCGCTAGTAAGATTTAGCATTAAATAAACATCCACAAAAACTTTAAACCTTCTTAGTCTAGTGAAAATTCACAAAAACTGGCATTTGGTGCTGAAAGCTTCAATTTTATTCATCAACTAAATTTACTCTAAAAACAGTTATTGAACATCCATTACTATCATTATTGACTTTTCCGTAGTCATTAATTCTACACACTTGCTGCATACTAACGTTATGGTGATTGAAATTGACACCCGAATTGTAATTATAATTATGTAATTTAGCATTCAAATATGTAGCATTAAAATTATGAAGCTTACGTGATAATTAGAAAGGTGACTATAGAGCATATTGTCTGAAATGTCCTTTAAACCTTTCTCTCACCGAATATGTTGGAATTCTGAACTATTAGCAGAATAAGCACTCATAAATCCATAATATATATAGATAGTAAAAAATTTGAAAAACAGAAAGCTTTGTCATTTCCAACTGACCTTTATATGATGGTTTAGGAAAAGTTCTAGGAAAAAAACTCTAGAAATCTCAAAAATATACAGAAAGGTTTAATTGAAGTATCGAAATTCTCCATATTTTATTGCTAATGTCAACACTGTTAACCGATCAAGCTTTATTTTATATTTATCTAATTTATTAAATGCTCAGTAGCAGCAACTGTTCCACAAGATAATTAATTAATTTAAAAATGGACACTTTTCTTTAATTAATAGACTAGTGCAACGGTGATTGAAATTGACACCTAGTAAATAATTAAAATTAAATCGATATTTTTAACTAGTCTAAAATATGATGATTAATAACTTACGTGATGACCAGGAAGGTGACTATGGTGTATGTTGTCTATATTAGTAATCAGATGTTAAAAATTTATTTAAATAATCTGAATGAAAAATAGCAACTTACCCCAAACAACATCTTCCAATCAACAACGAAAAATATATTCTGAAGTCGCAAGTCTCTAGCTTCAATCTGATTGTAAACAAAAACTAGAGAAGATTCTTCAGTTGACAAATTTATCTTATTCATTCCTTTAACAAATGTGATTTTAATATTCTCAGCTTCATTTGTTGTTGAATATCCAATATGACAAATCATTATCTTCAGTATGAAGTGCACAATGATATAAAAAAGCGAAAGAAATATGTCTGTAAATTTCGCAGTTGTAAATGAAAATTTAGTAACTCCATAAATTCCAAAAATATCAATTAAAAGCATTAAAAGAATTGTTGGAAAGAGATGAGGTGTAAATAATGAGTTGATGGTGTCTAGAGCATCAGACAGATCATGAAAAATTTCAGTAAAAAGATTCAAGTTGAAGGTTTTTCGTTCCAGAAAGTTAGATCTGTTAAAAGAAAAACAAAAATCAGTAGAAACTTAGATTTATGAGTATAAAGTAAACCTTAAGATGTCTTTCAATAATTTGAACCTTTCTCTTAGTAAGTATGTTGGAATTATAAATTGTAAGCAGAATAAGCACTCATAAATCAGCAAAAAACTGTAAAACACTTCCGATATCAAAACTTGACGAGTATAAAACTCAAATACATATCCATAAAAAATCACAATTAAAGGAATTCGAGCAAACATCAGCAACACAGTAATCAAAATAACATTCCTGACGATTTTTCGATGATCTCTGTGTTCAATCGACACTTCCATCTGTATAATTTTTAAATCAATAGTTTGCATAAGTTTGAAAAATGTTGTTATAGAATCAGCCTTATAGAGTTGATAGATGCATTCAATAGTAAATGATAAATTTGCAAAGAAAAGGATCCATGACCAAATTGAATAAATCAGCAAATCCATTTTATAAACTTCATATACAAAATAGTGAACCATATTTCCAATCGATAATAAAAGCAGCAAGTTAACACCAAATCCAGTTTGAATTATGCTAAATCTCGTCTTTTTCAATTGTCCTTTGCATGCTGGATTAATGAAATTTCTTGGTAAAAATCCCAAGAATCTCAGAAATGTACACAAAGGTTCAATTGAAGTGTAGAAGTTCTCCATATTTTTATCTCTCATGTCAGCACTTTTAATAATTGTAGCTTTATCAAATTCCCGAACTAAATTAATAACTTTTGATCAAAAAAGAAGTCAATCCTGATTGAAGTCAATACAGCTTCAATTTAATTAAAAACCGAACAAATTCTACATTATAATTAATTGATTATTCTTGTGCAAACAAACTAGCGCAATGGCGATTGAAATTGACACCTAAATTATAATTAAAATGAAAATCGATTTTATCATTCATGCTTAATATTCTCATTAATGTTTAAATTTCTCACGTGATTATCAAGAAGGTGACTACGGTGTATATCGTCTAAGTTAAAGCATTTATTTTTTGAAATGTTATAAGATGATTTGGTTCAAAACTCAAAATTGTCCAACTTACCCCGAAAAACACTTTCCAATCCACAACAAATGATACATTCTGAAGCCTCAAGTCTCTCGACTCTATCTGCTTGTAAACATAAAGCATAGAAGATTTTTCAGATAATAAATGAATCTTATTCATTCCTTTAGCGAATGTAATTTTGATACTATCAGCTTCATAAGTTGTTGATGATCCAAAATGACAAATCAATGTCATCAGTATCAAATGCACAGTGACATAAAATAGTGAAAAAATTATGTCTGTAATTGTAGCATTTGCAAACGAAGATTTTGTGACTGCATAAATTCCAAGTATGTTAATAGCAAGCATTGTAAGCATTGTAGGGATTAGATGTAACGTAAAAAGTATGTTTATTGCATCAACTGCATCAGACAGATCATGAAAAATGTCAGCAAATAGATATAAGTTGAATATTTTTTTCCCCAAAAGATTTGTTCTATAAATGAAAAGAGTCAATAAAAGTATAAATGATAGAGAAATAAAAACCTTAAGATGATCTTCAGCAATCGAAATCTTTCTCTTAAAAGATATGCAAGAATTATAAATTGCAAGGAAAATAAGCACTCATAACTCATCAGAAAACAGTACAATATTTCCGCTAACAGTATTTCAGAGTTGAAAAACTTAAATTTATAAAAAGTCAAGATTAAAAGAATTCTAGCAAACATCAAGGACAAAACTGTTAAAGTGACATTCCTGACAATTTTTCGATGTTTGTTGTAATCAATTAATTTCCCCATTCTTTGAATTTTCACATCAATTAAGTACATAAGTTGAAAGAATTTTGTTATCGCATTGACTTTATAAAGTTGATAGATGCATTCCAAAGTAAACAAAGCATTAGCAAAAATAAAGATCCATGACCAAATCGAGTAGCTCAAGAAATTCTTCTCATAAACTTCATATGCATAATAGTGAAGCAAATTTCCAAAAGATAGAAAAATCAGCAATCCAACTCCAAATCCTGTTTGAATTATGCTGAATCGTGTTTTCTTTAGCAGTCCTTTGCATGTTGGTTTAATGAACGTTTTTGGAAAAAATCCAAAAATTCTTAAATAAGTACATAGAGGCTCAATTGAGGTGTAAAAGTTCTGCATGTTGTGGCAAGATTTAAATGCAAACTGATATGATAATTTAATTTACTAATGGCGAACTGAATTGACAGCTGAAATCAAATATTAAATTAATTTATAGAACTTTCTAGATCCAATAAGATACTAACATGATGATTAAATAAGTCACAGCCGTTGATGTGGCCTGCAATTAAACAATCTATTTAATCTTTAAAATTAATCTTTATATTAATACTCTACACTAAGCACAATGTTCCAATTGATTGTAAGAAAAAATGTTTGAAGCTTAAAGCTTCTTGTCTGAAACTGCTTCATATAACTGTACAAAATAAATCTTGTTGGATGATTCGATGATAATTTATTAATAAGGATTGCTATCATCTCAATCAGCTTTTCTGGCTCTCGTGTTGTTGTACTTCCAATATATGCAATAGAAACTCTTAATAATAAATGCATTATGACATAATAAAGCACCACGAAATTAGCTAAAACATTTATCTGTTCATTTAAATTCCTGAACATATTATAAAATCCAAGCACATCCACGATAAGCATTGTTAATAAAATAGGAATCAAGTGAAAAGCAAACAAGTCATTGATTTTTTCTATTGCATTGCAAAGATCATGAAATGTTTCGGCAAAGAGCTGTAAATTAATGTAGTTCTCGTTGTATCGATCGTATCTGAAATAATTAAATTACTTTATGTTATTTTTCTAGCTTGAATAACTAACCTTAAAAGATCCTTCAATCCTTTAAAACGCTCCCTGATCAGGTAAGTTGGAAAAATAAATTGAAGGGTAAAGAAGCATTCGTAGAAGAAAAAGCACACATAGCAAATCTCTTGAATCACCAGATTTCCTTCAGTGTAAATGAAATATTTTTTCATAATTGCATAAATTGTTGATGCTGCAAATCTTAAAAGCATGTTGCTAATTACAAAGCCTGTAATATAGAATGTTATTTTTCGATATCTTTTATGCTCAATTTTGATAAATAATCTTTGACATTTTTGGTCAATTCTATGAATAAAATGATGAAATTTTTTTATGCGCCTCATATTGATTACTTGCAGGATCAATTGTATTATAATTATTGGATACACAAGAATAAGGAACCACGACCAAACCATAAAACTCAAAAATGGTTTACTTTCCAATTGATATGTAATATGATTGTGGATTATCATGCAGTTCATAGTTAGTAGAAATACCAAAGTACCAATTGTTCTTAATGTGTTGACTTTTGTGAACTTTAAATTTCCATTCCTAATTGGCTTTACGAAATCCATTGGAAATAGGCCAACAATTTTTGCGATTTTACAAAATTGTTCAATTGATGTAAAGTAGTTATCCATTGTTTTATGCTGGATTCTACTTAAACAAGAAATACTAAATGATCAGTTCAAACTCAATTAGAATAACGAGCATGAAAGATCTATAAAAAGTTGATTATTTTAAAAGTACTCAGAAAATTTAATGGTTTTTAAATGACATTAAGGATGCTTATCTTTGATTTATGCTGACACTTAAACATTTATTTTATTAAATTTATTATCTCTAACTCTAAGCATTAACATTAAAAGCAATTTATGATGAGATTCTAATGAATTTTATAGGATCTTGTCACATTTAAGTTCAAAATGTTGTAAGTATTAATTTATTAATTAACTAATGGTGATTGAAACTGGCATCTGAAATTAAACATACCCAATAATATTTTCAGAATTTAAAAAACCTGAAAGTTAATTACATAATGATCAAATAAGTCACGGTTGTTGAAGTAGTCTGAAAGTAATGAAAATCTTTTAGTCATTATCAATAATCAATGCATTGAAACTTACGCCAAGCACAAAATTCCAATTAATAGTCAGAAACAGAGCTTGAAAGTTAAAATTTCTTGTCTGGAACTGCTTTACGTAATTGTACAGAACAAATCTTGAAGGATGATTTAAAGACAAATCATTAATGAGTTTTGCAATCATTTCAATCAACTTTTCAGGTTCTCGGGATGTCGTACTTCCGATATGTGCAGTCAAAATCATCAATATTAAATGCATTGAAACGACGTATGCAGTAGCAAGATACAATGAAGTCGTTCCGGGTGTTGATAAATATTTAAAAATACTGTACATTCCAAAAACATTAACGATAAGCATTGTTAACAAAATTGGAACCAAATGAAATGCAAACAAATTATTAATGCTTTCTATTGCGTCACATAGATCGTGGAATGTTTTAGCATAAAGTTGAAGATTTAGATATTGTTCATTGAATCTTTCGTATCTTGAGAGAATAAAACTTATTTGATTTTAATTCTAATAAAAAAATAATAATTTTACCTCAAAAGATCTTTTAATGCCTCAAATCGCTTCTTAACCAAATAAGTAGGAATTATAAATTGAAGAGTAAAGAAGCATTGATAAAACAGAAAGCAGAGGTAACAAATTTCTTGGATGATCATGTTTCCTTGTGTAAATACGAAAGTTTTCTTTTTGAATGCATAGATTGTAGACGCTAAGAATCTAATCAGCATAGTTCCAATTGCAAACATAGTGATGTAAAATATCTTTTTATGACATACTTTATGATTAATTTGAATATTTAATTGCCGAAATTTTAGATCAATTTGATGCATGAAATGAAGAAACTTCCGGATATCCTTAATTTTGTAAACTTGGACGATCAACTGAATTATAATTATTGGATATACGAGAATCAAAAACCATGACCAAACCATTAAGCTAAGAAATGGCTGATTTTCCGATTGATATGTGATATGATTATGGATAATCATGCAGTTCATAGCTATTAGCAAAGCAAAAGTTCCAATTGTTCTCACTATGCTGATTTTTGTAAAATTTAAGTTCCCTTTTCTGACAGGTTCTTCAAAATTTATTGGAAAGAGTCCAAAAATTTTTGCAACTCTATAAAATGGCTCGATTGATGTGAAATAGTTTTCCATGACTTTATAAACACAGACTTGTTGTGTACATGGAACAGAGAATATTAAAATAAAATTTAAAGTTTCCAACCAGCATTAATTAAATTAATTTGCTTAAATCATTAACTATCAAAATTACATTTTGAAAATTAAGGACGAGAGTGATCAATAAATTTTAATTACGGAAATGTACACAAAGCATCATATTGGTAACTTTATAACTTAATTCCCTAATGGTGATTGGAACTGGCATCTGAAATTAAGTAATACGTAGTTGATAAAAATCTCAAATGCAAATTTTGATAAGCAACTTACAAAATAATTAGATATGTCACGGTTGTTGATGTGGTCTGGAAATAATGCACCTTTATGAATTATTAATCAATCAGGTAATGTATTTGCACTTACACTAAGTACAATATTCCAATTGATTGTGAGAAATAAAGTTTGAAGATTAAAATTTCTGGTTTGAAATTGCTTCATGGAGTTAAATAAGCACATACGCAATAAGTTATTAGATGGTAGCCTATTGATAAGCTTTGCAATATTTTCAATTAAATTTTGTGGTTCGTTTGTTGTTGAGCTTCCAATATTTGCAATAAAAACTCTCAAAATGAATTGGAAAATGATGTAGAATGCAATATTGTAATTTGCAGAAACATTTCCAGCAAAAATTAATATTTTAAAAATATTGTACATTCCAAAAATATCAATCACAAGCATTGTCAATAAGATTGGTAATAATTGTAACGTTATCAAATTGTTAATAAGTTCCAAAGCATCACACAAGTCATGAAAAACTTCCTCAAATAATTTTATTTTAAAAAATTTTTCGTTTAAGTTTTCGTGTCTGTAAATGAACAAGTTTATGGTTAAAAGTATGAAATATTAGCTATAAAAATGTTACCTTAGTAAATCCTTCAGTGCTCTGAACCTCTCACGAAGTAAGTAGGTGATAAAAACAAATTGTAAAGACAAAAGACAATAGTAAAATATAAACCACAAATAGCAAATTTCCTGAACTACAATACTAGCTCTTGTTCGATACTGCGATCCATTCTTTACTAAAGCATATCCTTGTAATATGAATCTAATGATCATTATTCCAACTAAGAAAGTAAGATTATAAGAGATGTATCTTCGATGTTTCTTATGATCGACTTCAACTTGCAATTGCTCAAGTTTGTAGTCAATTTCGTTCATGAATAGGAAAAAGCTTCTGATTTTCTTCATTTTTATAGCTTGAAGAATTAGTTGAAATATTATGACTGGATAAATTAAGATGAGAAACCAAGACCACACCGTATTAATCAGAAAAGGGCGTTGTTCCATAAGCAGCATGATGTGGTTTATAAAGATGAAAAAAAGCATTACAAATAGAAGCAAAAAGGCTAGTAGTGTTCTTATAAAGCCACAAATGGTAAACTTTAGAATTCCTCGTCTAACTGGTCCTTTATAACTCATCGGAAAGAGTCCGAAAAATTTTGCCAATCTATAAAACGGTTGAATGGATGTAAAGTAGTTGTTCATTGCTTATTTCACTGTTTGAATGTTACTCGATTAGTTTGTGGATAGCGATTGAAACTGGCAACTGAAAAAGTTTTTGATTTTTTTCAAAGTTGGATGACAATATTGGCTATAAAAATACATTATTTACGTTATTAGAAGATATGTAACTATAGTTGATGTTCCCTACGAATTAATTTAATGCACGATCAGAAATTTAAAAATGAAAATTGCTTAATAATAAATTTACAGCAATGACTATATTCCAGTTGATTCCAAAAAATACATTTTGCAATTTCAAGTTTCTCGATCGAAATTGCCTCAATAAATTATAGTATTCTGTCGCTATCGCACTCTGTGATGGCAGTTTGCTAACATTCTTCGCAATTATCGTTAAAATACTTTCGGCATGAGATGTTGTGCAATGTCCAGTATGAGCAATTAAGCAGATAAGTAAAATATTCATTATCAAATAGTATGAATTTGTAGCAATTTTCATTCCGGACGATTTTGCATTTAAAATTAAATATCGAACCAAAGCATATAATTGAAAAATAATAATAATTAGAATATCCAACATTATTATGATTATATTAGGAACAAAAATTGCATTTATCGATTCTAAAGCATCGCATTAATTATAAAATGATTCGCTAAAGATCCTTAAATTGATTTGGTTCACAAATCTTTGCTTGCTGAAATAAAAATAATTTTTGACAATTCAAGAATTTTTTTAAACTTGCAAAACCTACCCGATATAGCCTTTCAAAGCCTTAAATCGTTGAAGAACGATCCTCGTGGGAACTATAAATTGAATTACAAAGTAATTCGTATAACACAGATTATAAGCATAGTTAAATTCTTGGATTATATCGTGAACTTTCAATAAATCAAAAGTAATGTAAAAAACTAAAGTTTCAATTTATCGGAACACACGACAAACATTATTAAAGTTTTTATAACTTTCTTTTCCTTTGTGTAGTTTATGCTGATATATAGACATTTTAATTTTTCATCAGAATGCTGCATAAAGTTCATGAACTTTTTTATATGCTTAATTTTTAAATATTTGGGTAATAAATTGCAATAAAATAAGCAAAATACTAATAATCAATACGAATGACCAGATTAAATAGTCGAAAAAGTTTGAATCTTTCATTGGTATTCAAATCACAAATAAATGTATAAAATTAGCACTTATCATTATTAATAGAACACAAAATGTTATTAACATTATAATTAGCAAATATTTCGTATATTTTAGCTTTCCATCATGAACTGAACCTTCATATGATATAGGAAATAATCCTAAAATATTACCAAAGGCACAGAATGGTTGAATAGACGTGTGAAAGTTTTCCATATTAAATATGAAATGACTGCATGCAATATTAAGAGTCAGCAAAATATTGAATAAAAAGTTTAATAATGCTAATTATTTGGATTAAGATTAAATCTTGCAATTAATATGTTGCAAGAAATTTTTTATTCCTTTCTTTATCAATTGTGGATATGGTTCGAAGAGCATATGTGTTGTAGATAGGCTTGAGCATTAGGCTCGCGTTGAACTGGTAATATGTGCACGGACAGCCGAAGTGAGATAAGTACAGCTAGTAAACACACAGATAAGTTTTAAATTAGTATACACATATGGCAGCTATAGGGATCAATACATCCTTAAAATAAGAACCTAAAGATCAAGAATTACCGAATTTAAATAAAAATCTATATTTTTTAGATAATAACGATAATTGTTTTTATTTACATTTGATTTGCCTTTTATATTAAGTAAATTATGAGGCATAAATTATGTATTCATTTTCATTGATGAGTGTTTGTGTTTGTCTATGTGTGTGTGTGAGTGAATTTTCCCGTATTTACAGAAATGAGGAGAAAAGTGAAAACTTAGAATTGAAAATCAAATACTTTTGTTCAATTACAGGAGTTTAATATATCAGCTAAAGTGTTTTGTGTATGTGTTGTACATTGAATAAGAAAACTAGAAGTAATGAAGCTATGCTTTTCCATGATTTTAAGTCCTGATAAAATTTTAGATTAATTTTTCCTGCATTGTTTCGAATCAATTTTAATAATTTTAGATATGATGTGAAAGAATATGAAAATGTCAATTAATAAATAATTAATGTTGATGAAAGCTGTATGTAGGATGATGTATGTATGCAAGATTTTTTTTAAATTTAATTTATCATTTTTTTACTTATTTTTCTTTTTATGAAAATTAATGAATAGTAGGAAAAATTAATCAGCTTATCTAAATATTGTAAATCCCGTTCCAACGGGGGTTTTAGGACTAGAGCACATAAATAGAAAGTCATCATTCTGTAATTGCGATTGTGTCAAATTCGGTTCACTTGCACTTCGATGAATTTTTGGTAATGTCCTCAAAATATTCTCCAACATGTTGAGTAATAATCGAAACAATGGTCTTTCACATCTATCAAACTTGATACAGTCTTCCGCGCAACGTTTTAGTGCTTGTGGACAATCTGAGCGTCCTTTTGACAAATCTGGTCTCAAAAGTCCACGACCAACTAAATACAAAATCTGATCTTTATTATTAATGTGTGCATATGGTAATTGTTCAGTTAAAAGTTCATAAAGTACAACGCCAAATGAATAGACATCTGATTGAAAGGAATATGGATTCGGTTCTTCCATGCGAATTATTTCCGGTGCCATCCTAAAATATCATTATTAATTGGATCCAATTGACAAATAAATTGTAATAATTTACCATAAGATGGATCCTGTTGGTTGATTCTGTCCTGTTGCTCCAGACCATTGAACCTTGGCTGTTGCCAGACCGAAATCACCACTAAAATTAATATGATATAAATTTATTACTATATCCAACGTCCCTAGCCCAAATATGATACATACATTTTAACTGTGAGATCATCATGTAAGAAAATATTATTTGATTTTAAATCACGATGAATAATATTTTTGGCATGTAAATAATCCATTCCCTGTGCTACCTGACGTGCTATGTCGATAAGTGTATTCAGTTTAAACTTTGTTTCAAGTACATGAATATGTTTATAAAGACTGCTTCCTTCACACCACTGAGTAACAATCGCTAGAGACGGTTTACTCACGCATCCCATAAATAACAGAATATTGCAGTGACGAGTCTTCTTTAGCATTGCTACCTCATTCTTGAACGCTTGCAATTGAGCTGGCGTTGGAGTTTTCACATTTAAAGTTTTCACTGCTATCGGTCCGTGCCAGTGAGCTGCAAATTAATTATTTTTATAAGTTTTAATTAAAGTTTCTCGTGACTGATTATTATTAACCTTTATAAACAGTTCCAAATGATCCAGTTCCAATACGAGGACCCAAGAGAATCTCACTTGCATCAATATTCCAGTCCTCACCGGCTGACTGCATCTGTTCGCGTGGTGACAAGATTTTATTGCTCTCATCAGCTGATCGAGCACGTTGTCTTCTTTTGGCATGCTTCAATGTATTTGTTGGCGATGCTTGAGTGGAATGTGAATGTTCAGAGTATGGCTGCAAAGGCATTGGACACTTTGCATTCGCTAAAATCTTTTGATCGACTCCTTTTAGGACACTATTGACACAAACATTTGGTGCTGAATTTGATCGGTTCTCAAAGTTTAATGTTTTTGGATGTCTGAAATAATTTATAGATATAGTCTTCAATAATTTATGACAAGTATGACTATAGCTACCTATGGAATCCACTAGATCCAGCGGTCTCGGAGAGCAATAATTGATAGTAAGTGTCCATTTGTAATTTACTGCATAAAGGCGGAACTTTGTCAGCACAGCGTTGATGAAATCTATAATTACACTGATTGCAATAAAATCCAGTGAATAAAAGTCTTCGACAGCATTCACAAAATGCAAGCGAGAAGAATGTCTTGCGAATGAATTGATGCGAGATATAAGTTGGAAATCCCACAATGTCCAATATTTTAACACTAATCTCATCACAATTGATTGTACTAATGTCTGTGTCCCATGGAATGGGTATGTCCGAATTCGGCTGATAGACTTCACACATTTCAAAATTCATATTTCGACGGCTTAGTGCTTTTGCTAATGCATCACGAAGTCTCTGACCAGCGACAATATTGATTGTTGTACGCTGTTGATTTGGCAAATGTGCTCTAAGAAATAATTTTGGTTGCTTTGGATGTGCTTTACTTTCCAGCTACAATAGGAAATTGGTAAAAAAATTTTTTTTTTGTAAATTACTATATGATTCAAAAATGGATGATTTGCAGCCCAAAACTTACTTCTGCTTCTAATGATTGTATTTTCTCGACTAAATTTTGTTCCATTGTCTTAAATTCATGTAATTTTCGTGTAAGGTCCTGATATTCCTCAACATAGATTTTTGGTGATGGCTTAAATTTACTAAATCTATCATTTAAAGCATCAATAGAGCTGCATTTTCCGAAAGGATTAGAAAAAAAGGAAAAACAATTTTCTTACTAAGGAAAAAAATTTTCACAGTCATGAAAAAGTACCTTTTTGTGAATTTTATGACACTTTGTACATTTTCCAGTTCCATTTGCATCTCAATTAAGAGAGCACTATCAGTTAATGTGCCATTTTGATCCATTTTAAGTGTTGTTTATTCAAAATTAATTTTTTATTCTAAGGAAAAGAAAAAAATCAATTTCGTTTTTCACCATTTTTCCACATGTTTTCACTCTAACTCACCGTTATGTCTATCCATGCATGTTTTTATAATTTAAAAGTTTTTTTCACATATTTAGCCAATAGATAATAATGAAATAATGCAGAAAAATCTTAATAATACTACGAATGGGTTTTCTCCGAATCTTTAGAACTGGCGATTTTTTTTTTCTTTCTGTGACATGGGCTTTATACTTTTTTTTTGGTAGACATGGGTGTTATATCCACACCTCCTTTTTGTCTTGTTTTAATTTTAAAAAGTTACCGGCTTTTCAAATTAATTGATGACGATTCCAACTTACAAGGAATTATGAACTAAAATGAACTGTGAATCATACTTAATTGGCAGGTAGATAATTGAAATGTTTTAAACCAATTAAGCTTCAATTTATTATCTGTTGGTCTAAATCCATCAGTTTGATCTTCAGATTTAAATTAATCGCAAGATTTATTTTTTAATCTAATCTAATCTCAATGCTTTTATGCCGATATGAGAAGCACACAGACATAGAGAATTGAATATTGGATGTGCTATAGCGTGCATTACTTCCATGGATTGTGAAGAAAATATTCTTAAAGAAAATATTTTGCGATTTAGCTTTTAAAAAATTAATTAAATTTAGTTTATGTAGTCATTTTAAAGAATTTCAACTTTAAGATCCTCAGAAATCAATCATTGGTAGCTGCTTATCAATTGATTCGATTAGTATACATAGATTAAGAGAAAGTTACGAAATACTCTGGTGAACATCGCAAAAAAGAAAGAAAAAAATGTTTGGCGAAAATGAAGAATTTCAGTCGATCCACATACTTTTTATGTCCTTTATATTCTTTATAATTTATTTTGTATGGAAGTCTACGGAAGTAAGGCGAGAAATCCAACCAATTGAAAATATCCAGCATACATTTGGAGGTGACTTTAATTTTTTAATTAAACAAAAAAATAATGTCCTTCTAAGTTTCCATATTTGATTCTATATCCATTGCAAAACATTTTATGTATAGTCCGCAGAAGTGCATCGATTATTTCCAATGCATCCACAATATCAACGTCTACAATAGAAGAGAATCTGACAAATAGTGTCGAAGAACTTGCCCAAAATATCTTTACAGAAGCATCTGAAACATATAATAATAATATAGCAAACAACAGAAGCAGTAATGATTCATTATTGGGTGGAAGAAGAACTGACGATGATTTGTCCGAAGATGAATTATCAGAAGAAGAGAGAATCATCCGTGAAATGGATGGAGATTTAAACCCGCAATTAAGGAATAGACATCAAAGATCTATCACACGTGACAATGAAGCATCAACGTCCACCACAAGAATTAGCGAGAGTACAGTAGTAGAAGACAAAATATCAATCAAATTGAAATATTTAAATGATGAAATCAAGACAGTCGAGTGCTTTCTTAATGAGAGCGTTGGAAATTTTAAAAGGTAAGGAGGAAAAATCGGCATAAGAATCAGGTTTTTACAGTTCACTGAACTACATAAAGTTCATTTAAATATGTGTAAATTTTATTCATTCGTCAATCTTTTTTTACGCATATTTCCTGAACCCTATGATACTTTAGTCCGCACATTGTCTGTGTCTTCCTTTATCAACAACTAGCTAATTTACTTAATGTCATTAGACTTACATAAAAATACGTAAATTTGAGGATCAAAAAGTAGATGGACAGCGGATGCGCTTTATTCAGTCACAGTCATTAACTTTCACTTATTTCTTTCACTTTCCATAGACGAAATTTTAAAACAGAACTGGAATCAAAACTAATAAAATTGATCTTCAATGGGAAGCTATTAGAGGACGATTCTAAATCCATCCAACAATGTGGCATATTTTCGGAAGCAACAGTTCACTGTTTGATTGTTCAAAAGAAAAGTAGCAACATAAATGCTTCATCGGCAAATCCAAATATTGCAAACGGAAGCAACAGAAATGGAGCTAGTGATACCAACAATAGTCTCATTAATAATTTTAATATTGCTGGCATTTTCCTAGTGACATTAACGCTCATTTTTTGTTGGTATTGTCGAGTTCAGTATGCATCTTATTTTAGCTGGTATTCAACAATCGGATTAATTCTTATGACATCACTATTTATCATTTTAATTCCGCTCTTTTCGATGGTCTTTAGCTAGATCTTATGTAAATTATTATTATTATTCTGTATGAGACGAGTCAAAATTAATTAATGAATTAAAATTGCTTTCATGCAGTCGCGTGGAAGTCCCAACTGTATAATCTATTTTCTTGTAAGCATCTCAAATAACTTAATTAAGCTATTCTAAAGTCTACATGGTGTGTTAAATTTAACGGGTTGATTTTATTTGAAAAATTTTGAAGGGAAGAAAACTATGAATATTAACGGTTTTAGAAGTTATTAAAATCGAGGTCACCCAACAAGTTTTGAGTTTAAATTGAAAATATCTTTTAATTAAACTATAAAGAAAGTAGACAGAGCATCACAATGGGAGTTCCAGCATTTTTCAGGTGGTTATCACGTAAATATCCTAGTGTTATTATCGAGTGCACAGAGCAAAAGGTAAATTCATAATTTTCATAAAAACAAAATTTTCCGCGAAATGCCTTTTCAAAACATCCAGCACAACATTTTCTACCCGAATCTGTGCTTGATAAATGTTTTAATAAACAGACTAGGCTGGATTATCCGTTTCATCAGTCAATAAGCTTCTTCTCATAATTATTTAATTAAATTATTTTAGAAAATTGATGAGACGACAGGAAAGAATGTATACGAAGATGCATCACTACCTAATCCAAATGACATTGAATTCGACAACCTGTATCTAGACATGAATGGTATAATTCATCCTTGTACACATCCAGAAGATAAACCACCTCCAAAAGACGAAAATGAGATGATGGTTGCTATTTTTGAGTGCATTGACAGGCTATTTTCAATTGTACGTCCACGAAAGTTATTGTACATGGCTATTGATGGTGTAGCACCAAGAGCAAAGATGAATCAGCAACGGTCAAGAAGATTTAGAGCGTCAAAGGAAGCTGCAGAAAAAACAGCAGAAGTTGCTCGAATAAGAGAAGAACTCAAGGCAAAAGGAGCAATTTTACCACCTGAGAAGCCTAAAGAACAGCATTTCGACTCAAATTGTATCACACCTGGAACTCCATTTATGGAACGACTTAGTCGCTGCTTACAATATTACGTACATGACCGATTAAATAATGATCCAGGATGGAAAAATATTAAAGTTATTTTAAGTGATGCTAATGTTCCTGGCGAAGGAGAACACAAGATTATGGATTATATCCGTAAACAACGAGCACAGCCTGATCATGATCCAAATACTCAACATGTTTTATGTGGCGCTGATGCTGATTTAATTATGTTGGGTCTTGCAACTCACGAACCAAACTTTACAATCATTCGTGAAGAGTTCTTGCCTAATAAGCCACGTCCTTGCGACCTTTGTGCTCAAATTGGACATGAAATGAAAGACTGTACCGGATTAGATATGGAATATCATGCACAAGCACCAGACATTGAATTTGGAAAGGAAACAAAATTTATTTTTGTTCGTTTAAATGTCTTGAAGGAATATTTAGAAAAGGAATTAGTAATGCCTAATTTACCATTTAAATATGATTTTGAGCGGGTTCTTGATGATTGGGTTTTTATGTGCTTTTTCGTCGGTAATGATTTCTTACCTCATCTACCATCACTTGAAATTCGTGAGAATGCAATCGATCGACTTATTCATTTGTACAAAAAGTGTGTCTATAAGACTGGAGGCTATTTAACTGATTCTGGTGATGTTGCATTAGAACGTGTTGAGATGATTATGAGAGACTTGGGTGAGGTTGAAGATGAAATTTTTAGAGACAGACAAAAGAATGAGGAACGTATGAAGGCAAGGAATAAGAGACAAAAGATGGAAAGGGAACGTAGACCTAATTTTGATATGATTCATAAGACACAATTTGCACCGACAGCTGTTGGTCAAGGCAGAGGACCTAATGCTATTGTAAATGCTAAGGAAGACATTTTAAGAATTAGTAAAATGGCAATGAATAATACTGCTTTAGATTCAATGCTTAAACCTGTTGGAAGTTCATCAAATAATGAAACTCAAGATAATCGTGGAGTTAAACGTAAGGCTGATAATTCAATCGTTGAACTCGATGTAAATAAGCAGGAAGAAGATGATCAAGCACACGATGAAGTCCGTTTATGGGAAGATGGATTTAAGGATCGTTACTATGAATCTAAATTTGATGTTATGTCTGATAATATTCAGTTCCGATATAATGTTGCATTACAATATGTTCGTGGATTATGCTGGGTCTTGCAATACTATTATCAAGGCTGTGCAAGTTGGGAATGGTATTTCCCATATCATTATGCATGCTTTGCATCTGATTTTGTAAATATTACTGGAATCAGTAAGAAGTTTAGCAAGGGAACTCCATTTAAGCCACTCGAGCAGTTGATGGGAGTATTTCCAGCTGCTAGTAGACAACATGTTCCACTTCCATTCGCTAAATTAATGCTTGATCCTAAATCATCAATTATTGACTTTTACCCTGACGATTTTCAAATTGACTTGAATGGAAAGAAGTTTGCATGGCAAGGAGTTGCTCTATTGCCATTTGTTGACGAAAAACGGTTGTTTAAAGCTGTTGATCCTTATAGAAAGGAACTGACTTTAGAAGAAGAGAAACGCAATCAACTTGGTGATGATCGCTTATATGTTGGCATTGGATGTAAAGATTATCAATTGTTGAAGAAGTTTTCTGAAACCGAAAATGATTTTGAACGTGAATTTCCTATTTCTATTGATGGAATGCAAGGACTTGCTATATTATCCGAGGAAAACATCTCAATTGGCGGGTACGTAAACTTTTATTTTTGCTCTTAATTTTTCAAATTGATTTTATTTTGACGGTTATTCTACATAGCTTTATTAGTTAAATACAATTAATTATAATTTGATTAATAAGTATATATTTTCTGTTTTACAGAACTTTCCCGACAGTTATTCCTGGGCTTCATGATTGTCTCGATAATCGCGTAGTTACAGTTAAATATCGTGATCCAAAATATGCTGATGGATTTATCTTTCCTGCTCGTCGTTTGCCAAATGCAATCGAGCCACCAAAAGTACTAAAACAAGGAATTGACGAAGGAAATCCAAACTACAGACCACACATTGGTTTTAATAACAATCGATCACAGTTTGCTAGTGTTGGTGATGCTGGACGAAGAACTGTAAATCATCATACCGGAAACAGATATTTTGAAGGAGGAAATTCTGGTGAGTACAAAGTTTCTTAAAATAAACCGAGTTTACGTCCACTTCCACCAAGAATGTCATTAACTTTTGGCACCAACGGAATTTTCTTTAAACCTTCTGCTAAAAATTCACAAGATATTTTCTGCGTTGCTTGGAACGGTGCACCTAAAACTGAAAGTTCACAGATTCTAAAATTCTTGTCAAAAGTCAATTTATCAGAAATTTTGATGAAATTTGTAGAATCAGCTTTAAAAATATCCAACAATTGTCCATTTAATGACATCTGACTATTTGACTCATTCATGTATGCAAATTGTGTGACTGTCTTGATAAAATTCTTCCTAGCTTCTTGATCTCGAGGAGATTTCAGTTCCGTTTCATTAATTCTATTTCCAAAGACATCATAAGCATCAAAAAGGTATGAAAGTTCATCTCCATGAGCTACATATCCTTTCGAATTTCCATTTGAAACTAAAGGAAGTGGCTTGAGAAAATGCTTTCCACCACCTGATGAGTCTCCAACATGATCAAATTGATAGAAAAATGCAGGCGCGAATTTAGACCATAAATTAGCTGTTAAAGTTATTGGAATGTTGAAGAAAATGTCTGTTGAAACATCAATAAGCTTGTTGAGCATTTTTTCAGGTGATAAATTTTCTGGGACTGTCAAATAGTCATTTAGTGCTGGAATATCTGAAATTCAAAAAAATATAATCAGCAGATTTGATTAAATCTAGCTTTACTTACTTAATAAACCTAAAACACTTGAAACTTTGCTGTTTGTAACATTCAGCAAGTCATTAAGCTTCAATGCATTCATAGACAATTTAAGAAAATTAGATGCAGATCCAAAAATCTTTGTAACTTCCTTTGGATTCATAATATTTGCAGTTTCATGCTTTGTGGATCCAATTAAAATTGGAATTCTCTTTTCTGGTTCCTTCTTCATTGATTCCTTTGGATTTTCTGTAATAATTCCTGGCAATCCACGGTCGTCATCCTTACTTTCTATATTTGGAGACGTTCCAACCATTCCACTCATTGATTTCACTATATCTTTATTTTGTAATCTTTCTATTTGTAAATTTGAGTCTTTCGTGATGATATCATCAATGGATTTTGTCCTCAAACAATGCAGCAGCTTCATTTCATTGTCATGCGAACAATTGTGTGCATTTGCAATTTCTTCTGTTGAATTCTTACCGTCTTCCTGGTATGAATATTGATCTAGGGAACTACCGGACATAGCAATAACTCCATCAACAGAACTACGTCCATATGGTGACCTAGTAAGGAACATAGCTGCTGATGCACCAGATCCATGTCCCATAACTTTAATTTTATTCTTATCACCTCCAAAAAATGAAATGTATTGTGTAATCCATTTAAGTGCTGCATGCATGTCAAATATTGCAACATTTCCTCCAAAATCTCTAGTTCCGTCCCCTAGTATTCCTAATGTTCCTAATCTATATTGTATAGGCACAAAAATGACATTTTCTTGTGTTATTGGTTCTGCGCCATACTGTGAAGCTGATCCGTAGCGATATCCTCTATGTGGATTAATCTTAATTAAATTAACTTAATTATTGGTTAAGAGACATTCTTACCCTCCATGAATGAATAGAATAACGGGTAATCCAGAAGATTCATCAGGCATTTGTGGTGTAAAAATGTTTAAAGCTAGACAGTCTTCATCTCCGATGATCTTTCTTGGATCTAAATTAATTTTTATTAAAATTCAAAAGAATTTAAAGCTAATAATGCTTACCATAATAATCAGGTTGAGGACAAGGCGGTGCATTTTTTCGTGCATCTACGTCGCCCTTAAGTCTCTTCAAGTTTGGCCTCATAAATCTATTCTCACGTATTGGTGGCTCGGCATATCGAATACCACGAAATGTGTAAAGTGCTGTTGATGGATTGAAGTATCCCTCGACTCGAGAAAATCGACCTACATGATTTATAAACACTACTGGATCATCATATGGAGGCACTCTTGCTGGTCGTCCTCCAAATATTGCAAAGACTCTTGAGAATTTTAAAATTGTCAATAAACTTAATATGATTAATAACGTCTGAATTGGATGCATTTTGCGAGAGAACTGAATTTTCTTTATCGGAATGGGATATGAGGAAAGAGTTGTAAATTCAAGTTTGGAAGTAATTGCGCGAGTTTGGTTGTTATGAGCGCAGTTGTTATTATTTATATATATATATATATTTTTTTTTTGAATAACGAACAAAAAATATTTGAAAATTACCGCTAAAGATAAGTTTTGAAAAATGACGGTTTATTTTTGAGACAACTCACAGAAAATGTCAACATTAGTCACACTGTACACTGCTGTACACTTATAGGGTCAGTAATAATTCACAAAAGATAGATGAGTAACTGAAAGTAGCAACAAATAAACTCTAAATCCGATGTTTAACCTTTCATTTAACACGTCACTTACTTACTCATCCAAAATGACTCGATAAAGTTCAAAATTTCCTGCATATTAATTATATAAAGCTGCAAAAAATACTTTCAAACATTCTAATCACTTCTCATAATGCATAATAAATAAAAAAATCCATAATTTCTGCTTGTGATAATTTTTATTTCATTCTCAGTCATATCGACGTCAACAATCGTATCCTCAGCATTATATTCCAATTACATGCGTCACTTGCATTTCTACTACATAATGTAATCATAATAAATTGATGACGGAAGGGCAAACAATTGTGTGAAATTTTCGTATTTCTATTGATTTGATGAGGATAATTACTTTTCTTTTCATAGCTGATACTGCCTGCCTCATATTCATTTGTTTATGTGTATTTTAAGGCTTTATTCGGCGATATAAAATGCCCTAAAAATTTACACAAGGATTTTTGATTGTGACACGTGTCATCTTAGTGAGTTTTGAGGGAAACAACATACATTTTCCTACTCTCATTTTAGCGCATTCTCGTTGATGCTGCAAATGTTCTCATTTTGTTTGTCTATCTGCTGCTTCATAAAAGATTTTTAAACAGTTATTATTTCAAATTTTTAACCGTTAATTTTAATATTTTTTGACTGTTATTTTTCAAATCTTTTTTGAACGTTATTTTCCACAATTTAATTGCATTTAGTAAAATGCGCTTCCGTAGCTTCTAACTTACTTCCGCAAATCTATTTGTTATTATTCTCTCGTTATCTCATAAGTTGTTTATTTGATTCTGCATAATTGCAATTTTATTTGAGTTTCTTCCTCGCATACAAAACTTTAAGTGTGTGTATGTGAGCGTGCTGAATGGATGTGGGCGATAAAATCATGAAAGATGTTTTCGTGAAAGCCGTAAAAAATCAATTAGAAAGTCAATGCTCGTCTTGTTTGCTTTCATTTCTCTAATTTAAAAATCTTTTGATGCACAAAAATGTTGTAAATTACTTATGGGAGTTTGGGCCAAGATTTTCGAGTAGCAAGTGACTGTATGTAAAGCGCATTCCAGGAATAACGAAGGAAAAGGTTCTAATACTTAACTTCTTAGATGAATTTAGGATTAATTATAATTCAATGCTGTAATGTCAGCAGCAACAACCAAATATAGTATTCAAAAAAATATATTTGCTATGAACTAATTTCTTAAACTATTTCTGATGTAAAGAAGCTTAATGATCTCTAATTACTTTGTACTATCTTGAAACTTAATTAAAATCTGAAAAAGGAAGAGATAATCATGTTAATGTCTTTAAAAATGTCTCAAAGACATCAAAATTACCCCGAAATGAGCATAAACAGATCCATAAGAAGCATGTAGACAGAAATCAACAAACTTGCACAACAAAACAAAAAGTCATTTATTAAGTGGCAAATTGTTAAGGCTAAGACGTCGTCATTCCTCTTCAAGTTCGATACACACACTACATTTCCTCTTTGATTGTGATCCATCAATATACCATTCCAATCATCTGTATAGCTTACAAGTATTATCTTTACTTGCTGTCAATATGGCATCTCCTGTGTAGTTGAAGCAGCATGAGAACAATTCATTTGTATGCCCTGTAAGGACTTGTAAGCATAATCCATTTTCAGTTTCACTATCGACATGCCACAATCGTGCGGTTTTATCTGCTGAGGCTGTGAGAAGTAAACTTCCATTTGGACTAAAATAGACTTTTGAAATTTCATCGTTATGTCCTTCTAAAGTCAATAATAATTCACCATTTTCATTCCATACTTTTGCTGTACAATCACTACTGCACGTTGCTATCTTTCCCGTATAGTTAAAACAGACATCAAGTACCTCGTCATTGTGCTTCATTGTAAAGAGTGGAGATTTTGTGTCTCTTAGATCCCAAATTTTAGCCGTACCATCAAGTGACGATGTGGCTATTTGATTGTATGCAGCATTCCATATGCAATTTGAGATTTCAGCATCATGTCCACGCAAGACACTTACTGGTTCCTTTTCTCGTATGTCCCAAATCATTGCGGTCTCATCGAAACTTCCAGTTATTAATAAATTCCCATTTCCATTGAAATGACATGAAATCACTTCCGCTTCGTGCTTTCGAAAGCTTTTTATTTCCTGTGCTGTTTCTGTTGACCATAAAATTGCTGTTTCGTCCATTGAACTTGTACAAATCATGTCACTATTTTTATTAAATTCAGCTCCAACAATTTCACCACTATGACCCCATAAAGTATTAAGGCAAGCACCAGAACTTACACTCCATATTTTTGCTGTCTTATCAAAAGAACCTGTCACAATTTTATCACATTTTGGATAGTTGAATGCAACTGAGAACACGACATTTTCATGTCCTTTTAAAATATTGATTTCATCGCCTGATTCAACATTCCATATTCGACATGTCCTATCGTAACTTCCCGTAATGCACTTCTGACCAGATCTATCAAAATCAACATTTGTCAATGGTAGGATGTGAGTTTGGAGTGTCTTATAAAGATAGAATTTATTCTTGACTGGCTCATTCAATTTTTGTTGCATTTTTTCAAGTAATTCTTGCACCTGTGGTAAGATATCCTTTGTAAATATTGCTGGCTCACGCTTCCTTAATTGCTTTATAATCACATCTAAATCAGATTTAATAGTCAAGTCAAAGACATCAATGCACTTTGTTTCCTCAGAATTGTTGTTCCTTGTATAATTAAAAGCTAAGCCAGGCGGGAAGTAACGTAAATAAATTTTCTGGAGCTTCATTTTTCTTAAACTATTAAAAATGTTAAACAAAAGAATCAATTTTATTATTTTAAAATAAATTTAAATTAAAGGAAAAATAAATTCAAACAAAACGAGAGTCGTGATGGACTTTTTTTTTTCTTCGCGATATATCGATAAACAACTGTTTCTATGGAAATGGGATATATCGTGTTTATTGAACACGAAACAATTTTAAGTATATTTATTAAAGAATTGTCATGTCTTTGTCCTATTGATGTTTACTTGATGTATTTTGTTATTTTTATGTGTTGTCATGTAATTGTCTTAATGTCAGTTTTGGGGCCATTAAAATGTATGCTAATAGCTTTTTTTGAAAATTTGAAATTTAACGGCTCTTGAGGATTTGAATTTTAACGGCTTTTCAGAATTTAAATTTTAAAGGTTTTTGAAAACTTGATTTTTTTGACAGAATTTAAATTTTTGAAAACCGTTAAATTTCAAAAATCAGACAAAATGTTTAAAATAAATCTCTAATATTTTCCAAAAACAGCTCTTATAATTTTTGAGAGGATTATCTGATGTTATATCCTCCCACTATTTACTGAATAACAACAACTCGTCTCTTTTTACCGACTTTAAAAAAAAATTGGATAGTAATCTAAAGCTCTTTTATCTGTCAACATGATGACTATCGTTTTACTTTTTCTTTAATCATTGCGAAAACATTACTTCTTTATTGTTGTGCATGAAAACATCACATGCGAATGAATGGATACTTGAGAACATGATGCAATTAATTTTCACAACTTGGGTACCCAATTATTGCCTACTTTTTTATTTGTCGTATAGATCTATCTTTATCGTTAATTAGGACTTTTTACTTATTTTTTGTGTGTGTACAGAATGAATAATAATGCAAGAATGTCACATCTCTTTATCGTGGATCGGAGCATGAATAATGAATGGAATAAAGGAACAAATGAATTGGAATGAAGGAGTAGCTTTATTTTTTTTTTAAAAAAATTATATACCCCATTGTTAAACATGATGCACATTAAGGTTATGTCATGCTTCCTCTTCAAAGTTGACAAGAAATTCAACACTAGAGCACGTACGAAAGGTTGTTGAATCGAATGATGTAGAAAAGAAATCAAAGTTTAATTTTCATGAAGAATTTTCTTTTGCTGCAAAGTTTTATTATTTTAATTACCTAGTCAAAATTATTCAAAATGCAATGTTTGAATCTAACGGTTTTCCAAAATTCAAATCTTAACAGTTTTCAAAAATTCAAATTAATGGCTTTCAAATGTTTGATTTAACGGTTCTTGAATTGAAAAATAATATCAAGAATCTTAAATGAGTTCAAATTTAATCGAATAAGGAACTCATTCATAATCGTGAGTGATGAAAACGCTTATAAATTACTGGGGGTCCTCGATTTGAGTAGATTCTATTTGAGTAGATTCGATTTGAACAGAAAATTTATTACCCACCAAAATATTCGATTTGAGTAGATTTCTTCCTGTTTTCTTCGATTTGAATTGTTTACAAAACAAATATTTTTGATAAAAACATTTCAGAAAATAATCTTAAAACATAAATTTTACTGCGATAAGCGTGAACTTATCATATTGATAGAAAAATCAATACTAAAGTTACAAAATTAAAGTAAAAATTTAAAAAATCGATATAAAATCAACGATTTTAAAAAGTTCAAATTCAAAAACCTTACAAATTGTTCAGTGAAATAACATTTGCAAGGTTCTCATATTTTTGTTTTGTTTCAAAAACATTTTTTTTGTGAATTTCCGTTTAAAAACAATATGAATATGCGTTGAAATAAATTAAGTTATCTAAAACACAAAAGAAAAGTTAAGAAACGAGGTAAAATCAGACTAACGTCACGTTAATAATTGTCAGTTTCAGAAGTTTTACCGATTTTTTTTAAATATTTTGAATCTTTTTTAACCGTTGGAAAAAAACTTTATTCAACATAATTCGAAGCTTTTAACTGTTTAGTTCTTTAAAATAAATAATCTTTGACATATTATTAATGTTTTTGAACTGAAAATGCTTAAGTAAATGCAAGAATTGGTGATTTTAAAAATTTTCAGAACAAAAATATCAAAAGTAAACAAAAGTTGTAAATGTGTTAGTGAATTTTTTCACGAATTATAAATTTGTTAATTAATTGTTAATTGAAGCTCTTTTTTCTAATGTGAACTATTTAATAGTGATGAAACATAATTAAGATTATGTTAATTTAGTTAAATCATTGTTAAAAGAAGCTTAAATCATTGATTTTGATTTTAAATTTTTTGATTTGTTTACATTTTTCTTAACGGTCAATAAAAATTCAAATTTTCGTCTCAAATTTCGAAGTTTTCGACATTAATTTCGAAGACATTTCGAATTTTTTCGAATATAAGGTGGCGTAAGTCTGGGTAAAATGTGCAAAAAATGATCAAAATTTTCATTGTTTTGATACATTTTTTGGACTCAGGAACAAAACATGTAATTTTGTATGGATTCTTTGCCTCGATTTGAATAGATTCGATTTGAGTAGAAATTTTTTGGAACAAAACAACTACTCAAATCGAGGACCCCCAGTATATCAATAATTGCTGTTCCTATTTCAATATTTTATTAATTTTCTTGTTCCTCAATCCAACAAAAGACTTAGATATTTCCTGGTAATCACTATATAAATTTCAATTCTACATCTGTTGCAATTTAATTCTTTTGAAAATGAAATTCTCAAAAATATTCTTCGATACTCTCCTTCTGATACTTGAAAACGGAAGTATTTAAATCGCAATGATGGTTAATTAATGCTGTATAAGTTCTCATTTTTTCAAGTTTTTTCATTGCATATTTAGAATTAATTTTAAGTCGAATATGCTTAAGTGTTCTCGTTAGCATAAAATTCATTTCATTGCTCTTTTTGCTTTGCTCGTTGCCTTTTTCACTCTCGCTATTTTATGGATTTACGTTGACTGTAAATACATAATGAATTTCAGCTATAAAAAAATCCAAATGTAGAAAATGAAGAATTTACTGAGATTGTTGAGCTTAATGGCTCTTCTGGACTACAAAGGTTTCCGTTTTGGTGCCTAATTGTGGCACTTCACTTACTCTCTTTCCATTTCTTTCTAAAAAGCAGCTTCAATTATTTCATTATTTAATGTTCTCATTTTCTTTTGCAGATCGTAATGATTCCAATTATAGAAAGCCGTACAATCAGCAAGGTTTTTCAGGTGGAAATAATTATCAGCAACAGAACCGTCAAAATTATCAAACGAATCAGAGTCGATTCAGTAACAGTTACAGCAGCGTTCCACCTCCCCAAGGGCAACAACAACAGCAACAAAGAGGATATCAGTCTTCAAGATCAGCACAGACATCATCGACATATACACCAAATAATCAGCAAAATACCCGAGGTGGATATTCACAATGGCGTTCAGATCGTGGCGGGGCACATCAAGGAGATCGTGGAAATCATGGACGTAATCAGTCAAATCGTGGTGGCTATCAACGTTATGATTCAGAACAAAATCAACGATATCATTCATCACGTCCAGATCGCGTTCAAGGACCACCATCAAATAATTATGGTGGAGCTTACAGTCGTCAGTAATTGTAAATTAATATTTGAAAGATTTAAAACACAGAAAAAAATGATTTTAACTTTAAGATTTGATTTATAGAGAATTTTTTTTGAAGTAATTATAATAAAAGGCACACATTTAACGTATATTTTTCATTCCTCACTGATTTTAATCTTGGATTGATCACAGCGTACATATTCTTACTTCATTTGCTTCTTAAGTACCTCATTTGAGACGTTAAAAATGCTCTTAACAAATTTTTTTTTTCGTGATCAATTCCATTACTTAGCTTTCAATTACTTTGAAATGTTTATTTCTATAGAGATGTTAGACATTTGATTTGTGTAAGAACAGAACATTTTCTCCTTTTTGCTTGCTTAAAACACAATTGCATCAATCAAGGAATGTTCGGAGGGATGTTGGGAGAATTAAATTGTTCGGACCGTTTTTAGATTCATTTTGTTCTTGATATTGACGAGCTAAAGCCTCTTGGATATGTTGAATTGTTTAATCCATTCAGAGGCTGTTTATCAATGATGTTTGGTTATAATTGAAGCATTTTTGATCATTGCCTGGAACCTTCAGCTCATAGTGAGATCCAAATCATTTACTTGATGACATTTCTTTCTGTACCTTACAAAGGAAGACTTTGAGCTTCATTTGAAGTTTTTATGGTTCAATTTAAATATTTCCCATTCCAAGAATCGAACCCACGATTATTGTGTCGATATTGTAATAATTAGGTACCAGAGCACTAAACTATTCCTCCATTGAGCCACTTCAGCTCATCCAATGCCTAAGTAAATGAGTAATCCCATAAAAAGCAGAGCACATAGACCAAGCACACGGTGCGAATGTCAATATTTCAGATGAAATAATTTTATGCTACATATTGCTATGTATATTTGTATGCTGTCACAGAATGCTGGTGCTGCATATGGTCTTTTCGCTCAACCCTCTTTTTTTTTTGCTCATTCTCTCTCAATATATAGCTTTATTCATGTCCTGGTAAAAAAAAGCAGAGGGCTTTCAAGTGCCACTTGAAGCAGCATAAAAATTTTTTACTCTATTCTTTTACATTTGAGCACGGTTGCATTTTTTTCCATCCATACGTCATATTACTTGTGTGTACTTTATTGTCAACATGTACGTAGTTTTTATTTTTGGGCAAATATGAGCGTAGAAAAAACAAATAAATTAACGGAATTGAAGGATGAACGATGCTTTTTGAGTGAAACGAAAATAATTGATAAGAATTAATGCATATGGGCTTTTGAAAGCCATCAAAATTGCAGACCCAAAACTTTTTATGAGCTTCATTTTTTTGCATGAATAAAATAATAAATTTTTTTTTATGTCCAACAAAGTTATTAAACTATTTGTTTCGTGGAACACGACTTAATATGAAACTTTTTGATAAGGTTTTATTTTACAGTGACCATTATAAAAGGACTGAGCCGTTCATTTACTTGATATCAGTGCTTATTTTCTGTTCTGTGAAGTCACAACTCCGCTAGTGTTTAAAATGAAATCGAGTTACGTTCTAGTCTTCCTTGCTTGTGCCTTAGGATTGGTTCATATCGTCATGTCTGGTGGTGGAGATCACTGTAAGAATCTTATTGCTATGACTATGTGCTTAACTTCTTGGAAGTCGATGTATTTTTGACAAAAAAAAAGTAAACTAAAATTAAATTCAATTTAGCGCATGACTGTTCCTTACCACCTGATAATGGTTATAGCTGCAGTTCAGAGATGGGCAGTAGTGGAGAAATGGGCAGCAGTGCAGATTCTGAAACAGCTTATTATTTCGTAATTGAAGACTCCATGTGTTATCCAGTAAGTAAAAGCTATTCAATGTATTCAGTACAGACTTTGTGGTTATAACTCAAGGATCAAATGAATAAAAAATGGAACTGATAGTGCTTAGTGGCTTACGTTCCCGAGCAACACAAAGTAGGAAGAATATGTATGAGCTCCGTCCTTGGATGGCTTACAAAATGGAGCATTTGTGTCATTTGGGATTATAAAAACTCAGTTGATTTTCGTGTAGTGTCTTCTCCTTGTTGATAGCTTGTGAGCCTTTTAAAAATCGTGATCCATCGAATGCTTTAAATCAGTTTACCGACCGACCTACTAAATTAAAAAGTCATTCATGGAATGAAATGATCACGATACTTACAAGTGGCTTTTAGGAACGCGCCAGTGTCGAATAGTTTTCAGTCGTCACTAGAATTTTCTACTCAAATAGTTTAATGCCTGCAAGGGACCTAAACTAGAGTGAAATCTAGTAAAATTCAAGAAAATGCCAAAACTGGATCAAAATCGTGACAATTAAAAATGCAAATTTTCATGAAACATGACTAAAAGCTGAAAATTTCATTAAGTCACGAAATGACAAACAAGTAAATGTCATTTTGGGCATTTAAATACCAAATCGAATAAAAGCTAACGTTTCAAATTTGATGCAGAATTTAATTGACAGAACTTCCATCGAAATACACTTTAGAATAGAATCTAAAAATAAGAAAGGCTCGAAATAAGAGGTAATCTTTTGACTCAGCACCAAGAGAAGAGTATCAAGGGAGGAGACAAAGGGGATTATCTAAATCCTGACTGTAAATTTCTATAATTCAACTGGAATTGATACTGAAATCTATACAACACAGTTATTAAATGTTCATACCAGACTACCGCCATTCCAACAAACATTCGTCCAGTTCATACCAAAACCCTAAAAACCTTTAACAAGACTTGAACCAAAATATTCAATTTTCTTTCTTTTCTTTTTAAAAACCTAGTTCCAATACTACGGATGCGGTGGTAACACAAACAGATTCAATGATTCCACATTCTGCGAGACCTACTGTTTACTTCAAGGAGCAGCAAGACCTCTCTTGGAACAATAGACTCACCAGCCAAAGTCTAATGAAAATTGTACAGTTTATACAATCAATTTAATTTTGTTAATAATCTTTAGGCACGACAGCAGTTTTAATTTGAATAAAATTACAGTGAAAAAAAAATCAATCTTTTTATTTTTCATTCTCACGAGATTAATTGTAATGGAACGATACATGGACAGAGGCATATAAGAAACTATCCAATGAGCATAAATTCAACAAAAGAATAAAAATTCATCTTCAAGTGCTTCATGTTGATTCTTTTACTGACTTAATCAAATGCCTCCATCATCATTATTTCTCTTCTAATTGAATGAATCTTCTCATCATATGCATGCACTTATGCTTGTAAATCATAATATTCGGTAGTAAATTTGACGAAATGAACATTGCAGTCAGAATCAAGACGAGATGTGAGAAAATGCTTAAGAAAGGGAAAGATCCTGCAGCGAGGAGGTGCTAGCAGGCGGTCTACGACACAATACAATAACTTCCTTATATGTGCGTCTTTTTTTTTTTGGTACAGGAAGGACACGTTTAAGGAATCATAAAAAAAATTATCCCACCTTGTTCATTCACTCGTTAATTGTAGTTTAATTTGCAACTTCTTAATAGCATAGGCAAGAAACAGTTCCTCCTAGAAGTGTGTTTCACTTCAGTGGCTTGTGGCCTGCAGCGATTTATTTTTAATCCAATGACTTTACAACTTCTTATTTTTTCTGTGTGAGAAATTTTTCTCATTTTATTTTATGCCTTTTGAGTGCCTATTCACACGTTAATTGCTTGACGAAAAATAAATGCCGAACAATAAAATTAAAATAAATAAATAGCAAAAACAAAAAAAAAGTCTAAAGTGTTGAATAATTATTTATTTAAATTACTGATTACGTGAGACTTACAGACTAAAGCTCATCTGCTTAGTGCTTAGGTAAACATTTTCGTTTCTTCTTGATTGATGGATGCTATAGCAATGTTGTGCTTCAAAAAATTTATTTTAAACGCCAATTTTGAAGGATTTTCAGCTCATCTTCTTCTTTTTTGGCTGTAAGTTACCATTTTTTTTGTTTGTTAAATTACGACAAGCTGATTGTCGAGTGGAGGGACTTTTTTGTGTGGGATTCAATTGAATAGAATATGCAAATTATGGATGGCATTAGCTACATTCAAATCCAATAATTAATTCTGATGTTTAAGCTTACTGCTGAATGTAATGAACTAAACTTGAAAAAACAAATAAAACTTTAGTAATGAAAGTTAAGTAATTCATGATCAGTTTAATCGCTAAGCGGCTAACCTCTACAAACAAGGCTGTAAAAACAATAGTGATCTAAGCTGGTCGTTAACAACTAAAACTAAAGTAAACTTGTTTACATTGAATATTTAATGTCCAAGTCATCTAAAAAGGCATAAAGTAAAATTAAGTCTCACGTTGTTGAAGTGCTTATACATATTAGGGTCCAAGTTATCCAATAATGAGTATTGTAAAATATGACCAATGATGCGGAACTGACCTTAAAGATTAATCATATTGATTATTTCTGATCAAACTTGAGTATGGTTTAAAGTCAGTTGGGTCTATTAAGTTTGTCAAAATATTAGCTTATTAACAAATTCAGTTTAGATTGAGTTCCAAAATCTTAGCGCACTATCTGGAAATAATTCTAGCTCCTTTCACTTTTCTTTTTGATAATCCAACAATACATTCTTAACTTATTTAAGTTGCAACTTAAAGGTTGTTGTTCAAAAACTTTTACAACCTCATTTTGCATTTTAATAAAATTCATTGACCTTGCACGAACTTTTAAAAAGCTGTTAAACGAAAATCATGCCTTGCATTGTTCCTTTATTCCGAATAAAATATATGATAAGCTTTTATCGCATGACCCTTCCACGACTTTTTGTTAAAAAGAATTTCAAATTCTTTTAACTGTAAACGAAAAAAAAAAAAAAATCTTTATATAAGCCATGGAAAACAGCACAAAAGGAATTCTCTAGCTTCTGAAGAGTACTCGAAATGAGAACGTCTGGAAACAAAGCCGTCAATTTTTTAAGTGCAATGAAGTTATGGCAAAAAATATGTGAATATAATACAATATAAATTAGCAGATTTCATGTAGCTAAATACATGCATGCATTAAAGGTTGTAAAGGAGTAGCATAACAATCTGTTCTGTGAAATAGTTTGAAATTATTTACTTTTGATGTTTTTTTGACTTGAGAGTTGGGAAAGCATTTTGATGATAATTAAGGAACTGGCTTCTTAAATGACTTGTATTTTTTGAATCAATTTAAACTTTTTAACTTTAAAGACGTGAAACTTTTGCTTCAGAAGATGCGAAACTTTTGCTTCAGAAAATGCGAAACTACTGCTTCAAAAGATGCGAAACTTTTGCTACAAAAGATGCGAAACTTCTGCTTCAAAAGATGCGAAACTTCACTTCTAAAGATGCAAAAAACTTGCTTCAATTGATGCAAAAAGTTAAACTTCTCAATGGAATCCAGTCAATATTTCTGCTTTAAAAGTTCCTATTTTGCAGAATTTCAGCAAATGAGCAAAAAGAATCTTCAGGCACATACAGACTTACATTCCTGAACATACATTCCCGTGATAAAAGTGAACTTAACATTTGTTCATGCATCATAATTAGATTAAATTGTACTTTGTACACTGCATTGTGCTCTTTTTCACATTGTAAAATTTTTAACTGCATCAAAAGACATTTCCATGCGAGAACTGTGGAAAAATTCTTCAAAGGAACTTTACATCACAAGTTTATAATTAGCAAAAATTTTCTATTAGATTCATGGAGCGTAAAATAAGAGTTTTATTTTCATGCTTCTTGTAATAGTGTTTGGCATTAATTTTCAAGGATTTTATGTCCCTCGACTTTCGTTTACCCTCTATTTCTTTCAAATCCTATAAAACACCTTCAAAAATTACAAAATAAAAAGGCAAGAAAATATATTTTTTCTGCTACATTTCCAGCTAAATTGAAAATTCTTTGTTGAACTAGAAAAATGAAACTTTCAATTTTCTTATCAATGGAATGTCTGTCAAAACCTTCTGAATACATTCTCGTGTCAATTTAATTAGAAAATATTCTAATAATTTCAAAATCAATAGTCTTATTGACTTGTTGCACGATGCAATACTGATTGAAATTCGAAGCTATTCTTCATGATTATTAAGGCAAGGTTTATTGATGTTTGCTTAATTTCTAGAAATTCATTTTCGTACACAATTTCGAATTGAAATGTGGCGCCAAACCATTTAAATCCAGCACCATGCAAGAGTCACACAAGCTCGGTGCCGGATTTCTGATCGATTAACCGACTTGTGCCATTCGGGAATAGACTATAAGAATCAGTTATACTAGCTTTAAAGTATGAACTTGTCATACCTTCTCCCCACTTCACTATTCCTATGAAGAACTCAGTCTTAGTTAAGGAAGGAGCCCCGATAAGTCTAAAGAACTGTTAGTGTTTGAAAATTTAAGACCAGAAAGGTAAAAATGAGAATCCCAAACTGGAAGAAAGTTTGTACAGCCAAGGGAGTAAGGAAGTAAGACTTTAGACTTACAGCGACTTCTTCCTTAAATGCGCTTCAAGCTCATTAACCAAAATAAGTCACTGATTTTTCTCTTCTCTTTATTCCATAACAAATCGAGTGAAAGAAGTTGGCAGGCAACAGACAAGGTAGAAAAAAAAGCAATAAAAAAGTATATAGAAACAATTTAATCTCCTTTAGCATGTCGATATTAAATCTCCTGTAAGGTTGGCAAAATTATACAATCTACATGAGTACAGCTAGCACACAAAATGTGTTACGATGACAACAATTAAATAGAAATCAATATTAAATCTTTCATGTTGTACAGCTACAGAAGCAGGTAAGCGTAGCGTGCATAAATTGAATTTTTGTCAGTTTTAAATTTGTAAATTTAATTAAATTCAGCTACGAACTTTTGTGCAGTCTTTGATATCTTATCATCCACTCGAGAACTTTATTTTTATATCCATTCAGCTTACTTACTTGCTTACTTATTCATTCACAAATCACAACAATGGAAATAAGATTCATCATCTCGTGTATCATAGAATTAATATAAATTCACCCGCATTGCATTCAAATAGAGACCGGAAGCTTCTTATGTGACGGAATAATTTTTGGAGCAATTCTATGTGAAAGCTATAGGGAGAATGAGTCAGGCAGAGAAAAAATCAATAAAAGAATTTCATCTTCTTCTTATTGAAGCGGCAATTCCAAAATTGAATCGCCATTGTATCAATGCCGTCGACATACAAAAAAAAAGAAGATTTTTTTCCCCATTTGCGCAATCGTTTTTGAGGCACCGAGCTCTTCATCGTGATTGGTTTATTGTTCTTTTTCATTCTCCTTTTTTCACACACAGCACACACTTTTTTTTGTGTATGTTTCAACTTAGACTCAATTGTATTGTGTAGAACCGTGAATTCTCATCATCAAATTTTTCTTATTGTCAATGCACACCTTACTATCTATTATTATTTGCTCGACCATTATGATGATGATGAGGCAGTAGGGGATGGGGGAGAAGTGTCGCTTCAGACACAATACCTCTCCTTTATCTTCCAATTGACCTGAATTTTGACTCAATCTCATTCTTATTTTTCTTACTTCTTTAATTACCAATTCAAACATTCTTCAAATGCAGTTCTATCGATTAAATATCTATGGATGTCTCATATCGTCTTTCAATGGCACGCGCATTGGAAATGTGAGATTCGCAGAAATGATGCTATGCTTTTGAAAGGCATATCGAATTTACGGAAGGCAAGCAGGCAATAATGTCTCATATGATGCTTTTTTTTTTGTTATTAAAATACTTTATTTCATTAAATCGTATCCCATACCCTATGTCGGCAACTATATTGCTTTGTGAAATAATTAAATATTAAATAAAAATGTCATTGACAGAAATTTCGGATCTGCTTTGGTCTATGGACTATGGAAATTTGTTTTTAATGTTATGCTTTTTGCAGCTCATGAAATGAAAATATTTGCAGGAGAAAGGAATTTATGCAAATTTTCATAAAAACGGAACCTAAAACAACAAATTTTACGGAAAGGCTTAATTTTTTTGTTGTTGCTGTTCCTCTAATTCTCGACTGTTTGTTGAACATTCAAACATGTGCAAATTTTTCAATCAAAATGCAAAAATGATTTTTTTAAGAATTGTCAAAAAGAATTTTGAGTTTTAATCCTCAATTTTGAACATTTTAAACGTCTTCCTGGGAAACTGTCATCGATTGGTCATTCAATCCACTAATGTTGATGTTCTAGGTTATAAATATAATCCTTAAAAGATTGTTGCCAATTCCAAAACAAGAATTTCTGTACAATAAACTTCATTGCATATTGATAAACTCGTTACCATAAATCAAAATCTATTCCTACCATTTAGGAACCAAAAAACTTCCTTTTCTCCCTTCAGTAGCCAGTACACAATATGATACGAATACACAAGAAAAAAAAATGTCAGAAGTAAATGGGGAAAAAAATGTATAAGAAGGAAGAGCATTAAACACACATTCATTTCACACAATAAACTGTACATTTTCTGTATTTGACAGCAGATGACCACAAATTAAATTTTATCTTTTTTTTCTTCTCTGAGCAACACACAAAAAAAGGAAGAGATTTCCCTCACGTAACATACAGAAGATGTGTTGTTATGATGGAAAAAAAAGATCCTAATTCTCATTGTTGCCGGGAGTGAAAGTGTGGAAATTTCATTTTGTGGATGGAGTGAGGCACAATTGAGGAGGAAAATGTGCTTTAATGGTTGATTGAATTATTTCAAGAATTCTATTTTATCTTTTTTGATTAGATTCCTTTTTTGTTTGTCCATTGTCTGGTTGAACTATTTCCTTTTCACTTCAGGATATTCTTCTGATATTGAACGGACATTCGGAACTTCAATTGAAAGTTTCAGGCTTGCTTATTAATTCTATTAAGACAAAGGAGAACAAAGTTAATTGTAAAGTTTTTATGACCCATTTTTCGGGTTGACTTCATCAAGAAACAAGGAAAAGTTTATGTCTTGTCACGAAGCTGTTTTGTAAGAAGATAAATTCCACAAGTCAATAATTAAACTTCCAAATTTTAGATAAATTACAATAAATTACAATATTTTCTTTTTTGTATGACTTTAATTATTGATTATTCGGCTGCTATCAAAGTAATGAATGGATCATAAAAAGTATAAAACGTGAGACAGTAAATTGTTGACTTGATAAATGGAACTCAAAAGAAATAAATTAACGACTGATTCGTGAAAATGCATTAAAATTGGTGCAATTGTCCTTGCATGAAACTTTAATTTATAACTGCAATTTAAAGGAAACCAGCTTCTTAAAAAGGTTTTTGTTGAGATTTTGAAATAATAATTTAGTTCCTCGATTCAGTTCAATTCAAATTCCTGCTTAATTTTATAAATTTTAATTAAGTAAATTCAACTTAGTTCAGTTTAATTTGGTTCAATTCAATCAAGTTAAGTTTAGTTCATTTCAACGCAGCTCAATTCAATTGAGTTCTTTTTAATTTTAATCAGATTAATTAAATTTCAGTTGAGTTCCAGTTCAATTTTAGTTTCATTTCAATGTGACAAAGTTCAATCCAATTCAATTTAATTTGAATCATTCCAGTTCAGTTCAATTCAATCAAGTTCAGTAAGATACATTTTAATTTATTTCAATCAGTCCAGTTCAGTTTCAGTTCATTTGAGTTCAGCTTCTGAATTAATAATAAATTTCTTCAGTTCATTTGATTTCAGTTTGGTTTAAAGACAAAACTCTTCAACCAGAATCAGACTGAGGATGTTGAACATGCCAAATTCAATACGAAATCTTTTGATATCAGATTTTCGTCTAATTACAATTTCGAGAACTTTTCATTCAAATTAATCGTCTTCCATTGTATCTTTTTTCTGAAGTTGTTCATCATAATTTTCATCACATTGTTTCATTCTTATAGCTTATTCATTAAAAACGTGATTCATGTGAAATTCTTGCTCCATCATATTTTTAAAATAGAACATTAATTAGAGATGAAAAGTTTCATGATAAGCGAATTGAAGAAAAGAATTTATGTGAAAAATCACGTACCAAATTCACCTTGAAGGCAGACAATTCAAGACGATTTTGCATAATGTGCAGAAAAAAAAGCATGTGAAGGATGAGAATATTTTGAATGCAATTTTAATTGCAGAAAAGCTGTTTTTGCAGAATAAAAAAATCACTTCCTGTAAAACAATTTTTTTTCTTCACATAAAATGTCCTTAACAGTAATCCTTTGCAGTCAAAATCTGCGTGTATATATATAAAAAAAAATTATGAAGCACCGGATGTATTCTTGAATAAAAACAATATCCATGGAAAATTTCATTGTTAAGTCACGTACTCGAATGAGAGGAGAGAGATTTTTTTTTAATTGTGGTAAGATTTCGTGCCTTTCGAATAATAAACATTTCTTTCCTATCGCTATTTCCATATGTAATATGAGCTAACACTTGAAATCTTACTGCTGCCACATCCGAATGAATTCTTACCGCAGAATTTTCTTTACGTGGAAATTTTATTTTTCATCTGATAAGAAAAAAAATCTCAGAATTTTTATATTTTACACGCGCACCCCCAAAAATCGAGAAATAATAATTTTTAATGTCAGTCAGTATTGCACGTGTCTATCTAAAGTGAATGCGTATGGTCGTCTCCTGACAATCGGCAGGTTAACAAATAAATAAAATTAAAATTATGATTTGTTATTGCTATAGACAGTCAGCATATAAACATAAGTCATATGCAGCATAGGGTGAGGGCAGAAGGGAAATTTGTTTTGACGATTAGTGACGCTCTAATCTCTTATTTATTAGAAAAATCCTTTCCACTGAGAAGAAATTAATTGTTGTTTTAATTTAAATGATTTTATGTGAGTGGGAGATGCGCACCTGAACGGTAATAATGCTCAATATCCCTTCTATATTTATTTAAATCCAACTTAATGACGCACAATAAAGTTCTTAATATGTAACATGATTTGAGGGTTCGTTCGAATCTTATGTGACTTTAAGTATTTCTCTTACTTTTCTATCTGAGATCCTTAATGTTACATAACATTCAAACATCCCCATAGAAAAGAATTAAATTTTTCCTTACTCGATGTAATTTCAATTTAAAGGTAAATCGATGGATAAATGAAGGCATTTATAGAAGGGGATATCGACTTATTCAGAGAAAGATTTCCTCTTGTTACAATTTGAGTTGTATAAGACTCGAGGAAAGCCCTTATTCAATTCACATGAAACCTTTTCTCTTTCACATTTATTGCTCCTTTGGGATTATTAAGTTCCTAGAAGTATTCAAGTTTATTGAGTTATTTCTAGTATTTTTGAATTCGATTGCAATGTTTTTACATTGATTGAGACTTAATTGTAGAAATTCTTAAGTAAAAAGCAATGATATAGAAAATTGGGATTTGTCTGACTTTAAATGTATAGTAAGATATCCTTCATATCCAGCAATGGTAGTCATTTAGAGACCTCGATGTAACATTAAAATTATGCTTCCCCCACCAAATACTGTCCAACCAGACTGAAAAGAATGACTACAAAATTCATAATCATAAAGAACTATTGACAAATAATATCAAAAGATTGAATGAAGAAAAGGAATAAATAAAATAAAAATAAAAATCTCAATGAAGTTCATGTGTAAGATTGATAAAGAGTCTACGTGTATATATGCAATATAACAATGGCAATATATGTACAGAATAAAAAATCGATTGACATATCAGAAGGATTATTTTGTCGAGGAGAGAATTCCTCTCGAAATCAACAATGACAATGTGGATAAAGACGATCGAGTGGATATTGATTTTTACTTTTTTTTCGTATTTATTTCATACCTGATGATATTATTGAATGTGACGTTTTATGAATAAAGAAGAAGAAAAAAAAAAGTTCAAAACAATTGAATAATAAAACCACTATAAAATCATATGTACATACCTACATGCATGAATCATACTTGAAATGTGTGTACATGCTCCAAAACAACAGTAATAGCAATTGATAATCATTGATTTTAATGCAAAGAGCAAATAATAATGAAAAAATAAAATTGTTATAATCTTACAAGTGAGGTGATGATGATTTGTGTGTGGTCGAGTCAGGCAGAAAATCCACTCTTGGAATTTCTTTTTATCCACACTAAAAATGAACACACACGCTTGAATACAAATCCCTTCAAAGATGATGAGCTTTTCGTATGAATTAAAATGACTTTGGGATTTTTTTTTTTCGAAAAATAATTGCTTACATTGGCTTTTAGAAGACAGAGCTAGATGATTATAGACTTTGAAGGCACTTGACTGGACAGATATAAATTGGTAACTCTTAATGGCCTCCCGTATACATGCACAAATCTAATATTAAGAAGAGATTTTGCACTTGGCAACAACTTCAACAATTATAACAAACAAAAATCATTGTGCATGTATGTCTGTACATTATAATTATCATTAGTTTTGTTTTTCTTCCTCCTCCCTGCTTGCCTGCCTGCCTTTTCTCAACTTCCAATTAAAATTTTTTTTACACAACAGCATAAATAAGCATTTTTTTTTGGTCACGTGTATCATGAAAAATTTCCATTTCTTTGCAATTTGTATGGAATATGTTATGACAAAAGTCAATAGAAATAAAATAAAAAAATATTTTAAGCTGAAATCAAATATTTAAATGACTTTTAAATCGGAACAATATTTGGATTATTTTTCAAATTCCGTCTGACATGTGCAGTCAGTCAGTTGATTTTATTCAGGAATTGTGAGCTATGTTTTTGTAGAAAGAGTTCATATTGGGTTGGGTTGTTGTTGTGGATGTTTTCTAATGAACATATTCATCGGATAAGCTGTATTTGGCAACTTAGGTCAGCCTATTTGTCGTATAACCTAGTTTCATGTATATTCTTAGTGCAGGAATCTCTAATTAAGCTAATTAAGCTACAGTTCATCACGAATGATTCAACCACGTTAACCTTCACTAGGAAAATTCAAGTAAAAAATTTAAAAAATGCGCTTCTATCTTAAAATGATTCAAAACTTCTTCCTAATCCTACCTTGAAAATTATGCGAATCAATTTTTGTGAGGGAACCTTTTCAATTCAATTCAATCTCGAAATAATTAAAGATAACTTTAGGGAAGCATTCCGATTCCCTTGATGGTCAATTTATTATAAAAGAAGTCGAGTCATAACCAAAATAATTGATTCTCTTTAAAATTAATTCAAATGACCTTAATTAGAATGAGTTAAAAAAATTTAAAATATTCTCATTCCATCAAAACAAACAATGATGATTCCTGCATCTCACAAAAATGCCAGAGATATAAAAGCAATGTGTAATGTTTATTGAATGTGAGCAAATAAAATCAAAATGAGCCTGAACTGACAGGCAAATGTATGTTCATACATATTATTGAATATAATTTTCTGCTGAATCATATTTCTCGCGTAAAATAACATGCTGTAGAGAAGACGAAGACGGAGATGGTTTTATATTCTCCAGCAATTTAGTTTCATTTCTTCCTTCTCTCTGATTTGTGTGTATTTTATTTCTTACTGCTGTCATCATCTTTGACTTTCGACACCATTTCAATCTTTCGTTCTCAAACAATGACTTTTGATTATTTCCACATCTCTTTCCTCCTTTTCTTCTCTATTTCTATATTTTCTATTTATCAACTATTTTTTTTTTCTCTTCTATTGGACCTACCTGGAGTCTCCAATAGAAAATTTCACATATATTATTATTAATATTATTGTTGTTATTTCCAAAAGTCAACAAACCAAAAATAAGAGAAAGAGACTTTTTTCGTGGAATTCCATATTGTTTGTGCATTTCATACACAATCCACAATGTCTAGATATAGATAGATAAATGGTTGACTTACATACAAAGGAAGAGGTTTTGAATTGAAGTCTGTCACCGCCTAATTGCGTTCAGTATCTCATTCATTCAATGTCTTTTTCATGGTTCCATTGCTCGAACTAAAGAAACTAATTTTCCATTAACAATAAATGCAGATTTTTAATGTGCGATATGCGCAAGAATTCAATAGCACAAGGAGCTGTGATGTGTTTCTCATTATTTTGGTTACGAAAAAAATTAATTGGGAGAAAAATATTCAGCAGTTGGTGATGCTGTATTTGATGCTTTAAGGCGCATTTTTGAGAATTGTCCTGGAATTCAGAATATTGAAGAATTTTACTGAGAACCTTTATTTAATCAAGAACATCCAGATTTATGCTTCTATCCACTACAAATGAACAGTTTATTAAAAAAATTACTCTATAAAAATTCATTAATCCTTTTGAGTTGTTCCACAGTCTTCATTAAATTTATTGTAATACCCTTTTTGAAAAATCCAGTTGAACCAGTCAGTCAAATCATCAAAAGTGCATATCATTAAGCGTAGAAAATTGCACAAAATAATAATCAGAGGGAGTAAAAAATTTCATGAATATTAAACTAAACTAATGTTTGAATATTTTCCATGCATACCTAACAGCGTCTAAGAAGGAAATTTTTAAGCAACCCCTTTTTTTCAGTGACTCAAGATGGCACTTAAGAAAAATGTTTTTAAGAAAATGAATTTTAAATGAAAATTCAGCAATAAAAAAAAGGGGAATTACAAGGAATTTATTCATGAAAGGTTAGAGGAAGTGAGCAGAAAATTGATTGTTTGCATGATCTTTTCTGTCAGTAAATAAGACTACGAATACAAAGAGAATTTTTCCTTAATAATTTTTTTCCATTTTATTTTCATTTTGTTGTTTTTCAGAGTTTCTGTAAAATTACAATTTTTACCATATTTTAACTAAACTTTTCATTGTGAATTGTGTTATTATGTTCTGCATTAATAAATTGTTATGCACTATTAAAAAAAAAGAAAACTTAATTTATAAATTGTTACATAATTAAACTGTTGCATTTTTTAATTTTAATTAAATGACTTTAGTCCAAAAGTCAGAGAAAATTTGCTTATTTACAGTGTTTATGTGTAATTTTTTAATGCCTGTGTACTCTCATTATTTTATTCATAATATTTACATCATTATGAAATTTTTTCTCATTATTTTATTAACTTCAATTCTCCATTCTTATGACTCTAGTTTTTTTTAAATTAAAAGCTACAGTTATTAATATTATTAATATTATTTTTATATTCATTAATTTACCCAAAAAAATTTTTTTCTTTTATTTCAAACATTTTACTGTCTCAATTTTAAGTTTAATTTACCCTGCATTTAATTTAATTTGCCTAAAAATCATTTTATTTCATTTTTGCAATGATTCGTTTTTGGGAATTGAAATTTTTGGAATCGAAAAACTGTTAAATTTTACTAGATTTTTGCATTTTAAACTTTCAACGGATTCTTTACATTTGAATTTCTATCAATTTCTTAAATTTAAAATTGAGGGGTTTTCAACTTTTTTGCATCATTCTAGTCAAAATTTCAAATAATAAAGGCAAAATTGTTCGTCTTGAATTTTAAATTGAGGGGTTTTCAACTTTTTTGCATCATTCTAGTCAAAAATTTCAAATAATAAAGGCAAAATTGTTCATCTAGAATTTTAAATTGAAGGGTTTTCAACTTTTTTGCATCATTCTAGTCAAAAATTTCAAATAATAAAAGCAAAATTGTTCGTCTTGAATTTGAAATTGAGGGGTTTTCAACTTTTTTGCATCATTCTAGTCAAAATTTCAAATAATAAAGGCAAAATTGTTCGTCTTGAATTTTAAATTGAGGGGTTTTCAACTTTTTTGCATCATTCTAATCAAAAATTTCAAATAATAAAGACAAAATTGTTCGTTGATCTACGGCTATGTGACAAGTTTAAATAAATCATAAAATTTAAAGTTGACATCCCCTCAATCTCGTCCACTTTAACAATTTTTCGCGCCAAAAAGTTCAAATTCTCTAAATTACAATTGTGGATTTTAAATTTTTTCTCTTAATTCACAGGACATTTGTTAATATAAAATTTAAAAATTGCAGAACCAGCAATTTGACACAAATTTTAAATTTATCCATTTTCTTTTTAATAAATTGATTTTTTTTTGTATCCTGAAGCAATTCTCATCATTTTATTTATATGATCATAATACACTAGAGATAGATTAAAAGGATTAAGATTCATTCTTTTCTATTGCATATCAATGTCGATGTTATGTTAGCGTAGATGATTATAAGAGAAAAAGGGGGAGATGAGGGGGATTATTAAAGAACGTTTATGTAGTAAATTAATTGTACTTTTTATATCGTCGCTTCAAGTTTCATTTATATGCTCGTTCATCTTACAGTTTAGTACTCTTGACGATCATCTTATTTTCTACAGAAGATTTTTTTTGTTTAAGATAATAATTCAGGAATCGAATCAAATGTGTCTACATGTCTGCATCATCAATTTAATTTTAATATAACCATTATCCATTATCATCATCGTCTCGTTCCTGTTTAAAAGAGGCTGCATTATCCCACCATGTTTTCCCCTGATATTACCAAGCTCTAGTTTGAAGTGGCAGATAACTACCGCAATGCTGTTGCTGATGGCTATTGCCCATGAAATTATTTTGATTTCTATATGCCATCGCGAGGCTATTTGACATTAATGTATTATTGCATGGCTGTTGAAGCATTTGCTGATGTCCTCCGCTTCCATTGTAACTGCTTAATATTGTTGTTGATGGTGAATCGACTGGTGAATGTTGGTTATTTGATGTTACCGTCTCGCTGTTATTTCCAACGCCTGCACTAACAACATTAATTAAATTTACTGTATTGGATGATGAGTTGCCGATTGTTGATCCACTTGACGTCAATTGCTGTTGAACAGGTGTCGAATTTGAGCTACCAGAACATGGCTTTCCGTCTTTCACCAACACTGGCACAGCAACACGACGCGGTGAGCTCGATGACTTTAGAGATGATAATAAGAAAACTTTAATCATAAATTGACATCAAAAGTATAAATTTGAGAATTGAAAACTCACTTGATTATGTTGATTCTGTTCTGCCATTGCCTTCTCTTTTGCCTGTCTCTTACACTTGTAGCGATGATTTTGAAACCAAATTTTCACCTAAAGCAATAAAAAATAAAAAAATAAAAACTGTTAATTGAAGTATCAATATCGACAGTAACCGACAATTGAATTTCCTGCCCATAGGCGTATAGTACGTCGATCAACCGCCTTCTGTTTATTGGTAAAATAGCATCATGATACATGCTATTCCAAAAAACCAGAAGAACCGCCAGTAAATTGTAATGTAATAATGATTAACTACATCATAAAGAACAGAAGAGAAAATAATAAGAAGCCGATTATTGTTGCTGTTATTTTTAGGAGGGTAAACATTGAACAATAGACGACCCGGCACAAAGAAGAAGAAGAAGAAGAAAATTTGTTCTCAATGTTATCAGTAAAGTGGGATCAAATTAGTTCCAGTTTATTGTAAAAATAACATTGAATTTCCTTCAAATCGAATTTTTTTTGCACCATTCAACAAAAGCCAGCAACGACACAAACATAAATAGCTGCTTTATATGTTTATGTTCAGGAATTACATACACATATTGTTCTCGATTAAATGATGCGTGCTGCTGTTGTTGTTATGGCTTGAAAAAAAAAGCCGTAGGGCAATGTTTTCTGGTAGAGATGGTTAAAAAACAGATTTCGTCTATTATTAAACGATTTGAGGCACACAATCACAAACACAATTTTTTTTTCCTTCCTGCCCTCGGTTTAGTGTGAAAAATTCTTTCCTTCCTATCCCAGCTCTCTTTACGTATGTTTGTTAATGTTGCATTCGATATAGAGATTTTCAATTGTATGTACACATTATTAATGCTGTCGTCAGTTGATACAGAAAAGGAAGGATCGAGGGTTAATTTATTCAAATTTCACATGCACGCACATAATAAAATTCCACTTTTTATTTATTATTATCCCACTTCCCCTAATCGGAAATTTATATTTAAGGATTTCGATTTTTTTGTTGTTGTATTGCTATACAGGAGCGTCTGTGATGTGAATTTAATACACTCGCACTCCTGTCGAAGATGATGATGAAGTATGAAAAGGAATCTGTGAATGAAGACGCGGGGTGCCAAATATACGGCAAATAAATGTTTACTTTGGCAATTGTGAGCTATCAATAAAAAAGGAAAACTAAATCAGATTATCTGAACTGGATAAAAAAGAACTGCTTGATCTTGTGGTGTGAAATCTATAAGAATAATTTTTGAAGTGCAGTTTGTCTATGAAAATCTTATAAAGCTTCTAATCCTCTTAATTTCATTATTGAGATTATTTATTGGCTTAATTTAAGAAGCATTTGGGATGCGAAAAATCAGAATCTCTTATGGATCACATGTAGAAGCAGAAAGTCGCATCACATGAAGATTCAAGAATTCGCATCTCATTAAAAAGCAAACTTATCTCGCATCTCCTAATGAAGCAAAAGCTAGCATCAGTGAAGCAAAATTCGTTTAAAACACTTTCCTAACTCATAACTCCACATAAATGCATTCTTTCAAAGAACTTTCCATCTCCTTTTTGATTGAAATCCATTTAGGCAAATAATAATTCTTATAAATTTTTCACATTTGATTGAACTTTGTGAATTAAATTTTTTTTTCTTCAAAATTTCTCGTAAAAACACATGCAGGTTCCTTTTCTGCAAGCATTGACCTATTGGTATCCTGTCGTCAAGTTATTACTATTTATGTTGTTTGTGGGAAAAGTTTGAGGTTTCTTTTACATGCATAAAAGAATCTCTCTTTATGCCTTTACAAAGAAGATTGAATGGATGTAAAAAAAATGATGATGATGATGAAAAGATTGAGAATAATTTACGGATTATCGAGATTTGTTGTTATTGTACATTATTCACTTAAAAAGATTTATGCAGGTTCATTCATTATTCTCTTAGTTACATTACTTACTTACTAATATTCTACGCTTATTCTATTTTTTATGGGATCGAAAGTGTAATCGATTGGAAAATATTAGGAATATGTAGCTTGTTTATACCTTTTTTGTTCAGATCATGGATTTTCGGAGGCTTATTTATTAATGCATTGTATATGTACTTGATTTTTGGAACTATGCAGGATTTTAGGCAGAATAATATTCGTAGAAATTGAATTTCAAATGTCCTTTATAAAATTCAATACAAAAAAAATAATTTTATGCCTTTTTGGGTTGGTTTTCAAGTCCTCAAAGTTTTTAAAATTTAAAAATCGATTTAATAAAATTTAATGCTCAAGTGATCAAAAACTAAAGTCCATTTACAGTTTATTATCTAGAGTTTTTTTAAAAAAAATTTCAATTTTATATTTCAATTCTCAGTTCAAAAATATTTGTGAAGCATAAAACTTTATTATGGTTTAACATTTGGCAATATTCGTCAATTGATTTATCAATATTTGTGTTTTAAAATATAGAAAATCATGCAAAAATTTGATGAATAAAAACTTTTTCATTATAATCAAAAATGAATTTATATTTTACAAAATTGATAAGTTTCAATTGCTGTTAAAATATTGAATCTCCTACATGTGCGTATGCAGCATATAGAAATTCGAACAAAAACTTTTTAATGGAATCAACAAAAAAATTCATCATAAAAAATAATAATTTTTTGTTAACTAAAGTAGTCAAAATCCTATTATTATAGGATGCTCTAATCCCCTTATGGTCCAGTAAGGAACACACAGCAGCATCAACAACAAAAAAAGACGAAAAAGAAGGAAAACAAAAATTTATAAAGTCAATATTTTTTCTATCCTTTCAGTTTTAATTTCTTTTTGTGTGTCCATTTTTCCTTCCGTTTTCTAAGCTTTCTCCTTTGTTTGTCTTTCATTAAATCTCTTGCATTAAAGAAAATTATTAAAAGATAATATTTTTTTGTTAAGGAATTCTTTTTTCTCATCATCATCATTACACCAGTCATTCCAGCAATTAGTTACATCAATTTTAATGTGTTTTACAATGTGATGGTATGTGCTGTGAGCCTCTTTGGTCAAGAGAATGCAGGAATTAATAAAGTTTTGACAATATATTACTGAATTTTGAATATTTTGGCTCAATTCTGTGCGTTTTATTTTAATTCAGCAGTATTTAACGCTGTTCAATTAAACTCAGCACTATTCAGCATTATTCGGTTCTGTTCAATTAAACTCAGTACTATTCAGCATTATTGAGCTAAGTAAGGCTCTATTCAGCAGTATTCAGCGAGAACTATACACACAATCCCCTAAAATGCGCTTCAATTGCATATAAAACTCAATTCCTCATCCAATGATTCTCACGCATAAACAATTTAACCTCTAAACACCAGAGAAATATGACTAGAAGTTGATAATCGTTAAACGTTTGCTTAATCACTGTCTAATTTGCGTTTCATACATCAACTGTCTTATTATCCCTTCAACTAACGTCAACTATCAAAATAAAATGAAAGAAAATAATTTTTTTATATTTCTTCATCATGTCAGACGTGAAGCTCAAATTAAATTAAACTAAATTTTATCATATTCTCATCATGTATGTACATCTCATGTCTGTGTCTACGATGTATATAAAAGAAAGTAAAATAATTGTGAAAGAAGAAGCGTCAGTGAGTTGTGAGAGCACATATTTGCTCCATAAACAGCTATTGAGATGTCTTTAAAGTATATAATTGAATGAGGCTCTTAAAAATTCATTTTTTTATGTTCCTCATTGTCTTCTGCATATCTTTTATATCTGCAAACTTTACACATTTTTAGACATTAATACTTATTGTGAATAGCTCAGCAAAAAGTGTCATCAATAATTTATAACTGCATATTCATACGCAGTCAAGTGCTGTCCGTGTATATTATACATGTATTTTGTTATGCTGCATTAGACAATAGAGAGGTTTGCTTAATTATTGAAGTTTCTTTCGATGACTTTTATGTGTTGGAAAGAGTTGTGTACAAATATTTTTGAGATTTACAAAATTTGCTCAAAGATATAAGTGCTGAATTGATAAAGTTATGCATTAGTTGCAGCTGAATTGCTGAATCGTTACGCTGAATTAAACGTTAATGTTGCTGAATTTATCAAAAAGTGCTAGATTGATCGTTAAACATTCGCTGAATTGCGCTGAATTGAGGATTATTATCACTGAATTGAATTCAGCAAAAAAGACTGATCTTTAACAGCACTGCAACTTTATCCATCATCAAACCAATCATAATATCCAAGTACCCATCCCATAAATCTACAGAACCAAATGATAGAAAAGACACACATAAAGAACGAGAAAAAAATAAAGATAAGCGAAACAAGCTGTAATGCATTTAAATTATTAATGCTATGAATGCAAAAGAGAATGTTAAGTACATTCTATAAATGCATCTAACACAATTTTACATCCAACTGCTGTCATTATTCGATGATGTCAATGGCAGTAAGGTTAAACATTGATGTTAATGAAGATGGGAGCACTTGAAGGATGCGTTTATGTATTTGCATTCAACTTCATTACAAGTTCATCGAGTCATATTGAGGATAATGATGGAAGAAGCAGGAAATTGGTAATGTCAAAATGGGCTATTTCAATTGTCAGTTTCTGGATGGATGTTTAAAATTTTTTGAAGAGTTCTTAATATTTTTTTTTGAGTTCAAAATAAGCTCAAAAACAATTGTCAGAAAATCAAGAGAATCTTTAACTTACTTGTGTAGGCGTTAAATGTATTAAGCTGGCGAGGTGCTCTCGTTCAGGTGCTGATAAGTATTTCTGCTGTTTAAATCTCCTTTCTAGTTCATATACCTATAATAATAGAAATAGACGAGATGATAAGGAGTGGAAAAAAAAGAAACAATAAGATGATTATTAGTACACTTATTAACTGTTTGCTCATCATCTATCCGACGGATCATCGAGTATTCATCAAACTTTATCCAATAAAAATCTAATTAATCGAATGAGATGAGTTGAGATGTTGGCAAATCAATACACATTTACACGTCTGTTCCACGTACAATAGATGATGATAGTGAGTAAGTAGAAACAAAAAAGGCAGCTCGGTAAACAGCTACTCGAAATATCGGGTACGTAGAAACGTTCAAAATAAACAGTAATAAAAATAACGAAACAAATAAATGCCGTTTGCCATATTATATTATTATATTTAATTGTAAATATTGATCGCTATGCATCCTCTCTTCTATACCTAGTCAGTCCATAGACGAGAGGAGTAAAAGCAATAAGTAAAATGTATGTTTTGCTTTCCCTTCACTTTTCTATCTCCTTTCCTTTCTAATTCAGCACAAAAATAAAATAAAATTGTTGACGATGATGCTTTGGAAGAGTTAAAGCAAGCAAGTCAGTCAGTCACGCAGGCGAGCAAAAAAAATATATCTAGGAATATATTTGTGTGTACATTAAAAGAGAGTGAGATGGAATCGTTGTTTGTCAAGCACTTAAAATGCCAAGTTTTCACTAATACGACAGCGTTCATCAAAATTGGTATGAATGAAAGAAATGCTTCGTCTATATATCGATCGAAGGGGAAGTAAATGGAAAGACTTTCTTCGCTAATTTGATGGCTGTCGTTCAACCAAAAATGGCAATGATTATTTTTTGAAATATTGGCCTGAAAGCTCTCAAAAAAAAGCTCTTATGGCTTAAAATTCGCTCAAGGAGCTCGATTGCGTCTAAGTTATGGCAGGTGTTAAAAAAATCAAAATTAAAGCTCTCTTCAAAAACTACGAAAATGACACTCAATTAAACAAATCGAGTTATATTATTAACATTTTAAGTATGTGATATTTTATTAAGCCCATTAATTCAATTTTATTACGTTTACTTGATCAATATTTGCTAACGAATATGAATGTCTTGCTGCTACTGTCGTTTAAATGGAAGAGATCGCATTTTCATTGTACCGTAGAAACTTCTTAGTTTAGTTTACTTTACTTTGCTTATATTTATTGGAATTTGTTCAGTTAGCAACTTCTAGTTTTACGCGCTTTTAAGAGCTAGTCTTAGTCTTAGTTTGGAAAAAAATCTTTGATTTTGAACTTTATCTTTTTAATGGAATTTTTGAATTTCAAATGAAGTATAAAACATATTTTTCAATTCAATTTTTGAACTTGAATTAGGAAGTTAACAGAACGCGAGTTAAAATGTACAAACTATGGATTAAACACATCCAACAAGCTTCACCAAAGGTTAGATTCAAGTTATAATACTCATTTATACTAATCTCAGATCATTCCTCGTTAACAATATAAGAATTAAGACATGAAAAAATTGAAAATAACTTCATTATGTATATTTTTGAGGACAGAACTGTCAAGCAAAGAGAATTCATAGCAAATATTTACTTAATAAGTAGAAGAACATCTCATTCGACAACTTAAGTTGAACATTATGAAAAAAACATGAGAAGTGTTGAGCACGAGACAAGAATGAAAAAAAAATCTTATTCCTTTATCATCTGAATGAGCGATGAATGATAAAGTAACATGAATGTCAATGATACTTACTTGTGCTTGTGTGAATAGAACTCGTCGCTTTCTTCGTTGCGTAAGTGGAAATTGCATCGGTTTTGAATCACTCACATTACATGCTGCCAATCCAGACATATTAGACATTGCATGTCCCATTGAACCACCAGCTGATCCTCCCATTAACCTTGTAACTGAAAATAGAATAAACACAAAAAAATTGTTATCAACAATCTTCATTTTTATTTTTATAATATATTTTCTTTGCTTCTTCTGCTACTCAATGGCATTGAGAAGAGCCCTCAAATAATCATCATCTTTATGACTTCATAATGTCTCTCTGTGTGTATTTATATATAAATATTATGTTCAGCAATTTCTATCTTGAGCTTTTTTTTTTCAACAAAAAAATTCTTCCTTCTTCAGCTACGCACTACAATAATGATGATGATGGTAAAGGTTAGCAAATCACTCGTTCATTGCTAGACAAATTTGAATAAGATCCTCGTACAGAAACATCATAATTATAATAAATTTGCATAAACAAATTTTTGCTTGGAAAAAAATCATTTCTAATATTTAAAATGCTCTTAAATTTTAATTTTTTTCGTCTTCTTTCTCACTTCTTTATTTATTCCTTCTGTCAGTTTATCCACTGACATTTGTTTGCTTTTAAAATTGCAGTCCTGACAGAAAATTAAAATAAAGTATTGAGATGAGAATATAAAATATATATTTAAAAAAATCCATATATTATCGTTCAAGTTTGAAATTTACTAATTGCTTGATGCACATCATGAGTTCATTAATATTTTCTTACATATATTATTATTTAAATATTCTTAAATTATACAAAATGGACGTTTCATTCATAAGAATGATTTCATTTTTCTCATAGAAACTAATTTTTCATTCATCAATTCCGATATTCTTTTGTGTGCCGCTTTTATTGATAAATAAGTTTATTGTATTCAACTTCATTTGAGATATCTCGATTTCTTGGAAATAAATTACCGTATAAAGAGAACTAGACGACAATGGAAGAACATGCATTTGGATTTTTTATTGAATAATTGAAATTACGTGATCAATGACGCGTTTTTAAAGTTAACTGCATTAAAGTTCTGCTAAATTGTTTCTATTTCAATTTGATTCGATAATGAAGAAGTTTATTGGAATTGCGCAATTTAGGATTGTTGGTTTAAGAAAAGGATTTTGAACTTTATTGTTGAAAGATTCAAATCATTAACAATTTAAATTAGAACTAGAATAGTAAACATTAGAAGAGCTATCAAACCTTAAAGAGTTGGAGTCTTTAAAAAATTATAACAGATTCCTTAAAAACACAAACCTAAACATTTGTAAGAATTCACTCAAATCAACAGCAACAACAAAGTATTGAACTCTTACGGGTTTTTTTTCTTTAAAATATTATTATTTTTTTCATTTCATCATCCATAACATTTATTTTTTGGGATATGACAACAATAAATATCATACACAATAAAAGATTTTTTTTTTGCAAATGTTGAGAAATGAGAAAAGTTTGTTTGAATAAAGGAAAAAGAATTGCTGGACATTTCGTTGTGCAAATATTTATTCAGCAAGAATATTTTTCTTTCTGCTGTGTTATTTTTTGCGAGACAATTCTCAAATACATTCTCTCTCCCATCCATCCATCCAGCTTTCTTTGATATTTCCCTTTCAAATATTTATTTTTCGAATATTTTCTTTCTCTTTAACATTAAAATGCATTCACATTATGCGATTTCATGTTTTTTTACTCTTCTTGTTCTTTTCTTTACAAAAAAAAAATCCTGAATTGCCGTTTTAATGGAATGTAATTGGCATCAACTGAATATTTAGTTTAAATCCGACGGAATACATATGCACACATGTATATGTCACATGAAGATTCATCCGAAATTCGATTATTTTTCCATTCAATATTGATTCACTTGTGTATGCATGTAGGAATAAATTGAATGAGACGAAGAAAGAAAAAAAAAAAGGAAATCTTATCTCATATCTCCAATCTATCCTTATGATAATGTCCTGCATTATATGGTTTGTCACGTTTCAAAAGAAATCACATGAGATTGTGTGATTCTAAAAAATTGATGGATTTCTTTTTTTATTTTCATTTTTTCAACAGAAATGAGAAAATTTTAGAAAAATATTTATTTTCACCTCACACAATTAATTGAATTGGGAGCGACAAAAGGAAAGTAACAATCATCACGAGATGGTTTGGAAGTTGCAATATTAATTTAATGAATGTTTGAAGCGCATTTGACTCAGTGATAATTTATTAAGTTTTATTTAAACACAACTAATCCGATATTTTAGACTTTATGGATGGCAAGAGATCACGAGGAAGACCAAAGAACTCGTGGATTGGATGTGTTGAAAAGGACGCTAGCGTCCTTAATAACCCGAACTGGCAGAAGATTTCTAAGGATAGAGATGTCTTCAAACGATCTCTATGCGCTGCAATGGGCCCACGTGAGCCCCAGCCAAGGAAGTAAGTAAGTAATCCAGTAACACTATTGCACTATTTAAGATGAATAAATTTAAATTGGAATTGAAATCCAAATTTTACTGAAAATTTATAAAGCAAATTTGATTTAAAAGTTTATCCTAAGCATTTACTAGTTCAATTAGATTATTAAGGTTGTAATAACCAATAAGTATTGTTACCATCTAGTTTTCATGAAAATACAGGACATTTGGTAAATTTTTTCGAAAAAAACAGGACATAGAGTAAAATTCGAAAATTAACGGAAATTTTCATGAAAAAAATACGGGACCAGGAACAAAATTTAAAAATTTATACAGGACAGGGTTTTGAAATACAGGACTGTCCGTTGTAAAACTACGCAGATGGTCACCCTACCAATAAGACAATCAAAGTGATTCTCAAAATCACACATTGCTTCAGAAAATCAGTTCCAGCCATCTTCTGCACCGAAAAATTTACCAGAATCATCAAAACCCGAGAACCAAGTAAGGAGAGAAATAGCTTGTGTTTATTTTCTGAGGTATTTCTTGTTATTTTAAGAATTTCTCGGTTTCATTCTTTATATAAATGTATATCTTCTCCAATCATGCTTTTCACAACGATTGCTTTAGCTTTTATTCATCTATTTTTTTATTTTTTGGGAGGCTTTGAATACAAATATCATGTTTATACATGAATGAATGAGAGAGGAACATTCTTTTCATTCCTTCATACATGTATTTATATAAAATTTGAGATAATATTTGATGAAACGTCGCTCAATCAACAAAACAAAACACAACAATAATCTAAAGGAATAAAAAATTTATTTCATTATTATTATTTACTCTTTTTTTTTACTTGAAACGGAATGGAAAATAAAAACATTAATGAATGATGATGAATAAATTTTAAAATAAAAATATTAGTATTGAACATTGAAGAGTTGAGTATGAGAGAGATTAGCGAAATATGAATAAAGAAACCTTCATGACGATGTAAAAATATTATTTTAAAAAATTTCCTTTTGTTATGCTTTATACACACCGACTTGTTTCACTTTTAATGAATTAACCAGCCAACGAATCATATTGTTCAGACAATGAAACTTATTTTCTAGATTAATTGAGGCTTTTTATGAAAGAAATACTTTTTTATTAGCGATGAGTTCATTGATTCTTTTATGGTGAATGAATAGATACATTTAATTGAATTTGAATTTTTTGAATTCTTAAACTGCTTTTAAATCAAAATTTAACTTATTGCTGAAATTTATTTTGAAACCTAGCAATATAGCAAAGCTAATCCAACAAAACATTTATTAAAGTTAAAGAAAATCTTCAAAAGAATTTCAAATTGTCAAAGCTTTTTTACTTTACAAGATTTTTATCAATTTCACGCAAGAATTCAAATTTATTCTTTCACAATGGAAAACATTAAAGGAATTGTCTATCCTCACAGAAAATCCAATTTCAGCAGTTCCCATGAATACCAAAAATACAAAATTGCCAATTTCATCAATTTGAAATAAATTGAGTGAAAGAACAAATCTAACTAGATTTAGATTCGATAAAGATATGTCCTATATGTGTAGCAAACAAAGCACAAAAGATAATAGAGCCGAATGCAAAATCCACAAAAACATTTCACGTACTTTCAATTTTATCTAAATTGCATCTCCGAAAAGCAAAAAAAAGGAACTGAGTTAAGTTGAGATAAGAATCTTTGAGTAGGTAGTTATTCAAAGTAACCGCCCAAATTAGTTAATCGTCCTCATTACGTACGCATCATTGATCATCATTGACATGTCCCTCATTTCCCATCTTATGTAGCATTTAGCAATCAAAATCTATCTAATTCCCAACATGTAGGAATGAAATTATTCAATTTTAAATGAGACGGAATCTCATCGTCATTATTTAATGATTTCTTCTTTACTCTTTTGTTCATGCTACATACACCAACTAATGTGGACTGCGGACACAAAAAAGAAGTGAAAATATTGAATCAATTCTTATTTTCTTTTCTTTTATTTGTAAGCGATCGTATAAGTGGAGTTGCGCGTATGCACAGAAGTCCGGAAATGGTTTATTGACTGACGTAACAACGATATAGCATGATTCTCCCTCGAAAGTGGCCACTTCAAAATGCTCATCATTGCATTTTTTAACCTCCTTATGATTCGTAGAAGTAGTTTGACAGCCTTGAATTATTTTTGGAAAGGTTGATTATGTTTCCAGTTATATAGACTCATTGAATGAGCATAAAGTACCCTTATACAGCAACGCGTATGGGGGATATTTTTTTCTGACAATTACAGAGAATGAAATAATATTATTTCAATCAATTCTAGAACAAAAATGAGAGTGAAAGAGATGGAGAAAACAAAATAATAAAGAAAGGAACAAAAATAATGATTGCTGACTGGTAGCAAAGCAATCGAAAACCCTCAACCAAGCAACATATATAGAATAAATATATTTTAGGGTTAGTTTCTTCTTTCTATTCCAAAATCATCATCATCATCATTGTGAGCGTCATTGAAATGGGTGGGATTTCCTTCTTTCTATGTATTTAAGCATGAAGCTATAGAATCATTAACATTCGAATGTTTTTATTTGCCAAGTGAAAGTAAAAAAAGTTCTTCACTTCTTATTTCTTTAATTTATCGATTTTTTTTTCTCTCCTCTTCTCATTTCCCCCAGCCATTGAATTATATTTGCAGTTCTACGGTAATATTTGCACAATTTAATTAACGAACTTTAAGAAAAAGTTTTTCATTCATTTAACTGCGTGGCGAAAAGTTTTAAGTTCCTTTTTTAATAGAATTTAAGGTTATTCAGGTTATGATAAACAAACTATGAATTTAAAACTAAGCAATAGTGGTCATAAACTGAGCAAATATGCTTCAAACTATTGATAGCCGTTCAAATTCGAATAATTTTATAACCGTTAAATTATAAAATTGTGATAAAATTGAAACAACTACTAAGTCCAACGAGAGATTGAAATTAGATCGATTTCGTGTAATCGCGTATCGAGTATACATTTAAGTAAAGTTTTAATCCATGTATTAAATTAGAGCATATGTAAATATTTTATGAATTTGTAAATATTCTCTATTAAGTTAGTATGAAGTATTACCAATAAAAGCAACATGGCTTTTAAATGAGAAAAAAAAAAAAAAATGATATTGCGTGGTTGTTAAATAGGAGGATAGCTTTATGTTAATTGGAGATAATGAAATGAAATATTTTTAGATAAATTAATTTTTTTTGTGTGGAATTCTGATTTTTAATATGATTATTTTACAAGATGTCCATAGAACTACGACGAAAATTATTGTTTGTAAACTTCACTGCTGTGTAGATAATTAAAGCTAGACTTTTTAAAAATTATTTTAAAATTCGTAGTGTTAGACCCCTTAAGTTCAATTTATCATAGTTTGAGACCCCTTAAGTTCAATTTATCATAGTTTGAGACCACTTAAGTTCAATTTATCATAGTTTGAGACCCCTTAAGTTCAATTTTGCATAGTTTAATACCCTTTAAGTTCAATTTTTTGAAATTCATAGAGTTTGCCTTTAAAATCATATTTCCTGATCAACTTTTGACGACCATACTGCAAACATTTGTTGCTCTCAAATTAAAAATGAACCAAATTTTTTATAGTTCAACAAATGTTATCTCTGCGGCTGTATATTATTCACCCATATTTAAATTTGAAATAAAAAAATACTCAAAAAAGCTCAAGACTCTTTCGGTCAATTGTTCGAAGAAATTTGATCAGATGGTCGCTATTTTTACTTCATTTAATACTGTAACATCAGCTCAAGTGTCTCTTTTTTTTGTGTTGTTATTATTATTTTTATTGTGTTACAATCGATGTGGAAATCAACCCTATTCACACTCATCAGTTTCTTTTCCTATTCGTCACACGCCCTCGAGCACACAAGAGGAGCTGAATAGATAGATAGATGTATATCTTCCAAAAACAACAATCAACTTATATTTTTGCGCTCAATTAAAGCTAGATAATGAGAGGAGCTATTGTTGTGGGAGAGAAGTAAAAAATTTCGATGACAAACTACCCAAAATATAGCTTTTCATCACCATTCATATTCACAATTTCCATCAACATCATTATAAAGTATAATAACGCGTGTGCATGAGGGGGATTATGGAAAATTTTAATTTACAATGGGACAATAGATTTAAAATTATTTTCACTTCAACAAAATTGAGGTTTTAATATTTGCGTGAAGTTTTTCCATTCATACGACACATATTAAAATTTATATTTTATTTATGACACGAGAACATAACTGTAATCTGGTGCTTTCATCACCATATATTTAAAAATTAAGCTCATTTCAAACATAAATCATTCAATTATGCTCGTTCATTATTATTACTATAATTGTATTGATTCTCAATTCAGAAAATTATGATGGCAATAATTGGATGTGATTTTGTTGGAGATGGTTAACACCTTCACACCACTTGATCACCATTCAAATATAAAAGAATTATTATAAATCATTACTATTGCTCCACACAAGAAAGTTTTCGTGGCTTTTTATAAAATAAGAAGGTTTACAGCTTGCATTTTGGGGATTTTGAACTATTCTTTAAAGCATTTTGATTTTAGAAGTGGATTGATGCATTCTTAATACTTTTATTCGTAGATATAGCAACAAAGTAGTGATTTTTAATCTTAATTCAATCCAAACCAACATAATTTAGCTGTATTTTGGCTGATTCAGCTCGTTTTCAAACTTTTCAGCAGAATTAAGCTTTGAAAGCTCTCATTCAGCATAAACACAACATTTCAACAATATTCAGTTTAACTTAGCTGAATTCAGCATTATTCTTTCGAATCCAACTCAAGTTCAGCATCATTAAGCTTAATTCAGCTCATCTTAGTTAAATTCAGCAACATTTGTAAACTTTGTTATCAAATGTCTTTCCTTACTGAAGTTAATCAGTATTAAAATCAAATTTTATTAATTCAACTGCATCCAAAATGCGTCATCATCCACCGATACCCAAAATCTATTTAATTCTCCTGCTCAAACTAGATTTACAAATTAAAGCCAATGAAACTTGATATTTTTACCAAACTAATGTGTGGTTTTGACTTCTTTACATCTTTATTTGTACATCCAGTGCGTATGAATATTGACACAACAAATTCCATCTTTAGTTTGTTTAAACTTTTTTTTTCTTGTCTCTTCTTCCTTTCTTTTCATTCTTGCTCTTAGTGTTACGTGCATCTATTCCTTTGTATAGGAATAAATCAGATCAAATTTCATTGAATGTATCAGCAATCAAGTGCCAATTCAAACAAATGTGCTAAAAGTCCACAACAAAATGATTTTTGATATCAAATTTCATTCCTGACTAGATATCTTGAAGAATTTGTCTGGTCGTTGTGGAATGCACGACATAAGAATTTATTTACACTTATCATAGGTTTTATTTTGTAGGTATCAGTAGCATAGAAGCAAGCACTTGAGATTCTAAAAATTGTGAAATGTTAATATCTGTCTTACACTATTAAGTGCACTAAAATTTTTGGATCTGCCATGTGATGTTAAAAGACTTTATTCAATAAAAATCTCATTAAAAATTATTATTATTTTTTACAAATGGAATTATGCACTTCAATAACTTTTTTATTTTATATTTTATAGTATAAGTTGGGATGTAAAAATGACAATTGTATGGAATCATAGAGCATACGAAATAAAAAATCATAGCTGGAGAATAAGAAAGAGAAATAAAAAAAAATTGTATACAGCATACATCCGTTAAGGGTGGATTTATTAACAAAAGAGTATAAAAAACAGAGATAGGAAAGAATTTTTAACCCGAATTGCAAAGAGCAAATGAAATATGTTGAAAAAACATAAAAAACCACCCACTTGAGAATTCACTAAACCGCAAATCGTTATATTTCAATGTAAAATCAACAGCAGCAGCATTGGATAGTAGCAGCAAAGAGCAGCTTTTCATTTACTGAATGGAACACACGTAAAGAGTATAATTTTTTTATCGGTGCTAACTGTACTGAAAAAACTGGATATCTCTCATTCTCTCTTCATAAATTATTACTATTATTTAGTTATTGCATTCAAAAAGAATTTTTCATCATCATTCAAAAGAGCATAAAATGAGAAACTATGAAAGGAATGCATGCATGCATACTTGCGCTTTATTTCAATTTTATGTTACTTTTTAAATGAGAGAGATTTTATGAAGTGCTAATTATGAATCATGTGCTGATAAAGCTTCAAATTTGCTTCAATTGTTTTTAAACAGTTTAGAAGGATTACTGGAAATTGAACTTTTTTAACGGAAAATTTGAATTTGAATTTCATAAACTCAAACATTTTTACTGAACTTTAGTAAACTGTTGATTTGTTAAAATTAAGCAGAAAACTTATTTGATTACCAGGAATCTCGTCATTAAATAGAGATGTATCTTACAGACTTAGTATTCAACATTATTACAACAACAGTAAGCATCAAGAACTGCATTTCTAGCAAAGAAATCGCATAAAATTTATTCCACAGAACATTTTAAGGCTGAAGTGTACTTGAGGGGGGGGGGGTGCAATATATGAAATTTTTTAATTCTAACGTAGGACTGTAATGATCCCTTAGACAAAATGTCCGAAAATACTGATAGTATTTCTGCATTCAAAACATAAAAAATGCAAAAAAATACTTAAACTTAAAAATTTGCAAAAATTCCAAAAAAATTTTGTCAAATTTTACTCCTCAAAATCACTCAAATTAACTATTTTACCATTTTCTACACATTTACAGCATTTAAAACTTAAAAAAATAATAAATTTTTTTTTCATATAATGACCCCCCCCCCCCCCTAAAGTACACTTTTACCCATTTTAAAGAAAAATTATATCAAACTTTAACTCAAATGGTAAACATTGAAAAGCATTTTTTTTTTATCTTCGAGTCAGTCACAATGTATAGCTCCAGAATGGATGATTCACGATGAAAAGTCAAAATGGAGAGCAGAGAAAAAATATTGCGATTAAATTTCAACATTTATTTTTTCATCCTATTCATAGGATATGCTTTTCAAATCTTATGTATTGGGGGAAGCACATAAAAAAATGAAAACAATAAAAAAAATCCTCGCTAGGTACACAAAAACGAATTAGAGAAAATCCGGAAAAATATTTGCAGATCGCTTTCAATAAAATTTACATTTCCATTAATGCCGAATTTGCGATAAATTTTGTGTATACAAACAAAAATGGCATGAGGCAGCAGCCATCAACAGTCGATAAAAAATCATTTATGATGAAAATGCAAATAAAATCAAAGATTAAATAGAAATTTTTATCCCCAATGCCGCATATTGATTTTTTCTCATTTTCTTCCATTTCCACAACATCAAAACCTTTTTCCTCCATTCTTTACATTCAATCGATTGCATTTGCAGCAGCATTGCAACACAAGAGAGCCTTCACCTTTCGAGATTCTTTTGAATTTAAATTCTATGAAATAAAAATTACATTCGAGAGCTTTGGCGCTTTTAAAGTACACAATTTTCAATTGCAATTCATGCAGAAACGAGGAAAAGGAAAAGTTTGGTCTAGTTAAGGCAAGGAGTGAGTTTTGCGGCTTTAATTTGTGAGAAACTTTTCAATGAATTGTAGTGTTGATTTTTGGAAGTTAGACTTGATTGAATGGTCAGTACAATAGTTTTATAATCTAGTTAACCATAGCGTCTATAGACAAAGACTAAATTTACAGCACAACACTTCCAATTTTTGTGAAAACTTTGTCTTGATAGATTTTTGGGGATTTTTCGCAGTGCTATTGAATCATCAAAACTATAGAAAATATAAACAATAAGCAATACTCACTGGCAAATCGTGGATCATTGGCAGTTGAACCATACCAACTTGCTGAATTTCTCATATCTGTGTAGTGTCCAGCAAGTGATAAATTATCAGATGGCGTGCAATAGCTTTGAACACCGGGACTGTGATAAAGTGGCCCCATTGCGTACGGATTAGCCATATTATTTATATTACCACTATTTCCTAATGCACTTGGCGAATTTACACTAGATCCGCTTGAATTTGATCTGTAAGAAATTTTTTCATTTTCATCAATTTTAATAATTTTAAAACTTTAATTTTTTTTTTGTGAAAAATTTAAAAATGTAAAAAACAAATTATTAAAATATTCTAATTTTTGGGGTAATGCGCACCTTACAGATTGACAATCAGCGTACCTGTAAGGCGATGGCGGATTTAATTCCAGTTTGCGATATTCTTCAATTGGACTCAAAATGTCAGTAACCGAAAACGGCGTTGAATGATTAATATTATGTAATGAATTTTGTTGAAGTGTCTGTAAGTGTTGTAAATGCTGATTAGTTTTTGGCGATAGGCTCATAACCAGATCAACGCCATTTAAGTCAGGTAATAGGCCTTGCTCAGTATCGGGATCGTCTGGAAAGTTTCCAGCGTTGGCTGTCAGTGTGGCTGACATGAACAGTTGATGAGACGTTTTTAATTCAAATTTTTGCTGCTTTTTTTTCAAACTTTGCAATTTATTTAACTTTTATAGATTTTTTAAGGTTATGTTTTGTCACTGAATTTAATTAACACTCTTATTCATAATATATCTATATTTTTTAAACTTTAAATTATCCTTAATTGGCATCAGTTTAATACAATCCACTTATTTTATTTTCTTACACGAAAAAAAAAATCCAAGTACAACTTATATATCACATCCTCATCATGTGGATTATCATGTTTCTATTTTTTTGTCCTTTTTTTAATTGTCAATTTTCATTATCACTGCTTCATCTTAGAATTGATTCGCGGATTGATTAAAAAAATTGTCACTTTCTTGAGACTTGAAGTCCGCGCGCGGTTTGTTATATTATTGAAAAATAATAATAAAAAACTATATATTGCGAGAGAGAAAGAAAAATAACCACTCGACACGAATTTCAAAAGTGAAATAAGAGGTATTCTCATCGAGCAATAAGTGCCCAGGCTGGCTTGTGATTTTTTTTTCTTCTTCTCCTTTATTTTTATTATTTTTTACTTCCCTCAAAACACGTATACAGTCGAGAATGAGATGTGAATGATGTGTGTAGTATGGTACACACAATCGCTTTAACACGGCAACTGTACAGTCTATGAAGACATAACGGGGTGTAAAGTATGTGTGAGTGTGTGGCATTTTTATCCAATAGACGAGAGCTTTTGCATGTTTTATTTTACGTTGCTTCGCATGATTTATGATATTTTATGTCTGACGCTTATACAAGCTCCTCCCATTTCTCTATCCAATCGTGTGCCAGTTGATGATGATTGCTGATTATTTTTTTAATGATTTCTGCCATCATTTTCATCTGTAATATATTTTTTTTAAACAGTCAATGCTCACAGCAGTTGTGATGAAAATAGCATATTTTTTTTGTATTTTCTATAGACGCAGGACTGCACATCGTCGTCATCTGCTCACCTTTGTGAATTTAACGAACTTTTTTTTTATTTGCCATCATCAATGTCATCGTCATTGCTACTGACGGCTGTTTTTATAATTGTGACAGTGAACCGAAAAATTGCACACCAATTCTTATCACAATCATCATCTTCAATGCCTTCAATAGCTGTTTATTATTTGAGAATGGAATTATGTGTATGTATATAAAAAATGAGAGTCTACAAGGTGATTTCGAGGAGGATAATAAAACATCTCAAAATGATACTTGAAAATCTTTTATGATGATGCTTGCTTGGCTTCATCTCATCTCTCCCTTTTTTTTTTTTATTCCACAACAGTTTCCAATTGAATGTAGGAAAAAGTAAGGAAGATAAAATAATAAAAACTGAAAAGAGAGAGAAAAGTGTTGAAGTTTTTTTTAGCGAGGATTTTATAGTCGGATTGTAAGTGCGTCTCGCATTTTGACTTTTTAGCAATAAATGTCTCTCTGGTCATATTTGTTGAGTCTTTTGGCTTTGTTTGATGGTCTTACGGGTTGTTCTATTGTAAGGTTCTTCAGAAGTCCTCACAAAATTTACATATTTAAATATGCTGATTGCTGGATTCGCTGAACTTGTTGCTGAATTCGCTGAATTGGTTGTTGTATATCCTGAATTCGCTGAATTGGCTGTTGTTATTCCTGAATTCGCTAAGTTTATTGCTGAATTGGGCTGAATTACACTCAATGAAGCTGAGTTGTACAATTTTTAAAACCTTTGCGACCGTTAAAATTTTAAAATTGAATAAATCGTTAATTTTTTGCGCAAGAAATTTAAATTCAATCTGACTGCGCTCCCAAAATTCAATTCAACAGCCAAACTTTTTCCCTATTAACTTCATGAGGAATCATCATTACATTTTCTTCTTAGCTTACAAGGAAAGAAGATGATGATCATTATGATGGTGTGAAGTATTGCACCATGTTGAATTGAACAAGATGTTTGACTTGACCACTTCAAGATACTTTAGGCAGTATGGCTGATTAATTAGCCGTGAAATTATAATTAACTAGAATATTATTATATCTTGTGATTCCTCAAGGATCACTTTTCTTGCAATTTCTTGAAATTCTCGCATGGCTGAACTGGAAGTTTTTTGAGTGAATGGCACCTAATTGCAATTATTTTCAAGATATCACATACAGAAATTAACAAGTAAATGGCTAATTTTCATCGTCACATGAGCGAATGTAAAACAGATTTTAAAGCATCCAGTGAGAAAAAAAAAGGTTTTTATCGCATAAAAGAATCGTTGGAAGTGCTCTCAACAAGGCACAACTGAAATAAATAATAGAAAAAGAATGAGAAAAGGAATAGGTATCATAAATGAGAATGAAGAGCTTTTCAAGTAACGTAAAATGATTCGAATGAGGAAGAAACTAGTTTTTATATGTCAGCACACGTGTGTTTGGGGGGGGGGGGGGGGTGGGGTGGGTTTTTTGTACAGAAAAATTCAAGGACCATTCGCATTATTCATGATATTTTTATCCTAATTTTCTGGTCAAGCGCAAGCCCCCCTTCCGTCCTAGCTCATCACCAATGCCTCATACTTTGGATAAATAAACCTTATTAACAGTCTAGAATTGAAAGAACTGCAATATGAGATGCATTAGTGTACTTGTTCCATTACCCACCCACTTTAGTTTTCAAAGAAAATTAGCAAATAACTTGTGATGCATGCTGTACTCATAATTAGTCTTTTATCAGTATATATGCAATATATTTGTGCAAAACACGTGGAATGAATAGAGCTGTGAAAAAACTTTTTCTTTTCAATGGGCTTGAGCTTTTCACAATTTTTTTTTTCATCTCCTCCTGCTGCCTGCTGCCTTCTTTTATACTGAAGTGCGCTAAAGAATTTTCCTTTTGTAGCACTCGAAAAGCCACAAGCTTTTTTTTTTATATTGCATTGGAAAAAAAATTATTGAGCAAAAGGCAGAGCATGAAAATACCATAGAAAAGCACTTACAGTCAATTGTATTTCATTCTGAAAGCAATTAAAAAATTATTTAATTAAAAACAATACTAGAATTGAGGTGTTTTTCTCGAGTGTAGTTTTGTTTGAAACTTTCTCCATCGGCAATTGTTTTTCCTTCTGTGGTGGTCGGTCGATGCCAATGGGATTTATATGTTTCCACTGTTCTGTTATTAGCTTTTGAAAAGCAACTTGAGAAGATTAATTTTTGTAACGATATTTTAAGATTTGAGTTTGAATTTGCCTTCAATTTGCCAAAATATTTTCGACAGTTTAAATTTAAATCTAAAAAATACGTTAAACTGAGCAATTAAAAATTGTCTCAACTCAATTGACTATCCATAAATTAGTTTCAGTCTGAGATAATTAGCTTAAAATATATTTTTTCAAAATGATTTTTTTTCCTTACTTCACAATTGTCCGTATAATGAAGTGTCTTGCGTAATCAAAACTTAAGCAATGAGAAGCATTTTCTTATTATTTGCATTAATCTTCAACACCTAATGATGATGATTTTTTTTTGCGAATGATTTTTGTACATGCTGTTTACTTAGCTTTTAACGTCACTCACTCTTTATAAAAACTTTGTCTATTAACGATTCGCGTTTGAAGAAATAAAAAAAATAAGTCTTTTTTTACATCCTGAATTACATTCTGAATGCTTATTTTATTCCTTGGATTTTTAAAAAATAAAAGTTCCATTATCTTTTTTTGATGCTAGCGAAAGTGATTTAATTTAGCAGCATGAAAGAAAGGAAAAATCTAATAAAATACAGAATGGAAATGACGACGAGTGTTGAATAAACAAAAATTAGACAGCATAGAAAGAGATGAGATCCCAAGAAAAATGGTACAATGCAATTCACAGGAAACTCTCTTTACGTTCTATTCCATTTCATTTAGACCAGGTAGGTAGAGATTTTAGATAGCTCATAATAAAAATGAGTTTCTCAATTGTACATGAACCTATAATTTCATCCACTTCAGATTCTCTATTTGCTTCTCTCTTTCTCTGTGTTTTTACAAAAATTCTTTGGCATCATTTTTGGGGATGTTTGTGATCTGTCTTGTCATTTTGTCTCATTTGAAATTGTTTCCAAGAGTTAAGAATATTTTTGAAATTCAACTGTCGTTTAAAATTTGAATTCAAGCTACAACTTTCGTTCAGTAATCCATCTTCATTTCATTTCAGTTCAAAAAATTTGAATTTTAAAAATCCGTTGAAAATGAATTTAAATTCAGAATTTCAAGACATGCTTTAAAAATGCGCCATATCTTACAATTCCCCAAGTCAGTCCATAGCCGTCTGTAAAAAAAAGTAAACAGTAAACATAAAAAGCAGTTAACATCAAAATCAGAAGTTCAAGAAGCATAAACATATTTAATTCAAATCCAATAATGTTGCCATGACATGATGATTGTATGAATCTGTACACAACATACTATTATGAATATATATTTTTGTTTGTTGCTACTGATTGATATCGTACTGTGATAAGTGGTCTTTAAAATCTACACACATTCAGATTATTCATTATCCTTTTTAGGCATGTAAAGAATGATTAAGTACTTATTTATACATTAATTTATCAAGTGAGGATCCTTTCTAAAATGTCATTTATGTGAGAACGCCCACGACTCATTGTTCTCGACTCTCCTGAAATAGATTTTATGAGTTTTGACAGGAATCAAGGCTCAATTACTTTTGCATAAAATTATTTATTTTTTTCACTTCTTCATAATCATAATAAATTATAATTTATTGCAAAATATGGCATAGATTAATTAATACAGAATGCATGACACATTTAATAATATTGATGCAAAATATAGTAATAACAAGACATTGTAAATTTAATAATTATTGGTACCAAAACAACGATTTTAACAAGGGGCCGTTCACTTATTACGTTCGCATTTTAGGGGGAAGGGGGGGTTTGAAAAATTGTAACATAATGTAACATAGGGGGAGGGGGGGGGGAATTTTTTTTTAAATTTTCCACCTTTTTATCAAAATAAAATAAATTATGAACGTTCAGGGGGGGGGGGGGGGTGTGAGTTGTAACATATTGTAACAAGGGGGGAGGGGGGGGGGGGGGGTGAAAAAAGCGTAACGTAATAAGTGAACGGCCCCCAAGAATCTTTGATTGAATTTTTCAGAACTTATAAACAGGCATGAGGAGCAATGATTCAAACATGCTTCCAATGGCACGTGATCAAAAACTGTTGTACGGTTCTGAAACATTCAAATTTCAAAAGTTCGTTAAATTTTTAAATTTTAAAAGTCCGTTTAATCAAATTTTTTGTAGTATTAACTTAATTAAATTAACACTTTAATAGCTTCTTATAATGAGTCGCATTGGCAACAGCCTTAACATGCTAGAATGTAATGTTTTTGATTTAAAAATAATAATCTCATGGCTTCAAATAAAGTAAATTAAAAGAGATTCCTAAATTTAGATATAATTTCAGTTCTTTTTAGAGAAATATGAATATCCTTGAAATAAGGTTTATAAAAGTAATATAATTAAACGAAAAACTTTCATATTATTTTACTTCTTCTATTCACACACACAACACATTTGACGTTACGTTAGAATCACATTTTTTTGCTAGTTAAATAGTTAGACAACAGTAGTAATTTTATGTATAATTAATAAATTTCAAATAATTATGATTGTTCATTGTATAACGATTATAATGACGATGATATGATTGAAATTGTATAATGTGGGGCAGGGGAGGTTGTGATAATTCAAGATATTTAAGTTCTGCTGAGAGATTGTGAGCGATTTAGGGTAAATAGATTAATCTTTTCTTCCTGCTTGAAATACTTTTTCCTTCATTTTGTGTGTGTGTTCAGGTAACGGTAAGTTCTATTATTTTTTTTTTCATCTGGTTTTCGAGGATACTACCACTGACATTCTGATGATGATAAAACATGAATATGCATGATCACATTTTCGTGTTAAATTCAATTCTTATTTTGACATGAAATGGGCATTTATGAGATCAAGATTATCAACTTGTTTCGATGTTTTTGTTTCCAAAAAAATGAAGTTTTTGGAGTGGACTTAATAGCTTCTAATCTATTTTAGCCGTTACATTTCAAATTTGTTCGTTTCGTTTCAGTTCAAATTCGAATATTCAAGAACCGTTAAAATTTGAATTCTAGAAAACTGTTTAATTTTGAATTTTAAAAAGTTTTTAAATTCCACTCCAAATTATTTAAAATTTTCCGATAATATTCCTTTCGGCTTTATAAATTTATCTCAAAATCTGTGCTAAATACTTTTTTTCATGTTAAATTTGCTTCTACTTAAAAATATGTGCCCGTAATTTTACTATTAATAATGCTTTAAATTTCATGACTATCAATATTGTCTACGATTTCATTATTTAAAATAATCAATAGGATTCTTTTTTTTTGCTTTTCATAAATACATATTCACACATTTTTGTGAGATGTATGGAATGATATAATGTCTATAGATCACAATTAAGGGGACTATAAATGCTTTGAGAAAGCGAAAATGAGACATAATTAATACAGACGTACGTACATAATATTCAAAAAACACATTTAATCTAAAAATAGTTTCTATGAGCTTGATGCAGAGTTTCCAGTGATTTTAGAATGGCGAGCATTAAAAGCTAAAACTTTGTCCGGAATTGAATTCCGTTCTAATGGAACTAGCGTATACAATTCCTCTAAACTCGGTACATAAACCATTTTACGCCAAAACTTTGCACTTATAAATGGTCGTGTCATCCAAATTAATGATTTTAACCAAAATGTTGGATGAACAATATAACAACTTTTTAACGACTTCCTCAGGCGACGATCAAGCAACTGATAACATTTCTTGAGCCATGGAAATGGTGGTGAATTTTTGCGATTTGAGGCACCGTGTAGATAAACTAAGACATAATCATCCGTTACGAGTTGCTCTAATGTTTTTATAACGTAATAAAACAGATTATTCATCACATAGTTGTAATCCTTTCGTGAACGATCCGGAAGATGACAAGCACTAAAAACTACTATTGCGTTGTGTCCACCAGCTTTCAAGTATCCTCCATGCGATAGGATTCTCTTGTAGGGCTCGATTACCTGGATTTGGGAATTAAAAAAGGGTTTTCAGAATTAATCCTTTGGATTAAAACTAATTAGATTTAAGTTAAATCCCAGATTTATTAAATACATGTCTCCGTACCTTCATATCAATCTCTCGAGTCTTTCCATCAGGCAGCGTGATACACTGAAAATTTCTTACATTTTTACTCTCCTCAACAGCTGTATATTCCGGTATGCGTGCACAATTAGCAGAATTTAAATATGGTTTGCAAAAATTTTTCACCACATCAAGTAAATTACCGTTCATTTGAGACTTATGATCACTAGAATTATTCATATGAAGTGCATCGTCATCAAAATCATCGAAAAAATCATCATTTTTGTAACTTGGTTCTTCTGGCGACGAGTCATCAGCTCGTCTAGTAGCTGTATCTACTTTTAGGCTATCCGATAATGGAACTTTTCTTCTGCTGTTACTCTCAATGTCTAAATGAAGGAATTTTGGTGATGATGACGACTGTTGGAGACGAATTAGTGATGGAGGTTGTTGCTGTCCTGTATTTGTATGGACTAAAGTCACTTTGTCGAATGATGGACATACTTCTGCTTGATATTGAGAAACGTCTGGCTCGGAATCGCTTTTGAAGTCGTAAAGATCCTAAATTAGAATATTGAAATTTTAGCGGATTTTTAAATTCAAAAATTTAAAGTAGTGAAATGCAAATAAATTTAAAATCAGGCTAGTTAATTAATATTTTTATTTAAGGAAGTTAATTAATGTGAACAATTTCTAGTTAAAATTAATGTCTTTTGTTTCCATTTATTCGATATTGCACAGAAGAAAATTCCATTATTTGCTCCATTAGCTGCTACCGAACTCGTCCATCCATTTCTCATATCGCTGCAAATCTTGTTTACTGACACTCTTGTTGCATTTTCCAACAGCGTCCATAAAGTCCACAAGAGTGACTGGCAAGTCAACTTCATCCTTTGCTAGCTGTTTAATCTGTTCTGGCTTTAATCCAATGATTTTTTTACGGAGTGACATCATAGCTGCATCGCGGCAAACATTTGTAATATCTGCTCCTGAATATCCTTTTAATTTATGTGCAATGACTTCCAAATCAACTGTATCGTCAATTTTTACTTCTCTTAAATTGATTTTTAATAAAGCAACTCGACCTGAAAAATAACGGTTGAAATTTATTTGAATGAAATATCGACGAAAAAATTCAAACTTTAAAAATACGTTAGAAATTTAAATTTTAAAACACTTTGGTCTAATTCATTCTGTACCTTCATTATTGGGCAATGGGATGTAAATTCTCTTCTCCAAACGTCTACGTAAGGCTTCATCAATTTCCCATGGAAAATTAGTAGCTGCAAGCACCATTACGACTTTTTCTTCTGTATTAACGCCATCCATTTGAACAAGCAATTCCGATTTGACTCTTCTAGATGCTTCATGCTCAGTTGCACCTCCTCTCATCGAACATAAAGAGTCAATTTCATCTATAAAAATTGTAGACGGTGCATAAAATCGTGCCATTTCAAAAAGTAATCGAACTAGCTTTTCAGATTCTCCTCGATATTTGCTTGTTAATGTGCTGGATGATACGTTAAAAAAGGTAGTGCCGCATTCAGTGGCTACTGCTTTTGCCAACATTGTCTTTCCTGTTCCAGGCTATAATTTATTAATCAAATAAGTTCCTTGAAAATTAAAAATCAAACAATTAGTATACTTACTGGTCCAACCATCAACACACCTTTCCATGGTCTTCGAATGCCTTTAAAGTAATCAGGCATCCACATAGGCAAGACAACAGCTTCTTCTAAAAGCCTTTTAGCTTCATGCAAGTCAGCAATATCTTCCCAATGAATATTCGGATTCTTTTGTAAAATGTCTCGTTCAAGCATGTCAACTAAATCAACGTCAGCATGTGATGAAGGCTCAAATTTCTTGTCTGGTTCCTCTTGACCTTGATCATCATCTTGCTCGTCTTCCTTTTTGTCATTTTTATCGCCATCTTTGCCTGCTGCTGACGAAATAGCTCTACGTCCTGAAGCTTTTGCATTTCCAACTCTTCCTTTTACTTCCGGTGGCATTTGACGACCTTTACTGCTTGTTGGCTTACTTCCTCCTTTCTTATTCACTTCCGCTTTCTTTGCAGTCTTACTGTATTTGCTAAAATTATTAATTATAATTAATAAATTGATATAGTTCATTAAGTTAATCATGTACCTTGGAGCAGGAGGCGGTGACCATCGGTCTGGATCATGATATTGTCTCTGTTCATTAACTTTTGGAGTTCCGAACCAGAAAGAGTCTTTGGTCGGTGAATCTGTGTTCATGTATTGATTTGAGGCAGGTGGTGGATGATAATTAACTGATGATTTTTGAACTGGCATGTTCTGAATATCCATTGTAATTCCAGTCAATGTCTTTTGAAGTTCCTTGAGTTTTGTGGATTCCTTAATTAGCTGTTGCTGTATTAATGTGTATTTTCCTCGTTTAGTCGTATCCATACATCCAATAATTAGCTTCTGTATCATTTCCAAGACTGTCTCATAATAAATGCCAGATGAATCATAATTGCCACTTATTGCCATGTCTCGGGCAAGCTTAACATTCGATGACAGCTCGGTTAATGACATTCTTTGTTTTGGTTCTCAACTTTTTTCTCTCAACCAGATTGATTTTTAAATCAGTTTTTAACACAAATACAGATGAAAGCTTAGTTATTTTAATGGTAAAACTATGAAAGGGCACTTAAATTGTCATTTAGACTATTATTTTTTTAAGGAGCACTTTTAAAACTAGTCAAATTTAATTTTTTAAAATTATTTTCACTCACACACATTAAAACTAGTAAAGATATGGTCACTCGCGACTGACAGAAGTGCATTTAAATTCGAGGAAGTAGAAAATTTAAAAACCTTTAAATTTAAAGTAAAAGTTCAAAAATATTTGAATAATAACGATCGAAAAATGTTTGAAATGGATCAAAAATTTGTCGGACAGACTGATAAAATTAAGGTAAAATAATTTGAAATAATGGCTAATTCCGAGCAAACTGAATCTTTTTTAAATCGCCCAACTGCCATTACCTGAGAGGAACGATTTTAATTTAAATTCCGAATATTCGAAAATTGATGAAACCAAAATTACTGCTGGATCATAGATCCAGAAAATAATTTTTATACAAAAGCTGATTAATACTCACTGGGCTCGGCTCACGGTACTTGATTCTTTGACTTCTTTCGCCATTATTATTTACAGAATTCACTAAATCATTGGTCGTCTTTGTCTGACTTGTTGTTGTCGTCGTCGTTAGATGATTTGATGACAGCTGATTATTACTATTATGTGTCATTAATACAACATCCGGAAAGTTCCTATTATTGGAATTGCTAAAACTAGAAGAATCTTCAGAATCATCATCAAAACATTCGAGTAGTGGATGATGTGTAACTGGTGTTAATTTCATTTGTTGATCATTACTGGAACTACTCAGACTTAGAGTATTTCTATTCTCATTATCGTCCTGCTTTTTGGACGTTGTAACATTCAAATTTAAAGAATTAAAACCCGAAGAAATTTTCTCTAAATTATTTTCACTACTTTTCACTATATTAAGTTCGCTATCTGTTTGATTTGTTGGTGATATGGACGATGTGTCTGTTGTACAATTCTCTGATACATCCATTTGTTGATAATCTGGAGAATTCGCTTGATTATCCATTTATTAAATATTACTAAAATTAAATTTCTTTTATTTTTTATTGTGTACGAAAAAAATATCTAATCCTGAATCAGTGATTTGTAGTAAGGACACTGCTAGTTTCATTCCGAAAGGAAAATTCTATTGTCTACTTCTGCTATTTGGCACTAGATGGTGCTACTTTATGTTTTGTTTCAGTATTTATAACTGACAATTTACCAGTTATTTTTTATTTGAATTATTTAATCTAAGCGAATTCAAAGCTTGCATTGGGCAAATTTAAATTCGAAAAAAGTCGTTGATCGAGTACCACGTGACACATTTGAGTCACATGTTCCAATTTCAAATTAAGTTTCTTTAATTTTTTGCAAAAATTAATTCATAGCTACAACATCTTTAATCCATGATTCGATCCAAAAAGCAGAAACTATTATGTACCTGAATCAAAGATTAGTAATTAAATATTTATATATCTGAAATTCTGACTATAGCTGTTGACATACGAATCAGTTGATATAATTAATCTAAAGTGAACATAAGCCTCTTAAAATAAATTAACTTAAAGTTAACCAGATCACATTCTAGATCAATAATTCACAAATTCTACCCGCACATTTTCAAAAGTTAAAAGCGCCTTCAAGCAACAACTCCATACGTGCAGCATATAAATCGCAAAATCTAGTTCCATCATTCATCGCCAGAGCTCGCAAAGTAGAATAACAAAAGATGAACGGTGGAAAATTGTTAATTTTGTTTTTATATTTTATAAGTTCCAATGCAAATTCAATACACAGACGATTTGAGTATAAATACTCATTTAAGCCACCATATTTAGCACAAAAGGATTCGACAGTACCGTTTTTTGAAGTCGGAGGAAGTAAGTAGATTTTTTTTTGCAAATCCTCTTGCCAAATATTGTTATTTATAACTCAATTCTGATGATGTAATTAAATCAAATTTGATAAGGACACAAAAGTTAATCATGCCTTATCAGAAATCATTAAAGTCAATTCCGGTTTCATTGAAAATTCAACAGTTTTTCATAAATCCGACGACGACTTTTAAAACATTCCACGTCATGAATTTTTTTTCTTCTCTCAGTTCCATAATATGTCAAGGCATTGATTTCTCACAAAAATCTCTTTCGATGTCTTACTTGTTATTTCTTATCAAGTTATGTCAAAAACGTGTTACTAGCTACGACTACAAATTATTTTAATGCTCCACATTAATTAAATTGCTTACCAAACTATAACATTTATGCTTTAATTTTTAGATGCTATTGCCTCGTCTGAAAGTATTCGTGTAGCACCATCATTAAGATCGCAAAAAGGTGCTGTATGGACGAAAGCAAAGACAAGCTTTGACTGGTGGGAAGTTGATATTGCATTTAGAATATCCGGTCGTGGACGAATTGGTGCTGATGGTTTAGCTTTTTGGTATACAACTGAGAAAGGCGATTATAATGGAGAAGTTTTTGGAGCATCTGATAGATGGAATGGTCTTGGATTATTCTTTGACTCATTTGATAATGATAATAAGCATAATAATCCATACATTATGGCTGTAATTAATGATGGCAACAGAAAGTTTGATCATCAAAATGATGGAATTAATCAAGCACTTGCTGGATGTTTAAGAGATTTCCGTAACAAGCCTTTCCCAACTCGTGCAAAGATTGAATATTATAATAATGTTCTTACTGTCTTGTTCCATAGTGGAATGACAAATAATGAACAAGATTATGAGATGTGTTTGAGAGCAGAAAATGTTGTACTTCCAAAATTCGGTTACTTTGGAGTCTCAGCTGCAACAGGTGGCTTAGCTGATGATCATGATGTTTTCCATCTTTTAACTACATCATTATGGGCACCAGGAACACTCGATGCTATTGGTCAAGTTCCACAACAAGACAGTGACAAGATCTCACAAGAGTACCAAGAATATCAACAAAAATTGGAAAAGCAAAAAGAAGAATATAAGAAGGAACATCCAGAAGAACAAAAAGATGATATGGAGGATTGGTTCGAGTCTGATAATCAACGTGAATTAAGACAAATTTGGCAAGCACAGACACAAACAGCTGAGATCCTTAGAGAATTATCAAAGAAATTAGATGAAGTACTCGGACGTCAAGAAAGAACTTTAAGCTTAATATCGGTATCGGCAAATCAGATTCAAACGGGAGGAGCACAACAACAGCCAGGACAACAACCACCAGTTTTTACAGGCGATACAATAAGACGACAGGAAGTTGATAATATAATTAATACACAAAATATTTTAGTACAATCAATTCGTGATTTAAAGACTCAAGCTAATGACTTGAATCAAAGAGTTGAGATGCTTATTACTAATCAGAAGCAAGGTGGTTCACAAGGCGGTGGATATGACATTCAAGGACTAATTACTGAAATGCGTGATGGATTGAATCAAGTCAAATTATCAGTACATGGTGTTCAATCAAAAATTAATCAACCTTTACCGTTGTCATCATGTCCAGATGCAAAATGCTTAGGAATGACACCATTCTTGATTGCCATCGTTGTGCATTTACTCATTCTTTTAGGATACAATATGTATAAAGAAGCAAAAGGCAATCAGTCAAAGAAATTCTACTAAAATTAATTGCTGACATTCCATCATTATCGTCTCTGGGATTTGTTCACTAATGACGTCTTTAATTTTTTGGGGGTCTATAAAATATCTTTTTTGTGGAAATTTCGGTCTAAAAAGTTAATTTTATTTTTGACGTTATTTCTGGATAATCCCACGTCTGATTTGTGTTTCGTGCAAAAAATAAGAATCAAACTCCACCTTTATCAAATTGAAATATGAACGCAACAAATTTTTATGATCAATAATTGAAATAATTAATTTAAAAGTCACACAAAGAACAAAAATACCTATTTTAATTAAAAATATTTTAGAATGAATTACTATCGTAATTAGAACAATGCATGTTTTCTACAAAGCTATGTGAGCATTTTTTTGTTTTTATTTTTATTTCGTTGTGTATATATTCAAAAAGTAATACATTGAAGTAATAAATTCCTCGATTAAAAAACCTATGTTACTTAAAATTGTCAAGAAAATTTATTCAGAGGTTTTTTTTTATAAATAAGACAATTCTTGAGTTGTGATTTTAAGGCTCCTAACATACTTTAATGGATATTTCTGTTTCTATAATGAAATTTTTTAAATTTGAAATGTAATAGAACAAGAGTTTTTTGTTTTAGTAAAATTAAACATTGACATGAAAGAATTAAATAATGTGTTTAACGTATTTTTTAATTTGAATTGTTAACGTATGTTTTCAGTTTGAATTTTATGAAATTTATTATTTTTCATCGATTTTTCTTTAAATTTTCTAGATTTTAGCTGGGCCTCGTCACAAAAAAATTGTACGTGAGTTACGCTATGTTTTTCTTGATTATCTCCTTATCCTTAAAAGTGACAAATTTAAGAGTTACTTTTTTAATAAGAGAATTAAAATCTCGATCTATTGTTGTACGATTCACTTCTTGAAACTTTATAGTTACTTAAAAAAACCACTTTAACTAAGCGTCACTCACGTACAATTTTTGGGAATTTTGCTATATATATATATTGTTTATTGATATATCTCCAAATGTATTTTTTTACGTCCTAAATTCAATACTGTTCTTTTTGAGTTTATAAAAAATTTAAAATTGTTGCATTAACATACCTAAATGGACAAAATTAAGTTAAATTTTTTTTAACGGTTTTAGCTTTTTTGAATTTTTTCGGTTGTAGTTTGTTTGTTTACAAACAAAATCGAAAATGAAATTTGAAAAGTCACGAAAATATCATCCAATAATGATGTAAAAGCTCTTAAAATGGGCAAAATAGCTAATGTATCATCTACTTTTCGTAATCATATCATAATATTTGGGATTAATGATTGAATAATTAAGAATTTTGAGAATTTAATTTTTGATGTTTTGTATGATAGTGTTAGTGAAAAATTCAAATTATTTTTTTCCGTTAAGCAAACATCCTCAGAAAAACGTCGAGGCCCAGCTATTCTTTGACTATGCGAGCTTGCCTAAGGATTAAATGCTGAATGTGGAACTTTCTGAGTAAGTTTTAAAAGATTTGAGAAAGTTTCATTCGAAATTTCAGGTTTTGTAGACAGGAATTATTGACCATGAATTACCTATGAAAATTCAAATTTCGACCGACATAGTTATTATTAATTCAAAATTATTTAAGGAACAGCATTTACTTTTTATGATGTACCAGCCTAAACAATCTCAGTTCCAAAGTCTTACAACACCCAAAAACTCATTGATATAAAATCAATTGTGTAATAAAAAGGCACATTTCCAAGTTATAAATTGCGATAACTTTATACATCATTTCCAATCGAGATTCAAATGTCTCCACATTGTCTGTCCATGAAATTGAGTGAAAAACATTTGAAATCTGGTATGCGCGTTGAGCTGCTCTACTATTGGCCTTTACGAGCATGATTACATAATGCTATGTTGCTCTCGTTATCAGTCTTCGACGACAATCCACAATTTGAATTGAAATTTGTCTCCCATCGTTGTGCTGCTCATCTCAATTAAAAACAATTTTTTTTCATGAAGCTAAAATTAAAACTTTAAAATATTGTTGCTAAGAATAGCATGAATATTAAGCGTTGCATTGCTTGGAAAATTGTCAACATGAGAAATATTTAAAGCGATAAGAAAACAAAATAAGTACATCGAGCAGTGAATTGATTTTGGACGTTCGAACAAGTGACTTTCCATGGAAGATGCTCTCAAATCATCTTCTTCTATTCGTGCTCCTTGTGTGCTCGTTGAAACCTGTTGGTAATTAATCCTTTAACATGCCAAAAAATTCAGTTTGTTTATAATATTTTTTTTTGTCAATTCCAGTCACACTTGAAGAAGATTGTGTTGATTATTTTGGAAACATGGGTAAGCATTAAGGTCTAATTTTTATGGAATTAATGAGATTCAAAAATAATTTTTTTAGTGTCACATGGCAACCTTTATATTCCTGGACCTAGTCTATGCTCGTCATGTGTCTGTTATCATTCAAAATCACTTTGGTGTCGCAGTATTTTTTGTGAGCCTCCCTATGTGAGTGAGCTGTTTGATTGTATTAATTGGATGTGCCTTTAATAGCTCTCTTTTTTAGTATTGCAAAAAATTCCGAATCGGAGAGAGATGCTGCGAATATGAATGTCTTGATTCCAAAGAAGAAATAGCCGCTGAAAAAGTAAGTGAATTATTGACTGTCAAAGATTTGTCTTTAATGAGATTTTTTACTTTAATTTTGTGGTTGGGAAAGTTTATCCACTGAGATGTTTATTAAGCAACAAATTATGTAAAAACGAAAAATCAATGAAATAATTTTAATATTTTTGAATGATTGATTCCCGAATTTACATAAGAAATTAATGTGGTAGGTCTGAAGATTGATAGAATTCAATCACGCGGTCAATTTTGGCGCCAAACATTGTTGATCTTGAATTTTTGAGGAATATGATTGTTTCTATCATTGCTTTTGACTCACAGATGATATTTCAGAAGTCACGATTTGATTTTACATCTAATTGACTTTTAATCTTGTTGATTGATACTAAGTTTAAGTTTAAACGTTAAGTTTTCTTAAAACTCTTTTGAAATGTTTCAATTTTTTTAAAGAATATCCTTAAAATCTCTAGAAAAAAATAAAACACGAAGTCAAAAAGTTTTAAAAGATTAGAATTAGAAACAAATAGTTGAAAAGGATTTCAAAAAAGTTGATCAAGTAGTAGCAAAATTAATGAACTCAGAATATTAAAAGTTACAACTAGAATTTAGAATTTACAATTGAAATTAGAATTTAAACATTGCATCAAACTTTAAAATCTAATTTTAAGTAATTTTCAGATTACAAACTTTTAAAAACTCAAAAACAAACACTTTTAACTGAGACTTTGTAATTCAATTGTAAGCATTTTGTTCAGATAGATTCTGTAAAATTCTTCATCAATCATTTCTTTTGAAAACCTCAATTCAACCCTATAATAGATTCCAAATTTTACAATGTATTCCTAATAAAACACAAATCTTTTAATACTTTTAGGAAAGACTTAGAAAACGCCGAAGATTCCTTGGAATATACTTTGAAGCTAGTGATGATGCCGCATTAGCCAAACCACACATGACTCATCTATTAATTAGCATGGCAATTGTATTAAAAGCAATTTAAAATGAAACTTTATAAGCAATTATGTCGTGTTGTAAAAGAATTCTACATATTAATTATTGTTGTAATAAAGCAATGTTAAAAGATTTTATTTTGAAATTAAATAAAAGTTTGTTGAATTTCATAATTTGAAAGTAAGGAGCCGCCATTTTACAGAAGCATCAGCACATTTCCTTTAAAAAGATTGTTTAATGTTTGATTATGCGCGGTAGCATGAACGCGATATCTACAACTGTTTCAGTATTTTATTACACCGAGAGGGTTGTAACAAACAGAAAGCAATTTCCCCAACAGAAGCAGTCAGCAGAAAAAGAAGAAAACCAGTAGGAGGTTAAATGTATCTTTTTCCCAGGCATTAAAATCAGTTTTTAAAGCTTCTATCCACTCACACATAAAAAGGTTCTTATTTTTTCGCAAAATCCGTTTCTCATAAAAAAGATTCTGTATTTTTTGGAGGGGAAATTGCGAGACATAAGAAATAATATCACCATGATGGCGCCAATAACCAACAAAGCTCTTCATTGCTCGCGATAAAAATAAAACTACAAGGCAAATAATAAATTGTTCTGGGCAAGGCACTTTCGTGTGGCAGCATTAAAATCTGCTACGAGATATCACAAGATAGAAATGCTGAGTAAAGTTTTACGACTTTCTGGCGCCAAGAAAAATATGTATATATGGAGGAAAAAAACAATGACACAAGAAATCCTTGCCAAAGAGTTGTAAAGGAGGCTGAGAAAATTTCCCAGATAAATAAAATTTCCATATATGGAGCTAATGATGAATTTACGGCTCCTCTCAATTTTCCTATTTTTTGCCACAATATGACTCGCATACAATTGTTTCCATGAAATTGATCAATGACCTTTTGTGGTCGAAAGATATGCTTTGGCATTAATCCATGTTTTTCTATCTGGGCAAGCAAGAGGAAATTTACTTTCTACAGCAGGCAATAAATTTACTTGGACAACATTGAAGGCCGGATGTTGTTACGCAAGCTAGAATAATTTCTGAATTCTGTTGAAAAAGCTCCGCATTAATTTATTTTCATGTTCCTTACTGAAATAGCACGATGAATAAATATGATTTTACGGATATTAAGCAAATTATGTGCTTTGTAACATTTTTTAATACTCTTAATGTTACGCTTATGATAGTTGCTGGATGTTTTACTAAATTAAGATTTTGAATTGTTTGAGATTTTAATTTTGAACTTTTGAATTTAGTTCATTTTAATAATGAAATTGTCATTTCTGTTCAAAATAGACAGCACTTACCGCTGCCAAAAAATGTTTGAAATCTACATATTCAATTTCGAGCATTGTTTTTCTTTTCTAATTTCATTTATGAATTCATTTTTGCCAGGATCTATTTTTAATAGGATTTATTAAGTTCGGTTGTCAATAATTTGAAAATTAAATCAAAGTTTTGTGCAGTTTTGTGTCATTTAGAACAGAACAAGCAAACTCATTGCTGCTTTCAACCTTTAATATGCATTCTGTCATTATCAAAAAAGTTCATTGGCTTTGATTAAGCAACCAATCTTAAATCTTACAAATACATGGGTTCGAAACCTAATAAAAACGCATAATTATGTCTAAGACTTATTATTAAATTTTTTTTAAACAAAATCAGCATAAAAGCAAAAATTTATCAAACAAAGAATTTCTCAAATAATTACAATTTCTTTTTTTTTGTAACTCCATTCTTTCTGAATCAAATTTTAATGAATTCCACACAGCCGTCCCATTCTTGATATCATCATCAAATTAATAACAGCACAACGAGTTTTAACAATTTCATCCTAATAAAATTTATTTCTATCCATAATAACATCAAACATTATAATCGCAGTCGAGGGACAAATTTCCATAAAGATCATAAAAAACAAAAGACGAAGAGATAAAAAAAACTTGTTCGAATGAACAAGTTATGCCTAAATTTCGAGGGATAAAATGACATAACTTTTTTTATGAGTCCTTATTTAAATGAATTGAAATTAATAAACCACAAAATAATTATTATTCATTTCGCTGCGTGATGTGGAAAATGTAATTGTCGGTTGGAGTTTGTTTTGTTTGTAGGGCCTGTAATGAATCTGATTGTTATCATCTTGATGCTGTGTTAATTATGATTTGTCAAATTATTAAATTATTCTATAGAATTGCAAATTTTATTGTTTTATTCTGGAAGATTCAATGACTTTTAAGGTTGCAAACTAAGGAATTGTGATTTGAGTGAGTAATATTGTCAAAAATTCGTGGTTTGATACTGTAATGACTTTTCAAATTTGGAATCAGATTGAATCAAGCCTAGATCATCAGCAAAGAAGGCAAAAACCAATTCTTCCAGTCTTTTAATGCTATTTCATTGTACAAATAGCTTGCTGAAATTACATTCCCTACTTTAAAGCACGTCAATTACTCAGCATTTCTATTTCTTTATGCAGATTCCATAGAAATTGATTCTTAGTCTTTTGTTATTTATTGAAAAACTTTCCGGAAGTGAATAAAAGTTTGTCTTCTTTTGTACATCAACTTCCTTGATACACAGCAATCAATCTTAGTGGTGAAAGAGGAGGAAAAACATGAAAATTTGTCTTAGGGTTGAAAAGAAATTGATGAATGATCTGATTATTTACATTTTTGTTAACTATACACACGTCCTTAACATTATGAATATAAAATGTTTTGGAACTAAGAAGAAATAAATTAAGAAAGATAAATCTATGAGACAGAAAAGAATTGCCCATTTAAAATTACTACTGCACAATTGTTTGTTTTATTGCTTCATTTTATCATCAAATTGCATCTCTTAACTGCTCAGTTGTTCCTATTTAAATAATTTACTTTAAGAATAATTGTCAGTTTGAGTCAAAATAGGAGTTGATGATACAGAACATACAAAAAACATCATTTGATGACTTTTAGGAAAATATCGTAATAAGATTTTGTTGTGCATAGCAAGTCAAGTGGAAACTTAGAGAGCAGTCGAAAATGACAAAGGAAATTTATTCCTTCTTGTTTTTATTTTCTTCATGAATAAATTCCTTGCTTCTTCAAATTGCACGTCATGATTTATGATCAGCGGATCTTAATTCATGTGTTAAGTGAAATGAAACAATTTTCTTCAAACTGGAAGTTGCTAAAAGTTTTTTAATTATAAAAAATCACTATTTTGCATTTGCTATAAGTGCCTGTAATTTATAAAGAGAAGCCACAATTGTCTCATGGGATGAGTTAAAGTGCTGTCAACAGCGATTTTACTTGCAACGAGCCCTTTTTTCCATTTGACTGCAGTAACATGAAAAGAAAAATGATTTTGTAAATGTTTTGTCATGTCTCAACACGACACCCTCCTCACTCTACAAACTCACTTGCATAAATTCACTTCACTTTAGTTAAACGCAATGGATGGAAAGAAGGAAAAACACAAGGGTTGCACAATGTAATCGTTTTGAGCGACATTTAAGTTGATTGCTGATAATCATCACATCAATATATTTATATACAGCATAAACGGAAGAGTGTTGACTTAATTTGTTGGATCAATTTTGAATATTGTTCCATCTTAATCCTGAATGATGCTTTTGAGAACGTGAAAATTGCTTGGTTTTCTTTAATCTCCTTCCGCAATAATATTTGCGAAATCTTGTCTTTTTGCTCATTTCTTTTTGGGTGTTGATCTTGAATTATTTCATAAATACATAAAGTGGAATGAATATACAATAATAATATAAAAGATGAACAAGGGAGATGAAAAATAATTCCATTAATGTAGCGTTGAGGAAGAACAGTGCTCGTTTAGTAACAAAAGTTGACGATGAATGCTATGCGCATTTTAAAATATTAATAATTTGCTTCATAGCTTTTTTCTAATAATTAAATTAAGGTTTATAAATGAGTTCTAGACGAATCTCCTCTATGGGTCCAAAAATCTTCAATCATCTTCCAGAAAACATCCAAAATTGCCAGCACATTCATTCCTTCAAACGAGCTACGAGAGATTTTATTAGAAACGAGACTTTCATTGGTTCCTGCTTTAACGGTCAATTTCTTTCAAAGTTCCTGTAATGTCATCTGACATTTTTTTCATATTTTTTTTCACTTCAAACTACCTAGACGACAGATTTCGTATTTAACTATGATCTTACACAATTCAAATACTTTGCTACCGTTATTATGTTTTTGAACTTGTCTATTTTAAAAATGATTTAACCGTTAGCTAAATTCCCCAAAAGAGATCTTAAAGGAAGCTTATGCTTCTAAAAAAAATTGCTTATGCAATTTATTTATTTATGCTACTTGTTCCCAAGTTGAAATTTTGAACTCTTTATCTGCATGACAAACTGAAAGGATTCAAATCTCAAAGTTCCCAAAACTATGCTACGCAAAAAGTCATGGAAGAACCCCAAAAAAAGAAATCTAGCAAAAAAATTAAAGAAAAAAAAAAACGAATTTATGAGAAATGTTTGTCGATTCCATAAAACAATTTTCATATTTGTCATTTCTCTCCCTTTTTATTCCCAATATTTTTTAAGAGTTCCATCGTAGCGATTTTTATCGCTTGTGTGTATATTATAATGTACATATCGCATGAGATCTAATGTGAGCATCATAAATTTTATCCTTTGAATTATTCACAGTTTGACATCATCAACGAACAAGAAGCGCGCTGTATAATGTTCATTCATGCGTTAATGCATAGTGCAATGAAATTTTATTTCTTTCCTTACAATTTATTTAATATTGATAAATAATGTTCAAGCAGTGATTTTGCAAAAATCTCGTCGTTTGCATCTTCAAATCCAATTTCTATAAAGATTTAACTGATAATACAACAATTTGGAAATTAATTTACAACATATTCATTAGATGTTATTTAAAAAGATGAGAATGTAATCTCTTTTGTATACATCTAGTGAGAGCAATCGATTAGTTCTAATGAACCTCAACATTGTGCTTACCCTCGCACTGCTCTCAATGACTTATCGGCAAACAAAATAGATAAAATAAATCAAATGCTGCTTTTGGTTATGTTTGTATCAACCCTCTATTGACAATATCTTTCTCTTTCCACAAACCCCATATCAAATCAATTCACTGTCTTTTAGTCAATTGCAAAAATTTTGTGATTTCATTTCATTTTATATTTTTTTGCAAAACTCAAAGTTTTGATAGTTTGTCATATTGTAGTCAATTTGTCTTTGTCCTGACTTGATAATCTCCGTTGAGCTTTGATTGGTTCTTTGTAAAAGAGTTTAAACGCTAAAATTAAAAGAACTTTGATATTAAATTTAAAGATTGTAGAAATTGACTAGTTTAAGAAATCTTCAATGCTTACTACAATGATTTTTTTTTGGTATTTCGATTTGTAGTTTCATTAAATTCCAAATTGAACATTTTTCCAATTTTAAAAGTTCGAATTCAAAATTCAATCTACAATTTGCTTGAACTTTGTGACAATGTCTCGATTAAATACAAAAATGCGTTCCAAATTAACACAAAATCATCAAAACTTTTTGCAAACAGTTTTTGCAATATTAATAGCTAGTGTATGTGCAGTAAATGAATCAAATGAGCTATCTCAATAGAGCACTTACTATACACCCTCCATTTATTGGAATAGAGATAAAAAAAAATTAAATAAAAACTTTCAATTGATATTTATAGCGATTCTTCCAATGATAAATTATCATAAAAGTGCATTAATTTTGTTATTCTTTTGCTTTTGTGAGCGATAGAAATTACTTTTTTTATTACTGCATATTTCTCAATCCCAATTGCTATATCCATTCAATGTATATTGAAAAAATATTTTCTTAAGGATTTTATTCCATAAGCAGAACTGTACACATCAATGTATATTTGCCATGCTGCTATCTTAGAAAAAGAAATATTATTTTATACGAGTAGAAATAAAAGAGAATAAAGCAATTTGAGATAATTCGAAATGATAAGGAAAAGAAAGTTTCTTTGTGCAATAAAAATCTCTGCAGAAATGGTCCGAAAACGCCATGTGTCCTGATATCTTTTACTAAGTTAATTAAGTAAATTGATTGTTTGATTGCATGACTTTCATGTTAATGGAAGGATATATTCTGCCAAATTAACGAGATTTTTTGTTTTTTTTTTTGTGTAGGATATTTGAGTATGTTAATCGATGCTGGTTTATGTATTTAGGCTATTTTACTATTCTGGTAGTTAATTTAGTATTAAAATGAGATTATAGGATTAATATGATGCAGGGTTGTCTTGTTTTTGGACGATTTTTGAAAAAATCGAGAAAATGGAGATCTCCGAAAAACATCTAATTTGGACAGTGCTGCATAGTATTTAAAGAACTTCATCCCTAAAATAGCCAAATCTAAAGAATAAAAGACCAAGCAAAAAAGTATCAAATTCAATTGCAATTCTTTAAGTAATTTCAACACATTCTCCCCTCATTCACAAGATTTATGTGACTTCTTATGCATGGAACAACTTTAAAAATTTTACATTTCATTAGAGGCACTCATTTTAAATTCATATGTCATTTAATTTTCATCATTTTTCGATAACGATCCATAAATTTCACGAAACCCTTTTCGTAAAAAAAATATTATACGTATAGAATGACTGCATGAAATGACTTGTAAGGAGAATGACAATGCAGTAACTAATAAATTTTATTGTCGAAATTTCTTTTCGCTTTTCCACTTCAAATGAACATTAAGCTATAAAATTTTTTTTCGACATTTTTTTTGAACAAAAGTCTGGAAGTTGCTTTAATGTGTTTTTTTCCTCTGTCTATTAAGTTTTTCATCCCTCAACAGAATAAGCAAGTAGAATTTTTATTACCGAATTATGCAGCTTCATGTAAAATGAGATGTTTCATCACATTTACGAATGTTCAATTTATACATGAACGAATGATATCATATCTTAATTAAATTTTACAACAAGGACATTACTCTTAGTTCTGTTTATTACTCAAATCAAATTGGTCCACGGTGCTATATGCCTAGAGAGTAATTTTAAAATCACCCGACCCAAATGTTCATTTAAATTTAAGTGAAACATAATTCCCAAATGAAGAATTATTGTGGTCATTAAAGTCATCCACTTTGTTTTTTATCGTTGCCTCGAGTACTTGTCGACTGACTTTCAACACATCTTTCCCTCCCTATAAATCGTTTACTTATCCCTCATGTTATACGCTTATCTGGATAGATATATGTTATGAGTAAACAAGTTTGGGAAAAACAATTCATCATGTTGTAATATTTCATAAATCATTAGTAAAAGTACAATGTTCTTGGTTTGGCTGATTGTCGAAAGACGGAAATTTTAATTATTTTTCCTTCTTTCAATTTTAAATTACATTCTGAATCTTTTAGAGTTAAGTTTCAGCGCAATGGTTAAAAATTTCTGCGTGATTTAAAGCAAACGCTTCGCATCTTAGAAGCTAAGTTTCTGAATAATAATTAAATTAACATCTTAGCTGCATCATTGATGCAGAGATTTCGCATCCTTCAAACTAACGTTTTGCATCTTTTAAATTCAAGTTTGATTGATCTTTTCAGAAACTTCAAATTCTATATAAAAATGCGCATAAATCGACCAACTTCATTAATAAGTCTCAAATTCATACTTGGAACTGAGATTTTCTCTCTAGTTGATCGTTTAGTTAACTAGTTTTTATCATGATTCTAGATATTAATGAATTGTAAGAAATGGAATCCAATTAAACAAAAATATTCATGCAATTATTAATATTGAAATGGAAGAAGTAAAAAGAAGAAAAAAAGCACGCCTAGAAATGTTTATGCTTCACCAAATTTTTCTTCTTCATATGCCGAGTTATCATGTTGGGATCACGTGAAAGCGATAAAAAGAGAAAAGAACAAAAAAAAATTCTGCGCTTGTGTCAACATCAAAATGGAAATCAAGGGAAGAAATGGGAGTTCACAAACAAAAGAATTGAAGGAGACGAAGAAAAGAAAAAGTTTTGTGGAGATGAGAAAAAAATGGCGACGCCACAAAGACGCTTTGCGATGTGAAATAACATCATGGAAATGAAAAGAGATTTACGTACGAATATCAAAGAACATTTCATCTATTTCTTCAGCTGTGGCGATTTCAAAAAGTCTTTACAATAAAAATGGATAAAATAAACAATAAGAATGAAATTTCTTTTTCGCTTCACGTTTCAAATTGAAATTGAAAATCATTGTAGCGATTTTTTTGTGTGTTATCTCTCACTCGTTCCTCTTTATAGGATGAATAATAAAAAAATTTTCATTTGTCATTTCAATTTCATAAAACGAGGAAAATAACATTTTTTTGCTCATCTATTCAACGATGAAGGAAAATACGATGCTATTTTATGATTTATGATCCGATATCATAACATTTTGATGGCTCTCGAATAAAAACTGCTGAATGAGAAATGAAAAATAGTAAAATAAAGTATTTCCCTTAGTAATTAAAACTAGTAAGATATTCAGTCAAAAGATTCTCATTATTACTTTATGATTATGACGCAGTTCCTTTTGGAGGATTAGATGTATTATTAGATGACAATTTTCAATTTCTTGTTCTGAAAATTCAAAATTCTTCAAATGATTTTAAAAAATGAGTTTTAATTAATTTCAATATAGATTAATTTCTGAACTTCATAGTCAGTAGCTTCTTAAAATTCAAGACAAAGCTCGATCAAGTTGTTAAATTCCTTGATGAAATCTATTAAAAAAGGTTTGTGAATCAGGTAGATCTTGTAATGTTATTAAATGTTTTATTTTGAATGGAAATTCGTGTTAAATTCAGGGGGAAAATAACTTGGTGTGAAACGTGTACGCCATTTCACACCAGAGTTGTGAAATTTCACACCACTGGCGTGAAATGGAGTGAAATTTCACACCACTGGCGTGAAACTGGCGTGAAATGGCGTGAAAATTTCACACCACTGACGTGAAATAGCATACATTTTTCACGCCAATATAAAAAAAAATTATAATACATTTAGTGATTTTTTTTACGACCAGAAAGCCTTTCATTTAATATTCCATTAACCATTAAGGTTTGAAAATAAACTTTTTTAATTTAAATAAGTAAACCTAAGATAGTTTTATAGACAGTTTAATGGTCTTCTTGTCTTTTTATATGACTAGTTATAATTTTCATGTGCCACCAAGTCCTTATCCTTCAAAATTCGAATTTTCAACATACTGTTGGTTTTTTAAATCTTCGTAATAATTTTCTTTTAAAATCCTACAAAACTTGTCTTCGTTAGTTAAAATTAAAATAGTTTAATTGATGGTTTTTTGAAAAACATTTTTCAAAACGGTCAAATTTAAAAATTTTCCTCAGGTTTGTTTACATTGACAAGTTATTCTGTAATTTAAAAGATCACCTACAACTCATTAGCTACACACAATTGTGAGCTTTAAACATTTAAGCTGCATTACAATGCTCAAAAGTAAGTATTGTTTTTGTTTAATCGTGTTTTTAAACATAAACAAACAATTTTTTTTAAAAAAAATCATTAGATTTTGATAAAATAAGCTGATTTTTTACAATTCTAACACTCAGATGTGAACTACAAAAGATTGGGTAAGAGTTTAAGACTAATGAGTTTAGTGTTTATGAATATTGATTTTAGCTCCCTAGAAGTTCTCGAGAAAATCAATAGAATTCAAATTCTTCATGATATTGCGTTTGATTTGCGAGAAAACTTTGTTTTGCCTGAGAACGAAAAGATCAAATCTGATAGTTTGATTTCGAATGATGTTCCTGTATACTATCCATCAATTGAAGAATGCAAGACTGTTTTGGGAGTGTTTTGTATTTTCCCGAAAAGCAAAATAACGAATAACCGTTATTACGAATTACAAATTTACGAATGTTCATTTTTACGAAAATTTTTATGGTAAAAACTTATAGGATATAATTTGAATCTCAAAAAACCGTTGGTTAAATCAAACATTAAAAGACAATTTACATCAATTTCATCATTTAAATGCGAATAGATATGATATAATAATTATTATAAGATGAAGGATTAATAGAACTACAAAAAGAATTGCATTTATTTAAAATGTGTAATATTTTTTCTTGTTTTATGGGTAATTCCATGAGAAAATTTTATAGCAAAATAAAATTTTTATAGAAAAAATATTTCACATTTAAATAAATGCAAATCTTTTTTTCAGTTCTATTAATCCTTCATCTTATAATAATTATTATATCATATCTATTCGCATTTAAATGATTAAATTACTTTTAACTGTCTCAATATTTGATTTTATCCAACGGTTTTTTGAGATTCAAATTATATCCTATACGTTTTTACCAGAGATCGAAGCCGATTTTTTCGGCTTAACTCAATTTTTGATTTTTTTGATAGAAAAAGCCATTAAACACCCATTTCAAGTATTTAAATTGAACTTTACATGCTTTACTATGATTCTGTGAAATATTTTTTCAGCATGTAGCTATAGTGAGCTCAGAATTTCAAGTTAAAGAATGTTAAGCCGAAATTTAAGCCGATCGTTTTAAAATCGGCTAAATTGAAATTCTGAGCTCACTATAGCTACATGCTGACAAAATATTACACAGAATCATAGTAAAGCATGTAATGTTCAATTTAAATACTTAAAATGGGTGTTAAATGGCTTTTTTCTATCAAAAAAATCAAAAATTGATTTAAGCCGAAAAAATCGACTTCGATCTCTGGTTTTTACCATAAAAATTTTCGTAAAACTGAACATTCGTAAATTTGAAAATTCGTAAAAATAGTTTTTCGTTATTTTGCTTTTCGGGAAAATACAAAACACTCCTGTTTTAGATAAAGCTTCCAAAGATGCTGAACAAATGTGATTTGTCAGGAACTTCAATTACTCAAAGATTCCTTAGTTTACTTAAAAAAAAATTAAAACATTATAATAATTTTAAATAAATTTAAAAGTATGTCAACTTCTATAAAATATTAAAAAAAAAGACTGTTAATTATTTTTTTTTCGATTAAAATTTTCACGACATTGGCGTGAAATTTCACACCACTGGCGTGAAATTGGCGTGAAATGACGTGAAATTTCACACCATTGGCGTGAAATGGTGTGAAATTTCACGTCATTTTTGTGAAATTTTTGGCGTACACGTTTCACACCAAGTTATTTTCCCCCTGGTTAAATTCTTCAATCGATTATAATTGTGACTGTTTTGAGCATAAAGAGCATAAAATTTGATCAAACAACGAAAAATCTCAAATGAAATTTCGACAAACTGCACATCAAATCAATCCATTAAAGTGAAAAATAGAGTTTCAATATTTTTAATCCACACTAATAGGGTTGAGATGAGAAACGACAAACGTCGATGGATTTTATTGACGGGAAAAAATAACAATAAACACAAGACATTGTGTCAATTATCATCACTAGATGGTGAGGGAATGGGAGGAAGAGAAATTCTAGCGTCCCTCCGACTGCTGCTCATTTTGCTTCACGACTCGGATGAATGATCTTCAAGAGGATGTTATAAATTTCAGTTAATGTCAGCAAGTTGAGAAAGCAAACAATAAAGATGTCCATTCCTTCCGTCCATGTGATTGAATAATAGTGTAAGATGGTAAGCAAGAAAATTCAAGCAAATAGGCTTGGCATCATGTCAATGCACAGCAAAATCTAATTGATGAAAATGTACAAGACATCACTTCCGGTTTGATTCTTTTCTCCCACAATTTCGTTCGATTTCTTTGCTATATTTTTTCCAGATCATCATTCGAGGGGTTCAAGACTCGTATGTAGAAAAAATATATGAAGCAATAAAAATATAGAAAAAAAAATTCAATAAATCGAAGCATATCAATAGATAGATATAGGATGGAAAATTATTTTATGGATTTATCGCTTCTTTCTTCTCGCATGTCAAAATAAAAATTTATTTTCTGCAGACTCCGTTGATGTTATCCTTCAGCATATATAAAAATATTTTTTTCTTCTTTATGCCATTATTTCAATTCACAAATTGAACATTAAAAACTTTCATCTTGCAATTTGTTATGGCAAATGTCATAAAGAAAGCCATTTTTACAGGACATAATTTATGCTAGTTTAGACTAGGAACAAATTTGTCAAATGTTTCGTGACATGACACGCATGAGTTTTGGATGATTTAAGGATGATAAGTTGAGAATTTATGGAATCTAATTTGTTGTCTTGAAATGTTTATAGAGTTTGAAAGACTTTTGGAGAATTTTTAATTAAATCCTTCGTTCAATCCTCAACTTAATCATCTCAAATAAGAAAGTTAAGAATAAGTTTTAGCAAAATTTAAATTTTTTGAATTAAAATAATCAAAAAAATTCAATTTAAAAAATTATGTTCAAATTCTCATAGCACTTGAATAACAAAATGTAACGCTTATTTTCTTTACGGATTCAAAAACCACATCTAAATGTGTTGGTGAGTCAACATTAATCTACATTAGCATTCACAAGTGTCTACAGTTGTGTACACACGCAGAATATAATATTATCAAAACAAATAAATTAATGATCAAATATCGAGGGAAGTAGAGATTTGTGAGACATAAAAACTTAATATTTATCCTTGAGTGCATTAAAAGAATTCCAAAAAAATGTCTCAAATCATAAGACAATCACTAAGAAAGCTGATGAGCCCAGCATTATACAATAATCAAGGGTTTCAAGGTCAGTATATGATTCTGATTCGCGATAAGATTTTTTTATTCGTTCTTATTCTTAAATAGGACTCGCTACTGCCGCTAAAATGCGTGAGTATTTTTTGTATGATCCTGTTGAATTTACTTTATGATTTGCCTTGCTATATCCCATGTATGATGATTTATGACTTATGTATCCCTAAAAATAGCTCCTTTTGACTGGGAAGATCCTATAAACTTAGACTCATTGCTCACAGAAGATGAACGTGCCATTCGAGATTCATTTCGTCAATACTGTCAATCTGAATTACTTCCTCGCGTCACATTAGCTAATCGTAACGAAGTATTTGATCGTGAGATTTATAAAGAAATGGGACAATATGGTGCATTAGGTTGTACAATTAAAGGATATGAATGTGCTGGTGTGTCAAATGTAGCTTATGGATTAATGACTAGGGAAGTTGAGAGAGTAGATTCAGCATATAGAAGTGCATTGTCTGTTCAAAGCAGTTTAGCTATGGGTGCAATTTATATGTATGGAACTGAGGAACAAAAACAGAAATATATTCCAAAAATGGCAAAGGGTGAATTGGTTGGATGTTTTGGACTAACGGAACCAGATCATGGATCTGATATTGGAAGAATGCAAACAAAAGCGACATTTGATTCAAAAACTAAAACGTATGTACTATCAGGAAGTAAAACGTGGATCACAAACTCACCAATTGCTGATATTTTAATAGTTTGGGCACGTTTTGAGGACGGAAAAGTTCGTGGATTTATAATTGACAGATCTGAAATTTCAAAAGGTTTATCAACACCTAAAATTGAAGGAAAATTCTCATTGAGAGCTTCTGAAACTGGCATGATTCTAATGGACGAAGTAAGGATTCCTGAAAATAATTTACTTCCAAATGTGGTCGGAATGGGCGGTCCATTTGGATGTTTAAATAACGCTCGTTATGGAATTGCATGGGGTGCATTAGGAGCCGCAGAAGCATGTTTATCACTTGCAAGACAATACACGTTGGACAGAAAACAATTTCAACGCCCATTAGCACAAACTCAATTAATACAAAAGAAATTCGCAGATGCATTAACAGAAATAACTTTAGGATTAACAGCAGCTTATCAAGTTGGACGATTAAAAGACAAAAATTTACACAATCCTGAAATGATTTCTTTAATTAAGAGGAACAATGCAGGCAAGTCACTTGAAATTGCTCGTCAAATGCGTGACGTTTTGGGTGGAAATGGAATTGCGGATGAGTATCACATCATTCGACATGTGATGAACTTGGAAGCTGTTAATACTTATGAAGGAACTCATGATATTCATGCCTTAATTTTGGGCAAGGGAATCACAGGATTAGCTGCATTTTAAAACATAATTAACTGAAATTTTACTCTTTATATATTTTATAATCAAAGTTAATAAAAATTCTTTATTTCATTTATCTTTTGTGTAGCTTCCGAGTAACTTAAAAATGTCACTAGAACCAATGGGACTTTCAAGCTATTCGAAGCTAATGCTCATTATTATGATTCATCACCAACTTGTTCCTTAAGTTTTGGCATTTTTCGTTGAGGTAGCACTTGCATTAAAATCTCTTTCCATGACTTGCCTTCACTAACACCAAGAAGGATCTCAAAGCACTGATTAACAGTTAAGACACTACGGCTTGTAATTGAAACATATTCAGAAAGTGGCAATCTAGCAGTTTTGATTCCTTGCTTTTCAGCTAGATCCAGTGTTAAGCCTTTCTGACTATTATGATCCACAATTCCACCAATGATATAGCAATGTCCATCCTCAAACTTGTCCAAGACATTTTCAGATTCGCTCGTTAAATAGACTATCTTCTCTTTGTCAAAAATTTCTGAGTAAGATTCACTGTGAGGAATGACATCCCAATTTTTCCATCCTTCATTCTTCTCTATTTGCTCATACATTCTTGTATTCTCTTTCAATCCAGTGAAATGAATAGGAATTGGCTTTTTAGCACGTCTATTTGCTGTGTAAATCCTTAATAATTGCGAGCATAAACTTGACAAATCCTTTTCTGCCATAAATTCATCAAAACTGAGATCAATAGCAATTTGAAAGCTTGCTGACTCAACGTCTGCTTTATTAAGCCTTAATTGCTTTCTAGTTGGTCCTTCATACTTAATTCCTTGCTCTTTTGCCTGGATCTTTTTCAATTTTCTTTTGGCTCTTTCTTTTTCCCGCAATTTTGTCTTTAATTCTTGCAATTTTTGACGTTTCTCAAGCTTCTTTCTTTGACTCTTCGAAATAGGCTGATCCTCAATAGCACCATTAATTGTTTGAACTTCTTCCTGTTTATTATCCATTGCTTAATTAGAGTAAAATTAAAAAATAATAAATATTCTTTAAAAAATCAACTCGTGAATTTTTCAAACTTTTTTGAACCGTTAAATCTTTCAACTGAATTATGCTTAAAACTATTGACGACTGATATATGACTTTGAATCATTAATATTTCTTTAATTCATAACTTATAAGACAAACAACATGAAATGTTACTTGCTAGAAAATGGTTTTCTAGCATTTGTTTTGATACTTTTCTGGTGGAATACATTTAAACATGAGCAACCTTGGATATGAATGAAAAAAAACCGTACAGTGAACGAAGACGTAGATCTATATTTTTCTACTTTTATGTTCCGCAAAAATTAATATTATTATTTGTGATTTTCGCGAATTTTCAAAGAGTTTATGTCCATAAAAACATACAACTATATGTTGTACAAGTGAATTTAATGTTAATTTTTTAAAAAACGACTTATTATGTGTTAAAATTCAGTTTTTCTGTTCAGATGTTTTTTCAATAGATTTTCAAACAGGGTTTTGTAAGTATCTTTAAAAACTTTTTTTCATATATGGGTCTTGTCGTGAAAAATCGGAAATTTTTTTCAACTGTCAAATTATATTTGAATTTTATGAAATTTTTGTCAAAAATTTGAATACAAAATTTGAATTTCAAAAATACGTTAAATTTTTATGCAACGGTTCTTTTAATTGTAAGCCACTAACACTTGTTTCTCAAGTGATTCAAGCCTTAAACTTACTAGTTTGGCAAAAAAATTGAGAGATAACATAAAATGAAAACATGAAATTTGATTCATGAAATAAATTACATTTTGAAAAGTACAAAAATTCATGACATAAAATTAAGATAACAAACCGAATGCTTATTCAGACAGACGATGATTTCAGCGAGGCCCATATATACTTTATATAGTGAAAAATCTTGTATGTGAGAGAAAAATCAATAATTTCAATTTTCATCATGAAGCATCATTAGCAAGTGAAAAACTTTATGTTGCAAATTATGCTCTATGAAATTTGCATAAGTCAATACATATGTTTAATTTTATAGATAACTACTTATCAATGCAATCCTTTGAATTATTTCGATTGGAAAAAAAAGTTGGGAGTTGTCATATTTATAATTTTTTTCTTCTTATCATAAATATAAGAATTTTGTTTATCTTTAAAAATTGATAAGGTTCGCGAAACAAGACTTAGCCATTCTACTACCACATAATGAAACATTATTGCATTAATATTTTATGCCATTTATTGTTATTGTTTGTAAGCTGAGTAGACGTATACCAAAAATGGCAATCCAATGAGAATCTAATGGGGCCATTCAAGTCATTTTGTAAATTGGCATATTCACGTCAATCTTTCGAATTTTTCAACAAAAAAAAAATATTAATCTTATTTCATGCCATGCATTAAATGTATCATCAGGGTTGATATTTATACGACCTTCATTAAACAAACGAAAATGAAAGAAGTTAAAGAAAAAAAAAATTCTGAGGGCTCATTAAGTCATCATTTTAGTATATACACATTCATATATCCTCACGAGAGGGATGAATGTTGTGTGATTGTGACTAATTAAATTTAACGAGAACACAACATGCATGATTCATACAGTATAAAAAGTGATTCGGTGTAATGAGCCAAAAAATATATTTTACGTAAATTTAGCGCCAAGTTCATACATCACAAAGTGTAATCGAGTGTGTGTCTCACGAAAACTGTGACTTAATTTTGGGCGATTTCCCAACTTTTTCATATTCTTCTTGCTCTTATAACAACAGAAAATAAATTTTTACGTCACCAGACTTTTGTTTATTTTAGTGTTTTCATTCTTAATTTAGAATTTCGCATTTATCGTATTTATTTTTCGTACACTTGACGACGCACTGTGCATAGACCGATCTAAATAAATATATAGGCAAAGGAGATGCATGATCTCGTTTCTAGATCTTCATTTTTCTTATTTTTCTCGTCAACTCATTCAATTAAAATGTGCTTTTTGCTGCACTTTGTCTATCTGGCTGTGTTCTTAGTTCAAGTTTAGGTTTTTTCTGGCAAGTATTTAGCTTACATGATTTCTGCCATGTTTTTAGACCTAAATTGAAAGAAACTTTAGGAATCATCCAGTTCCTTTCCTAGTAATCGCCAATAAACTTTATGAGGTGGATGTGAAAATTTCAAATATTTTTCAGTCTATATATTTTTTAAATTTTAATTCTTCTTTATTTCGCGATTAATCATAACCGGATCTAGTAACTCTGTGGGCGGAAAATGCGCTTGCATCATCGATCACGAATGATCAAGTCTTTACTAGTTACGATATAAATCGATGTACTCTACACTTTTTATGTTTCATTCATAAAATTTTTTGTTAAAAATACATATGTACGATACATATTTACGATCACACCGGGGAAAACACCATGACACGAGTGAACGTATTTAAAACATGCAAGCAAAAGAGCAGCTGAAATCATCAAGATATTTTTGTGATCTTCTTCTCATATGTATATTGCATTGACTTATTATGATCGTTTGTGTTTTCATTTTCTCTTCTTCTTAGTTCATTTTCGTTCTGTGTATATTATTAAATATACTGTAATTCTCGCCTTCTTCTCTCAGTTCCACTAACACATGGCCCCCAACAATCTCTGCTTGTGTTTTCACTGAGCGAGTTGACTTAATATTTTTTTTTCGACTCAGTCTGAGTTTTAATTTTCGAGCCATAAGTCGCGGAAAACGTTTGATTAGTAATCGCGCGACTAAAATAAGTAAAGAAGAAGTAAAAATATATAGTTTGGAGGTTGGTGGAGGTTCCCTTAAGTTATAAATTTTGCAAAAAAAAATAAGAAGTTTACTTGAATGATCTAAAAATAGATTGAGTGACGGTGATCATAAGCTTGTTTGCAATTGTCAAGCGAGTCATAAATTAGAATTGTGTGGCTAATGAAAAAAGTTCATATTGTGTAATTATTATGTGTATTTTGAAATAAACTACGCAAAATTTCCGATAAAAATATCAAAAATAATCATTTAAAAAAGTGAAAAAGATGAAAAAAAGTTTCACAATCGAAGAAAAATTTTCCGAGTGTGATTTCAACACGAAACAGTTTTTTTTTTATCTAAAATTAAAAAAATATATATATTTTCCACCCAGAAAGCACCCACACATCCGACATTGAGATCCCATACACACAATTTATACTTAGTATAAAAAAAAATATTTTTTATTTCACTTCTATTTCTTTTCTCTTCTTCTGGTGTTGATCGTTGAATGAAATATCGCTCGATAGAGCTTGCTTCTAGCTTCACATGTAATTCAATTTTTTTAACGCATTTTTATTGATTTTTCTTGCTCGTGCCATTATAGCGGCATTTTTCCCATTCCCTTCTCTCACTCTCCTTAATGTTCACAAAATGCCAAATTCATTTTCTTTTTTCTAACGATGATGGAATGAAAAACGAAAGATTTTTCTTCTATTTTTTTTTCACACGTGAAAATGAACAACGACGAAGAATGAAAATGAAATTTAAAGTTCATGTATAAATTATCAGCCATGATGTAATGTAATGTAAAAATCAGAGTTGGGCCTTTTAAATTTTCCTATCAATTGAAGTGACTCCACTTAATAATTTCTTGATTAGTCGATTGTAAGATAGGTCAAAAGTCAATTTAAGATTCATGTGGTTGCAGGCGGAATTCCATCAAGTGAGATGTTGACATTTGCAAAAAAAATGTGAGATTATGGGCGATGTCTGCAAATATGGTTTAACTTTCAAACACATGAACTTTATGTATGAATGTGTGTTTATTACATTGGAACATAAAAAAAGAAAAAGAAAATTAATAATAATAATGTCATGACGCGATGTGATGATGTGCTTACTGCTGTTGGATAATAATAATTCCATAATTATATATACATTCATGTATAATGTAATTTTATCAATTCTCCATACTCACTCCCTATTCATTAAATGCATTTACAGCTCCGTTCAGTTCATTGTAAATTATTGTTTAATGCAGAGAATTTTAACAAGTTTATAAAAAAAGTGCAAACTCAAGATTTTAACTATAAAAGAATCAACACCATTTTCCTGTTTATTTTTCAAAAGAAAAATAAATTTACATTTTCAATGTTACGGTGAGTTTATTTTTGCTGTTCATGTTTTCGAATATTTTGGATGTATTCATGAAATATTTTTAGAAACGAAGAAATTAGTCAGAACTATTCACAAGAATGTCGAATGGTTTTCGAAGAAATTTTAAAGTTTAAATGACACAACACAATATTTGGTTTCAATAGGCATTCATTATGTAGTTTCTGAGTGTGTGGCTGGGGGTGATTACTTTATTGGACACTTGTCTTACTTGGTTGTATGTTGATTCATTTTTCTTTAATATTAGGAAGATCTAAGAAAAGATCTAAGGAAGATTTGAGTGATTTTTCAAGATTTAAACTTCTGCTATTGAATTTTTAAAATTAGAATTTTCATTAAATTCTAAATAAAAAGATCTCCCCTTGAAAAGTGCTCAGTTTCAAGTTACTAAAGCAAATTCTCAAGTGCAGTTGTATTGCCCCATTATTTACTTATGATAAACTTCATAACTTTAATAAAGCAATTTTTCTAAAGCGAATGAAACTTCCTCAAAAACAAAATTCGCGCATTTTTCTGTTTATTAGTCATAATTTATTTCCGAGAGGCTTAAAAATGTAAACTTGAAGAACTGATGATTTAAAGGAATGATAGAATGTGCTCATCATCCACAATAGTTTATCATTAATCGAAGGTATCGAATGAATAATAGTCTCAGTGAAGGCGACGTAGACTCAAACTTATCTTAATTACTTGTTTCTTGTTGAGGGAATTAAAAAAAAAAAACATAAATATAATTTACATATTTGTGATTGAAAAGACGTTGTGAACACAAACAAGTTGGAAATAAAAAGCTATTAAAATGACGCAAGAAATAAAAGTTCGTAGAAATTAACATAAAAATTCGTTCCAAAAGACGTAAAAGGCTATTTTGAGAGCGAATCTGACGGAAATTATCGCAATAATATTATTTGCAAAACACATTCGAGATATTTATGACTTATTTTGAGATTGTAACTTAATCTTAAGAGATTAAGGCAGGGATTAAATTTTGACATTAATTTTTATCAATCATAAAGTCATGAAATAAAATCAAATTCTCACTTTATTTTTTATTTTGACACTTTCTATTGACAATAACATGCCTGCGTGAGTTGTTAGTGCCCAATTTACAGTAAAATATCGAGAAATATTTCCAAAAGTAGACACGATAAAAATTCAAATCAGAATATTTGTTATTTTTTGAACAAAAAGGTGTTTATATTTATGCCAATTACCAATACAGAAAGAGAACTCATAAAAAACCTGATCCAATTGCCAACATCAACAAAAAATAAAGGCATTTACACATAAGACTTCTTTGCTGGTGACTGCCTACGATTCATCAATGATCACAGATTTTTTTTTCTTCTTCTTTCTAACGTATCGTTTATTTTTAACTTGCGATGATGATTCTCTTCGTTTATAAACCTTGCTAGCTAACTTTGTAAGTCGCCGTGCACCGCACTAGCGTTAGAGAAAAAAAAAAATTGGGAAATTCAATCCGATTTGTTGATGGAAAATAAGAAGAAAATTTTTTTACATACATAAAAAAAGTGCATTACGAACCTTTTTTAATGGAATTTTTACTTTTTCGAATGGTAATCAAATAGAGAGTTAGTCGAGAGATGAGGAGTGAGATCATAAACAAATAGTGAAGACGAAAGACAAACTTTTATGGAAAAATGAAGCTACAAATCCATTCACGTAAATCATATACAATTACAGTCCAAATATTTACACTTTTTCTTCTAGATGATATTTCTCGTTCACTTTTTTCCCTGTTTTTCCTTCATTTCTTTCTCTTATCATAAACGGTACAATATATTATTTTGTTATTGTTCAGGGCTTGGAACTTGACTTTGCATTTTGTAGCATTTTAACATCACCTTTTTTTAATTTTTTATTTAAAACTTCACGCAAAAATGTTGTTCAGTCGATAAACATACTAAACCAGACACCTTGACTAGCTTTAATCAGTTCAGAATTCTTTCTAAGTGAGTTGGCATCTTGGTAAGACAATGTCTAGCTATAGACAACATTTTTGTCTTGAACAGCCTGCATCAACCCAAACATTTGACATTGAAATCAATAAAAGCATTAACAACCAGTGTCACAAGCCCCTGAAATAAACCGACTGCTTCTTTGAATCTATTTGAGACAGTATTGAACGAAAACTTGGGTCATAAACTTAACATGCATGTCGGAAGCGTGATTTTGAATCAATTGAAAAAAAAGTTCGATGACATTACAAATGCACCCGCATTTTATTTCTTCGTTACTTAAAATAGGTTAAAATCGTGTCTTGATATTCTTGTTGACTTGATTTACAAGAACTACCGGCTGAATAAGATATCTTCAGAGAATGGAAAATTTACATTTTGCAAAAAACTTCGTGATTCACTTTTTTTGTAAATTTTTCTTTATTTTTTGTTAACACGAAATGGATTAAGTGATTCATTAACGGAACTACTGATAGAAACCAAATGACTATCCAATCATTGTTGCTTCTTGCTGGCTTATATTCATTTTTATTTCTTGATTCCGAGTATAAAACACGATAGAAATTATATTCACAGATATGACATCATCATCGATTCTTTTTCTTGTAGCATTCTTTTGTGTCATATTTATTTGCGCATTTCCATAAAGCAAAAAAAAAATTCTTTTTATTCTTTCAATTAGAATCATTTGTAGCAATTCGTCTGAGTAATTAGCGTGTCATCGCAAATTGACATTATTTACTTTAAAGATCGCACGCAAAAGTCTCTCACATCAACAAATCAACATATCAACGACCTTCATAAAACCAAAATAAATTGTGTGGATTAAAAATGCGACACACAATCGATGCCCATATGGCATTTTTTTTATAAAAAGACAATGCACACAAAAAAATCCAAAAATATACATGTAAAATTGAAAATATATTTGTGAGAATGTTTGTATGCAAATACAAATGAACGTAAAAAATTCTTTCTTTCCTTTGCTTTAGAAGCGAGTGGTTGTCGATGAGCCGATATTCTCTCACTCAAGTGGACGTGAGCTTATGGTGTAATTAAAATTCATAAGTTTCATACTCTACGGAAGCTATTTTAAGCACTTTTACCACCAAAAATTATTCAAAATGCTTCTCGACATGATTTGTAATGTAATTTTTTTAGTGTTCTACATCCACATAACATTGTAAGACATTTTTTATTTATCTACATGCACAACACAGACAAAGTGTGTTGACAATCAGTATCTGTAAAGAATATCACGTTCATAAGACGATAGGAAATTTTTATTTTATTATTTATGTCGATATGATATTAATTTCAATTTGTACTTTATGATTTATTATCGAATGACTAAATTGAATTTTTATAGTACGTACAACAACATTAACGAGTGAACGAAATGAATCGTCGAGCGATGATTGTGAATTCATATTTATATATCGTTTTTATTTTTAAATTGAAAGTTGTTTATCAAGTGATTCAATTTGTCATTGACGAGGGAAGAAGAAAGAGTAACAAGAAAACATGAGTAAATTAATTTTTAAGGTTTTTAAGGTATTAAAAACATTGATTAGAGATCAAAGAAATAAGTGATACAAATGAGATGCAGCATCTAAATTTTTGACAAATTTACTTAACATCCACATGACATGATGATGACACGTCTTTTCTAAAACATGTACGCAAAGCACCACACTGGGATATAAATTTCTTGATAACAATTTTTGCATATTCATCGATTTTAGATTGTAGAATTTAGGGACAGATATGCTCTTCATTAATAAATCAACTTAATGGTGCATATAGGATATAGGAAGGTTTGGGTGGACGCACGAAACAAAGGAACTTTGACATTATGTTGTATGAGATGAGGAAATTGAGAATTTATTGCGACACATGTTGAGATGATGTGGAAACAATCAACCTGTTAAATTAATCTAAATTTAAAAGCAATTTTCGGCATGTTTTTTTTTTATAAATTCAATCTGGGTTTTAAGCTCATCTCTTTTTACACTTTCTAATTCCGACATAAAAGTAAGAAGTTTATTGAACTTCAACCCTTTTCTCATCGGAGGGGAAATACAGATTATTTAAAGAGAAATTCAATTTCATTTCTTGACTGATTACTCACTTTGATTTGACGTGCAAGAAGCACAAAGTATAATTCTCTTCGGATATTTAAAAGATGAGTTATTTTTAGAAAATCTTACCTGGCACACGACGCTTCACCATCTGATTTTTCGGATCTGACTCATTTACGTGGGAAATAAACGTAAAACGTTCGAATGAATCCGTAAGGTTTGTGTGCTAATTTATTATTTGTGCGCTCAAAGTGTAAATAATTTGTTTTGCGAATGCCGAGACGGAGGAAAATATTTAAACAAAAAAGAAAAGTGCAATCGGCTTGTCTCGAGTGAAATCCACTTACAAATAAAAAAATAAGTTTCAAAAGACATCAATTATTCCATATTTTGTTATATAAATTAAGTCAATTTCAACTATTTTTTTTCTTCATACAAAATGAATAACAATGTAATTAGTTAAACTTAATAATTCGGAAATGAAGGATGAATCAGTTTAAAAGTAGTTGAAATTTTACGACACAAAAAGCTCTTTGTATTCGACTAGTTTTATGCAAAATAACATAAAAGAGACATGAAAATGAAAATTATTTTTGTTGAGATACAAAACGGGATTTGCATGGCATTAATTTCTTAATTAATGAGCTTATGGTTTTCTTAAAAGACACAAACTGGTTTTAATTCCACATTGAGCTTCTCTCATTTATTGAAATTTTATTTCTTGAAAACATTTCTTTCCATCCTTTTTATTCCCTTCCATTCTCAAATCTACAAAATATATTTTCAATTTAGAAATGAACTTTACTTTGTTATTTTGCTAAAGAGAATGTAAACTTGTTCTTTGTTTTGAGAGTTTGAAATGAAATCTTAGTCTTCGCATTAAAGTTTGTTAAGTAAAATTTTTATTGAGAAGAAGTTGTAGAAATGATAAGTTTGTTTATATTTTCAATTGAAACACACTTTTTTAGTCTTCATTTAAGTTCAAGAACTTTTTAAAGGAAAAAAGAAATTTTACAATGAATTACTATTTAAATTTTAGTGCCCACAGAATGACCAGACTTTACGCAACCAGATTTTAAAAAATCAAGACTATTGTCTTTTGAATTGTTTTGTCCGGTTATGTCATCTTTTGTTTTTGAAGTAAACTTAAGACTTCTAAGTCTTTTAAGAAGAAATCCTAAAGACTTCTAATCTTCTAAACTTTTTAAATGTCATAATTACGCAACATTGTTGTTTTTTGTAATTACCAAATGGCCAAATTATTATGTAACTGATTATTAAGAAAAAGTATATTATTTTGACCATGGCTTCTTAAACTTTAAGAATTAGAGAAAGGTCATTAACTTTTAACTAGCCAAATTAAATTTTTATGAAGTCATTGTTAACCTTCTATGGTCTGAACCATTGCCTTACTTAAAGTTCTTAACTTCCACTTAAAAGAAGACAAAAGAAGTCACTCTTACATAGCAATTGACACAGTTTTCATAATAATTACGAAACGATTACACGGCGTTCTCTAGAAAAAAATCTGTCCCAAATGAAAAAAAAAAGGATTTAATCCATCCACCCAACATGAAATTAATGCCATCAGTAGAGTGAAGAATATGAATAATCATTTAAATCCAAAAGAATTTTCCTTCATACCACCAATTAAATTAATGATCAGACAACGTGACCAACCATAAAGCTATTGAAGCTTTATGTTGATCTTTCTTTCTTTTTATTCATAAATTACCAAACCAAACAAAAAGAAGGAAAAAGGTTCTGATGAATGAGAGCACTCCAAAGACAATGTTTGGTTCTGATACTGCAGATCATGAGAAAAAGTTTTATCGCTTTTCATAACTTTTTTTTTATAAAAAACACTGAAAAAAAGCTCAAAGAAAACTTTTCTATCGTTCCCTTTATTCAACTCACACTTCCGGTTCTTTCTCAGTCATCTGACGTTGAAAAATAAAAAAAAAATATTCAAACTTTTTCATACTTTTTGTACTATTTTTTTTTATCCATGATGAGTTTTTACTTTACTGTCGTATTCATTTACTCCAGAAAGAGCTTTAATTACGAAGAGACATCAACATTACTGCTTTTGATAATTTTTCAATGCATCTGATGAGAAAATATCTGCATAACAATCCCATAACACTTATCTGTGAACGATAGAGTTTGTGTTGTTACCAATTTATGATGCTTCTTTATTTAATTAGCTTTTTCTATTAATGACAATGAATGATGATAAAATTAAATACGGTAGAGCAATCTCTACTCACTGTAATACAATCGCTAGATTGAAAGGATGAGTTAATGAGATATGATATTGCTATTAGCTTTGATATGATAATGACAACAATGATGGACATGATGTTACCTAGATATTTTGTTTTTGAGAAATTCCTTTCTAATTGTCGAGTGACGAGTAAATGACATCCCACAAAATAAAATAGATAGAGACATTGAGTATATGAAATATAATAGATATGCATTAAGATAAGCTTGTATCTTAGCGACAATCAATTTTCATACATCACAATAAAATCAATTTACGAAAAAGAAAGAAAATATGTGTAAGGTGTAAGGAGTATCTCGAAGCTGTATATGAATGTGTCAAAAAAAATTTATAAAAGAATCTATGGTGAAAATAAAAGAATGAGAAAATTTTTGCGTTTGTGTTTGATGGTAATATCAGCAAAAATCGTGCCCTGGCGAAATGTTGTCGCCAGTCTGACGGGAGCCATGCAGCATTCAGCAAACTTCCCTTTCTCCAATACAATTTTTGAGATATAAACAGTTCCATGTTGAGCATTTTTCTGGGGAGCTTTTTGGATTCTTTTTTTATTCTTCTTCTTTTACCATCCACGCTACTGAATGTTATGCTGAGCATAAGGATATTTCTTTTTCTTTTTTATATCGCAATCTTGTATATTTTTCTATTATGGAATGAGGAGTTGCTTGCTACTGCTGATATTTTACTGTGTAAAAATAAGAAGGAAACGTGTAAGAGAGTGAGAGAAGTCTAAAGACGCTTAATGCCATTTTGTGATGATGAAAAAAAACATTCTTTTTTTCTCCATCAATAGATCAATTTCGCGAGATTTTATTCCATTCAGATGAAAATTTTGCAATAAATTTCTATAAAATTTTTCTTCTTTTTCCTCCTTCTTCAGCTAGAAAAGAAATAATTTTTTATGATGATATTCTTCTTCTCTCGCATCAAGTCATGTCTGCCAAGTGATTCTCTCTTTTTAAGTATCATTTTCTGCGGAAATAATATTTTCATATTTATAAGTCATAAAAATTCAATTTTGCCTTGAAGTTACAATAAGATTTAACAGATGCAACTTCATTTTACTTGATTTCCTTCTTGTCGTCACAGAATTTCTCACAAAATATGCATTTTAAATCGTTTTATAGTAACAACATCGTAACATGTGTTTTCACTCATTCATTCATTCATCCATTTCAGAAAATTTATAATAACTATGTTAGTGATGCACCCACGCGTGACCGCGACTTAAGAATCAATCAATTGAATGCTTTTATTTATACATTCTATATGTGGAATTGAGTGTTCTACATTTCACTTTCATTATGAATAAGTGAGAGAGAGAATGGCAACTCAGTCATTCAATTATGGCCTTCAAGTGGGAACTTATGGAATGTATTTAATATTCTTGTAATTTGTAGATATTTTTTTAAAAATGCCTTTTCATTCACTAAATAAATCCACACACATACTCGATAGATGCGGAGAGTGCGATGTGGTAAAGTTGTAATTAAATTACTAATAGAATTTTAAATTGCAATCGAGACATTTTAATTGCTATGAAATGCATTTTGAGATAAAACCATGCGGAAAAATTTTTTGTGTTGATTTTTACATTTTGTCGGATAACTAGCTTGTATGCCAAACAGATGTAAGCCTCAAGAGAAATTAGATACCACTCATATGATCTGATTCAGGCTATTAAAAATTCTCAGTGAAACCATATGAAAAGTTATGATTATTGACTTGAATTTTATAACGTCCTATAAATGCAATTAATTGCTCACCTATTTGGAATAAATTTCTTCAATTTCTTCGAGTTTTCGGAGAGCTGTAAAATTATTTTTATAGCTTGTTAACATAAAATTGATTTACAAGTTCATGAACCTTGCAAAATATATCTGGAATGAGTGTTTAGACTCGATTCATAATCATTTATTTGAAGTATCGATTTGAATGCGCTACTACTTAACATCCATTAAAAATTAAAATTCTATCACGCATATCGTTTTTCTCTTAAAATAAATGAATAAATTGTGAATGCTTAGTTCTATTGTAATAAATGTTTGTAATAAGCATTGATTCTGTGTTAATGCAATGAGATCAATGAACTCTTACAACATAAACTCACCGCATAGAATGGCGGTTTTTAAACAAATAAACATTCGACTAATGATGATGTTGATGATATTATTAGATTCTATAGAGTTGCATCAGTGAAATTAGAACAGAAGATAAAAGAAAATGTATGAAAAATAAAGAGCATAACTTCAACTTAATTCCTCTGACTCTTCTTCCTGATCCATAAACATTTCCTTCATTCTTTTTCAAAATTTCCTCTCATCTGCCTCTATATGACTTTTTTTTTGTCGAGCACAAGTGTTGTGAATGCAAAAAATGGCATGTGCATACTCTATGTACTATGTATCTCGTTCCAGTTTCCATACCGTTGACTCAGAATAAAAAAAAAATATTACGGAAATAATGTGTGTTTGATAATGGATTGTGAACTTTGTTTTGGATGAAAATTATACACAACTCTAGCTGATGACAAATTTTTTCATATTTTCTTTTTGTATTTGCAGAT